>CM068836.1:22148924-24548924 GCA_028554795.2 Sinohyriopsis cumingii | reverse complement strand
TTCGTATATCCAATATGCCTGCCTGTCGTTGATCATTCAACTATGAAACTGCATTCTACTTTGTTTGTATAATGTTTATGTAAATTGTTCAGTTAACCATTCTTTGAACACATTACACGTTGATTTCCCTTTCTTGTCAAGAGTCACTTGCCTCCATGGTTCTTATAACAGGACAGCACAATACACTTTTGAACGATTGATTTGTTAGTAAATAATGGACAACACTACTTCAACAGTTGCGCACATTCTTTTCTTATTCAGATCACGAAAGAAATGCAATCTTATCTTGATGGTAAAAGCAGAAGGAACCCATTCCCACCCCACCCCCGATAAACTAGGTAAAATATTGCTTTCGAATCATATGAGAGAGAGAGAGAGAGAGAGAGAGAGAGAGAGAGAACACCTCACAGAAAGTTTAAGGTTCAAATGGTTAGGAAAGAAAACCTGCATACAAATTGTGTACGATGTACTAAATTTCAATTAATTTTCTTTGAAGTCTATGATTTACCTGGCGGTATCAGTAGCAATAAATCTATATTCGATATATTCTATTTTCCTTCTTGACCTCAAAAGTTCTTTTTGACAGCTAATACTACTTTCATGAGCGGTTTTAACAATTTAACTACCATCAACACGTCTGCTTAGTTCATTACAATTATTTGCATTAGAGAAATAAATATTACGTAATAGTCAGTACTAGGCTGGGAATTACCTTGATTTTTTAAGAGAAATAATTTTGATGATACACTAAGTGGTATACCAGATTTGTTTACAGACGTCGAAAACATTATGACCCAGAAATTAGGGATCGTTTTTTTTTACGCTAGCAGACGAACCAGATTTAAATCTCGCAATATGCATACATGTTTTTTTCATTTGTATGTGCTGTTTCCCCTTGGATTATGAAAAGTATCTATGTTACTACGAATATTTTCTGAGCATATTCATGAAAGACACAGCAGAACATAAATGGTGAAACGCCGAAATTATTGCCTGGGATACAAGAAGAAATCCGTAGCACATTCTGCTAGCCAATGCATTTCAGCATAAAATATAAGTTTTGCTACCCCGGCTGAATTACGAATATATTTCATCTCGTTGGTTCAAGAAAAACCCTCAAGTATTTTCACTCAATTGATGAAATATATCAGCTATTCAATTTGAAAAATCAAATATCCTCTATTTATTTCCGTATTCTGACTTTATCCGGTCGCAGAGACATTAGACTTATTCAATATATACATATCGATTTTCAAACCTTCGATTAAAAGCCTCAAAACAGGCACGCAAAATTAACAATAAACATTAAGTTCATATATATATATATATATATATATAGAGAGAGAGAGAGAGAGAGAGAGAGAGAGAGGCAGACAGACAGAAGCATACACAGACACAAACGGACAGAAATACAGACAGAGGGAGCACGAGAGAAACAGTCAGATAGACAACGAGAGAGATAGAGCCAGACAGAGATAGAGAAAGAGACAGACACAGGCAGACAAAGTGAGCAAGATCAAGACGAAGTCATATAGACTACGAGAGAGAGAGAGAGAGAGAAGCATACAGAGACAGAGACGGACACAGACAGACATACAAAATGAGCTAGATCGAAAACGGAGTCAAATAGACAACGACTGAGAGAGAGAGAGACATACAGAGACAGATACAGAGCAAGAAATCATCATTAGTTAGAGTTAACTTTGATATTTGCTGGTTAAATTCTAGTACGCCTTAATGTGACTCCTAGTACTAACCTCGTGAGAAAATAAAGGTAGGAATGGTCTGTATAACTTGTGGATTTTATACTTGCGATAAGACTTTGAAACGTGGACACGACATTCGGGCCTGTCAATAATGGCCTGATAATCTAATCAGTTGAAGTTTCCGAGTATATGTACAGGCATAAAAACTTAATTCGAATATAGTTTATGTTACATCTAGGGGCTTAAACTAAGTAACAAGACAAGGTAAAACCCAACAAACAATAAAATTTCCAAAATATACATTTATTTCCCTAAAATTTAAAATCAAATAAAGTGAAAAACTGAAAACAATTTACAGTGTATGGAGTCCTTGAATATTTTCCTAAATAATAATATTGATTTCACATTATACTGGAAACTATTCAAAGGTATTACGCATGAAGGCTCTAATGTGCATATATGCTAAGATAATAACACCACTGAATAATCACAGTTCTAAATCCAAATGTTTTTTATTTCAAGGTAATCCCTTGAAAGTTGAATATCACTAATGTCCTTGAAATTTTACATAAGCCATAAGTCCTTGAATACCTGCACATCATCATCAAGGTACTGTCTGTTCTGTTTAAGAATAAATATTTCCAACTCTACAAGTCCAGCGAACATATTACAAATTAATTACAATTTCCTCTTACAACTCTACAAATCTGGCATATGAATTTAAGAATTACAATGTTGCTGTATAGTTAGCATATATAGTCTCTATGTGTGTACCACATCAACAAAATCATGAAATCATAACAAAATCTCGAACATTTTAATTATTACATTGTGAAATAATTTAGCAGTCATGGTCTGACCTTCTCAAATTATTGAGCCAATCAACGACAAGGGCGTACATGGTATCTCTACAGGACAAATGTAATCCTAATATCACTCCATGTTGATACGATCTACATTCAAATAAGATGTGCGTACTCTGACCGAAATAGTTGTTGACTTAACATTGGCAACCGGTCAATATTTATCAATGAAAATCTACACTGTTGCATATGTACTTTTTACTCTTAAGACAAGCAACCCAATAAATTTAAAGAATTGAAGGATTGAATGGAAAGAGTTCATAGTATAATAATAGGAAACCTACGTGAGTTAAAACTAATCGTCGTTAATTTTTTTGCAATGTTTAAGTAACAAATAATTGTTATTTGGAACATGTGCGGTGCTGAGGGTAGGGTGGGATGATAACCCACTTACATATCTGAAAACACAGTAAATCTAATCATTTATATAAATGTTTTCGTTAAAAGTATTAGTCCCATATATAACTTTACAAAAATTACTACAAAGTGCATGTCCCATATACACTTTATAGGGATTACTACAAAGTGCTTTTCTAATGTACACCGTATTGGGGTATTGCTATAAAGTACTTGTCCCATATAGATATTGATACAAAGTACATGTCCCATATACGCTTTATATGTATTATTAAAAGTACATGTCCCATATACACTTTATAGGTATTGCTAAAAATATATGTTTGTTCCATATAAACATTATAGGTATTGCTACAAAGTACTTGTCCCATATACACTTAATAGGTATTGCTACAAAATATTTGTTCCATACAAATGTTATAGGTTTTGCTACAAAGCACTTGTCCTATATTCACTTATAGGTATTGCTACAAAATATTTGTTCCATATTCACTGTATAGGTATTGCTACAAAGTACTTGTCCCATATACACTTTATTAGGTATTGCTACACTCGTTCTAGCCGAACGATCTAAGGCTCTCGCTTTTACCTATCACTAACATCTCACCTATTCTCCATGTGGGATATAATCTGGAACTCATCCAGCGTGTGTAGGTGAGAGGGCTTCTAGTAGCTTCCAGTGGGTTGATGGTTCTTTTTGGGTTCATCATCCAACATAAATAATGGCCGCTATGTACAGCATATCATGCGCTAAATTTTGTGTCAAACCCACACAAGTAACAAGTTTACTAATTATGCCCCTTATATATTTCCTTCATTTTCTACATTCAAATGAAGTCAAGTGCATTTTTACGAGTTCAGATACAATACGACTACGTTACTTATTTAATGTCATCCTGTAAATTTTTTAAAAGGAAGTCATTAAAAGTTTGTTTCCATTTTTGAAAATTGACTCCATTATTTATTTTGAAAAAAAATACCCAGTAAAACATTTTAATGCCAAATGCTTTTTTTTGTGTCAAATGTGGTCAGATTTCATTATGTGCTTTTTGAGAAGAAGTTGTTAAAATGTTTTTGTTGTTAGTATTGGTGGCCATATTTAATGGCGGATGGACAAGTTTGAACTGCTATTATGCAAAAATGAGCCTAGACTTTGATTCAAATTGGTCCAATGGTTTTCTTTGTTTTTCAGAGGAAGTGTAAAAAAATACCAATATTGACACGCGCACGATGGACGAAGAACATATAACAGATGCACGGCCATAATATAAGCTCGGCTGTACATAATATCAGACGACCTAATGAATAACAACAAAAAGTTCATATAGAACAATATTCGTTGTTGTTAAAATAAAAGATAAGATCCAAATAGCGTTAATAAAGTTAGAAATTCCGCATTATTTATCAGGTACCTGACATAAAAAGTCGTTAGTACTTGTACGTGGCTATTAGGGGACAATGGGCTATTAACATTTGACCATAGGATTCATGGAGCAATGCATGGGAGACAACAATCCTATTTTAAATTAATTCATTGATTTAACATGGGAATGGAATTATATGGGCGATCGTGATTTTGGGGACAAAAACAAAAATGTTTGAAATGTCAAGGAAAAATGTAATGTTAAAATGGTTGATGAAAAAGGTATAAACGCTATAATTTTCTGGCTAAAAATACAATATATTTTTCGAAAGTAAGCACTTAAAGTCTAAAACATCTATATAAACAAACGTTTTCTTCCTCTGAAAAATAAACCTACCTCAAATAGGAAAATGGGAAAATCTGCAAAAATTAATTCAAAATTGACAGGGACAGCCACTACACTCCAACAAAGTGTAATACAGATTTTCCGGTCAAATAAAGATGACCAGTCACTAACATAGGTCTTTAAAGTGCCATGGGAACTTCTGAATCAAGACGACATCAAAAAGGCATTTCAACATTCGAGAAATATCTGAAAAGGAAATTAAAAAGATGGATGATCTCTCTCTTAATAATGTCCAAGTGGAATTATCAAATGCGGGGAAAAAAGTGGCTGTTATTTCAAACCAATACAAATTAATATACTGACAGCAAAATAAAGCTTAGTCCTGATATATGTGCATGAATTGCAACAGGGAGATTTCAACATGACAACTGTTATCAACTTAAATAATCCTGCAATTTATGAACCTGAAAAAGGTGGTAAATGTAATACATCATGTAAAGACATGTCGTGCGTGAGAACATTAAATACCGACTTACAATTACATATGTACACTTATCCAAACATAAATTTACTTATCAATCACCCCTACATTTTACTCAACACAAAGATGGTAATTATACAAGTCCAAAACAAAACAAAGACCAGCCGTGTGAACCGATTCCAATGTAGACTAAAATATAGATAAATATAGCAGAATTTGATGAAAAGGATTTTTTAACTTGCATATAATTATGAGGATGAGAAAAGTCTTTGTGCATTATCATGAGAAGAAGAGCTTCAAATAACGAAAAATAAATATGTCTGAATCATTTTTACTTTACTGTTGGCTAGGTGACATGTATTTGCAGGAATTCTATCCTGAGGATAATAGTTAATGGCAAACAAAAACTGTTGGGCATGTAATATGGAGTAAAGTACATGGAGTTTTCAATGGTAGTGATGAGGGGATACGTACTCTCCACACAGAAAATTACGATACTGATAATTAGCGCGTTCGTGACCATGCTAACACTATTGCAACAGTTCATCCACAAAAAGAGATGTAGGAAAGCAAAAGGAGAACGTCAAAAAGTGTGTTCACAAAAATGGGCGGAGAAACAATGTCTTCAAAACAAATTTACTCATTTCAAGATTTGACTTGCAAGCTGTCCAGATAACTCCTTATTGATCAGCATGCAACTTTACGAATGTTAATAATTGACATGCACAACCCTTTGTTCATTAATTCCTTTTTTCAATATAAACTCTCTTGCTAGCAGAGAATTTAACAACTTCGAAGGTATCATAACTGCTGGGGTGGTGGTGGTCATAACATAAATTGTATAACATGCATAAGGCTACAGCGTTAACTATTCTTGATTTAAACGCGGTAGCATAGTCAATCAAGCATTTCCAAGTGCCTTTATGTTGAATGAATTTGCATCGACAGTGACACGCACGCGAGAAACCGGTTAACCCTGGATTTTTTTGCAGGACATGTCATTCCTTGGGTTGCTTACGTGTTGATACCTTGTAATTGTTTCTCATATGGACTTGCATCACCGGTTGAAGTTGTTAATTAATTAACCCGACGCAGACAAAGTCGTCTAATATTATTTTAAGTATGTCAATAGTATTTGTTTTCAAAATATGTATATTGGATTCTGATCGAGGTAGTGATGTTGTCAGTAAAAAAAAGGGTAATTGGCTATAAGTGATTGTGCATACTGCACATGTTCAAGTTCGGCCTATCGAGCAATTGTAGAACGCAATTACAGTATTAACCCTATTGGACCCTCAATGTTACCAATGTGAAAAATTAAACAAAGCGGAAACTATTAAATTAAATCAACAAGAGAACCGCACTGCTTGTAAACTACAAACTTGCATGTCTTATTGCAAATGCAGTTTGTGGAATCTCCGCGGCAACAACTATTTGGGCTATATCGATAGTAACCCCTGTTACGGGTGGTGCTGGTAAAATAATTTCTATACGGTTACATCCACAAATACGTGTTTATTCAAAACTGCTTGCAACGACACAAAGTAGACTTAATACGATTGGTAAACTGTATTTGATGGCTATCGAGGATACAGTAATTAAGGATGGGATAGTTCGAGACTATGTTGGCGTAAATGGAAAATCACCGAAAACTCTGAGCACTGATAAGGAACCATATGGTATCAGATTAACAGACAATAAAAGTCGAGTAAAACAATCTCAAAAGCGGTTTTGCCCGTTACTGATCTAGGTCATATACTCTCTCTTGCATGACTCTGACCACTTGTTTGGCCACTTTGCTTTCATGGTTTATTAATCCACTGGTTGCACATATTATGTGGCTTTTTTTGTTAAAAGGAGCAAAAGTAACTGGAGACAGACTTTGACCTAGAAAAGTAAGAAAAGTTACAAAACTGCCTTAATTATACTTCTGTTTGCTTAATGCTCTAGAACTGTAACTTCTTCCATTCCGATTTAACATGCTCCTTATTTACCTGCCAAATTAAAAAAAAATATCCTAAATTAAAAAGTGCTTTCTACAGATATCTCATATTACCAGCTTTTAAAATAAGAACGAAAAAGATAATTGTTCACACCTGAAACTGAAATTATTTCGAAGTAGAAACATTTTATTTTACCCTCGATTCATAGAGGTAAATAATTTATTTGCAAAAATAATGCAAAAAAAAAACAAAGATAGAAACTTTACAGATTTTTTAAAATATAATTCTATCAAATTCCACGTCTAATATTTCAAAATGTGACAAATGTTTAAAACACCCGTTACCGTTCAACCCTCCATATTATAGTTCTTATGTTATTTTCTGTATAAAAGTGAGATCGATGTCAAATTAGAAGATTGCCGTCAACCAATACGTTTTAAACATGAGCTCTCTTACGAACTGGACAATTCTGATTGACTCGAAAATAGGAATATGCAAGACAGCTGTAATATTAACTGGAAACTCTAGATGACTTACATCATGACAAACGAGTAGATCAAGACCAAAGCGCTTCAAGTAAGGCTTGGCGGCCTTTAAAGGGTACCGTACGATCACTTTCTTGGCAAAATAAATGTCGTCTGTAAGAATATCATGACATAATGGTTGCTGGTTAAGGGAAATTCCTGAACGGAAACAGTCTGCCATTGGCGTAAACAAGGAAACAAACAATCGATCAGTTCATGAGTTGTTTTATCAAAGAATAAAAAAAGAAACAAATCAGTTCAGTTAGATCAGTAACTCTTGTATGGTAGAGTTCTTGTATAAAGTGGAACTTTATTTAATTTTGAAAGAATGTTGTCAAAAACTTGATCGTTCACAAAATCTTAAATGATTTTTGTTGTCATCTATCATTTTATCGGAACGGCATAAAATATTCGGGTGGAATTCAAATGGAAGCAGAAAACTGTACAGTTGAGAGTACAATGAAAATTATATAATTTGTGTAGATTTTGACGATTCCTCTTCTCAGATGTATTTACCGCCAAAAGAATTCATTTTTAATTTTTTTTTAAACAAAATAAAATTGCTAACATTGTTTTAAATCAATTACAAATATCTAGGACTTACTTTTATTGCAAGTTATTTTAAAAACATTGCACACCCAGAAAGGCGATTTTTGGGAACCAGAAATATTTTAATAAACAAAGATTTACAAGCGCTGTTCTTACCATCAAACCTAATTCCAAAACGGAACCAAAGTGTTAATAGACGGACGGAAGATCGTTGTAAGAATGGACGAACAAGGATGGTGAAGCATGCGAAAACGTTTTAGATAAAAATGGACTTAGGCCAGAAAAGCTACATGAAATATCAAAGCATGGTATGGTTATTGAGTTTTAATGTCCATCGAAACTGCATTCTATATACTTTTCCTACTTCTATCGTGTTTTAATGTCCATCGAAGCTGCATTCTATATACTTTTCCTACTTCTATCGTGTTTTGATGTCCATCGAAAATGCATTCTATATACTTTTCCTACTTCTATCGTATTTTAATGTCCATAAAAACTGCTTGCTATAGACTTTTCCTCTATCTGTCGTGGTTTAATATCCATCGCAATCACAGTCTATACCCTTTTCCTCTGGCTTTCACGTTTTATTGACCATCGAAACTGCAGGCTATATAATTTTCCTCTACTTGTCGTGTTGTATTTCCATCAAAACTGCAGGTTATAGACGTTTTCTCTATTTGCCGTGTTTTATTACCCATCGAAACTGCAGGGTATAGATTTTTCCTCTGGCTGTCGTGTTTTATTGTTCATCGAAACTGCAGGCGTTTCCTCTGGCTGTCAAGTTGTATTGTCCATCGAAAATGCAGGCTAAAGACTTTTCCTCTGTCTGTCATGTTTTATTGTCCATCGAAACCGCAGGTTAAAAAAAGAATTTTCCTCTAGCTGTCGTGTTTTATTGTCCATCGAACCTGCAGGCTATAGAATTTTACTCTAGCAGTCATGTTTCTATTGTCCATCGAAACTGCAGGCTATAGACTTTTCTGCAGCTTGCCTATATTTTGTTTATTTTAAACTGTTTAATGCCTTAGTCTAATATGTGCTACTGAATTAAATATAATTGTCTCAACTTGCATAATGAGCTAATTGATATTATATTTGAATCATGCATAACATTACCTATTTACTTAGTATATACCAGTGTTTTATCCTTTTAGTTATTATTTGCGTTTTATACCCCATTTAATACTTCTTAATTCTCGACGCAACTAATTAAAATACTATTTTATTAACACGCATGTTAGGCTAACATATATGATTTTGCTTCAAAAGAAAATATTTTCACATTTACAAAACCTTCAAAGTTCAACAAAGAAAGTTACATTTCCTTGGCACTATATAGCCAGTGTTGTATTTATTTGCTTTAAAACATAAAAAAGAAAGAACAAATAAACAAAAGCATCGTTTTCAACAGGTCCAGTCATATTCTTTGATGTTTTTAATCTTGGTAAATTTTATTGATTATATAACTCACCATACTGCCTGCATTCGTCATCCCTCGTGTGCATGTTTGAAAGCTCTTTCTTAGAATCTATTTACTAATTTATTGATTTCATACCTTGCAAAGTATGAAATCAATGGCATGCTGACCTTGCAAAGTTTGAAGTCAATCGCATGCAAATATCTTTTCTCCTAAGTTTAAAATCGCTGGCAGTGAAGCCTGTGACGTAATAAAACTGATTTTCTTTGGACGGTCAAACAACAATAATCATAACAATGCAAATAAGATTTGAATATATTTTGGTTGTAAAAAAAGAAATTTGGATTGTACCGACCTCGCTGTATTCATATAGAAAATACAGCTAATACTGATAACAGAACTGTAATTAAAACACTGGTGCTGGTGGCGTAGCATGCTGAGCTTGTCTTATCGTCAAATGTTGCTCCAGCAGCTGTAAGAAAAGAAGGAAACATATAGATATACTTGGTGCAGCAGGGCCCTCATGTAAACACAACTTCTGTATCAAATATGTGTTTTCTGGGACGTTTGTGGGCCCGTTGCTGAGGAATCTAGAGTGTGCATACTTGAATTGAATTTGCATTTATCCTAGTATTCCTACGCCTTCTGCAAAATCAATGAATAAAATCCATCACAATAACAAGTACGATAATACTTGGTTCTCATAGGCTAGAGTCCGTTTGAATCTATGGGTAGACTTTCATGCAGACCCATGGATCATACGAGCTAATAACTAAATTCTCACATTTACTTTATCTTACATGGAATGACCTGATCTTTTCTATTGCCAACAAAAGACATACATGAGCTAGTTTATCAGCGATATATATATATATATATATATATATATATATATATATATATATATATATATATATATATATATATATGTAGCAGAATCTGTACTTTCTTAAACTATGACTCAGTATATATATATGTCAACTGAATGCTTGTTTGCGTGCAACATTATGTGGGTTTTTTTTCGCTTACTTATTTTTTTTTCCCGACAAATATTATTTTACCACAAAGTGATAGAGATTTTTTGAGGTGAAGTCTGCCATGTTTATTCAGATTTAATTATAGAAGTCAATGTTTATCGAGAAGGATGTTGGGGAGCAAATGAAGGGAGGGAATACTGGGCGAGGTTTTATTGTAAACCAGATTACAAAGAGACTTAAATCTCAAAACACCGTTAGACAGAATATCGTGGTTAGTTTATTTGCTTGTACTCCCCTTTTGGGTTTTTCACGAAAATGTCACCCGACAAAAACCCTACCCACATTCACCCCCACCCCACTTTCCATAATTTGGACATCTAATGTGTTGCATAGTACTATGACCTGAATATGAAAGTAGGTTAACAAAGTATAATTATGCATATGAAAACATGAAAAATGTGCACATACCTTAAGTTCCAGGTAGACATTTTCATATCACCTTACTCTTTAAGGAAAGGGAAGTAACTCGTAGAGAATGTTTGCTTAGATTTACGGTTCTTAAACACAGAGAAAATACGATTCCGGATATGATTGTTTCGTTTGGTCTGGCATAAACTTACTTTTATTGAAATAAACCTAAACAATTGTGACTGGTAACAAGTTCTTACAACCTAGAAATAATTCTCCCATACAAAGAAATTGTACAATATGATTGGTATATTTGTCTGAGGATTTCATTCATACATAACTTACCGGGACACCAATTACACATGCTGGGGCATTCTTGGGGAACATTGGTATATATAGAGCAGCCAGATTTTCCAAACTGAGAACACCAATATGGGTCACGAATGTCCGTGCAGTTTACTGCAAAACAGATCAAAGATAAACGTTTAACAGCTTACAATACACATGCTGTTTGAACAAATATGTCGTACCTTGAAGAATAAAAACCCAGTTCATATCGACTGTTGTTTCTCTCAAAAGTGCTTAATTGTTTGATTAGTAGGCTTATTGGTGTGTTTGTTTGTCGAGTGGATTAGCCGTTTCTTCACATAATCAACAGAAAATCATCTCTCGGAAAATGTGTCCGTCATCTTTGAGTGCAACTAACCCTAGCATTATCATTGATAGATTTATCTCCACGGAAATTGTACCCGCTATCTTTCGGGTCAACCAATCATAACGTTATCAATGACAATAGTATGTGATATCTACTTTAAGCAAAGACCATACAAATACGATTCATTTTTAATAATATATTATTCACGCACTTGTGATAATTATTCTTCTTTTCAAGAAATATATGTTTTTTGGCGTTATTTAATATTTCATAGAATTGATTTCCCTCTTGCAAATGTTGTAGGATCATGACCAAAACGATGGCGAGCAGTGATTTAAGATAAGTACTTATGAAATCCCAGAACGGCATGCGAAACAAATCCATTATAAGTACAATAACTGCATGCAGGAAAGAAGACAGGAATAAAGAAACACTTAGGCATTGTTTAAAGCTGTCGACTGTCTCTAAAAATAATTCCTTCCTCAGTTTTGCAGAAAACTATAATGCATATTTCCATGCTTTAAATAGGCTAAGGTACAAATAAGAAATAGGCAGCATTATACATTCGAGAATGGGCTACATTAGAAATGTGATAATAGGCTATATTAGAAATGTGAGAATATGCTACAGTATTAATGTGAGAATCTGCTACATTAAAATATGAGAATATTCTACAGTATTAATGTGAGAATATGCTACAGTATAAATGTGAGAATATTCTATAGTATAAATGTGAGAATATGCTACAGAAGAAATGTGAGAACACGCTGCAGCAAAATTATGAGAATACGCTACAATAAATAGAAATGTGAGAATAGGTTACAATATAAATGTAAGAAATGGCTACAGTATAAATGTGAGGAAACAGTAGGAAGATATCAGATAGGTACAGCTTATACTTACAAGAGCACGATGGTTGAAAATAGAATGGTAAGCCGTTGTTACATGTGCATGTACATTTATCCAAGTCCATGTTTCCTCCATTTAAGCAAACTTTGTTTCCACAACCTAAAATACAAAACAATGAAACACAACAAACAACAAATATATTTGTTGCTGTTTATTTATAGTCGGCATAATCTCTAGCATTAGTAAAAGAATCTACAAGAGGGACGAAAAGAGCAATTTTCACAAATGTCTAAACCATATTATACGTTTCTCAACTAATATCTTGGCAGTCTCATTTCAAGATAATATAATAAACTCCTCACGGTGATCAAACAGTCGTTTCAATATGTAGGATTTTCTTTTCTTTTCTTTCTTTCATTCTGTTTACACTGGACAACAAATTTTTACAAAAGTCATGTTACTGAAATAAAATTAGTCAATTCTTATCAATTTTTATGTGCTGAACACGAATATGACAGTCAAATTGCAAAATTGGCTCTAGTTTTTTTGTAATCTGCAAGAAATTAATGTTTACATAACGAAATGCATTCCAATAGTAAAAGGTCAACTGTAATAGCCTACCTATAAAAAATCAAGTCATTGACTACATCTTAGATTTCTTCGCCTGTCTCTTGTACAGCTGTTCGGGAGCATCTCTGAGGAGTGTCCAGCAGTAGTCAGCCAGCATTGTAGTGGACCATTTTCCCTGGTATCTTTGTTCCATTGTTGCGATATCTTGATGAAAACGTTCGCCGTGTTCATCACTAACAATACCACAGTTGCTAGGAAAGAAATCCAAATGGGAATGAAGGAAGTGAATCTTTAGAGACATATTGCAGCCAAGTTTCTTATACTTCATCAACATGTCTTCTACTAGTTCCTTATAGTTTTCTGCCCTAACATTTCCGAGGAAGTTTGTAGAAACTAGGCGAAAAGCATTCCATGCTTGTTTCGCGTCACCTTCCAGCAAGTTGTTGAACCGGTCATCTTTGAAAAGCTCTCGAATCTGAGGACCCACAAAAACTCCCTCTTTAATCTTTGCTTCGCTGAGTCGAGGGAATTTTTCATGCAGGTATCGGAATGCTGGCAAAGTCCGGTCAATGGCTTTCACGAAGTTCTTCATCAAACCTAGTTTGATGTGAAGGGGTGGTAGCAAGATTTTCTGAGCCTCAACCAGAGCTGGGTGTTGGATATTCTTCTCTCCAATGGCTACATTCTGCCTGTGAGTCCATTCCTTCCTCATGTAGTGCATTTCCCTTGCTCGGCTATCCCACTCGCATAAGAAACACATGTATTTTGTATATCCTTGCTGCAGTCCCATTAAAAGGGCAACTACCTTCAAATCACCACAGAGGTGCCAGCTGTACTTGTTATACTCAATGGAATTCAGTAGCTGCCTTAAGTTATCGTATGTCTCTTTCATGTGGACAGCATACGCTACTGGAATAGATGGAAGAATGTTTCCATTGTGCAAAAGCACAGCCTTGAGACTCAGTTTCGAAGAGTCCACAAATAGTCTCCATTCTTGTGGGTCATGAGTGATTTTTAAAGCATTCATGAGGCCCTCAATATCGGAACAGAATATCAGATTACTTTCCTTTCTGAAGAAAGGCTCCAATTGCTGGTGGCGCTTTCGATATGCAGTAATTGTGACATCTTCTTCTAGAAGATTCCATTGTTGGAGTCTTGATCCTAGCAATTCTGCCTTGTTCTTTGATAAGTCCAAATCACGAATCAGGTCATTTAGTTCTTCCTGTGTTATTCTGTGTGGGGTTGATGATGCACCACAGTGAAAATCTGGATCACTGCATGCTGATGGACCAGGAGAAGAACAGGTCGACTCACCTTTGTCTTCGTCAGATGAATCAAGAGAATATTCTGCTGGAGGTTCTGGAATAGGAAGTCCCTCACCATGTGGAACTGGTCTCAATGCAGACGGAATGTTTGGGTAGACTATTCTCGACTTCTTTCGCTTCGTTATTCCGCCGGAAAGAGGAGGAACCAAGCAGAAGTAACAGTCATTTAGGTGGTTGCTTGGCTCTCTCCACACCATTGGGACTGCAAACGGCATTGATGACCTTTTGCAATTCAACCACTGTGAAAGCTGTGTTGTACATGTAGCACAGCATATATGCGGAGCCCAAGGCTTGTCTTGGTCACCAACCTTGCATCCGAAGTAAAGATGATATGCCTTCTTCACTTGAGAATTGATACTTTTCTTCTGGTTGGCAAATGTCACTTCCCCACAAATATAGCAAAAATTGTCCGCGGTATTAACACACTTTCGAGGCATTACTGTTCTTTATTGTACGTAAATGGATAAAATAATAAGTTTTATGTAACAGTAGCTTGAACTGTCTCGCACAACGTCTAAAATATTTTAAATGCTGAACCTATCTGATTGGGCTTTATATAGTACACTGCTTACGTCAGCTTCAGCAGCCGCCTGGCATTAGTATAATAGGCCTACACATGTATAGTACACTGCTGACGTCAACTTACTTCAGCAGCCGCATGGCATTAGTATTGCATTGCATCAGAAAATGATGCAATCAACTGTGGATGATGTGAGCATGATGGTATTATGCAATGTTACATCATTATTCCGGATGTTGCTGCAGTCCTACTGGAGAAATTTACACAGTGAAACATAGAAAATGAGGTATATGAATATCTTCAAAACGAGAGCCAATACAAATTTTTCACGGTTATATTCGTGTTCGGCACACCAAAATACTACAGATTAGGGCCTTTTCAAGTCAGTAATGATTTCACTGTTGACCAGTGTTATAAGTCACACAGGTATGAACCCATTGGTCCACGTGGCTGTACCCGCGATTCAATAAGGCTGTATTAGGTCAGGTTTCTTACTCACGATCAGATATATTCCTGACATACAGTTTCATTTTCTATGTTAAATATTGAAAATGTATAGTAGCTGTGACAGTTTTTATTACTTACCACAGAGTCCATTGGAACATGTAGAAGGACAATTAGCGCATTGTGTTCCCCTTTTGTACGGATATGCAGGGTCCGAATTTCCCCTAATAATAATTACATACAGATGCCATCACGAATCAAATAACTATGTACAGTTAAAAACATTCTAACAAAGTAATTTTAAAACGTCCCAAATCAAAATGGTTATGTACAGTCATAAACATTCTAACTAAGTAAATGTTAATCAAGATGGTCATGTACAGTCAAAAACATTCTAACAAAGTATTTAAAAAATACAAAATCATAATGGTTATGAACAGTCATAAACATTTTAACAAAGTAATTAAGAAAAATGCTTTGTGGGTTATTAGTTTTTAATTACGAGCTAAAACAGTCGAGGAGAAACACATATTGAGCTGACATCCCAATTTCGATCTTCATTTTTGTATCGCATTTGAAAAGAAATACTGAAACAAAATTGAACTGAAAAATCAAACACATTTTTGTGGGTTATTAAAATTAGTCATTATGACACTGAGAGAATCAAAGTTTTTGACAGATTTGTAGTTTACAGAGTGGCCAGTTTCTTAAGGTTTTACTAGCATTGGAACGATTACATTTGGACGAAAATATGAAACCAGTTGCATAAAAGGTCATGTTATAGAGGAGTTGAATTAGGGATGTTTCATTGCGTATTTTTTATCAGGCTGATAATATATTTCTTCTTTATCAGCCATCTACATGATGGTAGTTACTAAACTAAGAGAACTAAAAATATGGTATCCAAACAGTTCGAAAACTTGCCAATTACTTTTGTTCATAATCAAATTTATAGCACAGTCTCCACAGAAATAAATTTGATAAAAACTTACGCTGGAGCATAATTGCACACATAGTAGTGTGTTCCTGTGCAATTTGCATATCCGCATCCTATTTTCACTGACTCTGCCCAGACCATCTGATGAAAAATGTAAATGTATATTGAATCATAAATAAGTGATAAAATATAGAAATACATGTAAGAATGTAGAATTCGTAAAAGCAATTAGGTGTTTTGAACTTGACTATTTTCCTGCAAGAAGAATAATATATGCATTGGTTTTCCAATTTAAACTCGTAATTGGAGATGTTTGTTTTGGGTGTTATCCACTTTACTTTTAGAAAAAATTAATTGAAATCTTGAGTTATTTGTCAAGTTTATTTTGTGTTATTTGACAATCCGATTGATCAAGCTTTTATTTATGATTCCGTTCAACAGCGCACAACTGCATCTGTTCGCACATTATGGGACATCAGGTCAGGCTCCACGCTGTGCCAATTTGGTTGGTTGGCACGCTGTACCAGTGTGATTGGCTGGATGGTTTTAATGGCATTTTGAACACATAACTGGTCTATATCAAGCCAAGGACACGGAAGCTATGCGCCTTTTTCAGGAACACACACTGAGGCAGCTAACCTTGGCTTGTGTTCAGGTCGGATAAATGCGTCATATTCAAAAGGGTGATGTATGGTTGCAATCCTGGCACTTGTAAATACCTCATACCTTAAGGTATTTTAGTTGGGTACAATCATGGCACTTCTAAGCACCCCATACCCTAAGGCGTGCCAGCTGGTTACAATCCTGGCCCTTGAATTACCCTATACCCAAAGGTGTACCAGTTAGTTACAATCCTGGCAATTGTAAACACCCCATACCCAAAGGTGAGCTAGTTGGTTACAATTCTGGCAATTGTAAACACCCCATACCCAAATGTGTGCCAATTAGTTACAATCCTGACGCTTGTTAACACCCTGTACCCATATGTGTTACAATTGTTTACAATCCTGACGCTTGTTAACACCCTGTACCCAAATGTGTTACAATTGTTTACAATCCTGACGCTTGTTAACACCCTGTACCCAAATGTGTTACAATTGTTTACAATCCTGACGCTTGTTAACACCCTGTACCCAAATGTGTTACAACTGTTTACAATACTGACGCTTGTATATACCCCATACCCAAATTGCGCCTGCTGGTTATCATCCCAGCGCTTGTAAATACGCCATACCTAAAGATGTATTATTGGTTATAATCCCAACGCTGGTAAATATGCCACATCCAAAGGTGTGTTGGATGAAGAGAAAAATATACAAATATGTGTTACATGGCTCTAACTCTCGGCTATAATTGTAAAGCAAAATGATGTAAATTACGGTATGATTACGCTCTAAATGCAGTAAGACGTAGCTTCTACGCAGTACTCGCAACTTCAACATGTTTGACTCGTGCCATTCCTAAACTGTAACCAACTGTAGAGAGAGAAAAAATCGGTATAAAATATGCCAACGAAAAATAAGTCACTGGTTTAAAGCGAAACCAATTATCTAAGCAAGTAGCCGAGTTTGTGGAAAGTTTGTCGAAATCAGTTCAGCTTCGTTCATGGGTCTAACTTCCCACAAAAACTGATAGATACAGCAAGACACCTGGTTGGTAACCTGTAATGACAATGTGTTGTACAGCCGAATTGTCTTTTACACCAGGTTTGACTTGAAAATATTTGACCGACTTTAACTGAAGTGAATAATTACGACCGGTTGTCCACCAACGGATCATTCTGAAACCTCGCCTATAAGTTCACAATCAATCAATCAATATATATATATATATATATATATATATATATATATATATATATATATATATATATATATAAAGTTGGATAAAACAAAAAGTATTTGAAGTATAACATCTAAAGCGGGTGCGCATACATTAATAACCACGTCCTCCTGCTGATACACCATAAACTTTCTGTAACTTTCTGATTGTGAAGCAATCTAATTTGGAAATTGTCCCCTACTGTTCGCTTATTCAGCTTTACAGGTGCTTCAGTGCGTGACCATGATGGAAACGCCAAGATTCGAAGTTAGGGTTATGTTCAATGTCGATATATCGTAATTGATTCATTTACGGAGATCGTTATTTGGGGAGGGGCATGAGGTAAAATCTGGATTTTACTCACAACATTCAACGATAAATGTTGACAATTTCATTGCAATGATCAATGTATCAATAATAAATTCAAAGAAGCTGCGTATTCACGTGAGAGTAGTAAATCTTCTTTCGACATTTGAAGTAATAATATTTAACCAGCTCAGTTAAAAATGCTTTCGGTTTAACACATTAACCCCTAGCGACGACTTTACGGGGCAGGAGGTAGTAGCCTAATGCCGAGCTCTGTAGCGTCAAGGTCATGCAAGATACACTAAAGTGGATGGTATTATAGAAAGGTAGACAGATGAAGCTCTACAATGATACCAAATAATCTGGAAAATCTAGTTGCACTACAAAATACAGATAGAAAAAACTCATTTTTTGGACCTAACTTTTTTTAACGTAAAATTCGCCCGTGGTCGGAATCCCATTTTGTGTCCGGATTTTAGACTTTTTGGTCTCAGATCTAAGGCAAACCGGTATGAACTGCAAACAGGCTGATGAGGCTTTCAAAAAGTAGGATAAGATGGGCATTTGAAATAAACAGTGGTCTCCATACAAAAATAATGGCTCCGTTTAGCAACAAGCTCATATCATTGATCGAAATCCAAGCTATTGTTACCATCACAATCTACTGCAAAATTGGCGAAGGTCAGATGCCTGATATCTCAAAGCAGGTGGTTACCAAGTGGATCAGATGCAGGATATCTCAAAGTATGGGGTTACCAAATGGGTCAGACCCGGTTATAGAGAATCAGGTAGGCACTAGCATTTACTTATCTGCATTAACAAAGCAAAGGATGAGGTACACATTTTTCTGTTGACAGTAATGCCCTTTATCTTCCGGACCTCACTCTTGCTAGGTACGCCAAAACAGTGATCTGGATTCGCTACTGTGCCATTTTGTTATTATTCTTTGTCAATCTTACCTGTGTATAGTGACCGATAGCTTTATTTCCCGCTCCAACACTGGAGCCATATGTGTAATAAGCCTTCTCGTCTGCCCATAGCTTGATGGCCTGACTCCAGGTCATCTTGTAGTTACCCCATGCGAGGTTTTGGCCAACTGAAAATCGTCCTGAAAGTAAAGAGTGGAATGTTCCATTTGTGTTATATAACACTCCCGTTAATTAAAAAAACTTAAATAACTTTTCTTTTTAATTCTCTTTTCTACCTTCATTTTTTTTCTCCTATTATTTTATTTCAATACTGCTCTTATAGTGTTCATTTCTGTAAATAAGAAGCTTTACAGATGACTACAATTCTTGATGAAAATTGTTTTTATAATGTGATAATGTTCATTTTATCCACAAATTAAAGAAATAACTGAATATAGTATGAAAAGAGAATATAATATGATAAAGTATAACCTGGTCATATGATACAAGGAAATCCGTTATAACTAAATCAGCTATTTTTAAAATAAAACTACAACTGTTTTTTTATATTCGTTTCTTTCCCGTTTGTTTCCTTCATTTATTTACCATTGCAAACAATCAATACTGTTTTAATCTGTAGCAGTTTAAATGAGCGGAATGTCGAGAAGTCATTGATAGTTCTCCTGAACCTAGACAAATTTCACATAAGTTTCATTAATAATAAACACATAAATTAACACAATTCGACAACTCTCCCCCCCCCCCCACACACACAAAACACTAATTTTTTATTTTAAAAATTTATCGCAAAATAACGCGCACAATCTGATTGCCATACAAATTAAACAACATCTTAAATACGTATAACACAAAATATAGCAGACACATTCTGGAAAATGTTTTGAGTTTCTTCAACGAAGTACCATAAATGTATCTGTTGTAATTCGGATCATGATTCAGTTTACAGTTCTCTGCCCACCGCTGTGCTATGAATGCCACCTCCTCGTCCCAACTCTGACAATAATAATAATAATAATAATAATAATAATAATAATAATAATACCTGGATAATAAGCCTATATGGGAAAGTAACTGCATATGGAAAATATGAATATACGAAATATTATAGTTTTGGACATAAAATTTGCTCGATTTACGAGTCATCTGTTCCTAACAAATAAAGAGATTAGCACAAATATTCATTTTCTTCCTTTAAAGTTTAACTGTTCCATTGTACTAAACATATATGTCATTCCTGTAATTACAGTATGCACTCTCAAACAGTAGGGTCCAACAACAAGCAAATTGGCTATGATCTGCCATTGCATAAGGGTCTATCTCGTGTCTTTCTTCTGACTACATGACTGCTACGGTGGCCTAGTGATTAGAGACGGGATGTCGCGGGTTCGAAACCCGCCCGAGTCATAGCAATGACATAAAAATGGTACTAACAGCTGCCTCGCTTGGCGCTCAGCATTAAGAATTTCATGTTAGGACTGGTCGGCCTGGTGTTAGGATAATGTGACGGGGTGAAACGTCACGCGACATGTCTGCGGCATGATGCCCCAGTGCAAGACATCGCTATAAATTGTCACGCTGCAGACATTGTAGCGATATGACTGAAAAAATTGTTAAAGCTATGTTAAAAATCGAAATCACACACACACATACACACACTTTTTGACTAACATGATCCATATTTATCATACGCAGATTTGACAATAGTAGTAGTGGCAGCAGCATTGGTAGTAGCAGCATCTCCGTCATTAACATCACCACAATACATATACATTTTCAGTGTATGTATTTATATATTTTTATTTCGATTCAAATTCAAATATTGTAGTACTTCTTTTACTTCATATAAATAATGTTAGACTTTTTGTTAACTCCACATGACTGGCTTCTCTCACTACATACAAATAGTATGATTACACTCCTAAGAGGCAGATAGAAACATAAATAAATAGATATATATGTAGATATAGAATGAAACCAGTATGATAGGTTAGAGAATTATAATTATTTTTTAAACAGGAAATGAGCCTGTGATGCGAGTAACGGCATATATCGACGAGTCATGTACAAAAACTGACTCGGCCAATCTTTTATCCGGAATGAAGGACGGAACTATGTCCAAGCGGAAGGGCTTGACCTGCACGAGAAGCAAATCTCTGGGCAAGCGGAAATTAATCACTAAGCTAAACGTATTTCTATTCCAAAATGCAAGACATGTAAATGAAGTTACAATAACAAATTGGCATATATATATATATATATATATATATATATATATATATATATATATATATATATATATAGAGAGAGAGAGAGAGAGAGAGAGAGAGAGAGAGAGAGAGAGTCTGTCAGTCGTTTTCTCTTTTCGAAATATTCTTACTTACCATCTTAAGCATATTAGTTGCCGATACTTCTCTTCTAACTCTGTTATGCTCATTAACGATAACGTCGGCTTCATTTCCTTGTAAACCTGTAAATCAATGAAATGTTGAATGGATATATAGAATTCAAGACACTAGAAAGATCGTTATAGACTGCGCACGTCCGTCCAAAAAGAAGAGACAGGTTTAGGGGGTTGTGGTTAATATTATCGATATCAATATATGCAGCAACAATATTAGTTTTATGTGTGTAAATCAATATAGATATATGCATCAACAACACTAGTTTTACGTGTGTAAATCAATATCGGTATATGCATCAAACACGTTAGTCTGTATGCGTTTAAAAATTAATATGCCTCAACAACATTTATTGACTACATATTTTTAGGTCAGACACTGCAAACAACACTTTGCTATTATTTACTTACATTACTGTTTTATACATTTAAAAAAAAACGTTGGAAAAAGATGGTGATAAAAGAATATAAAACACAATTTCCTGCCTGATTCCTGGACTTTACTGGACCTATCCAGACAGGCAGTATGATCAGGGATGATCTGAAACTTAGCCTGACAGGGTCTCTGGAAACAACAAATGCATATTTAAATCGACCTATTATGATAATTCGAATCTTAATTGCTATACATACATGCAAAAATACACACGCACACACGCACGCACGCACACACACACACACACACACACACACACACACATATATATATATATATATATATAAGAATGTACGCGCACAGACGCCCGAACACATACATACAATTATAAACAAATCAAAATCTTCCGTGGTGATTATCATAAAGCAAAAAATAAATCCATTGATCTATTAACACCTAGTTTAATGTTTTCCTCTTTTGTTGCTAAATTATCTATGTCCTAATGAAAAATTAAAAAGTAACTAACAAAGCAAGAGAGTCTTTAGTCCATTCATGGGAATTTGATCATTACCATGGAAACGTTATTGTCTACTTACACTTCTTTTCATCCGACTGTGTTGATTTCCTGTGATTTCGACTACCAGATTTAATGATGGACTTGTTGAAAATATTCCTGTGGCACATAAAATAAAAGTAAGCTGACGTTATCAATACTTGGTCATGCATTCTTTTATGGGCATAGTGCTGTTCTCTTGAATTATGTCTCGTACACTATGTGTGTGTGTGTGTGTGTGTGTGTGTGTGTGTGTGTGTGTGTTACGTGTTTAGGCTCGAATAAAACAGTAACGCAAGAAAGAGTGAAAACAACAAGCTTTGAAAAATATAATAATTTATTTCCCTGGAAAAATTCTGTAAAAATGAAAAAATATGAGTTTACGGTTTTAAGAATCAAATGCAAAAATAATCCAAGAATAATCCGAGAATAAATTTTTTGAAGTCCTAATAACAAAATGTTCTAATGATTTCAAGTTCGAGTCCCGACGAAGAATCCAAGATGAAAGACGATGACGTATCCTGTAATATGTAGTGTTGAAGAATACAGTTCCTTGTACAAACAAGAAATGTCACTCCGGTTTTGGAAATCCGAATGAAGTTCTATCAGAGCTGTCTTTGTTCACGAATTTTACATCAGCACACGTATTTTCCAGGAATTAATCCTTTTCAATCCAAGTAATTTGAAATAACTCCAAATAGTACAACATACAACTTCCAGTGTAAAGAAAAAGCCCAATTACTGAGAATATGTCTCCAAAACAAAGGTTATATCGTATTCTAAAACGCAAAAGGGGATCAAGGGATCATGTTCCAGAACCTGGTCGAAATTATTTACTCTTTAAAGATCAAGTACATCCGGTGTGGCCCTGACAAAAACCAATCATTTTACTCTAAGAAACAAAAAATTTAAAAAAATTGTTTACATTTTAAATCAGTAGTCCCATCATGACCTCGACAACAACCAATCATTTTAAAATTAAAATAAAACTTATTTACGTGATTGCTACTAATTTCGAATCAAAGTCAGGCTCTAGTCAACACCTGGTATTTTCTAAAACGAACAGTCAAGGTCAAATTATTTTCTGGAAAAAGTATCATCTCCAGTAAATAAATTTACATTACAGTTGCATGTAATGAAAAATAACTAAACTTTAAAACTGACAGACAAATAATTAAATCGAAATAAATACATATTTTAATCAGATATAATTAAATCAAAGATACACAACAATATTGACGGCCTAACTGAGAGGGTTAACATATGAAGATAGAAATTTAATGTTGCTGCACATATGTTCATGTGAATCTAATTGTAACTAAATGTATTTTTTCATATTTTATCAAATCGAAACTGAAAACTTTCACGTATCTTGAATAATATGGGGCATAACTAAGCAATTCATCTTATTTTATCTATGTAAAAACAAACTTTTTTGAAAATGGCTGACTCAGTTATGCCCTTAATTTATATATATCAACAATTTATTTATAATTACATATCACAAGAGTTAGCGTGTGCAATATGCCTACATGTTTTCTATGCCGTGTTTTTCATTCAGTGTGACCCTGACGTGTCACGACGATACCTACTTTCACTCAAGACAGTTATGCATTGCTATTATTTTTTCAATGTTATGTCATCTGATTACCCTCCTAAGACGAACATTATTACATTTTTTCCTGAACCCATGTTTTGACTTTAGAATTCAGAGTTAACCATAGGCAGGGTTATACAGTGCAATGTCGCTTGCTTCATTCTTGAAAAAGCCGTGTGATTGCCTTTTTTTCTGAAAAACTGTAAATCTAATGTTAGAAGAAATAAAATTCCGTGACATGTTGCAGTTCCAAAATAGGATAAAGTTAAGATACCAGAATTGTGCAAACTCAAGCTTTTATTTTATCCAAAGATTCACTGATGGAAGAAAAAAAATCGTTCTACAATTTTTTAGAGTGTAAACTTTTGAAAAAAAAAAGATGACAAACGGAACAGTTCGCGTAATTATGGTGACCACTGATCACAATTTTGGAGAGGTATCTTCAAACGGGAACATATTTCATTAGGGTATAAATCAAAACCACAGAGAGAGAGAGAGAGAGAGAGAGAGAGAGAGAGAGAGAAAGCATGTATTCCTACTTTAACAATATCACGACACGTACGTTTGTTTTTTTACGGTATATTTTCCTTATGAAAGTTTCAAAGAAACACTCATTCCACTTACATAAGATAAGAATTCTTTATTTCAGACTACATAGTGTATACATCTAAATTAAAATACAGATATAAAGTAAAATCACTGAAAACATAAAAGAACATATAGAACATAACAATCACATCCATAGAAAAAATACACCCTTTAAAAAATATCACAAGAGTGAACTGAAGACGCCATGTGATTAAAGAGTGACCACAGAAAAGTACATCCAAACAAGTCGTGATATATTTCGTAACATGACTAACATAATTTCCATGAGTCGCCCATGGCGTGATCATTTGTGTGTTAGTTTTATTGTTTGTGAAGTGACTAATGGTCAGGTACAGAAAAACGCGTCTGATCATCTCGCGGTGCGAATAACAAGTGAAACCAATTTGAAGCTAAGGCGGTAGAAAATATCGACTGACCAATGAAGTCACTTACAATGTGCAACACATTGTTTGGTTGTTAATTCAGGGCAAGTAGAGTAGCGACCAGCCGCAGAATAAAAAAAAACAAAAAAAAAAAAACACGTCCGATCTTGTCACTGTGCGAAACGGTACTGAAGCCAATTCGAAGCGAAAGCGGTAAGAAAATAAGTATAGCCAATGAAATCGTTTATGATGAGTGATGCATTGTTTTTTTCTTAATTAGTGTGGCAAAATAATGCCAACGCAAGAGCGTTGTTACCATTGCAGTGCAGACAGATTGGAGAGTGTAAACGTACAAACCCTTTGTTGCGTATTGTACCATTTCTTCTTGCCAGATCAAATACTAAACGGCCACAGTACTGGTTCGCGTTTTGAAACTGACAAACACTTTTAATCTTACTCAAACATTTTGACGAGCACACTCACATGAATAGAGACAGAACTGTAAAATATCGGTTGGCCCAATGAAGTCACTTACAATGCGTAACACAATGTCTGGTTGTAAATTCATAGCAAGTAGTGTAGCGACCAGCCGCAGAATAAAAAAAAAAAAGCAAAAAACACGTCCGATCTTGTCACTGTGCGAAAAGGTACTGAAGTCAATTCGAAGCGAAAGCGGTAAGAAAATATGTATAGCCAATGAAATCGTTTATGATGAGTGATGAATTGTTTTTTCTTAGGTAGTGTGGCAAAATAATGTCAACGCAAGAGCGTTGTTACCATTGCAGTGCAGACAGATTGGAATGTAAATGTACAATCCCTTTGTTGCGTATTGTACCATTTCTTCTTGCCACATGAAAATATTAAACGGCCACAGTACTGGTTCGAGTTTTCAAACTGACAAACATTTTTAATCTTACTCAAACATTTTGTCAAGCACACTCACATCAACAGAGACAGATGTGTTACAGTACCAGGTGTCAGTTTTTTGTTATTTTTTTCCCTTCAAGCTAGCGATTTTGGAGTTTGTATGAAGTAAAGAAACTGAAAGTACAATGAACCTCAAGGATGATAACCCAAGCTGTCTATCCATTGATGTATGTATTTACATCAGAAGAAATATGATCCTAAAACAAAAAGATATAAGGCAAGCATGATTAGAACGAACACAAAGACAGCAAATTGTAGTAACAAAGGTATGTTTTCCTTCACGTCCGCGTAACTTAAAGTTTCAATCCCCTTGCAAGACAAACTTGGTACCTTTTGTAAAGCTTGAAATAAAAAACTGAACAAACTTAAACACTTTGCTATATATACATGCATTTTCTTTTTTGCAGCAACAGACTAAACAACATAAATAAATTAAATCTTCTAGCAAAAAAGAAATACATCATAAAAATAGAATTAAAGATTAACGATGACTAACCAACAAAACCGAATTTAACAAAGGCAATGACATGTGTAGAAATGCCTCTCAGTTTGAGAAAGTATTTGGATGTCATATGCCATGTACCAACAACTTGAAAAAAAATGTATAAACAGAGAGAAACCTTAATTCAAAATTTAATTTTGTTCCAAATTGTTTGTGTTTTTTAGGGAATATACCTAAGCACTAATAAAGGGTGGAACAGGGAAGATACACATAAAAGCTTTGATATTTCTGAAAAAAATGAAGTGATATTCCTACAGTTCTTAACCAGCTATATATGCTGGGACGGGTCTGTTGGATATCCACAAATAAAGAAGTACAGATTCTGGTCACGTTGCAAGTGTGAGGGTGTTTTGGAAAATGGTAAAACGTGGATACACTATTTTCTCGTGACACTTATAAAGTGAAGAGTCTGTACAACTGTCAGAAGCCAAAGTCATATAACTTTTGTACGGTTTGTAAAGATTTCCACTTTAGAAAATGTGAAGTATCACAAGTTATTATCACAAACAGAAATGGAACATAGGGGCTTGACAGTTGTTGTTTAGACACCTCCGCTCAACTTCACAACTTACTTGCTCTGTCTCATATTTTGATCTTAAGGAAAGATCATCTATGTGCAGCAACAGTGGTAACAGCAGGAGGAGACGCCGTCACTGCTGTCGAAAAAGGGTAGTTCTTTTAAAAATGCGTTTAGTATATTTTTTAAAAATATCAGATGAAGAAACGTGTGTTAAAACAGGGTTGGTAGAATGTATTCAGCGACAAAGTAGAAGTGACTGAGAGAAGGAGACAACTTTGTCGAGTGGCGTAGTTTTCTGGAGTACGTACGTGTCCCAGCGACACAGTGCCGGCGTCTCTAGCTCTCTTGAAGGCACCAACTGTCTGGGTTTTTTTCTTGCAACTTTTTTCTTTCGTGGTAGGGTTTGAATCGAAGGGTCATCAAGATGCATGAGGTGTTTAAGACGCACCGCTGTCGTTGGGCTCCTATATGCTTGGCTTTCACTTGCCCTTGTGAAATATACCAAGTCATTGTGACAACAAGAGGTAGAGAGGGTATATATGGAGAGAATGAACTTGGTTACATCATTTCTGAATCAGCAATCGAGATGAAACGATCGCACGATTTCAGTGAGAGAGAAGAAGAACGTAAGAGGCAGCGAAGTGACGTATCGCCTCACACACGAAAAGAAGTGTTCGCTCAAAACGAAGACATGAGCAAACCTGAACAAACACCTTCCACGTCTGCGACCAGACATAGAGAGCCCACTCCAAACCAAAGTCCACCAGTTAACCCTGAAAAGTACTATCACATTCGAGAGACGGAAAAGCGACCCTCTAGAAAATTTAGAACCACGACTTACACCTACACGGTGAAGTTTAAAGATTTCAAGTCCGACGTACCATTGGAGAAAGCAGAAGGGTTTATCACCGAGATGTGGGATTCTTTGCTCACCACACTAAAGCGACAATGTCAACCCAAAGAAGACGATTTCTTGACACTATCCATAGATCACGACAGCTTGAAATCCCCTGTTTGGATCGAGTTTAGCAGACCCGCAGAACTAACCCCTTCCAAAGTCATGGACAAGATTCAACACGTACAACAATCTAATGATCAGTTTGACATCACCGATGGTAAAGCCACACTGAAAATGGCCCACGTCTCTCCTCCTCAAGGGACTGGACGCAAAAAGGTCTTATTGGTGGACGACCTTCGCAACACCAAAACAAGTCTCGTCCGAATTAACAACCCTCAAGACCAGATGTGTTTAGCCCGTGCCATCGTGGTGGGACGAACCTATGCCAACAAGAACGACACGGTAGAATGGAAAAGAACCTGGAAAACTATTCAACGATCCGATCGAGCCAAACAACGAAATGAAGCAGAACTCCTGTTACACCAAGCCGGACTGTCCAAAGACACACCCTGTGGCATTCCTGAGATGCAAAAATTGCAAGATGCCCTAGCTCCACGATACACCTTGAAAGTGCACCCTCAAGAAGTGCGCGGACCTCTGTTGTTTCGAGGCCAAGACTTTAAGGACGGAAAATACATTCATGTCTATTATCACGATGAACATTTCGATACCATTACCGCCATCCCCGGATTCCCGGATACAGATATTACTGTGAGAAATGTGACCGTGGTTATAATAATCGAGAGCAACACAAACATTGTGGATCGAAATGCCGAGGATGTTTGGCCTCTCCACCCTGTCTGAGCGAAGGGCAAAAACCATTGCATTGTCCTGCTTGTCTGCGCACGTTTGTCAGCCCTGCCTGTTACCAACAACATCTGAAGACGCAAGGTTCACAGCAGAAATGTGCTTGTCAACTCCTGAGATTGTGCCCTACGTGTGGACAAGGCATACGTACCAATAGTACCAAGACACACGTATGTTCAGGAGAAAAACAAATGTCACATTTGTCATCACATCGTGGACTTGAAACACCAATGCTACGTGCAAAAATACCAACCCCAACCAGAGAAAGAGGATGGTCACAAGAAGAAAAGCAATTTCATCTTTTTCGATTTCGAATGCATGCAAGAGACTGGCATTCACATTCCTAATTTCTGCGTGGCTCATCGAGCGTGCGAGAAGTGCATTCAAGAACCTATCTTCAGTCATTGCCCTCACTGCAGCAAGATTCCTGGAGGACGTGAAAAAATCTTTCGGGGACCGAACACGCTAGCCGATTTCGCTCGATGGGTCTTAGACCCCATCGACAAGACGTGGAGCCAAGAGGACATCGAACGTTACGGAGATTGTCATCGTCATGCCACGGTGATGGCTCACAATTTCTCCGGATACGATGGACAGTTTCTTCTCAGATACTATACGGAACATGGCACCGAGCGTCCTAAAGTGACTTTGAACGGAGCCAAAATCATTTTCATGCAAGTGGGACAAGTACAGTTTAAAGATTCGATGAGCTATTTGGCCATGCCTTTGAGTCGAATGCCTAAAACGTTTGGAATGACAGAAATGGCTAAAGGGTACTTTCCACACTTTTTCAATACGGAAGCCAATCAACACGCCGTTCTACCCCATTTACCTGAGACTCACTATTACGACCCCGACAACATGCGTACCGAACAACGAGAAGCTTTCTACGCTTGGTACCAGGCTCACGCCTCGGACCCTTTCGACTTTCAGGAAGAAATGCTAAAGTATTTTCATTCCGACGTGGACATTTTACGGCGTTGCTGTGGAAAATTTCGAGAACTGTTCATGGAACACGGAGGGGTCGATCCTTTGAAAGAAGCTTGCACCATTGCCAAAGCGTGTTCCTTAGTGTATCGACAACGATTCATGCCTGAAAACACCGTGGCTGTCATCAGCCCTCAAACGACCAACTTTGTCAAACGTCAATACTCGGTCAAAGCCCTACGTTGGTTACATTACTTGTGCGACAAGGAAAACAAATGGATTCAGCATGCCCGCAACGGAGGGGGTGAAAAGACCATCGGAACGTATTCGGTAGATGGCTAGGACTTAGCAAACCCAAAGATCGTGTACGAGTTTAACGGTTGCTTATTTCACGGATGTCCCGTCTGTTACCCTGATCGTAGCACTAAAAATCAGTTTTTACAACGAACCATGGAAGACTTGTACCAGGACACTTGTCAGCGGCGCCTAAAGTTGGAACAGGAAGGATACCAATTGGTGGAAATTTGGGAACACGAGTACGATCACCGTATGAAAACCGATCCCGAGTTTAAACGCCTCGTGGAAAGTTACCAGTTCATGGACCCGCCGAACCCGAGGGATAGTTTGTACGGAGGAAGGACCAATGCCACCTGTTTGCTGTACCAAGCCGACGAAGAGAAAGGAGAAGAAATCAAATACATGGACGTGTGTTCGCTGTATCCCTACGTGTGCAAATATTGTCGCTTTCCTGTAGGGCACCCGCAATTGTTAACGGAACACATCGACCTGAAAAACATTCGACAATACGAAGGCTTGATCAAGTGTAAAGTTTTGCCTCCCACAAACCTATACCATCCCGTCTTACCTCACCATTGTCAAGGCAAACTGATGCTTCCATTGTGCCGTACTTGTGCCGAAACGTGCAACCAAGACCAACCTTGTCAGCACACCCAGGAAGAACGTGCCTTGACGGGAACCTGGGTCAGCGTAGAATTGTTCAAAGCTCTGGACATGGGATACCAACTGTTAGAAGTGTACGAAATTTGCCACTTTCCCAAGACACAACAATACCACAAGGGTGATCCCAGTCAGAAAGGCATTTTCGCTGACTACGTGGATGCCTTTTTGAAACTGAAACAAGAAGCCAGCGGCTATACTTCCTGGTGTCACACTCCCGAAGACCAAATACAATTCAAAGAGAAATACTATGAACAAGAAGGCATCTCTTTAGACCACATCGAGAAAAACGAAGGCAGGCGATCGTTTGCCAAAGTGATGTTAAATTGCTTGTGGGGTAAAATGGCACAACGACCGTGTTTACCCAAGACGGAATATTTGACAGAACCTTCCCGCTACTTCCAGATGATTCACGACAAAACCAAATACATGAAACACGTGGACGTCGTTCGAGAGAATTTGATCTTGGTCAATTACGAAGAAGATCTGGACTTTGTACAAGACGACCCTTTTGGAAATGTCATCATTGCGGCTTACGTGACAGCTCATGCTCGCTTAAAATTGTACGAAGCTTTAGAACTGTTAGGGGAACGCGTCCTGTACTTTGACACGGACAGTTGCATCTACATCGATCGACCGGGTCAGCAACACCCTAACATCGTAGAAAACCGTTTAGGAGCCTGGACAGACGAACACGCCGACGACAAGATTCTAAGTTTCGCGAGTGGCGGTCCTAAAAGTTACGGCTACCAATACCGGGACAAACAAGGAGAAGTGCACACGGAGTGCAAAGTGAAAGGACTGACTCTGAATTATCGTACCAGTCGAGTGGTCAACTTTGGGGTATTGAAAGAAGCCTTGCAATCGGGAGAGGATGGAAACTTTAAAGTGACCACTCACCAACCGAACAAGATTGTACGTTTACCCACTCACCACATCGTCAGTCGACCCCTGGAAAAAATCTATCAAATCGTGTACCAGAAGCGAGTGAGACTTCCCAATCACTTTACGTTGCCGTACGGTCACATCGATATTGGTCAGCATATAAAAAGGGACAACGTCCAAGACCAATAGTTCACTGTCACTACCAAGACCAATCGACAAAAATGAATCCTTTCAAACAGCAAGTATAGAGCGTAAGACTCAAGTCCAACGAGAAACTCGGGTGTGATTCTATGCCTCACGATCACATCACCAATGCAATACCACATCTTAGTTGTTATGTACTAATGCCATGACAAACTACGTGCAACCAGTGAAACTTCCAGACCACAAAACTTTACCTTATGGACATGCTGATATCACCCAGTATAAAAAAGGACGACTTCCAAGAACGACACTTCATTGCGAGGACAAGCGACGAGAAAGATGAATAACTCTACGCAGAAGAAAAAAGAGAAGGAACAAACATCATTGACCTCTTTCACCACCATACCGTCACAGCAAAGTGCGTTCAAGAAGGGAAAGGATTCAATAGACCTAAAGGAGTATTTTAGCATCCAAATGACCCAGACAGCGACCTCGAGAAAATTTAGAACGACAACTTACACCTACACGGTGAAATTTAAAGACTTTGCGTCTGACGTTCCAGCCGAGGAAGTATCAGGTTTCATTACGGATCTACTTGACTCACTGTTAGAGGAACTCAAATGTCATTGCCAAGTCAAAGATGAAGGTCGTTTGAGCCTATCTATGTATCACGACAGTTTGAACTCGCCTGTATGTCTCGGATTTAGCACACCTGCAGAAATAACTTCTTCCAAACTTTTGAGGGCTATTGAAGACGTGCGGTCGGTGAGAGAAAAATTTGACATCACCGATGGAAAAGTGACTATTCATATGGCATATGTTGTACCTCCATGGGAAGAAGACGATCACTGCTCTTGATCTGCTTACCGATAAGTGTACCTAGCACGATGGACGTAACAGCAGATTTACGACTGACAGGGAATACGAGATCGGAAACATCTATGCTGGGACACAAGTGGTAGCTGACCAGATTTTAAACAACGTGTGTAACGGATAGAGAGACAAACACGAACTTTCTCTTATTTGATTGTTTGTTACTTGTTTTGTTTTAACTTTTTCTTATAAACGAACATTTAATGTAAATTCGTTGCATATGAAGTGATTTTAGAAAGGAGTGAACGTTAATTTTAAACATTAGTTTACTAGAGTCAATAACTAAACAACTCGTAAATATGTTTCTTTTATGTTCAAATGTTTATGTATTTAATGGATAGTGCTTAGACCAAAGCACAGGCCAGAGAGCCCATGTATATATGTACTTGAATAAATGTTTTGAACCCATACAACAGACTTTTCTTTATCGAGTCTCTATTCTATCTGTGAGTCTTTCTTTAGAATATTTCTGTCCTCTTTTCTGTGTGTTTCAATGTGTATTTGTTTGTTTCTGTATGTCTATGTTTGTCCCTATCAACCCTTTGTCCCTACAAATACATTTCCCCCTATAAAAGGTTTTGACCCTATAAACCTATGACGTTACCAATGTTTAATTCCCACTGATCCCCAGGTGACATTCCCATGTTCAATTTCCATGTTCAATTCCCCTTGTCGCTAGAGTGACCCAGGGTTTTTCTCCATGTTAAATTTCCCTTGTCGCTAGAGTGGCCCAAGGGGTTCTGTAATGCTAATTCCCATTGTCGCTAGGGTGGCCCGATATACTACTAACAGGAATGGCGACCTCCTGTAAACCAGCTTGCTTCACTACATAGCATACGACTAACACGGTGGCCCTGTGTTAGCCATACTGCTTCTGTTGAACTGGTTATGAACCTCAGGTAAACTTTGGTCAGAACAATAACGTTACAGGACCGCAGACAAGGTCGCTAAAACAGCAGATCCATTTATCAAAATAAAACATGACCCAGGTCAGCATGCCGCCAAAACACAGCCCTGTATATTAAATCGGTTTGAGTTTGAGATTCCGCTTTCAAGCAATCTAAACTTTCATTATAGAAGTAAAATTATTTGGGGCTGATAGTGCAAAGAAAGTTCCACCCAAGCCACCAAGCAATGGAAAATAAGATTGGTTTAATAGACAGTTTACGGTGTCGTAGGCTATTTATGTTAGGTTAGTTTTTTTCCATATGTATGTCTATCTCCAATAGTAGTGATACCATTCATTAGGCATTATTAGAATCTCATTATACAGGTCTGCGAATCGGAAATTTACTTCAGTGATAAACTTTTAAGAATTCCGGGGCCATCAAAATGGTTAATTTTCTTTGCTATTTTGAAGACAATGGGATTATATCCACACGAGAAGGATCTGGAATTCTAACGTTTCGTGCACTGATGTCTGTTGACTGAAGTTTCTATTTTGTCACCAGCACCTGCACACCACCACCACCACCACCACCATCATCATCATCATCATCAACAACACCATTATCATTTCGATATTTTTATCATTGTTGTTGCTGTTTTGGTAAAAGTAGGAACAAAAATAACGTAGACAGAAGTGGTGTAGTAGTAGCAGTAGCAGTATGGTAGTAGTAGTAGTAGTTGTTGTACTAGTAATAGTGGTAGCAGTAGTTTTCGTAATAGCCATCGTCATAGTTGTGATAACAGCAAAAGTAGTACTGGACCCATTATGGAATTCTAAAGGATTAATGAAGAAAAAGACCTTACTGTAGTTTAGACAAGATGAAGTGGAGGAGGACTAAGACGTTGAAGTTGTGTTGTAAATATGTAGTGATGGCTATGGTAACAGTATTGAGTATTAATGTCAAATCAGTTAGTGACGGTATTGAGTATTAATGTCAAATCAATTAGTAACGGTATTGAGTATTAATGTCACATCAATTAGTGACGGTATTGAGTATTAATGTCACATCAATTAGTGACGGTATTGAGTATTAATGTCAAATCAGTTAGTGACGGTATTGAGTATTAATGTCACATCAGTTAGTGACGGTATTGAGTATTATTGTCAAATCAATTAGTGAAGGTATTGAGTATTAATGTTAAATCAATTAATGAAGGTATTGAGTATTAATGTCAAATCAATTATTGACGGTATTGAGTATTAATGTCAAATCAATTAGTGACGGTATTGAGTATTAATGTCAAATCAATTAGTGACGGTATTGAGTATTAATGTCAAATCAGTTAGTTACGGTTCTGAGTATTATGTCAAATCAATTAGTGACGGCATTGAGTATTAATGTCAAATCAATAAGGCATTTAATATCTTCAAGCAATTAATGAAACGTCAGTCAAATTAATAAGTAACATATATGGCCGTACTCACCTGTCACGAAAAGTAACATCCCCAAAACTGACGGTAAAATATTAGTCATGGTTTTAACTCAACGTCTGCACTTTCGTTCTTCACATATTATCTAAAAGATTTAAAAATCAAAACACCTTGCACAGTACTTGAATGGGATAATTATTTCGTGAGACCCTTCTCTATTTAATCTAGGTCGCCTTCTACTCCAAGGTAAAATACTACCGTCCAACACAAAATCCGATTACTGTACTATAATGTCGTGTTTTCTGTAATGAACAATGTGTCTTTCGCGTGTGAATAAGAGCTACTTCAGTCGTTCCGATTTCTGAAGAACATCTGTACAAACAAAGCAGGATATAACAAACAGGGCTGTCAAAATTATATATCATTCGACAGATGAATATGAGTAAGCTTGTCAACACGCACACTTCCTCACTGAACCGTATCTACTGACATACTTCTGACCAAGTACATGTACATCAAAGCTCCCCGATAACTTGATTCTGTTTTATTTCATTTATTAGTATTCCTTGCGAAAATGTTGCAGTGATATTTGATCAAAAATCGAACTCCGCAGCACGACATGTTCCCACACAATTATTGGTATCTCCTGTCGTCACATATTGAAATATCCCTGAGGTTATTAGCGAAAACTAACCGGATGGAAGTTTATCTGAATTGGTCTTCTGCAGCTGTCATGTTTTATCATTCCATCAGTTAGTGTCCTCGTCATCCAATCCAGTGTTTAAGAAATTAGAACAGCAAATCTCAGCCCACCGATATTCTTATAATTATATATTACTATGTTGCAGTGGCGTCACCAATGGGATGCGGACCGCACCGGGTGACACCATCTAAGGGGGTGATACCAAAATCACATAACTAAGGATTCGTATGGTCTGTTACGGAAGGCGTCTCCATGGGGGTGACACGATGAGTTACCCCACTGGGTGACACCAACCCTAGTGAGGCCACTGCACTGCTACGCTGTTTATGGCGCAGTGCGTATTATACTCCGTAATGTAGTCCTAAATAAGGAAGTGGGGGAATGAGTTGTTACTAAATGCGGTGGACAATGGCGATTTTTTTTTAAAACTACTTGTATTATATTTCGAAGGAATACTATATCTGATTTTATGCTAGGCCGTGAATTACTGGATGAGAAGGGATTACTCATAAGTAATAAAAAAGTGATAATTCACTGCGGTGAAGTAGGCCCAATAATTTCGCTGCCGCGTCGATAACAAGATAAGAGTGAAATTAGAAAATTATTCTTAGATGCTTATGTGGTCGTGTTGTAGAATAACTGCTCCAACAAGGCGCGAAATTTTATTAAAATTTTTTTTTAATGCGATATTTAACTTTCAATCGGGAAGATTATGACACTGTTTATATTTTCTGTGTGAATAATCAAAAACATAGCAGAACATAAACGGTAAACTGCTGAGTTCACGTGGGATTCAGTATTGTTATAACGCATTGTATATCTTGCTATCCAATACGTTTCAGCTTTAACAAAAAAAAAATGTGCTCGATATGAGTGAATAATGGATATATTTCATCTCGAATCTTAAATTCGACACTCAATGAAATATATCCGTTATTCACACGTTGCAAGCAAATATCATCTTAGTACTAATATTAGTACCCTTACTCGTACCTCGTGGACAGGGTACTAACATGAGCGTATACGTGTTAATGGAGCAAGCCGGGTGTGATTCACACCCGGCGCTCTTTTAGCCTAATAATAATACTTTAAACATATTCCTTGCATATAATCTAATAAACTGAGTAGTCCTCTTATTTAATACCGGAAGTATCGAAAATCATTGTAGAAATAGTTGTAAAATCTCGTTTACCTTTTTTAGCCGATATTTTCGTTTAGATCGTCCGCCATATTATTTGAAATAATGATGACTTGCGTTCTCAGCCTCGTTTGTTTGTGTGCCATATAAGGACATTTACGCCTTATTTGGAAATGTAAACAAATCGTAGTAAAAATTTGGCGCCGTTTGGGTCAGAAATTCTGTGCATTAAAAGTAAATACGATTTATCGGCAACTTTGAAATTCCACCAAGAAGCGATTATTTGCACTTGATTGATGATAATATAGCGTAGAATATCCAAAATATGTTCTGGCAAGCCTTACGTAAGAAAGGGGTCACGGCGTGAGTCTCGCGTTATCTGTCATGGCGGACAGGATAAGGTTAGAGTAACCATGCCAATTTATTTTATCGTGTAAGGGCTTAATAAATTCAAAATAAGCGAAACTTCTTTCACAGCATGATTATACTTATGTAGCAGACCAGAAAGTTGTTCTCCACCTTTTTTTTTTTTTTCTTTCACTGGCGGTGGAGACCAACGTTGTTCTGCACCAGTCGTGCTGATACGTCTGAGCTATGTCACCTCGGATGATCGGACCGCGCGCTATTAATTAATAAATTTATTTAGACTAACCTTTGTATCCAGACGGTAAGTATAATCCCTCTTCTAATGATCCACAGCGTTAAATCCTTTAGAACACACACTTTTTTAGTATAAATCCCTGTCAGAACAGAACACCTGTGTATTCATCGGCTGTTGACCTCAGATTTGAATTACCCACGCATGCGTGTAAAGCAGCATCACCACAAGGTAAGAGTAACGCGTGAAAACCGTCTAGCGAGGCATATTTCACTGGGAATTTACTGATGCTTGGGTGGGAACTGTGTCGTTACGGCAGAAATTTAGGAGATAGACAGAGAGAGAGACGTCATGTCAGAAATGTGAGATAGAGTGAATGATAAATAAATTGTAAAAAGACCACAAACTGTATTCAGATGTGAAAATATGCTACACAATAATAATAATAATAATAATATTAATTTATTATTATTACTAGTGGTAGTATCTTCAATCATATTTAATAAAATTTACAATGGATTTTATGACATACTACATACATATCTACATATTAATACTTTACATTGCTTATAAGAAGAACATGATTATTATGATGAATATTATTAATTAACTTTTGCAATGGTATTAATGAATACATGCATACATACATACATACATACATACATACATACATATATACATTACTTAAAATTACTTATAACATGATTAGCATGATGAACTTTATCAATAACATTTACAATGGTATTTATGAATACAAACATACATGCATACATACATATATACGTCAGTTATAATTTTACACCATAACTTATATGGATAATGTTATATTTTAATCAAAAACAATAGTTTCTTCTTCCCTTTTGACCACTGGTCTTCAAAATTCCTTGATAATTCTGTCCTATGTCTCTTTACCCGTGGAGAAATTATACATTTCAATTAAACTTGTCTTTGCTGATTTTTCGCCTCTATATACTTGGTCTCCCATTTCTTCAACCAACCAGGACCAAACATTAAATACAGCACTGTATGTTATGAAATAATAATAATAATAATAATAATAATAATAATAATAACGATCCTTTTCATGTTAAATATTCCCTCGCACTGCTGGTATCAGACCATGTACATCCGACTCACTTCCCTATCAATAGTATAAGGGGTGAGATTAGCGACAATGGGAATTAGCATTAAAAACACCCCCTGGGTAAGATTAGCGACAATGGAAATTTAACATGGGCAAAAAACCCTGGGTAAGATTAGCGACAATGGAATTTAACATTGGAGAAAGGAAAAAAAAGGAAATATTGAGATTAGCGACAAAGGCATTCGAACAATGGAAAAAAATATCGATTCTAGGGACAAAGGCAATTGAACATGGGGAATAGAGTTTGGGTCTGTCTAGGGACAAGGGGAATTGAACATGGGAATAGAGTTTGGGTTTGTCTAGGGACAAAGGGGAATTGAACATGTTAGAAAAAAAACTACTTTAGGGACAAGGGGAATTGAACATGGGATTTTTTTTTTAAAAAATTTTTATAAAGGGGTAGGCAATCGAAAGGCTATCTCTTTTCGAGAAATGTGGGTGGCCCTGAAAAGGGCCTTTGGGTTTATGTTAATATTAATATTAACATAGACGGCATCTGTCACATCTTCTTCTTCTTCTTAAACTCCTTCTAACTGCAGGTCCATACACAAGTACCCTCTTGAGGCATCCTTGTCTTTCTATGTAAACTCTTCTCATCCATAGACTAGTATCTGTCCTATCAACAACAGTCCACTTGGACCGGACATACATGAGCATGTCCGTCCTAAACATCATTGAAGACACAAGGCTGGATGATTCAACTGTGGTCCACATCGTGAGGCGACGAGAACAGGTGAATCAATGCAGTGAACTGCGCTTATTTATAGGTAGAGGAAGGATTGAAACGGATTGAGTTCATTCACCAATCCGAACACGCGTTACAAAATTCAGTCAGTCCGCATCCAATCCGAAGACAGCAGTCTGTGACGTCATGTGGTCTATATAGATTCGCTAGCGCCTGTGTGCTGTCAATCTATGCGACAGTGATTCAACATGACGGAAATTCAGAAAACGATCCATTGGGGTGCACCAGCAGTGGAGACCGCCCAAGGGAACCCGGACTTACTTTCAGAAGAGGTACATTGGGATTTTGTGGATTTTCTTACCTCGCAAGAATTTGTTCCGGAAACTTCGTCTCATTCTTCATTACCGCAAGTGGAGAATTTTAGACAGAGACAGAAAGAAGAATTGGAGAAATTTATGCAACGACAAAAGGAAGCGGAACAAGCTTTTCTCCTACAGCAACAGCAACAGCAACAAGAAGAGGTAAGAAAAAAACAACAACAAGAAGAAGTAGCAGCAAAGAAACAAGCGGGTGAAAATCAAACGGCTACGGTACTGTTGGACATTTTAGCGGAGTTAAGAAGTCTGAAACAAATGTATCAGACTTCTTTATCACGACCGAAGAGAATACGACCTTCCCGAGCTAAACACGCCAACCCTGTGACTAAGCCTATCGTACCACCCTTAGTGATTTCAACCCAATCATCATCATCAGAAGTAGGCCTCGGCCGTGGCAAAGGCTTAAGACAGTTAAAGTTGATTGCTTAAACTCACCTCTACACCAAAAAATGCCCTTTACAGGGCCACCCACTTCTCTCGAAAAGAGATAGCCTTTCAATATGCCAATAACTCAAAAATCAACAACAAAAAAAAAAACATTTTACCCTTATAGTACATGTCTGTGTATGAGTGCGTGAGTGTAGCTTCTTATTTTAAAATCAAAACTCAAAGACACTTACCTTATATAATTAATGTATTCTTTTCTCCATAGTTACAATCCAATTCACAATGCACAACAGAACACTTTATAAATTACATTCACTTCTTCTGTTTCTTTTTTTTTACTCTCTTTTTTTTTCAATATCTTCACCGTCACAGTCTTTTCCTCCTCTTCCTCCTCACTTTCTTCCCTTCTTCTTTTCTTCACCTGGCTGCTTTCTTCCTCTGAAGAATCTCTCTCTTCTTCTGAAGAATCCATCTTTTCTTCCGACTCCTCTTGTTTCTTTTTTGGGCAATCTGGAGACCAATGTCCTTTTTCTTGACAATAATAACAGGTATCTTGACTTTTGTCTTTTCTAGCCCCTGTTTTTGTTCTTTTTTGACGGTCTGGACACTCTGAAGACCAATGCCCTTTCTTCTGACAAATATAGCAAGTATTTTGACTTTTATCTCGAAAGGAAGGAGAGTAGTCCGTCGGCTGGTCTGAAGAGAATTTTCTAATGACCCCTCGCAAAGCTCTGATGAAACGTTCCATCTGGGTAGTCTCTTCCATCGTTGTGCTTGGTTTGAGAGTGAAATGAATAGTGAAAGGACAAGACACACACCCTTTTTATATACGCTGGTTTGCCATGACTATAAATTAGTCTTTGGTGTTTAAACTTGAGTCATTTGACGTTTTGCACTCAAGATGAAACGATCCTATTCATTCGAGAAGAAAGAAGAAGAAGAAAGAAAGAGGCAGAAACGTGATCTATCGCCGCGTACCAGAGCTGAAATCTTGGCACAAATTCATGCCAGTGATTTTGAAGAGGACATGAGTGAACCAGAATCCGAACCCTCTAAACAAAGTTCACCACTCTTAGTCAACCCTGAAAAGTACTATTCCATTCGAGAGACGGAAAAGCGCTCCTCTAGAAAATTTAGAACCACGGCTTACACTTACACAGTGAAGTTTAAAGATTTCAAGTCCGACGTACCATTGGAGAAAGCAGAAGGGTTTATCACCGAGATGTGGGATTCTTTGCTCACCGCACTCAAGCGACAATGTCAACCCAAAGAAGACGATTGCTTGACACTATCCATAGATCACGACAGCTTGAAATCCCCTGTTTGGATCGAGTTTAGCAGACCTGCAGAACTAACCCCTTCCAAAGTCATGGACAAGATTCAACACGTACAACAATCTAATGACCAGTTTGACAGCACCGATGGTAAAGCCACACTGAAAATGGCCCACGTCTCTCCTCCTCAAGGGACCGGACAACGCAATAAGGTGTTATTGATGAACGACCTTCGCAACACCAAAAAGAGTCTCGTCCAAATTCACAATTCTCAAGACCAGATGTGTTTAGCCCTAGCCATCGTGGTGGGACGAACCTATGCCAACAAGAACGACACGGTAGAATGGAAAAGAGCATGGAAAACTATTCAACGATCCGACCGAGCCAAACAACGAAACGAAGCAGAACTCCTGTTACAACAAGCCGGACTGTCCAAAGACACACCCTGTGGAATTCATGAGATGCAGAAATTGCAAGATGTCCTAGCTCCACTCTACACCTTGAAAGTGCACCCTCAAGAAATGCGCGGATCTCTGTTGTTTCGAGGGAAAGACTTTAAGGACGGAAAATACATTTATGTCTATTATCACGATGACCATTTCGATACCATTACCACTATCACTGGATTCCTGGGATACAGTTATTACTGTGAGAAATGTGACTATGGCTATAACAATCGAGAGCAACACAAACATTGCGGCTGGAAATGCCCAGGATGTTTGGCCTGTCCACCCTGTCTGAGCGAAGGACAAGAAAGAGTACAATGTCCTGCTTGTCTGCGCACGTTTGTCAGCCCTGCCTGTTACCAACAACATCTGAAGACGCAAGGTTCACAGCAGAAATGTGCTTGTCAACTGCTGAGATTGTGCCCTACGTGTCGAAAAGGCCTTCGTACCAATAATACCAAGGCACACGTATGTTCAGGAAAGAAAAAATGTCACATTTGTCACCACATCGTGGACTTGGAACACCAATGCTACGTGCAAAAATACCAACTCCAACCAGAGAAAGAGGACGGTCACAAGAAGAAAGGCAATTTCATCTTTTTCGATTTCGAATGCATGCAAGAGACTGGCATTCACATTCCTAATTTCTGCGTGGCTCATCGAGCGTGCGAGAAGTGCATTCAAGAACCTATCTTCAGTCATTGCCCTCACTGCAGCAAGATTCCCGGAGGGCGTGAAAAAATCTTTCGAGGACCGAACACGTTAGCCGATTTTGCCCAATGGGTCTTAGATCCCATCGAAAAGACGTGGAGCCAAGAGGACATCGAACGTTACGGAGATTGTCATCGTCATGCCACTGTGATGACTCACAATTTCTCCGGATACGATGGACAGTTTCTTTTGAGGTACTATACGGAACATGGCACCGAACGTCCTAAAGTCACTTTGAACGGAGCCAAAATCATTTTCATGCAAGTGGGACAAGTGCAGTTTAAAGATTCGATGAGTTACTTGGCCATGCCTTTGAGTCGAATGCCTAAAACGTTTGGAATGACAGAAATGGCTAAAGGTTATTTTCGTCACTTTTTCAATACGGAAGCCAATCAACACGCCGTTCTACCCCATTTACCTGAGGCTCACTACTACGACCCCGACAACATGCGTACCGAACAACGAGAAGCTTTCTACGCTTGGTACCAGACTCACGCCTCCGACCCTTTCGACTTTCAGGAAGAAATGCTAAAGTATTGTCGTTCTGACGTGGACATTTTACGGCGTTGCTGTGGAAAATTTCGAGAACTGTTCATGGAACACGGAGGGGTCGATCCTTTGAAAGAAGCTTGCACCATTGCCAAAGCGTGTTCCTTAGTGTATCGACAACGATTCATGCCTGAAAACACCGTGGCTGTCATCAGTCCTCAAATGACCCACCATGTCAAACGTCAATACTCGGTCAAAGCCCTACGTTGGTTACATTACTTGTGCGACAAGGAAGACAAATGGATTCAGCATGCCCGCAACGGAGGAGGCGAAAAGACCATCGGAACGTATTCGGTCGATGGCTGGGACTTAGAAAACCCCAAGATCGTGTACGAGTTTAACGGTTGCTTATTTCACGGATGTCCCGTCTGTTACCCTGATCGTAGCACTAAAAATCAGTTTTTACAACGAACCATGGAAGACTTGTACCAGGACACTTGTCAGCGACGCCTAAAGTTAGAACAGCAAGGATACCAAGTGGTGGAAATGTGGGAACACGAGTATGATCACTGTATGAAAACCGATCCCGAGTTTAAACGTGCCGTGGAAAGTTACAAGCTGATGGACCCCCTAAACCCGAGGGATAGTTTGTACGGAGGAAGGACCAATGCCACCTGTTTGCTGTACCAAGCCGACGAAGAGAAAGGAGAAGAAATCAAATACCTGGACGTGTGTTCGCTGTATCCTTACGTGTGCAAATATTGTCCCTTTCCTGCAGGGCAGCCACAATTGTTCACGGAACACATCGACCTGGAAAACATTCGACAATACGAAGGCTTGATCAAGTGTAAAGTTTTGCCTCCCACGAACCTATACCATCCCGTCTTACCTCACCATTGTCAAGGCAAACTGATGTTTCCATTGTGCCGTACTTGTGACGAAACGTGCAACCAAGACCAACCTTGTCAGCACAGCCAGGAAGAACGTGCCTTGACGGGAACCTGGATCAGCTTAGAATTGTTCAAAGCTCTGGACATGGGATACCAACTGTTAGAAGTGTACGAAATTTGCCACTTTCCCAAGACACAACAATACCACAAGGGTGACCCCAGTCAGAAAGGCATTCTCGCCGACTACGTGGATGCCTTTTTGAAACTGAAACAAGAAGCCAGCGGCTATCCTTCCTTGTGTCACACTTCCGAAGACGAAAAGACATTCAAAGAGAAATACTATGAACAAGAAGGCATCTCTTTAGACCACATCGAGAAAAACGAAGGCAGGCGGTCGTTTGCCAAAGTGATGTTAAATTGGTTGTGGGGAAAAATGGCACAACGACCGTGTTTACCCAAGACGGAATATTTGACAGAACCTTCCCGCTACTTTCAGATGATTCACGACAAAACCAAACACATGAAACACGTGGACGTCGTTCGCGAGGATTTGATCTTGGTCAATTACGAAGAAGATCTGGACTTTGTACAAGACGACCCCTTTGGAAATGTCATCATTGCTGCTTACGTGACAGCTCATGCTCGCTTAAAATTGTACGAAGCTTTAGAACTGTTAGGGGAACGTGTCCTGTACTTTGACACGGACAGTTGCATTTACATCCATCACCCGAGTCAACATCACCCTAACATCGAAGGAGACCGTTTAGGAGCCTGGACAGACGAGCATCCCGACGACAAGATTCTAAGTTTCGTCAGTGGCGGTCCCAAAAATTACGGCTACGAATACCGGGACAAACAAGGAGAAGTGCACACGACGTGCAAAGTGAAAGGACTGACTCTGAATTATCGTACCAGTCGAGTGGTCAACTTTGGGGTATTGAAAGAAGCCTTGCAATCGGGAGAGGATGGAAACTTTAAAGTGACCACTCACCAACCGAACAAGATTGTACGTTTACCCACTCACCACATCGTCAGTCGACCCTTGGAAAAAGTCTATCAAATTGTATACCAGAAGCGAGTGCGACTTCCCAATCATTTCACCTTACCGTATGGACACGTCGGTATTGGTCTGTATATAAAAAGAAACCCTAGGCAAGATAGATAGTTCATTGTGACTACCAAGACCGAGCGAACAAGATGAATACATTCAGAGAAACACAAAACAAGTTTAGACAGGCACAATTCAAGTGTGGGGCTTCTGAAGTGGAATGCGATTGTCAGCCTTGCGACTTTTCAACCTGTGTTAGTGACGGTGCCAGAAGAACCCGTCACCCAGGACGGGACTGTCGTGGACAGGCCTGAAAGACCCTTTCGGGAGGACACTTGTGTGACCTTACCCCCTACTATAGAACTGGTTAGAACATTACCAAAAACATGTTGTACAGACATTTGTGTTTATTCCATGTTAATGGTTATCATGTGCCTTTTATCCTTATACTTAAGCCTTTGGCTTTTATGTATTTTTGTCTTTCGTATTCATGTTTGAAACATTCAATAAACGTGTTCTGAAAAAAGTATATAAACTCTTGTCTTTTTTGTTTTCGTGTCACAAGTGACATTTCTCACACTATGGCTACCTCTACTGTCTCTGCTCCCTCTTCCTCTACTGTCAAAGTCATCGACGAACACTTAGATCGTGCCAGTTGGGAGGCTTTGTATCTTCGCCATCCCTTTAACATGCTCATTGCTGGACCTAGCGGTTCAGGCAAAACCGAATTCGTCAAACGTTTGATCGAACATAAACATCATTTGATCGATCGGCCACCTCAACGGATCGTGTGGTGTTACAAAGAGTGGCAATCGGCGTACAGCCTCTTGCGAGAAAGTCAAGGCGATTCCATCGTGTTTGTGGAAGGCATTCCTAAAGAAAACGACGGCATCGTCTCTGACTCCCGTCTAACCCATTTGGTCATTTTTTGACGACATGTTAGGAGAAGACGAAGAAATTAAACTGTGGTTCATGTGCAAAGGGCATCACCGTAATGCCAGTGTCGTTGACATCACCCAAAATTTGTTTCAACAAAGTAAAGCCCATCGCACCATCAGTCTCAATGCGCATTACGTGGTCTTGTTTAAAAGCCATCGAGATAAATCGCAAGTGCAAGTCTTAGCCAAACAGTTAGGAACGCCTTGGCTGACTCAGGCGTACGACGATGCCACTCAAACTCCACACGCCTATTTACTCGTCGATTTGAAACCTACGACCCCCGAGGATTTGCGATTTCGTACCCACTTGTTTCACCACTGGTGCCAAGACGGAGGGCCTGTCCTGTACACGTCTCCGTCCTCGACTTCATTTCACTCCACAAAAAAAATCTATAAAAACCTCAAACCCTTTTCGTCTGTCTCACACAGCGTCAACATGACGTCCCTTATGTCGCATCTTCCCGTCAAATTGATTCGTGCCTTGTATGGCATCAGTCGAGAAAAAAATCCACAAATACGAGCTCGTGTCTTAGAAGCTAGTCTCAAAGAAGTCTTACGATGGTTCACGGTGACAGCACGTCAATTACTCCAAGGAATCATTCAGATTCCTCATCAAACCAAACGCTTTTTCGATCGAAACAAAGTCGCTTTGGTCCAACTGGCCGATCCCCGCATCGACACTCAAACCAAAAAACAAATCATTTTGAAACCTGGAGGGAGCGGTACTCTAGGAGGGGCCATCATTCGCTCTCTCTTAAGATGGGATCCTAATGCCCCCAAACTTCTCCCCAAGAAAAAAGTCCAACGAAGCCCCAAGAAGAAGAAAAAGACCAGGTCCCCGAGAAGAACTTCTCCAGTGGCGGGACCCTCCTCTGACCAGACACCACCCCAGAAAAAGAAAAGAAGCCCCCAGAAAAAGAAACAGAGAAAAAGTCCCCAGAAAAAGAAAAGTCCACGGAAGAAAACTAGTCGCAAGAGAGGCACTTCGGCCATGACGCAACTTTACACTCGCAAACCACGACCTGCCACGGCAGTGACTGCGTCTCCGGCAGCCTCACGTTCATCCACTTCTCCGTTGATGACACCAAGAACTGAAGAGTACTTGGAGACGTTGATCACACCAAGAACTTCTCCGTTGATGACCCCAAAAATTACTTCCCCAGTGGCAGGACCCTCCAATTTAGTGGCAGTGGCTGCTGCTCACAAAGTACCTTCTCCCAAAATCAAAGTTCAAGAAAGATCGGGCATGTTACAAAGTTTACTGGATTTGTCCAAGCAAGAACTGGCTCGATTTAGTCCGTTACGTACCCCTGCACGACGTGTCATGCCTGTCCTCAAATTGATACGACGTAAAGACAATCAGTGGCGACGCGTTCCAGTATAAAAAAGGTGTGTGACCAAGTAGGGTATCAGTGTTTTTTGGTGCTCCTGAAGACTCAAAGATGTCACCCTCCAGAAAACCCCAAGGAAAGAAAAGAAAAGGACTACCACCACGTTTAATCAAACATGGGGACATGTTATCTGTCCTGTCCAAAGCTTCTCCACCTCTACGAAAAAAACTCATTCAATCGGCCTCCAAAGAGGTCATCGATACCGTGTGCAAATGTTGTTTGAACGTCTTGAAAGGCACGATCCCTTTGTCCAAACACCAGAAACAATGCTTAAGCAAGCATCGTCACGTTCTTCGCCAAATGGTTCAAAAGAAAATTCCGATTCGTCAAAAAAAGATGTTGGTCCAACGTGGAGGCATTTTACCTCTCTTGTTAGGCCCTTTACTGAAAGGAGTCTTGGGAACCATGTTGGGAGGACTGGTGGGAGCAAGATAAAAAGGCCCTCGGAAGTCCCAAGATTTCAGAATCGACCCCTGACGACCCCATGGAAGGACGAAAACTAGCTTTAGTGTCTTACAGACGATGGATGGAATACCATCGGTGGCAAGAACAACGCACCGCGCATTTACCTCCCAATCCGCATTTGAGTGAGATGTCCCAGTTACAACACGAACTGCAGTCCTTGATGGATCGCCAAGATTTGTCCGAAACAGAAAAATCGCAAAAGTACGGTCAACTCTTGCAACGACTGCAACTCTTTCACCAGAAAGCTTTAGACGAAACAGCTCTACCCACTCTGAAAGATTTTAAGACCTTGATGAAAAGTCCAGGACCATCACCAGTACCAGTACCAGTACCAGTACCACCACTACCAGTGACCAAGACAGAAAAAGGAGAAGAAGGAGAAGGGTTTCAAACTCCACCAGAAAAAGTACGCAAGTTAACAACACCACCTACCTCCAGAATTGGATGGATTAAAAAGATGATGGCCACCCCTTCTTCATCACAAGAGAACAAGAAAGTGAAGACAGAAGTGAAGATAGAAGTGAAACAAGAACCGATATCCCCCGCTCAGACATCCTCCTCTTCGACACCTATTGCCGGTCGCACACGCAAAGCATTGCAATCCAAGAAAGTACTCCAAGAGAAAAAGAGTAGCATCCTCCAAGAGTGGGTGTCTTATTAACACACCAATCAACACAAAAAAATAAAAATGGAAAAAGTCTTAGCCAGCATTTACTACGATCCCTCGCATCCTGCAGGTTACGCAGGAGTTCAAAAATTGTATCGTGCTGCCAAAACGCGACTGAAAAGTCTCCGTTTACCACAAGTGCAACGATGGTTACAAGAACAAGCTACCTACACTTTACACAAACCCATTCGACGCAAGTTTGCCAGAAGTCGCACCCGAGTGGAAGGCATCGATCATCAATGGCAAGCCGATTTAGCCGATGTCTCTCATTTGGCCAGCTACAATCGTGGCTACAAATATTTGTTTTGTGTCATCGACGTCTTTTCCAAATTTGCCTGGGTCGTGCCCTTGACTTCCAAATCGAGCAGCGAGTTAGTGCGAGCCCTGCAACGGGTGTTGAAACAAAGTGGTCGTCACCCTCTTCGATGGCAAACGGACAAAGGCACCGAATTTCTGAACCAAGCTTTCCAAAAAGAATTAAAGAAACGTGACATTCATTTTTTTGCCACCGAGAATCCCGAAACCAAAGCCAGCATCGTGGAACGTTTTCAACGCACATTGAAAGAACGCATGTGGAAATATTTTACGCATCACCACACTCTGAAGTACATCGACATCTTACCGCACCTGGTGCAAGCGTACAACCAATCTTACCATCGAAGCATCGGACGTGCCCCGTGGTGTTTGAGCGTCTGTTTGGTACGTCCCCGACGAGGGCTGTCCCCAAGAAAAGTGGAGAGTTGGCCGTAGGAGATTGGGTGCGCATTGTCAAAACCAAACGCACTTTCGACAAAGGTTACTTACCTAACTGGACGACCGAATTGTTTCGCGTCACTGGACGAGTGCATGGTCGTCATCCTGCCGTCTATAAATTGGAAGACATGAATGGAGAAGTGCTGAAAGGAACGTTTTATTTGCCCGAGTTACAACGTGTCACCAAAAAAGAAGACGACGTGTACGACATCGAAAGCATTCTCGAACGCAGAACCCGTAAAGTGGGCAAACGAAGTGTCAAAGAAGTCAAAGTACGTTGGAAAGGATATTCGCAAGTCATCGACTATAAAAAGAAGTGACCATCATGCCCTTTCACACAGACGCAGCTACGTCAACCACTCCTCCTTCACCTAGTTCTTCTGTGCAAGATTTACAAAAACAACCCTTGTGGGTGTGGTGTGGAGAACGTGTGCCTAAAACGCAAATCGTCTTTTTCTGCCAAATCTTCGTGGTGTATTGTGTCATCGGGGCAGCCATTGCCAATTTGAGTTTGCAACAAGGAGACAAACAATTGTGGACCATTTTATTGAGCAGTTGCATCGGTTACCTGCTTCCTAATCCCTCCCAGAAATTCTCCTCGAACGGGAACCACGGGAACCTTGTGTCCAGTGCCAGTGCCAGTCACCACTCCAACAACAATCACAACCAGAACCCCATTTTGGGCGGAGACACGCCTCTGACATCCACTAACCCCTCGGACAGCCACAGAACTCTGGAATTATGAGTCACGAAAACCTATTTTACTTAACCTTACGCAGTGACAGTTCCATGGAGGTGTTTCCCCACAACACGTTGTGCTGTTACACGGCTAAATTACCTCAAGCTATCCAGTTAGATCACGAAGCCCATTGGGAAGTGGCTTTAGTAGAAATGATTCACCCTACACAAATCCAAAACATCACCGAAAAGCAAAACACTTTTGAGGTCGAAATCCTGAACCAACAATTACAAGAAGCCATGAATGACATCGGGTTTTCAGGGGACACAAGACCATATAACAATTCACCCTTCAATATCTATACCTTGAAAATTCCGGCAGGGTTTTATTTTAGTGGTCAACATTTGGTGGACACCATTACTTCCAGGTTCGAGTTAGCCTTTGGCAAAGCCCTGAACAGAGTCAAAAAAAGTGTCACCCTGGAGTACCATAAAGTGGCTCGTCGCTTACTGATGAAATTTCAGGATACCCAAACGTTGTCCATCAGTTTTAATCGTGACTTGTTTGATATTTTAGGTGGAGACACAAAAATGGCTCCAAATTTTAAACCGAAGATCAACAGCAATACGGAATTTTACAAGTTTTTTCGATTCCCTGTAGAACTGAACCAAGGACTGAATTTGATGTTCGTGTACTCCGATGTGGTAGAGTATAACGTGGTGGGACACACCTCTGTGCCGTTACTGCGTGTCATTCCTTTCAAAGTGGATAGTACCACGACCAGTGACCAGGAAGGTGGAAACCCCTATCACGTCCACCGGGAATTTGTGCATCCTCATTATTTGCCTGTCAGCAAGTCGTATTTGGACACGGTCAACATTGCTATAAAAGGAGATTTGGGACAAAATATTCCATTCACCAAAGGAAAAGTCACGGTGAAACTCCATTTTCGAAAACGGTTCTCTCACGACTCGTAAGTCATGTATCCAGTGTATCGAGGGGTTGCTCGACAGCGAGAACACGGTTTAGGAGATATGTTAAAATCGGCCTTTCGTTCGGTGGCCCCAGTGTTGAAACCGATGGTGACACGTGGATTGCACGCCTTGAAAGATGCAGCACTGACGCAAGGCAAAGAATTTCTCCAAAATGTCATCATCGACAAACAAAACCCTAAAGAAGCCTTCATGAGGGCAGGCAAAAATGTCTTGCTGCAAACAGGCAAAGACCTTTTGGGCCGACGCGAAACACCTATAAATGCCCTGCACGCTACCGAGTCAGGCATTCAGCAAGGACAAGGCAGAAAGAGACGACGAAGAAAACACCCTTTCACCAGACTTCAAGCGAGAAAGGCAAAGAAAAGAAGAACCGTTCGAGACTTAGACGTTTTCGATTATTGAGACACTGCAACAAAAAAATGATGCACCGAGAGTCTTGCGCCTGTTCCAAGACGGAACTGGATCTGTTTGCCATGCCACCCACCATGATGACCATGCAAGAATCCCAATGGGTGGAATTTCATCCCGTCTCCTCATTGACCGATTCCGCTCCCATCGAGTTTGAAATCAAAGGACAGCCCGAAGATTACATCGATTTGAATAGCAGTTACTTGTACTTGAAAGTCAAAGTTCAAGATAAGGATGGAAATGCTATAGACACTGAGCCAGTAGCTCCCGTCAACAATTTCATGCATTCCTTGTTTAGCGGAGTGGATTTGTACTTGAATAACAAACTAGTCAGTAGCAGCATGGATACTTACCCTTATCGAGCGTACCTGGAAAATCTCTTGACGTACGGAATAGACGCCAAGAACACTCATCTCAATGCCTGTGTGGTATGGGAAGCTGACGATGCAGGCGAATTTGAAACATTCAAAACTGATACAGCCAAAGACCACAATGCGGGATTTGTAGAACGAAGAGACAGAATCAAAGACGGACACAGTTTAGAACTGATGGATCGTTTACATTTGGACATGTAGTTGCAAGAAAAGTATTTGCTGAACGGGGTGGATGTCCGCCTGAGACTGAATCGCAGCAGTGCCGCTTTCCATTTAATAGCTGATAGTGACGATAATTACAAAACCAAAATCCAAGAAGCCAGACTCTACGTACGCCGTGTGGAAGTGTTACCTAAAGTGGGAAACGACATCAGTCAGACATTGAGCAGAACGACCGCCAAGTATCCGATCCGACGCGTAGAAGTGAAAACTTTCACCATTCCTAGGGGACAGCGATCCATGATTGAAGATCATCTGTTCCAAGGACAGTTACCCAAACGTTTGATTGTTGGTATGGTCGAGAATACAGCCTTCAACGGAGCTATCGCTAAAAATCCTTTCTACTTTCAACACTTTGACGTGTCCAAGATCGAAGTCAGTCGCGATGGCAAGACCTTGTGTACCCGACCTTTCGAACCTAACTTTGACAAGAAGAATTACTTGAGGTCGTACTTGTCGCTGTACGAAGCCACGGGACAGTTAGGAACCAACACCAGTCACGGCATTGCGTACGAGGACTATGCAGGAGGCTACGCTTTGTGGGCTTTCGATTTCACTCCAGACCAAGGCAGCGACGAGGGACATTTCCACCCTATAAAATCTGGCCAGATTCGTGTGGAACTTCAGTTTGCAAAGCCACTGGACGAGACAGTGAACGTCATCCTGTATGCAGAATTCGATAATACCATAGAAATCAACAGTTTGAGAGAAGTCATTCTAGACTATTAGAAGCTATGGAAGACTGTTCTCCTTCTTTACCTAGTGGAGAAGCTTTGAAGATGGAATGTGAGGAGACCGTGGAAGGAGAATCCCAACACAAAGACGAAAAGGACATCGTGATCAAGTCGAGATGTCCAGAACAAGAACAGCAATAGGTCTCCTACTGTGCTACATACCTGGCAGACACAATTACGATATGGATGAAGCATGATTACTATGGATGTCAAAACATCAGTCAAGAAGAAAAATTCAACGAATATCTGGACGAAGCTTGGAGTCTGTTTAAAAAAGACGTGTTACGTTGATGGTATAAAGACTTGCGTGAACATTTCTGTCCTCCATTAACGACTCGAGACATCCATTACATCAATGCCCTCTTTGACAAATTCAAAGAGAAAGTCGAGATCGAAATTGATCACTTATTATCAGCAAAAGAACATTTAGTGACTTATTTTGATCGTGATTTTTCCAGAAACGATGAGAAAGTAAATCGTTGATTTTGTGACTAGTATGCTTATTTTGTTGTCTTCAGCTAGGAAACGTAGTGTCCATCTATGACTCAATGACTTGCAACAGTGGAAATCACAATTTCATTCACAACGTTACCAACAGTGTTTAAAGTAGAGTGTAAATTGAAAAAAATGTTTGTCATTTGAAAAAAATGTTTGATGTTATATTGTTGGATTATTGTTAAAAAAATGTTAGAGTTGTTGGTTAATGTTAAGTGATTTTGAATAAAAAATGTTGTGTTTTGAAAAAAATGCCTTTGTGGTTTGTTTTGGTTATAAGAATGTTGATTTATGCTCTTTGATTTCTTACTATCCCTCTCATGACACTCATTGAACGTTGCGGCTCGAAAACCGTAGAGGGATGTTTTCCTTCACGTCCGCGCTTTGACTTTGAGAACCGGGTTGTTTCCAGTCTAACCATCCATTGTCGACTCATCCTCCTACGAAGATGTGCTCCAAACTAGCTAAGCTAAACGAAGCCTACGTGAAATTGCATAGGGTCAGACACAGTCTGATACCGAAGCCAGAAGAGATAGAGAATGTGAGAATGTTAAAAGTCACTGAAGACCTGATAGAAGAGCTCTTCAGAGAAGAAGTGAACAGGGAGAAAGAAGAATGGACAGAGAAGTACAGACTTCAGAGACAGCAGCAGCAACAGCAACAACAACAGCAACAGCAGCAGCAACAGCAACCTGAACCTGACAGAGGCTTTGTCGATTGTCGTATCGACACCAAAGAGTTCTTCTTCTCTTTCCGAAGAAGCAGACCTATTGCCAGAAAGTCTATCCTCAGAGGACATTGCATTCTTAGAAACTAAAAGATTGCCATAGCAAACAAAAAAAGAGAAAAAAACAGCCCTTTTCAGGGCTACCCAATACTCTAGAAAAGAAATAACTATCAATTTGCCAATGTGTGTAGGTAGAGTAGTGTGAATATAAACACTAACTCTTTTTTAATAGTAAAAGTGTATGTGTTTGTGTGTTTGTGTTTGTGTGTTTGTGTTTGTAACGGATGAAGTAGGTTGGTGTGGATAGTAGATTAAGATGATGTTTTTTGGTGTTTGAGGTGTGGGGAGAGTAGATTTGGGGGGTTTGATTGGATTGCTTTCCGTATTTGGATAGTCTATTGGAGTGATTAATGAAAAAATGTTTTAGAATAGGAATGGGTAGTATACAAAAGTGAGTGAGTGTTTCTTTTAGGTCCGCGCGTTGTTTTTTGGTCATGATCTAAGTAAGATCAATTTTATGTTTTTTAGGGGGATGTTTTCCTTCACGTCCGCAGTTTTAGTATAAATTGAAACTTGTTCGGCAGTCCAGCTACCCTTGTTGATTGATCAACACCAGAATGAACACGAGACTGGCGAAACTGTTGGAACTTCATGTGCATCTGGAATATGCCAGGCGCCTGTTGAACGAACTGGCCGCGGAGGCCATTGTGGAAGAAGGAAGGATGAGAGAGGAGGAGGAAAGAAGAAATAAAGAAGAGGAGGAGAGAAGATACAAAGAAGAGGAGGAAAGAAGATACAAAGAAGAGGAGAGAAGATACAAAGAAGAGGAGGAGAGAAGATACAAAGAAGTGGAGGAGGAAAAGGAGAAAAGAAGAAGAAATTTCAGAATCCCAGAAAACGAAAATTGGGATTCTGAAGCCACATATCCTGCCTCTGCTCTCTCCCCCAAAAAGTAAAAAGCAACTGGGGAACAAGATGTGTATGTGGCGCCAGGCCTGGAAGGTGCCACCATTAACCAGGTGTCCATGAAGTTCAAAAAAAAAACAGCCCTTTTCAGGGCTACCCAATACTCTAGAAAAGAAATAACCATCAATTTGCCAATGTGTGTGTGTGTGTGTGTGTGTGTGTGTGTGTGTGTGTGTGTGTGTGTGTGTGTGTGTGTGTGTGTGTGTGTGTGTGTGTGTGTGTGTGTGTGTGTGTGTGTGTAGGTAGAGTAGTGTGAATATAAACACTAACTCTTTTTTCATAGTGCGAGTGTATGTGTTTGTGTGTTTGTGTTTGTAACTGCTCACGTAAGTTTGTGTGAATGGTATATTATGGGTTTCTTTATTGTTTCTTAGCGTATGTGAAGAGTATAGTTTGGGTTTTGTAACCGCTGACGTACGATTGTGTGGATAGTAGATTATGGATTTTGTTTATTGTTTCTTAGCGTATGTGGAGAGTATAGTTTGGGTTTTGTAACCGCTCACGTACGATTGTGTGGATAGTAGATTATGGATTTTGTTTTAATGATTTGCGTGTGTAAATAGTAGATTTGGGGTTTGTTTATTGTTGCTTCACTTATGTGGATAGTATATTATATGAAATGAGAAAAGTAGGGGATGTTTTCCTTCACGTTCGCGCGTTGTTTGGTCATGATCTAGGTAAGATCAATTTTATGTCTTAGGGGGATGTTTTCTTTTACGTCCGCGCTTTTCGTATAAGAACCCACAGTATTCGTCGTTCAAACCATTCTCCAAAGAAGATGGCTTCGAACCACCTTGACACTATGCAAAAATTACAAGACGTTTTAGACAATTTAGGAATAATGGAGCAGATGTTAGTGAGACTCAATGAAGACCACTATTCCTATAGTCCCCATCGACTAAAGATGGAAATTAATAACTTAAGAAAAGTAAAGGGCATAATAAGTGATGCCATGAAAGAGATAAAGGAGGAGAAGGAGGATGAAGAGGAAAGGATAAGAATACGAAAATGGAATGAAAAAATTGAAAAAGAAGAAGAAAATGAGAAGAGGAAGAAAGAAGAGGAGGAAGAGAAGAAGAAAGAAGAGGAGGAGAAAACAAGAAGAAAAAGAGTGTAGGAGAGAAAATAAGAAGTTGGTGGAGAAAAAGAAGAAATTAGAAGCAGAAGAAGAAGAAGAAGAAGAAAAACCAAAGGCCCTTTTCAGGGCCACCCACATTTCTCGAAAAGAGAATGACTTTTCAATTGCCTACCCCTTTTTTAAATTTAAATTTAAATTTAAATTTAAAAAAAATTTTAAAAAAAAATCCCATGTTCAATTCCCCTTGTCCCTAAAGTAGTTTTTTTTTCTAACATGTTCAATTCCCCTTTGTCCCTAGACAAACCCAAACTCTATTCCCATGTTCAATTCCCCTTGTCCCTAGACAGACCCAAACTCTATTCCCCATGTTCAATTGCCTTTGTCCCTAGAATCGATATTTTTTTCCATTGTTCGAATGCCTTTGTCGCTAATCTCAATATTTCCTTTTTTTTCCTCTCTCCAATGTTAAATTCCATTGTCTCTAATCTTACCAGGGTTTTTTGCCCATGTTAAATTTCCATTGTCGCTAATCTTACCCAGGGTGGTTAATGTTAAATTTCCATTGTCGCTAATCTTACTCAGGGGGTGTTTTTAATGCTAATTCACATTGTCGCTAATCTCACCCCTTATACTACTGATAGGGAAATGAGTCGGATGTACATGGTCTGATACCAGCAGTGCGAGGGAATATTTAATATGAAAAGGATCGTTATTATTATTATTATTATTATTATTATTATTATTATTATTATTATTATTTCATAACATACAGTGCTGTATTTAATGTTTGGTCCTGGTTGGTTGCAGAAATGGGAGACCAAGTATATAGAGGCGAAAAATCAGCAAAGACAAGTTTAATTGAAATGTATAATTTCTCCACGGATAAAGAGACATAGGACAGAATTATCAAGGAATTTTGAAGACCAGTGGTCAAAAGGGAAGAAGAAACTATTGTTTTTTGATTAAAATATAACATTATCCATATAAGTCATGGTGTAAAATTATAACTGACGTATATATGTATGTATGCATGTATGTTTGTATTCATAAATACCATTGTAAATGTTATTAATAAAGTTCATCATGCTAATCATGTTATAAGTAATTTTAAGTAATGTATGTATGTATGTATGCATGTATTCATTAATACCATTGCAAAGTTAATTAATAATATTAGCAGCAGAGGGGGCGAATCGGACATTTGTCTCAAACGTCATTTGGTTTAATTGATACTTTCTGTATTTAGAGATCAAGCGTCGTCGCCGCGTGGTAAAAAAAAGTGACGACAACCGCGTTGTCGTCGTCGTCATGGGGGGAATCACACAATTGTTACGTCGACGCACTGGTTTAATTAATCGCTGCGCGCGTCGATCTTAGTGTCGTCAGCGTCCGGTAAACACAGCGACGACCGCGTTGATGTCATCGCCCCCTCTGCTGATACACATTACAATAAAAATTATTTACGATCTCACAAACAGAGTAACCACTAACTCTTCATCTTGTAAATCAATTAGATTATTTGACTGATCAGTAAGTCTGAAATTAATTCTTGTTAACAATTTATTATGGCATTTCATATAGACTGGATTAATTGGACTTTCAACTATTAAAAACCTTGGAGGAGCCGTTGGTGCAAATGAATAAAGGATGTATCCCTGTTGAGCTTGATTTGATTGTTTGGTATCTATCTGATAACTTCCTTCAATTGCATCGCATACTAAATTGAGCGCTATCACCGTCGATATATTTACGTTATGCGGAGCAATATGTCTGCCGCCTCCATCTGGGTCATTGTTGTATTTAAGGAGCGTTAAATCCTGTTTAGGCTCGGCGAGAAAATCACCGATAGACTTCTCTAGTTCGCGCGCGTTGTATTCGGAAAACTTAAAATTCGGTAAATCGGCTTCTGTGATATTGTAACCGGTTAGAAACTTTTGTTTGTTATCATCGTTGTTATTAATTATCGTCTGAATGATTCGTTCGTGGATATATTCCATGTCCGATACAAGTTGATTTAACACTTCAACGTGCTTTTGTGAGTTTGTCCGCCGTAGTTGTTCCAGCTGTATCCGAAAATTACGATTGATCTCAGCGAAGTAACCAATGATGTTAGATAACGTGAGCGCTATGGTAACAGTTGATTCATCTGTTTTCTTAACGATAAAATCCCATTGTATAGATTTTTTATCTGTGAATATAAATCTTTCGGCTAATCTTTCTTTTCTTATTTCAGATAAATCATTTCGGTATGATAGATAAATTTCATTGTATGATGGCACACTTGTGTCAGGTTCAACGCGTCGATGAGGTTTTTTTTTTCAGGCCATCCTAGTACGGTTCTTATTGAACTGTTATAAATGTCTACGACGTACCCCTCCGTGGATATCTCAATGGACGATGACAACGTCGGCTCATGAACTTTTATAGCTATTTTTGATTCCTTACCGGTGATTGATTTTATTCTACGCTGGATTTCAGCATCAATTTGTTCAATTTGGTAGGACCCAGTTGGTATCGAAACCTCTTTCCAGTCTGGTGTTCCATCGGGTTTATTACTGTTTGGGAACATCAGCGAGTTATTTGGTTTCTGATCATTAAACGCTACTGATCTGATATTAGGCCAGCTATGATACACCCGTAATTTCGCTAGCGCTATTTCCTTTACAGGAATCGGCGAAGGAAAGTTTACACTGAATTCAGGGTTTGTTGACGTTATCGATATCATGCTTGTTTGTATCGGAGTTGTGTTCTCCGCGATCCGTTGAAGCAGTTCGAGTGACATTATTGTTATTACTAAAGTTATTTTCAATTTCTAATTTCAACATCGCGGAGTTATACAACTGGGTCATCGCGAAAAATTCAACATCGGATATAAACGAATTATCTATCGACAGCGAGATCAATTCGGATAATTTCGAGTACGCGTCAAATACTATTTGGTGGCGAACTGTATACTCGCCGAGTTTTTTCTGAGCACACGATGATAGTTTTTTTGTAATTGCGGTTGCAACCGCCGCGATTGTTGTTGCCGCGGAAATAGCAATTGGAACTGCAATCGGAGCTATCATTGTAACCGACGACAAAATAACACCCGCGCCGGCCATGATCCCGGATATCGAGTACACAGCGACGTCAATCGCGGTTATTTTTCGATGGTATTTTTTTATTTTTACATGATATTGTTCCGAGCGCGCCTTTAAATCGGCGGCGTATTCTCGCACAGTGTCGTATCTGTAACGTGACGGCGAATCCATTTATTAAATACATCGCCGTTAAATTAATCGACGTTAGGTATAACACCGGTTGCAAATTGTGATTTTCGCGTTCGTGGTGTCGCTGTTGAACATTGTATCGTAGCCGGATACCACCGCTGTGAAATTAATAATCGGCGGAGATGCTGTCAAGATTTGGTGGAATAGCAGATACATATTCTAGTATCCAAGGTACTTTTGTTCTAACTATTTCGTCGGATGTAGATACGTGAACCGCAGAATATTGTCTGGCATCGTTTATATATGTTATTGTGTTAATACCAGTTCGGTCGGGTATCGCGACAAGTGACTTAAATGGAACACGATGTAATGTTGTAAATCGATAACAACCCTGTACACCTTGATGGTCAAACATCACACTATTGCGGTCACCACCCTTGACCCAATCGAGAACCCCACTAGCTACCGTGTACACGATGTTATTAACATGTGCGGGGGTGTGTGGAATTTTTATTTTGTTGATGGACGTGCTAAGGTCCGTAACCATCCTAGCGAGTGCGAGTGAATCCTCGGTAAGTTTCGCGACATTGTCTCTATTCTTATTAATAATGTCACCTAAATCATTTTTTACTTTGTCGAGTTTTTTATTCACGGACGCGTTATCCACGTTAATGTCGATCAATTTCGTTTTGATATCTTCAAAAAACTTATCAGCGACGCCGCGGGCGGATTTTTGTTCGTCAATGAATGTTTTAATTTCAGCGAGAGTCTTGTCAGCCGCAGGCGGGCTTCCAAAAAACTTTTTCGCGATATCGCTGGTGGGTTTATATTCGTCGACAAACGCTTGGACTCTAACGAGCGTACTAAAGTATTTTTGAAGAGGGCTATGGGGGGATTTTTGCTCGTCAATGAACGCTTTAATCTCATCGAGGGTCGTGACAACCTTGGGTGGTTTTCCAAAAAACTTATCCGCGGCGTCGTTAGTGGGTTTTTGATCGTCGAGGGTTTTTTTAACCACAATAATATCAATTAAATTTGTTTTAACATCTCTGATGGATTTTTTAATATCGGGAAGTTTTATATCGAGTTTATTAAGTGGAGAGATAAAAAAATTTTCAATGATATTTTTTTTAAACGTTGTAAACTCATTGGCAGATTTTTGTACTTCCGTGAGCTGACTTGCTTGTGTGTTAAATCTATTATAGAAGTTATTTAATGAGCTCGACATGGATATAAGATTGTTATCCAATATATCCATTTTTTCCGTAACCGTCTTGTATTGTTCTCCTGGCTTAAGTCGTCCGTCGCTGGAATACAACGCTATGGCGTTTTCAGCGGCATCACTATTTCGTGTTAAAACGTCTCTGAGTGACACGTTACTGCTTTTCAATTTACCCTGGCGATCTTGAAATACAACTATTTCGTCCGGGTCGACCTCCGTTAGGTTTAGCGTCTCAGCGATTTCATCCTCAATTAGTTTTTTTACATCCTTGATGGAATCCGCAGATGTTTCCGTGGTGGGTTTTTTCAGCGCTGAAATAAATCGTCCCCAGATATCAATCATTGTTATTGTAAATGTTATTCTCTAAAATCCGTTGAGCTTCTACGACCCCACTTGTATACTCGTTTACAACTACATGAGGCGGTTTTTTCGACGATGAAATCGCCGCGAGTACATTTAATACTTCACGTCCGCATATCGTTGGATCATTTAATTGTTGTGTTGGCAGCGTGGAATAAAAAACCGGGGGTCGAAAATCAGAGATTTTTCGTCGTTGTATATACTGCATGAACTCGTTTGGCGGGGCTAACCCGTATGAATCAAAATAAACAATCGCGCGCGGATCAATCGCGTATGCAACCCAATGAGTCCCCGCTCCGGTAGAATTATCCAGGTTGATGATACCGGTTTCAACACGGTTTGGTGCCGCCGGTAATTGATCTCTCATAAAAACCCCTCTAAAGTTTTTCAGCGATAACTCTTTAGCAGCATCGATTAGGTCAAAATTAGACATAGGAGTCATTGACTCCTCAACCATAGGTTCCTGGGTTATAGACCCTTGCGTTAATAAACGGGCCCTCGTCTTAGACCCTTTCCCGAGTACCATGAATACGGGGTTCCTGGTAGTCTTAGGCCCTTTCCTGCTACGGATCGTCCTCGTTTCTTTTTTTTGTATCCCTGCCCAGTTGCCTTCTTTAGTGCCATCCCCGCTGCGGTACCAACGGCTCCTAACGCCGCCGCCTTCGCCACCGCTGGAGCAGCCGCTGCAATCAACGCTGGAATCGCAGCCAACAACGGAAATATCCCGCCGGTCTTTTCCATGTCTTTGATCGCTGCGGCTGAAAAAGTTATTTGAACACCCTTTTTATTCTTCATTGCATCGTTGAAATGTTTGATTTGTCTTCCCGTCAATGATATTTTATGATTGCCGCCAGTCATCTGTGATGGCTTTAACGTCACTGTGGTTCCACATTGTTTAGCGGACTTTGATTTCAATTTCTTGACCTGACCATCAGTCAGCGTAACATTGACAACATTATATGACATTTTTATTAAATAACAGATTAATTTAATTGTTACATGTTTTCCACTGGTGCATCAACAACTCTCATTCGTCCGCCAACTCCCTCCAACAGCATTGATTTATCGCTGAGAATGACAGCAACCTCTCTATAATTAACGCCGCCCGGGTTTATACGAGCTCGGAAGTGTATGTCAACAACGGATTGTCTCATTAAATCAAGATGTTCCAACGAAAAGTAATAAATCGGATACAAGTTTTTAAAATCAAGTTGTGATATTTGCAAACCGGTGTCGACGTTTTGATCACGCGCCATAAATGACAGCATCCGATGATACACGCGAGCAATATGGTTGTCGTTGTAATTAAGCTGTATATCCTCGGATGGTTCCTGTTGTCCGTTTATTTTCAGCGAAACCTCACTGACTCCTAATTGATCAAATATCATATGACTGTGTTCTTGATTATTCAATCGTCTTATATCCTGTAACGCAACAAATATATGACGTGGAGCTGAAACACCTTGTTTGGATGCCAAGTGCCATGTAAATGTCTCACCGACATTATCCTCTTTGACATCAGTTGTTACCGCTAGCCAACTCAACAATGATTTTCCCCCCTGTTCCATAAATGATACCAATCGTGCTTCCGTGGTAATTGATGGAGTCAACACTGGCATCCACAATGCTATTTTATCTAAAACGACCTTACCGGCAGCGACACCAGCAGCACGCCAGATGGCATTGTTGTCATTGCCCCTTCGCACTAACACTATTGTGTGTTTGGCTCCATAGATAACTTTTCTGACGTTTCTGCAGAATCCAAATATATGATGGAGTGGAATCGCGCATGAAAACCGTCGTTGTTGTCCTTGCAATGTTGCTACTCGTGTTGCAAATCCTAGATTGAAATCATTGTTAACACTTCTCATAATAGTAAAATCAGCGCCTGGTCTTGGTCTGCGGTCTGGATTAGCCGCTTCAGCTTGATTAGCAACTGAAGTATCTTGTGATATCAACACGTTAATGTACTGAATGTGGTCAGCGTTATTTCGGGTATCCTTAGCGAACATCATAGACGGACCCGCCGATCTTGTATAATCATCAGAATATCTTGCTAGCTCGATTATCGTTGTTGCAACATCAACATCGCTTTCTATTGATTCAATTTCTCGCCCGTCAATGAGATATCTAGCACTCTCAAATAACGCCATGATGCCGTTGTTGACAAAGCCAACTTGAATACGAGATTCATTTGGGTATGGTGTATCATCTGCAGCATCTGTTACGAGTTTTCCTTCGATTTCAATAAACGCTTCACATGGCAGAAAATATTTACTGGTATCATGGACTTGAAGTTCAATTCGCGATCGTAGGTTGGCTTGTGGCGGTTGATAGGAATAATATTGATAATTACGGACGGAATCATCCTTATCCATTGGGGCATCCATATCAAACGCCGGATCGGCTCTTCGTTTAAACATTTTTATTATTATTCATGTTAGTGTTTTCAATTGCAAAACTCTTTGAGTGGAAAATCTACGATTTTCCTCAACGTCGTTTTCGTCGTAAATTCTTTGAATTTTGTTTAAGGCCACTCCCCGCTATCGCGTTCATGATAGCGCTGGTTGTTGCATCGGTGGATGGCTTTGCCATCAATGACTGAGCCGCCAACGACGGATTCGTCATCAATTACTGAGCCGCCAATGACTCTAGTTTTTCTTCCACGGCGTTATTTATTACTTTACTGACATTTGCAGGCATCACTGTCGTTGATGGCATCACCGGTGGTTTCTGTTTTCTTTTTCTCACCAACGATGCTAGTTTATCTCGTGCGGCAGAAAACGCCCTTCCGGCAACATCTCCAATAGCACTAATACCCCTATCACGAATAACGTCAATAGCCTTCATTGATAATTGTTTGGCTAACGGCGCTACTTTTGGAGCCATTCTTGTAAATAACCCCGCAATGGTATTACCGAGACCATCTCCATAGTACGCGCGGTAAACAGGCAATCGCGAGTTTACCACGTAGACGAGTACTGGTTTATCATGGTTGTAGTGTATGATCATCTTATTATTATCATGTTAATGTTTTCCAATTAGTGATTGTGATCACCAGTGATTGATCAATCGCTGTAATGACCGTGGTCATCAAGACCATCCACGAGTTCGTTTATGAGCATTCGATATATATCAATACCCATTACGCCGCCGGCAAATAGCCGCCTGCAAATATCAGCGGCTTCATTAATAATTTCTCTGGAATTATTTCCGGCTCGTTTCCCTCCGATAAGTACTTCTAACCGTGAAATATCACTGAGAACATTACCAGGACAAGTAACGCTAGCGTTGAAACTCTTAGTTCCATTTGAATATCCACTAGCGGTAAATTTCTTAGTGGGATTAATCTCATTCACTCGGCTTTTTACGTTTTGATGAAAATTCTGATACGTGTCATCCGATGGTATTCTAACTAGATGGTGTTTTGCTAAGAATACTATTCTTGTCCAATGTTCCAATTTCGTTATTCTATCGTCATAACCACTATTGATGTGTCTATCTCGTATTGTTTTTTTAAAATTCTTAGCAGTAAAATCAACTAATTCTTTTCCATCTCGATAATTTCTAATTTCATCTATTGTACTTTTTTTAAGTATTCTTGAGGGTATGTTTCCTTTCAAGGTAATTATTGATTCTTCTTGTTCTTCTTGTTCTTGTAATTCTTCTTCTGGCTCTTTTGCAGTAGCACCTTCTAATTCTTCTTCGTCGGCGATTGTAACATAAGGTTCTTGTGGATCGGGGGGCGGTGCAATAGGTCGTGGTTGGCGCTGTTGTAGTTCTTTTAATACTCGTTCTTTTCGTTGTTGTTGCCGTGAGGTGGTTACTATATCCACGGGAAGTGTTTCTAAAGACTTTTTTGTTTGTTCGGTCTCTGCTGCTATCTTTTCAAGCACACCGAGAACGGGTACAGTTGCCGCCGTAACATCTTTGGTCGCTTTAGTTACCGGGGCAAATAACTGTTCGCTTCCAACAGCAAAATCAGTTTGCATTTGTTGCCGCGTTTGAAGTTTCTCTCTCACTCTGTCTCGTAACGGTATAAACTTTTTAGCGCTGCTAGTCTTTCACGTGCTAATCTCGTTGTAAGTGATTCACCTACCATTTATTATAAATAAAATTCTTCTAATTTTATAATACAAAACCCCAACACGTCATTGCAATTAAATACTGAGTTATTTAATAATGTACTATCAGGTCAAAGTATCCATCAACGACAAAGTCAAACTATACGACGCAATCCGGGAATGCTTCAAAAATAATCACGGGGAGGGTTTTAAACTAGTGGTTGCTGAACACGGTGATGATAGATTCTTGCTAACACCACAGCAATATCAGCAACTACGTGAAAACGGCGGTGTCGCAGTAATTATCTGCGACCACGAACAGTTAATTCAGTACGCACATAGTTGTATAGGAAAATCCAGATTGATAAGAATTCTTGGAGGAGAAAATCCTATGTAGAAATATACCTGCACACGTATATGACTTCGCTGATGGCAAAAAAAAAATGTTGTTTTCACGTTTTATTTTTTTTTACTTGTACACACAAGTAACTTCAATGAGTATAATCGGTGATTTCAATTGAGAGAGTTCTCTCCTCCACAGCGTCTTCGTCTAGAATCGTCCTGATGTTTTTAATTTTATTAGAGATTTCTCGACGCCGTTCAAAAGCCTGTCCGAGTTTTCGTCGTATTTTTTCAACGGTAGTAAACAATCCAATAAATGCATTTACGTCATTGCCATACAGGTTTTCATTGATCGTATATTGTAATCGCTTTATAAAAGAATACTCACGTGGCAAGGTATATCGACCTTTCTTTGATTGCTCGTTAATAATTTCATAATCGGACAATATTTTTTGGTTATCAAGCTTATCAGATAATACAATTCTTTGATTTTTTAATTTTGAAATTTCAGTTAAAATGTTATTGATGTCTTCGATATTCATATTCTTATAAACATCTTTATTTCTAATATAAAAAAAAATGTTTTACAAAATGAACTCTAGGCACATAAAGGTGCTGTTAACATCTTTACTGCCTAGAGAAATATGTGCGTGATTATGGACTCGTATAACATGAAGTTGCCACCGCATCTTCGTGTTAACAGAGAGTATTGGACGGCACATACATAAAAGACCCGTTTGGCAACCCCGCTGGCGCCCTATGAGTTCAGAGAGGCTCATCGGTTACTTAATTAAGGACATCCATCAACAACACATCTTGGAACCCCTTGGGTGCCTTCGCATCCATCTGAGCCCAAGGGAACCCCGAAACATACATCTCCGGGAGGGAGGCCTAGGGTGACAAACGTCATCGTAGACCGCCCAGAAGATATGCTTGGGGGAACATCACTACATGTACTTAATTAAGGATGGATATATTTACAATGAAATAATTGATGGATGATGGGACGGCACAAGACAGCACAAACATAAAACGGCGGGGCGGAACTCTACGGCCGATTCGACCAATCAAAAGCAACCCAATTAAATTAACCCGGTTGCATGATTGTGAACAAAGGACAACCACACGCCCGTGTCAAGTGCGTGGGTTAGTTTTGATTGATCCAATCGGCTTTCGAAATCCACAGGCTTATAACGAGTCGGTTTATATATAAAGTGACTAATACAGCGGCGTCAGTCACAAGGTGTGTGTTAATTTGAATTCCCTTGAATCGTTAAATCCTTGAATACTTATTAATGGTGTTTCACAGCATTTAAATGAAACCAAATATTTGAATAAAACATTAGAAAAAAGAATACAGCTGTTAGATAACAGCGTGTATTTCATTAGTTTTCATCGTAAAATGATTAATTAATCGTAACATTAATTGGACTTCAAGGGACGTAACTCTTGTCATGCGACGCTATCACAAAACGAGTTATCTCCCTTGATGCTCATTCAGATAATATGAAAATCGAATTCTGTGTCCGGTCTTTTTTGAGATCGCTGTTTTAGTTATATTTTCTGCAACAAATCGTACTGCGGGCATGCAAATATCAAAATATCTACTGGCTTCAATCATTGACTGAAAAGTTTTTCTTCGTGCGTTGTTGTATCAAATGATTTTACACTCTTTGCTTTCTTTGAGTATTTACCAGTTCCGCCTTTTTTGGTATTCTGACTTTGCGAGATAGCTTGCAGGTTTATAAGAGAATTATCAGTCTTATTATTATTAATATGATCAATCACAAACCCATTCTCGATTAATCCGTTAAATACTTCAAATACCATTCTGTGAACATAATAGCTTTTTCCTCCCGCAGTAAACATCAAATACCCGCTATTACTAACAACACCAACCGGCTTTTTAGTCTACGATGTCTAACAACACCGTCACGAGATGCTTCATAATTAACGAGCACGGGATGCGGTTGAAATTCTTCGTTCATTTGTATAACAATACTATTTGTTTAATTCATTACTTGGTTTAATTATAAACCTTTCAATGTAGTCTTGAGGAGTTTTTATAATCCTGTCGTTGTTGGAGTCAATGACGGCATTTTTTATTCGTTTGTCATAATAGCGTTTTAGTTCCCTGTATCGTTTGCCACCACAATTGATACATAATTGTGATTTACCACGCACCCCAACGTGGCAAACCAAGCACGGGAGGGGGCCATTTGAACCATTACGAACGCTTTGTAAATGATATCCACAAAATTCACCTCTACATGATTTACTGCACGGGGTTGTCGACCCAATCATCAACCATTTGCAGTGATTCATTATATAATAATTCTTTCATTTAAATACTTGTTTTAATTATATGGAGGAGGAGTTTGAGAGATTATCAGCAATCAAGCGTTACAAAAATGTTAAATTTAATCTCGATAGAACCCTCAAGGACGTACCAAAAGCGTTTATAAACGATAGAACCCTGTTAAATAAAATTCGTGATTGTATCAATGAATTCAAGCGTGATGGTGCATCTCACACCTGGTCAACATTTCGAATTGATGGCGTTGTTGATGCTACCATGAACGACAAACGCGCGGCAACGATAATATCACAACTTGGCTCCAGCAAGTATTTCTTCAGAGTGAAATTCATTGTCCGGATGGAATCAGGCAATTGGATTATACGAGATAAATTTGAACCAGTTCGTAGCGGCAACAAGGCGGTTACGTTGAGCCGCGACTCCAAGCCGGGGCTGTTAACTGGAATAGACAAACCATACTATGAACGAGCGTATCCTGAAACAGCAGTTGTTTATGGAATATACCCGTTAAATAAGAAACCTGATATTGGAAAACTAGCGCCGATGAAACTGTCAACGTCGTCAGTGGCGAAGCCACTCAATTGTGTAGCAGAACGAATAATAGAGCATTTTACAAATGCATGTCGAGGAAACAAACTGACTGATCTGTGGCGTAGTGAAATCAACCAATGGGAACTGACAGTGCGCGAGCGTGGAGCAACCATCAGTGACATAGCTAGATTGGAAACGTCGCTGAGATTTCCAATAACCTTTACAACGATAACCGGACAAGTATTATACGAATCAAAATATAAATCAAAAGGAACCCCAATTAAAATTATTGATCATAACGAACACGCGTGGACGTCCGCGGTCACAATATTTCCGCGGGAACGAACCGTAAAGTATATACCTGAAGAATTCTCCCGGGATGGTTTCCTCAATGAGGGGAAACTATTCGACGCTATTGCGCATTTAAGTAAAAACGACCCAGTGTCGGTGTGGTTACTTCGCAGCGCTGAAAACGATACGGATTCCTTTGATTAGTTTGTGCGACCAAATGGCGAATTATACCGCACTGAAGCGTTTCACAACAAGATGAAAAAAAACCCATGGAATTTGGTGAGCATAATGAACAGTTACTAACAAATTGTTTTACAATTCCATCGGTTGCAGCTCATTTTGCAGCAAAGAAAAATGCATGGAGACCAACACGCAAAGAATTCCTCCCGGATATACAATCTAGTTGTTTGGAATACTATCACGGCGGATTATGGAACACAAAATACGACCGTGAAAGAGTTATTTCCGTCGACATGGTTGCTTGTTATCCAGCTAGTTTTCTTGGTTATGGATCAGCCGCTGAGTACTTTAAACGATTTGGACACCCTGGACATGAAATGACCCGTGTTGCAATTAATGGGCCGCTGCCTGATTTCGATTTAACCGGATTCGCTCGTGTGGTATCATTTGAATTCGCAGCAGGACTTCATCGCTGTTGTTATATTTGGATCGGTAGACACATGGCTGAAAAGAGATGGCTTCCAATAGCGCTGCTACGGTTTATGATTGATTGTAGCATGCTTGTATCGTTGATTGTCAGCGACGCGATAATATCATATCGGAAACAAACCAATGTGTGGTTACCAGAACCGGAACGTCTTGATAGCATAATTGACGAATCCAGAGCACAGATTGATGCCGACGAAGAATATATCATCGAATGGTCCAAACGGGTATTTAATCAGCGAAACAGCGAGGCAAAAGATCTCGGTAGAAGAATAATTGGTAAATTTACTCAAGGAGGAAAAAACTGCGACTACAAACGATATTGCTCACGGCTGATTATTGATGACGCCGAATACGAATTTGTAATCGCTGATGCAGTGGCGAAAAATCGATACGCAAATTGCAAAACAGCTCTGCTGTCCAATGGAACAAAGTTGGGTACAGTTGTTACTTACGCCGATGGAGACAGCCCCGCGTATCCGCATTTGAGGGCGTCTATGTTGGGTTATGCTTGTATCAATTTATTTTCAATGTTAAATAGATTTCCTGACACCGCAGTTAGAGTTGCGATTGATTCAATGTACATAGACGCAAAATATGAAAGCAACGTAGCCGCGCTTACTAATCCGGACGAGAGTTGGGGCACATGGAGAATTAAAAATGAAATACTACGCAATTATTCACCATCAGCAGATGTCACCGTTGAGAACAACTACTTACGCGGTGACAAATTGTCAGAGTGGTCTAATGCACCACCGTGTTCTGATCCAATTTGTAGATACAAAACAGTTTATTTAAGCGGCTGTGGTGGGTCAGGAAAGACGACTCGGGCAATTGAATTATTTCGAACGCGGGCAAATATAATCATGCTGACACCGACCCATAGACTTGCAAGAGAAATAAAACAACGAAACGTTGATTCTTGCACTTATCACAGCTTTTTTCGATACAGCGGCGATAAATGGACCCCTGATCGAATGGGCGAGAAGTTCATTCCTGAGGTTATTATTTGGGATGAGATAGATACTGTTTCGTTAGATACGCTACAAATGTTTCTTGATTGGCTATTGACAAAAAACTGCGCGGTGATAATGTGTGGAGATCATGGCCAACCACCACCATTTGTCAGCGAACGCCCACATGATTGGTTGAGCGGGTTCGTGGATTATTATGAAGAAACCGATACTGATTACCGAGCACTTGATGAACAACTGCGCGAGGTTAAGAAATTAATTAGATTACAGCCGGATAAAATCCAGTGTGAAATGATCCGTGAGGTGATTCCGGAAACTCCGTTAAATGAATTTTGGGAAGCATGGCGAGCAAATGATTTGATTGTAGCGAGTAGAAAGATAGTCAGAGACACACTTCAGCGGAAGTTGTTTGCGTTGCATAAGGAAAAGTTTCTAACGCGTCCAGTGCCGTTGTGTTATAGGCCCGCGGATACACGACGACAAAACATTGAAGTTGAAATTCCAGGCCTGACAAAGTCAGGGACAGAAAAACAAATACTGGTGCTGAATGATATTGTACTCGTTGATATCAGCGTTGTCGAAGACGCGCTGCGTGCTGATAAATCGCCATGGACGCTAGGATACGCAACAACAATACATTCCTCGCAGGGATTGACTATCAAGGATACAATTGTTTGGATAGTTGATAATCGCATCGAATGGTCGAATTTAGTCTATCTCGCAGTGTCCAGAGTACGGAGGATGAATCAGCTTCGAAGAATTGTTATTGACGAAGCCAGTGACAACGATGACATTATTGATGCTAGCGTCATTGATAGAAAACTCTCGGGTTACCGCCAACAGGATAAAAAAAAACAGCGGCGTTTTGATATTGATGCCGAATTAATAATTGCGCTACGACAACAACAAAATAATCACTGTGCGAGTTGCAATTGTATAATGCGTTGGCGTTATTCGGATAAAGACGCTCGCCAATTTACCGTGGATAGGATCGATAACAGTTTCGGTCATATCCGTGGTAATGTGAGGTTAACTTATCTTGAGTGCAATAGACGCAACGGCGCTAGTTAAGACCACGTGGGGGCAATTGAGTATCGTCAGGTATCACTTGTAGTTGCTCGCGTGTAAACCCCCGCTGTGGGGCAGTTGAATCCAGTCTATAGATCGGTGGTCTACCAGTTGATCGTGTTATCGTTGATATGTTATGTGTGGTAACACTCCAAATAGGATCAGTAGCTCTTTTTTTACCGCCTTCAAGCTCTCCTGGTTCATACAGATATCTATCAGTGACATCGCCGAGAATCGGCTTGGAAACGCTATCTATTTTTGATCTTCCGGGTATATACTTTTTTTTTAATCGCGTCGCTGGGCTTCATGTTGATTGCTCGGGTAATCTCGTTATTTAACGCTGCAATTACGCCTGGCAACCTTTTGACCCATTCACGAGATCGTTTTTCTTGGATGAATTCCTTCGCGTATTGATACCCAAATAACCGTTCAGCAAGAGTCCGATTGAATCGTTCAACAATTGCCTGATCACGATGTAGCGCAGTATGACCTCGTCGTACCGCGACGTTATGATGTTTCAACGCTGATAAAACAGCACCGCGAAATTCATTGCCAGGATCAACTTGTAATAGATTTGGCCAGCGCAGAGGACCTCTTCGATAAATCCGCTCAAACGCACCGGCTACTTCAGTTGCTGACTTTGTTTTAGCCGCAGTGACCTTTGTTACTTTTGCAGCTCTTGCGAGTTTATCAATTGCGGCCTTTCCTTTCCAGTATCCTCTCGGAGAATAATAGATGGATTCCATGTTGTTATTATAAACGCTAGCGTTTTCAATTACCAGCGCGAGAAGCTCCGCTTCCAATCATTAATTTACCTTTCATAGCCGACTTTACCAACCATGAAGCCAACTTTTCTTTGAGGGATTTATGAGGAATGGCATTTAACGCGTGAATTAATTTTACATCCGCGATATGACGCTGTTGCAGATCACCGCTACGATAAGCTATATCATTTATCCGACATGCTTCGTCGATAGCGTTTATTGGATACTCACCGGGTCGCGGCTGATTTTGATCATTGAGTCTGATATCTAATCGTGTTCCGGGGCCACAGTAGCTATATCCTGGGAGGTGCTTTTCTCCTGGATACTTTCCCCATGGTGTTCCGGGGAGTTTTGATAACTTGGCTGCAATATCACCGCCTCGCTTTTTTTTTAAAACACCCCCGGGTCTAGCAGAAATAAATCTAAATTTCTTTGTACCACATGTCGCACACTTACCAGTAAGCGCCGATCTGTTATTTTTTGTGGTAATTGTTGTTTGATCGGTCGTTGAAGTACGCGCTTTACACTTTACACAATATAGATCCATAATTTATATATAGCGATTATGAATGTAATTGATTTTTCAGCGACTAAAACAAGAGAACCAGTTAAGCATCATGCAGCGCTTCCCAACTCGATCCGGATGATTATCATTGGACCATCTGGATCCGGTAAGACGCAATTGTTACTTAATTTAATAATGAGATGGATGAAATGGGACAAGTTGTATTTGGTTGCTCCTAGCGTAGATGATCAACGATGCTACGAGGTGTTAAAGGATTTCAACGAGAATGCATCAGAGATCACCGAAAACAACGTCGTTGAGTTTATTACAGATATCGATGAAGCACCAAGCATCGATGATATTGATGGCGGCGTTAACAATTTAGTAGTGTACGATGGTGTAATGTTAGACAATCAAAAAAACCCTGCTAGGATATTTTCGCGAGGCAGGCATAAAAACACGGATGCGATATATGTCACTCAACGATACACACAAATTCCAAAAGTAATCAGAGATAACTGCAACGTACTTGCTGTGTTTAACGGCGTTGATACACACACGCTACGAAATATCTGGCAAACTTGGTGTGGCGGTGACATGGACTTTAATGTTTTTCGAAACTTTTTTAGTCATGCTCAGTCGACCCCACATGGATTTGTAACGATAAATTTACACGATCCTCGGGCACAATATCGTATCGGACTTGATCAAATATTCGGTTGAATTGTAAAAGATTCCCATCGTTAACTGTGTGTAGCAGCAGAGGGGGCGATGACATCAACGCGGTCGTCGCTGTGTTTACCGGACGCTGACGACACTAAGATCGACGCGCGCAGCGATTAATTAAACCAGTGCGTCGACGTAACAATTGTGTGATTCCCCCCGCGGTTGTCGTCACTTTTTTTTACCACGCGGCGACGACGCTTGATCTCTAAATGCAGAAAGTATCAATTAAACCAAATGACGTTTGAGACAAATGTCCGATTCGCCCCCTCTGCTGCTATATTCATCATAATAATCATGTTCTTCTTATAAGCAATGTAAAGTATTAATATGTAGATATGTATGTAGTATGTCATAAAATCCATTTATACCATTGTAAATTTTATTAAATATGATTGAAGATACTACCACTAGTAATAATAATAAATTATTATTATTATTATTATTATTATTATTATTATTATTATTATTATTATTATTATTGTGTAGCATATTTTCACATCTGAATACAGTTTGTGGTCTTTTTACAATTTATTTATCATTCACTCTATCTCACATTTCTGACATGACGTCTCTCTCTCTGTCTATCTCCTAAATTTCTGCCGTAACGACACAGTTCCCACCCAAGCATCAGTAAATTCCCAGTGAAATATGCCTCGCTAGACGGTTTTCACGCGTTACTCTTACCTTGTGGTGATGCTGCTTTACACGCATGCGTGGGTAATTCAAATCTGAGGTCAACAGCCGATGAATACACAGGTGTTCTGTTCTGACAGGGATTTATACTAAAAAAGTGTGTGTTCTAAAGGATTTAACGCTGTGGATCATTAGAAGAGGGATTATACTTACCGTCTGGATACAAAGGTTAGTCTAAATAAATTTATTAATTAATAGCGCGCGGTCCGATCATCCGAGGTGACATAGCTCAGACGTATCAGCACGACTGGTGCAGAACAACGTTGGTCTCCGCCGCCAGTCAAAGAAAAAGAAAAGGTGGAGAATAACTTGCTGGTCTAACTTATGTAGTTGATTTCTACACTGTTTGTTTTTCTGACTTTAGTGATGATTTTTTTTAATCCATTACACGATATGGGATCAGTTCGTAGCCTCAACCACAACAAATCAAGTTGAGGCTTCGACATCGTAGCTAATATCATCTATATCAGTGATTCCCAAAGTGGGCGGTAACGCTCCCCCCCCCCCGGGAGTGTTGGGATTATAAAAAGGGGCGGTACGAGGCAAGAGGGCGACGGGGGGGTGCGTTACGAGGCAAAGGGGCGGTAAGGGCAAAAAGAGAAAAACGTGAACCTGGTGGTGGAAATACCTCATTTCGTCTTTGCTCTCACAGTCATACAGCTTCAGCAGCAGGGAGGGCGAATCATACAAGGTTTTCAGGCAAAAAACCTTTCTATCAATAATTTTTACAAAACTAACTCTTATTTTGGAAAACAAACCCCTTCTTTAGCCACAACGACAATAGAGATGTCTATTTGTTAAAATAACAGGTTTAAACGTGTAATCTAGTCTTGGAAACGTTATTGCTGCACAGAGTTACATAATAAAACCATCTGATTTAGCGCCCTCCCTGCTGCTCTTAACAAAATAACGTATCAGTGGAATTAAAAATTCGGGTTAACAATAATGGCCAACATCGGAGAAGCACATTCCGCTAGACTAGCTCGAGAGCGATTAGAAGCAATAAAAAAATTTCTTCCTGTTCGTGATAGTGTCAGAGAAAAATTACAGGCACGGCAGCTAGCACAAGTTGAATTTGCAACAGGTGCAGAACAATTATTTAAACCCGTTACAACAGCCACTGAAAAGGCTGCGGTGGCCACTGAGCGAGCTTTACTGGGAGAACCCAAGACTTTTGAAGAGCTGGCGGATGTTGCGGAACGGGAGCGGAGGCTGCGAGAACAAGAAGAACAACGAAAACAAGGTATTCTTCCAACGATAAAACAAACTGCTGCGCGGACTGGAAAAATTGCTAGAAGAACCAAACAAATAAAAATGATTTTACGAGATCCAACAACTCAACCTCCATCCGCCGTCGGAGAAATACTTGATGGTATTGGGGTAATTCGTACTGAACTCGCGTCGAAACCAATAGCAGAAAATACTGGACTGATTGCAAAATTTAGAGAAGGGTTTGTTGAAGATATCAGAAATACTCCAAGAAGAGAATCGCCCAGAAAAATATTAATTGGTATGTTTAATAAACCTAGTATATTAAGACACGGTTCTGAAACCGTGAGTGATGATAATTTTATTAAATGGATATATCGTATATATAAAAACAAAAAACAAGCCAGAGACGATGATTTAGAATACAGAGGTCTCCTTGGAGAAGTAAGAGAAGCTTATAACGAACAGGTAAAACAACTTGAATCCACCCAGCAGAAATCTTCTACACCTTTACAACAACAACGGCGGAGGATAGCAGATACTGACCTAGTCCCGTTAAGTGAATATGAGGTTGCATCTGAACAAAGTCCACGTGGTCAAAAATCCAAGCCAACTAGGTCGCCGATAATTGGTTTAACAACGTCTCCTGAAGGTTTACCGCAAGATGTTTTAGTTCCAAGAATTGCAGAACAACAACCAAAAACCGGATCTGGTCTAGCTGTTTGCCCTGATAATGTTATCAATGATGTATCGCGGCTAGAAGTTCTCATCGGAGGAAAACGTGCCGGAAATAACTCTCCGGAAATAATTAATGAAGCTGCTGATATCTGTCAGCGACTATTTCGCGGCGGCATCATGGATTCTCACATCTACAGAGAACTCATTAACGAACTCGCAGACGGTTATTACAGCGACTAATAATTTTAGTTAGAGAAACAATAATTAAATAAAATGATACTACACGATTCTTTTCGCAGACCAAGAATGGTTAGAGTAGTAAACTCACGATTACCGGTATACGAGGTTGTTTACGGAGATGGAGTCGGTGATGTCAGAGATTTAGTCACAAGGATTGCTCCAAAGGCAGGACCGTTAGCAAAACAATTCGCAATGAAAGCTGTTGATGTTGTCAAGGATAAATCCATTGGCGCTGTTGGTAATCTTGCCGGGAAAGCATTTCAATCAATCAAAGATAGAATAGCACAACTGATACGAAGAAAACCACGTGTGGTTCAACCGCCAGTAAAACTACCATCCACCGAAGCTATGCCGGCAAATGTTAGTAGCGTAGTAAATAAGGCTGTAAATCAGAAATTAACTGAGCTCGCAACAATGGAAATTACCTCCAAAGCGCTGAAAGATAGTTTAACCGCTAATTTGATAGCCGGTAGTGGTTTCCGACGATGACAACATTTTTTATTTAGACCGTTGTATTCATAATAAAATGTTTGCACACAAATCCAATGACTCGTTTGATATGTCCAAACCAGTACTTAAGGATGATTCTTTACGTGATTTTCAATATTATTCTTATGATGCTCGTACTCCTAATCAGCGTGGGCGAATTGAACTGCAAGTCCAGGATACAAGTAGATATTTCTTACCCGCTGAGGCTTTCATAGAAGTCGAAGGTAGATTAACAAAAAATGATAACACCCTTTATGACGCAGCTGATAAAGTTGGTTTTGTTAACAACGGCATCATGGCGTTATTTAAAAGCGCCATATACATGATAGATGGAAAAGAAATTGAAACAATTCATGATAATATCGACGTTGCCACAACAATTATCGGTTTAGCAAGATATTCGGACGATTATACTAGATCAGCTGGACCGTCAATGATGTTTGCAAAGGATGCCAGGGACGTTGCTGATCAAAGTCCTTATATTTTTAGACAACCACGCAACAATCTTGGAGACGCCGATGCTGATGTTGAAGATTTATATTTTCCAAACCCGAATCATAATCTAGGATTTGCAGCGCGTAAAGCTATGCTAAATGTTGCTGGTCAGTTCTCATGTGTGATTCCGCTGTCTCATATATTTGGATTTTGCAGAGATGTCCGTAAGGTTATATTCGGCTCCAAACACACAGTTGTACTTGTACGAAAAGGTGGTGATGATGATGCTATCTGGCGAAATGCTGGTGTTGCTGACGTTGGTAAAGTGACGTTAACTAAATTATCGCTGTGGATGCCAGTGATGTCTCCGTCAATCGCTGAAGAACAACGACTACTTTCTTTTATGGATACAGGTGGTAAAACACTACTGTCCTGGAAAACGACAACCACAGACACTCTTCAGGGCGATAATACTGGATCGTTCACGTGGCATATTTCATCGCAACGTGGATTAGCAGCACCACGACATATCTTTATCGCATTTCAGAATAATAATAGATTAAACAGTCAGCAAGAAAATCTGATGGTATTTGACAATCTTAATGTCTCTGAAGTCTCGTTGAGAATAAATGGACATCAAGAACCATCCGAGGATATATTAATAGATTACGATGGTAATCGTGTTGCGCGTGCGTATCATCGTTTAATGTCATTTATGGGACGCGACCTTAACGTGGATACTGGTCTGCAAATATCACAAAAAGATTTTACAACGTTGTATCCGATATATTACTTTTCGTTGGAACATCTTGATCTTGTTAAACAATCTGTTGTTGATTTACATTTCAAAGCTCGTATAGGCGGTCCTATACCAGCTGGTGGTTTTAGAGCGATCGCTGTCATACTTTCCGATAAGGCAGTGTTGCTTAAGGGTGTTGGCGGCCGAATGAGAGTCATTGATGCACCAGTGGAAAACTTGTAAACAATTAGATCAATATCGTATTAAATAACATGTCATACAGTTATGTTAATGTCACTCTGACTCCTGGTCAGGCGAAGAAATTACAATCGAAAAACGCGAGCACATGTGGGACATCAATAACGTTAAAACACGATCAGCTAGCGGGCGGTCCAAACAAACTGTCATTGACCAAAACTCAGCTAAAACATTTCAACAGCGCGAAGCAGGGCACGACTGGAGTTCAACTTGATCTCTCTCCGGCCGCGGTCAAAGATATGGTTAAAAAGGGAGGTATATTTCCTCTTCTCGCAGCGATACCAGCGTTGATTGCCGCAGCAGCACCAGCTGTAGCAAAGGCAGCCGCGTTAGGAGCAGTTGGAACCGCAGCAGGAATAGGCCTCAAGAAAGCACTTGGACAAGGATACAAAAAAAGGGATCCGGTCTAAGACTACCGGGAACTCCGGCGTCATGGTACCCAAAAAGGTTTTGAAAACACTTCCAGCATTGAAGCTTCCAGCTTCTAACTTTGATTTACTTAATGCTGCTAAACAATTACGCATAAAATCCTTCAGAGGTGTATTTATGCGAGATGAACTACCGCCAACGCCGAATAATCCAGAAACAGGAATTATTAATCTTGACAACCGCGATGGCCCTGGAACTGACTGGGTTGCTTACGCGATCGATCCGCGTGGAATTATCTATTTCGATTCGTACGGGCTAGCACGGCCAGTTGAATTTCTCAGGTACGTCCGAGGATTTCCAATTCCAGTTTGGCAGTCAGCGCTGCCAACACAAACACTAACCGATCCTCCGATATGTGGTCAGCAGGTATTGAATGTTCTTGACGCGATAACAAAACATCCAGCGATTCCTCCTCATAAAGTCGTGCATGAATACACGTTGAAAAATCATCAATGATTTCCAAATTTAAACAACCCCATAACAGATAACGGTTGATATTTACGGAAGATCAAGCAGAACCAAGGAAGAAAAAAAAGATATCGACTTATCGAAGTATGCGACCAAAGATGACGTTGATAATCTTTTGAATCTAGCCGATGTTGACCCAGATGAGGTTGTTATTTTTCAGGACAGGCACGGCAAACTAAAGACCAGTAACGTTAGGTTGAGTGAGATAATTATCAGTGTTTCTGGAGCTGCCAAGGACAACATCGTTGTATTCACTGACAAAGGCAGAATCAGAGATTCGTCGATATCAATCGCGGCGTTACGAGATGATGCACGAAAAGTCTCAGCGGGGCGTGTAGCAAAATCCGGCGACATAATGACAGGTGAACTCAGCATGAATGGCAACAAAATAACTGTGTTAGCGGATCCGATAGGTCCCGAGGACGCCACAAATAAACAATATGTTGACGCGTAATACGGACTTGTTGTTGGTTTAATCAATGACAGAGTAATAAAATCCGCATGAACGGCAACAAAATAACCGTGCTAGCGACGCCGGAAGGTCCCGAAGATGCCGCAAACAAACAATACGTAGACACCATTGACGGTAACCTAGCCACGTTGCGGGCAGAGTATGATGTTCACGTGAACGCGTTTGTAAGATTTCGAAGAAACACTCAAAAAACTGGTGATACCGTGGATAAGTTCTTTGGGGTTCCTCCAGTCGTCGATGTGAAACTCGCCGATGTAAAGACCGACATTGACACAATCAAACAAACACAGCAGGATATCGTATCGGGAATTCCTGAGATCGTTAACAAAACCAGTCTGATTAAAGTCCCCACTGGAATTACCCCCGGGCATATCACCAACATCGTATTCACGGTATCATCGGGATTCGCAACATTGTCCCGACAAAATAATACTATCAAATACACAGTAAAGGTCACTGGCGTATACAGGTTGTCTGTGTTTTCAGCCGCTAAATTTGAAATCTTCATAACATATCCCTGGAGACATTCCACCGATAAGTATTTCGGTGTTGTAACCGTAATACTAAACAGCGGAACCGAAGAAATATTTATACTTGAAGCCGCAGACGAGAAATGAACCGCAACATCCTACTGGTGGTGTTTGGAATTCTTCGCAGAAACACCTCAATTGGTTACCACGTAATTGAAAATCGCCAGCGATTTTAAATAATGTCAACGACAACATTGAAATCCGAAGGATTTCCAGATGCTCAGCAATACCGGTATGATCAGGTACGCGAGTGGCAATCAACGCTGAAAAACACCATTGACAGATGCGCAATAAAAATAAAAAAATATAAACGCCGTGTGACCGCGCTGGACATAACAGTGTATTCGGTATCCGCGGTAGTTGCATCCACGGGTGTGCTATTGTCTGCGCTAACTCCGGTAACGACCGCAATCGCTATCACAATCACAATTTCAGCATCAACGACGATTGCGGGAGTCGCCAATATCATCGCGAAAAAAATATCCTCGTGCGCGACAGCAAAATTGCACGAGTATCAACAACTAGCCAACGCGGCCAACAGCGAATACTCGAAATTGTCCTCGTTGATATCATCCAGCGTAGACCACAACAACATATCAGATTCTGAATTCACGCTGATGTCCAACATATACAACGATTACGAGCGCGCAGCGAATACTGAAACCGCAAACGGTTTTCATTTTAAAACGATGAAGTTAAATAACGATGGAACGACAAGCGTTGCTCGACATAGCCGCGAATACAACTCCGGTAAGGACTACAATGATATCAATATCGTCGACGCAACCAGAGTTCAGCATTAATTTTCCAACTGCAATTCCAGTTACCGAAATCGCGCTGGCACAATTACGAGTATATCACAGTTGGCCCAATATCAGGGCGACATCATTTCACGGACAATCGCCGAATAACTCATTTGTATTTTCATATCAGAATAACGCTGATGGAACCCCAGATTGGAATACTATTACACTTCCCACTGGGAGTTATCAGATAGAGGAAATCAACAAAGAAATACAGCGTCAAATAAAACGTATCACCGGAAAGGAAGCAAAAATATCAATCACTGCACACGAGCCAACGTTGTCAACGGTCATCGAAATCTCAACGCCGGGTTACGCCGTTGATATCTATAACAGTTCAATCAGAACAGTATTAGGATGGCCTCGAAATCCACCACCGGCGCCACCGATACCACCCCCTGCACCCGAAAAATCCGATTATATCACTGACGCGAAGTCATATCACGGAATTACACCCGGTTATAGGCCGCGTCTGGATGATATAAAAGGTGCAACGGTGGATAGGTGGATCCCGCCTCTTAGTGACGGCGGCGATATTGTGTTGACTTTTACTCGTGCAACATATTCAACGGGGGTGGGAGGATTAGGATTTCGTGTTTATCTGAGCGAAATTACTGAATTTTTAAAACTATTAATGTGGCGCACCGCACGCAACTAGCGCATCTACGGCAACGCTTCCAAGAACATCTTTCTGATGTAACAGGTTCACGTGGAGAAATTATTAAGCAAATCGAAATATTAAATCAGATTCCCGCAGATATGGAATATATTAACCAACGAATGATTCAGATAGTAACTAACAGTAGCTCCATCATTAAACAACAATTTTTGGATAAGTACTCGCTGACCGAAGCTGAACTGCCGAATTTTAAATTACCAGGATATGTTTCCCCGGCCACGCTGCGAAAATTCGTCACTGATATCGTCGATGAATACTTCGATGACATACTTGCACAACACAAACGAATACTACCAGAAGCCGTTATCTTGGCACACAATAATTCCACAGCGAGCGATGGCCGGCACATCTCTCCGGGAATAGTAAATATAACCGATGTCGTCGCGGTCAATCTTGTATGTGACGTAATCGATGGCAGTTACAGCGTAACCACGACAACATCGGATCAGGCCCAGCAAGGGTTTATATTGTATTCGTTTACTCCTACACAACCGCCTGGATTTTTGATTGTGCAAGAGCCAATTAATCCAGTATTTCTGCGGTGTCATAATCCGACGCTGACAAGAATAAATTTTAAAGTCACTGACCAACAACAGCGACTGTTGGACCTGCGTGGGGAAACAATTAGTGTGAACTTGCTAGTGAAATCTTCCAATTAGCGATATCCATAACATAATAACATGTCATCGTGCAGTGATTTCACCGACAGTGATTTTATTGTTAGTGAAACTGAGTCTGAATTCGAATCTGAATTCGAATCTGAATCCGAATCTGAATCACTTCGTGATTTCAGCGATTTCAGTGATTCCAGCGATTCCAGTGATTTCAACGATTCCGATGATAGCCCGGTCGGAAACGCTAACATTTCAATCAACAACAGCAACGTCGTGATAAATTATGTTAAATAAACACAATAAATATAATGACTGAAAGATTTTGCCAGCATGCTCGCGTGCACATACTTGACCGAAAAGAACTTGCCGATGCGATCAGAGCCGCATTTACGCGAAATGAAAATGATCGATACCAGCTGAAAGATACCCGGATACGGGTGGGAAATGCTTTGCATTTTAGCGGCAGCACCGATAAAATATTGCTGAGCAGTGACGATATCGAGCGACTGCGTGACAGCGATTACATTTATGTGTTCTTCAGCGATGACGAAATTTTGAACTATGCACATTCTTGTTTGACCAGGGAGCAGTCAGTTGACGTTCTCGCGGGCGGAAATATTCCTTGATATCACATTTAAACATATATATTCGGGCAAATATAACGTGATGAGATTCTCATATATCCGCGCCAAAAATATACACTACCTGGAAGATCTGAAAATTATTGCCGTTGGAAGAGGATATAATTTAGTCTTTGACAAACTCAGACGGCAGCGCAGACACGCTTCCGTTGACCTTCCTGATGACGAATTACGTCGCCTTTTAGCTTTCATTAGGAGAAGGCGTTTATGAGTTTTCAACGGGCGAAATGTCAAGCGATGATGACGAGGAATTATTTATTGACCACAACAGCGTATTATGCGAATACAACGACGTTAACAAATCCTTTTTTGTGAGATTTCTTTATGACACTTTCCAGCGCGATAAAGGTTTTCGAATGGATTATCAGGAAACTAAATCACGTCCTGTTCGCGACGTTGATGCGCTTAAATTTCTTGAACGAATCATGATAACAGTGTTATCAAGTTGACGCAGTTGTTGCTCCCAGTCCGTCGTGGATTTATCCACGACGACACAGGGCGTTTTTGAAACACAAGGTGTTTCCGGGCAATCTTTTTTTACCGTGGGTTTCGCGTTACGATGACGGTAAAAAAAATGTGGAAAAATTTTTTTTTTTCAAAATGCTGCAATTATTCGCTAAAATAATTATTATCAAGAATTTTTCCCCGAAATTATTCGTCGATGAGTAATTTATCGAGCTTATCAGAAAGAACCTTTGAGAGTTTTTCTTGCTCAAAGATCTTTCCGATGTCATCGAGGATCTTTTTTATGGTCCGAGCCACCGGCACGAAGGTCTTAATTTGGTCTCGGTGTTGACAGATAATTTTGTATCTGAGTTCATCATTTAGTAGCTTTACAATTCTGTATTCTCGCTTATGAGTTTTATAACCTTGTGCGAGAGCTTCTGAAATGCTATCGTACTGATCCTGCAGCCACGCTGAATTAAAAATTTTGCTCGATGTTGTGAATTTCCTTACGGCGTTGATTTCTTCGGTGAGTGTTGCAACTGTTTCCTCGTTCATTATACCTATAGCGGCTTTGTCTCTCTAATATAATGTCAAATTTAAACAGGCTCATAAAAAGATATAAGCGCATCATACTTTTTCGAGTATACAAATTTTGTTATAAGATTAATATTACGGTGGATTGATGCCGGTTTTATCTCAAAATATTTAGCGGCGGAATTCATCGACGGGAATTCTATTTCATCTGAGTCCATGACGGCAACGACCGGTCTCGAAGGAATCCTTTGAGTAGCTCTTGTTGAGTTACGGTTATTTTCGCTCTGAGTAACTGCTCTCAAGTTTTCTATGCGATTATCCAATTTATCTCTGTTAATGTGGTCGATAACTAATCCCGCAGGAATCGGACCGTAATGGCACTCGAAAACAAACCTATGAATACGATAAGTTTTTCCTTCGCCAGGTTTATAGACCCTAATTTGTTTATAACCATGTTTATCAATATTTCCGAGTGGAATTTTTAGTTTACAGTTTCTAACTGCTCCGTCTGCTGAGGCTTCGTAGTTATCGTAGATGGGATGTCTTCTGAATTCCATTTGTCTATACTAGATGGCATTTGTTTGTCTAAATAGTAGATTGGGTGACTGTTGATGTATTCTTGTTCTGTAAATACGCGATTATATTTGCGCCGGTAATATCTGGCAAGCTCGCGAAATCTTTTACCGCCGCAACTTGAACACAACTTTGTTTTCCCACGAACTGCAATACCGCACACGGCACAGGTAACTCCACCGTTAGATCCTCGCTTGAAATTTTGATTATGAGATGCACAATATTTGCCGACACATTTTCGTTGACAGTGTTTTTTGGTCCCGGCAATTTTCCAGTTGCAATAGTTTTCAGGCATATATAATTGGCTTTTTTTTAATTAGACAATATTTGTCCTATTGTTATATATGGAAGAATTTGACAGATTGTCATCGATAAGACCAACCGGCGGCCGGTTTGACCTCGATAGGTTAACCGGCGATACACAACGAAAAAAATTGACAACGTTAAATAGCATCATCGGGCGCGCGAAACAGGAATTTCGTGCCGATGGTGCATCTCACGTATTCTCGACCTATAAAATTATCAGCGAGAGCTCCGATGATATCTTTGAAGAACTGTTTGGAGAAAAAGATTTTTTCAATGATGTCATTGACGGTATAATGACGGATGCATGCGCTAGCAGTATCATTAAATATCTCGATGATACCAATCACAGTATACTAATAGAATTTATAACCGGAGTCATCGACGAGAACGGCGAGGAGAAGTGGATTATTCGTGATAAACGTGATCCTGTCCTTGCCAACGGGAAAACAGTTTTATTAAGTCGTCATAGCAGACCAGGGATGCTTGTTGGAATTGATAGTCCATATTATGTCAGAGCGTATCCTGTAACTGCGGTTGTTTACGGAATATATCCGCTGAAGAAACCAAAAATCGATAAACTTGCTCCGATGCGGATGACTGGAAATGCGAGCATTTCTGCGTTGAACTGTGTAGCCGAGCGGGTAATTGAACACTTCAGCAACGCAGTGCGGGGCAACGGTTTAACGCCGTCGAGAAAATCCAAGATAACAACGTGGGCCAATCGAGTCAGCGACAGTGGGGCATCAATAGCTGATGTTGCTGCGTTGGAACGTTTGCTGAGATTTCCTATAACTATGAAATCATTGACCGGAGAAGAATTATACAAATCAAAATACAACTGTTACGGATCGCCGATAACAATTATTGATCATAACAGTCACGCGTGGACGGAATCAGTTAGGATATTTCCGCGAGATCGTGTTGTAAGGTTTTACGACGGAAACATATTCGACTGTATTTATGAGGCAAGCAAAACAGATCCTGTGTCGGTGTGGCTATTTAAAAGCGATGAAGAATCCGAGTATGACCAGTTTGTGAGACCTAGCGGAGAAGTATATAGAACCGAGACGTTACAGCGCGATATGAGAAAACTCGCAGAAAACTACTCAGTTCCCGCCGACTCGTTAGATCAGTTGCTGACGCGCTGTTTAACTGTTCCTAGTGTTGCCGCGCACATAGCCAGAGAACGAAACTCGTGGAAACCAACCAGCGATAGATTCCTCGAGGATATCAAACTGAGTTGTGTTGAATACGGCCACGGCGGGCTGTGGAATATTCCGTATGATTACCACGACATGATATCCGTAGATATGACCGCGTGTTACCCGGGAAGTTTTCTCGGGTACGGAGAGTGTAGTAAATATTTTGCTAGATTTGGACATCCGACTAGTTTGATGACCAGAGTGTCAATTAATGGTCCGCTGCCCGATTTTGACCTCACAGGATTCGCCCGAGTAACATCATTTGGATTCGCTGCAGGATTACATCCAATCAACTACGCGTGGTTCGGCCGACACCTTGCAGAGAAAGGTTGGGCTGTTATTGTGTTGGTACGATATATGCTTGACAGTGGCATACTAACATCGCTGACTGTCGGCGAAGCAATCATATGCTATCACCGGCAAACTACAGTTTGGTTACCAACGCCAATTATTGATGAGGAGCTCATGACGGGGTGGACTCCCAAAATGATCAAGGATTATATTAGCTGCAGAGAGAGTGCAGCGAAAGATCTCGGACGAAGGTTAATAGGGAAGTTTACTCAGGGCGCAGCATTTGATCACAAAATACATCACAGCAGATTAATCCTTGATGATGCCGATTTGAATTTTATAATAGCTGACACCGCCGCAAGAAATATATTTTGTCACCGCGAAGATGCGGTGCTGTCGGACGGAAAAAAATTGGGAACAATTGTTAGTTACCTCGACGGGGAATCACGCCAGTTTACACACTTGAGATCATCGATGTTGTTTTATGTTTCTATAAATTTGCTATCGATGGTAAACAGATTCCCCGACACGGCAGTGAGAGTTGCGACGGACTCATTTTATATATCAAAAAAATACCTACCGTTGGTAAATAGCGTCGTACCAGAATCAACATCGTGGGGATGCTGGAGAGTGAAGAATGAGCGATTACACGAATACTGTGAATCAGCTGATGTTGAAATTAAAGACACTTGTCGTGATATGACTGAAATACCTTCGACGACGTCAACGTTACCGTCGGTACACGATCCTGTTGCAAGACACAGAACTGTTTATCTGAATGGACCAGGTGGCTGTGGTAAGACAACTCGAGTGATTGAGTTATATCGAAATTCTGACATGATAGTGTTAACGCCCACACATAGACTTGCCAGGGAAATGAAACAGCGCGGAGTTAACGCCTGCACGTATCACAGCTTTTTCAAATACAGTGGCGGCACGTGGACCCCTGAGCGAATGGGCACAAAGTATATTCCTGAAGTAATTATGTGGGATGAAGCAGACACCGTGCCACTAGATACAATAAAAAGGTTCCTTGAGTGGTTGTTGACAAAAAATACTGCGGTTATTCTATGTGGTGACCACGGCCAGCCACCGCCGTTTACAGGCGAGTCTCCACATGATTGGTTGAAGAATTTTGTTGATTATTACGAAGAAATCGACGACGACATTAGAGCACTTGATGATCGACTAAAGAAGTTTAAAAAGCTGATCCGGCTACAGAATAATAAAACTCAGTGCGTGGTTATGCGCAAGGTGATCCCGAGGACATCAGTGAAAGACTTCCTGGAAACGTGGACCCCAAGTGATCTCATAGTGGCAAGTAGAAAAGTGGTCAGAGACGCACTTCAACAGCGATTACTTCAGCTGCACAAAGAAAAATTCCCAACGCTGCCGGTACCGTTATGTTATAGACCAACAGATACACGACTACAAAATATTGATGTTGATATCCCCGGAAAATCAGAAAAGCAACAGTTAGTGTTAAATGATATTGTGTTAGTTGATATCGATGTTGTCGACGCTGCACTTGCCGCGAATAAAACCCCGTGGATGTTAGGATACGCTATGACAATTCATTCCGCGCAGGGATTAACCATCGAAGACACAAAAGTCTGGATCGTTGATGATCGCATCGAGTGGTCGAATTTAGTTTACTTGGCCGTGTCAAGAGTGCGAAGAATATCACAGCTGGGAAGAATTGTGTTAGATACGTCAACGGCATCGGCCGCCGATAAGTCAGTGTTGATCGACACGATAAGAAAAAAATTAACCAATTGCAAACACAGCGACAAAAAAAATAATCGGGAGTTTGATCCCAAACAAAGTTTGGATGTTGAATTTGTAGTCGAGCTGCGACGACAACAACGTAATCGCTGCGTGAATTGCAATTGTGTAATGTTATGGAAATATCCGAAAAATGACCCAAGACAGTTTACGTTAGACAGAAAAAATAGCAAACTTGGCCACACACGTGAAAATATCATGTTGACCTGTCTTGAGTGTAATAGACGCAGAGGCGCCGCTGCAGCTATTTAAGTGTGGATCACTTTAGTGATCGAAATCATTTCAGTGATTTGGGCGGTAAGTGTGTATCATCAGGAATCACCTGAAGTTGCTCACGGTTGAATCCGCGTTGAGGAGCTGTTGAATCTAATCTATAGATTGCTGGTCTGCCAGTGGATCTTGTCACGGTGGATATCTTATGTGTGGTAACACTCCAAATGGGATCAGTCGCTCTTCGTTTACCACCTTCAAGTTCGCCTGGTTCGTATAAATATCTAACTGTAACATTACCCAACATTGGCTGTGTTGAAATATTATTTCGTTGTATTTGTATATATTTTTTTGTGATCGCGATGGCAGGTTTCATGTTGGTTGATATCCAAATAATCTTTCGGCGAGTGTTCGATTAAATCTCTCAACGATTGCCTGATCACGATGAATTTCAGTGTGTCCTCGTCGTATGGTAACGTTATGTTGCTTCATCAGCGATGATACTGCACCTTGAAATTCTTTGCCAGGATCAACTTGTAGCAGATGTGGCCATCGTAGAGGTCCTCGCTGATAAATTCGTTTAAACGCAGAAGCAACTTCAGATGCTGTCTTTGTTGTCAACGGCGTTGCTTCCTTGTATCTGCTTGCAACATCAACTACTGTTAACGCGTATTTGTACGTTTTCCGACGAACAACATCGTGAGGCAGGAATAGTATGTCGGCCTGATGAACTTCGTTAGGCACACTAACATCAAAATGTGCAAAGTTGATTTGGTTAGGCGGTGGTAAATAAATTTGCCATATTGCCTGTTTCGATAGCCAATTTTTGGCAGTAACCGCCGTAACTCCTGCTGCGCTAGCGAGTTTACTGATTGCCGCGTTACCTCTCCAGTATCCGATCGGGGAATAATAAATCGCCTCCATTGGAAATGTTTGTATTGTTATTAATTACTAGCGCCTAATACTAGTTTAGCTTTCATTGCGGATTTTATTAACCAGTTAGCGAGTGATTCTCTGAGGGATTTATTTTTGATGGCGTTTAGTGAATGAATTAATTTTACGTCTGCGATATGTCGTTGTTGCAAATCAGGGTTTTTATAAGCTACATCATGAATATGACAAGCTGCATCGATAGCATTTATCGGATACTCGCCAGGGTTGGGCTGGTTGTCGTTGTCAAGTCTTATGTCAAGTCTGGTTCCAGGACCGCAGTAGTTGTATCCGGGAAGATGTTTTTCTCCGGGATACTTTGCCCAGGGAGCTCCAGCGAGTTTTACAAGTTGGGCTGCAATGTCGCCTCCGCTAAACTTTTTTTTTGAAATCTAAATTTTTTTGTGCCACATCGAGCACATATTCCTGTGAGCGCTTGTCGATTATTTTTTGTCGTAATTGTTGTTAGGTCGTTTGTTGGGGTTCGTGCCCGGCACTTCACACAATATAAATCCATATTACTATTCATTTGTATACAAATGGAAGTCACTGATTTTTCCGCAACGAAGAAAAAAGAACCAGTAAAACATGTTAGTGTGTTACCAAATTCAATCAGAATGATCATCATAGGACCGTCTGGGTCGGGTAAGACACAGCTGTTGTTGAATTTGATAATGAAGTGGATGAAATGGGATAAACTATATTTGGTAGCCCCGTCTGCAGATGACCAGCGATGCTATGATGTGATAAAAGATTTCAACGAGAGTGCAAAAGCGGCCATTGGAAGCAATGAAGACGTAGTTGAGTTTATAACTGACATCAATGATGCACCTGGCGTAGATGACATAGATGGATCAATTAACAATCTAGTTGTGTACGATGATGTTATGCTGGATAAACAAGTAAACCCTGCAAGAATATTTTCTCGTGGTCGTCATAAAAACACTGATGTGATTTATGTAACTCAACGTTACACACAAATTCCAAAAGTGATCAGAAATAACTGTAACGTTCTCTCGGTGTTCAACGGAGTTGATGTGCACACGCTACGAAATATCCATCAGACTTGGTGCAGCGGAGATATGGACCTAAATAAATTCAAAAATTTCTTTAGTCATGCTCAACGAAAACCACATGGGTTTGTGACGATAAATTTACACCACCCCAGGACACGATATCGAGTTGGACTTGATACGTCATTTAGTTAACCCGGAATATGCTTCTCCGATGTTGGCCATTATTGTTAACCCGAATTTTTAATTCCACTGCTACGTTATTTTGTTAAGAGCAGCAGGGAGGGCGCTAACCCAAGTTGGTTTTATTATGTAACCGGTGCAGCAATAACGTTTCCAAGACTAGATTATAGGATTAAACCTGTTATTTTAACAAATAGACATCTCTATTGTCGTTGTGGCTAAAGAAGGGGTTTGTTTTCCAAAATAAGAGTTAGTTTTGTAAAAATTATTGATAGAAAGGTTTTTTTGCCTGAAAACCTTGTACGATTCGCCCTCCCTGCTGCTGCTTCTATGCTCGCCCTTTTGATATTTATTTTTTCTGTTTGACACGCTTTTTATGCTCGCCGTTATAAACCAGCGCTATCATTAATTAACCGCGCTGTGTTTGAATCAAAGCCAATATAAGCCCGCGCTTGTATCAGCCATGCTCTTTTGTTCGCACCCTTATTGACCTGTCCTACCCCTGTAATGGAATCTTCCGCGCTAGATCGTTGTCCTGGTGTAGTACTTCCTGTGATGCAGGGCTGCAGAGTGTAGAGGCTCAATGCCAGACTAGCACGTTGTAATATTTTTACAGTCGTTATATTTTATCATCAATTTTCGATTGGCCATGGCGACAAGTGAAAAAGCAAAGAAGAAATGTAGACAAGCAGCAGAGAGGGCGAATCCCACAACTCTAAACGCCGAAATAAGCCTTTTACAAAACTCACTCTTCATTGTAAACTCAATTGTCGCCGCAAAGTCGTCGTCAGAGAGGGCGCCGCCTACAACTTCCAAACGCTGAAATATCCCTTTATAAAACGCGTTGACGCTGTAAACATAATTGTCGCCGTTGTTGCTGCGTTTTTGTTGCCGTCGTCGTCAGAAGGGGTGTCACTACAACTTCAGTGACTTTGTCGCCGAAATAAGATCGCAGTAGTGCGCTTTGTAAACACAATTGTCGCCGGTGTTGTTGCCGTCGCCCTCTCTGCTGCTGTCTAGCTGAAAACTGTATCTAACCCAACTCGATACCGTGTTCGAGGATCATGTAAATTTATCGTTACAAATCCGTGTGGTTTTGCCTGAGCACGACTAAAGAAATGTTTAAAGGAGACTAGAAATCAAAATTTTCCTTCTACGTATGTAATTCTCTACAGATTTTAATTCGACTGTCATGTTTATAAATTAAATATCGTAAGCGGGTAGTGATTTTATTGCATGGAAGATACCACGATTCCGTAAATTGCCGAGTTTTTCCGAGTTTTAATGAGATGACAGATCACGTGGTACCGTGACGCAATACTAGCCAGTCCTCGAATACAAACATAAACATTGGCGAGCGAGGCAGACGGGAGGAGACCATATTTGGGTTGCACATTCAAAACTTGGATCTGCAGTCTGATATAATAGTTTATGTACTGTACTGGTCAGTGCTAAAAGAATTTTTTTAGGCACAGGCCCCGGGCTGGTGACTTAAATAAACTCAAGCCCTGACTGAAATTCCACAAGCCCAGATAGTTCATACCTGTCAACTCTCAAGCCGGGAGAAAAACGTCCGATTTTGGGGGTATTTCCTCATCTACATCCCGATCTCGTAATATCTCTAAATTTTTCGCAGCGAAGTCCCGATTATTACATTATGTCTGTCAATTTTCATTTGTCAGAAGAAAAAAAAACCCCAACCCCAAACCATTTATAAATAGATATAACGTATGCAATCCACAGTCTAAACTGCCACACTGCAGACATCGTAGTGATAATGACTGAAAAATTGTTAAAGCTACGTTAAAAATTCAAATCACACGCACACACGTCTAAACCCGGCACTGGACGAAATAATTAATATGACACAACAGCTTTATTCTTTTTTTCTTCTTCAGTAAATAGAACGTGAAAATTAAACATTATTCAAGTAAATTTCAGATGTTTTTAAACAACTACAACAGTACTATAGTATAAAAAAATTAAAAGAATAAAATTGTCACCAATTAGCTTAAATGAATGATCACTGTGAAATTTTCTCTGCAAACAAAATCGCATCTCCATTTCCGCCAAAGAAACTCGGCCAGTTAACACCTGACATTCCTCTACCGTATATGTAAAGTTTAATTACCATGATTAAATTACAAGGAATAAAACAAAATTTACCATGCAGTATATGTGGCCTTAAAGAACTAATTCTGAATAAATATTTTGTTCAGCAAACAGTATTACATGCATTAAGACTTAAACCTGAAGTCCATGGCATCGTAAGTAAAAACAAAATAGGCATCGTTTATTTTGGCAATCAATTGCTGGTGCTTACACATACACACACTGTCGAACATGGTTTCTTTGAAGTATGTCCGAAGGGCAGTCCTTTTCACAAGATCAATGCAAGGATAAGGAGTATGTTCATTAGTCACACCGGTTTTATTGTTTGCGTACTTAAATCAAAACTTTAGCTATTTTGCAATTTAGCCAGAGCTGACCAGAATATGCAAAATGGGCTTGTTCTGGGGGAATAATAAGGCGTATCACATGGAGAAAAGGTACGTCCCATGGGCGCTCGCACATTGGGGCAAGGGGTTGGGTCAATGGTTCCCCCCCCCCCGTTTCTATTGTCAGTCATTTAATGTGAAACTTTGACCTCTTTTCTTTTAATCGCTACTATTTAAACTGCCCAAGGAATAGTTTTATATCAGTTCCAATCATTACAGATTACCGTTTATACATACTACATGTATACAATGATTTTTTTTTTAAATTTGTAATTTTTATAAGATTACTGAAAATTGTGTTTTCTCGAAACACGACAGGATTAGAATATTATTTTTGGCAAAACTTCCATTTGATTAAAATCAAATCTAAATTTCACCTTGGACAATAGTGATTTGATTTAGATTGTGCCGTGTTAAGGCATATATGTCAAGATCTTGAAAATACATTTACTAATTTCACCAGCGCGATCAAAGTTTCCTCAGGCAAACAATTTTTGTTTCGACATGTCTGACGGGCACCTCACTTTGAATACAGGATGGGCCGGAACTAAAACCAGAGGGGCCCAGGGTGTCGGGCTATCAGATTTATTTTTAGCACTGCTGGTGTAGATAAAAGATCTGTGAATTGATTGTTGCATTTTGTGGTCACTTACTCGGCCTTCTGCCTATTTTCGTAACTCGCACGTTTAACACTTTTCCCAGGATTTAAAATATTCAACGTTATGTCTGGAACAGCGCCAACTTTTAGTCTAGGCCTAGCAATTGATTATCCTTGAGCTGCCATTTTTTCAGAATCCCTCTCGTAACAGTCCTTTGAGAAATGTAACGAGCACATAGTGCTGTATGGTGTTGCTTTGAAATCGACTCGTTTGTAATAATGTATCCATTCTTTCATTATGCCTTTATCTTTCGGAAAAAAAAAATGTTGTCCACAGGCTTTTCTTAATGTTCTATTACACCCGTAAGCAACGCAAAACGGTATTGTCTTTTACTCTGGCAACTCCCACTTGGGCTGCTGGAGTCGCTACTATGACGTCACATCCCGAAAGTAACCGAATAGGCGCGGAAATTTTGCATACGAGGTCACGGAAATTAAGCTCCTAGAAGATAGGCCAATATTTTAATATTGGCATTACGGTCGCAGATGATACTTCAGAATAAGGTTTTCTACTATAGTACTTTTATTATTATTCTATATTTCCATTGGTTTCTGGTCTCCTTTAAACTTATTTATATCCATATCGCCGCTGCACCAAGTCTGATGTATATTTCGTAACGTGTGTGTGTCAACGCCGTTAAACAGCGCAAGGATGTTACAGTTGTCTCTGATCACCTTCGAGATTTGTGTATATCGTTGAGTTACATAAATCACATCCACGTTTTTATGTCTGGCGCGTGAGAATTTCCTGGCAGGATTTGATTGTTTGTCCAACATCACATCGTCGTACACGACTAAATTATTGGTGCTCCCGTCAATAACATCAATACTTGGCGCTTCATCGATGTCAGTAATAAATTCAACAACATCATCACCGTCGGTTAGCGACTTTACACTTTCATTAAAATCTTTTAACACGCTGTAGCATCGCTGATCGTCCACAGATGGAGCTACCAAATACAACTTATCCCACTTCATCCACTTCATTATTAAACTAAGTAACAACTGCGTCTTACCACTCCCAGATGGGCCTATAATTATAATTCGAATTGAATTTGGTAGCGCCGAGTTATGTTTGATTGGCTCTCGTCGTTTTGTAGCAGAAAAGTCAGTGATCTCCATTAGATATATTATAAAATAATATGGATTTATATTGTGTGAAATGTAGAAAACGTACCCCAACTGCAAACATAACAACCGCTACAACAGAAAATAATCGACAAGCGCTTACAGGCAAGTGTGAACGATGCGGCACAAAAAAGTTTAAATTTATTCCGTCAGGTGGAGCGTCAAAGTCAGGTAAAAAAAAGGAGGTGATATCGCAGCCAAGTTAGGAAAATTACCAGGAGCTCCGTGGGCTAAATACCCAGGAGAAAAACATCTTCCAGGATATAATTACTGTGGTCCTGGAACCCGACTTGATATCAGACTTGATGACCAGGATCAACCAAAACCAGGTGAGTATCCGATAAACGCTATTGATAAGGCGTGTCATGCGCATGATGTAGCTTATAAAAGTAAAAATCTACAAGATAGGCATCTAGCGAATGTAAAATTAATTCACGCGTTAAATTCCATCACTGATAAATCTCTCAAGGAAAAATTAGCTAGCTGGTTAATAAAATCCGCGATGAAAGGTAAATTAGCGCTAGGTGCTGGTAATTAATTATAATGGAGTCATAAAAGAGATAATCAATAATTGTTTTCGCTCGTGCATCATTCATTGTAGCATCGATGACTTCATCAATATTGACTCTGTCAATGTCGCGTATAATTTTAAATGACGACCACACGTGAGATGCGCCGTCGTCGCGGAATTCTTTTTTGGCATTCCTGATAATATCAAACAGATCAGTCAGGGTCCGTCTCCGCGAGTCAGGGGTTAGTCTGTCAAGATCGAATCTCCCGGTGCCAATGGTAGATAATCTTTCAAACTCCTTCATATTATATTTAAGACAAACATTTAAATAAGAAATATTATATATAGAATGAACCAGTGCAAGTGGCTTCAAGTTGGGTCCGTAATTCCTTGTAATAAATCCTGCAGAAAAGAATTCTGCGGAAACCATTCCCAAAGCGTCCGAAGGGGGAGTTTATGGCCAATACCATGCCTGCGATGTGGTGTTGGGGTCAGGGGTAAAACACAGTTATGTGCAAGTTGCGCAGGAAAGAGATACCGTAAACCCAAGCGATATTACAACAAAAAAAATAACGACGTTGCGCTAAAATGCGAGCGCGATTATTTAACTAAGTTTTCAGACAAATTATAAATTAGACAAATGCATCATTGTATAAATGAGCCATGAATTTGTCCCACATCCTATTATTAAGAATTACGAAGCGAATCGTGATGGAATAGTTAGGCACTGTAGATTGAAAAAACCAGTTGGTGTTGTTAGTAATGTTGGTTATCTAAGATTTGTTGCTGGGGGTAAAGCAAATTATAATCACAGGTTCGTGTTCGAGTGTTTCTTTGGAGAGATCAAAGACGGTCTTGTAATTGATCACATTGATGGACAAAGATTTAATAATGGATTATCTAATCTACAAGCCATCACGCAGAACGAGAATTCTGCACGAGGTGATACTGGTAAATTTGTAAAAATTCCCAGAGCTGTCAGATCTTTCAATATAATTACCAGTGAAGAAAAAATATTTCACTCAATGAACTCAGCTGCCAAGTATTTCGGTATTAACCCCCGTTCGGTTCAACGTGTTTCAGATAAAGTGAACAAATCTGTCCTCTCAAAAACATATAAGCAGAAAATTGTTTTTCATTATTATTTCACTAAAATCCGAGAATTTTTAATGTAAAATGGGAGATAACTCCGTTAAACATATCTCATGCAATTAGTTCCCTCCCTTTGTCGATGTGATTGCGCAACACTCCTTGAGATTTTGCAATACCCGAGCGGTATAACAATTGAGTCACAGTCTATAACACTTCCGCGTTCACAAGTACAGGTATTTTTCAAATTCAGAATTTAAATTCGGCTTAGAATTTGTTAACTGTAACGATATACACTACAGACGGGTAAACGGTTCTCCGTGTACAGGTAACACGATCTCCAATTACACCCCCTTTGACTTCGTCAAGGTGACTTCGTCAAAAACTGTCAACACGGGCGGGTGTACAATAAATAATATCTTTTTCACAGATAAAATTTTTATTTTATTACATTTGTTCGGTTTTATGGTTCATCTGTATTTTTTCTGCGATTATATTTAAGAAAACAAGAACGAAAAACCGAGTGAGCTATTTTGAACTTCCAAGTATCAGTCGGTTTATATACTATAGCGTCCGAATTATGTACGGGGTTTCGAAACCCAACAAAGTTGCACAACTTTCCGCGTTATCGCCCTAACGGGATGACATTTTGCCATTCCACGGGATTGATTTTGGGGGAGGGGGTGCAACTTTGTTGGGCGTAGAATATAACCCCGTATCTGTCTGTGCTGTCCTTAGTTACTACTGTAAATACTATATGTTGTGCTGTCCTTAGTTACTACTGTAAATAGTGTAAATACTATATGTTGTGCCGTCCATACTATATCCTACTGTAAATAGTGTAAATACTATATGTTGTGCTGTCCTACTGTAAGCTTACTAAAATGCGGTGGCACTTTAGAAGCTTTACAAATGTAAATATTATGTATAATAGTGTAAATACATGTAAATACTATATGTTGTGTTGTCCCTATATGAACCTGCCAGCATATCATTCACATGGGGAATGTCTCGTCGCTCGCAAACACACCCTCTGGGCTCTCTAGACTGTTATTTGACAGGTTAGGGGCTCACATGGGGATTGTGTTTCCGCTCCTGAGTTTGGTAGCCTATCATTTGATAAGCTAGAGACTCAAGAAGATGTGGTGTCCATTTTTTCTTTTAAATATATAATATTATATATATGAATTACGAAAATATCAATGATGTGATTGCTGCTATTAAAAAATTAGAAGAGCGCGGATTTAATATATCACTAAATCCTGAAACAATTATGTCTGATTTTGAATCACTACATGAAGCTAAATGCGCAGGGCGTTATATTCTTCCTGCTCTGTATCGATTTATAAAAAGAATTCAAAACAATTTCTATAAATCGCTGACTACAGTAGAAGAAGCACAAATAAATGAATTTGTTTCATTGTCTCGTGTAATTGAAAAGATTAGGTTGAAATTAGCTCAAGAGCATGAAATAAAAAAGATAATAAATACTCGTGTAAGGGGATTAAAGGATTGTATGTCCGCTGACGAAGTCAAGGCTGACAAAATCAAGGAAGTAAATACCTCACCTTGATTTACTTAGAAATCAAGGACTTGGAAATGAAAGTAAAAGAAATATATCACTTTTTTTTGTACTGCCTTGACTTCGTCAGCGAGATAGTATTTTTATTAGTCGATGGGGTTTAATGCAGGAGTGTGCATTTTTTTTTTTAGTCGCTGTAGTTGCGCATCAGTCAGTATAAAATCGTCATTACCGTATACATCAACAATTATTTTTTTCCGGGTAACTTTTCCGGCTTTGACAGCTTCATCAAGAAGTTCTTTATTATGTATGAAACATTTCCCGCGATGATACATTATATAATACTTGCTTGATTAATTGTGAAATCGTAAACGATTTTCGGTCAAATATTTTTTTTTGGCCTTTTACTAAATTCGCATGACTTTTACTAGTAAACACCCTATCAAAATTAGCAAATTGGACGATTTCTGTGTTTTTTACTAGTAAACACCCTATCAAAATTAGCAAATCGGACAGTGTGCACAAAATAGATATAAAATAAAATATTTTTAAGATTGAAAGTCTTAAGACTTGGAAATCCTAGGATTTCACCAGGAGACTAATATGTAGTGTTTCATTCCGTAAATCAAGAAGGTGACCGCTCTGGTCTGTCAGCGCGAAATTTATTCTGGTCAGCCACGGATTATGACATCGTAGATAGACCGGATTGATCGGCTCTTGGACAATCATAAATCCAGGTGGTTCTTTCGGAGTAAATGAATAAAGAATAAATCCTTGCTGGGTTTGATTTGATACTGTCGTGTCCTTGTTGTAACTGCCATCAATGACATCACACACAAGATTGACCTCGACCACTTCAGTTATGTTTACGATGCCCGGGGATACATGCCGGCCTTGCCCTTCGGGGTTATTGTTGTGTCTGAGGACAGTTGGCTCCGGTAGTTTTTTCTGTGTTGTGCGAGTATTCGTCAAAGAACTCATTGATTAGATCATTGACAGATTTCTTTAGCTCGGGAGCATTATACCCGGAAGGCTTAAAATTCTGTACTCCTTGCATAATAGATTGATAAACGGTTTCCATGTCGGATACAAGCTGATTTAATATTTCAATTTGCTTAATAATTTCATTTTTTGCTGACAACGTATCAAGGAGATACTCAGTAAATAATTGACGTAATTTTTTTGTTGTGTTTTATGGTCGCGACTAATATCTTCAAAAGTAATTTTGATATCTTGCTCAATATACGGTCGCAACGGCGACCCATACTCCCACCGAGATATCGAACCATCCTGATTAACAACTATTCTTCTATTAACCGGTTTTGTATTTATGCTTTTCCATAACGGATTATTTTCATATTTTGGGATATAATTATGATACGATTTTTTATCGGAGGTATAATCAGATTTCATAGGTTCACCAGGTAACGGTGGAGCTTCCCGTGGTGGATTTTCAGGCCATCCTAGCACTGTTCTGATTGAACTATTATGTATATCCACGGCGTAGTCTGGGGTGTTTATTTCGATGGCAGAAGACAGCGTTGGTTCATGAACAGTTATTGCTATTTTGGATTCCTTTGTTGTAATATTTTTTATTCGACGTTGTAATTCCTCCTTGATTTCTTCGATTTGATAAGATCCGGCTGGTAACCCAATGACGTTCCAGTCGGGAGTACCATCGGGTTTATTTTTGTGTGCAAACACAAACGAATTATTTGCTGGTAATCCACTAAACGATTTTGATCTGATATTGGGCCAACCGTGATATACTCGTAATTGTGCTAAAGCGATCTCGCTTACTGGAATCGCAGTTGGAAAATTAATATTGAATTCTGGCTTAGTTGAGGTTACTGTTAACAAAGATATTCGCGCCGGGTTTGTATCTGCGACTATCTGCTGAAGTAATTCCGTCGATGTCGTTGACATTGTTATTTATCTGCTGTCGTTTCAAATCAAAATATTTTGTACTTTGGGTGTAGTCTTCATACATTTTTGCCATTTGCGCGAATTCGGAATCTGATATTGTTGTATCGTCAAGACTGGATGATATCAGCGCCGACAATTTCGAGTAGGTGCTCGTGGCCGCGTTGTTTAACTTTTCATAGTCGTGCAATTTTGTTAGCGCACACGAGGATATTTTTTTCGCGATAATATTAGCAACTCCTGCAATTGTCGTTGATGTTGAAACTGTAATTGTGACCGCGATTGCAGTTGTCACTGGTGTTAGCGCTGATAATAATACTCCCGTAGATACAACTAACGCTGACACCGAATATACTATTGTGTCTAACATGGTTACACGCCGTTTGTATTTTTTTACCTTTGCTGTGTATTCGTTAATAGTATTTTTTAACTCTGACTGCCATTCGCGTACTTGATCATATCTGTATTGTTGCGCTGTTGACTCCGTTAAGGCCATTTTATTATTTTACGCAGTAACCAATTGAGGCGTTTCAGCTACAAATTCCAAACACCACCAGTAAGATGTTGCGGTTAATTTCTTGTCGGCGGATTCCAGTATAAATGTTTCTTCGGTTCCGCTATTTAATATGATGGTGACAACCCCGGAATACTTGTCGGTGGAATGTCTCCAGGGATATGTTGTGAAGATTTCAAATTTAGCGGCACTGAACACAGACAGTCTATACACTCCAGTGGCTGTTGCTGTATATTTGATAGTATTATTTGTCGAGACCATGTTGCAAATCCAGATGATACCGTGTATACTATGTTGGTGATGTGCCCGGGAGTAACTCCAGTGGGGACTTTAATCAAACTGGTTTTGTTAACGATTTCAGGAATCCCCGTTACGATATCCTGCTGTGTTTGTTTGATCGTGTCAATGTTTGTCTTGTTATCAGAAAATTTTATGTCGATGACGGGAGGAGTTCCAAAGAACTTATTAGTGGCATCATCGGTTTTTTGAAAGTTTCTTCGAAGTCTCGCAAACGCGTTTACATGAACATCATACTCAGCCCGCAACGTTGTTAGTTTACCGTCAACGGCGCTAGCGCTTGCGTCAACATATTGTTTGTTTGCGGCATCTTCCGGGGATGTTGGATCCGCTAACACAATTATTTTGTTACCGTTCATGCTGAGTTCACTTGTCATTGTATCACCGGTCTTTTTTGCGCGTTCCCCTGCAGCTTTCTGCATATCATCTCGCAACGCCGCGATTGATATCAGCGAATCTCTGATTTTTTCCCGCTATCAGTGAACACAGGGATGTTACCCAGAGTAGCTCGAATAACCCTACGAATTATTTCATGCCATTTGATATCGCTGGTTTTTAGTTTTCCGTGCCGGTCCTGAAAAATAACAACCTCATCTGGATCTATCCCGGTCAGACTTAAAAGATTATCGATTTCATCTTTGGTCGCATATTTTGATAAATCCACGTCGGCGCGCTTCACTTTTCTGTTGAGAAGAGATCTTCCGTAGATATCAACCATTATTTGATAGGAAACTGTTTAAATCGACCCATGGTATACTCGTGTACAACTTTGTGAGGTGGTTTGGTTGACGCTGATATCGCATCAAAAACATTCAATACTTGCTGCCCACATATCGGAGGATCGGTCAGTGTTTGTGTTGGCAGTGTTGAGTACCACACTTTCCCTGACTTTGACAGGGGGACGTCTTTTGTATATCGGAGAAATTCAACTGGCGGTGCTAACCCACACGAATCAAAATAGATAATTCCACGTGGATCGATCGCGTAAGCAACCCAGTGAGTTCCTGGACCATCGCTGTTATCAAGATTAATAATTCCGGTTTCTGAATTATTTGGTTGTTGTGGTAATTGATCTCTCATAAAGACGCATCTGAAATTTTTTATATTTAATTGTTTAACAGCATCGAGCAAATCAAAATTGGACATTGGAGTAAAAACACTTAGAACCGTTTTTGGTACCATGATGGTAGAGTTACTGGAAATCTTAGCCCTCGTCCCTTTTTTTTTGATTGCTCGGCCAGTGATCTTTTGTGCTAGTTTAGTTCCTGCGAAACTAGCTGCACCAAGTGCCGCGGCTTTTGCAGCAGCGGGAGCGGCAGCTGCAATCAGCGCTGGTAACGCTGCGAGAAAGGGAAATATATCACCGGTTTTAACCATATCTTTGATGGCTTTTGGAGCGAAATCGAGTTGAACTCCGGTTTTCGCTTGCTTTGCTTTATTGAAATTTTTTTGTTGGGTTTTAGTTAATGACAGTTTGTTTGGACTACCATTAGCGACGATCATTTTTTAGCGTTATTTTTGTCCTACGTGCGCTCGCGTTTTTCGATTGTAATTTTTTCACCTGACCAGGAGTGAGAGTGACTTTAACATGACTGTATGGCATTTTTATAATAAACGCGATTGATCTAATTGTTACCTATTTTCGGAAAACTACAAGTTTTCCACTGGTGCATCAACGAATCTCATTCGGCCGCCAGCACCCTCAAGTAACATTGTTCTATCAGAAAGTATAACAGCGATTACTCTGTAATTAGCTATAGCTCCTAGGTCTCTATTCACGGTAGCCCGAAAGTGTATATCAACGACAGACTGTCTAGTTAAATCAAGAGGCTCTAACGAGAAGTAATAGATTGGATAATGAGATATAAAATCCAATTGTGATATTTGCAAACCAGTATCGATATTTAGATCACGCGCTAGATATTTCGCCAATCGTTGATATACACGTGCAACATGATTATCGCCAAAATGTAACAGTATGTTCTCAGACGGTTCTTGATGTCCGTTTATTCTCAGAGAAACGTCAGTGATACCAAGTTGATCAAATATCATATGCGAACGTGTTTCATGACCTACTCGTGCAGCATCCTGAAAAGTAATAAAAATATGTCGAGGCGCGGAAACCCCCTGCTGTGATGCTATATGCCATGTAAACAAACCGTTATTGGCACTTTGAATACTATCTGTGGTTGTTGTGAGCCATGATAACAACCTTTTACCGCCTTGATCCATAAAAGAAAGCAGTCACTGTTCTTCAGTATGTGCAGGAGTCATTACCGGCATCCACAGTGATAGTTTTATTATGTTTACTTACCAGGGTCACCTATAGGTCGCCATAAAGCATCATTATCGTTATTTTTTCTAACAAGCACGACCGTATGTTTTGCTCCAAAAATTACCTTTCTGACATCTCTGCAAAATCCAAAGATAGGCGACAGCGGAATGGCACATGAAAAATTTCTACGATAACCTTTCAACATTTGTCTACGTGCAACGAAACCTAAATTAAATTCTTCATTAGCACCATGAACCACCGGCCACACATCAGCGTCAGCGTTATTGGCAAAGTTTCTTGGTCGTCTAATATTGTACTGATCACTGTTAGGAAAATTAGAAGTGTCCTTGGCAAACATCATTGATGGACCAGCTGATCTTGTATAATCATCAGAATATCTTGCTAGACCAATTATTGTTGTAGCAACATCGACATCCTTCTGAATTGATTCAATATTTTTTCCATCAATCATGTAGATAGCACTATCAAACAAGGCCATAATTCCGTTATTGACAAAACCGATTTTAACATCATTCCCGTATACTGTATCATCTGTTTTTATAATTTCACCTTCTACTTCAATAAATGCTTCAGCGGGTAGGAGGGGCCCCGAGTGGCCGAGTGGTCTAAAGCGTTCTCCGTTACGGACCACTGCCATCTCACCTCTGTCTGCGATGGTTCGAGTCCAAGGCTCGGCTAACGTTGGTACGTGGGAAAGCCTGCCGGTAGCTTCTCGTGGGTCGGTGGTTCTTCCCTGGGTTTTCCTGGGTTCTTCCTCCACCAGTTATACTGGCCGCCATGTATAGCCTATCTTGTGCTGAAAAATGGCGTTAAACCCTAGAACAACATCAGCGGGTAGGAAATATCTACTTGCATCCTAAACCTGTAATTCAATTCGTCCTCGTTTATTTGGCTCTCGTGCGTCATAAGAATAATACTGATAATGACGCACTGATTCATTTTTAAGGACCGGTTCGTCCATGTCGAATGCTGGGTAGGATTCCAGTTTAAACATTTTATTATAGAAGTTATCCTCTAAAACGAAGACCACTTCCCGCCACCAAACTTGTGTTTATTTGTTCAGGATTTATCAGCGCTGCTAGTTTTTGATTTGCGCTTCATTTATTACTTTACTGACATTTGCGGGCATGTCTGCGGTGGCTGGTAATTTTACCGGCGGTGAACCCCTTTGGGGTCTGTGTATTAATCGCGCTAGTCTATCCTTGACTGCCAGGAATGCTTTACCGGCGGCGCTACCAACAGCGCTAGTAGCTTTATCTTTGATAACGTCAATAGCTTTCATCGATAATTGTTTTCGATTGGTATTGCTTTAGGTGCCATCCTCGCGAATAAACCCCGAACAACATCACCAAGTCCGTTTCCATAAGTCATCCTGTATACGGGTACTCGTGAATTTACAACCCTGACCATGACTGGTCTACGATGAGAATTGTGTGCGATCATTTTATTTAATTAGTTATTTCTCTAATCGCTGTCCGCGAGTTCATCAATAAGTTCTCGATAGATGCTAGTATCCATGATACCACCTTGAAATAATCGCTGACAGATATCAGCCGCTTCATTAATTATTTCTGGTGAGTTATTTCCGGCACGTCTTCCTCCTAAGAGAACTTCTAACTTCGATACGTCATTGAGGATATTATCAGGGCAGGGAATAAAATCACCCCCAAACCACTGCCAGTTGCGCCGATGTCGGGTGCATCGTAAAATACTTCTGGAGATCGTGGTCGTTTTTGGTTTCTACATCTTTTACAAATTCTTTATACCCGGGATCTTTTGGATCAATAGGTAAATTTTTAGAAGTAAAATATAATAAAGGGGCCCAGTCTTCGGGTTCTATTTTTTTTAGCGTATTGAGGTTTTAGATAATTTTTTCTAGAATCATAACCATGTGCGGCAATATCGAGTAATTTATCCCGGTTAGTAAAAGTATTAAGTGCTTTACGGGTAAAAAGTCCTACAGGTGTGGACCGAGATTTCTCTTGTTGCTGCATCGATGAAGTTTGCTCAGGCGGTGAATGGGGAGGTGAAGGCTCTTGTGGTTGTTTACCTTTGTCAATCTCCTGCATTGCCTTTATAAGTTTTGCAAATTTTAGATCGTTAGATTTGACCGCTTTTTTATCGTAGTATACACGATACGCCCATCTAACAAAATTGTCATCAGTCGTGGACCTATATTTCTCGTTTAAAACTTTACCTTTGTTATATAAACCAGCTAATATCAATCCAGGTAATTTTTCTTCTGGTGCGCTCTTAAGGACTCTAATAAAAGACGGATGAAATTTTGCAGTCAGTTCAACACTTTCTTTTGCTGCTTTGGGTGCAGCAGCTTCGGCGACTTCAGCGGTGGGTGGAGGTTGAGCTTCAGCTATATCAATTGGAAGATCTTGTAAAAGTTTTTTTGTTTTTTTAGTTCTTCTAACAATTTTCTCAGTCTGCTCAGCGGTTTGTTTTAGCACTGGAAGAATACCCTTTCTTCGTTCCTCTTCCTCCTTAATATCATCCTTAGGATCTCCCAATAAAGCTCTTTCAGTGATCGCCACAGCTTTCTCAGTAGCTGTCGTAACAGGTCTAAATAATTCTTCTGCACCTGTCGCAAATTCAACTTGTGCTTACTGCCGTTCTTGAAGTTTTTGTCTTACAGAATCTCTCACAGCAAGAAATTTTTTTATTGCTTCTAGTCGCTCTGGAACTAGTCTAGCGGAATATGCTTCTCCAATGTTGGCCATTATTGTTAACTTAAATTTTTAATTCACAGCAGCAGAGAGGGCAACGACAACAACACCGGCGACAATTGTGTTTACATAGCGCACTATTGCGATCTTATTTCGGCGACAAAGTCACTGAAGTTGTAGGGACACCCCTTCTGACGACGACGACAACAAAAACGCAGCAACAACGGCGACAATTATGTTTACAGCGTCAACGCGTTTTATAAAGGGATATTTCAGCGTTTGGAAGTTGTAGGCGGCGCCCTCTCTGACGACGACAGTGCGGCGACAATTGAGTTTACAATGAAGAGTGAGTTTTGTAAAAGGCTTTTTTCGGCGTTTAGAGTTGTGGGATTCGCCCTCTCTGCTGCTAGACAATACAATGTAACTTATCTGAAATATGGATTTATACCATCACCAAAGAACTTGCAGCTGCCAATGTGTCTGGTTTGTGAAAAGGTATTTTCTAATGAAGCGATGAAGTCTTCCAAACTGATTGATCATTTGAAGAAAGTACATCCTGACAAGGTAGACAAAAACTTAACTTTTTTTGAATCACTTCGCGATAAATTTCAAAGCAGGCCAACACTGTCAAGCATGTTTTGTAATACTTCACAACAAAACACTGATGGTTTGCGTGCATCATACAACATTTCACTGTTGATTGCTAAGGCTGGCAAGCCACACACAATTGGCGAAGAACTCATTCTACCAGCGATTTGTGAAGTTCTGAATACTGTTCTGCATAAGTCTCCACATGATGTTATTAAGACGATTCCTCTAAGCAACAATTCAGTACGAAGACGCATAGATGAAATGGCTGACAATGTGGAAGATATGTTATCCAGCATACTAAGGTCAACCGAGTTTTCACTGCAACTGGATGAATCAATTATGCCAGGGAATGAATCTCTGCTTCTAGCTTATGTGCGCTTTATTAAAGATGAAAGTTTGGCTCATGAATTGTTATTTGCAAGGGAGCTGGAAGCAGACACTAAAGGGGAGTCAATATATCAATTTGTTGATAAATTCTTCACAGAAAAGGGAATTCCACTGACAAATATACTTGGTTGTGCAACTGACGGAGCACCATCGATGACTGGTCGCCACCGTGGGTTTCTTGCTTTCCTGAAAAAAAGGTGCCAAATTTATTTTCTATTCACTGTGTCATTCATCGCCAGCATCTGGTTGCAAAAAACCTTAGTGATCGCCTGCACAAGTCATTACAAACTGTGATTACTGCAGTGAATGAGATTAAAGGTCACGCTCTCAAAGATCGACTATTCCACAAGCTCTGTGTTGAAAATGATGAAGATTTTAAATGTTTGTTATTTCATACTGAAGTTCGTTGGCTCTCCAAAGGCAACTGCCTGAGGCGCTTTTACGACCTTTTTGAGACTATCTGGAGTTTTTTCAAGACCGGGAACCCTGTCTCAGTGTGGAACTCAAACAAATTAAGCACGATGTTGCTTATTTATCAGAAATATTTTCAAAGTTCAATGAGATTAATCTGCAGTTGCAAGGAAATGAGGTGACTCTTATTAAAGCCAAGTCTGTTATCTCTATGTTTATGTCAAAATTACTTCTATTCCAGCGCAATATGGGCCGTCGTGACCTATATCAATTTCCAACCCTGTCTGAGCTGAAAGATAAAGGAGAAATACAAGATTATGATCTGCGTGTGTATTGCGATCATTTGGATATGCTGAATAAAGATATGTCTGAGCGATATCAGGATCTTCTATCACTGGAAATTCCAGATTGGATGATAAATCCATTCTCAGATATTGAGCAAGTTGGAGTAATGGAGGAAGAAGTAATTGAGCTACAAAATGACATTGAGCTCAAATCAAACTTTAAGTGTAAGAAATCGTACCAAGAGTTTTGGTTACAGAAGGACACTTCCACCCGCTTTCCAGCGTTATGGTCTGTGGTTAAGAAGCTTCTTGTTGCATTTCCATCATCGTATCTGGCAGAACGTGGCTTTAGTTTGGTCGCCCACCTTCTATCCAAGCAAAGCAATCGACTCCAAATTGTTAACTCTGGTGATTTGCGACTCGGGTTAAGTGATTTTAAACCGGACATTGGGGCAATAATCTCACGTCATCAAGCCCATCCGTCACATTAAGCAACTACTGAACTGTTAGGAACTTAAGATGAAGAATCGATTAAGTACTTGGGTTCCAGGAATCTAGTATAATATATAATCTCTTGTAGCTTCTTACATTACTTTCCGACTTTCAATTAGAATTCATGATTATTAAAACAATATGTTTTTAAAATTTGATTTGGAATAATTGTGTTACTCCTCAGAGTTTAAAAACAGTTAATCATTCATTTTCCCGGTATATTAGTTATTTCATTCCTTACTTGTCCTCATAACCACTATGTGACTATACTAATAGGCCTATGTGATTAAATTAAAATGAAACGTTACTTCATATAATATAGGAATAGATGTAGATGGGGGCGTTGGGGTTCCGTTTCTTGAGCCAAAGGGGCGTTGGCTCTAAAAGGTTTGGGAACCACTGACCTATAGTGTTCTCATAACTCTTTGCTACCTACTGCATTATGGTATAACTTATATATATTACTAAACCGCATTAAATGTTACAACTTTTATAAACATGTGCAATATGCATACAGATACTGGTTGTTTTCTGTATCTCCTTACACAATATATACATACATTAGTCTGTTTACTTGTAATATCCTCCAGCTTCATTGGCCATAGTATGCTAAGCATATGCATATAATATCATTCAAATTTAATGTAGAACCAGTTTTGTAAGTATTCGTAAATACCCACATGTATCGCCTCGCGGAACGATTTGTCACAATCTTAAGAAATCTTTCGTCTTTACTACAATTCAAAACCCAAAAACATTGCCAAGCGCATAATTTCTACTCCAAGTTGTTTAGCCTTTGGTAACAGACAAGAATCTCTGCTTTTAGTTGGGTTCAGACACATATGTAGTTCGCTGAATTATGATATTTTTTAAAGAATTTGTCATATGGTCGATCCTTTCTGTTCTTGTGATCTTCCAACAGAAAACGAGTCATTTTCTGTTGAATGCAAACTATTTTCTAACGGAAGAAATGAGATTAATACAGATTATCAGCAATAAAAATTAATATTGAGTCTGATATATTTTTATTTTGCAACGAACGTTGCACAGCAGAAAACAAACAACATTTCGCTACAAATTATAAATGCACAAACGTATTATTAACGCAAAAGATTCAAAGCATTTGATAACATACAGTTGGGATACAGAACTTTAGTGGCAACCATTAGCAGCATTTGAATATGTCTCTATGGATTTCGTACGTACAGTCGTGATGAAGAGTGCACCAAAGTCACGTGAACTTGATCCAATTCCATCATCACTGCTGCTTGAGTGCTTAGATCCAGTATTGCCTTCACTAACTGATGGTATTAATACCTCTCTCTCATCTGGGGAATTCCCATCATTTTTCAAAACTGCCATTATAAATCCTCTGCTGGAGAAACCAACACTCGACCATATCGATTTAAAGACTACCGCCCAGTTTCTGATCTCCCATTCATATAAAAAATTCTTAGAAAAGGTTGTTCTATCCCAGCTTGTATCTCATCTGAATTCAAACAGTCTTTTTAGCAATGTACAATCTGCATCTCGCCTTTGCCACAGTACTGAAACTACTCTTCTAAAAATAGTTAATGACATTATCTCTGCTTTGTATAGAGGAAAGAGTACAGACCTCACCCTCCTTGATTTGTCTACAGCATTTGACAAAATATACCATGATATATTACTTCGCCGTCTCCAACATGTATTTGGCATTCATGATACAGCCTTACTGTGGTTCAAGTCCTACTTGGTCAACATAACACAAATTGTGTCTGCAAATGGAATTTACTCCAGCCCAGTTAATCTATGTTGTGGTATTCCACAGGGGTCTGTTCTTGGACCTGATCTCTTCATTCTATACACTCAGCCGCTCTCAAGTGCCATATATCATCATCCAGTGTCTCACCAATTGTACGCTGATGACACCCAAATATACAAATCTAGCCACCCAACTGAAGTTGATGCTTCCATCAAAGGCGTAGAGAGAGGCATTTCTGATGTGAAATCATGGATGACATGTAACAAGCTACAGATGAATGATGATAAAACTGAAGCCATTCTGATCACAACACAAAGACTTTCTCATTCGCATCCTTTACCTCAAACAATAAATATCAGTAATACCAACATTAACTTCACACAGCCAGTACGAAAAATAGGTGTTACTCTGGACAGTACTCTCACATTGCACCAACATGTCATGAACATATGCAAGGCTGTATATCTTGAGCTGAGTTACGCATCAGCTCCATTCGCAAATATCTTTCAGTTGATGCCACTAAAACACTTGTGTATTCATTAGTACTTTCAAGACTGGACTATTGTAACTCAATTCTATCTGTTTCATCTCAATATCTACTCCAGAAACTTCAAAATACCAGTGCCCAACAACGTGGAATTGCCCACTGAACTTAGACACAAAGACACAGTGAACCCATTCAAGAGTTCTCTTAAAACTCACTTGTTTCGACTGCAAGAACAAACTTAAAGACCTAATAATGTTTCCTACCTTAAATATTTTCAATCTTTTTATGTTTTCTAATTTCATGGTGTTTGTTTTTTGTAATCTTATCATTATATATGTTTTTTATGTTATAGGTGTTGTCTAATGTTGTAAAGCGCTTAGAGCTTCTAAAGATTAGGCGCTATACAAAGTCTTCATTATTATTATTATTATTATTATTATTATTATTAATATTATGTTCCATTAAGATTACAGTTAAAATCTACACCAACCACTCCGCTCTTATCCTTCCTTCATCCATCTTGTTTCATTATATGTCTGTATGTCACCTGTCTTCACTATTTCCACAGCTTTTCCCTGTACAATTGTTAATTAAATTTTTATGTTATAATAGAGACATGTCTGCCGAAACCTTGGATACGTTAGCTGCATCGTCAGTCTTGCCGGATCAGCAGCTTTCTGTCACACAGCCCACTCTCAGCGTGCCTCTACGATACGACGTGGTCTTTAAAAAACGTAAAAATGCGACGACAAGGCGGTATTTTTTGGTGCCAGCTTTTTATGTACCTTTGATAGATAAGTAAATGGCTCAAGGATTATAACCCTTAATCCATACAACCTGCATGTTTACAGAAGGTCGTACACTCTCAATATTGCTCTTAACATTTTTATTTTGTTTGATCACTCGCAACCCACTACACCCAACACTGCTACAAAGTTGTCAAAAGCGCTAATACATCAATAAGAAAGCAGCCAGTAAACATTTTAGCTAATGAGTTTACTGGAACAGATTCAATTTGTTACAGCTGACAAACCAGTCGTCTAATGTCTCCACATTACTGCATTGTAACACCTCCAGTTTGAGCAGACCTCATGGAGGAATCGGTCAGCTATCGAAGAGCGCCTTGAATCAGCCTATATGGTGATGTTTGGCGCCAGTCAACACATTAAAGGCTCTCCACGAGTTTAGGCAACTTCAAAATGAAATAGTGGCAACCAACAAACCCAACTCTCCAACCCTAGTCGAACCCCACCCCCACCCCCGTTTGGTACCTCCAACGTTTCGGCCTAAAATCCAAAAATGTTAACAAGAAAAAACAAACACCAGTAATTCAGCCGGAAAAGTTTCGTTCGGCCAGAAGGGGCGGGCGGGAAACAAATTACTGAACAAAGTCAAACAGGACAAAATAAAAACACAAAAGATAACACAAAAGAAACCTTAGAATTTACAACACTACATGAAGTTGTATCTAATGAAAGTATTATTTCAAAACTGCGGGTATCTCCCCTTACTGGTTTGAAATCTGATGTTAAGATATACAGACAGGTATAAAGAGAACAACAATATACAGGTAGAAAGATGGATACCTGTATAAGTCACAATGCACTCCTTCTTACCGCCCGACTCCAGTTACAACAGGAAAAAAAAAGATTATATGAATAAAAACTTCAATTTGTATAATTTTATTAATTTATTAATAAATATTAGATAATAAGTGTAAAATAGTTGTTGTGTGTGTGTGCGCAAGCGCGTGCGTGCGTGTGTGTGCTGATGATAATTTTGAAAATTACAACAATTACAACGTAAGATAAAAACAAAGATATACAAAAAGCGTCATTTTGGAACACATTATCAGGAGGCTACATACTTTATTAAGTATATATGATAGGGATCTTTTAACTCATTAGTCTCTGATTATTGTATATAAATTACTGATTATTGTATATAAATTACTGATTATTGTATATAAATTACTGATTATTGTATATAAATTACTGATGTACCTCAAAAAAGTTGATCCATTTATTAGACCTTTTCTCGTTTAACCTTAGCTCTACTCGGATGACCAAGTGGCCTCGCCTTTATAGTTCACTGACATATCACCTCTGTCCGTATCACCTCTGTCTGCATATGTTCGAGTCTCGGGCACGGCCAACGTGGACATTTGAGAAAACTGGTCAGTTGCTTCCCGTGGATCGGTGGTTCTTCCGAAGGTATTCTCGGGTTCTTCCACCTCCAGATATACTGGCCGCCATGTATATCTTAACATATGCTGAAAAGCGGTGTTAAATCCATTATAACAATGATATACCACACAGATTATATACATTTGGCAACATCCAGTTAATGATGCCTTCATATGGCACATAGCTTTTAAGCATTAATATTCTGTATAGACACATTATTAGTTATAATAAATATTTTTATCTGAATACAATTACTTTCAATCTGAAAACGAGCAAGACAAATGTAAAAACAGCAAAATAGGAAGCTCTCAGCACCTTGAATATCACTTTTGAAGACTGATAATCAACAAAGTGTAGACGCAATTTTGTTTAAATAAACCTGAAGTGAGAACGGTTCTCACTCTCTCTTCTATGATTCGAAAACAATATTTTACCTAGTTCATCGAGGGTGGGGTGTTACTATGGTCCTCGTGTTTCATTTTATCAGTTAGGACACGATTGTGTAAAATTGCACAAATCTGTGAATACATTAATGAACCTATTAGTGTGTACACGGCTCAATAAATTAAATGACAGAAAAAAAGGAAAGAATACGAAGACAACACTGCACACACTATATAAAACTCAGCTAATTATTAGAGGAGTTTGGTCTTGTAGCAAAAATTTCGGATATGTTAACCGGTGTTTACGATTACAGATTGTGCAGAGGTTCGAGTCTCACGATCGACTAACGTGGAAACGTGAGAAAGCTTGCCAGTAGCTTCTCGTGGGTCGGTGGTTCTTCTCGGGGTAATGCATGGTCCGCCATGTATACCCTATCTTGTGCTGACAAATGGCGTTAAACCCAATAACAACAACAACAACATATTGTGTAGTACCAGCGACACGTCTTTAAAGCCAAATAGCTACCACCGATATCTCTAACGCATAGCACGGTGTTATGTAGTCTAACCGTAGGGGATGAATAATGCAGACGATACAGTGGGATGTAAACAAAATAGTCATTTTCTTTATCCTTATTAAGTGTAAACAAATCTAAAACTGCAATTAATATCCATTCATCATATTTCATTTGTTATCTCAATAAAACCTTCCTGTAAAGATGTGGTACCACTACGTTTTAAAAAGTCATATCTGACAGAATATACACGAGAACAAACAAAAGAAAATTACCAAATGTTCAATCCCATTCTTTGACTTTCAAAACTTGGTACGTTAAATTTATTCATTGAACTACATGCATTCGTGATCCCTCGCATGCATACCCTGAAAGGTCCGGCTCATAGTACCGTTGACATATCGCACTATACTTCGGGGAAATGGCTGTGCATGGTGCAAAATCAATCTCATGCATATAAATTTCCCTCTTTTCTCCTAAGTTTAAAATCGCTGACATTCCTGTAAAGATTTGGTACCACCACGTTTTGAAAAGTTATATATGACAGAATATACACAAGAGTTGTGAATGTGTGTGTGTGTGTGTGTGTGTTTATCACCTTGCACTTTCAATCAGATATGATTATACTTGAAGAGAAACAGCAGCCTTTATACACTAAACAAACAGTAGTAGAGATGGTGAACATACCTTTTGCTAGAACGCCATTTTTGAAAAAATAAAGCTTCCTGCGAAAATGAAAATAAAAAGACCATAACGCCAAACCAAAGCCTCTAACTTAACAAAAGTGTCTCTATATGGGTTGGATTATTTTGCTACTTTATTTTTGTCGTTCGTGTTTTTCTAAATTTGCATGTGTGTTTTGTTTACGTTACGGACGTTTCATTGATGTCGCACCATCTCTGCTGCTATAATTAGATCAGTCTTTCATCCAAATATTTTATCAAGACCTATACGATATCGTGATCTGGGGTCATGTAAATTTATTGTTATAAATCCGTGCGGTTAATTAAATCATCGCTGATAAAATAATGGTACCTGGTACGGAATCTTATACAGCTAGATTAGCTCGAGAGCGACTCGAGGCAATAAAGAAATTTCTTCCCGTCCGTAATTATGTTAAACGTAAATTGCTAGAACGTCAAGAATCTCAAGTTAAATTTGCAGAAGGTACAGAACAGTTATTTAAACCAATTACAAAAGTTACTGAAAGAGTTGCTTCTGCTACTGAAAGTCTTCTTCCACCAGTAAGACAAACTGCTGAAAAACTGAAAAGATAGCAAGAAGAACTAAACAAACGAAAAAGATTTTACGAGGAATTCCAACTGAAATAGCTGCCGCACACCCCCCCCCCCCACGGTGAAGAAGATGTTGGTGAGAAAGAAGAAAAAATGAAAACGTCAAAGAAGGGTAGGAAGGGAGTTGGTTGTAATGAAACATTTACTGAGGATGGTATATAAGTGATAAAAAAAATATAACAATACATATGAATTAGGTGCGTTTGCTGCCGGAAATTTTACCCAAAGACGTGGATTTTTTAATCCTAATTATGTTAAGGGTTTAAATCGTGAAACGTGGTATAATTTGGTTTTTCGTATGCACCAAGGAATTAATCAAGTAAGCGTGAATGATATGGTGTATCATACTTATTTTACGGGAATAGATCAGTATTTCAGAATGATGGAAAAACAGGCGAAAAACTATCAAGATTACCGAGGGAGTCAAAACCTTCTTCAACACAACTTCCTGAGCAGGAGCCCTCATATCAACTTCCTCCACCGCAGCAACAAATAGAAATAACAACAACAGTCACAATCACCAACAAAAAATATCATCGAGATTTATAAATATATTTATTCCTGAAATTATCGAAGAGATTAAAAGTGACCCGAGCAAAGCAATAGATGTTGCTGCAGATGGATATGATCAAAGAGAAAAATAGTTTTAAAAAACTAACTTTATTAAACATCGAAAAGCTGGAAATTGAATTAGAGAAATATATCTCGTTGCTAAATATAAAGGTTCTCTCGGACCGAATGATCCAGATTGTATTGAATTTCAACAAAAAGTACAAGCTAGAAAAGATTTTCTTACGACATCAACAAGTCCACTTGCTAAAGAAGAAGAATATTACGATGCACTTAGCGCCAGCGCTACTGGAAGTGGTTTTCCTTTCCTGCCTACGCCAGGAGGAAGTGGTTTATTGGTTGTCCTAACAATATTCTTGCCGACGTAGATAGATTAGAAATTCTGATCGGAGGAAAACGTGCTAGAAATAAATATCCGGAAATAATTAATGAAATCCCTGATATTTATCAACGTTTATTTACAGGCGGTATCATGGACGTCAATGTTTATCGATCTCTTAACGATGAAACTGCTGATGATTATTACAGTGATTAGATAAATGAATAGCAAATATAATGACTATACATAATGTTCAACGTGGACCGATCATGGTCAGAGTGATGAATTCGCGATTACTAGTCTATATAGCGATTTACGGTGGTGGACTTGGCAATGTTCTTCACGGTTTATTTAAAAGAACGGCTTCAAAAATAATACCATTTATAAAAGAACAAGGTATGATGTCTACTGTTGTTGTTCGTGAAAAAGTTCCTGGCGTAATTGGTAATGTTGCCGGTAAAGCATTCTCGGCACTCAAGGACATATTAACACGGTTAGTACAACGAAAACCTCTGCCAGTAAAATTACCCAGCACTAACGTTATGCTGAAAATATCAGTAAAATAATAAATCAAGCTGCAAATCAAAAACTATCGGAGTTGGCCGGTGTACCACCATCAGAAAAAGAAAAAGAAAAAATATAATTGCTGGTCTAGTAGCAGGAAGTGGTCTTCGTGTTAGACGATAATAATTATAATAAAATGTTCAAGCGTATATCCGATCCCACGTTTGATATGGACGCACAAATTCTCATGATTGACGGGAAAAAAATATTAACTCATGCCTGGAAAATGTCGACGGTGCCACGACGATACTTGGCCTTGCAAGATACACCGACGATTACTCAAGATCAACTGGTCCATCAATGATGCTTATCAAGCATAAAAATGATCATCCAGAAAACATAAACGCAACATTAAATGCAGCTGAAACTGAAGTTGCATCAGTGAACGAAAATTTCAAATAAGGATTTGCTGCACGTCGATCAATGTTGAATGGTGATGAAGAGTTTTCATGTGCAATTCCACTTTGGCTTTTGCAGAATTGTTAGAAAGGTTATATTTGCCGCTAAACACACCGTGTTACTTGTCAGAAAAGCCACCGGCAATGATCCAATCTGGCGTGATGCTGCCTTTGGTGTTGGTAAAGTAACACTAATAAAACTATCGCTGTGGATGCCAGTAATGACTACATCGCTTGCTGACGAACAAAAATTACTTTCTTTTATGTACTCAGGTGGTAAATCATTATTATCATGGTTGACAATGACCACAAACAGCATTCAAGGTAATGCTGCTGGGTTGTTTACGTGGCAGATAGCAGGGAATATCAGCACCACGACATATATTCATCGCATTTCAGGAAAATGCCAGAGTACATTCGCAGGTAAGAAATTCAATGGTATTTGACTCACTTGGAGTTTCTGAAGCTGTTTTGAGGATAAACAGACATCAAGAACTTTCCGAAGAAGTGTTGCTGAATTTTGAACACAATCATGTAGCACGTGTATATATCATCGTTTGATGACATTCATGGGGCGTGATCAAAAGGTTGCCACTTGTTTGCAAATATCTTAGTGGGATTTTACAACATTATATCCCATCTACTATTTTTCGTTGGAACATTTAGATTTATTCAGGCAATCTGTCGTGATATACATTTTCGAGCCCGTATAGCTCGAATGCCTGCTGGTGGTTACATAGCAATCGCTGTTATTCTTAGCGATAAAACAATGTTACTTGAAGGTGTTGGTGGACAAATGAGAGTTATCGATGCCCCCCTAGAAAACATGTAATTAAATCACTCATGATATTTATAATGTCATATCATCACGTTAGTGTTAGTCTGACTCCCGGTCAGATTAAAAAACTTCAGTCAAGTTCAGCAAAAGGAATAAGAATATTACTAAAGCGAGATCAGATAACAGATGGTCAAAATAAATTATCGCTAACTGAACGTCAACTTAAACATTTCAACAGCGCCAAACAATTAAGAACAAGCGTTAAATTCAATCTTTCTGCGGGCGCCATTACAGACTCGATTAAAACAGGTGGCATATTTCCACTTCTTGCAGCCATTGCAGCGCTAATAGCCGCTGCAGCTCCAGTACTTGGTGTTGTTGAAGCTGCTGGTGGATTAGCAGCAAAAAATTTAATAACAGGAAAAGGAATAAAAAAAGAGGGAAAGGCCTATGATTACCAGGAACTCTATTAAGATATGGACGTGGCCTGAGACTTCAAGGAACACTTCGTTAATCTTTCCAATGTCAACTTTTGATTTACTTGATGCTGATAAAAAAGAATTAAAAATGTTGCTTTTGGTTAGAGAGAAGTCGATATTTATCGAAGACCGGGATGGGGAAGGAAGAAAAAGGAATGAAATATTAGGCAAATATTCATTGTAAATCAGATTTCATAGAAATCGATTCCTCAAATACCGTTACACGTATATCATGGGAAGTATATTTGCTTGTACTCCATTAATATTGCACGGAAGCCAAAAATTAACCTATTCCCATCCAATCTATCTTCATGTAGGCGCCCCATAGCCCCGTCCTAGCGTATCTAGCTGGTTAAAACTTGGAGATGTCCCCTCGTTTATTCGAAATTGAATGGTCTGGTAACTGTTTTTTCGTTAAATTATATTTTGGTTTTTTTTCTGTACTACATTATATTGGTGTTTTTGCGATAAGAACAAACAAATATAATATGGAAAATTAAGTTTTGAAAAAAGTTTCTCCCAGTTGCTCTTTTCTTTGTTCTTTCATATTTTTAGTTGATAAACACATCAGAAAATAATGACTTTTCAAACAATTTGGACAACTAATCTGTTTCACAGTACAATCACCTGAACATACAAATAGGTTAACAAAGCATGATTAGTCATATTCAAACATAACAAATGTACACATGCCTAAAATACCAATAGAACTTTTTTCACATCACCTTTAACCCCACGATCAATTCGTATCTAAATCGTTCAACAAATTTTTCATACAATCATCACTTCCCAAATGGCACTATATACTATTCAAAGAAAGGCCATACTATATAGGAGTCGATTTAGGGATGTTTCAGTGCGTATTTTTCTCTGGCTGATAATATATTTCTTCTTTATCATCCATCCACATGATGGTAGTTACTAATATTACGAGTCTAGGCTCTTAGAAAAAGTAAAGGTAAAAGAGTGAAGACAACAAGTTTTATAAAATTTAACAAATAGTTTATTTCCCTAGAATATCAAGTGAAAAATGAGAAGAAAAGCTTACGTTTTTACGAATCAAATCCAAAAATAATCCAAAAATTAAAAAATAGAATTCCTATTAATAAAAAGTCCTGAATGAAACTGAGTTCGAACCAATGAAATCGAAAATGGAAGACGATGACGTCTGTTGTAACCTGTGAAGTGCTGCAGTGTCAACAGTCTCTTGTTGAATCACAACAAATATTATTCCAGTTTTTCTAATTCTGTATAAATTCCAATAAATGTCCTTGTCCAAAAATTAATTTAGAGCACTAGTATTTCCAGAGAAATAATCACCTTTCTTCAAAATAATTTGAAAAAAATAAAATAATAAGCACAAACTGGACACAACATTAAACACCTTGACGTCTCAAGTGTTAAGACACGAATGACAATTCTTTTTCAATACATCGGTAACAAGTCTAAAACGCAAAACAGATTCCCGGATGGGGGTCAACCTTCTAGAAATGGAAGTTTGTTACATGATAAATATCACGTGGTCCAGGTATGGCCTTGACTTCACATAATACTTCTCACTCTGAGAAAAGAATTTCTTTAAAAATGAAAACAAATTGTTCACTAAAGCTATCACTGGTTCTGAACTAAGGTCAGAAACTAGATGCAGTGTTTGTATTACTAGGTGTTTGCTAATGAAATTTTTAAAACTTCAGGTCAAACAGAACTGAACTTAATTCTAAAAAATCATGTCCAATAAACAATATTACATTACAGTAGCATAGAATGGAATAAACAAATTAAAACTAACAAAAAAATAAAATTAAATATACATAACAACTAAGAGAACTAAAAATATGGTATCCAGACAATTCGAAGACCTGCCAATTACATTTCTTCATAATCAACTTTATAGAAGAGAAGACATTTTTTCAAAAACTCACACTGGAGCATAATTGCACACATAGTAGTGTGTCCCAGCGGAATATGCATATACGCATCCTATTTTCACTGACTCTGCACAGACGATCTGATACAAAATGTAAATATATATTGAATCATAAATAAGTGATAAAACCTAAAAATACAATAAGCATATACAATTCGTAAATGCAAATAGGTCTTTTGAACTTGACTATTTCCCTGCAAGAATAATATATGCATTTTTCTTCAATTTTCCTCTAGTAATGGGAGATGTTTACTTTGCGTGTTGTCCACTTTTTAAAAAAAGATAATTTTAGAAAACTTGCATTGAAATAAACGCATATAGATACATTATATTCAAAAGTGTGATGGTTGCCTACATTCCTGGAACTGGTGAATACACCATAGCCAAAGGTGTAGCACATGGTTAGAATCCTCGTACTTGTGATTATCCCATACCCAAATATGTGCCAGTTGGTTACAACCCCGGCATTTGTAAATACCCCAAACACATAGGTGTGCCAGTTGGTTACCATCCTGGCACTTGAAATACCCCATACCCCATACCCAAAGGTGTGCCAGTTGGTTACAGTCCTGGATCCTGCAAATATCAGATACCCCAAACGTACCTCTTGGTTACAATCCCAGAGCTGGTAAATATGCCACATCCAAAGGTGTGTGAGATGAAAAGAAAAATATACACATATGTGTTACATGGCTCTAACTCTCGGTTATTCGTGTAAAGCGAAATTATGTAAATTACTGTATGAGTACGTTCTAACTGCAGTAAGACGTAGCTTCCACGCAGTTCGCGCTACTTCAGCATATTTGACTCGTGCCATTCCTAAATTATAACAGTCGAATGCGAATGCGAAACAGCTCATATCATCGATCGAAATCCCAGTTGTTGTTACCATTGTTGTTACCATCTCAATTAACTGCAAAATTCGCCCAGGTCAGATGCCGGATATATCAAAGCGTGTGGTTACCAAGAGGGACAGATGCCGTATACCTCAAAACATTTGGATATAAAGTGGATCAGATGCAAGATCTCCCAAAGCATTTGGTTATCAAGTGGATCAGAGGTAGAATATCTCATAGCAGGTGGTTACCAAATGGATCAGAGGTAGAATATCTCATAGCAGGGGGTTGCCAAGTGGATCAGAGGTAAAATATCTCATAGCAGGTGGTTACCAAATGGATCAGAGGTAGAATATATCATAGCAGGTGGTTACCAAATGGATCAGAGGTAGAATATCCCATAGCAGGTGGTTACCAAAATGGATCAGAGGTAGAAAATCTCATAGCAGGTGGTTACCAGATGGATCTGACCCGGTTATATAGAATCAGGTAGGCACTAGCATTTACTTCCCTGCATTAACAAAGCAAAGGATGAGGTACACATTTTTCATTTGGCAATTTGACAGTATTGCTCTCTACCTTCCAGGTCTCACTCTTTCTGTGTACGCCAAAATAGGGAACTGGACTCGCCGATGTACCCCGATATAATTCTTAACCCATTGGAAATCTTACCTGTGTATAGTGACCGATAGCTTTATTTCCCGTTCCAACACTGGAGCCATATGTGTAATAAGCCTTCTCGTCTGCCATAGCTTGATGGCCTGATTCCAGGTCATCTTGTAGTTACCCCATGCGAGGCTTTGGCCAACTGAAAATCGTCCTGAAAGTAAAGAGCGGGATGTTCCATCCGTGTCATATAACACTCCCGTTAATTAAAAAAAAAATTAAGTAACTTTTTTTTTAAATTATATTTTCTACCTTCAATTTTTTTATCTCTCATTATTTTATTTCAATATTGCTGTTATAGTATGTATTTCTGTATGTAAGAAGATTTACAGATGACTACAATTCTTGACGAAAATTGTTATTATAATGTGATGGTGTTTTTCATTATATCCACAAATTCAACAAAATATCTGAATATAGCATTAAAAGAAGAAAAGGATATGTGTTTATTATCACAAAGAACAGCATGGTCATATGATACAAGGCAATCCGTTATAACTAAATCGGCTATTTTTTTAAAAATCAGTTTTTCTTCTTTTTTTCATTTGTGTCGTTCATTTATTTACTGTTAAAAACTATGATAACTGCTTTTGTCTTTATCAGTTTAAATGTGTACAAATAGTGGAATGTCGAAAAGCCATTGATAGTCCTTTTAAACCCAGTGAACCTTCACATTATTTTTTATTAATTAATGATAAACACATTATGGGTCGACAACCCTCTCCCTCTCCGAATCATGCCCCTTAACGTTTCACTTAAAACAAGCATCGCAAATTATCCCAAAATACCGCGCACAATCTGAGTGTGTGTGTGTGTGTGTGTGTGTGTGTGTGTGATTAGGAGTTTATAGTGATGTCCAGCACTAGGGCATCATGCCGCAGACATGTAGCATGATGTCTCACCCAGTCACATTATCCTGACACCAGGCCGACCAGTCCTAACACTAACCTCTTAATGCTGAGCGCCAAGCGAGGCAGCTGTTGATACCATTTTTGTAAATCTTTGGTATGACTCTGCCGGGGATCGAACCCACAACCTCCCGCTTCCGAGACGGACGTTCTAACCACCGGAGCGGTACGCACAATCTAATTGTCCTAACAATGAAACAGCATCTTAAACGCGTGTAAGACAAATTATTATATACTCATTTTTGTTTCTCCGTTAACTTTACTTTTGATTTGTAAACAAATCGTGTACACTCACGTAAGAGGCGCTTTACGTTTTGGTTGTTTAAATTTGTTTTTGAATGAACTAAAACATTAGTTTCGGGGACTGCCACATACTACCTGCTTAGGTACATTCCTCGTTAACTTTGTTGATACAATGTTTCTGATTTGGGCTAGCTACAGTATACAACAGACGCAAGAAAGGGTCTTACAAATAACATACAAGTGACAAGTCATATACTGTCTTCTTTAGCTGGTGATAAAATGGCAAAAAAATACTTACAGTTTTACATCCTGAATTTCCTCAAAATGTACTTTCTTAGTTCTGCAAATCCGAATTACATGAGCCATGTCATAGGTTCTCAATATTGATTACGCATTTCGAAATTGTACTGTAATTTCGATGATAAGTGCAATTACATCCTCCTTATTGTAGTCAACATGAAATAAGCATTAAATTCCATAGCGTCTTTTTGATAATTGCAATTGAGAGACTTCATATTTTTCCCGCATTATGATTTCAAACATTCAATGACAGAAACAGAAACACATTTGCAGATGTCAACACGTTTCTCCCTCGCTTCTTCAATCCCATGTATTTCACATATAAATCCAGTCCATAATCACGAAATTTCGTAGAGTCGAAACAAAATACCAAAGTCTATTCATTCCAGATCAAATGGAAAAGTTTTTGCAGTGCGCATTCATTCACAATATGACTCTAAATTTCAATTATAACTAGACACACTATTTTCGTTCGAAAGTTATGTCGAGCGCGCGATTAAGTGCGGATTTATCTGGGCTGAGTTATGTGCGCAGTAATAATGTTGTTGTTGTGTAATGATGAATATGTGCTTTTATATTTAGTTTGGAATGCGGCATAAATTCAGTTACTTTGTTTCGTGTAGTGTATTTTGTTAATATAATTAAGCATTAGGTAGAATTAAAAAAATTAGCAAGTGATAACAATTGATTGTCGTTTGTCACCCTGATTAGAATAAAGAGAATGAGTCGTTAAAAGAGAATCACTGTGATCAGTACCCTTTGATTGATCCAAACAAGGAGTGAAAATGACCTCATCAAAATCCTGACCAATACATGTGTCAGCTAAGGGAATACTTTCCTGATCAATATCATTCTCAAGAGCTTTCTTTGATATAGCTCTTGTAACTGCATAAGCTGGGTATACATCAGGGAATTCTTTTTCAATAGGATCGACTTTCTGATCCAAATAAGGCTTGTCAGTTACAAGTGGATTAGCCACAACCTTATCTCCAGCTAGGTCGTTGCCTAGAAATAAACGTAAGCCCTCAACGGGTACAGCAAACGCTGTTCCGACTGTCACGGGTCCTGATAGTAAATCTGATGACAACTTTACACATTGGAGAGGAACATTTACAAAGCCGCACTCTACTCCCTGAATAAGAACACTTTCTTTAGAAGAACACTTCTCAGGAAAAGGCAAAGTACCTGATAATAAAAGACTCTGAGAAGCTCATGTATCCCTTAAAATTTTAATAGGGATGGTATTGGCCGAATCACCCAAGAGTGATATAGAACACTTCGATATGAATGGTTCATAATTCTCCATAATAAAATCGGACTGGGGTTTATTAGACCCAACAAATGTATTGATTTCGATATATGGCCGCGACCCTGACCTCTTAGAAACAATAGCATTTGGAATAAGTCTGTCTTGATTTTGATGCTTATTTTTCAATTTGTAGCAATCAGAAATAACGTGCCCTTTCTTCTTGCAATGGATACACGTAGGAAGAGAAAAGGATCTTCGATCAAGCTTATCAGAATCATGATTTTTAAAAGTTGTGCCAGATTGAGATTTAGAAGGGCTTGTACTAGGCTGAAATGCTTTTCCGCCAGGAGACTGCTGAGCGGAAGACTTGATGAGTTTTAATGTCACTATGGATACAGTTCTTAAACTCTTCAAGTGATACAAATTGTTTGACACTTTCATAATCTTGACCAACTTTCTTGGCTAAGCACCATCTTTCAAATAACTGCTCTTTTTCTCTTGCAAGTTCGACATGAGTTTGCCCAGCTTCTTTTTTTATAGTTTCTGAATTTTTGTCGATAAGCCTCAGGGACTAACTCATAACCCTTTAGGATGCATTCCTTAACCAGATCATAGTCAGCACTTTGCTGTAGTGACAGTGACATGTGAATATCACTAGCTTTACCAGTAAGCACACATTGTAATAATAATAAAGTCCAATGCTCCCTTGGCCATTTCAAATTTTCCGCAATTTTTTCAAAACGAGGAAAAGATCATATTTTCTGGTAAGTTGAATCAATTCATCTTTTTTGAAAGGTCTAATTGTTCCTGGGTAGAATTTGAAAGAAAGATCACCACTTCTGATGTGATTGTAAAATAAAGCCTGCGATTTTACTAATGATTTCAAAAATGTAAAACATACTTGGGATTCAAAATATTTTTTTTAAAAACATGGGGAATTCAATTTCAGATAAATAAAGTCTTCTGAAATATTTTAGCCAAAATTCATGTATCCCAAGGACGATCAACCCACTTTTCTTTGTTACGTTTAGGCTCTTACAAAATGCAACAAGAAAACAGTGAAGACGACAAGTTTTGTAAAATTTAGCAAACAATTTATTTCCCTAGAAAAACAAGATAAAAATGAGACAAAGAACTTCGGTTCTACGACTCAAATCCAAAAATAATGCAAAATAATCCAAGAATTAAAAAGTAGAAGTCCTATTAATAAAAAGTGCTAATGAAACTGAGTTCGAATCCCCGTGAAATCCAAAATGGAAGACAATCACGTATGACGTGGTCATTTTCGTACTGATAAGTCAACAGTTCTTTGCTGAATCACAGAAAATAATATTCCGTTTTGAATTCTGTATACATTTCTAAAAACTGTCTTTGTCAAAGAATTAATTTAGAGCACAAGTATGTCCAGGAAAAAATAATTCCAAAATAATTTGAAGAAAAATAAAAAATTGAACTCAAACTATCACAACAACATACCTTTAACTGTCAATTGTTTAAAGCCCGACTGCCAAATTCTATACAGAAAACAGTTTTACACTAATTTAAGACGCAAAACAGATTCCCGTATGATGGTCACCTTACCATGTTTCTAAGACAACATAGAAGCTTTATACATGCCTAACATCACGTACTCCCAGTATGGCCTTGACTAAAACCAATGATTTTTACTCTGGGAAAAGATACACATATATATATATATATATATATATATATATATATATATATATATATATATATATATATATATATATATATATATATATATATATATATAAAGCTGTTTAATTCAACTCATACTGATTCTGAATCAATATCAGGAACTAGGTCAACATTAGATACAAAGTTTCTAATATAAGTTGTTTCCGAAAAAGAGTCAGGTCAAGCTGAATTTCTGGAAAATATAAAATCCAGTAAATAAGGTTACATTACAATAGCATGTAATGGAATATACAAACAAATTAAAACTAACCCACAAACAATTAAATTAAATCAAATATAAATTGAATCAGAAATACATAACAATGTAATCAACGAGATATTTTAATTTTTATTATTTAATGAAGATTGTTGCATTAAATAAGGTTAGGTAAATAGTGAAACAAAATATTTTGCTGGTAATTGAAAACAAGAATGTATTCATAAGACGTTTTAAGAGACTCGTCAAACTTACATCAGTGTAACTTCTTCTAAAGCTAAGAGAATACATGCCTCGCATAACTGATTCTGGAATCTTTAACAGCTTCGTTGACTCGAAAGGCATGGTGTGCATCTGTTCTATTACGAATTGTGACACACCGCTTGTCCATGGGCGCCCGCACATATGAGTAAGAAGGTGTGGTCACTCCCTACCCCAAGCCGAGTTTCACCTCTAAACATCCGTAAAACGTAATAACAGACCACTACATATTTGCCCCTCTCGCCCCCCCCCCACGCAAAAATAAATCTGCGAGCTCCCCTGCTCCTGTCTTCGAAAATATTCTTCTGATACAATCAAAATCTCGCTGAAAAGTATATAATCCATTCATACCTCATAAATTTCAGATTAAACCGTGTTCCGTTTACTGAAACTGTTTTTATTCCGAAAAAAAAATTATCAACAGCGAGTGCAAATGTTAAAGAAGTACATGTATATTTCTAGAAGACGGAACAGCCTAATATACATATATGGGGCATTGTTTCGACGCATATGCTGGCACCGGTAAGAATAAAAGTCGGTACATTTATAGTGTATACAAGGTGCACGCAAATTGTTTATCTTTACCTGTGAACAAAACATTGAATACCTGGAGACTTTATTACCTTATGACTCACGCTCCTTACACAGCTTACTGGAATCTAGTGGTGTGTGTTAAAAATGGACCTCAACATCTAAAACCTATGAAAGTTCAAGCCTATTTCATCGACACAGTCGCCAACCATCAGTTAGGAACACACTGGGTTGTCGTCCACTTTTACAACAATTACAGTATGGACTGTTTTGATTCGTATGGATTGCTTCCTGTGGAAAACGGCAGCATTGGATCTATGGGAAGAAATGGTATCTACTCAATTCAGTTATAAGGATCATATTCCATCGAGCTTGAATACTATTTTGTGTATTTTTGTCATCCGTTGGAACATTTATCTACATGTTTTGACCATGAGCAATCTAGATACGACGATACGACGATGCTAATATAAAGGTGCTTTTGTGAACATTTATTAGTGGTCATTAATTTAATTTAGCTCACGTATGTAATGTGGATCTGTGGAAAATGACACTGTATTAAATCACCGAAAGTCAAGCCTGACTCCACAGTGTTATCAACGTTGAAAATACAGTTATGTTTAATGTGTTTGATATTGTGTAAACTAAAGAGGAAGGTACATGCCCAAATTCTCCCTCTTCATAGCTGATATTTCAGTGAACGGAGCTAATATAAAATAATAAACATTTACACACAAAAAATTGTCTCGACTTGCTTTTTTAATAATAAAAATGTATTTTCCACATTATAGTATATCAAAAGTAGGTGTTGGACAGTAGTCAAAAGGCGTATGTTTAATGGTTAATCCAACGATTGAGTGTTGGACAGTATTACAAAAGTGTATGTGGCGGATAGTATATCTAAATATTTGTGCTGGATATCACTGGAAAGTTTATCAAAAAGGGTGTGTTTGATAGTATATCAAAAAGTGTGTTTTGATAGTATATCTAAAAGTGTCTTGGACAGTATATCAGTGTGTGCTTGATAGTATAACAACCAGTATGTGTTGGACAGTATATTTAAATGTGTGTGTTTGATAGTATATCTACAAGTGTGTGCTGGACAAAATATCAGTTAGTGTATGTTTGATAGTATATTATAAAGTATGCGTTAAACAGCACATCAAAAAGTGTGTGTTTGGACAGTACATTGAGAAGTGTATTATTGACAGTATATAAAACGTATGTGTTAGACAGTATATCAAAAAGTATATGATTGATAGTATATAAAAAGTATGTGTTGGACAGGATACCCATAAGTATGTGTTGGACAGTATATCAAAATGTATGTGTTGGATTGTATATCAGAAAGTATTTTTTGGATAAGATGTAAAACATGTTGGCATTAACATTCCTGTTTGTCGCCAGAGTGGCGCTCTCATGTTAAATCCTCGTTTGTTTTCAGTGCTGCCTTTGATGCCAGGATATTGCCGCACAGACCTTTGGCTATTACACTGTGATGCAGGTACTGTCACACCCTGTACAGGCAAGAGATTCCTGCCTTGGTATTCGAAAAGTGGAGGTTGTCCTCGCATCTTAGAGCGTTCATAAGCTTACATAGCCGCCATACTTTACGTACACAATTGTTGCAGTTAAATGCTAGTGAGAAAATTGAACTTGAAAGATAGCAATCTCTCACCACACTTCTCAACTTTCACCCCTATACACTACGTTCTCAAGGACATTTAGTGGCAACATTTTGTAAATCTACCTTTTTAATCAAATGTCTCGCTCAAGGTAGACATTGCATTTACCAGGATAATAATAGTTTATAGGATTGAGTGGTTGTTACATGGTATTATCGTAGTGTGGCTTCATAAATCAAGTGGAACCCACTATTTTTGTATCTAATTTGGAAAGTTTCAAACTTCTTCCTTTGTCCTCCAATTCGCGCGCAAACATGGCCGCAGGTGATTGCAAAAAATAAAAGAGAACGAGAGTCCTTCCTTAAATGAGGAACCGTGCGCATCTCTCAGACGTGAAACCTCTTATGAGATGTCCACTGATCAAAGGCTCTAATTCGTGTGATGTGCAACACATGCAAGTTCATAATACAGAGAATAACATGCCTTAAACGTTCAGAGAATTCCTTATGTTAACAAATTAGGGAGGGTCCATTTTGGTTATCTCGGACAATATGGTAGAACACAGAGCCTTCAGTTTCACAATGTACCACTCTAGATCCCAAGAGAAAGGAACATTTAAATAAAACACCTAGCCTGGACATGACTCTGACACTAATAATAATATAAATATTATATAATAATATAAATAATATCCGCATATGAATAATGCTTGGCAACCTACGGTTATATGACGATGTCCATCCAATACAATACGTAGAGAAGTATTGTTACGTGCAATACGTTGAAAAGTATTATTACGTATAATACGTTGAGAAGTATTGTTACGTACAACACGTCGAGAAGTATTATGTACAATACTTAAAGAAATATTATTACGTACAATACGTAGAGAAATATTGATACGTACAATACGTAGAGAAATATTGTTACGTACAATACGTCAAGAACTATTGTTACGTACAATACGTCGAGAAGTATTGTTACGTACAATACGTAGAGAAGTATTGTTACGTACAATACGTAGAGAAGTATTGTTGCGTACAATACGTAGAGAAGTATTGTTACGTACAATACGTCGAGAAGTATTTTTACGTACAATACGTAGAGAAGTATTGTTACGTACAATACGTAGAGAAGTATTGTTACGTACAATACGTAGAGAAGTATTGTTACGTACAATGCGTAGAGAAGTATTCTTAAACTCCCATCCTATCAGGCTTGGACCAATGTGATGAAAATAAGAAAAACCTAGAGGGAACCAAACTTTTGTCACCAAAGACCTAACAAGATGAAACTATGAACTAATAAAGGATCTCAAAGTAAATTGGAATAATAAAGCAATTTTCAGGTCTGGACAATGGACGGTTGTATTTTTCCTACGTAGCAGTATGGCACTAGAAAAGATTCTAAATCAGATCCGAAGATGTCGTTATTAAACTAAATGCTGCCACCACTAACAAAATATAAGTATACTGTTATGTATATTTAATTTATATTATTTGTTGGCATCTTTAATATTTGATACATGTTTGTAATTTGTAACTGACCTTATCCCAAAGTCAAGTTCACTGTGTATACTGCTATGTATATTTAATTTGTATTATTTGTTGGCATTTTTCATATTGTATATATGTTTGTAATTTGTAACTTACATTAGCCCAAAATCAAGTTCACTGTGTACCTGACTAGGGACATTCACTTGTGAACAACAAAATACGTAGCAAACATTTTCTCGATGAGTGTGGACTAAATATTCAGGTGATTATTAATTTAAACACGTTTATCTCAGTTTTAGTTTAGGACACATAGAAAAATCTGGCCTACCTTATGTTTGTCATGTTCTTTATTATCATTTTAGTAACATACCTTATCTTGTTGATAACCTAGAATGTTCTTGAAATGAAGTTTTGACCATCATCCTGGTTCTTTTTTGTGTGTCTTAGCTTCTTATATAATGTTGTTTACTTGAGAAATTATTCATTCTTACATTAACATGTTTAGCAAAATTTTATTGTCGTGTTTAAATTTTCATTTGAGTGGAATGCATTAAAATTATTATTCACTGGAAATGCAAAATTCTCGTGAATAATATTCTTGGCTATAAACAGTAATTTGGAATTAAGAAGAATATTTTTGAATTATGTTATTGTGATACATCAAAAGATTCTTAGCACATCGTGACAATCTAGGCTAATGACACATTAGTATCTTCGAGACTACAGGCACATCAATGCATTCAGTATTGGAACGTATTTGAAATACTACTGGAATTCAATTGAAACTATATATATTTGGACTTGTGATAAAACTTTTATAACTATTTGGGATTTAATTCACAATAATGGAAGTTCTTTTTAAAAAATTCACTTTTATTCTAGGGATATAAATTATTTGTTGAATTTACAAAACTTGTTGGTCTTCTGGCTCTTTCCTGTTACCTAGTTTAAACTATTAAGTTGTAATAATACAACAATAATATTATGCAACTGTCATTCTCATACCATCTATAGTGTTCTCATGACTCTTTGGTACCTACTGTAGTATGGTATAGCTTATATATATATATACATATATAGATATATATATATATATATATATATATATATATATATATATATATATATATATATATATATATATATATATATATATATATATATATATATATATACATATATAGTCACAGAATAAGGCAAGAAATAACTTCGTTATGCCTTAAATCTATTTGACCATTTTTCGTTGTACATGCGTACAACGTTACCTAGGGTGAATCATTGTTTTTCCAGGTAAGCGACTGTACTAGCATGTATCTCGTCGAAAATTATTTCCGACGAGAGACATTAAAACCACGATATGCACGGGTATTCTATCCTGACTATTACTCACTCTCCTATGGATTTAAGGTAGATTCCATCTCCAAACGACACTGGTCGTTTTGGATCTTGTCAAGGAGTGTACGTTCTAGATTGTGTTCTCCAGCCATAGGGGTAAGTGTTAAATTCATATTTTATTTGTTATGTGAAGTTTATTCAGGTTTTAATGTCATATCGTGTAATGATGCATTTACTACTACGCAGATTTGAATCGTTGTGAACTTTGAATTACAAGTTGCTATTAGAGTTTAATTTATTAGCATATATCTAAAGAGTTTTCAGTACCCATTATGACCCTTTTGGTTTTATTGTAGGTGTTCAGGGCTGTCTGTAGCTGTGTAGGGCTGACTGTTATCTGTTTAGTGCTGCGTGCTGTCTGTACGTATGTGTATACGTGTCTGTACACGTGGTGGAGCCACGAATGTAGACGTAGCCAATACAAGGGTGCTGTATGCTGTCTGTACGTATGTGTATATGTATTTCGGTACATGTGGTGGATCCGTGAAGGGTGTGAGCAATCGATAAACGTGTGGGCCAACCCAAGGACTTGATGAAACTGTGATTCATCAGTTTATGAATCATAAGACTGTACAAGTGTCAAGAGGCATATGTTTGTTCCAACTGATGATTCAGCTGAGTAGTTTCAACTGCAAGAGATTATTTTGAATCTCATTTGTAATATAGGAGATTAAGTGAAATCTCAGTTATATTGCATAAGATAGGAGATAATGTGAATCTCACTTACAGCGCATACTATTATTTCAAACATATTTTAATTCCTTGAGATTGTTTAAATCTTAATCGTATTCCAAACCCGAGATTATGTGAATCTCTTGCATTGCATAATATTATTTGAAACGTATTTGCAGCCCATGAGTTTATTTGAATCTCACCTTCCATGCGTAAGGTTACATGAATAATATTTTCGTTTTTCAATTTGTGAATGCTTGTGTAGAGTGATTGGATACACATTTGTTTTAATTTTATTGTGTGTCTGTCTGTCTAAGAGAATTCATTCAGTTAATGTTCGTTAATACAGACAAGATAGGAAAATAGCTTGACATTAATGGACTTACAGTACACTAAATAGCAACAAAAGTAAAGAAAACCCAATATCTAACATGAGTGAGAGAACCCATTGCAAACGATTTGTATATGCAGCATAGATTAAGAGAGGAAAATAAAGGTATTGAATTATTTACATACGACTGGGACGATCTAAATGGATTATAATCTCTCAATTACAACGCTTGTGAATAATGTATAAGATAGAAATGAAATGGGTCCATTTCCCTAATTTACTGAACAAGCACAATCGATATTTTCAGGTACTTTCAGGTACATTTGTTCTTCTGTACATTGTGTCGATTCCATCGGCCACCACACACATGAATGCCTGCCATGATTGATCATCCATAGAATCAAATATTTATGTCTACTCTCTTGCCCAAAAGGATATGAAGTAATGAGTCATTGTCCTGACATAAAAGCCAGTGCGAGTCTAGAATGTCTATTGCATCTATTTTTTTCAAACATGGTATTACGTTCGTCGTTTAGGGATTGGCCGTATATTAACATGGTATTACGTTCGTCGTTTAGGGATTGGCCGTATATTAACATGGTATTACGTTCGTCGTTTAGGGATTGGCCGTATATTAACATGGTATTACGTTCGTCGTTTAGGGATTGGCCGTATATTAACATGGTATTACGTTCGTCGTTTAGGGATTGGCCGTATATTAACATATGCTCTATATGTAGTCAATCTCTTGCAGAGTTTAGTTATATTCATTCTGTTGAAACTGAACACCTAGTTAAATAGGCAATGTTAGCGAAAGTCCAAGTTTTATTAGAAAAACATTTACCAAGCTTCCAGACTGCAAGTGGTTGAAGATTAGTATGGACACTTGCATAATGCAAACGTTCAGGTCTCATTTCAAGTTTTAGATCTCCACAATGATTCTTCGCAGCAGTGAACTGCCGTTTCAATATTCCTCCTCCAGACTGGTTTCGGGACTGAATATAGGGTGTTTACGTATAGGTGGAAAACGCCAAGCTGGTGTTTCAAAAGAACGAGATATATATCTTTAACAAAACCAACGCTCTCGCTCTCGTGTATCAGGAAGAATTCTTCTGTCAAATATTATTTTCCATGCTAATGAACCATTAGCTCTGCAGATTTTATTCAAGAAACCTAATTTGATTTTATCTACATAGCCCTCAACTGACCAGTCCAAGACTGCTTATTGTTGTTTCTGTAGAAGAGCGCTGATCAAGACCTATAATTCTTCTTGCAGCTTTTCTTTGACATATTTCTAGATCATGTACCTATGATTGGCTCAAGTTGGACCATAATTCGCATCCATACGTCATTGCAGGTAATATTATTTTTGACCATATTTTAGCACTTATTAATTGGATTAATTCCATCCTTTCCAATGCCAGTCCCAACAAGGGAATAAAATAATGATCTTCATTTATCACAGACATTTTTCACTGCAGCAGTATTACACCACTCTGTGGAGAGTAACCCCAGCATAGGTTCTAGAAGAAACTATAGGAATCCTTTCATCTCCGAGCATGAACATAGATTTTTGCATGATTTTTTTCTTCGAAAATATGACAATATTGCTTTTATCAGCATTGTACCGGAGTCTCCACTTCGATACATAGTCATGGAGGTTGCGAAGTAAAACGCACATACCATTAAATGAAGATAGCAAGGACGTGTCATCCGCTATTAAAACACAGGGGATACTTAAGGTAACAACTTGTATTGCAGATTTTGTTGACTCCAGCAAGGATATTGGGTCAGTTTTCATGACTACGAATAACCATGCTGATAGCGTTCTTTCTTGTCCTACCCCTGGATTGACTTGAGTATGGTTTCGAATGATGCCCGTTGAGCAGAACAAGGGCCACAACTCCTCGAAAATAATTTCTAATCTCCAGTTTTCCTTTTAACTCGGAGATAGAATAGCTTATAAAAGAGGCCATCATGCCATATCGTATTAAAGGCCTTCGCATTGTCCAGGAATGCAGCATAAACTTGATTGACCCTCTAAAAATTGGGCTAATCCCCCTTTTATAATAAAGGCTGCAGTGATGCCACTGCATTCGCTTCGAAATCCCTGTTATAATGGGTGAGGGAAATTGATCCTTTCACTAAAAAGAATTAGCCTTTTCAACAATATTTTTTTCAAATACTTTTGAATAACGGAAACGATTGAGATATCTCTATTGTTATTCATATCTAGCCTGCCTTTTTTCCCACCTTTTGAAAGATAGGCATAACATTTAAAGTTTTGAAGTGTCAGGATACGTTTCCAAGGAAATTATGCTATTGTACACTTTGCACAAAATAGAACTAATCGATTGACAGGCAAAATTTAAATGCTCTGCATATATTTGATGTCCACATGAATTACTTTCAGCTCTCGCACAGCCTCTTCAATGCCTTCTGTAATATGGTTTCACACATATCCTTATCTGCTCCGTCATCAATATTTGAATCCACAATATTCTTCATTGTGTTTCTAATTTCAGCTGCAAACGATTCGTTAAAATGAATATCTGGTATTTCAGAACCTAAAATATTAAAGTGCTGGCGTCACGAATCAAATCAGGGTCCTGTTTATTTCTCCTTCCACTTTTAGTTCAGAAAAATCTTGTCTCTGTACCTTATGAAATCTTTCTGTTCTGTAGAATTTCCCTACATCCAGTTCTGCAGCTTTTTCCAGCTCATTGAATTGTTCCTGTTCGTACTGGTCTTTTGCCTTGTTTAATTGGTCTCTGAATGTATTTCGCATTTTTATTTTCTGCACAAATTTTAAATTGTGTACCATGTGGACGTTCGTCTTTTATCCATAACGCTCGTTTTCTTGTATCTTTATGTAGTTCAGCCACATTAATAAATTTCCAGCAAGGTTTTAAGTGTGGCAGGAAGGTCTTTGGAAGAATTGTCAGCTGTATTGCGTAAAACATTCGCAAAAGTAACAAGGGCGTTTTGTACATCTGAAATGTTGTGTAGAAATAGCTCCACTGAGTTCAAGTGCTCGTTGGTTTCACTTCTGTACCGCTCCTGCTGTTCTGAAGCTTTTCGCCAGTTGATTCTAACTGGATATCTGGAAAATGGTTGATTCCAGGAGTTCGTCTGGAACCAACAGGTAAATTATCAGACAGATTCATCATCTTCAATGTTGGCACTACGGATTAAATATATTTTGGAGGGTATCAAAATGTAGTCAATCAAGGACGAGTGTTTGCCGTCAGATGAGCAATATGTATATCCTGGTATTCCAGAAAGGGAAAATCTCGTGTTGACATTAGATGCCTATTTTTAAGGAAGGATTGAAGTATGTAACCTTTACCATTTGTACTTTTTGGACTCACTTTTTTGGGTAGCTCCACATTAAAGCCACCGCAGATAATCACAAAACCTTTTTGACTATATTCATCATAAAGGCATTCCAGTTTCCATTATTTCTTATAATCTAATGAGGCGTTTGTAGAAGGAAACCACACACACAGAACAAAAACAATTTGATAGCAGGCTAATTTCAACTGCAATAACTCTGTCGTTCCCGATGTTATTCATAAGACGAACCGGTAATGATTTCCGATAGAAAATCGCAGTTCATCCAAATCCAGAGGGACGCTTTCTTTTCCCATAGACGTGTATCATTTGTTATCTGCTCTAGAAAAAGCAGTAAATTTCCTGTCGATGCTTTGAAAAAATTGCAGTTGCTCTGGCTATAGCCAATGCTCTTGTATGCATACAAATCTACCGTATGAAGTAATGAACAAAGATAAGGCGTTCCTGTCATAATGCCCTTCGCATTCGAAGTCATCATGTTTAGAGTAGTCATTCAAAGAGTAAACAACAAATTTTCCACATACAATTTAGGGACACTGGATCATTTATCTCTCGTACCATTCTCTGGCTAATGCAAATTCCGGCCTAAATCCCTGCTGTAAAGCTTTGGTAAGCAGATTTTCTGGAACAGTCACACGAACGGTAAAAGTTTTCTCCGTTCATATTTGACCACTTTTTAAGAATCCTAATATTTGTGATTTTTACTCGATTGTATGCATGTCTGCGTATTACATGATTTAGCTCTTCTGGACCATATTCTACTTTAATTCGATGCAACAACAAAGAATTTGCTTTCGAACTCTCCATTCCACTGAATGGCATAGTACTGATTCGTACCTGGACTGGTTTCGAATTATTATTCAGATCATTCAGGTCATTGGTTTTCAGTGGAGAATTTCTAGCATCCGATTGATTTTGATTAGTTTGATTTTCTTTCTCAACAATTCTTTTCACATGTTCTTCCTTTATCTGCTTCATATATTACAGTAGGTGATGTAGTGTTAGGGGTTTGTTACTTGAGATTGCATCAAACCTAAAGTCCGAATCTTGTCTTTGGTAGCCTGGAAACGCTTAAGCCGGTATTTCAATATTCTTGTTGATCTGAAAAAATCCTATTTCGGGATTCAAGATGATGGCGATCAATTACACTTGTATTCGGAACTGCATTTGGTGTACCAGATGTATTTGAAGACGTGCAAGAAGATTTGGTCATATTTGCATAAAATCAAGACAGCTGTATAAACTTTGTAAGTTGGAACTGAATTCCACGCATCTGTGCACTTACTGTCTCAATGTGTTTCTCGTTTACAGCTTGTAGCTTTTCGATTATCATTGCCTGGCTCTTTATTACATCTGCCATTGCATGTAGGTCAGATTCCAAACGCAATTCCTACTCCCTTGCCTTGTCAATGCTAGATTCGATTCCTTTAATTTTCTCAGCCTTACTTTGTATCATCTCATCCAAACAAACGATGTCCCTCCTCATTATCTTCATTTCTTCCATAATAATTGCACAATTGACGTGTAGTTCGTCTTTTACAAATTGTTTCAGATCAATACATTTTTCATATTGCAACATGGGAATGCTGGTTACAACTCTTACCTTGTCTATTAATTCCACAATCACCTATTGATGTATTACCTCTTGACTGACCAATTTCTTGACTAGTTTCACTAGTTTCTTGCAGATTCTTTAAGCAACTCAAGAAACTGTCTGTTCTAATCGGTATTCTTTTTTCCATACCTAGACATACATGCCTTTACTTGGCCAGTGTTACCATCTCCCTCTAGAAAATGAAATATTGCATATATGTCGTCTGCTATTTCTTTCACTGGAGCACTACAGAACGCGATGTCCTCTCCACCAGTCGACCAGAAGGATAACTTGGATAGCTGAGCCTACCAATATCATGCAAAGAACTACGAATATGGCGAATGGACGGTCAAGGTTACTCGATAAATCTCGCTTGAATGAGTGTTTGTCAAATTTGCCATATTTTTCTTATTTCTGCAGGAATAGAGTTCTAATTGAGAAGCGCATGGTATATCACTATCAGAATACTGGGTAACATTCGTATCCATTTTGTCACAATATTCATTTCTCACTTAATCGCCCCAGTTTGTAGGAAATTAGTCAGAATAATATATATAATGCAGGACATGTTGGGTACTCGTTAATTAAATTATGTGTTCATATTAGCATTAGCACGTGTTGACGTACTTGTCCCAGTTAATGACACGGGTAATGAACTGCTCGAGCATATACTATCCATAGAACAGGGTACTAATCAGGCTACCAATCCACTGAATAGTGAGTGAACTCAACTTACGATAGATGAAAAATATATACTCGTGTATTTATAAAGTATATTGCTTATTCGAAAAGAAAAAACACATCTAGCTTCAACATCCACAAACAGTGGCATCAAACATAATTTATGTAGCCTCTCAACAGGTTTCCAACATAACATGAGATTCACCAGAGACTTCGAAAATACGCGATAACGACACACCCTTTCATAGCCTGATACATCAAAATGGCTCGAAAAGAGTACGAAAGGAAAATTGAATTTCATCGAATTTTCTTGAAACGTAGTTTATATAAAACTATGGTACACATACCATTCTGTTAAAGTATTCACACAGCAGAATTTCAACACTGGAATGAAAAACACTTATCTTTTCTCTTCCAGGCGTCCATAGCTTACCAGAGCTCGAACACACGAGGTCCACATTGTCCGCCATCTTGGGTATGTCCGCCATCTTGGGTATGGTATAGTACGGTCGGACCATCTACGTTGCTATAGTTAACGTCTACATCTTTTTTGTTGCGGCATCTTCGTCATATGTTGAAAGTCTTGGCACTACTATTTTATTTCCGTTCGTGTTGAGTTTACCTGTCATTGTGTCGCCGGTATTCTTCAAACGATTAGCAACGCTTCTTATAATTTCATCTCTGATGGTTATAAACGATATATTTGAGTCTCTGATTCTACCGCCTTCAGTGAACACAGGGATGTTATCCGTGGTAGCACCGAGAACTCGACGAATTATATCATTCCATTTGATATTGCTAGTTTTCAAAACGCCGTATTTATCAAAAAAAACAACAACCTCATCTCGGTCAATCCCAGAGAGGTTCATATCAGCGTCTTTAGTCACGTAATTTGACAAATCTATTTCGTAAAACTTTTTTTTTACTCTTAGTAGTATCACCGCTGGATCTTCCGTAAATATCTACCATTCTTTTCTTTCTGATCTAAATCGATGATTTCTCAAACTTGTTCTATAATTAGATACGACTTTGAGGTGGCAACGATGGCGTCGCTGATATAGCGTCAAGTACAGCAATTGCTTCACGGATCGGTTAATGTTTGTGTTGGTAGCGTTGAGTACCAGACTGGCACTCTTCTGTGTCCGACTTTGTACGACGTGACATAGTGCATAAATTCCTGCGGTGGAGCGAACCCGTACGAGTTAAATAAACAATTCCAAGGGAAACAATTACGTATGCTACCCAGTGAGTTCCTACACCGGTACTATTATCGAGATTAATAATACCAGTCTGTCTTATTTGGTCGCTGCGGTAACAGATCGTGCATAAAAACACCTAAAGATTTTTTTATTTAGTTCCTTGGCAGCATCAAGTAAATCAAAAATTGACGTAGGTGAAATTAACTAAATGTTCCTGGAAACCTTAGACCTTTTCCTCGAGGCCGAGTTCCTGGAAGAGTTAAGCCCATTCCCGTTGCTTTTTAATGCCATTCCAGCAGCGGTTCCAACAGTACCTAACGCAGCTGCTTTTGTAACTGCTGAGGCATCAGCAGCTATCAGCGCTGGTATTTCCGCGAGTAACGGTTTTAGCGGTGTCGCCGATGGCACCTGTGGAAAGTTTAAAGTCGTATTCCGGTCTTGTTTTGTCTGGCTTTATCGAGATGTTTAAGCTGACGCGATGTGAACGACAGTTTATTTTCACCGCCTGTGATTTGATTTGGTTTTTTTAACGTTATTGTGGTTCCTGTTTTTTACTGATGCGGATTGTAGCTTTTTAATTTGACCAGGAGTCAGACTGACACAAACGTGATGGCAAGACATGTTCATAAAATACTAGTGTTTTTAAATCTTTACATTTTCCACTGGTGCGTCAACCAGTTTCATTCGACCACCAGCGCCTTCAAACAACATTGCCTTGTCGCTAATTACACCACCTGGATTTACTCTAGCTCTGAAGTGTATATCAACGACAGATTGTCTGAATAAATCAAGATCCTCCAGTGAAAAGTAATAGATCGGATACAGTGCTGTAAAATCCAACTGAGATTTGTAAACCAGTGTCTATGTTTAGATCACGTCCCATATACAACATCAATCGATGATACGCGCACGCAACACTATTTTCAAAATTCAAGATTATATCCTCGGATGGTTCTTGGTGTCTGTCTATTCGTAAAGAAACCTCACTGACTCCAAGGGGGTCAAATATCATGTGACTGCGCTCTTGACTACCCAGCCGATCAGTATTTTTCAGCGCAACAAATGCGTTTTGGTGCAAAACATCTTGCTGAGTTGCTATTTGCCACGTAAATACTCCGGTAATATTACTCTAAATACTATCCGTGGACAGTGTGCCATGACAGCAATGACTTCCCACCTGTGTTCATGAAAGAAAGTAATCGTTCTTCAGTGATCGAGGAAGTCATTACTGGCATCGACAGTGAAAGTTTAATCCGGTTCACCTTACCATCAGCAGCTCCACCAGCAGGCCAAATAGCATCATAGTCGTTAACGTTTCGTACAAGCACAACTGCGTGTTTCGCTCCAAAGATAACTTTTCTGACATTTCTGCAAAATCCAAAGATGTGTGACAGTGGAAACGCGCATGAAAATCTTCTACGGATACCTTTTAGCACGTTTTTACGCGTAGCAAATCCAAGATTGTAATCGTCGTTGGTGTTTTGTAGCATCAACAAAGCAGCACCTGGTCTAGCTATTGCTCCAGCTGGTTGTGGGTCAACCACCCCGGTTGATACCCCATCTTGTGGTACCTGTACTTGAAGAAATTTCCTATAATCAGGATGATTAGAGTTATCTTTGTAAAACATCATCGACGGACCAGCTGATCTTGAATAATCGTCCGAGTATCTTGCTAACCCTATTATTGTTGTGGCAACATCACCTTTTTTAATTGTCTCAATGTTTTTTCCATCAATCATGTAGGTGGCGCTGTCAAATAACCCCATAATATCATTAACAAAAGCAACTATAATATTAGCGTCGTATGGAGTACTGGCAACATCTGTTACAAGCTCACCTTCCACTTCAATAAACTCCTCGGAGTGTAGAAAATATATACTTGTATCATGGACTTGCAATTCAATTCTTCCTTGTGCATTAGGTACACGTGCGTCGTAAGAATAAAATTGATAATCACGCACGGATTTATCTTTGTGAATTGGTTCATCCATATCGAATGCTGTGTCGGATATGCGTTTGAACATCTTATTGTATTGTCGTTTTTCCAAATGGTTATCGTGCATAGCTACGAAGACCGCTTCCTGAAGAAAAAAACTCGTGTTTGTTCCGCTAGGTTCTTGTCTTACCAATTCTACTAGTTTTTGATTTGCAGCCTGATTTATTATTTTACTGACATTTGCGGGCATAACTTCGGTGCTTTGTCATTTTACTGGTCTGGTTGTTGCTGAACCACCTTTCGTCTGCGTACTAATCGTGTTATTTTGTCTTAGATTGCCGAAAATGCTTTACTAGCAACGTTACCGATTACACCAGGAGCTTTTTCAAGAATAACGTCGATGGCTTTCGTTGATAATTGCTTTGCGATTGGTGCTGCTTTGGGAGCTATTCTTGTAAATAATCCCCGAGCAACATCGCCAAGTTCATCCCCGTAATACGCGCTGTAAACGGGTAATCGTGAGTTTACTACTCTGACAATCTCGGGTCTGCGGTGACCGTTGTTGTGTATAATCATCTTATTTGTTAGTTATTCGTTTAATCGCTGTGGTATCCATCCATGATTTCATTAATAAGTTCCCGATAAACATTAATATCCATGATACCACCTTGAAATAATCGTCGACAAATATCAGCTGCTTCATTCATTATTTCCGGAGAATTATTTTCAGCTCGTTTTCCTCCTATGAGAACTTCTAGTCGTTGCACGTCATTGATGATATTGTTAGGACAAGCAACACGACCACTTCCTGAAAACCAGTGTCAGGTGCATCGTAAAATTCTTCTGGAGATTGCGGTCGAGAAGGTTGCATCTTTACTTTTTCCGATACACTGTTTCTACATGCTTTAAACTCGGGGTCTTGTAAATTAACCTGTGAATTTTTGGCGGCGAAATATAATGAAGGAATCCAATTTGTAGCTTTTAGTGGTTTAACAAATTCAGGTTTTAAATATGTTCTTCTAGAATCATAACCACGCGCAGCAATATCGATTAATTCATTCGGGTTTTTGGCAAAGTGTTCAAGAGCGGCATTGGTAAACATTCGTGCAGGTAGTGACTGTAACCCAGGAGACTTAGATTCAGGTTGAGGTTTTTGTTTATCTGTTGCTGCGGTGGAGGAAGTTTATATGAAGGCTCTTGCTTCGGAGGTGACGAACAGGGAGGTGGTGTCCCTTGTTTTAGCTGAAATTGAGTACTTAAAAGATAGTTATCTATTTCATTTAAATATGATAAATATAATACATCACTATTTGAAATTCGATCCTTTTTAAAGTTTACGCGAAATATCCATTTATACCAGCTTATCATATCCAGGTTTTAGAAATCTATCTTTGTAACTAAAACTCGAAGCTGCAAAAGCACCTAGTTTGGAAATACTACTTATTGCAACTATTTGCTTAATAGCGCTATCATTCAATTTATCAAATAGTGTAATCTGTTCTTCCGGTTTTGCTTCTTCCCTTAGCGCAAAGTTCTTTCTTATTTTACCGATACGTTCAGGTGTTTCAGGCGGAGGTTGTTGTGCAGCTATTTCAGTTGCAGTTTTTTTTTAAGATTATTTGTTTTCTTAGTTTCCTTCGCGATTTTTCCAGTTTGTTCAGCAGTTTATATTATTGATGGAAGAAGACCTTCGGTAACCTTTGTGACTCTTTCAGTAACCGTTGTGATAGGCTTAAATAATTATGTACCCGTTGCGAATTCAACTTGGGCTTCTTGACGCGCTTGTAGTTTTTGTTTAACAGCGTTTCTCAACGGAATATATTTTTTAATTACTTCTAGTCGCTCTCGATCTAATCTAGCTGTGTAAGATTCCTGCGCTGGTGGCATTATCTGATATAATTTTATTTTAACTGATAGCAGCAGAGAGGGCGGAGTCTCATAATCGGCACCCAGTCACCGCATCCCTTATTTGCTATTTGCGATTTTCAGGAAGGCTTATTTTTGCAATTCGAGGGTGAGTCAATTATAGTCTGTTCGCCCTCTCTGCTGATAAGTTAATATTGATTCTGATTTATGTTTATTTGGCAACGAACTATGCACAGAAGAAGGGGAAAAAAACATTTTGCTACAAATGATAAATGCATGAATGTGTTAACGCAAATGATTAAAACACATGATAACATTTTTACTCCATTTAGATTACAGTTAAAATCTTTACGTTCCGGACTACACCAACCACTCCGCTCTTATCCTTCCTTCATCCCTCTCGTGTCATTATATGTATGTATGTCACCTATTTTCACTATTTCAACAGCTTTTCCCTTTAAACTTGTTAATTATTTGTTCATGTCATAGAGAGATGTCTGCCGAAACCTTGGTTACGCTGGCTGCGGCGTCAAACTCGCGGAGCAGCAGCTTTGTCACGCACCCCGCCCTCAACTCGCCTCCACGATGCGGTATTGTCGTTAAAAAGCGTAAAAATGCGACGGCAAAGCGGTCTTTTTAATTCTGCCAGCTTTTCAGTACCTTTGATAAGGAAGTAGATGGCTCAAGTGCATATTTATAGTAGAAGGTCATTAAATATCAATATTCTTACAATTTTCATGCTAATCAGCCGCGTACATAACCAGCTTCTCTGCAACCAACACTGTACAAAGTTGTCAAAGACGCGAAGACAGCAATAAAATAGCAGCCAATGAACATTTTAGGTAATGGGTGTACTAGAACAGCTTTAATTTGTTATAGCTGACAAACCAGTCATCTATTGTCTCCACATTACTGCATTGTAAAACCTCCAGTATGAGCAGACCTCGTGAAGGAATCGGTCAGCTAGGCAAAGAGCGCCCTGAATCCGTCTATAGGGCGATGGTTGGCGCAAGTCAACACATTAAACGTTTTCCACGAGGCGGGGCAAAATTATTGAACATAGTCAAACAGGACAAACGATTAACGCAAAAGAAACCGTAGAATTTACAACACTACATTAATGTGTCTAATGAAAGTATTTCAAAACTGTGGATATATCCCCTTACTGGTTTGAAATCTGATAAGATATACAGACAGATATACAGAGACCTACAACATACAGGCAGAGAGATGGATTCATGTATAAGCCACAATGCACTCCTTCCCATCGCCCGACTCCAGTTACAACAGGAAAAATAGTTTATATGAATAAAAACTTCAATTTGCATAATTTTATTAATTTATTAATATTAGATTAAAGTATAAAATATTTGATGTGCGTGTGTGCGCACGTGTGTATGTGTGTGTGTGCTGTTGAAAATTACAACAGTTACAGCATATGATAACAACAAAGAAATACAAAAAGCATCATTTGGAGCACATTCTCAGGAGGATAAATAATTTTTTATGTATATATGATGGGGATTTCTTAACTCGATAGTCTCTGATTAATGTATATAAAATACTGATGTATTGATTATATATATATCACAAGAGTAAATGTGAACACAGCAATAATGATCTGATTCATTTTGATAAGACCTATTTACTTTAGATGCGAAAAGATAAATCTCAAAAAATTTGACACATTTTGAAAATACTTATACCATTGATTGTTTATGCATTGCAAATGTATGCCTACATATACCAAATAAAGTGTATACCATTGTCAACAACCAGTTAATGCGACTATCGTGCATATACCAAATACAGTGTATACCATTGTCAACAACCAGTTAATGCGACTATCGTGCATATACCAAATAGTGTATACCATTGTCAACAAGCAGTTAATGCGACTATCGTGCATATACCAAATACAGTGTATACACTGATTGAATGATTCCTTGGATTTAAGTGGCGTTCGCACATAGTGCATGTGCCACTGGTTTATTCCTGCACAGCAGGATGCTAATTGTTCCTGAAAAAAGGAATCAGAGCCACACGCCCCAAGCGTTTATGCACTCAAGGAGTGCTGTTAATTGAGCCGTCATAAAGCGAAATGTAGTGTTTCATGCTACCTGAGTGGTAGGCTGACATGAGAGGGAGTAGACCCAGCACACGCTCATGTTTGAGTCGTCTGTACCAATTTAGTGGATAAGTGGGAATAAAACCACCACTCACTCATTCTTGTTTGTTTTGTTTGTTTGTTTTGTTTGGTTTTTTTTTTGTTGGTTTGTTTTGTTTTTTTTGGGGGGGGGAGTGGGGGGGGGTTAGGTATTTATGCGCGCATTGCACGCTTTTTGTTGTCCGACCGAGACATGGGAGGAAGTGGGCTTGAAGGCAGGCGCCCATCCACAGGAGGGTGTCCATTGACTACGGGGTACTGGCCTAAAATTCAAAAACATCCTAAACTTTCTAGACACAACTGGACTAGAAGAGAAAATACAACCACCCCAATCAACCCTGCCAGGGAGAAAACAGATCATACATAAACCTATTTCTTAACCCTAGAAGACGGGACCTTTAACATGTCTCACAAGGGACCTGAACACTCAGCAAATAGCCCCGTCTTCTCTAATTATTCCTAAACTATTAAACAAATATACCCACCTTATAAAAAAAATTAAAGTTATTATTATTACCCACTCCCAATCCATTACGTACCAGATAAACTCAAACCAAAGACGGGAGCCTTTGACACGTCTCATGAGACCTGACCACTCAGCAAAAGTGTCTGTCTTAAATAAATCATTCCTAAAACATGAAATAAATATACCCTTGTCTTATTTAAAACAATCTCTTTCTCTCATCCCCTACTCCTACCTCCCTCTAACAATCTCCCCATACCTGCTCCTCAAACTCTCTATCAATAACAAAACAAAACGGCACAGAGTAGTCTTTCCAAATTCAGTACATTTTTAGAACTTTTCGGAAATAAAGATCCAAAATTCAAAATTCGCACAAGACGAAAACTAAAATGCATACATTTGTTAACATCCATTTATTAGACTTTGATCTTACAACCTTATTCTACCCGGGTTGCCTAGTGGCCTAAGGTGCTCGCCTTTACAGTTCACTGACATATCACCTCTGTCCGCATAGGTTCGAGTCTCGGGCTCGGTCAACGTGGATATTTGAGAAAACTGGTCAGTAGCTTCCCATGAATTGGTGATTCTTCCCAAGGTTTTCCCGAGTTCTCCCTCCACCAAATATACTGGACGCCATGTAAAGCTAAACATATGCTGAAAATTGTGTTAAATCCATAATAACAACAATAATATACCATATAGATTGTATACATTTGGCAACATCCAGTTAACGAGACGTTCCTGTATATGACACCATACACTTCTATGCATTGGTTAACATTCTGTTACAGATAAAATCAAGTTATAATATTTATATATGAATACAATTGCATGTACTTTCAATCTGAAAACGAACCAAAAAAGGAAACAGCAAAATGGAGAGCTCGCGGCACATTAAATATCACATTCGAAAACTGATAATCATCAAAGTGTAGACGTCACTTTGTTTAAAACGTGAAGTGAAAACGGTTCTCTCTCGCTCTCTCTATCTCTATTGCTCTATCGCTCTCACTCTCTCTCGCTCTCTCGTTCTCTCTCTCTCATATGATTATAAAGCAATATTTTACCTAGTTTATCGGGGGTGGGGTGGGAATGGGTTCCTTCTGTTTCATTTTTTATGTCAGCAAAGAACTCAGATACTTTGAATTTGCAAAAATCCGTGAATACATTATTAAATTTATTAGTGTGTACTTGGCTCAGTAAATTAAATGAGAGATGAAAAAGAAAAGAATACAAAACCAACAAAGAAACTTTTATTTGGTCTGCACACACTATATAATACTACTTATTAGAGGAGTACGGTCTTGTAATCAAAGATTCGGATAAGTTAACGGATGCTTACGATGACAGATTGTGCAGTAGCCGCGACACGTCTTTAAAGCCAAATGGCTACTGAATAGCAAGATGTTATGAATAATGCAGACGATAGTGGGATGTCAAATAAAACGAGTCACTTTTATCCTTATCAAGTGTAAACAAATCTGAGACTGCAATTAATATCCATTCATTATATTCCTTTGTTACCTATACAAAGTGTTCTTGTAAATATTTCGTACCACCACGTTTCTAGAAGACATATCTGACAGAATATACACATAAACGAGTGTTGTGTGGTTATCAACATGTCCAATCACATCCTCAGAGTTTAAAACTTGGTACGTAAAATTTATTCAACTGCACGCTCTACTACCTGTACTCGTGATCCCTCTCATGCATAACCTAGAAGGTCCGGCTAATAGTACCGATGACATATCATCGCACTATATTTGAGAGAGCTAACTGGGCATGGTGCAAATTCAGTCCCATACAGATATCTTTCCCTCTTTTCTCCTAAGTTTAAAATCGCCGACAATGAAGCCAGTGTCAAAGCCAAAATAATCATAACAATGCAAGTAATATTTAAATAAAAACAGCATTGTTTTAGAAAAGGCAATTTGCATTATGTTGACCTCGGTGCTTTCATATGGAAAACGAAGATAATACTAAGAGCAAAACTGTAATGAAAGCACTGGTGGAGTGACTTGCTGAGCTGGTCTCCTTGTTTGTACCAACTGTTCCTCCAGATGCTGTAGTGAAAACACTAGTAGGGTAACTTGCTGAATTCGTCTCATTGTTTGTACCAAATGTTGCTCCAGCAGCTGTAAGAAAAGAGGAATAAGTGAAACGATGTACAGCCTGTACAACAAGACCTGTGCGTGGTCACAACAACTAAACACGTGTCGTCTGGAATGTTTGAATGCCTTTAGATGAAGGATAAAGAGTGTAAATTTTTATCCCACATATGTAACCTCTAATCAACAAGGTGACAATGTGGATTTGTTCCCAGAATTCCTTGCAAATTAAGTTCTGACAACAATATCAACAACAATAATACCTCATGGTTCGCATGGACTAGTGTGGATGCACATAGTATTACAAATAGAATTCACACATAGCATTTATATCAGACGACCTTAATTTGTGGTCTAATTTTCTGTCTGTTTCAACGAATGAGAACATGAAATGGGGCTACCCTACAGACCCATGAAACAGTACAAAGTAACGTTTAAAACTCATGCATCTAAGTTTGTTTTTCCCACTGTAAGGTCATTTGTATTACCAGCAAAAGGCATACGGACTAGGAGCATTATTATAACTTCAGCGTCAGTGTTCACGAATGTAGTTCAACTCATTTTTTTGTGTTTTTTCTCTCATTTAAAGTGGGTGAGATAGGAGTTAGATTTAGGCATTCTTGGCATTCCTTTAAAGAAAATGGTTGGGGGTTTTCTTTAGAATATGAACATTATCAGCATTATGGTTTGCTTGTATGTGTGTATTTCGGCCAAGTTCACCGTGAAGTTAAATCATGGACCCCACTGCAGATTGTTTTGTTTACAGTCCAGCATCTCCAAAACGTCCCAGACAACGTATGACAACAACTCCTCTTTGAAGATACTTTAGATAAACATATGATTTATTAGGATTTGGACACACTAGAAAGTTCACTACTGACAAACAAATGTACTATATAGGAAAACAATAATTATGAGTCCAAGTATACTTGGCAGAATCTGGACTGACTTAAGCTACGATTATGTTGATATCATGAATACTCTCCGAAATACAAAACATACATATTAGGGATATATTGGGAAGTTAACTTATGCTAATTATAAATGCTTATAATTGCGTGATTCTTTATGTTGTTTTGAGTTTGGTTGTTGCCTTTTTTTCTGGTTCGAAAAATATTATTCTGTCACAAAATAATGGCTAGGCCAAAGAGTCTGAGGTTGCGTCTATCTTGTGCATTCCGATTTAATACAGTTCACTCATAGTCGAAGGGTGTAACGCGGGATTTCCTTTAGAAAAGAAAATGTTGGTTAGGGAAAAGTCGATATTTATTGAGGATTGGGATGGGGCAGGAGGAGAAAGTGGTGGAACATTATGCGAAGTCTCATTATAGATCAGATTTCATAGAAATCGAATCCTCAAATACCGTTACACATAAATCATGTGAATTGTGTACTCCATTAATTTTGTACGGAAAAGTGTAGTCGGCAAAAACTTAACTCATTACCAACCCACCATCCTTCATGTAGGCACCCTCTAGCCACGTCCCATAATATCTAGCTGGTTAGAACTTGGAGATGTCCCCTCGTTTATTCGAAATGTAATAATCTGGTAACTTTTTTTAAAATTGTATTTGTCCCAGTACTACCTTCTGTTTGTGCTTTTGTGATACAAACAAATAAATATAGCATGGAAACTTAAATTTTGGTAATAGAATTTCGTCCGGTTGTTCTTTTATTTCTGATTTCATACTATTTAGTTGCCAAACGTCGGAAAATAGTGACTTTTCAAACAATTCAGACAACTAATCCATTTTACAGTACTATCACCTGAATATACAGGTCGGTTAACAAAGCATGATTAAATGTATTCAAAACATAAAATGTACGCATACATAAAATATCAATAGACCTATTTCAAGTCACCTTTAACATCAATTCGCATCCAAAATGTTCATCAAATTTATTTTCATACAATGATCGCTTCCTTAACGGCACCAGGTACAATTTCATAATAATGAGGAAAATATGAAACCGGATATCATGTTTTATTTGGTTTGTCTTCAATCTAATTCTTTTGAAAATAAAGTTAAAGAAATTGTGACTGGTAATTTTTTAATTTAAAATAAGAAATACTTCTCTCATACAAAGACAATGTACACTGTGTATAAAGATCTGCATGAATGTCTGTGCGATTCAGTCAAATTATAACAAGCATATATACATTTTGAAAATTATTCCCCACCCTCTCCTGAAAATGTGATGAATCTAGTGAAAAGGAGGCACACACACACACATATTGCATCATCACAGGATATTTACGTAACAGAGAGACTGATATTTGAGGCTAATGAACTTGAAGTTAATAGTAACTTACCTGGGCACCAATTGCACATGCTGGGGCATTCCTGGGGAACATTTACGTATACAGGACAACCAGACTTTCCATAAAAAGGACACTGCGGAGGGTCTTTAATTTCCGTGCAGTTTACTACAAAAATGATCAAAGGCCAAGATAGAGGAACTACTTTCAATGTACATGCACATTGAGCAGTATTTTGGAACAATCACAGCTTATGTTGACTGCTTAAATTTCTTAGATTAATTAATCAATTGATTATCTGGGATTTTTATTTTATTTATTTCATTTTGCTAATTCCAACGAATTATTATATTAAATAAATGAATTCCTCTCAATATAACTTTCAAGACTGGTAATACTACAAAGAATGCATAAGTCTAAGTATTAATTTTCTTATTAGTAAACAGATCTGTGTTATAACACCGAACAATAAGGAACCAGGTCAGCTTGGCCTCTCACATTAGAACTTAGGTCCTTGTCTGATCAGGTGATGTTTACTTGTACTAACAGTACAACGTAACCTTGAAACCCATGACTGAAACAATTTATGCACTATACATGACTCATCTTTAAACAGAGAACTTACTATTGATAAAAAATTTAGTATTAACATACGAACTAAATAAACCGTACGAACTATAATTATGAACGATAATACACATAATATAGGTACACATATCAGTGATACGTACGCTAAGTAAGGGCCGTATAAAAGATCCATATGATTTATCTGAATGTACATGTATTACTGTTTAACACTTATGATAAGATTTACATATTTCAAGAAATATTTAGTTCTTGAAATGGCTTTTTTTCCTTCATGAAATTGATTTGACCCATGTATTTCCAATAGGAAGAGGTCCAGATGATAGAGCATATTGTTTTTAAGATAAGTAAGTCGGAAAGTCCAAAACGTCAGACAAATCTATCCATAATAATTATGTGCTTACTCAAAAATAAACTTAGGATGAATTTTTGAAAGTTGTTGACTGTTGCTCAAAATAATCTTTCCTCGTTTTTGCAAGGAAAATACATCTTTGCATGATTTTAGGCTCCAGTGTAAATGTGAGAATAGGCTACAGTAGAAATGTCAGAATAGACTGCAGTAGAAATGTGAGAAAAGACTAAAGCATAAATGTGAGAAAAGACTAAAGCATAAATGTGAAAATAGACTAAGCATTAATGTGAGAATAGACTAATCATAAATGTGAAAATAGACTAAGCATTAATGTGAGAATAGACTAAGCATTAATGTGAGAATAGACTAAGCATTAATGTGAGAATAGACAAAGCATAAATGTGAGAATAGACAAAGCATAAATGTGAGAATAGACAAAGCATAAATGTGAGAATAGACTAAGCATAAATGTGAGAATAGACTAAGCATAAATGTGAGAATAGACTAAGCATAAATGTGAGAATAGACTAAGCATAAATGTGAGAATAGACTAAGCATAAATGTGAGAATAGACTAAGCATAAATGTGAGAATAGACTAAGCATAAATGTGAGAATAGACTAAGCATAAATGTGAGAATAGACTAAGCATTAATGTGAGAATAGACTAAGCATAAATGTGAGAATAGACCACAGTATGAATGCGAGAATATATAGGAAACTATTTAATATGGATTGCGTGTACTTACAAGAGCACAATGGTTGGACATAGAATGGTAAGCCCTTGTGGCATGTGCACGTACATTTATCCAAAACCATGTCACCTCCATTTAAACAAACCTTGTTTCCACAGTCTAAAATACAAAATAATGCAGCAGAAAAATAACAATTTTATTTATTTATTTATTTATTTACTTATTTATTTATTTATTTATTTATTTTTAAATTTATTTCTTTATTTCTTTATTTATTTATTTATATTTATTTATTTATTTATTTATTTATTATGGGCATCATCTCACCCACCAGCAAAACACTCCAGAAGAGGGACAAAAGACCTATGTTCACAAATCTCTAAACAATACTGTACTTTTTACCCCCTGAAACGTCTGCATTCCCATTTCGAGATAAGAAAAATGAGACCATGACAGTGATCCAACAGTCTTTTGAAGATCGATGGTATTTTATATGTTCTGTTTGTTTCTTTGGCTTTAGAATTCATCAGGATAAAAACCTAGTGGTTCACGAGTCAAGAAGTCCGTTGGATCATGTGTCTAGCTCACGACCAAATATATTCCTGGTGGACAGTTTCAATTCCTTTGTCATATAGAGAGAATGTAATGTAATAGTACAGTTTTTATTACTTACCGCAGAGTCCGTTTGAACACGTAAAGGGACAATCGGCACAAGTGGATCCCATTTTGTATGGATATACGTGGTCAAAATTTCCCCTGTAAATATACGCACGTAGATGTCATCGCAAACCAAGTATATACAGTCGAAAACATGCTTAAAATAATTACGAAGAATTTTTGCACGAAACCTTTTATTGTATTTTCTTTCTTAGGAAGCAGAAAAACTTAATTTGATGAGATCACATATTTAGCATACTTGCCCTAGTTTCAACCAAAATCTTGTGAGAAAACCTTTTCGTTTCTGCATCATCTTTGAATTGAAATAATGCATCAAAATTAAATTCAAATTTAATTTAATTTTTTAAAAAATTAAATAAAATTAAAAATCAAGTACAATATTTAATCTTTGGGTTATAAAAAAAGTTGGACATTAATCAGCCTGACACACTGAGGGAACCAAACTATCAGACCACCTTAAGGGTTATAGCAGTAACGAGTTTATGGAGCTTCAGTTACTGCTAAAACAACTGTCTGGACCAGAATAAGTAACCAGTATGCACAAAATGCAATTTTATAGAGGGATTAATTTAGTGAAGTTTTGTTGCGTACATTGATCAAGCTGATAATATATTCCGTCTTTGAGTCGATTTATGGAAGTTTTATTGCATATATTTCTCAATCTGCTCATATCTTCTGTCTTAGTCATCAATCCACATGCCATTAATTATAACAATGAAAGAACTAAACTATGGCATATACACAATTTATAAACATTTCTTCATAATTAATATTTTAGCATATAAATAAATTTTAAAAACTTACGCTGGAGCGTAATTGCACACATAGTAGTATGTCCCTGCACATTTTGCATATCCGCATCCTATTTTCGTTGACTGTGCCCAAACCATCTGATAATATATATATATATATATATATATATATATATATATATATATATATATATATATATATATATATATATATATATATATATATATATATATATATATATATATATATATATATTGTTTAGCAGCAGAGGAGGTGAACAGACCTTTTGCTAGAACGTTGTTTTTTAAAAACTAAAGCATTCTACGAAAACGACAAAAATAAGGTAAATAGCGTCAAACCGAAGCCTCCAACTGACCAAGAGTTTCTCTAATTGGGTTAGTTTATTTTGTTTCTTTATCTTTGTCGTTTTTTTTTTTTCTAAATGTGTATGTGCGTTCGTTTACCCGCCGGTCGTTTCATTGAGGTCGCACCTAGTCTCCTGCTATAAATGTATGAGTAATTAAATCATTGTTATATCAATAATGGAATCATACACTATTAGATTAGCTAGAGAAAGATTAGAAGCAATTAGAAGATATCTTCCTGTTCGTGATGCTCTCAAACAAAAACTAAAGGAACAACAATTTGCACAACTTGAATATGCAGAAGATAAAGAACGATTTTGTAAACCTGTTTGAAATTGACGCAGATAAAGACTATGGCGTAAATAAACACATAAAACCTAAATTTTTAAATGATTATATTAATGGTAAAAATGATTGGGTTAAGGATATATACTCTCTATTTAGTAATAATATTCCTAGCGATAATGATTGGGGTTTTGCTACATTTAAACATGATATAGAAAGACATAGAAGACGGGTAGCGGAGAAGAGAGAGAAAAAAAGAGACGAGAAAGACTAGTAGCACAAGGAAGATTTTATACTCCTCCAGAAAAACAGAAAAAAGATTCTGCTATTGGAAGTGGTTTTTCTACTCAAAGAAGTGGATTAGGAACTGGTCCTGACAGCGTTCTTGCCAATGTTGATCGCTTAGAAATTCTGATCATAGGAAAACGTGCAGGAAATAATTCTCCAGATTTTTAAAAAAAATGAAATATATGATATTTGCCGAATATTGTTTACAGGCAGTGTTATGGATCGTAACATTTATCATTCTCTCATTAATGAAATTGTTGTTGATTATCACAGCGACTGAAAACAATTGATTAGGCAGCATGTAATTTGAGAATGATTATACACAATGCTCAACGAGGGCCTGTAATAGGGTAATAAACTCACGATTGCCTACTTACAAAGCGATTTACGGAGATGGACTTAGTGATGTTGTTCAATGTTTATTTAAGAGAATAGCTCCAAAAGCAATACCAATTGCAAAACAATTAGGAATGGAAGCTATTAACGCTATTCGCAATAAAGGTATTGGTGCTGTTGGTAATGTTGCTGGTAAAGCATTTTTAGCAATCAAAGAAAGATTAGCTCGATTAGTACGAAGAAAACCACAACCAGTAAAATTACCCAACACTGAAATTATGCCTGCAAATATCAGTAAAATTAAGCTGCAAATCAAACACTAACAGAGTTGACTAATATACTCCAGTCAAAAAAAAAATAATATAACGGCAAGTTTAATAACCAAGCAATATTGAAACCGGTATCATCAATCTCGATAATAGTTCTGATCCTGGTACTCATTGCGTTGTATAATAATAATGATAATAATAATAATAATAATAATAATAAAAATAATAATGAGGACTTTGTATAGCGCCTAATCTTTAGAAGCTCTAAGCGCTTTACAACATTAGACAACACCTATAAGATAAGAAACATAATCATATTGTTACAAAAACAAACAACACGAAATTAGAAAAACATTTAAAAAAATAAAAAACATGCTGAGAATGTTTCAGGTAGGAAACATTATTAGATCTTTAAGTTTGTTTATACGCAACTGATCCACGTGGAATTATTTATTTTGATTCGTACAGGTTGGCTCCGCCAAAAGACTTTTTAAATTACGTAAACACAATAACAACTCCAGTCTGGTTTTCAACATTATCAACACAGACAATAACAGATCCGCCAATATGCGGCCGTGAAGCAATTACTGCACTCGACGCTATATTTTCATCAACATTACTACCTCATAAAGCCGTGCACGAGTATACAAGTAGCCGTTAATCATTTTAAATAGATCTTAAAGTACAATGGTAGATATTTACGGAAGATCTTCTTCTATTAAAGACAAGGAAAAAAAAGATGATATTAATTTGCCAAATTACGCGACTAAAGATGAACTTGCCGATAATATGAACCTCTCTGGAATTGACCAAGATGAAGTTGTTATTTTTCAGGATAAATATGGTGTTTTAAAGACGAGTAATATTAAATGGAATGACATAGTGCGTAGAGTAAACATGCAGCAACAGAATGTGTAACAATTAATATAATAAATTGATTCCATTATTTTATAAAAATCGATCGATTAAATACCGGCTCCGAATAATAATATATCTTTCATCGCAGATCTTACCAACTAATTAGCTAATGTTTCTCTAATATATTTATTTTTATGGAATTTAACGAGTGAATCAACTTCACATCTGCAATATGTCGTTGTTGCAGATCATTTATAAGCTAAATCATGAACGTTACGTGCTTGATCAATAGCATTTATTGGAAACTCTCCAGGTCTTGGTTGATCTCACTCGTCAAATTGGATATCAAGTTGGGTTCCAGGACTGCAAAAATTATATCCTGGAAGATGTTGTTCTCCTGGGTATTTAGCTCATGGAGTTCCTGGTAATTTTCCTAATGAAGTAGCGATATCAACAACAATTTTATTATTAGAAATAAATTTATATTCTTTTGTACCTCATATACCTGTAAGTTCAAGCTCTATTTTTTGTTGTTGTTATTATTGCTGCTAATCCACATGAGGTGGTGAATGCTCTACATCGAACACAATATAAATTCATATTATTTATTATATTTGCACAACATGGATGTCATTGGTTTCTCAGCGATACGAAAACAGGAGCCAGTAAAACATATTTCAGCATTACCGAATTCCATCAGAATGATGATAATAGGTTCATTCTGATCGGGTAAAACAAAATTACTGATAATGAGATGGATCAAATGGGATAAGTTTTATTTAGTATCTCCGTCAGTTGATGATCAGAGATGTTACGATGTTCTTAAAGATTTTAATGAAAACGCAAAATTATTGGACTAAGAGGGTGATGATAGTATTAATTTTATTACTGATATTGATGAAGCCACATCTGTAGATGATCTCGATGGAATTATTTTTAATAATTTAGTAGTATGTGACGACTTAATGCTGGGCAAACAACCAAATCCAGCAAGAATATTTACTCGAGGCAGACATAAAACACAGACGTGATTTATGTTACTCAACGATATACACAAATACCTAAAGTGATCAGAATTTTAACTGCAATATTTTAGGTGGGTTTAAGAAGTTGAAACACATACTATTCGAAATATTCATCAGACTTGATGTAGCGGGGATATGGGCATGAGTAGAGTAAAAAACTTCTTTTCAAAAACACAATCTACTCCACACGGATTTATAACAATAAATTTACACGATCCTCGATCGTATAGGTCCTGATAAAATATTTGGATGAGAGACTGATTTAATTACTCATACATTTATAGCAGCAGATGAGGTGCGACCTCAATGAAACATCCGGCGGGTAAACAAAACACGCATACAAATTTAGAAAAACACGAACTACAAAGATAAAGTAACAAAATAAACTAACCCACTTAGAGAAACTCTCAGTAAGTTAGAGGCTTCTGTTTGGCGTTGCTGACCTTATTTATTTTGTTTTTGTTTTCCTAGAATGATTTTTTCTGCAAAAAATGACGTTCTAGGAAAAGGTCTGTTCACCTCTTCTGCTGCTTGTCATGCATATTTGATTTAATTTATAGTGGATTTAATTTAATTGTTTATTTGTTAGTTTTTAAAATTGTATTCTATTGTAATGTAACTTGATATACTGAATTTTACATTTTCTAGAAATTCAGTTCAGTTCTGTTTGACCTGACAGTTTTTTTGTAAACAACTAATAAAAGAAACTTGTATCTAATGCTGACCTAATTCCTGACCTTGATTCAGAACCAGTAAGAGTTGAAGTAAACAATGTTTTTCAAATTCTTTCTATGGGGAGTAACATTCATAAATTGAAATCGAGGACATTCTTGGAGTAAGTGACAAATGACATGTATCAATTAGGTTTTACCAGTGGATCGAGCCACATCCGGGCATATGTTTTGCGTTGTAGATAGTATTATTGTTAATGTTTTGAGTAAAAATAACTATTTTTGCTTTAACGCTGGAGAAGTCTAGGTGTTTTATGTTGTGACCAGTTTTCGGGCTAATTATTTTGTTTTCTTCAAACTATTTTTCCCTAGAAATACTTTTGCTCCAAAATAATTCTTGGACAAAGACAGTTATCGAAATTTACATAGAATTCAACACTGGAATATTATTTTTGGTGATTCAACAAAGAACTGTTGATACATCAGTACGACACTGACCATATCATACGTCATCGCCTTCCATTTTTTTATTTCGTCGGGAGTTGAATTCAGTTTTACTGGAACTTTTCTTACTATGACTTCTATTTTTTAATTCTTGGATTATATTTGGATTTCATTCGTAAAATCGTAAGTTTTGTTCTCATTTTTACCATGTGTTACTATGGAAATAACTTATTTGCCATATTTCACAAACCTTGTTGTCTTAACGTTTTTCTTGTTACTGTTTGAAAGAGCCTAAAAATACCCAAGAAAATTGGATTGCTCGTCCTTGGGAGATAAGAATTTTGGCTGACATAGTTTTAAAAAACATTTTTAAATCCCAAGTACTCTTTTTACATTTTTTAAATCTTTAGAGAAATCTGCAAGCTTTTTATACAATGTCATCAAAAGTAGAAATATTTCTTTCAAATCCTACCCAGGAACAGTTAGACCTTTTAAAAAAAGATGAATGATTCAACTTGCCAGAAAATATGATCTTTCTGAAGCAACGTCTTCCACACCGAACCAAAAAAGAAAAAAATATTGTGGTTCAGTATTTGATAGAAAAGAGTATTTTGGATAAAAGTATTTTGGTTTTGATCAGTAAGTCTGTATCAGACCCTGACATAAAAGTTAAATACTTAAAATTAAAATACGAGATAGAGTTCAGGAAACTTGAACATCAGAAAGATGAAAAACAAATGCAGGTACAGAAAGATAAAGAAGAAAAACAAATGCAATTAGAAAAGGAAGAAAGAGAGAGAGATAATGACAAATGCAGTTACAAAAAGAACAAATGCAGTTACAGAAAGAGGGGAAACAAATGTAATTAGATAACTAAGAAAGAGAGAGACAGATGCTAATATCAAAGAGAGAAGGAAGAGAGGGAATATCAGTTTAGAATAAAAGAAATAGAGCTGGCAAGTGAAAAGCACATTCCCACTTTAGATACAAATTAAAGTTTTGTTGTTACAAAAACAATTAGGTTAGTGCCAACTTTCAGGGAAAAAGAAGTAGACAAATATTTTCCTCGTTTTGAAAAAATTTCGGAAAATCTAAAATGGCCAAGGGAGCACTGGACTTTCATTATAACATGTGTACCTACTGGAAAAGCTAGTGATATTTACCATTCACTGTCACTTCAGCAAAGTGATGGCTATAGTGCGGTTAAGGAAAGCATCTTAAAAAGTTATGAGTTAATCCCTGAGGCTTATCGGCAGCAATTAAGAAACTATAAATAAAAGAAGCTAACAAACTATAGTAGAATTGCAAGAGAAAAAGAGCAGTTATTTGTTAGATGGTGCTTAGCCATGAAAGTTGATAAAGATTATAAAAGTCTCAAACAACGTGTATTACTTGAACAGCTTAAGAACTGCGTCCATGGTGACATTAAGACTTATGATGAGCAAAATTATGCTCGTGCCGCTGACGAGTATTCTTTAGTTTTTAAAGATTTTTTGTAGGCAAGTCTTCCACTCAGGAGTCTTCTGGCAGAAAAGTATTTCAGCCCAATGCAAGCCCTTCCAAATCTCAAACTGGCACAACGTTTAAGAAATCAAGCTTCTGATAAGCTTGATCAAAAAGCCTTGTCTCTCCCTACGTTTACCTATTGCGAGAAGAAAGGACACGTTATTTCTGATCACTACATATTGAACAATAAGCAACAGAATCAAGACAGACCTATTCCACATGCTCTTATTTCTAAGCGGTCACGGTCACGGTCATGTATTGAAAGCAATGCATTTGCTGGGATTAATAAACCGCAGTCTGATTTTATTTTGGAGAATTATGAACCATTCATGTCGAAGGATTCTATATCATTCTTGGATGATTCGGTCTATCCCATCCCAATTAAAATGTTAAGGGATACTGGAGCTTCTCAAGAGTCTTTTTTTTTTAGGTACTTTCCCTTTTTCTGAGTAGTCGTATTCTAATGAGAGTGTTCTTATTCAGAGTGTAGAGTGCGGCTTTGTTAATGTTCCTCTCCATTGAGTAAATTAATCATCACACTTAGTCTAAGGACCCGTGACAGTTGTAACCGTTTATGCTTTACCCGTTGGGGGCAATCATTTATTGCAAGTCAACGACCTAGCTGGAGATAAGGTTGTGCTTAATCCACTTGTGACTGACAAGCCTTTTTGGATCAGAAAGTCAGTCATATTGGGGGGAAAATCCCAGATTTATACCCAGATTGTGCAGTTACCAGTGCTATGGCAAAGACAGCTATTGAGAATGATGTTGATCAGGAAAGTATTCCTTTAGCTGACACATGTATTGGTCAGACTTTTGATGAGGTCACTTTCACTCCTTGTTTGGATCATTCTCTTTATTCTAATCAGGGTGACAAACGACAATCATTTTTCATCGAATAAGTAAAAGATCCTGAGATCTCTTGTTTATTTAAAAGGGCCATTAGTGAAATGAAACCACTGAATTACCTGTTTGTCATTTCACTAAAACTGGAATTCGTTGAGAAAATGGAGACCTCCGCAGGTACCTGCTGGTGACGAGTGGTCATTGAATTATCAATTTGTAGTTGCAGCATCTTACAGACATGGAATTCTTAATATGGCCCATGAAACTTCTTTGGCTGATCATTTAGGGAAAAATGAGACTTATCACATGATCTTGAGTCACTTCTATTGGACAAAACTTAAAAGTGATGTTTGTAAATACTGCAGATCTTGTCATACTTGTCAAATGGTGATACAACCTAATCAGAAGATACCTAAGGCTCATCTGCAACTTATTCCTGAATCTGACGTACCATTTAGCAGAATAATGTTAGATTGTGTTCGTCCCTTACCTAAGACCAAGTAAGGTAACCATTATTTGTTGACCATAATGTGTGCGTCAACAACATTCCCAGAGGCAGTTCCTTTGAGGAATATTAAAACTAAAACAATAGTAAAAGCTTTGATAAAGTTTTTTACTCTGTTTGGGCTACCTAAACTGTCCAATCTAATCAAGAGTCAAAATTTATGTTTGAAATATTCCAGCAAGTTATGTACGAATTAAGCATCCAACAATCAAAATCTTCTGCCTATCGCCCTGAGAGCTGATGAGCTTTAGAAAGATTTCATCAAAGTTTGAAAAAATAGCATTCGGTCATATAAATTTCGATACAGGTACAGAGATGGATGAAGGCATTCATTTATGTTTGTTTGCTGTTAGGGACACAGTTAAAAAATCTTTAGGATTCAGTCCCATTGAACTAGTTTTTGGTCATACTGTGCGTGGACCATTTAAGTTGTTAAAAGTGGAACTTCTGTCTAATGAAGATACTGGAATTAATCTTCTCGATCATGTTTCCAATTTTAAGTATAAATTGTCACATGATTTTCAGTCTGCAAGAACTAATATGCTCTCTACTCAGTCAAAAATGAAATTAAGGTTTGATACAAATACAAAGGAAAGACATTTTCAGCCTGGTGATCGAGTTCTGGCTCTCTTGACCATACCACAAAATCCTCGTCAGGCCAAGTAGTATGGTCCTTACACGGTTGAAAAGAAAGTAAATTATTTAAATCATATCATAAATACTCCTGGAAGGCGAAAAGAAAAACAACTTTGGCACATAAATATGTTAAAGGAGTATGTTGAGAGAGATAGCCAGATTAATCATGCAATTAATTTAGTTGTACCTGTCCCACACAGTGAGGATTTAAGCGAAGGAATTCAATTGAACTCTATTGATTTTGGAGCAACAAATCTTCGGAATTCAGAAATTATGAATAATCTGGACCAGAAACTTTCACGTTTGCAACAACCAGAAATAAATGAACTTAAACAGTTATTGCTTGAATATTAGCACTTATTTCCAGATGTTCCTACAAGAACAAACAAAATTTACCATGACGTTGAAATTGTATATTCCACACCTGTGAAATTACACCCGTACAGGATGACCCTCTCAAACAGAAATACTTGATAAAAGAAATTCAGTATTTGCTGGAGAATGATTTCACAGTAAAAGAGATTGGAGGTCAACATGTATACTTGTTCCAAAACCAGATAATACTTCCCGTATGTGCACTGAATATAGAAAGGTGAACAGTGTTACGAAAACAGATTCAGTTCCATTACCAAGAAGCTATGATTGCATTGATAAATTGGAAATGCAATATATGTCACCAAATTTGACCTTCTGAAAGGATTTTGGCGAATTCCACTGACGGAAAGGGCTAAGGAAATTTCGGTATTCGTGACTCCAGATGGACTTTATCAATAAAAAGCGATGCCGTTTGGGATGAAAGGTTCGCTGAGTACTTTTCAACGTTTAATGAATATACTTATATCTGTTCTAGATAAATGTGATTCTTACATCGATGATGTCATCATCTACAACGACAACTGGAAAAAACATTTATCGACAATTCGGAAATTCGTTGACAGACCCACTGATGCGAGTTTGACAATTAATTTATCCAAAAGTGAGTTCTGCCGTGCTTGTGTAATATTTCTGGGACATATCGTGGGATATGGACAAGTTAAGCTTGTAGGTACTATGGTCAAGGCTATCTCTGAATTCCCTGTGCCTGTTAGTGAAAAACAACTGATGCGATTTTTTGGTATGGCTGGATGCTATTAGAAATTGTGTTCCAAGTTTTTGCATAATTGCTGAAACCCTGACAAATTTATTTGAGCAACAAAACCAAGTTTTATTGGTCTCAAAAAATGTCAGGAGGCTTTTGATAAGATAAAAGACATATTAAAGAGTGTACCGGTTTTTTTACATCTACAAATGTCAGTCAATCATTAAAACTGTCTGATGTTGCAAGTGATGTTGGGGTTGGAACAGTATTGATTCAAGAAGACGAAAATGGTGTTGATCATCCCGTGTGCTATTTTTCTAAGAAATTAAATAAGTACCAGAGAAATTATTCCACAATCGAGAAGGAATGTCTTGCTTCGATACTGGCATTACAACACTTTGAAGTTTACATTAGTTCACCTCCTTCTCCGATTATTGTGTTTAATAATCACAACTCCTTTACTTTCATTGATAGGGCTTGTGTTTATAATTCTTGGGTTATTTTGAGATTTACTTCGCAATACCGTAAGTTTTTTTTTCCTCATTTTTCACTTTGCAATCTAAGGAAATAAATTAGTTGTTAAATTTTACAAAGCCTATTGTCTTCACTCTTTTCTATTACTTATTTTAAGAGCATAGACTCGTAACAGTACAACATAAAACATGTCTGCAGACTTACAACAGGAACACAAGTAATCAGGATGACTCCAAAATAGGAATGAATCTTATTTCTCAGTTCTAGCTTTATATACACTTTCGACTGCATTTCACAACATACACCAAGTGACAGATCTAACTAATCAATTTATTTCGAAATTGCCTTTTCATGTGACCTAGCCCAACCAATGAGAAATCACTAAATTCTTTCAGAACCGTCCAAACCCCACCAGCCACTGGGAAGTCAATTCAAAGTCGTTATTAAATCTTGTTGTTAGTAATTGTCAACACACACGTATCATCTATTTATACATATTACGCAATTTTACGCTGTTAATATTCCCACAATAGACCCTAGTCACGTAGGAAAAATCTAACCAAAGATAATCTGTACAATTTACGTCCTTCAATAAAAATTACAAAATCAGATTTAAAAATATCAACCAGGAGTTTAAAAAAAATAGATATACGTAATAATAGCACCTTTGATTGGACTCCCCCAACCCGAAAATGTCTTTGCCCCCCCCCCATCCCCGGAAATTTGTCATAAGTACCTGTGTATGATGACCGATAGTTTTATTTCCCGCTCCAACGCTGGAGCCAAATGTGTAATAAGCCTTCTCGTCTGCCCATCCCTTGATGGCCTCACTCCAGTTCATCTTGTAGTTAGCCCATGCAAGGTTTTGACCAAGTGAAAATCGTCCTGAAAGCAAAGAGTTGGATGCTACATCCGTGTCATATAGATGCTACATCCGTGTCATATACCACTCCCGTACAAAAAAAAGATTTAATGTCTTTTCTAACATCTTTTTCGTTTCTCGGCTTTTTTACAGTCTCGACATTATACTATGAATATATTAAACTAATTTTTACGTGCGTGTGTATATATGTGTGTGTTTATGTGTGTGAATGTGTGTGCGTGTGCATTAACGCTGGCAACATCTGATGACAAGATTCTCATAAACCTGCTTTTCAGACAATATTTCTAATAACCTTCAGAATTATATCTCCATCTTTTCTTCTCAGCATTTTCTTTCTCATTTGATAAACTCAATTAAATACGAAGACTTTTAATTTTAATTATATTGCCAATATATGAGCTCTCTTGCATAAAGTCATTGTGTCATTAAACAAAGCAAATAACATCTAGTGAAAACATGGAAGAAAACATGCATTTTAAGACATGAGGCAAGTGTGCAATAATCCTTGTTCAGCTTTGTTTTTTAAAGTGGATTTTCATCTCTTTTTATCATGTCTCCTATTTATTACATGTTTTATTCAATTTATTTCTTGATTATTGAAAGCAATGAATACCTTTTAATTGCATAAAGTTAAATGTCCACACTAGTGCCAAATAATAAAAACATTGCAGGTCTTTTGGGAAGAAAAATTACTTTCACATATTTTTCATTAACCGTAAGCACGCGTTAAAGTCGACACCCTACACGGAACGCACACATCAAGCACAAAATACTGCACACAATCACATTTCCTTGAGAACAAAAGAATATTTCAAAACATAAAACAAAATAAAAACAGCCGAATAGGGAAATTGACTCTATTTCTTCAACAACGCACCATAAATGTCTCTGTTGTAATTCAAGTCATGAGCAATTTGACAGTTTTCGGCCCACCGCTGTGCTATAAAGGCCACATCATCGTCCCAACTCTAAAAAAATTAATTAATTAATTAATTAATTAATTAATTAATTAAAATTAATAAATAATAATAATAATAATAATAATATCAGATCTGGACAACAGGTGCATGTGTGAAAGTAAGCGAATACGGAAAATAGCCTCACACAAGGTTTCCAGTATTACTGTCTAAAACAGAAGCACATGAGTGATACGAGTCTAAGAAATAACATAGTTTAAGGCGTACAATTTGCTCGTCTTACGATTGTTCTGTAGCTAATTTAAAAAATAGATGTATGCAAGGTAATCATTGTTGATGTATCATGCCACTACGTCTTGTTGCAAGGCGTAAAGCATTATGGCTTTGTAATTGTTATACATTGCAAAATCAGTAAGTGTCTGTACAAAATAAGTGCATACAATCTTCACGAATTTAAAAAATAATTCTTCACTGATAGTATCATCGTCACAGGCATTAACATCTCAACATATGAATTATTGTAGTTTTGCTTCAGATTTAGATTTTTATATATATAAAAAATACAATAAAAGATGAACAAAAGAAATCAACAACTTTATTGCCTTTTTGACTGCATGGCAATGAAACTGTAGACTTCTTGTAATATTGCATGTACTTTGATATTCATTTATTATCGTTTTCTATTTCCGAAATATTTTTATTTACCATCTTAAGCATATTAGTTGCCGATACTTCTCTTCTAACTTTGTTATGCTCTTCAACGATAACTTCGGTTTCCTTTTCTTGTAAACCTGTAAGAAAAGCAACGTTCAATTGATAAATTCAAGACAGTAGAAATATGGTCAAGGACTGCGCATGTCCATCCGGAAAGAGAAAGGAGAAGTAGCAGAAGGTGGTGATGATGATGGTATTAGTAATGTTTATTGTTATTATGACCACGGAAATCATGGTGATCATTCAGACTGCTTGAAGATATCGATAGTGTTTTATGATCTTGGCGATGATAATCAGGACATGATACTATTAATTATAATGATAATTACCTTTGACGTTTCGATGATGGGCTCCTGATAGTTAAATTACACTGGACAACAAATTTTTACAAAAGTCATGTTACTGAAATAAAATTAGTCAATTCTTATCAATTTTTATGTGCTGAACACGAATATGACAGTCAAATTGCAAAATTGGCTCTAGTTTTTTTGTAATCTGCAAGAAATTAATGTTTACATAACGAAATGCATTCCAATAGTAAAAGGTCAACTGTAATAGCCTACCTATAAAAAATCAAGTCATTGACTACATCTTAGATTTCTTCGCCTGTCTCTTGTACAGCTGTTCGGGAGCATCTCTGAGGAGTGTCCAGCAGTAGTCAGCCAGCATTGTAGTGGACCATTTTCCCTGGTATCTTTGTTCCATTGTTGCGATATCTTGATGAAAACGTTCGCCGTGTTCATCACTAACAATACCACAGTTGCTAGGAAAGAAATCCAAATGGGAATGAAGGAAGTGAATCTTTAGAGACATATTGCAGCCAAGTTTCTTATACTTCATCAACATGTCTTCTACTAGTTCCTTATAGTTTTCTGCCCTAACATTTCCGAGGAAGTTTGTAGAAACTAGGCGAAAAGCATTCCATGCTTGTTTCGCGTCACCTTCCAGCAAGTTGTTGAACCGGTCATCTTTGAAAAGCTCTCGAATCTGAGGACCCACAAAAACTCCCTCTTTAATCTTTGCTTCGCTGAGTCGAGGGAATTTTTCATGCAGGTATCGGAATGCTGGCAAAGTCCGGTCAATGGCTTTCACGAAGTTCTTCATCAAACCTAGTTTGATGTGAAGGGGTGGTAGCAAGATTTTCTGAGCCTCAACCAGAGCTGGGTGTTGGATATTCTTCTCTCCAATGGCTACATTCTGCCTGTGAGTCCATTCCTTCCTCATGTAGTGCATTTCCCTTGCTCGGCTATCCCACTCGCATAAGAAACACATGTATTTTGTATATCCTTGCTGCAGTCCCATTAAAAGGGCAACTCCCTTCAAATCACCACAGAGGTGCCAGCTGTACTTGTTATACTCAATGGAATTCAGTAGCTGCCTTAAGTTATCGTATGTCTCTTTCATGTGGACAGCATACGCTACTGGAATAGATGGAAGAATGTTTCCATTGTGCAAAAGCACAGCCTTGAGACTCAGTTTCGAAGAGTCCACAAATAGTCTCCATTCTTGTGGGTCATGAGTGATTTTTAAAGCATTCATGAGGCCCTCAATATCGGAACAGAATATCAGATTACTTTCCTTTCTGAAGAAAGGCTCCAATTGCTGGTGGCGCTTTCGATATGCAGTAATTGTGACATCTTCTTCTAGAAGATTCCATTGTTGGAGTCTTGATCCTAGCAATTCTGCCTTGTTCTTTGATAAGTCCAAATCACGAATCAGGTCATTTAGTTCTTCCTGTGTTATTCTGTGTGGGGTTGATGATGCACCACAGTGAAAATCTGGATCACTGCATGCTGATGGACCAGGAGAAGAACAGGTCGACTCACCTTTGTCTTCGTCAGATGAATCAAGAGAATATTCTGCTGGAGGTTCTGGAATAGGAAGTCCCTCACCATGTGGAACTGGTCTCAATGCAGACGGAATGTTTGGGTAGACTATTCTCGACTTCTTTCGCTTCGTTATTCCGCCGGAAAGAGGAGGAACCAAGCAGAAGTAACAGTCATTTAGGTGGTTGCTTGGCTCTCTCCACACCATTGGGACTGCAAACGGCATTGATGACCTTTTGCAATTCAACCACTGTGAAAGCTGTGTTGTACATGTAGCACAGCATATATGCGGAGCCCAAGGCTTGTCTTGGTCACCAACCTTGCATCCGAAGTAAAGATGATATGCCTTCTTCACTTGAGAATTGATACTTTTCTTCTGGTTGGCAAATGTCACTTCCCCACAAATATAGCAAAAATTGTCCGCGGTATTAACACACTTTCGAGGCATTACTGTTCTTTATTGTACGTAAATGGATAAAATAATAAGTTTTATGTAACAGTAGCTTGAACTGTCTCGCACAACATCTAAAATATTTTAAATGCTGAACCTATCTGATTGGGCTTTATATAGTACACTGCTTACGTCAGCTTCAGCAGCCGCCTGGCATTAGTATAATAGGCCTACACATGTATAGTACACTGCTGACGTCAACTTACTTCAGCAGCCGCATGGCATTAGTATTGCATTGCATCAGAAAATGATGCAATCAACTGTGGATGATGTGAGCATGATGCTATTATGCAATGTTACATCATTATTCCGGATGTTGCTGCAGTCCTACTGGAGAAATTTACACAGTGAAACATAGAAAATGAGGTATATGAATATCTTCAAAACGAGAGCCAATACAAATTTTTTACGGTTATATTCGTGTTCGGCACACCAAAATACTACAGATTAGGGCCTTTTCAAGTCAGTAATGATTTCACTGTTGACCAGTGTTATTGCTATGGGAGATGGTGAATGTGGTGGAGGCGTATCACTAGCGTCAATGATTCTTAAAGCAACAACGTTTAGAAAGACGACATTTTGATTTATTTGAATATTTGACTGTTGCATTTACATTTTACAAAAACTCAGTCAAACATACGCTTTTTCCACAAAAATAATTCGCTTTCCTTTACAATACTGGTAAAACAGACAGTATTTATTTATTACCGGCCGTAAATTAAGGGGCGGGTTAAACTCTTAAATCGGTGGATATGACAATAAATATATTAAATTGGGGGCCCAGAAATCGGCAAACGTAGGCACATTATTTAGATAATAATTAATTTCATTGAAGGTTTTAATGTATACGCGTTAAAAACATTTGCTGAAATGAAAGTTTTAGTTCAGACTTTCGCAAAAAGTATGTTGCCTCTCACTTACGTTGCTGCTTTACAAAAACGTTAACAGATGATTGTGATGAAAAATATCTTGATATAATTTCTCACCTGATTCCCGGACAATACTGGACTTATCCAGGCAGGCAGTATGATCCGGATTTATTTTAAACTTAAGATCACAGGGTCTCTGGAAATAACAAATACATATGTTAATCAACATTTTATGATAAAACGACTGTAATGTGCTCATACCCACACACAAACATAACATACATACATACATACATACATACATACATACATACATACATACATACATACATACATGCATGCATATATAGTTAAAATTTATTCTTACTGATTATCATAAAGTTAGAAGAAGAAAAAAACTTGATCAATTAACATATGGTTTCAGATGCTTTCGCTCTTAATAATAAACAAGAAAAGCGCCACACTCTCTAATCTATTCATGGAAATTTGATCATTACCATAGAAACGTTGCTTTCTACTTACACTTCTTTTTATCCGATTGAGTTCATTTCCTGTGATTTCCACTGGCAGATTTAATGATGGACTTGTCGTCAATATTCCTATGGCACATAAAATAAAAAGTAACTTGATGGTGTCAATACATGGTAATAAAGTCTTTTATGGATGTAGTCATGTTCCTTTTGAGAGAGAGAGAGAGAGTCGACATCATACAGACTAAGTAATAATTATCAATTTATGAAGCGATGACCGCAATGATCACCCATCTCAAATGATAAAGATACCCTGTCCCAAAAAAGGCCGTCTCACTTGTGAAATGGTTCCGACGTCCCTTCATAGATACTGAAGTCCTGGAATATCTAGTCTTAAAACCTTGTGTGGAAGCATTCTGTACAGTCTTAAAGCATTGTGTGGAAGCATTCTGTAAAGTCTTAAAACTTTGTGTCTAATCATTTTGTACAGTATTAAAACCTTGTGTGGAAGCATTCTATACAGTCTTAAAGCCTTGCATGGAAGCATTCTGTAGTCTTAAAGCCTTGTGTGGAAGCATTCTGTAGTCTTAAAGCCTTGTGTTGAAGTATTATGTAGTCTTAAAGCCTTGTGTGGAAACATTCTGTACAGTCTTAAAACCTTGTACAAGCTTTCTGTACAAGAATCTGGAGCAGATTATCATGTCCACTGTTACTAAACAAGAAATGTTTCAAACAATGCCCCTCTACAGTTTCAAAATGATGAACCTAACCGGACTGACGGACAAACGGATGGAATGACTGACGAACAAGGGTAGAATTTTATACATGTGTCACAATTTTTAAGGGGAGTCAAAAGAGGTAAAGCATGTGTACGGCTTGTGAAGAGAAAAGAGAGAGAGAGAGAGAGAGAGAGAACAATTACTTATCAAAGACTTTAGGAAACATTTTTGGCAGCAAGTTTCTTAAATTTGCAAACGATGAAACCGCTCCAGTTGCCTTGCCTTTAATTCCATAACTAAAACTGGTTAAAATAAGCAAAAACTATTATAACTTCTTATATCTCGCCCGATTTGATCATACTTGAACCTTTAACCCATCGGCAATGATGTGAACAAAAATCAATTCATCTCCTTATATCTCGAGCATCATCCAAAAAAAAACTATACAGCATACAAAGGAAATTAAGAAAATCTGAAGACATCCAAAGATTTAAATTGCAAGAAAATATAGAAAATACAAGTGGTTGATAAAAATATTGCAAATGGACGGCTAATGATGGCTAGTTGCTGCTGTTAGTACTAGTGTCAGAGTGAGATGGGGGGGGTGTGTGTTTTGTGTGAGACAGATCTTTGATACGACGTATTAATCAACAACTTTCGTTTCATGTAAATAGTGAGGGGGCACGCCCGCGCGTACGTGCGTGCGCGTGTGGTTTTGTGAAACAGACCTTTGATACAATCATTTTCGTTTCATGTAAACAGGGCACGTTTATCCTCTCTGAATGGTACTGTTTTATCCTTTACACTAAATTCAACGAATGCAAACGACTCTAGAATTAATCAATATCCTTTAATTATCCAAGACCGATGGACTACAGTACCTTTGCAACAATCATGACGTATACTTTACTTCCATATTTATCCGACACCATGACAGCATCACTGAGACAATCCCAGCGATACTCTAACTTTAGACTAATTTCTTCTGGTTCATCTACTCATAACAGCAGTAACGTAGCGTCATTACAACTGCTCTTTGTTCATGTTTCATTCATTCATGACGCGTAAAATGTTCCATAAAATGTTGAAATAGTTTTGTTTTAATTGTGCTATTTTTATTTCATAACAGAATGAGTGTCTGTCTGTGTGTGATTAAGATTTTAACCAGCTTTAACAAGTCATAACGCCACTATGTCTGCAGCATATCGGTTTATACTTAATAGTGATGTCTAGCACAGGGGCATCATGCCGCAGACAGGTAGCATGATGTCCCACCCAGTCACATTATCCTGACGCCAGGCCGAACAGTTCTAACACTAACCTCTTAATGCTGCGCGCCATGTGAGGCAGCTGCTAGTGCCATTTTTAAATACATTTTTGGTATGACTATGACTCGACCAGGATTCGAACCCTCGACCTCCCGCATCGGATGAGTCATACCAAATGCGTCCACGTAAATGCTTAAGTAAACTCAGAAGTTCATTAAAGAGCTTGACAACTAAATGATTGATTCCTTCTTAGTTCAATGTCTTGCATGTATTCCTGATAATATTTTTATACCTTCCAAATAAATCAATTCTTGCGAGTTCGCACACTTTTAACATAGGGTGTCAACAATTGCGATTGAACGATAACGGTTCGATTAATGTATTACGGGGGCCCTGAGTGGCCGAGTGGTCCAACGCGCTCTCCGTTACGGATCACTGCCATCTCACCTCTGTCTGCGTGGGCTCAAGTCTCAGATTCGGACAATGTGGTTATGTGAGAAAGCTTGCCAGTAGCTTCTCGTGAGTCGGTGGTTCTTTCTGGGGGTTTTCCCCGGTTCTTCCTCCACCATTAATACTGGCCGCCATGTATAGCCTTTCGTGTGCTGTAAAACGGCATTAAACCCTACAACAACAACAACAACATCAATGCATTACGGATAGCTGGTTAAGAAATTTACTAACCGTTTCAGCCTTTTCTATAAAAAAAAGTGGTCCCTTGTGTTCGCCAAGTGGCTTCTGTTGAACTGGATATGAACTTCGGTTACACTTTGATCAGAAGAATGAAGTCACACGACCACAAAAAAAGTCACTAAAACAGCTGACCAATTATCAAGAACACGTACCTGGTAAGAACACCACCAAACAAAGCCATGTATATAAGCTAAGATTTCACTTTCTGACAATTAAAATTGGTATTGCAAAACTTAAAATCTTTGGGTCTGATAGTTAAAAAAATGTGTCTCGTTAAGCCACCGAATAACTGAAACTCAGATTGCTTTAATACACAGAGACTGTTCAGAGCAGTTTATTTGTTTATACATTGTCTGTCTACATTGGTATTGACAATTATCTGGCACAGAATCAATTTTAATGGGCGCTTGCTTTCTCTGGCACATCGTGCGACAGCCATTAAACTACTGAAGTACACACACCTACTTGATCAATCTTTGGATTACAGCTTTGTTTTGTTGTATTTATTAATCTTGCTTAGATGGATACTAATAGAAAGTATACGAAAGGTGGTGGAGCTTCATGTGCAGCTGTGGACGGACGATCACGCTGTCAAAGAGGTACGTACTACCTATCAGTACATCGCGGACTTGCGAAACAAACTTTAGGAAGTTTGTTCCCTCGCACAGGACCACCTCAAGCGAGCGAAGGCGCGTAAGGCGAAGAATTAAAGAATCGCGCAAAAACCACGCCAGTATGAAGTAGGGGACAAGGTGTTGTTCCTGTTGCTCCAAGAACACAACAAGTTGCAAATTTCTTTGAGAGGTCCGTGCATCGTAACCGTGAAGGTCGGAGGTCCAACCTATCGGATACGACTATCGACTAAGAAGAAGCTGTACCATGCCAATCTCGTTAAGTGATACAGGGAAACAGAGACCGTCAGCGATTTTGTCGTCGCCACGATCGTCACCGAGGACTACGAAAGGTGCAAACATTGTTTCAGGCTGTCCATTAACGAGGGCTGAGACAACCTCGAACGTGGAGTGTGACCCCATGTTGACTGCGGTACAGCCGGAGGAGATAGAAACGTTGCCGGTCGGGTATTCCGATGTGCTTACGGAAATACTCGGAAGAACGTCACTTGTCGAGTTCGGATTAAAGCTGGTGGACGACCGGCCAGTCCAGCGGAAACCCTACCCCTTGCCCCACGCGAAACGACAAGGCGTAAGGGAAGAGATCGAGCAGATATTGATCTGTGCGTAATCGAGCCCGCCGACTCTCCGTACAGCTGTCCGGTAGTCCTAGTGCAGAAGAAGGATGGTACACATTGGTTTTGTGTCGACTACCGGAAGCTGAATCAGGTGACGCAATTTCAAGTTGAAATGCTACCTGACCCAGAACATATTTTCTCTTCTGTCTCGAAAGCGAAATATTTCTAGAAGTTGGATTTGTCCAAGTGCTATTGGCAAATTCCTGTAAGGAAGGAGGATAGGGAAAAGATCTCTTTTGCTACTCCCGATGGGACCTACCAATGGTTGGTCATGCCGTTCTGAGTCCAGAATGCGTCCAGCGTCTTCACTAGAATGATGCGGGAGTTGTTGGAGCCCTTGCGCGATAGGGGTGTCTACAACTTCATTGATGATCTATTGCAAGCCACAGAGACGTGGAGTGAATACCTCACTCTGCTAGCTGACGTTTTGGAACGGCTACGTTAGGCGGGATTGACAGCACGCACTTCCAAATGTCACCTTGGATTCCGGACATTGGACTGTTTGGGACATACCCTGAGTCAAGGCGCGCTGTCCCCCGAAAAGTCGAAGGTGGAGCAGCTGAGAAACGCCGCACTGCCCACCACGAAAACTGAGGTGAGATCATTCCTGGGATTGGCCGGGTATCACCGGAGGTATGTGGCCAATTTCGGTGCGATTGCGGGGCCGTTGTCTGACCTCGCCAAGAAACGGGCCCGAGTAAAGTTATTTGGACGGGTGCGTGTGAGCACGCTTTCCAAACGCTACATGATAGGTTTACATCCGACGCGGTTGTCCGTCTACCGGATCTGTCCAAAGACTCCCTGATTCGCACTGATGCATGTGACACAGGACTGGCAGCAGCACTATTGCAAGTGCACGATTGGACTATTTTTCCTGTCTCGTACGGCAGTCGGAAATTGTCTGCTGCCGAGAAGAACTACTCCGTATCGGAGAGGGAATGCCTCGGAATCGTGTTCAGGATACCACGGTTCGAGCGGTACTTGTACGGACAGAAGTTCATATTGGAAACTGACCAACAACCCCTCGCCTATCTGGCGCAGGCGAAATTGTCGAATGGACGCTTGATGCGATGGTCGCTATTCTTACAGCAGTATCAGATGCAGATCAGATATGTATAAGGAACCGAGAACGTAGGCGCTGATTTCATGAGTAGGAGCGCTGAAATGACACAGATCGCTCTGTAGATAACCGTATGTTGTGTGTATATTCGTGTCCGTAGTCAGCGTGTAGTTTCGCTATGATTTTGTTATTTTATTGTGTGTAGTAAAGAAGTGATTTTTGGGGAATAAAATCCCTATTTTATTTTTAAGCGTGGGTGGTGTCACTATGCCTGCCCGCGATTACGTAAGTCAAGAACAAAGGAACTGGTCAGAAGCCATGTATATATGTTAGACTCCGCGGCTATAGTGGTCCTGTTCGTATTGTTGCGAGAACCAGCTTTGTTGGGTGTCAAAAATCATATGTGGACGTTGAAAGCTTTGTTCAAGAACAAAGGACCCTTATTGGCGTTGTAAATCTCACCACGTTCACAGACGGCCGGAGCATTGTCTGCTAAGTTGAATAGAACAGGGTAGAATCGATATCCAATCGGAATTGAGAGAGGGTGTGGTCACCATTTCAATCCGAATTTAATTGAGTAATTTAGACTAGAAACTTCAGTAATTGTGAAACATCGTGCTGGAAAGTTAAAGCAATAACTCCAGGAAAGACACTCGTAAATTGGCGGGAAAACGTAGGTAATTCTAAGGAAAGACAAAGCTTCGTAAAGGTCTGTGAGTAATTTGCTCGATTGTTGCAGAATATTAGGGCATTGTAATTGTAATTATGTGTAGTATGTATACTTCATTATTAGAATCGTTAGCACGTAGATTTTCCTTTGTAGTGTTTAATTTACATGCGTATTTGGGAAATAAGCCATGATTATGTAAAGAACTATGTAGATTGCTAGCTCTGGTTAGAATTAATATTGTAATTCGCTATTTGGTTACTTCGTAATAAACTAGTGCATTTATTCATCTGATATTCTAGATTTTGCAACTGTTGAATTGAATTGTAACTTTGGAAAATGGTTGCAGTGTGAAAACTTAGTTAATATGGATATTTGAATATTTGTGTATACTTGTGGGAGTGTAATGTACAGAAATGCGTCTGATGGCTGTGCTATTTTTCAATATAATGAGCTTAGGAATATATATACTGATGTGACAAAATTTATTAGTGTCTGTATGATAAGTAGTTGATACTGTGCTTTTATTACAACGTTGTTTACCATACAAGAGCGTATGGGTATTTCGATGTGCACGAATGCGTGACCGAAAAATGTAATAGCCTTTATCTGATGATTGATTGTTGGTTTAGTGTGAGACGAGATGGCTATGGAAATATGCTAACATCCTTGTGTTTTCACAGGAAGCTTTTAGGGGACAGACTTCCGGTGTGGTTTAGTCCCGAGTCTCTAGGATAGAGACTAGTGGAGAAGTCGATTATGAATCGAAGGCTAGTCGGAGAGCAGAGTCAAGGAGGAGGAAGAAAAGGAGTCGAGTAGGAGGAATAGGAGAAGGAGCAGTCTAGGAGAATGATGTAGGAGGGAATTCGGAATGAGAGAAGAAATTGTCGGGATAGGAGAGATACAGATGAGCAGAAAACAAGAACAGGTGGAAAAGCGATCTCACACTATAAATCAAAGGATGCAATATGCTATAACTTGGTCGAGAGGAAGAAGAGTGACTGGGAAATAATTATCATTTGAATATTGAATTTTATTAAATTGTTATTCTTTTGAATTTCACCTTTTGTGTTCTCAATAATTTAACTGTTGGCATTGCTGACTGCGGGCTCGGAGCCTTACCTCTCTCTGTCACTAATTTCACTCCCTACAAAATCGAGCCAGGGTGGGACTTATATGGTAATTTAAATAATACATTGGGAGTACCCATCCCAGACCCTACCAAACGCCACAAATAGTAGTGGCAATAGTCGTAGTCATATTAATAGTAGTAGCAATAGTCGTTGTAGTAGCAATAGTTGTTGTATTAGTAGCAATAGTCGTTGTAATAGTAATAGTACTAGCAATAGTCGTTGTAGTAGTATTAGTAGTAGCACAAGTCGTTGTAGCAGTAATAGTAGTAGCAATTGTCGTTGTAGTAGTAATAGTAGCAATAGTCATTGTAGTAATAATACTAGCAGTAGTAGTTGTGTAGTAAGAGTAATAGTACTAGCAATAGTCGTTGTAATAGTAACAGTAGTAACAATAGTAGCAATATTCGTTGTAATAGTAATAATAGTAGCAAATCATAGTTGTAATATTAACAACAGTAGCAGTAATAATGCATCTACTATGCAGTTTTGTAGAATTAATAAAGAAAGAAACATTTCTGTAACTTTAAGAACAAGAAGATGCTGATGATGATGATTAGCGGAATGAAGTTTAATATTGCAAATGTGTTGTGGTGGCAATGATGACGGTAACGAGTAGTACTGGTAAATTTGTTGTGGTGGAAATGACAGTATTGAGTAATAATATCAAACGTGTAGTGGTGGCAATGGTGACGGTATCGAGTAGTAATAGTAAACGTGAAGAGGTAGCAATGGTGACGGTATCGAATAGTAATAGTAAACGTTTAGTGGTGGCACTGGTGACGATATCGAGTAGTCATAGTAAACGTTTAGTGGTGGCAATGACGGTATCGTGCAGTATTAATAAATGTGCAGTGGTGGCAGGGGTGATGTTATCGAGTAGTAATAGCAAATGAGCCGTGGTGGCAATGGTGATGATATCGAGTTGTAATAATAAGTAAAAGATATTCGGTCAAACTCACCTGTCACAAAAAGTAATGACCCCAAAACTGATAGTAACATGTTAGTGATTTTTCTAACACAACCTCATTCCAGCAGTATCGAAAAAATGTACAGATCGCAATATGTTATGTTACAACATTTGAATGAAATAAGCATTTCGTGAGTTCCTGTTCTTAATTTAACCCGATCAATTTTAGTCACAGGTATAAAACTACCGCGTTCACGCACTCAAACTCGGATTACCGTAAAACTGTTTTCTATGTGAATAGGCACTGCTCCAGTCGTTCCGATTTCACAATAATATTGTTGTGAAAGAAACAAGATACACCGAATAATTTTTAAAAAAAAAAAAAAAATAATCTCTCACACGCCATCTCAATATGAGTAACTTGTTATTAATACACCTCGCACGCTCCCTCATTGAACCTTATCTACGTACATACTTCTGACTATACCGACAAATCCGTCCCATAACGACTATATATATATATATATATATATAGAGAGAGAGAGAGAGAGATACAGACAGACAGACAGACTATAATCTGGATTAAAAATCGTTTTAGTGACATTTTTATCAGTCTGTCCATGCACACGAAGAACAATACTTATAGCTAATTGAATTTGTTCTCGTCGGACCATCAGGCGAAACCGAATACTTCCTAACCAGTCATCTTTCTTTTGGTTCGTTTGCAGATGTTACCATTCATTGATTTTAGATACATGTACCGGCTTCCTCATTCCACCTATACATCCTCTGCTTTATGCTGTGGAAAACTTCGCCGAGCTATCTCTTCATCTTTTGGCTAAGTGTGCAAAGGACAGTTATAATGCAGAAATTCAATGGTGCATATACACCTGCCTAATATAAAAATTAATTTTAAAAAAAAATATTAAATACATTAGTGACGTCAGAAAGGTTCATATTTTGGATAGGTAAAATAAAGCAACACATAGGAATATCATTCACTTGACCTGACAAGTCAGTGGGGAAATCGTAGTATAAAAAGTTGATGCACCCCAGCCCCAAATTTATCCATGCATTTTTTATGTCCGAAAGCCATTTCTGAGAACACGTGATGCTCACAGTGCAAACACAAGCTGGGTGATAATTTTCAAAAACATTGTGTACTTAATAACTTGATGCAATACAAAATAGTTATCAACCAAGCAGTTGTTGAGTCATTCTACTTGCCTTGAACCAACCTGGCAACTGCTATGTGTGTCTAACTCCGCCTCCTAGCCGACTATTGGTATTTCACTGGCTACATACTGTGCAGTGACTATATGAAATCAGATCACAATTATTAATTCCGGTCAGTTTCCACGAATGTAGTCGCAGTCTATTTTTAGAACGTTTTTTGGTGGTGATACAAGATCTAGATTTAGGCATTCTTGGTATGAATTTAAAGGTAATTGTTTATTCTTTAGAGTATGACCTTATGGAACAGTTAACGGTGTGTGTTTCGGCGACAGTGTACAGTAAGTAATAAGGTCTTGGTGATGATCCGGGAGTGAAATCTGTGTTCCAATGCACGTGGTTTTGTTTGTAGTCCAGCCTCTCAAAGAAATAATGGTGAATCTATGACAAGAACTTCACCGTGAAGTCATCTTTGAAGGTTTTTCAGATTAGCATATGATTTGTATTGATTGTCACACATTGGAAAGTTCAATACTGAAAAACAAATGTAGAGAATGTATAGCATAAGTAATTGTGTTATGGGTCCATATGAGGTGTGCATGCTTGACATCTGTTTCAAGAACAACACAAGTCTGAAAGACCAAATTCACAAACATATCCATATCTGTAATTATTACACAATAATAGCTCAAAAAGTCACACCATAGCCTTAAGTTAAGAAATTTTCCAGGGACCAGTTTACGAAACTTTCCAATGCCAACTAATTGAATAGGCGTGAGTAGTAATATGGGGCTCTTGAGACTCAAACGGGAATTTATATTACGCCTAAGGTTTATATTGTTTGTGTGAACTGGTTGACGGGAGGGACGATATAAAACCAAACTTGAATTTAGCATTGAGGTTATAAAGCCGGCATCGGTTCCGTCGAAAGCACATTGCATACATTGTTACATTATTAAGAGTTGTCGACCAGAAAGGGGATGATATGGCCTCTAAAAGGGTAAGAGAGCTTATACACACACTTTGCTTTCATATACAAACATACTGTAACACAACAAACGGTACTAATGTTTACATGTTCAATATACCCACACAAGAGGAGTACAAGGGGTTATAAGTTTTAGCTGTGAAAGACGTACACAAATAAATCAGCACACATATAGTAGCAATAATTTGGGTTATCTCTCTTTTCGAAGAGATTTGCATGGCCCTGAAAATAACCGCTTGTTTTTGCCATACTTACCTTTAGTGATGTCACTTCCTAAGCTTGGATCCACAAGCAGCACAACTCTTAATCCATCTATATTCATCCCAAGTATGATGGCAGGGAAAAGTAAGATGGTTATCATCATTTTCCCAATGGTGGAATAAGGACTCTGAATCTTCCTCATATTGTTGTCGTTGAAGAAAAAGATTTTAATGTTCCTTCTGTTTCTGTCAAATGTCTTTCTCTTTTTCTACTTCTTTCTCCAGAATGGGGACAACTAACTATTTCGTTGATTTGCTATTACAATTTCGATATATCTCCTGTTTAAATGTAGTTCCATATCTCCCACATAGCCACTCCATTTGTAATTAGATTACCGTTAACCGGACACTCATATTCTGGCTGCTCGTTTTCTTCTGCAACGAGTGGCAGGCCTGGCAAATGCTCCGCTTGATATACTATAAGAAATTCTTATCTCTTCCTATGTGCACTTCTTGAAAAAAGGGCACATCATTTATAATTGTTACAGGTTTAAAAATAAGCAGCAGAGCGATTCTAAGTTCTCTTATTTCATAGCAGTCGAGGGCAACAGCCTTGTATTTAAGGCACTGCATTTGTTCGGTGAAACAAATCCCAATCTGATCCTAATTTTGAAAATTATAAACTCATTCATGTCGAAAGATTCTCTATCGCTTATTTGTGATTCTTCCAAGTGCATTCCAGTTAAAATAGTGAGGGACACGGGAGCTTATGATAGTATTTTGTTCTCAGGTATTTTGAGTTTTTCTGAGGAGTCTTTTTCCAATGAAAGTTTTATTCAAGGAGTAGAGTGCGGCTTTGCTAATGCTCCTCCCCAATGTGTCAATTTGGCATCAAAATTAGTCTTACGAACATGACTGTCGGAGCAGTGCACCTTTTACCTATTGAGGGTATTAATTTATTACTAGACAATTACCTGGCTGTAAATGATGCTTTGGTTAATCGACTTGTAGCTGACAAGCTTTGACAGCAAGGAAACGTATCCGTGGATCTCGTACACAAAAAATTTCGACAACAGTCAGAAAAAAACGATTTCACGTGTGTTGAGTTGCTCTTCGAGTTATGCGATATACAGAGAGAAACACACAAGACGCTTTGCACAAACACTTTCACTTGTTTTGTCAAGGAAAAGAAAATAACTAAGCGAAGGTTCGCTATGCATGCTACTTGTTGGTGGATCTACTGACTACCACTAATGTGACTATAACAATGAGCCATCGACATTGTCCATCCAAAATTCATCGCGATGGCGCGCAGCTAACTAGATATTGCTTTCGAGTCCTCCCAACCACCCCGCTATCCAGATAAAAGCATAGGCTGTTGCACTAGAAAACGCCAATAACTAGCGGATTGCTACAATTAATGTGTGCTTCGAGTGCCGACGAACTACAAAAATATTATTGTTTACGCGCGGAATAGACTGGTTTGTTGGCGTGATCTATGCTCAAAATTCCAAAAAGCTGTTTCGTTGACCGGGACCAATATATGTCATGCGATTGACAAAATGGTTTCCCAATTATTTCTACGGATTTTGGTTGGACTATAGAACATATGTGTTGATATGCAATATCCGCTACCGACTTTGCATTAGTTCCATCCAATTATCCCGCTTTCCAATCACACCGTTCTCTTATTGTGGCGTGGAAAAATGAATTTCTTTCTGTGTCTACTGTAACAAAATCTTGCAAGAACTCCTGATGAATTAGCCATGCATATATGCTCGAGAAATGGAAAACAAATGGGCGCTCCAAATACATGTATTGATGGACATGTTTGCCTTGCGCTGGCCGTTTCGTAATTTTGCTGGACACAGCGATTGGGTCATGTGTATGTCGTATATGTTGGTGAATCGGTATTTCTTTCCTTTGTGTACAATACCATCGACGCCGTGTTGTTGCCTGCCAGATCAGTTGTTCTGATTTTCTGCTTTGTTGGTGTAGTACACATCACACTCAGTTTTTATCTGATATGTGCTCGACTTAAACCAAAATTGTTCCAACTCGCACTTAAGGAAGTAGAAACTAAACACAAAAATCTCCCGATCGTTTGGTCTTTTCCCATCGTTTGTGCACAATAATTAATTGCAAAAAGCAAACGGGTGCGTGCCGTGTTCCGAAATATAGTTGTTGCCTACTTGTAGCAGATGTATTCCCCTTCTTCGACATCAACAATCTTTTCGCAATATGTGCTTGGTGGTGCATCCACTTTTCGCATTTGAATTTGCAGCACTTCTGCAACATTGTCTATCGTGCCCAAATGTTGAATTGCTATATCGAAGGTTTCAACAAGTCTGTATCTATTTTGCCGCTCCTACCCGTTTGGTACTTGTGGGACACATATCTCGTTCCAACATATTTTCCTACCCTCTTTGTTGTTTTCTATTTATAGGAGGACATGCCAGTTTGGTTGCGGTTAGACAATGTAGTAGATCGATGATCTATGTTTTGTTCCCTCCAAGAAATATTTTCTACACATCTGTTGGGTGGTTTCTATACCTTTTATGGTCCAGACTGTGTGTACCTCTCCTTGTACATCGAGCATGATTTGAACTATAGCGATGATATCATTGTTGCGTCGAAAGCCTAGCGGCCGACTCAGCTGGGTTGCTTGAAAGATGCGTCAATTTGTTCTGTCTCTTTTTTACGACAAAGTTTCACGGACCATGTCATTCGCTCATTTGGAAATTCCTTATTATTTTTTGTTACAACCATGATTTGTTCCAGGACCTATATCTCTTTCTTTATTCGCAGTCGGGACTGTGCAAGTATTTAAAATGTCTCCTGCAGCCAAAGTTCAGTAATCTTGCATCTGCAATCTCCAACAACCGCATGCTCCTATTCTTTGTAGACAGCAGCGAAATCTTTTAATGGTTGCAAATTCTTCTAGCGGCCATCCTGGTCGTTCTCCTCCAATAGCATGGCTTTATCGAGAAAACGAAATCCAAGAAATATGTCTAGAACTTGGAAGTACTATCAATGAATATGTTGCATCGTGTATATGGAGTGGACTTTTACAAGCGTCCCTTGTTGTATTTGATTCCTTGTCTTTTGTATGGCATCGTGGTGGTTCTAGAGATATACCATGGTCATCTCCCGAGACAAGTCCTGCTTAGTAGATAGGACAGTAACGAAATCGAGACTCCGACATTGACGTTGCAACAACCCGCTGACATTTGCTTTTGTCTTCTGAACGTTGAATGCGTATATGAGACACACGGCCTGTTTATGCATGTGCGTGCCAGGCTATATAAATTGTGCTGTTGGGCTGATCGGCTAGTACCATGCAACGTTCAACTGCGTTGGCGAGATTTATCTACTGTCGCGATAATGGTTGTACAGCAAACAGTTTTTCCTCATGGAAAATACAAATTTCAATACTTCTTCATCGAAGATTTCTGCAGTTTTCGATTCGAGTTCGACACCTTTCCTGCAGCATAAAACGTCTCTTCGATACGTGTGCATCCTTGTACTTCTCGCAGTTGCAAGTTTGGACAGTCGGTGTAGACTGCTAGGTGGCTTCCAGACAATTCGCACCTTTCCCCGGCTTTAAAATTGGAAACGACTTTGTTGTTTACTTTGCATCGAACTGTACATCCGTCGCGGATTTGTCGTAGATATGAGAGAGTGTTCGCCAACGCTATTTGTGTTGTCGAGAAATGCTACTTCTCCATCGTATACGGGAGTGTCTTCCTCTTGCATTAAAAATCCTTGAGACAGTATTCATTCTACAAAACGCTGTTGATCGAGAACACTAGAGAATTCTAGTGTATAAGTCGATGGAGTGGATTCCATATCAATGGGCGAGTAGTCGTCGTTCGAAATCTGCCAAACACGTCAACAATTCGACAACAGAATTTTGGATACGCTCGCCTTTGCAACAAATACAGAGGGGAAAAGTGTGCTATTATTTGAGTTATTTTGTGATTCCCATGCGACCCAAGCGGCTTTTTACAAAAAAAATTGAATTCGAGTTATGTTATTGGCGATCGTACTATTCCGAAGGTGCTACCAAAACCAACTGTGTGCAAAATACATACGTTTGGGTAGGCATTATTTTCTGTACCGCTTCGAGGATATCGGGAACATTTGCTTTGCCAATCCCACCATCTTGTACAGCACGCTGCCTTTGTTGTACACAATATCTTTGCGTCGAAAGTAGCCAGACATTACACGTCGTCCGCAAACGTCGGAAGGCTTCTGGAGAGTGGCTGAAAATGTATGCGACCATCGTGCCTTTGTAGATAGTCGACGGTGCAGATATACGGTACTATATTGCTTTCGTTTTCTGGAACATATGTAGTGCTACCACTGCCCTTGCTCAAATACTCATATTTTGGAATGTAGCACATATTGTTGGCACATGAGCATCTAATGTGGTATTTTGTAGTATAGTGTGATTTGTACGTTTGCCTCGAATTGTGTATCATCTTTTCAATTTTCTGCATACAGGTCACGCCAATTCTCCAATTGTTTCTTTGTTGCGAGTTTGGGATTTTTTGCCATTTGCGTAGGCGTCTATGCGGTTTTTGGTTTTGGGTTTGGTTTTTGGGTTTGGTTTTCCATTTCGATTTACGGATGCAAGCATCCTGTATGCATTTGTGGTTCCTGTCGTGTTTTTGCTTTGAAAATGTGTACGAATACTAGTTTGTCAAAATCACGCTTCAGACAATGAGAAAAAAAAGTGTTGCAGTCCTAAATCAGTGTAACTTTGGCATTTTTGCGTTCTAATAAATTTGTTCTCTTGTTTGGGCACTTTAAATTTTCACTGTTTATAATCAGTGGGTTGCACATAGCATGTGACTTTTTTCCCCATGGACAAAATTCATGGGTATACAGGTAGTGACCTATATAAAACAAAATTAAAAATCCGGTTTCAGTATTTGTTTCATGCTAGAGTATAATACTTTGTATAAAGGTTGTCGGTTCACTGAACAAGCATGCCGTAGCATCACTTGACATACAAATGGAAATTAGTGCCGTTCTTTTCAACAAATTTGTATCATTAAGTTCCAACGTGTTCAATCTCGCTGTAATTAGCTCGAAAATAATGTAATTCCCGTGCCAAGTCTCCATCGAAACCTCTTACAATGTCTTGCCAGTATAACCGCTATTAGCGAGGCCCTGGATGCAAACGTACCTTGTTATTCAGCTGGTGATACATTCCTTGATGCCAAATTTTACAACTGAATAATTCCTGTAAGTTATATATAGATGGGTCAGCTGCTGCAGTCGTCAAAAACATCCGTGTTATTCACAGCGATGTTACTGAAACTCTGTGACTATTGTTTTACACGATAAGCTACTGTTGTCATACACGATAAGTGACTATTGTTACACACGATAAGTGACTTTTGTTATACAAGATATATATGAAAATGATCATATACGTTGATGGGAGTCCCAGAAGTAGCAACTAGGAGTTTATGGGCATTTCACTATTCCAATTTAGAGTTAGCTGAGGCTGACAGCAATATTTAGGACTGATTGTTGAAGACGAGTTTTCAGATGAAACTGGCGTGCAAAGTGACACCATACGTGACAAACAGGAACCATATACTGAAAGTTTACCAAACTCCAGACATAGGAACAAAATAAAGACTCGTGGAGTCGTATCTAAATTTAAAGTATGGTTAGAAATACCCCCTTTTTCGGAGAAAATGGAATTATAAACAACTCCCCTGTGTCAGAAAGATATATACTGATGCCTACCTGGCAGTGGTGGCTCGATGGTTCGAAATGCCCGGGGGTTGGCGCAATGCTCTTTGCTGCAGAGAATAGATTTTAAGTGGGTTGCCAACCTCTCTGCCCACCGCTACTAAATGAAATACTATGAAAAGTTCAGCTGCCAAAAACAACATCCTGACAGCGCCCCCTTATTCTGTCGCCCAGAGGAAATTGCCCCTCCTAACCCCTTTCTTCCTACACCCTCGCGCCGCCACTGCTACCTGGTCACTTTAATGAAACCACCAGATTTTCATAAAAGTTACCACTGAGCAATAGACATATTTAAGGGGCAATAACTAGGCGACAAAATTTGTTCAGCAACTGGGTTTGCTCCCAACAGAAAAGTATTGCATTCTCGGTGCAATGACCTTAGGTCTCACTGGACAGTTTAATGATTTTTGTAGAAAGCATACATGTGAGGTTTTGACTGCGGCAATCAGGTTAATTCCTGACGCAACTGGTGGCTTTTATACTGAACAAACACTGCCACCAACCCCCAACTTTTACATTCATTTTTTACAGCAAAGAGCTATTTTTAATATTTTCCTGTGACGAGGCAGCTAAAAGAATCATGATGTGCCTTATGCATGAATAAAGTTCACTAGTACTATAACAAATTAGCATACTTTTCATCATCCCTGAACCATCTAGATTTTTAGATATTTACCTCTGTAGCAGACGTACGTAACTACGTAAGCCAAGTCGGCTGATCATTTGCAGCCCAAGTTACGCATTTGATCTCCAATGCTCATCTAACTGTGACCAGCAATCACCAATAAGCCAACTCATTTCCAAGCCTAACTCAAAGCAAATTTAAACCACATTACAGATTTAGCTAATGTGTGAATTTATAAATGCTAGGCTTGTAATAATTTGGCTCATGCCTTCTACCTTAAAAATTAGGTCAAAATACGAAACTATCCAGTGAGACTTTCGTACAGGTAGGTCTGGGATGGTATTCGTTGAAAATCTGAACATTATGGTAAGAATGATTTCCAATTTATTTCAATTAAATAACCTGCAACGTTTAGCACTAAAAGAATGAAACGGAGAAGTAGATTTTGTGATAAATCTGAAGAAATTGAACATGTGCTATTTCCCTGCACATACTGTTTGCAAATAAAGCGGATTGTAGTAAGTCATGAATATCCTTGACAACAGTTCCGAAAAAATGGTAGGAGTCCAGTATTGGCGACAAGCAGCATTTAAAGATGAAGACACTAACACAGTTCTCCATTGTATTTTGGTAATAATAATAATGACACAATAATAATAATACTGATACATTAGACACAATAATAATAATAATAATAATGACATAATAATAATAATAATGACACTATGTTTCCAAACTTCACACTCATACCCAAAATACACAGTATGGAATATTTTCACATTTTCGTCTCAGATTTCTTGCTTTTTAAAATGCTGTACATCTATTCTGCCACAACTGGTAATTCAGTTTTACTTTATTAATAATGAATCTTGAGTTTAAATCTCTAACAATGCTTTTGGTATCCTTAAACGGGTTCAAGGCAAAATGTAGGAAATTTAAGATTTTGAGTTTGCCAGTGACTACGCTTTACAACGATAACACCTAATTGACCCATTGTTCAAGTGTTATGCACAAAACAACATAAATAACTATTTATCACAACAGGAGAAACCATGTCACTAAATTACCACACACACACACACACACACACACACATATATTGAATATTACAAATAAGTGTCAATTCTTTCCCTATACGTAGTCTATATATATGTGCATATATTTACGGTCACTAAGCATGCTTCGCCATACTTATCTTAACATTCCCTATTACTGACAATAGAAACATCCACCATAATTTAACGAAGTACCGTCTTCTAAAGATTACAGCTGCTCGTATATCTTGCCTGATTAGTTTGCAATTTTGTTATAAATTTCTTTTTTTAAAAATCTGAACCACACTTATGTTTAATGGGATGTACCTTGCCATACACATCAGAAATGCGTACCACAACTACAATAGTTCTTATACTTACGAGTAAATTAAAAATACATTCCATTATGGATGCATATAGTTTTATTAAGGATACGTTGCTAATGGCAGGTACTTTTCGTTATCATTATACATGTATCATGAACGGAGGACTGATGATAACCGAAGATATAATCTTTCGCTGATAAATATCTTAAGAACGGTATGCAGTTGAAGAAGAGAGGAAAAAAGTACAATGTAAACACGCAATTATGTCGTTTTTATAGTATCTGTTTCAGGAATGTTTCTAAATTTTCTTCGCTGTTATCGGTACCGAGCACAACTGTATTTTCTATATGGACAGTTTGAGAGCCACCGGGTAACAGAATGCGTGTAATATGACTGTCAGTCAAGGGAACGGGTTGACTGGAAGAAGTCTAACATGGTAGCCCTCATTTTTTGGCATCGTGATGTTTGTCACATACTTTGTACGCAAGGCCCAATGCATATGACAAATATAATGCTCGTTGCATCTTGTTTAGTTTTCATGTAACAAGATAATTACAATGTGTGGCGTACTGTCGTATTGGGGTGGGGTTCTCCCAATATAATTTAATTAAATTAAATTGAAAGTTCCACCCTGGCTCGTTAGGTTAGAAAGTTAAATTAGTGATGATGTAGATTTACAGCTCTGAGCCCCCAGTCAGCAATGCCGACGGTTAAATTATAGAGAACACGAAGATGAAATTCAATCAATAACAATTTAATAAATGTGATAATTTAAAAACGATAACTTCCAATCACTCGTCTTTCCCTCGACCAAGTGACAGCCTAATTCATCCCGTGATTTACAGTGTGAGTTCGATTTTCCCCCTGTCCTTGCATCTACTCATCTATTTCTTCCCGCTGATTCTTCCTTCTTTCCGTTCCTCTAACTCCTTCTTTGTCTCTGTTTCCTCTCTACTATCTCCTCCAGCTTCGCTCCAGACTTCAACTTCTCCTTTCCCTCTCTATTATCTCCTCCAACTTCGCTCCAGACTTCACTTCACCTTTCTTCTCTCCTTTCTTCTCCTTTCCTCCGTCTCTCTATCCGAGACAACGGGACCAAACTTTAACTGGTCTGTCCCTCAAAGCTTCCTGTGAAAAACCACAAGGCGTTAACAAATGCTTTATCGAACCTCACCTCACACTATATCGACAATTAACCATCAGATAGCTGTCACTGTTTCGGCCACGCATGCATACACATCGAAATTCCCACACACTTCTTGCAGGGTAAACAATGGCGTAATAACACAGTATCAGCGAATTGTTATACAGACATCAATACATTGCGTCACGTCAGTATATACACATATATATTTAATCTCATCGTACTACAATCTGACAAAATCAGACGCATGTCTGTACATTACAAATATTCAACAATGGCAAAATCTATAATCATATGTGTTAGTCTACTATAAAATACCCACATAGTAAATTACAATATTAACTCTTACGACGGCTAGCAAGCTATATAATTCTTTACAAATATCAACTCATTTCTTCAAAATATGCAAACATATTAACAAAACAAAGTAATTCTTCGTACTACGATTCTAGTAATAATAAAGTATACATACGACCTACAATTAAAATGCAGTCGCATTCCACAAAGACCGAACAAATATCTACTGACCTTTTGAAGCTTTCTGTATTTAGACCTTCCTGCTCTAAGATTTTCCCGCCAATAACGAATGGCTATTCGGAGTTACGCTAACCTCTTCTCTGGGTAATTTCTCTCAGCGAACTAACTTTTGCCGGAAAACGCAGGGATATCATTCTACCCAAATCAAGGTCTCCCCCCCCCCACCATCTCGATTCTGATTGGGTGGCGCTGTGCCCCTGTCCAATCGTCTTAGCGGCCAGTTCAACCTGTCGGTCTGTTTGCAGGGGAAAGAAGTTAGGACACTCCCACTTCTTCAGGCAATTTCTTTTGATCTTGGAAACATTTCGACACCTAGGTGATAATTGGCTGTCTTTGACTTCGCAACTCCAATGTCCGGTCCTTCGATTCTAGCCACAACAATTTTACGTAACGGATTAGTGCTAGCCTTCGGCAATGTTCGACATCAAACAATGACCCGTCAGAATTACCTTGATTATACATGTTTCAAACTGGGCTACTCTGGGTCGGGGTAAACATGACACCATGCAATAACTCAATACTATCCCAATGCCATGAACTATTGCGCGTAAAATGCAGCATCAGATTCCCTATTTTAGCTCATATAAATACATTTCCGCAACACAGATTGTCCAGGAACATTTAAACAGTAGTTGTTGTTTCTTTTAGTTAATACTTTATAACTTTTCACTTATTACATACTCTACATGATATTTGGCTATACAACACCCACCAACCTTCACGTTACCAATAGCCCTTAAACGAAAAGGATTTTAAGAAATCGAAGAACAGAAACTTCTGAACCCGTGCACCTGTTGATCTTGTTCCCAACTGCAGCACTGACACGACACATCTAAAATACCAACCCTTGCCAGAAAGCCAGTTCAACTTTAGACTTTACAAATATGGTCTCCGGAATATTTTTTGTTAAAATTTATTTTATGGAGCGAACGTAAGTAAACTTTCAGTTTTTCTATTAGTATTTCGGAGGTTCCAAATTCGTTGAGTAAATATTAGGGAACAATTTATAAGAACAACGCCCTGAATGGAAAAATACCTTCTCATTGGCCAACTGAAAATAAGTTCTAAATAAATAGAGAACGTCATTTCTTTTACCCAATGGGAGGACAATATTCCATTCAGCGGGATCTCACTTGTATATTAAGCGGGTACGATCACGGCCCTGTCGAGCAGTAGCGTAGGAAAATGATTTGGCATTCCTTAAAGGTATCATATTAAGTCAAAATTTTGATAGGGATACACAGTCGAATGCTAGTACTAATATTAGTACCCTTACTCGTACCTCGTGGACAGGGTACTAACATGAGCGTATACGTGTTAATGGAGCAAGCCGGGTGTGATTCACACCCGGCGCTCTTTTAGCCTAATAATAACACTTTAAACATATTCCTTACATATAATCCAATAAATTGAGTAGTCCTCTTATTTAATACCGGAAGTATCGAAAATCATTGTAGAAATAGTTGTAAAATCTCGTTTACCTTTTTTAGCCGATATTTCGTTTAGATCGTCCGCCATATTATTTCAAATAATGATTACTTCCGTTCTCAGCCTCGTTTGTTTGTGTGCCATATAAGGACATTTACGCCTTATTTGGAAATGTAAACAAATCGTAGTAAAAATTTGGCGCCGTTTGGGTCAGAAATTCTGCGCATTAAAAGTAAATACGATTTATCGGCAACTTTGAAATTCCACCAAGAAGCGATTATTCTCACTTGATTGATAATAATATAGCGTAGTATATCCTAAACATGGTCTGGCAAGCCTTACGTAAGAAAGGGGTCACGGCGAGAGTCTCGCGTTATCTGTCATGGCGGACAGGATAAGGTTAGAGTAACCATGCCAATTTATTTGATCGTGTAAGGGCTTAATAAATTCAAAATAAGCCAAACTTCTTTCACAACATGATTATACTTATGTAGTTGATTTCTACACTGTTTATTTTTCTGACTTTAGTGATGATTTTTTTTGCTCCATTACATGATATGGGATCAGTTCGTAGCCTCAACCACAACAAACCAAGTTGAGGCTACGACATCGTAGCTAAGTCGAATGCCTGAGCTAAATATCGATACCAAATGTATTAAGCTACGCAAAGCGTAACTTGAAATATCAGCGTTTATTCTTAAATAGGTCGCGCTTGCTGATTACACTGGACAACAAATTTTTACAAAAGTCATGTTACTGAAATAAAATTAGTCAATTCTTATCAATTTTTATGTGCTGAACACGAATATGACAGTCAAATTGCAAAATTGGCTCTAGTTTTTTTGTAATCTGCAAGAAATTAATGTTTACATAACGAAATGCATTCCAATAGTAAAAGGTCAACTGTAATAGCCTACCTATAAAAAATCAAGTCATTGACTACATCTTAGATTTCTTCGCCTGTCTCTTGTACAGCTGTTCGGGAGCATCTCTGAGGAGTGTCCAGTAGTAGTCAGCCAGCATTGTAGTGGACCATTTTCCCTGGTATCTTTGTTCCATTGTTGCGATATCTTGATGAAAACGTTCGCCGTGTTCATCACTAACAATACCACAGTTGCTAGGAAAGAAATCCAAATGGGAATGAAGGAAGTGAATCTTTAGAGACATATTGCAGCCAAGTTTCTTATACTTCATCAACATGTCTTCTACTAGTTCCTTATAGTTTTCTGCCCTAACATTTCCGAGGAAGTTTGTAGAAACTAGGCGAAAAGCATTCCATGCTTGTTTCGCGTCACCTTCCAGCAAGTTGTTGAACCGGTCATCTTTGAAAAGCTCTTGAATCTGAGGACCCACAAAAACTCCCTCTTTAATCTTTGCTTCGCTGAGTCGAGGGAATTTTTCATGCAGGTATCGGAATGCTGGCAAAGTCCGGTCAATGGCTTTCACGAAGTTCTTCATCAAACCTAGTTTGATGTGAAGGGGTGGTAGCAAGATTTTCTGAGCCTCAACCAGAGCTGGGTGTTGGATATTCTTCTCTCCAATGGCTACATTCTGCCTGTGAGTCCATTCCTTCCTCATGTAGTGCATTTCCCTTGCTCGGCTATCCCACTCGCATAAGAAACACATGTATTTTGTATATCCTTGCTGCAGTCCCATTAAAAGGGCAACTACCTTCAAATCACCACAGAGGTGCCAGCTGTACTTGTTATACTCAATGGAATTCAGTAGCTGCCTTAAGTTATCGTATGTCTCTTTCATGTGGACAGCATACGCTACTGGAATAGATGGAAGAATGTTTCCATTGTGCAAAAGCACAGCCTTGAGACTCAGTTTCGAAGAGTCCACAAATAGTCTCCATTCTTGTGGGTCATGAGTGATTTTTAAAGCATTCATGAGGCCCTCAATATCGGAACAGAATATCAGATTACTTTCCTTTCTGAAGAAAGGCTCCAATTGCTGGTGGCGCTTTCGATATGCAGTAATTGTGACATCTTCTTCTAGAAGATTCCATTGTTGGAGTCTTGATCCTAGCAATTCTGCCTTGTTCTTTGATAAGTCCAAATCACGAATCAGGTCATTTAGTTCTTCCTGTGTTATTCTGTGTGGGGTTGATGATGCACCACAGTGAAAATCTGGATCACTGCATGCTGATGGACCAGGAGAAGAACAGGTCGACTCACCTTTGTCTTCGTCAGATGAATCAAGAGAATATTCTGCTGGAGGTTCTGGAATAGGAAGTCCCTCACCATGTGGAACTGGTCTCAATGCAGACGGAATGTTTGGGTAGACTATTCTCGACTTCTTTCGCTTCGTTATTCCGCCGGAAAGAGGAGGAACCAAGCAGAAGTAACAGTCATTTAGGTGGTTGCTTGGCTCTCTCCACACCATTGGGACTGCAAACGGCATTGATGACCTTTTGCAATTCAACCACTGTGAAAGCTGTGTTGTACATGTAGCACAGCATATATGCGGAGCCCAAGGCTTGTCTTGGTCACCAACCTTGCATCCGAAGTAAAGATGATATGCCTTCTTCACTTGAGAATTGATACTTTTCTTCTGGTTGGCAAATGTCACTTCCCCACAAATATAGCAAAAATTGTCCGCGGTATTAACACACTTTCGAGGCATTACTGTTCTTTATTGTACGTAAATGGATAAAATAATAAGTTTTATGTAACAGTAGCTTGAACTGTCTCGCACAACGTCTAAAATATTTTAAATGCTGAACCTATCTGATTGGGCTTTATATAGTACACTGCTTACGTCAGCTTCAGCAGCCGCCTGGCATTAGTATAATAGGCCTACACATGTATAGTACACTGCTGACGTCAACTTACTTCAGCAGCCGCATGGCATTAGTATTGCATTGCATCAGAAAATGATGCAATCAACTGTGGATGATGTGAGCATGATGGTATTATGCAATGTTACATCATTATTCCGGATGTTGCTGCAGTCCTACTGGAGAAATTTACACAGTGAAACATAGAAAATGAGGTATATGAATATCTTCAAAACGAGAGCCAATACAAATTTTTCACGGTTATATTCGTGTTCGGCACACCAAAATACTACAGATTAGGGCCTTTTCAAGTCAGTAATGATTTCACTGTTGACCAGTGTTATTAGTGCCCCATGTCAATTAGACTTACTTTTCTCCTTATCTCTTTATCTGTGACCAATAGCACGTCTACCGGATGACTATCAGGTTTTCAGGTGTGAGTGATATCATTGAATTTTCATAATACAGATTTGGGTGCTGGGATATATATCAATAAGGTGCCTGAAGAGTAAAATAACCTAGAGAGAATAGACAGTTTGGTAAATTTGGGCTTTTATTCTTCAAAGGGTACTGATAGGATTTAGCCCAATTTTGGAAATATGCTAATTTGTATGTAATCTAATATGTCCCAAATTTAATTTTAAAAAATTGTTAATTAATGAAGATTTTCGTATCCAAATGAGTTGTGTAAATAATCAAACTAAAAGTTGTGCGTATCTTGTGAATCGAAAAATTGTACATTTTCCCGATGACTGAAGAGGCCAATCAGACTGAAAGTTTGCAAAGAGAAGAGAAATGCATTACTTGTTTTCTGGTACCCATTTATGGCTGGGTTGGATGGAACAAGCAAAGTTATATGCCCAAAACAGCATATGTCAAAAATAAGTCTGGAACTCACAATATTCTGATAACTGGTACGCACTGTCCATAAACAGATTATGCTGCCATTATACTAGCAGCAAACAAAAAATGAAAAGACTTGCATTGCAGTCTTTTAGCTTCTCTGAACTATAGTGACATTTGCAAATAGTTCAGTTAGGTGAAAATGACTTTACCTATAATTCATTTTGCAAAGTGAACAATATCTGCCTAATTAAGAACAACTTGACTGGCCCAGATGGGATTTTCTGGGTAATAAACCAGCTGAAACCTCGATAATTCAACACAAAATAAATAAATAAATAAATATAACACGACACGAAAAATAAAATATTAATGAGTAATTATGTACTGGATTCAAAAAAACGATATTACCTCAGTCAATGATGAGGACCGACGATGAACTTCGGTTCTGACTGGCAAGGAGTCCAAAATTTATATTCGTGATCATGAGCCCACACTCAGCTCCGATATTAACACTGAATCTCCCCAATATATGGTTAATATTGGACAGCCGTCGTTGAAGAATGTTCTTGGTTGGTTCAAAAGATCTTCCCGAAACAACGCACATTTTCAGCGCAGGACCTAAAGGGACTGGTTAAATAATAAAGAGGCGGCCAAACTCGAGTCGGGAGAAATACAGTTAAATAAAGAAAGTGTGAACCACCCCACTCGAGCACAGACGGCCTCATTCTAGAATTTAACTAATGCGAGGAACGACACATACCAAGACATTGTAAGAATTACCTCAACGACACAAATCAATTTAACTTGTGACGCCATCGGTGGTAGTTATAAAAGTTAGTCTGAAACGACAGGCGTAGTTGTTCAGGGTTACATACTGTTTGGGCTTTTACCAATCGTGGAAACATATGATTTGATATAGATTACGCCCGCAGCACCCGTGTATCTCTCATGTCATAATAATCGGCTGATCCATATTCGTTTTTCCTTGGTGGATCAGGTCGGGCACGTGATTGATTTGATTAGTGAAACATTACCAATACAATTGTACATTAGAGATCGACCTGACATTTAATAATAATAATAATAACAATAATAATAACAATGATGATGACAGTTGTGCGATGTAGTATAAAACATGTTCGTGTTATTAATGCGAGAACACTTGTGTACTCTCACTATATATATCAAGCAAAATCTAACATTCCGCATTTCATTTAGAGAGCAGACAAACTCACATTTTCCCGCCAACTAGAACCAACAGACCAATTCTTCGTTTGAAACGTATGACGTAACATGTCATTTCAGTTCGAGAACATGCCATCACATCATGTTATACATTATGCTACACTTTTACAAAGATACATTTCAAAATGGCAGCATAATGTTAATTACCTTTTGTCATTGTACTGTTTTAGCCCTTTTTAGCAAAAGGTCCGTTCGTCCCTCAAGTGTCATCTTATACTACTCACGTACCTTTAATATGATACCAAAAGAGCTTGGCATCGAATATTCACAACTTCACCAACATTCTAATAAAATGAGTTTTCATTCCCATGTCGTATTGTCAAAAAGTAAGATAAACAAGGACGGACAGTTGTCATCCTTTCTTCTCTACGACAAAATCAAACAGACAGCTTTAGACCATTCAAGCCTTTCATCCTGATTTTACGGTGATGAATCCAGTGTGTGTGTGTGTGTGCTATTTAGATTTTTAACGTAGCTTTAACAATGTTTCAATGATATCGCTGTGATGTCTGTAGTGTGGCAATTTATGGTGATGTTTTGCAATGGGGCATCATGCCGCAGACATGTAGCATCATGTCTCACTCAGTCACATTATTCTAACACCAAGTCGACCAGTCCCAACACTGGCCTCTTAATTATGAGCACCTAGCGAGTCACCTGTTTGTACCATTTTTATTAGTCTTTGGTATATCTCGGCGCTCAAACCCGCGATCTCCGACATCCAAGGCGGACGCTCTAACTACTAGGCCACCGGGGGATCTTGATGAATTCAACTTATACACTCCACTTCAAGAGTTTATTTAGTGCACTATAATTTGGGGTGGGGTGGTGCAATTTGGTGCTGTAAGGTGCCACCGTGAAGATATTTCATCTGCGAGAAAGAGAATAAAATGAAAGTTAACGCCTACTGTCATTGATCGAGAGGATATGAAATCATTGGTTGTTACTCATCAGCTCAAAAAGTTGCCGTCATTGTCATTTCTTTTTGTCGCATAATACAACGTGGGTGTGAAGCGTTATCGTAGAAATATTTTATTAAAAAGAGGGTCGGTGGTTCTTTCCGGGGTTTTCCCGGGTTCTTCCTCCACCATTAATACTGGCCGCCATGTATAGCCTATCGTGTGCTAAAAAATGGCGTTAAACCCCACAACAACAACATTTATTAAAAAGTATTGAAGTGACATTGAGATTATGTTTTTGATTTAAATAAACTGTGGGACAAAATTAAAAGTAAAAGAGTAACTGTAATGGCATTAAACTGTATTCCTTTAACATCGATAACCTGATTTCTGTCTCGGTTTCGATTCTGACATATTTCGATCGATAATTATCAGATTAATCGCACCAGCTGTTGCTTGCAACATCTTAATACGGAATTTGATTAATTAGTTAATACACAAGTCTCATCTTAAATAATTGTTGTATAGTCTGCAAACTAACTCAGAGCTTTTTTATCCCTGCCCCGCCCCCCCCCCCAGCTCTCATTTTGTTGTCGTTATGTCTTGTAATGTTTACGATCTTACTCAGATCCCGCTGACACTCGTTTCTTTTCTTTCATCTCTGAATAAATTTCATTTAAATAAATAAAAAGTAGAACTAGTTTCCTGTCAGCTGCATCCTTTTTTAAAAAAAAAAGAAACTAATAATATGCAGATAATATTTTGATGTGTCTTTTCGTACGACCGCCGTGTAGTGAATTGTTGAAAGGCTATTCGCATGACAGCAGTATACCCACTGTTACAAAACACTATCCGCAAGGCGGCTGGTGAATACGTTTAGGGACGAGTCCCAATTACTTCGAATGATGCACTGTTCAAAGCTCGTTACAACTGATATTAAGAGTATCATTGGGACCAGTCGTCTGAAACGCGCAGCCCGTGGAGTTATTTCCTGCGGCCCAGCAGCAGAGGGGGCGAACAGACCGAAACTTTTTGCACAATAAACCCCTCCAGGAAACTATTCCTCGATAGAGGGCTTATTTCGACGAAATAAACCCTTCTATTCAGAATACAGGACAAAAAAAAAATGTCCCCCGAAAACTCGAAGAGTTTCCAGGGACAAACTCGTTGAGTTTGCACTGACAACTTGGGTTACTTCAATAAATCTGAAACAGTTTCCGTGGCGGGGTCGTTATTGAAAAATCCATGGGTCGGGTCCATCCCCTCTGCTGCTCTGGGAAATGAGTTTCCAAGGAAAAACATTTTTATGTTAACCATACAGTGTATCAAGTCCGATACGGTATCTTGTTCTGGGATCGTGTAAATTTATTGTCACAAATCCGTAAGGTTTTCTTTGAGCATGACTAAAGAAATTCTTAAACTTATTAATATCCATATCGCCGCTACACCAGGTTTGATGAATATTTCTCAGCGTGTGAACATCAACTCCATTAAACACAGCAAGAAGATTACAGTTGTCTCTGATCACTTTTGGTATCTGTGTGTAACGCTGAGTAACATAAATCACATCAGTGTTTTTATGACGACCTCGTGAAAATATTCTTGCAGGATTTTTTTGCTTGTCCAGCATCACATCATCATACACTACTAGGTTATTTATTTCCCCGTTAAGGTCTTCCACGGACGGAGCTTCTTCAATATCAGTTATAAATTCAACAACATCCTCGCCGTCTTCACTCAGCGCTTTTGCACTCTCATTAAAATCTTTTATAACATCATAACAACGTTGATCATCCACAGACGGAGCTATCAAGTATAGTTTGTCCCATTTCATCCACTTCATTATCATGTTCAGCAACAGCTGTGTTTTACCTGATCCTGACGGTCCTATGATGATCATTCTGATAGAATTTGGTAGCGCGGAATTATGCTTGACTGGTTCTTTCCTTCGCGTCGCAGAAAAATCAGTGATCTCCATTTGTATATAAGGAATAATAATTATGGATCTATATTGTGTGAAGTGTAAGGCACAAACCCCTACGAATGATCTAACAACCATTACAACAAAAAATAACAGACAAGCACTCTCTGGTAAGTGTGCGCGATGTGGCACAAAAAAATTTAGATTTCAAAAAAAAAAGCCTGACAAAGTCAGCGGAGGTGACATCGCAGCAACCCTCGGACGACTTCCAGGTACCCCTTGGGCTAAATATCCCGGAGAAAAACATCTCCCAGGATACAATTACTGCGGTCCAGGGACACGACTAGATATCAGACTTGATGAACAGTCTAAACCAAAACCGGGAGAGTATCCGATAAACGCTATTGACGCAGCGTGTCACATGCATGATATTGCTTATCGAAGTAAAGATCTGCAAGACAGGCATATCGCGGATGTGAAATTAATTCACGCATTAAGCGCCATAAAAAATAAATCATTTAAGGAGTCACTCGCTAATTGGTTAATAAGATCAGCGATGAAATCTAAATTAGCATTAGGCGCTGGATAATTAATAACAATGGAAGCGATTTATTATTCCCCGGCCGGATACTGGAGAGGTAACTCAGCAATTAATAAACTCGCCAACGCGGCATCAGTAACACGCGAGGTTGCCAAAAATTGGCTATCAAAACAAGCAATATGGCAAATCTACTTACCACCACCTCGACAAATCAATTTTGCACATTTTGATGTTAGTATCCCCAATGAAGTTCATCAGGCTGACATACTATTCCTGCCTCATGATACTGTCCGTAGAAAAACATACAAATACGCGCTAACAGTAGTTGATGTTGCTAGTAGATACAAAGAAGCAGAACCGTTAGCGACTAAAACAGCGTCCGAAGTCGCCTCTGCGTTTAAACGAATTTATCAACGAGGACCTCTAAGCTGGCCACGATTATTACAAGTTGATCCTGGCAAGGAATTTCAGGGCGCGGTATCATCACTGACAAAGCAGCATAACGTTACCATACGACGAGGACATACTGAAATTCATCGGGATCAGGCAATTGTTGAGCGATTTAATAGAACACTCGCTGAGAGATTATTCGGATACCAGTACGCGAGGGAATTCATTTACGATACGAGATCTCGTGAATGGGTTGCAAGACTGCCAAACGTGATAGCCGCACTGAATAATGAAATTACCAGAACAACAAACATGAGACCTGTAAATGCAATCACAAAAAAATATATACCCCGCGTCAGTGAACGTGTTTCAACGCAGCCAACGACGCTAGCGTCCCCGTTGCTGGGTAATGTCACCGTTAGGTATTTATACGAACCCGGCGAACTCGAAGGAGGAAAAAAAAGGGCAACTGATCCTATATGGAGCGTTACAACACATAAGATATCTAGCATAACCAGATCAACTGGGAGAAACGCAATCTACAGATTAGATTCAACTGCTCCTCAGCGTGGGTTCACACGCGAGCAACTTCAGGTGATTCCCACGGATACACAATTACCACCCCGATCACTTAAATAACTGCAGCAACACCTCTGCGTCGGTTACACTCAAGACAGGTCAACATCACATTTTCACGCGTATGACCGCGATTACTATCTATTCTATCTACGGTAAATTGCCTTGGATTATTTTTCGAATACTGCCACAGCAATAAACAATTACAACTCGCGCAGTGATTATTCTGCTGTTGTTGTAATTGTATAATAAATGTTTCGTCGAGATCAAACTCTCTACCATTTTTTTTGTCGCTCTGTTTGTAACCGGCTAATTTCTTTCTTATTGTGTCATCAGCGATTGAGCTGTCGTTGACAACATCATCTAATACAATTCTTCGTAACTGACCTATCCTTCTTACTCTTGACACGGCTAAATAAACTAAATTTGACCACTCGATGCGATCATCAACAATCCAAACTGTTGTATCTGAAATAGTTAGTCCCTGCGAACTGTGGATGGTCATAGCGTATCCTAGCGTCCACGGGGATTTGCTCATTTTCAGTGCCTGTTCAACAGCATCAATATCAACTGTGACAATATCATTTAATACTAAATTCTGTTTTTCCGATCTCCCAGGTATATCAACGTCGGTATTCTGCAATCGCGTATCAGCTGGTCTATAACACAACGGCACTGGCAACATGGGAAATTTCTTCTGATGTAACTGAAATAACCGCTGCTGAAGTGTGTCCCTGACTATCTTTCTACTTGCCACAATTAAATCACCTGGTTTCCACGTTTCCCAAAAGTCGCTCAGCGAAGTCTCTGGAATTATTTTACGCATTATCTCACACTGGACTTTATTGGTTTGTAGCCTGATCAACGCCTTAAACTCTTTCAGCGTTTCATCGAGTGCTCTAACATCGTTAGTTATTTCCTCATAATAATCTACAAAAGTTTTCAGCCACGTGTGTGGAGATTCACCTGTAAATGGCGGTGGTTGACCATGATCGCCGCACATAACAACTGCGGTATTTTTCTTTAGCAACCAATCCAGAAACTGTTTTAATGTATCCAACGGCACAGTGTCTATCTCATCCCAGATTATTTTCTCGGGGATATATTTCGTTCCCATTCGCGTAGGAGTCCATGTGCCGCCGCTGTATTTGAAAAAACTGTGATACGTACACGCGTTAACATCCCGTTGTCGCATCTCCCTGGTAAGTCTATGTGTGGGTGTTAGCACAATCATGTCAGAGTTTCTAAATAATTCTATCGCGCGAGTTGTCTTACCGGAACCACCAGCCCCGTTGAGATAAACTGTTCTATGTCTCACAACAGGATCGTGCACCGGCGGCAGCGAAGTTGTCGTAGAAATTGAAAATTTCCCAGATATTTCTGCGCCGCGATATTCATCCTCGATTTCAACATCAGCTGATTCACAATATCCATGCAACATTTCATTTTTTATTCTCCATGAACCCCACGATGGATCATTCGGTATAACCTTATTCAACGCCGCTAAGTGTTTTTTATCGATATAGAATGAATCCGTTGCAACTCTCACTGCGTCAACGGGAAACCTATTAATCATCGACAATAGGTTTATTGATACATAAGCTAGCATCGAAGATCTCAAATGTGTGTACTGAGATGATTCTCCGTCGATATAACTAAAAACAGTTCCTAATTTTTCCCCGTTTGACAGAAACACATCTTCGCGGGTACAAAACGTATTATTCGTGGCGGCATCAGCGACAATAAGATCCAATTCGGCCTCGTCCATGATTAATCGACTATGATGTAGTTTATGATCATACGCTCCACCTTGAGTAAATTTTCCTATTATTCTTCGTCCTAGATCTTTTGCTGTGCTTTCATCAGTTCGGGGAGCTCTTTCGATGATAGTGTCGATAAACGATTCTGGATATTCTCGGAAATTTTCAATTTCTACGGTGACTTGCGGAGTTGGCAACCAAACTTCGGTTTGACGACAGTAGCATATAATCGCTTCACTGACCGTCAGCGACAGCAGTATTCGACTGTCAAGCATGTATCGCAATAACACTATTGGTGCCCATCGCTTCTCAACGAAATGTTTACCAAACCAAGCATAACACACAGGATGTAAACCCGTAGCGAGTTTAAACGACGACACACAAGCAACCCCGGTCAGGTCAAAATCAGGCAATGGTCCGTTTATGGCAACTCTTGTCATCGAGCTTGTAATATGACCAAACCGTTTAAAATACTCACTACATTCCCCCCGCCCAAGAAAACTTCCTGGATAACACGCCGTCATATCCACGGATATCATATCGCGGTGATCATACTGGGTATTCCACAAACCACCGTGCCCGTATTCGATACAGCTCTGTTGAATATCCTCGAGAAAGCTCTTCGGGGTTGGTCTCCATGAATTTCGTTCTCGGGCTATATGCGTGACAACACCCGGGACAGTAAAACACTGCGTCAGTAACGTATCAGTGTTCGTCGCATGATATTTTTCTGCGAGTTTTTTCATTTCGTGATGTAATGCCGCCGTTCTGTATACCTCCCCGTTGGGTTTCACAAACTGATCAAACTCTCCCTCGAGGTCACTTCGGAATAACCACACCGACACTGGATCGGTTTTACTTATCTGATAAATAAAATCAAACATAGAAATGCTGGCATTTCCGCTCGTGGAACCACTAGCATTTTCCAATTCCGGATAATACTTTACAACACGATCTCGAGGAAATATCCTAACCGAGTCAGTCCAGGCGTGACTGTTATGATCGATAATAGTTATTGGTGCTCCACGGGAATCATATTTACTCTTGTACAATACCTCACCGGTCAACGATGAAACCGTTATAGGAAATTTTAGTAATCGTTCGAGCTCGGCAACATCATTTATTGACGCTCCTTCATCCACTACTTTTGCCGCCCACGCTGCTATTTTAGTCTGTCTTAGCGGTGTTAGGCCGTTTCCTCGCATTGCATTTTTAAAATGTTCCATTACTCGCTCGGCTACACAATTCAACCCTGTGGATTTTATCAATGACTCTGACATCTTCATCGGTTTGAGTTTATCAACGCGTGGTTTCTTCATCGGATAAATTCCATAAATGACTGCGGTCACAGGATACGCTCTGGCATAATACGGTGTATCAATCCCAACAAGTACTCCCGGGTTTGAGTCTTTGGTTACGACGACGGTTTTCCCCCGCCGGGCATCAAGAATAGGGTCTAGTTTGTCTCTGATAATCCATGTTGTTTCACCTGTTTCCGTGTCGTCGACGCCAACGATAAATTTTATCTGTATGAAATATCTTCTATCGTCGAGATACCTAATTATACTACGCGCGATTGTATCGTTGATGGTACCATCAATGATGGCATTTTCAGAAATGATTTTATACGAAGACCACACATGTGCAGCACCATCACGACGAAACTCTTCTTTGGCGTTCTTGATAACACCAATTACGAGTGTGAGTTCTCGTCGTCGTCGATCAAAAGTTAACCGGTCAAGATCGAATCGACCCCGTGCAGGTTTTATTCTGGATAGTCTTGAGAAACTCATTATTATAATTAGGATAAGTATTTAAATAGACAGGTATATTATATATAATGAACGGAAACTCAAAGAGTTTCTCCGGCGATGCTAGCATCGCTCATGCAAAGCATTTCTCAGGTGCGCAAGCGCACTCATGCAAGTGGATCAAACTAAATTCGACCGTGCCATGTAACAAATTATGCAGACGCGAATACTGTGGACAACATGCTCAACAGGTCCGCCGTGGAAGTCTAGGACCGACGCCGTGTATCAAATGTGGCATTGGAACACGGGGAAAAACGCAATTATGTTTAGCGTGTGGTGGAAAACGCTATCGAGCACTAAAATGGTATTACGATAAAAAAAATTCAGACTCGAACACTCTCTCGGAGCGTGATTACATAAATAAGTTTTCAGATAAATTATGAATTAGATAAATGGTTTTCTTATAGTATAATGAATCAAGAATTCATCCCCGAACAAGAATTTGTTCCACATCCAACTATTCCCAAATATGAAGCAAACCACGATGGGGTAGTACGAAACTGTAGGCTGAAGAAGCCAATCGGTGTTGCAAATAATGCTGGTTATTTGATGTTTACTAGCTCCACAAAGAGGTATTTATGTCACCGTTTCGTTTACGAATGTCATCATGGACTGATCAAGGATGGTTTTGTTGTTGATCACATTAACGGTGATATACTTGATAACTCTATAAACAATCTTCGCATGGTCACTCAGCGCAAGAACTGCCTGTCGGGTAAAACAGGACGTAGTAAAAAAGTTGCAAGACCTGTCCGGGGTCGTAATACACAGACCGGCGACGAAATAGTATTCCGGTCGATATACGCCGCCGCGAAGTATTACGATATTTGTCCACCTTCTGTACAGAATGTCGCAGCTGGGATTAACAAAACAGCATTTTCAAAACGACTAAAACAAAAAATCTCATTTTGTTATATCGTCGACGACGATAACTCGAAAACGAAAAATGTTTCAACTTTGTAAGTCTAAGACTTCTCAGTTAGATAAAAAAAAATAGTTATAATATATGAATCGCACGAGTATTAATATCGTAATTGATGAAATTCAAAAATTGAAGCAGCGGGGTTTTAATATTTTAACAGACGCTGAAACAATTATGTCAGATTTTGAATCCTTGAATGAGCTATCTACGAAGAAGAATACTCTTCCTGCGAGATACAGGTTCATTAAAATGCTGCAAAATTGCATTTATAGATCACTTGCCACAGTTACCCACGAACAGGTATCTGAATTTATTCCGTTGACGCGTGCAGTTGAAAGTATTCGTCTTACACTATCACACGAGTATGAGACTCGAAAATTAATTAACTCGAGAGTGAGATTGTTAAAAAGTCAAATAAAGAATTCCGACGCAGAAGTCAAAGAGACTTCTCAGGAAATGCAAAGCATTTCTCAAGTCTCTGACTTCTCATCCACGCTAGCGTTGGAAGTCCAAGAGACTTCTCAGGAAATGCTTTGATCCCCCCATTGTGAGTTTCCAAGGGTAAAAAAAAAGTATTATTTTTTTTTTGTCTTTGAAATTCTACTGTGGAAATGTGAAACATTTCTGAGCAATCGTGGAAATCTCTGATTTCTGAGATTGTCCTTAGATTTCTCAGAACTCTTTGAGTTCCAGGATTTGCTTGAGTGTTTCAGCATCAATACACGAATGAGAATAGTTCATGATGTGTTCTTGGTCACAAAAAACTGTGATCGTGTGATACTTCTGTAACTGTTCTTGTTGTGGCCGTGTCAACAAGAAGTCTTCGTTGCCGTGGTCGTCAACGACTATTCCGACGGGGAAATGCAAAGCATTTCTCACGACAGTGTCAAGTTCCGAATACTGTCCCGAGAAACTCTTTGAGTTTCCAGAAACGTTAACGTTTCCAGAAACGCCAGCGTGAGAAATGCTTGCATTTCCAAATGCGGTCCTGATTGCCGCGTTGAGAATTTGTCATGTACGCGAACTCGGACATGGATATACTCGTGCATTATACACAACTGTAATTTTTTAAATGTGGAAATGCTAGCGTGAGCGATGCTAGCATCGCCACAGAGAAGTCCTAAGACTTCACCAACAGGTTTATACTCACAGTCTCGCCACGCAGGTCCAACAAATCCCCCCGTTGGTCGACGAGTTTGAAATTTATCGTTGACAACCACGGATTATTACACCGCAGATAGACCACATTGATTGGTTCTTGCACAATCAGAAAACCAGGGGGGTCTTTTGGTGTGAACGTATACAGGATAAACCCCTGTTGGGGTGTAGTATTATCTGATGCGCTGTAGCTACCGTCGATGACGTCACATACAAGATTGACCGCAATAACATCTGTGATATTTACGATCCCGGGTGAGATGTGTCTGCCATCGGATGCTGTACTGTTGTCGTGCTTGAGAATAACCGGCTGCGGTTTTGTTCGCGTGTACGCGGCGGAAATATCTTCGAAAGATTCCGCGATGAGATCCTGGACTGATTTTCGTAGCGTGCGCGTGTTATATCCGGGAAGTTTAAAATCTGAAATATCCTTCACGGGAATACCAAATCGGGATGCAAAATTCGATCTTTTTTGGGTTCCATAATCGCCTTTGAGATCCAGTAGATTCTGAATTACTTTTTGATTCATAAATTCCATCGTGGATACGAGTTTGTTTAGTTTTTCTATGGTGGTGATAATGTTCGTGCGTGGTTTTGTTATATCAGAGATATAATCTTGAAAATATACTCGCAACAGGTCTAGCTGTTGTTTATGTGCTTGTTTGATCGGATTAAAAAAATGAGCTTCTATGTCTTCTGGAAGGTATTCACGGAATCTCCCGTCTTCGAAAATTACATATATTATATCCAAGGGGTGTCTATCTAATGTTGAAAACCGGGCTTGGTCTGATCGTAATTGATCTGGAAATAATAAATGCTCGCCGTACACGAGGTCGTGTAGTTCTTCCTTCGTGGTCTCGAAATCCGATTTTTCAGGTTTTGGTGGATCCGGTCCGACCTCGGGTTGTTCTTGTGGCCATCCTAATACGGTCCTGATTGAGCTGTTATAAATATCCACGGCGTATCCCGGTGTTGAGATTTCAATGACCGCAGACAGCGTTGGTTCGTGCGCGGTCACAGATATTTTGACTTCCTTGCCGGTGATTCGTTTTATTTGGCGTTGTATCTCCGCGTTGATTTCTTCGATCTGATAACTCCCAGTGGGTAGCGTAATTGTATCCCATTCAAATTCACCCTGTTCGCCGGAGTCGGCTTTGCTTTTCCCGAACACGAATGAATTATTTGGCTGCAGACCACCAAATGATGCCGACCTGATATTGGGCCAGCTGTGATACACACTGAGCTTTGCTAACGCGATTTCACTCACTGGAATTGGAGTTTGAAAATTAATACCGAATTGTGGTGTCGTCGAACACACTGAGATCATTGTGGTCCTTACCGGTGTTGTGTTTGTGACTATTTGTTGAAGCAGTTCCTGTGGCGTTGCCATCAGTGACATTATTTATTTGTTTAGTTTTCAAATAGTCATTGTACGCATCTGACATTAGTTTGAATTCAGAATCTGATATCGTAGCGTCGCTGTGCACGTCTAACGATGATGATATCAGCGATGATAATTTCTGATATGCGGTCGTGGCTGTATTTAATTTTGTCGTGTAATCGTGTAATTTTGTGTTAGCACATGATGATATTTTTTTTGTTATGATGCCGAAAACTCCAGCTGTTGTTGTGGCCGCGGAAACACAGATCGTGGCGGCGACTGCTGCAGTTACCGGAGTGACCGCTGATAGTATTGCTCCGGCAGATACAACAACGGCAGATACTGAATAAACCATAATATCCAGCACTGTTATGCGTCTGCGGTATTTTTTTACTTTTTGACTGGTTACTTCGATGACAGTTTTTAACTCAGATTGCCACTCACGGACTTGATTGTATCGATATTGTTGAGCATCTGGCGTCGTTGACATTTATTTAAAAATCGCTGCCGATTTTCAATTACGCGGTAACCAATTGAGGTGTTGAAGCGACGAATTCCAAACACCACCAGTAAGATGTTGCTGTTAAACTATCGTCCTCGGCTTCAAGCATAAATGTTTCCTCGGTTCCGCTGTTTAGTATTACGGTTACAACCCCGGAATACTTATCGGTGGAATGTCTCCAAGGATATGTTGTGAAGATTTCAAATTTAGCGGCTGAAAACACAGACAACCTGTAAACACCGGTGGCTGTTGCTGTATATTTGATAGTGTTATTTTGTCGTGACCATGTTGCGAATCCCGATGATACCGTGAATACGATGTTGGTGATATGCCTGGGAGTAACTCCAGTGGGGACTTTAATCAGACTGGTTTTGTTAACGATCTCAGGAATACCCGATACGATATTCTGCTGTGTTTGTTTGATCGTGTCAATGTTGGTTTTGATTTCAGAAAGCTTCATATCGACGACTGGAGGAGGCCCAAAGAACTTATCCACGGTTTCACTAGTTTTTTGAAGGTTTCTTTGGAGTCTTTTAAACCCGTTCACGTGAACATCATACTCTGACCGCAACGTGGCTAGTTTATCATCAACGGTGTCTACGTATTGTTTATTTGCGGCATCTTCGAGACCTTCCGGATTTTTTAGAACGGTTATTTTGTTTCCATTCATGCTAAGTTCGCCTGTCATCGTGTCGCCGGTTTTTTTCACACATTTATCAACACCTTTATCAATACTGTCTTTGATGCTTGCGATTGATATATTCGAGTCCTTGATCCGGCCGCCATCACTAAATGCAACGAAGTTATCCTTGGTAGCTCCAAGAACTTTGCGAATTATATCATTCCACTTAATGTTGCTCGTTCTTAGTTTTCCCTGCTTGTCCTGAAAAATAGCAATTTCATCTGGGTCAACTCCAGCTATATTCAAAAGATTATCGACTTCATCTCGGGTCGCATATTTTGAGAGATCAGCATCTGTGCTTGGTTTGACTTTTCTTGTGAAAGGTCTTCCGTAAATATCCACCATTATTCTTATTGCTGTTTTTCAAATGCGAGCATGAAAATGCCTAGCATTGGAAACGCTAGCGTTTCTCGATGCGGTATATTCATACACTACTCGATGCGGAGGAGTTGCTGGATTTCTTGAGATTGCATCAAGAACATTTAAAACCTCGTTTCCACAAATGGGCGGATCAACTAATGTTTGTGTTGGTAGCGTCGACTGCCACACTGGAATATTAAAAAATCTGCTGTTGAGAGTGCGAGGCACTCCGCGGACATACCTGAGAAACTCAGTTGGCGGTGCTAAACCGTACGAATCGAAATAGATAATTCCACGTGGATCGATCGCGTAAGCAACCCAGTGAGTTCCAGGACCATCTTTGTTGTCGAGATTGATAATGCCAGTTTCTGGATTATTCGGCCGCGTCGGTAATTGATCTCGCATAAATACTCCTCTGAAATGTTTTATACGCAATTTTTTAACAGCATCGAGTAAATCAAAATTGCTCAACGGCGTTAGAATTTTTTTGGATACCATGATGGTGGAGTTCCTGGTAGTCTTAGCCCTGATCCGCGAGTGGATCTCCCCTTTTTTTTCTTATACCCATTTCCGGTTGCCTTCTTTAGTGCCATTCCAGCTGCGGTTCCAACTGCACCTAACGCTGCAGCTTTTGCCGCTGCGCCAAGTAATCCTGGAATTGCAGCAGCTAGTATTGGGATGAGGGGAAATATTCCACCGGTTTTGGTCATGTCCTTGATAGCTGCAGCAGAGAAATCAAGGCGGATACCGGTTTTTGCTGTTAGTGCCTTATTAAAATGTTTAATCTGAGTATTAGTCAACGACAGCTTGTTTGGACCACCAGTAATCTGATCTCGTTTTAGTGTTATTGATGTCCCGCACGTGCTTGCGTTCTTCGATTGCAATTTCTTCGTTTGACCGGAAGTCAAGGTGACATTAACATGACTGTATGACATTATATCCTAAGTTTGATTTTAATTGCGTTACATATTCTCGATTGGAGCGTCGATGACCCTCATTCGTCCGCCAACACCTTCAAGCAGCATTGCTTTATCGGAGAGTATAACCGCAATCGCTCTGTAACCACCAGCAGGAACACCTACACGAGCTCGGAAATGTAGGTCGACAACAGATTGTTTAACCAGATCAAGATGTTCCAGCGAAAAGTAATAAATCGGATATAAACTCATAAAGTCTCGCTGTGATATTTGCAGGCCAGTGTCTACATTAAGGTCGCGCCCCATAAATGACATCAGACGATGATACGCGCGTGCGACACGATGATGTTCGAAATCTATTAATATATCCTCAGATGGCTCCTGATGCCCATTTATTCTCAACGAAACTTCAGAAACTCCAAGTGTATCAAATACCATTGGATTTCTTTCCTGGCTACCTATTCTAGCACGGAGTTGAAATGCAATGAAAATATGTCGTGGTGCTGATACTCCTTGTTGCGATGATATATGCCACGTAAACAACCCGCCGTGATCACCTTGAATAACGTCTGTGGTTGTTGTTTTCCAGGATAGCAGTGATTTACCGTCCGTGTTCATGAAAGACAACAGTCGTTGTTCTTCGGTGATTGACGGAGACAACACTGGCATCCACAACCACAGTTTAGTTAGTATTACCTGACCAGGGGCAACAGCAGCATCTCGCCAGATAGCGTCATTATCATCAGGTTTTCGCACAAGTACAACTGTGTGTTTGGCACCGAATATGACCTTGTGGACATCTCTGCAGAATCCAAAGATGTGAGACAATGGAATCACACCTGAGAACTCTTCATCTCCACTTAACATCGATCTACGTGTTGCAAAACCCAAATTAAAATTTTCGTTCATCGATGCACCTGCGTCACCGGCATTATTCATTGTTACATTCCTGTTCTCGGGGCTGTCGGTTATATCCTTTGCAAACATCATTGATGGTCCGGCTGATCTGGTGTAATCATCCGAGTATCTCGCCAACCCGAGAATTGTTGTGGCAACGTCGACGTTATCATGAATTGTTTCAATTTCTTTTCCATCTATCATATAAATAGCGGATTTAAATAACGCCATGATGCCGTTGTTAACAAATCCAACTCGGTCGCCGATTCCGTAGTTAGTGTTATCATTCTTTAAAAGCCTACCTTCAACTTCGATGAAGGCCTCAGCGGGCAAGAAGTATCTACTTGTATCCTGGACCTGTAGTTCAATTCTTCCGCGTTGGTTAGGATCACGTGCTTCATAAGAATAATATTGAAAATCACGTACAGAATCATCTTTAAGTACTGGTTTGGACATATCAAACGCGTCATTGGATTTTCGTGCAAACATTATTATTATTTGTGATGATCTAATTAAAATGTTATCGTCACCGGAAACCACTACCAGCTATCAAATTAGCAGTTACACTATCTTGCAACGCTTTGGAGGTAATTCCTGCTGTTGCGATCTCAGCTAATTTCTGATTTACGGCCTTATTTACTACGCTACTAACATTTGCCGGCATAGCTTCAGTGGATGGTAGTTTTACTGGCACCAACCTCTCGACTGGGTTTTTTTTTCGTATCAGCTGTGCTAGTCGATCCTTGATTGATTGAAATGCTTTCCCGGCAAGACTACCAACAGTGCCAATGGCTTTATCCTTGACAACATCAGCGGCTTTCATCGCGAATTGTTTTGCTAACGGTCCAGCTTTCGGAGCGATTCTTGTGACTAAATCCCTAACAACATCACCGACTCCGTCTCCGTAAACAACCTCGTATACTGGTAATCGTGAGTTTACTACTCTGACACTTCTTGGTCTGCGAAAAGAATCGTGTAGTATCATTTTATTTAATTATTGTTTCTCTAACTAAATTTACTAGTCGCTGTAGTAACCATCCGCGAGTTCATCAATGAGCCCCCGGTAAACACCGATATCCATAATGCCACGCTGAAATAGTCTCTGACAGATATCTGCGGCTTCATTTATAATTTCCGGAGAGTTGTTTCCGGCACGTCTTCCTCCGATGAGAACTTCCAACCGTGATACGTCATTGACGATATTATCAGGGCAGGCAATAAAACCGGATCCTAAACCCTCCCCTGTTGATGGTACAATTCTTGGGGATAAAATGTCTTGAGGCAAACTTTCAGAAGATGTTGTTAAGCTAATTATCGGCGACCTAGTTTGTTTGAATTTTTGGCCCCGCGGACTTCCTTCAGATGCAGCCTCGTATTCACCTAACGGAGTTAGGTCAGGATCTATTGCTCTTCGCCGTGAAGGATATTGTTGTCGTTGTGTGTGTTGCAACGGTGATTTTTCTTCTTGAGGTTGCGATGGTGGAATTTCAAGTTTACGTATAGCATCTACAAGTCTATCGTATTTTGTATCGTCCCTGCTGATTTGTTTTTTATTTTCACGTATACGATACGAATATTTGATAAAATTATCATCTGTCATAGAACCGTGTTCTGGGTTTAAAGACACATCTCTTTTAATCAATCCTAACAGTATTGTCTCAGGCAATTTCTCCTCTGGTACATTTTTAAGAAGTTCAATATAATTCGGCGTAAATCTTTTGGCGGGGTCAGTAATTCTCCCTGTTACTCGCTTACCAGCAGGTACTGACACAACAACTTCCTCATCAGGTGGAGGCCCGGGTTTAAGTCCAGCTGAAATATCCTGTAAAATTTTCCTTTGCTCTATTAAAGCCTCTTTGGTAACAGCTGCGGATTTTTCAGTAGCTTTGGTCACGGGTTTAAATAATTCCTCCGTAGTCTCTGCAAAGCCTTCCCGTGCTTGCTGTCTTAGTTGTAATTTTTGTCTGACACTATCACGGACAGGAAGAAATTTCTGAATTGCTTCGAGACGTTCTCGAGCTAATCTAGTAGTAAACGCCTCTCCGATATTTGCCATTATTTATTTGTCAATAATTTAATTTCGCTAACATAAAAATGTTTTTCCTTGGAAACTCATTTCCCAGAGCAGCAGAGGGGATGGACCCGACCCATGGATTTTTCAATAACGACCCCGCCACGGAAACTGTTTCAGATTTATTGAAGTAACCCAAGTTGTCAGTGCAAACTCAACGAGTTTGTCCCTGGAAACTCTTCGAGTTTTCGGGGGACATTTTTTTTTTGTCCTGTATTCTGAATAGAAGGGTTTATTTCGTCGAAATAAGCCCTCTATCGAGGAATAGTTTCCTGGAGGGGTTTATTGTGCAAAAAGTTTCGGTCTGTTCGCCCCCTCTGCTGCTGGCCCGCAATGACACCCCGAATTCGTAAAATAATTAATAATGCCAGAAGTATCGATACAAATTCTATTGTTAGATCGTTTACTTCCATGGGCGCCCGCACATAGGGGCAGTGGCACTTGCTCCCCCCCCCCCCACCAATGTTACCTCTAGGCATGTTTTGGCCTACATCTGTAAAACTTAATAGCTAACCATCACGTTTTGCCCACCCACACCTACCCACCCCCCGAAAATAAGTATACGGGCGCCCTTATTAACTTCTTGTTTTCTACATTTCAAGTGGCTACCTTTTAAATGTGCCGCGTTCGCTGTATGAAAAGGTTTAAGTGATGCGGCACTCGGGCCAATGTTCTAATCATCAGATAACATTCGTGGTCTTGGGCAACCGCATACAGGGTCAACGGGAGGGCACCCTCAACCCCGAACTTCAACTCTAACCATGTTTTGGCCTACATCCGTAAAAATGAATAGATGGCCATTACATTTTACACCCCACCCCACCCCCAATTCTGTGGGCGCCCCAGCAAATTACATAGCGCATTCGTATAACAATAATTTGCAAATTCAGTTCTGCTGCCAGCGTGTGCTTCATGAACAAACTGCTACTCAATCCATCAGCGCACCCCCACCCCCCGCTAATCTTCTTTCGCGTCAAAGCGGGCGAGAGGGATCCAGACATCGATCGATACTCAGACAACGACAAGTACTTAAGAGTTCTGGGAAGGGGTATAAGGGTATTATATGTTTATAAACTCCAGCAGATGTGATTTCAAATAACACCGATTTCTCTAATATCGACATTTGAATTTTTGTCAGTTGTGATATGGCTTGAATCATTAAAATTACAGGAAAACCGTTGGCGGCCAGGGCTCTGCCCCGACTAGTACGTCTTCCCACGGCTTCGACCCTTCGGGCCTCGTATCCTGGCCCTTTGGGCCATCATCGTCGTCCTGGGTGCCATTGACCCTTAGTATGCCACACAGGAATCAGTTGTTTTGTGTTGGAAGAAGGCGAAAACCTTTAACAAAACGAAATAACCTTACCTATAGATTCGTTTGTTTTACATAAATTATTTAATCAGTGGCTGTTCCAATTATCAAATGAGATACAGGGCGGTCGTGCAAATAGTCTTACTAAGTTCACGTACACAGCAGGCAGCCGTGTCAATAATATTCTCGGCCTTTAATTGTAAATATCCACCCGATCCCTACATTGTTAAGGCCTTCAAGCCTAAATGTGTTAACACTGTTACGGCTCTCAGGCTGTATACGTTATTAACGCTTGAGAGCTTTAACAGTATTAACAAATTTAGCCTTGAAGACCTTAACAATGTAGGAATCGGGTGAAATATCACGTACGCACTCTCTTGTCACCGTTCTTAAAAAGCAATACCGGAACGTTATTTCAAATAATTATATATATTTTCATTATAATTTGCAATAAATCATGATGATATTATTTTGAAGTTATATACTTATATTTTTTAAATTTCTTTTAAAGTATATTTTATCAGAGGACTTTAATATTTTCAATGCGTTAATTATTGTTCGTTAATATTTTCCGTTGTAAATTGATGTCAACTCATGTGGTTTCTCAAGACGAGCATAACATTCATCTTTTTCTTCGTTTAGATAAGTTATTTTTATTTTTAGCCAGCTTTGGCCATCGTGTATGGACCACAGAGCAAGAAAAAGAATTAAAGAAGCAAAGTTTAAAGCCAGGCCAGGTGAATAAAATAAATTAAGCTGTCAAAGGCTATTGGCAATGCGCAAGAAAAGTCAGGTGGGTGGGGGATGGCACGCTGTTCATGAAGAAATTACTATAAACTTTGGTAAAAGCGATGTCCTGTTCCATCAGCTAAATATCATGTTACACGCAGCAGTGAGTTCGTGAAAGAATAACTTGCAGTTAAATTCCACACTTTTGTGTCGACTGAAGCAAGATACATTTTTATGGCGTTCGTTAGGACAAGTAGTTCTCCACCTTTTTTTCTTCTGATATTACTGGGACTTTGCATAGTCAGGAATAAAGCCAGAGAACCACTTGTTGGTGTAGGAATTTGTATGCATTGAAAAATAAACGTCATGAGTGACAAGGAGAAGTGCAAATTAGATCCTAAATAAAAATATGGAGGTACCAGCCATAATCAACATTTATTTTAGAAACACGATGACACAGTATTCAATAAAAATTTCCCATAGCAATGGCAAATGCACTAGCCCCAATTTCAGTGAGCAGAGTGAACTAAGATGTGAATGGTCGTGTTCTTTCAGATATTCTTTATGTACCTATAAACATCCTAAATGTATACAGGCCATTTCATTGGAAACTGCATTTTTACTGTTGAAATGCAGTACACAACAGTGTTCTCTTACTCCCTTTTTTCTTTATCAACTTAAACAGTGGACACCAAATGGTGTTACTTTGATACTGGAACACCTGCCTTCTCGGGGCTGATCAAATTTTGTTTTCATCCATTTGTCAAGGAGAAGTGGTTTCAGAAAATTCACATGTCTCACCTTGCTTTTCACTTGTTCCGAATTTTAATCACTTGCAAAGATTGGATATGTGTGTGCTTTAATCCCACAGGAATAACAAATGACAAAAATCTGCAACTTAATTGTACATTAAAAAGAATCTAAATTTTTCAAAACTGCTGGTTGATAATACACATTTGGCTACTTCAATTATATGTTTTGGCTGCAGGATTTAAAAAAAAAAAAGATATCAGGCTACATGCCTGCCACCAGGACCAGTACTTAGTCAACAATTGATATCTGTGCCTTGGTTTAAGTCCAAAAACTCTGGTCATTTTGCTGAAATGTTCATTAGAATTTGTAAAATATCATGGTTTAAAGAATTCCTTACTGATGTCATGCTTAGGTTCATAGAACTAAATACTCATTCACACTAAGCAGGGGACTGGCTTTTTGTAACAAACATGATTTCTAAGAGTTTGCATAACAGTATGAGAGTAGATGAAGTTTTCCAAGAATTTCAACAATTGGATCTGATGACTGATTAGATGCCCTGATCTTTGATTTGAGCTCTGAATGATGAATGGCAGGATAGTCTTCCTTTTTAAAAATAACCTCAAGATGATTGAGAAGAACCTACGTCTTCATGCTAAATCAGAGCTGCTGACTGGTTGAATTTTCACCCTGTCCCTATTGACAATAACTGCTAAACATCTTTCCTTTTAAGTCAATAAATTCAACCTAGGGATAGCAATCAACCAATTGTGTCTGAAAACTTCCCTGTCTTTTTGTTCTGTCATATTTGATGTTTTTTGCTGTCAAATATTTTGGCTTATGGCTCTTTGTAGTGGGATCATTCTCATTTTCAGTTTTACATTTTATACCTCAGCTTCACGTCAATTTTCCTTTTATGAATCTTCCTTATTACTGACCAGGCAAAAAATAATTTAGCAAACTCATTTCATCCACAGAGTAGATATCATTTTGTCTAACAGCTACTTCTAGAGCAATCATAACAAAGTTTCTCATTTAAAAAATGGGGGGCCCGAGTGGTCTAAAGCGCTCTCTGTTACAGATCACTGCCATCTCACCTCTGCCTGCGTGGGTTTGAGTCTCAGATTCAGCCAATGTATGTATGTGAGAATGCTTGGCAGTAGTTTCTCGTGGGTCGGTGGTTCTTTCTGGTGTTTTCCCGGGTTCTTCCTCCACCATTAATACTGGCTGCCATGTATAACATATCGTATGCTGAAAAATGGTGTTAAACACTACAACAACAACAACATTTAAAAAACAGAAATAGCTCATTAATTAGAGTAATTGTTTCATATCAATTGCAATATTGCACATGGAAGTTAATCCTCAGTAAAATCAAATAAAAATTCAGGAATTGTTGTTTGATCACTTCATAAAGGAAACCAAAACACTAATAATGGTAAAGTTCCTTGATCAATTGAGCTACACGTACTCACTGGATTAAAATCAGTGAGCCAGTTGTGAGGATCTAGTTTGAGCAGACACAGTACAGCAAAGCCACATACAACACTGCCAGATAATTATACTGTGATTTGTTTTGTTTGGCATACTTTGATTTGTTGATAATTTTGTCACTTAGCCCAACTTCAGTCAGGTGGTAATACCATGTGTGCACATGAAACAGTTATCAGTGACCACTGTGATACAGAATATAAATGTATACATGGAAAGGGGTCAAGTGTGCCCAGACGCTATGAATGGTGGATAAAGGTAGATAAAGTGAATAAAGCACAAAAATACAGACTTGCCCTATTTTTTTTAAATAGGAAAAAAAGCACTTGTCATGGACTTGGAAATTTTTATTTACCTGACTTTGAAAATTATCGTCCGGGACATCGGTTTATGCGATTTAATCAGCCCTGCTTCTCTAATTTCAACAGGTCAGTCTTGAGTAAGCAATTTTTTTGGTCTGCAAACTTTTATTGTATTTGATCTGTTTCTACAAATTGATTATCAGTGATTTTGCATGATAGTTTTCAAACAAATTGAATGTGATTGTAATTGAAGAAGGTGAAGTCACACAGGTTAGACCTTAGCAGACGAGGAGATTAAGAAACCTGTTAATTGATTATTGGTTTATAATGATCATTTTGATCAAAATATTAATTGCATGCGTGATTTGACACTGTTCTTTGATAAGCATTACTCGGTGCAGTTTAATTCACCATCCTTATGTGATGATTGGAACACTTGCATTTTATCATATGCTGGACTTAGAAATACAATGCCACAAATTTTGGACTTACATTGTTTATTGAAGGAATATGAACTCCCATGTTTATATAATAAATTGTCATAAAATCAGTTATTTGTGGTGTCGTGTACAGATACACTTTCTCCTTTGAGTGATTATCAAGTGTATTGTTCTGACAACCTTATGTAATTTCTTTGGTGCCAAATGCAAGTTTTCAGCAGAGCATGGTTCTTACAGACCAAGAGAATTTGTACAGTAGATGCATCTAATTTTGAGGAAGGAAATAATACCAAAAGACAGATTCATGGAATAGAACATTCCTATGTCCCAAACGAAGAGAAAATAATGGAAATAGTATTAGTTTTAGGCACAACGTGTTGCAACTGTTAAAGGAAAAATGCCATGGGCAGCCCAAGAAAACAAGTTTGTGCAAAATAAGGATTTTAATCCTAAACCTGCTGTGAAGAAATTTGTTAAAGTTTGAATAAAAAGTACTATGCTGTGTTGCTTAAAGATGAAATGAAAAAAATTGAATTCAGTATGGTCATCTTCTTCCAGTCTCCTGGAAAATGTATTGTTTTGAAATGGAATTAGGTTAATGAAATAAAATGAATATAGAAAAGAAAGTGTAATTGGACTTAAAGAATGGCATTGGGATTCTCTGTAGATATGTACCCGTACATTTTGATGCTTGGAGATCAAACTTTTTCTGAGGCATGGACATTCCAGGCAGAAACACTTGGGTAGATATTTTGAGTTTTTGTATTAATTGTTATTGTGTTCTTCTTCAGGTTGTTTCTAGATGAATATTTAAGGATATTTGATATATGTTTCAGTTTGACTCGTGTCAGAATGCAGAAACATAAGTTTTCTCCCAATGCTTAAAAAATACCCCACTGGCTAAGAAGTATACAACTCAGGAACTTAGTTTGTGCCCATGTTAAAAACTTTCTCCATAGGATGAAGTTAGCTTGGAGGAGTATTAAAGAGGAGTCAGTAACCTTAAAAACTATCCACAGAAAAACTGTAGTTTGGTCAGCAACCTTACAAACCCAACCACAGGAAAACTGGAGTTTGGTCAGCAACCTTAAAAGCCCAATTATAGAAAAACTGAAGTTTGGTCAGCTACCTTAAAAGCCCAATTATAGAAAAACTGAAGTTTGGTCAGCTACCTTAAAAACCCAACCACAAGAAAACTGAAGTTTGAACTTTCTTGCAGGATGAGCATTGTTTTGTTATTGCTAGTTTCTGATGATACAGAGAAGACATTTTCCATTCTCTGTAAAATAAAGTGATTTATGGGTAACTATTGAGAGCTTGTTACATGTGAAACTTAATAATCACAAGTAATGTCATCAGTTGTCACCAGTCAGTGATCTTGTGAAGGAAACTAAAAATGCTTTTGGATTTTATTTTTATAAATCTTTGCAGTGAACTGCAAAATATATACATCGTCCTTCTTCACTGAATTATTATACACTGGCTCATATTAATTAATCATAATGGTTTAAGTATAGTTTTATTTTTGTCTCATTCACGTGACAATCATTGCAACCCTCACACTACAGAGAAACTGAAAGTAACAATTCTGAAAAGGAGAATAAAATTCCTATAGTTGTAAGAAATATTAAGCATCAGTTTGCTGCAAAAATGAAGAACAACCCACAAAAACAAATTAATTCTTGAGATTTCAGTTTTGACTCTTGAGTTTACATTTTGACTCTGGAGATTTTGGTATCAGAAGTCAAATAACTCTTCAGTTTTGAAATCTGTTGAGAACCCAGATGGTAAGGTAATTGAGTTATAGTTGTAATATCACAATAACAATAAAGTTATGTCTTCACTCTCAGTCTTAAACCATGTAACAGAAAGAAGAGAAACCAACAAATTTAGTAAAATCATAAAATTAAGTTATAAAGTAAAAATTTAAGAAACACAGTATTTTGAATTAAATCCCAAATAATCCTAAATATCCTAACACAAGTCCAGAAGTACAGAAGGTTCCGTATGAATTGGAATAGTCATGAATGTCCTGATATACTGAGTCTTGAATGTACTGATGTACCACTAGTCTGAAACGGCCTGATGTACCAACAATCTTGAATGTGTTCACAGTAAGTAATGTATTACTCTAAATGCCAGTGAGCACTTTCTAATTGCAATGAATAATTTAAATAAATAATTCCTAAACACAACTGCAAATAATTCCGTAGACTGATCTTAAAACAGAAATGAATAATTGTTTACAGAACCTCAGTTTATACATATTTCACAATGGTATTTTTGGGAAAACTAATGGAAACTTCCACACACTCATAAGAAAGGTTATTACTTTAACTCAGATTTTAGTAAACAACTTGTTTACTGCTGACAAGCATGACAAAAGTCAGGTATGCAAACTGTATCCACAACCCTAAATCACAGACAAAATCAAGCATGCAATATAAATTAAATATACCTAACAATTATTACCTGCCTAAATTTTTCTTTAGTTTATTATTGTTCTAAATTTTCAGCCATGAATGATCATGAGCAATCTGATGATATAGCGGACACAATAACACATATACATTTTTCTGAATGAACTGAAATGTAAACAATGTAATAACTCATTTGAGGTATAAATTTCACATGTTTTGGAATTGTCTTTGCTTTTAATAGTAGCCACACTATAGTACTTTCTATAAGTAAAGTTTGATAGCCATTGGGTCACAGATATGCATGTAATATACCTCTCAGTCATGGGACCATATTTGACTAGAAGATGGCAAATATGGCAGCCTCCATTACCGATATCATTATGTTTGCCACATACAATGTACATATGTAAGCTCAAGACCGCTACGGTAACATAGTGGTTAGAGCGTCTGCCTCGAATGCGGGAGGTTGTGGGTTCGATCCCCAGCCGAGACATACCAAAGAATTATAAAAATGGTACTAACAGGTGCCTCACTTGGCACTCAGCATTAAGAGGTTAGTGTTAGGACTGGTCGGCCTGGTGTCAGGATAATGTGACTGGGTGGGACATCATGCTACATGTCTGTGGCATGATGGCTCAGTGCTAGACATCACTATAAACTGCCACACTGCAGGCATCGTAGCGATATGACTGAAAAATTGTTAAAGCTGCATTAAAAATCCAAATCAAACACACATGTAAGCCCAATGTGTATGCGAAATGTAGCACTCATTGCATCTTGTTTAATGTTTATGCAACACAGTAATTATATCGCAATCACTCAATTCTGTCTCTTTTGTTATCAGTTGTGTGTAAAATACAATATTTCTTTACCAAAACACAGATTGCACCTGCATCTTCCAGTAAGATTTTTCAAGTAAATAATGTTGCATTTTTCACTTATATATTCTATGCATACGATACCCACATCTTTGAAACCTGTTCACATTCACAATAGCCCTTAATAAATATTTAAATGGGGTTGATGTAACTTGGTAAAAGAGTCTCTTGACCTGCATTGTGAAATATGTAATATTGATACAGACACATTTTCTTATGATGCAGCATTACTTTTGTGAGGTTTCTTTTTAATTTGAATCCGTAAAGCTCGAGACTTTTGGTAAAATCTATGGTTCTTCACAAAAGGGATGGGGTGGGGAGCTTGATTAGTTTATAGTTGAATTCTGGAAGATGTCTTTGACCCGTCCCACAAACTGTTTTTGTAAGTTTGTATTTGATCAGTTAAAATCTTTGCACAGGTCATGTGATTGAAAACATTTCTGTCTAGTACCCTGTGTGGTCTTGTCCTCTTTTGTAGGCTGTTCAATCCATGATGGTTCTAAGCAAAAAGCTATACTGGCATTGATCTCCCCAAGAAACCCCAGACTGTTCAGATGAGGAATAGAACAATACATCTAGCATTTGACTGCAAAAGCAGAGACAATTGTTTTTAATGGTGCTTTAAACACATCATTGGCTGTATCATGCCAATGGACTCCCCATTGTAGCCAACTGGCTTGGTCTCGAGATAGAAGATGATATCAAAAAGCCAAGAACATTAATTAGCTTATGACCAAATAGTTTTTGCACCATGTATACAGTCACTTACTGTAACAAGGTTCTCCACAGGAATTTGAATGTTGCAGTCAAGGATTGCTTCTATGAAAGTTGGAGTTCCAGCCCTAAATATAGGATTCCCGACAAAACAAGGCCCAAAACCTTACTATTTCTAAATATGGTATATGATAAAATGCAGGTGTTCTAAACATCACAGATGGATTTAAAATACAATGGATTAAAATGTGTTTTGTCATGCTTATCCAAGCAATAGGTCCATTCACAAGCATGTTTAATTAGCCTTTGATCCAAACAATTATTATGTACCCGCAATCAATTGTCAGGTGTTTTAATCTCCTTAACCAGTGGGTCTTTGCCTAATCCCATTACAATCAATTTAACTTTGCCTGATAACCCACACACTACATCCTCAATACTTGCTTTATAGAAACAGATCAAATAAAGGGAAGTTTACTGGTAAAATATATTATTTACTGAGAATTTGACTGTTGGAATTTTCTTGCATGTAAAATTAAAAGGACACATACTTTTACATGGATTTTGGCATCTCAAAGAAACCTGTATTATAAACCGCTCTGGTGGCCTAGTAGTTAAAGCATCCACCTCGGATGCGGGAGGTCATGGGTTCGATCACTAGCTGAGTCATACCAAAGACTTACAGAAATGGTAATAACAGCATCCTCGCTTGGCGCTCAGCATTAAGAGGTTAGTGTTAGGAGTGGTCGGCATGGTGTCAGGATAATGTGACTGGGTGGGACATCGTGCTACATGTCTGCAGCATGATGCCCCAGTGCTAGACATCACTATAAACTGACACAAAGCAGACATCATAGCGATATGACTGAAAAAGTTAAAAAGCTACATTAAAAATCCAAATCACACACACACGCACACACCTGTATTATGAATTATGTTCCACATGATCTTAAAAGTTCTATCACAAGTCCAAAAGTAGTCTTCTATTCCAAATGAATTCCAATATTGATTGTGCTGATGTGCCACTGTCCTTGAATGTGCTTTGTGCCAACAGTTTTAATGTATCACAATGATATAATCCAGAATTTCTTTGCATGAATTCACAATAATAATAAAAAAGTGATTTAGTCCAAAAGTCAATGAGCACTTTGTAATTCCAATGAATAATTTAAATAAATCCTCAAATTATAACTGAACACAACTAAAAGACTGATTCTACTAGAAAGGTGTTAAAATTGGAATGAATAATTTTGATGTAAACCGTCATATGCACAGACTGTCACCAGACTTTGACAATGGAGAATTCCATCACAAAATTGTTAATGAGGTCAGGTGGTGTTTACTACCTGGGAAAGATCAAGTAGATCATACTTTTTCCAAGGAAAAAACCAGTGTCCAGAACTAAAATCTAAGTAAAAATGTTTACAGATATCTTAAAGTATTATTCTACAGTTGTGGACAATAGTATGTTGCTTACAAATCATCATTACAATCCACAATCATGGACAAAAATTAAACACACAGTATTGATATACATATTGTAATTAGATTCATGAAACTTTGTGAGGAGATCCATCATCATTAATACTACACTTGCATTACAAAAATGGGTCACTGGGACCTATATTTCATGTTTTCAGTAAAAGTCTACATATGATATATCTGTCCTAAATGAAAATGGTGCCAATCTGACATCTAGTATGGCCACCAGAGAACCCATCTTGAAATTCTTGTTATCCTGCTACTTCTGAATGGACAGTCAAATTGACACAAGGTTTTCACCACCAGGCATATGATGTTCAGTTGGTCCTAAATGGAAATAGTGCTGATTAGCTGTCCAATATGGCTACCATAGTAGCAATCTTGTTATTGTAACTCCTGAATTGATGGTCATATCAACATAGCGTTTTAACTTTAAAATAACTTAAGACTATGTCTACTTGGTTAGAAATGAAAATGGTGCCTATCTGATGTCAAAGGTAGCCATTTTGAAAATCATGGGATTTATTTATGATTAAATTATGAGTCTGTCACAAAATATCAACACTTGGATGTCATTGAAAACACTGTAATCGTTCCAGCCAGGGTATACAATCCAGAGGTACAGGTTAAACATCCACAATGGCATAGCAAGAAATTCTGTTCTCCCCACCCCAACCCCCATCTTAATTCTGGGGGCCCTTTCCAATAAAATAATGTTTGATGGAAATTTTGGACGCTACTATGTAGGCCTGTGCCCTTTACCACCCTCCCCCACAGCTGCGGTTACTTGGGTGGATGCTGCGCTAAAGAATATCATATCAAACACCAGATATACCATGTAAGAGCAAAAGGATATGTAATGAAGCAAAGGACATGCTGTTTTATTACAGATTTCTAGATTTCAGAATGAAATTTTTTTGTCATAGATTAACCAAGAGTAAACTTGTAATACTATTTTCTTTCTTTACAGAACTATGTTCAGACAAAGATGGATGGTACAAGAATAACTATGCTGAGACATTGGATCTAAGCAAGGAGACCATACGTGACAATGTAGAGCGGATTGATGTGCGGAAAGTGTTGCCAGAAGAATTTATTGAACAGTATGAGAGTCGTTACAAGCCTGTTGTCCTGACACATGTACAAGATGACTGGCAGGCAGTTGAGAAATGGACACTCCATGTGAGATTGCAGTCTTCATTAATCAGGCCTTGTAATTAAATACAAAATTTTGCACAAATAGAGAATTTTTATATAAACTATAAAATGATAAAATGTAGTTTCATAACATCTGAGAATCTAGTTTATATATATCAAATTTCTTATACTAAGATAATCTTGAAAATTTCATGAGTCCAACTTTACTTCGAGAAATCTACAGGAATTTAATATTTTTGTGCAGTTAACTTAAGTACTTGTGTTCCAGAATAGTATGACTATTTGAATTAGTATGACTATTTGGCTAGATGTCTGTATTTATCTTTTTTCAATCTGTTGTCATGGAAATGAAACTTCAAAAATTTAAACTTTACCATAATTTATGTAAAATATTTCTCCATCCAATTTATTATAGTTTTTTCATGAAAATCGTTATTTTTGTGCTTAAATTTTGTGTTCCAGTTAGTTTTATTACTGAAAATTGTTGATTTTTCATACAAATGAATTCTAAAATTAAAAGATCAACATGTTTGAGAATATATACGTGCAGATATTTTTGTTTTAAAAAAATAACTGCAAAAAATGTATTGCATGCTTCACTTATTTATCGTCTGACATTTTTATATGTAATAGATGGCATATCAAATTATGTTTTCACAAATAGACTTCTTATGATACCATATTGGTCTTAAATTAAAATGCTGTCATTCGTACATCCAATATGGTTATCATGACAGCTGTATTAAAAATGTTGTCACTATGCCCTCTGAATGGATCAACATTATGATGGAGTTTTCACCAAGTCCTAAATGAAAAATGGTGTCATCATACATCTAATATTGCTGCCACAATGACTGTCTTTAAAATCTTGTCAAAACTCCTCCTGAATGGGATTTTCACCAAAAGACTTCTAATGATGCTTATTTTGTTACAAATGAAGATGGTGCCAAATTGACACCCAATATGTTAACCACCACAGCTAATTTGAAAATCTTGTCACTGAAGAATATCAGTGATAGTTTCAACACTTGGTGGTTAAAAGGAAGAAATGGTCTTATCTTAAATTCCTGGAAATTCTTTTCATCACAGAGAGCATCAGCTGCATCAAGGTACTCTTATTTATTTTTTGGCATCCAACCTAGGCCATCTTGATATTGTATTTACAATCAATAGAAAAGTTTTTCACCTCTGTACTAAATGACGAACTTAAACTGTGGAATAAACGATTGTTTATATTATTTAACAAATATACTAATAGGAAAAATATTTTTTTTAAAATGAAAAATTGAAAAACTTTTTGTCTAAGCCATCAATGCCTACAATGTCTATATATGTACCTATGTCTCACTTATTCCTTGAAGTAGGCAAGAAAAAAAGGTCACTTCAAGATGGTGTCCTTTCTATTCTTGCCAGAATTGTTTTGAACAATTCTTTATATCATGTTTTATTTCTAATTCTATAATATTTAGTACATAAGGGGCCGAGTGGTCTAAAGCACTCACCATTACGAATGACTGCCATCTCACCTATGTCTGCGTGGGTTCCAGTCTCTGGCTCGGCCAGTGTGGGTACACAGGGATGGTCCTGGCTTTTAAAAAGCTGTCGCCAAAATAATCGCCAACCTCAATATTTTGTCGCCAATTTTCAAAAAGTGTCGCCCAAAAAAGTAGTGTACATTTTTCCAAGTGTTAATTTAGTCTATTAATGTAACAGGCAATGAAAATTACAAAAGATGGATTAGTTAATACTTTAATTACAACAAGCATTAACAAAATGTTACAAAGTGTTACATGAAGATCCGTCGCGATTTTAGGGCTGCCCACTTGTTGAATGCAGTTTCAAAGTCTAATTTTTCACATCTGTACATGCTGATTCTCATTAAATTCTCGAGAGATGAGATGCAGAGCTTATTTCTGATGTCAGTTTTTATGAGGTTCATCTTACTGAATCCACGTTCACAGTCCTCAGTGCTGACAGGTGACACCAGTAGTCTCTCAGCAGCCCCCCCCCCCCTTTTATGGCTAGCTTCACAAAGCTTGTAGCGAATTGCTTCCTAAATCCCAAGAATGATCACTGAATGCTGTATAAATTTTCTCGACAAGGAAAATAGGATCTCCATTCCCACGAATGAAACTTACACGAGTCAACACCTGGCAATATCGGACCGTATATATAAGCGTAAATGCACACCCAATTTAGGGATTCTTTCACTCCTGTATTTTGAGAAATAAATATTTATTATTAATTATGCAAAACTGTGTTTTTTTGTTTTTTTTTGCTATTTCTTGTTGCGGAGTTTAAGTCTCTGCAGCCTTAACACGGTACTGATGGCAAAAGGAAAAGATCAATGAGTAAAATGCTGCACTGGCGACAGAAGTAATTGTGATTGAGATTTTTTCCATTTGCTTTGTATTTATACACAGTAGTCGGTACTTCAAAGGTTATCAGTTTTCTATGAAGGTTCAGCAAAACTATTGTATTGGTATATGTATAAAAAAAAACAAAAAAAAAACAGAAGGATTAGCCATACAATTAATTGTATCTGTTCTATTCACGTCTTCAGAAGTCGGTCAGTTGTAGGTATAGTGCGGTAGCATGATTGACTGTATCACAGCATACAGTACTCAGCCCAGATGTCAGCATAAGCAGATTATGATGTAACAATGCACTGTAAAGATAGGGTTGTCAATAAGAACAAAGGATCGTTTGTGTAACAGATTGATTCCAATGCATTGCTTAGTCAAGTTTATGGCTTCCTTTCGTTCTGGCTTTAAATTTATTCAGTCCAAATCCGTGATTGTATGTACAAATTAAATAACCAAAAAGTATGTCGCCAAAAAAATCGCCAGATGGGATATTTTTGTCGCCAATAAGGAAAAAAAAATCGCAATTTGCGACATTGGCGAAGCCCAGGACGATCCCTGGTACATGAGAATGCTTGCCAGTAGCTTCTCCTGGGTCAGTGGTTCTTTCCAGGATTTTCCTGGGTTCTTCCTCCACCATTTATAATGGTCGCCATGTATAGCCTATCTTGTGCTGAAAAATGGCATTAAACCCTATAAGAACAACAACAATATATATATATATAAACTTGCCCAACTCCCAGGACATGCACAAATTCAGTTTGGGCAAGTTCAAATTTGCAAGGCACTAACCTGCAAGCATGTCTACAAAATTGAGAGAGTGATGGTATTTTGTATGAGTAAATGTATGAGTAAAAAAACGTCATTCAGTACTAATTTGCCAACAAGGGGTCGTTTATTCGTGTTCGGCAAGTTTTTATCACTTTGATCTTGCTACAGTATTTATCTCAGCACCTTTATTTAGTGTTTATATGTACTGCATAGCTGGCTATGATTTCTTTCATTTGTTGTATGTGTCATTTCCATCTTGTGGCCATTGTCAAGGTCAGTCTCACATTTTCTCACGCAGAAGATGGGATAATAAGAACATTAACTATTTAAAGCAAGTTTCGATAAATAAGGAATAAATATTTATGTTTTAACTTATCATTTACATTGTAATCATAATATTTGTATGCATCAGGGATTCGCTGACTTTCAGGTTCTAAATTAGCCTCGGGCAGTTTGTACAATATTTTCAAGGGTAACTGTGTTCATTGCTCAAAGCACAAGTTGTGAAATTTCTTTGACATGTGTTTATTTGGAAATAAAAGGCATTCATAAGTAGCGATTAACTACCTGGCAGATTTGTATTCAAGGTGTGATTATGTTAGGAAAATGTAGTACCTGCAGGCATTGTTTATGTTGTTTACATTTACGTAATAATTACAGGAGACTCAGTACATACTACTTCAAAACAATTAAATGGACAAAAATAAGTGCTCTCAAATCATTCTCAAAAGTCATGTTCTCAAACATTTGGACATATGTCACTGATTTTGAAGGTGACTGTATGATAATTGTACAATAAATGGATAAAATAAGTGAGCTGTGAGTATAAAGAAGTCATTACAAACAGTCTTGCCTTAATCTCTCTCTCTGTCCTTAGAAAAATCAGTTATTTCCAAAATCTTTTTTGCCTATCCCTGCATCTGTCTACATACATGTACATGTCTGCTTTTGTTCTTCCAAATATGTCTTCATTCTAACTCTTTCTATTCTGCGTATATGTGTCTATTATTTCCATATATATATTTAAATAACATTAACTATCAACATATGGCTGTATTGTACCGTGAGATACGCTGGAAACAAAAGTTTCAATAAATATAATGTGATTTGCTTAAAATATACCAGCTTTTTTCTTATTAATTTGCTCATGTTGGGATATTATATTTGAGGCAAGCTCAAATTTTCCAAGGGCAAGTTCACTTTTGCAGTCAAGTCAGAGCAAGTTGCCTTTTATAAAAAAAAAAAATTAAATCCTTGTGTGTGTGTATGTGTGTGTGTGTATATATATATATATATATATATATATATATATATATATATATATATATATATATATATATATATATATTTTAATCATATAATTTTTGTTATGTGCAGAGATTACAAAAGAAGTATCGGAACCAATCCTTCAAATGTGGTGAGGATGATGATGGCTACTCCGTGAAGATAAAAATGAAATACTTTGTAGACTACATGGCATGCAGCAAAGATGACAGCCCATTGTACATATTTGACAGCAGTTATGGAGAGGTACTATAGATAACAGATTTTTCACTTGGATGATATTCAAGGTGGATGCATACATTTTGTTCTACAATTGTTTGATTTTGCGAAGGTAAAAATGTCCAACTCTTCATTTATTTTTGCAAGCAGACATTAGTAGCAAGTGAGACATAGCAGTAACATGTCTAGCATCATTATCATCATCAAGAGTTTGTAAGGTTTTGGTTTTCAGTCATTCTCTGATGATAGACTTGATCTCTTGTTGTTTAGATAGGTGAGCTTATGGTATGGCCCTACATCCATCATGTGTCGTCTGTCTATTATCCATAAACGTTTTTTATCTGTTTTCCATCCATTTTTATCTATTATCCATAAATGTTTTCTGTATCTATTCAAATCAGTTTAAGCCATATTTTAAAGAGCACAAAAAGTGCCCTTTAATTTCTACAAATGACTGCAATCAAGTACAAACACCATTCCTTTATTTGTTGTACAATTGACTGCAATCAACTACAGACACCATTCCTTAACTCACACAAACTTTTAATGACTACATGAAGAGTTGTCAGGTTTGTACGAATAATGCTGATATGAGTCAAATACACCCACCATTCCAAAACACATACAATCTCTTAAATGACTTTTTGTAAACTGCTATAAACAGAATTTTACAGAATTTTACAGAAAGCATTCTTTCATGAAGAGTTGTCCAGGTTGTACAAATGATGCTAATCTGCCATCAAATATTGCCATCATTACTGAAAACAGTTAAAGTTTGAAACAAATCATCCGGGTATGATGTACCTTCCTCCATCGGATCATGACAAAAGGTGACAGACACTATCTAGGCATCTGATCTGAACTAAATTTGACAGACACTGTCCAGGTATCAGTTCTAGACTAAATTTGACAGACACTGTCCAGACATCAGATCTAGACTAAATTTGATAGACACTATCCAGGCATCTGATCTAGACTAAATTTGACAGACAGTGTCCAGGCATCAGTTCTAGACTAAATTTTGACAGACACTATCCAGGCATCAGATCTAGACTAAATTTGACAGACACTATCCAGGCATCAGATCTAGCTAAATATGACAGATACTATCCAGGCGTAAAGGGCATTTGGATTTTTAGATCTAGATATCTATAAAAGCAAACACTCAACATAATTTGACTAAATTTGACAGACACTATGCAGGCATAAAGGGCATTTTGATTTTTAGATCTAGAAGTCTAAAAAGGCCACTCAACATAATTTGACTAAATTTGTTTGACACTATCCAAGCATAAAGGATATTTGGGCTTTTTAATTAATCTAATCATATAACTTCATTTTCTAACAAAGCTACTCTTCTACTCATAAGTTATGTGTGTGTGTTGCATGCTGTAACAACAGGGTGGTAGTATGATGTCATCAGATCACATAAAAATATAAATATTCCCAATTCATATCTCTCTATTGATAGAGCATTTATATACTGACATTTTTCTGTAACTTTTGTTCTTTGTAGCATCCAAAGAAAAAAAGGCTTCTAGAAGACTACAAAATACCAAAATATTTCCAGGATGATTTGTTCAGATATGCAGGGGAAGAAAGAAGGCCACCATATAGGTAAAGGTTTCCAAAGAATCATCACGGTTCATATTAAGTACTGTGAAGATTTCATTCCTTATTATGCTGATAAATTTATTGAAAATGAAAGTGTATTTTTAAGGTTTGAAAACAGTGATTGATATAGGACAGACTTATATTCATCTGTATTCAAATCATCACCATAAAGTACAGTACATTTTCATTCATAAGTTCTTTTGGAAGTGATTATCACAGGAAGATATTCCTTGAATTGTCATTACTGTAGATCCATTAATATTTAGTGTACCTGTATGAAGTTAACACAGATAGTAGCATATATGTATGTCCACCCTCACTGAATGTCAACCATTCTTTATTCCTAGGTCCCAGTCAGCTTATAACCCTTTTCGCAAAAAAGAAGTCTCTACACCCATCTTGCATCTGTTATCTATTGCTATATTCAGCTTCTAAAATAAAATCAATGGATAGACTTAAGGTTTGTATAGTTGATGCCAATATGCCATCAAATGTATGGCCAAAGTTACTGAAAATAGAAAATCTTTGTTGTTGTTGTTGTTGTAGGGTTTAACACCATTTTTCAGCACACAATAGGCTATACATGGTGGCCAGTATTAATGGTGAAGGAAGAACCTGGGAAAACCACGGAAAGAACCACCGACCCACAAGAAGCTACTGGCAAGCTTTCTCACATACCCACATTGGCTGAATCCGAGACTCGAACCCACGCAGACAGAGGTGAGATGGCAGTGATCCATAACGGAGAGCGCTCTAGACCACTCAGCCACTCTGGGCCCCTAGAAAATCTTTAAACAACTTCTTAATTACTGTGCATGTTTGCAAATTTTGATCCAGTATCATATATGGTTACCATTACTAACACTAGAAAAATCTTTTGTATGACTCTGCCAGGGTTCAGACCCATGACCTCCCACATCCAAGGTGGACGCTCTAACCACTTAAGCCACCAGAGCAGTTTTATCGCAGAGAGGCTGCAGTTACTAAAAATTGATAAACATATAAATAACTTTATTAAAAAATTTATCAACAAAATTTGTGCAAACTTTGCAGATAGCATCCTAGTTCAAAGGCCATTCGGTTTTTTTTTCTTTACAAATGATACCAGTCTTCCATTAAATATGGCTGCAGTCACAAATTTTTTAAAAATGTCAATTTCTTTTGCAGAAAATTATTCCACAGAATTCAGCAATCCCAATACTACATTATGTAATTCAGGTACAAAACCTGTTGTGCAAGTACATTTCTAAAAATGATAATGTGCATGCAAAACTTGAAGGCCAGCAAGCTCTGTATGTATAATTTTTGGAGTTAAAATGACAAATGACATAAAATCTGTTCTCTGTACAAAGTAGGGTCATTGCTAAAAATCATTGCACCTGGTTACCTTGGTAGGGACACCACTAAAGAACATTGCCCCTGAAAATCTCAAACCGTCGTGCCCCCACAGAATCTTAGACCAATTTGGTATCTTTGCTCTAATTATTCTTTAATTTTCCTGATCTGCAAGCTGTACCTTTTTTATCGTCATCTTCCATTATTTCCCCACTGAGCTAGTTTCTATTCTCAGAGTCTATGGCAGCCATATAATTGGGGCATGGCAGCCTAAAATTTGATATGGCCAATAAAATTTGTGAGTAGGTCACCCTATGGCTACTAAAGTTTAAAATGTACTATGAGCACTGCTTAACTTTGAGGTCTTATTCAGCAAAAATTCATGATCTACTTTTGATTAAATGTCCATTTGTCCTATCAGTTTCAAACATGGTTAAGAAATGAGTTTGTCTGGTAAAGGGAATAAGAAACCTTACTTGAAAAACTAGTTTTGGGAGACCACTATCAAAGGACCAAAGTTTCAATGCAGAGATCATCATTGTTTTTGCATCGAGACCTGTAATGGAGACATTTCCTTTCTGCCAACACAGTAGTCTCAGAAAAGGCTGTCTCTCATATGAGGTCACAAAACTGTATAAATCTTGATTCTTGCATGGAAATTCTGGTCATTCATAATAGGTGGTCTGCCAGAACATTGGTTTTTCAAAATGTAGCATATTGATGACCAGCCCTGGGAGACCATTTTTGTTGGAAAAGGGAATGGCCTCTTAAGACAGGATTTACTTTAATGTTTTGGGTGGAGGGGAATCTGTAAATTTTCATTTATAAAAGAAAGTCGTGTATGGGAAACGTTTTGATCACGTATGTACTCAGGTTGAAATTTTTTGTGGATGTGGAGTTAGGGAGCATGGAAGATCTGTACATTGAAGGAAATGGACAAGATCAGGGTCACAGTTTTGGTATCAAGGTCACAGTTTTGGTAACTATTATTTGTATTGATTATAAATTTCACATTATTTTCTAGGTGGATCGTGATAGGGCCTACCAGGTCAGGAACAGGGATACATATTGATCCCTTAGGGACAAGTGCCTGGAATGCTTTGGTTCATGGTTATAAACGGTAAGCAATGTTTATGCCTACAATTTGAAATAATTTAAAAGAAAAAGTTTGGATGCTATTTCATCTTTAAAACAGCAAAATGCCATTGAAATTTCATCTCAAGATACAATGTAAAAAGTTAGGTTGACACTGAAAAATTCTCTCTAAACTTTAAATGATGTTTAAATACAAGGATCAAAACACAGATGTAGAGACCATGAAGAGAAAAACATGTAGAGACCATGAAGAAAAAAAAATGAAGAGACCATGTGGAAGACCATGAAGAGAAAAACATGTAGAGGCCATGAAGAAAAAAACATGTAGAGGCCATGAAGATAAAAACATGGAGAGACCATGTGGAGACCATGAAGAGAAAAACATGTAGAGACCATTAAGAGAAAAACATGTAGAGACCATGATGATACACAGCATTTGAAATTGTATACTGAAGATTTCTTATGGAATCATACAAATGTAAACAAAAATCTGCTCTTATCCGAAAGATTAAACGAGATGAACAAAAAATAATGATATACTTCTCAATTAATTGTTATCTATATTTAATTTGCATGGTTTGTTTGTTTGTTTGGGTATTTAAAAATATTTTTTTTGTTTTATTTCATTTTATGCTATGGAAAATTGTGTTCTACTTGACCTGAATCATTAATGTTTTTTTTAAAATTCAATAAACAACTAATACATAGCAGTTTCCTATGAGTATGGGTTAACTATTAGGATTAATATCTTGGCTTGAGGCAAGGACATTGTGTTTACCGCAGTTTATATTCTAATTATAACTAAGCTTTTATTTTGTAAACTTCTAGAATTTTACATCAGGCAATATTTTTATAGAAAATGCAAATTGTGATCTGAGGTCAAGTAGATGTTTTCTAGAAATGAGTCATACATGCTTTAAACCTGAGCAGAATCAGTTGTATTATTGTTGTAGTTCATTTGAGCTGGAATTTTATTTATCTAAATTATTGATTCACTGGAAATACAAAGTGCTATAGTGAAATTTCAAATAATGATATATTCTTTGATTGTATTATTGTGATTCATCGCTCCAATAGCTTAAGTGGTTAGAGCGTCCACCTTGGATGTGGGAGGTCATGGGTTTGAAACCTGGCAGAGTCATACAAAAGACTTAAAATAAATGCTACTAGCAGCTACCTCACTTGGCACTCAGCATTAAGACCTTAGTGTTAGAACTGGTTGGCCTGGTAATGGGATAATGTGACTGGGTTGTACATACCTGCAGCATGATGCCCCAGTGCTGGATGTCACTATAAACTGCTACACTGCAGACATTGTAGCAATATGACTGAATTATTGTTCAAGCTACATTAAAAATCCAAATCACACACACATATCATTGTGATTCATTAGAAGACTGTTTTCACATAACTACAACACAGGCCACCACCAGCACATCAACACTTCCAGCATTAGATTTAATTTGGATTTCTACTAAAGTTTATTCAGTACTTTCATCATTAAGACTTGTGTCTGTAATTCTAGGATTATTTGGGATTTAATTCAGAATACCATAAGTTCCTTCTTTTTACATTTCCACTTTGTATTGTAGGGAAATAAATTATTAGTTGAATTTTACTAAGCTTGTTGCTTCTAGCTCTTTTCATTTTGAAAACCATAGAGTCGTAATATCATCATGGATCTAAAATCAAATTTCCTTTCTTGACAACTGTTTTTTTTAAATAAAAATTAACCAGAGTTTGTGGGGTTTTTTTTTACTCAGTTTTGACTCAGACTACAGATTCTGTACATTTAGCTAGGTTGATCAGTGCAAAACATAATTGCATGACACTAACTTCAACCACTGCCTGATTTAATATAAAATTACGGAAATTTAGTCTTTATTTTGAGTATTGTGAAAGAATGTTCAAATGATGATGGAAATCAGGGAGTTTTTCCAATGGGGGTGGACACTCAGGTGACTGAGCAGTCTTAAGCTCTGCCAAGATGGGTATGAGTATGATTTGTTTAACATGTTATGAGATGATTTAAAGTTAAGATAATTCTTGTAGATACAAGAGTGGAAGGATTGCAGAAACCTATTTTCTGTATCTTCAGGTGGTGTTTACTTCCTACTCATACCCCAAGAGAACTGGTGAAAGTCAAGTCCAGTGAAGGAGGAAAACAGAGGGATGAAGCTATCACATGGTTTAATATCATTTATCCTCGTACCCAGCTGCCAACTTGGCCAAAAGACTGCAAAACTGTAAGTCTGCTATGAGTGACCACCTGTCATTTATGGCTAAAATTGTATGAATGGATAATTTTACATAAATGCACTGGCACGAGTGACCACCTGCTGAATGTGACTAGTGACAATTATATTTTGGCATAAAATGCATTTCAACAGTGCTTTGTATGACATTTCATAAAACCATATATAAACACAACAAACCATTATTTAAACCTTTGTAACCATGATTGCTGAGTAGGGTCTGATGTTGATGTGCAGGTTGTTCTGAGCTGAAATGCACAAATAAATCGAGTAGAAAGTTAAGTCTGGTTACTGGTTTCATTAAATTTATAAGATAAAGTTGGATGCCAGAGGCCATAAACCAGACTTGTGTACATGTCATGAATTGCCATTTTCATGCCATAGTCATAAAAATCCCAGCAGCGATTAACTAATCCATTTTTAAATTATTAGTAATCATGGACACAGTCAGTTCAGAGGTTAATATGGATAGTTTATCTGTTGTGGGAACCCATTTAATGTAGTAATATCATAATGGTAGATCTTCTCACCCTGATTTCACTGTAGCATGATGGGTACTTTCATAAATCATTTGTGTAGATAAAATATTTATTGACTGGGGTAAATGAGGTTTGTTTTTCCAGATGAGTCATTTCTCCATCAGATATGTTACCAGATGAAATTACATTAGGGTTTTCTGACTCCAGAAAAACATCCTCCTAGAAAGATGGAAAAACATCTCTCTCTCTCTCTCTCTCTCTCTCTCTCTCTCTCTCTCTCTCTCTCTCTCTCTCTCTCTCTCTCTCTCTCTCTCTCTCTCTCTCTCTCTATATATATATATATAATGTTTCATGGACAAGCAGCAGTCCTACAAGTTAACTCCCTTTTCTACCTGCGGGCTACCATTATACCTGGATTAAACCAGTTTTACTTTTGCTGGTTTAAACCAGGTATAATGGTACAGTAAATCAAAATGTTTTATATAGTGCAAACAACATTTTTTTACAAATCAGGTGAATTTATAATTTGACATTTTTTAAATTATTGTAACTTTCATTTTCATCACAAATTAACTTCAGACAGCAAGATTCATTGTCAACAGTGGAATTTCCCACACAATTTTTAGGCATTTACTCAGATTGCAACTCATTTTTATAATGCATTTGGCATTTATTTCATGTTATATATAGATTTGTTGCATGCACTTGTTTATTCTCATTTTCATTACATAGATGACAATATGGTACAATAAAATGCCAGCAATTCAAAGTTGTGGAGGACATCCACAAAATATGCCTGCTCTGTACAGATTGATGCACAGATGACTTGTGCAGATGGATGGACAACTGGCCAGCCATACCCCCAGAGTATATTATTATCCACAGTATGCCTTTCCAGCTGTTGACATCGAGTCACTTGTCTTGGACTGGTGAGCTGTCCTGCCATTCATGTATTTGGTACCTATGATATGATATGCCAAATGTAATGCACAGCAAACTGACAAGCAGGATTCAAACATTACTAATCCTGATCACAGCAAACTGACAAGCAGGATTCAAACATTACTAATTGTCATCACTGAACTGACAGGCAGGATTCAAACATTACTAATCGTCATCACAGCAAACTGACAAGCAGGATTCAAACATATACTAATCCTCATCACAATGAACTGACAGGCAGGATTCAAACATTACTAATCGTCATCACTGAACTGACAAGCAGGATTCAAACATTACTAATCCTCATCACAGTGAACTGACAAGCAGGATTCAAACATTACTAATCCTCATCACAGCAAACTGGATTTATTTACTGAGCCAGCTGGCCAAGCCAAACCAGCATTTAGGTATGCCACCCGTTTTAATGGTGTACCCAGTGGGCAAAATGATGCATGCAAACTATATGACCTGATCATTGCTGTATGGAATGTTCTGCCCATGGACACAAGGTGTACAGGAGGTGGGCAGTCCCCATCTTGACAAACGGGATGAAATGGAAATGCTGGAATCATCCAATCCAACAGTGGAATGGAATTCAGCTTTAAGGCAGCAATAGATGAAATCTTTCATATCCTGCCTCCTTCTAAATATCTTCCTCCATCTACCATCATCCATACTTACAAGGTCAAAGCCTGACAACAACCTTTCTTCCGGTCAAGCCAGAGAAGGTGGATATAACCACTGAAGTCCATGCATCATGGCTTAAGTGATAAAATGTTCAGCGTACTCTTAGATCTGAAGAGAGAGACATCTCATGAGTATCTTGGCTCATGAAATCAGAGCTATCTCAGCAAGCCTTGAATGGAATGCTGAAATCAGAGACATAATAGAACCAAAGGCATGGTTCACCTTCTCTTTCATTTGAATGGGACAAGAAGTGAATCTGGTAAGTCTGATGGCCACAGACCAAACCATTTTAAGAGAGCACAACCATACTACAGGCTTAGAAGAACACTGATGCTGGATTTGCCAAGAACTTGTACTCCATAAGGAAAGTCCCAGAGACACTGTGCTGGGTTCACAGGTCACAGACTACATGACCATTATTGGTGCTGGTCTTGTGATACTAGTTTGGTTTATATAGGGAATAGATTTTTCTTTTTCTCTGGAATGGTAGCTTTGATAGGGGTCTGGGCTTCATCTTATAGTCTGAATCAACTTACATATGGATTTTGTCATTCAGATCACTTCACTGTTTGTCATGTAATTTTTTATCATTTTGGGTAAGAGATTGCTTAAGAAATTTTTTTCAACCCATCATGGAGAAGGATTTTAAAATATTTATATGATCGTTAGTATTAAATTCACATGCTTTGGTGATACAATTTCCAATTGCCAGCATTACAAGTATCTAGGATGCATATTTTCTTCAAAACAAATCCTGGTATGTGTGCCAGAAAACTCTGTCCTTGCAGGTGCTGAAGGCTGTGCATATTTTGAAGCAAAGTCTTTACAAATTTGGCTGTTTTCCTCTGGATTGCTTCATCTGTTTGACTTGAAGATATCTCCCATTCTTAACTATGGGGACATTGGGGTTTTTATGATACCAATGATAAAGTTCATTTGTCCTATTGTAAATATATTCTTGGTACAGCTAAGTTTGCTCCTAATGCATCCATATAAAATGGAAGAATTAGCATGCAGGGTATAAGATATAAACGTATTTTGAAATGTTGATTTAGAATTCTGAAAATGCCAGAAGGCAGATATCCTAAACAATGCTACAGTTACAGCTAAGATGGGGTGGGCCAGAGTGGAAATTGTGTTTGCTGGACTAACAATGTTAGAAAGTTTCTATTTATTTATAGATTTGGTAATGTTTGGTGTACTCAGGGCATAAATGATGAAAATACATTTCTTAGATTGTTTAATCAGAGATGTGAAGATAATTTTATAAAAAAGCTGCAGGTAAGAACAAGTCATTGGAAAGACTGTGTTTCTCCTTCAAATACGTTTCCTGATCACATTAATGTTAGGGATATAAGCCTGCTACCTCTCGAATCCAGCCCTACTAAAAGACAAAAATTCGTCTTTTCGGTCTATCTCATATAGACCAAAGGGCAATAACTCTTGCCCCTTACCTCCCCTTGCCACCGCCAGGTGTCACTAGTTTTTAAGCTTCGCTTGTACAGATAACACATACATTATACCTCCAAACAATCCTAGCCATCTTAGCATTAAATTGGACCATCCGAAGTTAAATTTGGATTTATTGCGTTGGACAATCATTCTTCTACAGGTTGTATACATTATTTTAACAATTTTTTCAAAATTGAGTGACTTTGTCACCCTTACGGATTTCGTTTACTGAAGACCATGTTACACACGCTATCGGGGAACTCATGTTGTCAATTAAGAGTTAACACGACACTGACTAATTTCGCTTACTCCTTTAGTAACGGTTGTGGTATTAGCGAATTAATAACATGCTGAATTGCTAATTTGTGCTTTGTTTTCTTTTCTTGTGTCGTTTCAGTAGAAATGTCAACCAAATGCATGAAATGCAAAAAGTTCAAAGTAAAAGAAGACAACCATGAATCTTGTATTGTATGTACCAAGTGTACGTCATCTATACCATGCAGCGTGTGTAATACTTGGACAGAGCAAACGTGGGCTGATGTAGTCCAGAAGGCAGCAAAAGGGAGGGATAGACGGAATAAGTCGAAGAAAGATAGCATTGATGTCCTCAGTATGCATCTGAAGACAGCCTCCATTGCGAGCCTTGTGGGGGACATTGGGGTCCCCCCTCTACCTAAAGTTCGTCGTTTGCAACCGTCAGCCACAGTAACATCAGCGGCAATGGAGGAAAATAATGTTGACAGGGTACAACAGTCCAGCTTTGAACAGATGCATTGTTTGGTCCAGGAAACGATGACATTGCTATTGACATCAGGCCAGATATTACCCTTATTTCCCTCGCTCGCTTTCACAGCTTTTTCTGACTCTTTGGGGGAATGTTCCCCCAATTTTAGGCTGCCCAGTGGGCGTAAGTACCCCCGCATGTCTGAGCATGGCCTTCGGGCCTGTAAGTCAGGACGCATGGGGTTTTTACCGGATCCATCGGATCCATATCTTTATACAGCCTCTACGTCACCGGCCGTCCAGCTGTCCCAGCATGGGGACCCTATTGCTAAAACGGTCTGACCAAACATGACTTACGGGGATTTTAGTGATAAATCCGTCCGTCAAGCTGTACTGCCGGCAACATACCATTACTATAGCGGAGATTTTAGTGAGAAATCTGTCCGTCCAGCCAGACCATTAGAGCAGCCGGTACCGGTGATAGCAGGACCGTCGCCAACATTCAGACTGACCACAGGCCAGACAAACCAGCCAGCAGGACCGGCCGTCCATATGTTCATGGCTTATCCACAAGGGAGAGTTAGTGACAGTGTTAATGATGACGGAATCGCATCATCTATGCCACCTGGTATGCTCTATCCAGAAATGCAAGCTATTACAGAACACGACTCGGCACATAGTGAGGGTGACGAAACTCCTGCAAATCAGCCGTACACAGATGCAACCATGGAATGGACTGAGTTTGGCTTCAAGGCGGCAGTGGAAGAAATTTATAGGGTGTTGGCAACTTCAGAATGCCCTCCACCTCCTACCGGGGAGGAAGAGACGCCATCCTTCCGGCTCCTTCCCCAGTCGGCAAAAATTAAGGAGATCAATGATCATCTATCAGGACGAATAGGTGATCCAGGGAATGCTAAGGCGTTCTTTTCAGAAAGCCAAGTACCAGCGACGTTCTCGTGTCGCTGGTACAAAACTCATTCAGACGCCTTCAGTACAGATCTTCCGGCCCTGGACAAAAATATGGCAGCAGTTCACATGTCCGCTCCACTATTTTACAAAGTGGACAAAAATGTGTTCCATGCCACGTCAAAGCTAGTCCAGAACGTAGTCACTACGTCTTCAATGTTAGACTTGGCTTCATTAGCCATTTTCTGACTCGCAGAAAAATCCGACAATGACCACTCTTGGGAAGCGACTGCCCAGATTGCTAGAGTTATTAACAGGCCAGCTCACCATTCCATGGCTAATGCGTTGACTGCTTCTGCCAACTTAGACCTGATACGATGTGACGCATGTCTGCGGTCCACGTCGCTCAAGCCCCATCATACTCTGGCTTTACGGATGACTCCGTTTGGGTCGCCTTTACTCTTTGGAGGAAAAATTGAAGAAGTTCAGAAGCAGGCAGCTCAGGAACTGCCCCTCCAACTCGCCGCCCAACCCTCACAGGCGTTTAGAAAAAATCAGCCCCTGCCACAGCGCAGGGATGATGGCGGACCAGGGACAAGGGATCCTTACAATCAAATGTGCAGTATAGATCCCAACCCAATGCCAGGAGACAACAGTCTAATCAAGCTAGGAGGCAACCATACAGAGGCGGTAAGAAACAAAGTTTCTCCGTCTTCAAGCCTCCTAACTCTAAAAATTGACATACCCTCTCCACCACCCGCGGACAGCCTACCTGTGGGCGGCCGCCTCTTGCAATTTCAGGACCACTGGACCACCTTTTTTCCTCAGAATGATTGGGTGATCCAGGTCATTTCAGAGGGACTTAAGATTTCATTTATCCAACCCCCTCCCCTGTCCTCCTCTCCCCTCTTCACGGACGTACCGTCCGATCGGAGAAGGATACCTTTCTACAACAGGAGATACAGTCGCTCATAGAAAAACGGGCGGTGGAGATTGTGAAAAAAAAACGCAATCGCCAGGGTTTTATTCCAGGCTGTTTCTTATCCAGAAGGCAAACGGCAAGTTGAGGCCAATCATCGACCTGAGTCGCCTCAACCAATACATTTTACCACCGAAATTCAAGATGGAAACGGCAAGATCAATCCGTCTTTCCATCCGGCGGGACGAGTATGCCATCAGTCTAGATATGACCGACGCATATTTTCACGTTCCTATCCACCCCGCATCACGGAAATTTCTCCGATTCGCTTACCGCGACGTGGTTTATCAGTTCCAGGTCCTACCCTTTGGCCTCAACATCAGCCCTTGGGCTTTTACCAAGGTTATGGATTGCGTCGTCACCCTATTCTGCTTGACTTCATCTACAGGGATGGCAGTGTACTTGGACGACATCCTCCAGAAACATATGGTAAGTTCTGTTCTGCTCAAAGGCAGAAATGATCTTTTAGCGCTTTTAGATCATCTAGGCTTTCTCGTGAACTGGAAAAAGTCCGATCTCTGTCCATTCCAACGTTTTGTCCATCTGGGTATGGAGTTTCTCACCGATCTGAATCTGGTACGGCTTCCTCGCGCTCGTGTAATCTGGATCGTCGAACTCGTGGAGTCTGTTTCCAACAGGACGTGGATTTCAGCGAGAGGATTCTTGCAACTCCTCGGATTATTCAATGCGGCAGTGGACTTGATCCCGCTTGGCCGCCCTTTTATGCGTCCCTTACAAATGACATTACTTGCACAATGGCGCCCCTTTTAAAGTCCCTTCAATCAAACAATTATGATCACGCCCGAGATACGATCGTTCCTGCGTCAGTGGCACAACCCCGGTTGGCTGTCCACGGGGATTCCTCTGGAGATGCCCCAAGCGGAGATAACGGTATGTACCAACGCCAGTACCTACGGTTGGGGTGCCCACCTGTTGCCGGAATTTGCTACAGTCAGCGGCATGTGGGAGCCAGGGGAGAGGCCTCTCCACATCAACCTTTTAGAAATAAGGGCTGTCATCAATGCCTTTCATTTCTGGAAGGATCAACTCTCAGGAAAAACTGTACTCATTATGTCAGACAACTCTGGTGGTGACTTACCTCCTCAAACAAGGGGGCACCAAATTACCAGACCTGTGCATTCTGATCTGGCAGTTTCTACGTTGGTGCGACAACCTCCACATCAACGTACAAATCAGACACATTCCCGGCAGTCTCAGTGTCTTGGCCGACACTCTATCAAGGAAAGGTCAAGTCATTCACACGGAATGGTAACTCCATCAATCATTCTTTCTTCGGATTTGCACACTTTGGGGGCGTCCGATGATCGATCTTTTTGCGACAAGGTGGAATCGCAAGTTGCCCACCTTCGTCTCTCCGGTTCCAGACCCAGAGGCTTGGGCCGTGGCCGCTCTGTCAATCAGCTGTGAGGGGTTGTGGGCATTCGCCTACCCTCCCACGGTTTTGGTACCGAAAATAATCCAGAGGTTAAGGGGTCAGAACTGTCGGATGATTCTGATTGCCCCTCTCAGATGGAACAAGTCCTGGGTCACCGATCTACTCGATCTAGCGATAGATCTACCCAGGAAGATTCCAACCAGCCCAAATCTTCTCAAACAACCGCGGTCACAGGTGTTCATGCTTGGCTCGTCTGGGCAGCCTTGTGAAACAAACAATTTAAACCTTCAATTGTGGAGAGAATCTCGAGAAAGAAGGCCCTCCACTCTGAAGGCTTACGAGGGAAAGTGGCGTGTTTTCAGGGACTGGTGCCATGTCAATAACATCGTCCCTTTGAGTGTCTCAATCCCTCAACTGTTGACTTTTTTCTCTGGCTTTTCGAGGAGAAACAGTTGGCCCCAATTACTATCAACAGTTGGCCCCAATTACTATCAAAGGCTACCGCTCCATGATATCAGACACACTCCGCCATCATGGTAGATGTGATATTGGGCATAACAAAGATCTATCAGATCTTTTAGCCAATTTTGCTTTCAATCGACCAAAATCCCTCACCCTGTTTCCAAAATGGAATCTGTCCTGGGTTTTAACATGGCTCAATTCAGACAAATTTGAACCTTTAGCCCACACTTCGTTAAAGCTACTATCATAGAAAACATGTTTCTTGATAGCCTTAGCTTCAGCTATCCGGGTGAGTGAGTTACATGCCCTTTCCAGTGACCCGAACTTTCTTCAGATCAGATGGTTCGGTGGTCCTCCTGACGCAACCAGGCTTTGTAGCCAAAAATAGGTTACCATCCATTGGCAATCAAAGAATAGTCATTCGCTCGCTCTCTTCCATAGATAAGTCAAGAGCAGCAGCCATGCAAGATCCTGTTCGTGCACTCAAGCACTATTTAAGATGCACAGAGGCATGTCGGGACAAACGTAAGCGCCTCTTTCTTCCGGTCAAAGCTGGTAAACGGGATATCACCCCTCAAGCCCTTGCTTCATGGCTGAAGTGGGTTATACGCTCAGCATACTCTGAGGTCTCACAAGATCAGAGTCACCTCATGAAGATTACGGCTCATGAGATTAGAGCAATCTCGGTGAGCTTGGCATTCGAACGCAATTTTTCGATCCGAGATATAATAGAAGCTGTTGGCTGGCATGCAGAGTCAACCTTCTCCAGTTTTTGTCTCAGAGATTTGGCTTCTCAGAGGCAAACCTTGAATCTGGTTGGTCCGGTGTCGGCAGCCCAGATGACCACCAGACCCATTTAAAACAATCAGCACAGCCTATCAGCTTCGCTGGATTCGCCAGTGAAATTTCGTAGGTAAGAAGATTTCAATAACTATCTTCATAACCGTATATAGGGGGCACATATCACGTGACCCTAGGCTGTGTTGCTGATGAAATTAGGAGAACGGGTTTTCGTTCAGATGGGGAATCCAGCGGTCATTCCCTAGAAGGTACCCGGGGTGGAGGTAGGATGCTCAGTATTCCCTCCTCCTATTACTTATTCTCCTAATGTTAATGTGATCGGGGAACATATTTGAAGGAGAAAGCAAATTTTTAGTAAATTGTGTTTCTCCAAGAATACTTACCCATCACATTACTTAAAAGCCCTCCCAACCATCCCGCTATGCGAGCATCCTCATATAATATATATCGCTCAGCTTAAAAAACTAGTGACACCTGGCGGTGGCAAGGGGAGATAATGGGCAAGAGTTATTGCCCTTTGGTCTATATGAGATAGACCGAAAAGATGAATTTTCGTCTTTTAGTAGGGCTGGATTCGAGAGGTAGCAGGCTTATATCCCTAACATTAATGTGATCGGATAAGTATTCTCGGAGAAACACAATTTACTAAAAATTTGCTTTCTATAGGTCATTGAGAATATAATTCACTTGTCAAAGATATATAGAATTATTATGAGATAGCGATTTATGTTACATAATCACTTCACTTATAGTGGTGAACCTGTCAGTCAGAGGTAACACAGGAAGATATGAAAATATTTGTTTTGAAGGAAAATTGTGTAAAATTTGTAATGTTAATAACAAAATTGAATTCATTTTATTACTGCTTGTCCTGTATGGAGAATTACAAAGAAAATATTTACTCACCCATTGTATAAAAAAAAATCATACCTTAAATTTGTTTAGGTCTTTTATACAGTATGATACCAGAAAAGTTCTGATGACTAATTTAGCAATGTTTACCATAATAGCCTTAAAGATTAGAGAAGGCGTTCTGTCATCAACTCCTAGTACGTAAACACTAGATCAATGTCACAAAACATCTGTTTGATCCATATAGACATTAGGATTCTCGTTAATCTATATTGTGTGATTATTGTGTAATATACATTTTTATTCAAGTCAGATAGAAAGAAAAGAAATTAATGATTACTTGCATGTATATCATTTCAAATGGATACAATGTTATTTTCTGTTACATACTTAAACACCTTTTTGTACTGCATGATGTATGGATATGTATCATGGGCTTGTGACCTATTTTACAAGTAAACACTATCATTATTATTATTATTATTATTGTTGTTGTTGTTGTTGGTAATAACAGATTTAGCTATGTGTGCCATTAAATTTATTTTATATATGTTCTATCCCATACTCTATGCAAGAATACTTTATCCCTTCCCTCATTAATCTATCTGATAAATTAAATAATCACATTGCTGTACAAATCACTGATCATAATTTGTTTTGTGCACCATCACAAAATACTAATATCTCTACTAATGGACAACTTATGTAGGACTGTGAAATAGAGGGCTGACTCTTTGTTCAACTAAGTTGTATCATTGGGGACCTTCCATTTAATGGGGGGGGGGGCTGGAATTTTTGGAAATAATTTTTTTATCACAGACATAGCTTTCAGAAAATATTCAAACTGATATATAATTAAAATCTCTCTCCCTTAGCCGTATAAACACCTGTTCACACTTAAAAACAATATCAGGATCAACCAGTTGCTCAACTCACCTGAGCAAAAGATGTTTTATGTGAGAGGCCAGTGATGAAGATGTAATTAGAAGAAGTCTTATGTGGCTGTTGATAGTAATACATTAATTGAAACTTTGCCTGCATTTACAGGCAATTTTAAATATTGAATGACCACTGATCATAATGAATAGGTATGTAAACAGTATATGTCATCAAAGATGAATGACAGTTCCTCTCTGCAGTTAAGTCATGGCAACATCCTTGCATGAATATAAATAGCTCATTGGGCCAACAAAATATGTGACAAAGATGCTTCCACTTTAAAAGTCTACTAGCATATTCCCAGAAAGTTCAATTTCTAATTTAAATCTTTGTCACATTTCAGCTAGAGATTCTCCAGAAGCCAGGTGAGACCGTGTTTGTGCCTGCAGGTTGGTGGCATGTTGTGTTAAATCTGTCTGACACTGTAGCCGTCACTCAGAACTTCTGTAGCCCATCAAACTTCCCAGTTGTATGGCATAAAACTGTCAGGGGCAGACCGAAGCTGTCCAAAAAGTGGTACAAGGTGCTGAAGGTAAATATGTCCTAGAATTGGTTCAGCTTCATTTCACAGCTCTCCTTTATGATCACAAACCAGAAAATTAAGAGAGCAGTTTTTTAATGCCCATCATATAGAGTCAGCTATTGCATCTGACAAGTTAATTGCAAAACTAAGGCAACAAGTCAAATGAGAATGCTGTTAAATCTGAATTTGGAATATATTTTGCATGTAAACATCATTTGAGACAAAAAAGAAAGGTATTAATTTTGTGATCAAATGATCATTGTCAAGATCACAGTTACATAAACAAAGAAAAAGTTTTTCTCAGTCAAATACATTACCAGATCTCATTATATTGGACTTCCTCTGCTACATATGAATCCAGCCCACAATGGAAAAACAAAAACTGTCTTTTTGTGTCTATAGTTATTTTGCAAAAGGGAAACAACTCTTACAGATTAACTCCCTTCAAGCCACTTGGTTTGTTACAGTTACATCCAGATGTACCAGTTCTCAAATTTTCTGTCATGCTGTAAAGATGTCATCCATAGAATCCATTTAATATAAATATTATGATCCACCTTTTATTTTCAGTGGTATGGTAAGCTAAAATGTTTTTTTATATGGTGCAGACAACATTTTGTGAATTCGGTGTTATGTATTCATATTTTGCAATTGTTCATTATTGTCACATCTGGTTTAAATTGGTAATATTCATTTTCACTGGAGAAACTTTTGGGCTCTGTAGTTTTCAACTTACACACTTCTGACGTGGTTTGCATTATTTTATTTATATGTATTTGTTGTAAGTTCTTGTTTATTTCTCTTCTTCATTATAGAGATGATAAATAAGTGCAAGAAGTTTAAAAAATAATTTTGTCATGCCCTCTTCACCTTCCATGAAGACACAGAATAGTGCCAGAATATATAATATCCATGAATACAGATGAATTGTTGATTAGCCTGATGGGTAATGCTGATTTGCCCAGTTTATGCCTGCAAATATTAAGAAAACAAGCCAGATGTGAAGATTTGCAGTTTCACCAATATTGGTAAGAATTGGGATAAAAAAGCAACACAAACACTGAAAATTCTGTGCAGCTAGTTTCACATTTGATATATGCTTCTTCAGGCACAAAAGGTTTTGAAAGAAACTGATGATGTCTTTTTGTTTTAAAATAACAATTACATCATTATGCAATGTCATAATGATATGCATCGTCATAACAATTTTATATATATATATATATATATATATATATATATATATATATATTTTGACTCATGTATCTTTTAGACCCTGTCATATATATATACACACACACACATATATATATATATATATATATATATATATATATATATATATATATATATATATATATATATATATATATATATGACAGGATCTAAAAGATACACAAGACTCTAATGAAACCTGAATCAGTAAAATAATAAAATAAAATAGAGACAAACAGTCATACATATAATTTTATTGTTATAAAGGATATACAGTTTATCAATTTAAAAAAAAATTATACAGTTTTATGTAGTGCATTGGTATTAAGGCCATTCGGATACAACAGATCTAACTTATGAATCCAGTAAGTTTCTTTTATGAGTCTATTCATGTCACCATGCAATATATCTATTGGCATGAAAGAAAAATAGAGTTGAGAGTGATTATTGGTGTTAAAGTATCTTGAAATATTAGAGAAAAACTGAGGATCTCAGTAATTTTTATATGAAAGTGATGATTATTCATTCTCTTAGAAACTTGTTGAAGTGTTTGTCAAAATAAAATATTGCATGCTACATTTTTTACAGGTTTTCAAACAAAGCACATCATTTGATATGCAGTTAGTGTTTTAACATAGAGAAAATACCTCCTTTGTATTAGAGCTACTGAAAGAAGTACTTTCTCTTATGCTTGTATATTGAGAGCACCGGTGTCTGTTACATTTAGATGATGAAAATTGTCTTTTTTATTTTCTGTCTGTTTAGTTCTAATAAGAAAATCTTGCAGATTGTTGGGTCTTATATAAGCAAGAATTGGTTTATTTTTGTAAAGTGATTTTATGCTGGTTTTATTTGATAAATTTACGAGACTCCAATATTTATTAATTATAAGGCCTATATTAGGTAATGAAGGATTATATTGTATTGTGAAGAGAATTGTATTTTTCTCTACTTTACATTTTGCTGAGTTTAAAGCCTCATGTTGAGTAAGATTATGGGCTTTGTTCAGTGAAGAATCAATTATATGTGTAGGATGATTTCTATTTTCTAAATATGTTTGTAATTTATTCAACGAATTTTGTAGTTGACAGTCATCTGAAATAATGAGTTGGTATCTTTTTGCCTGGCTATATGGTATACTGTTTTTTACATGGGATGACGTGAAGAATATTCCACATATTGGTGGATATTAGTTTCCTTGACATGAATATTTGTAGAGATAGTGTTATCAATACCTTTTTTTACATTTACATCATAAAATGAAACGTGTACTAGATGCAGCATAAGTAAATTTCATCGTTGGGTGAAAATGATTTAGGCAATCAGTTAATAATGGTTCCAGATCATAAATATCTCATTTCAAAATCTAAACCAAACAGGTGGATTAAACTTTTCATTTTGAAGAGAATCTTTTTCTAATTTACCCATGAAAATGGAAGCATATGAAGGAGCCATAGGACTACCCATTGCAGTACCCATTATTTGGATGTAATTTGTATTATTAAATTGAAAATAATTATTTTCCAAGATAAATTTTGTTATTTTACAAATATCTTCACTAGATAGTGTGCTATTATTATTATTTTTTAAATTGATGAATTGTATATCCTTTATAACAATATAATTATATGTATGACTGTTTGTCTCTATTTTATTTTATTATTTTATTATATTACTAATTTGATAAGGACAGACAGTCTGATTGTCTGTACCAACCAAATTGCACCAGTTAGCTGGACTGCAAGGCATATATTGTCTTTCGTGTGCAGTTCCAACTGCAGAAAAATCATTTCAGCCATACAAATGTGCTATGTACGATTACAGTGGTCAGGAATCACTTATTTCCAAATATCAAAGCAGTCCAGCTGTATCGACCATACTGCACCAGTCGTCACCACCATATGACATATTCATAGCTGCCAACCCTCACGAATTTGGTGTGAATTTCACGACTTTTTCAGCGATTCACGGATTCACGCCGTAAGACAAAAATTCACGAATTTTCCGATCCTCAATTATTTTAAATCTTTAATAAAATAACCGATTTCCCATTAAGCGCTAGTTGTGATATTCGCAGTTGCCGAAACAGTCTGGTACCGCTGGTCACGATATTAGTAGATCTACAGCTGATTAGTATAGTTGGCCCGGTCGCAAGCATTTTAGCCTATTTTAATCTATATATATAAGAGCAGTTTTACAAGTGCTTTTGAGAGAAACTGGGGCCTAACCAGAAATTTGATCCGCGCATGCGTCAAAACACTGATTCGAGTTACCGTTCAGCATCGCATGTAAGATTTTGAAAACGTCTTCACCACCAAGGAAAAAGAAATGTATTACTCAAAAAGTGAAGTTTAATTTGGAATATATCAAAAATTGGCCGTGCATTCTGCCATTAAACATTGATATTCATTCATGCTTTTTGCGCTCAGTGTGCCATCGCAGAGACGATGTAAGGAAGAATGTCAGTTGCAAAAAACACGTAGAAGTTGGGAAAATTAAGAATTCGCAGATTTCAGCTCTGGAATATTTTAAACCATTGGCAGAAGACCCGCAGGCTACCAACGCTTAAGCATTATTTGTGAGTTTTATTGTGTCGAACACAATCTACCTTTATCAGCTGGAGACCATGCTAAACATTTGTTCTGACATATGTTCCCAGACTCGAAAATCGCTTCCAAATTTTCATGTGGAAGAACCAAAAATGCTGCAGCTCCTGTGCATTCCTCACAGCAACAGTGACAGCGAAAGAGTATTTTCTTTAGTGAGGAAAAATAAGACAGACTTTAGGGTCTCCTTAGCTGCAGAAAATTTGCCAGCAATTTTAGTCCCCAAGATCAACCAGCAGACAAGAAGTCGGAACTGTTTTTAGTGTTCAGAAAACAAATTTACGATCAAGCAGTTGAGGAAGTTCAAGTCTGCCATAGTATCATGTCTTGATAAATAAATATTTCTGCATATATGTAGTGTTTTATTTTTATTTTGCGAACTTGATATAGTGTAGTATTGACGGTCAGAGTAGTCAGAGTGGATGGAGTTTTTGTCATGGTATTTTTCACAAATTCATGTCCAAATTCACGACTTTTTATCCCTATTTTCACTAATTGTGAGCCTGGAAGGTTGGCAGCTATGCATATTACTTTATCTGCCTGCCAACCAACCAGTACACCATACGAATCAGCTATGTGCTGATGAACATGGAGATCATGCAGCTGTTTAGACCTTCAATAAGACCCATATCTCATTTAAAGATGTCCTCCACAGAGAAGGCAGTGTTCCTAGACAACAAAGTACAAAAACATTTGGCAAATATGGTTTTTGGTTCACAACATAAACAATCAATCTTCCCTCGTTTGCAGTTTAGTGTGGATGACTGATATAGAGAAGTCGAACCTTATCCCTTTTCAACTTTCTGTCCATATATGGAATTCTTACTAACTTGGCATCTTTCTCCTTCAGATATGTTCCCCATTCACATCTCATTAGGAATATTAGCCATCTACCTCGCAAATACAGCCCTATTAAAGGATGAAAATAATCTTTTCCTGTCTATTTCAATTGGCAAAGGGCAATAACTCTTGTCTATTACCTCCCCTATCCACCACCAGGTGTCACTAGTTTTTAGCTTCTTTGCTGTACTTGATAACATCATCCAGTTTATCCTCCAACAATCCAAGCCATTTTTGTGTTCTAATGAGTATGCAATGTTCCTTTTGGATGTATTGTGTGGATTAATGATTCTGCTTATTGACAAGATGTTTTTACTGTTTCTGCCAAATTTAGTGATTTTGTCACATATAGCGACTTTGTCCTTTTATGACCACATCATACCATGGTATCATTGACCTCTGCAAGGTCATCACGAGTCGGCATGACTTTGATCTTTTTGTTTGCTCTGTTTGGAATGGAGTTGGTTTTAGCAAGTTTTTTTACATGCTACATTGCTAATTTACTCTTTTTTTTTTTCCTTTTTGTGTAGTTTCAGTACAAAATTCAACTAAATACTTGCAGTGCACAAGTTCAAAGTATTGTCTTTAAGTTTTGAATGTGACACTGACTTTGTTTTTCCATTGTTAGTAATGGGGAATATATTTATATTAATGAGTTAGTAACTTGATGAATTGCTAATTTATGCTTTGCTTTCTCCTCTTGTGTCATTTCAGCAGAACGTCATTTAAAGGCTATTTATGCAACTTTAGAGCATGGAAGTCTACCATGACTCATGTTTTGTTTATACTAAGTATATATTATCTATGATATGCAGCATCTAATACGTTGTCAAAGGAAGTCTGGACTACCATTTTAGCTAGTTAGTCACATACTGATTTGCTAATCTGTGCTTTGTTTTCTTGTGTTATTTCAGGAGAAATGTTTACTAAATGCATGAAATTCTTTCGAAGCCATAGTCTTTTTGGCATTTAAGAGAAGGAATAACAGAATAAGTCATGGAAGACAATCAACAGTGCATTGTTGGCAGATACCAATTCATTGGGGAGTATTCCCCCGTTTTAGGCAGCCCAGTGGGTGTAAGTCACTCCGCATTCCAGGCATGTCCCTCAGGCCTGTAATTCAATGCACATAGGGTATATATATATAATCAATTGGATCCACTTCCTTATACCACTGCACCGTTACCGGACATCATTAGCCATCCAGCCATCACCAACCGTCCAGCATGGGGGACTTTTTGAGAAGACAGCCCAGCTGACTCTGACTCTTTGGGGCAGTGCTCCCCAATGTTATCCAGCCCATTAGGCACAAGCCCCTCCACATGTCCAAGCATGGTTTTTGAGCCTGACTCATGGGGTTTGTACCGGATCCTTTGGGTCCAATGCATAATAAACTGCAATATTCCAGCCAACTATGATTACGGGGATCTTATAGACAGATCCATCCATCAAACTATACTATCAGCAACATGCTCTTTCTAAGCTGGAGATTTCACTGAGAATTCTATCTGGACAGCCAGGTCCTTGGAGCCTCCAGTACTGATGATAGCCAGACCATCTTCTACACCACTAGCTTCCAGGCCAACCATTTGACTGGCAAACCAGCTGGCAGTCCCAGCATGGACAGACTTCTGTATGTTCACTGCTTGTCAACAAAGGAGAGCTAGTGACATTTTCATAAGGATTTGAATTGACTCTTCATACTGCCTGGTGTGTTTTTTCCAGACTTACAAGTAATCCAGATGGGTTTCATTGCACAGTGAGTGTGATGGAACTCCTTTAAATCCTTCAAATCTTAGACCTGACCATGGAATGAACTGAAGTTTAACTTCCAAGCCACAGTCGAGGACATTTAATAGGTGTTGGCTGCTTCAGAATGCCCTCCACCCCCTACCTCTATTCTAAAGAATTGGTAGATCACAACGAGCAGGAAGAGATGAACAGCTGCTTTCAATATTGATCTCCTGGTACTTAACCAGAATATAATAGCTGTGTTCATATGGATTTGGCCTCATTTTCACCATTGAGACTTGACGGAAACACCCAGCAATATCCATACTTGGGAAACAATGGCCGTAATTGCTAGGGTCATTGACCAGGGCTGCTCACCATACTATGGCCAATACTTTGACGGGTTCAGCCAATTTACTCTGGATACATGTCACATGTCTGTGATCCATGTTTCTCAAACCTTAGTCATACCATTCCTTTCCGGACAACCCTGTTCAGGTCACTGTTTCTTTGGAGGAAAAATAGAGAAAGTTTGGAGAAAGGCATCTCATGAACTGTCCCTCTACCTCACTGCTCAACCCACACAGTTGAGTCCCTGCCAGCGTGAAAGGATGTTAATTGGCCTCAGGACATGAGTCATGTACACCAATATCAATCCCTAGGAAACAATCATACAGAGATGGTAGGAAACCAAATTCTGAGCTCACTTGATCACCCTATTCCCCCAGAATGTGTGTGTGTGTGTGTGCATGCATGCATGTGTGCGATCCAGGTCATTATGAGGGGCTGCAAGTTTTCTTCATCAACAATCCCTCCCCTATCCTCTCTTCATGGATGCACCATCAGATCTGGAGAAGGATGATTTTCTACAATATGGTCACTCATCAAAAGGTGGTGGAGCTTGTGCAAAGACCATAATCCCCAAGGTTTTATTCAAGGCTGTTTCTTTTTGGGAAAGCAAACAGCAAGTGGAGACTTAACTTCGACTGAGGTCACATCAACCAATTCAGGATGGAAACAGCGAGATCAAACTACCTCTCCAACTGAATAAGTATGCTATCATTGTTGATCTGAACAATGCATATTTTCATATCTCTATCCACCCTGTGTCATGAACATTTTCTGTGTTTTTGCTTACCATGACACAGTTAATCAGTTCAAAGTTCTCCCTTTGGCTTCTACATCAGCCCTTGGGCTTTACCGAAATTACAGATTACATCATCACCCTGTTCTGATTGACGTCATCTACAACAATGGCAGTGTACCTGATCACATCCTCCAGAAACATGTAAATTTTATTCTACCCCAAGGCAGGAATGATCTCTCTTATTTAGATCATCCAGGCTTTCTAGTGAACTGGTAAAAGTCCAACCTCTGTCCATCCCAGAATTTTGTCTGTATCTTTAATGCGAACATCGAGAACCCAGTGGCGCCCCTTCTCAAGTCCCCTTGATCAAACAGTCGTGATTGCACCTGAGATTCAATCACTCCTGCATTAGTGGTGCAACCCAAGTTGGCTGACCATGAAAATTCTGCTGGAGAAGACCCAGGTGGAAATAATGGTAGGTACCGATGCAAGTTTGGAAGGCTTGGGTGCCCACCTGTTGCCTACCATCAGCGACATGTGGGAGCCTGGGGAATGGCCTCTACACATCAGCATCCTAGAAATGAAGGCTGTCAAAAGCACCATTCACTTATGAAAGGATCTCCTCTGAGGCAAAAATGGTCCTCATTAGGTCTGACAACTCCTCAAACAGGGAGGCACCAAACCACTCAACTTTTTGTTTGTTCTGATTTGGCAGTTTCTACAGTCATGTGACAATCTCCATATCAACATACAATTATCAGAAACATTCCCAGCAGACTCAATGTCTCGGCTGACACTCTATCCAGAAGAGGTCAAGTCCTGTACATGGAATGGTTTCTCCATCGATCAGTTATCACTCGGATTTGTGCACAATGGGTGCTTCCAGTGATTGACCTCTTTGCAACAAGGTGGAATTGCAAGCTACCTGACTGCATCTCTCCAGTTCCAGACCCAAATGCTGAGACTGTGCATGCACTGTCAATCATTTGGGAGGTGTTGTGAGCGTTTGTCTCCCCTCACGCAGTGCTGATACTGAAAATAATCCAGGAGTTATGGGGTCAGAATAGCAAGATGATTCTGATAATCCCTCTCAGATAGGACCTGTCCTGGGTCACCAATCTACTCATTCTAGTGATAGATCTGCCCAAAAAGATTCCAGCCAACCCCAGTCTTCTCAAGCAACAAGTCAGATTGTCCTTCCCTGCCCAAACCATCCTCTACCTATACACTCTTGGCACTTATCAGGACAGCCTTGCAAGACAAACAGACAATTCAAACCTTCGATTGTGGAGAGAATCTTGAGAGCAAGAAGACCCTCCACTCTGAAGGCTTACGAGGGAAAGTTGCATGTTTTCAGGGACTGATGCCATACCAGCGACATCATCCCTCTGCATGCCACAATCCCTCAACTGGCTGACTTTTTCTTTGGCTCTTTGAGGAGAAACAGTTGGCCCCAATTTCTATCAAAGGCTTCCTCCCCATATTACTGGACACATTCCAGCATTGTGGTAGACATGCTTTTTTTTGCATGATATAGACCCTCTTAATCTTTAGTATTTTTTGGACTCAATCAACCAAAATCCCTCACTCTATTTCCAAATGGAACCAATCCTGGTTTTAACATGGCTCGATTGGAATCCATTTGGACCTCTAGCCTACACTTTGCTGAAGTCACGATCATGCCAGTCATGTTTTCTGATAGCTTTAGCTTCCGCATACATTGTAAGCGAGCTGCCTGCCCTTTATGTCGATCCGAACTCTGCTTAATGGTTCTCTTGACACAGCCAGGCTTTTTGCCCAAAATAGGTTACCATTTGTCGGTATCTAAAGAGTCATCATAATTTCCATCCCTTAAAAGGTAAGCTACACAGTAGCAGCAGGTAAGTATTACATCATTAAAATTAGCTATACCACCCTCCAACTCCCAAAAATCTGCATGTTTAATTTGGCAATAAAAATGTAGTAATTAAAATTTTATGAAAAGGTTGTAAAAAGTTTAGTTTTTTGTTTTTCCTGTTTGGCTGTAGGTCTGTATTTGGCCCATTAAACTGACTTCAACAATTTAGCATTCATGAAATGTTGATCTGAAATGCATTATTTAGCATTAGCTGCTTGCACACGGTTGTCATGAGGGTTTTAAATTTTGTACAAAGATCTTGTAATTTTATTTGGTTTGCACATTCTGTCTCTTCCAGTTGAAAGACAAATTTACAAAAAGCACAACAAAGTAATCCATGATTTTTATTTTCAAATTTGTCTTGATACTTTGTTACATGCTCCAGCTATAGGTGGAAATTCTTCACCAAGGTCATGCATAGAATCTGCTTTAGACTATTGAATACCTTGACTGACTAGGAAACAGGAAGACTGTTTTCATCATTTTTAGTTTTTCTGAGGAGTTTAAATATATAAAAGTAAAGATACAAGTAATAATGACTTACTGTGATATGTCAACACACTTTTTTTGGTAGAAATTACGTCCAGAGATAGCTGCTGTTGCAGATACAGTTGACCTTACAAAACCGAGTGGGTTCACCTCAGATAGTTCAAGTTCTGGCTCATCATCCAGTTCCAGTTCCAGTGAGTGCAGTTCCTGTGAAAGCTCAGACAGTGAGCCTGAGATGCACAGAAAAAGGTGAGCTACCTTCATGCAGTTGCTTTAATCTTTACAAATATTCCACAAATCTACATTCTGAACATGTAATGCATTGATATTGTCCATCTGTCCATCTCTTTTAGTTTAGGACTGATTGGCCTGGTGTCAGGATAGTGTGACTGGGTTGGATATGATTGCTACATGTCTGCGGCATGATGCCCCAGTGCTAGACATCACTATAAACTGACACACTGTAGACATTGTAGCAATACGACTGAAAAATTGTTAAAGCTACATTAAAATTCCAAATCACATACATGCATTTGTTGCTGGCTTGCCATTACATTACTGGCAATGGAGATGTTAAAATCCTAGATGTATGGCACCATTCACAGACCAAAAAAGATACATACTGGTTATCATCGGGATACACTATCCTAATCTAGGATGCCATCTGACTTAATAGGCTTTTTCAGCTAGGTCACATATGACGAAGGTTTATGTGTCACCTCTTTCTTCTTTTTACAAGGACTCATGCTCACACGCTCCATCATCCTTTATTTGATCCATTTATGTCTAGGAAAGAATTAGTCTTCCGCACATCAAACATTTACAGCTTTTGTCACCTGACTACTGCCCACTTCCACCAGCCTCGTTGACCTTTTGGCAATTGTCCACTGCACCATCCTTAAAGAATATCATAAAGCTTTGCTTGGTTGGCAGCCATTGTTGTCAAACCTTCCTTTAAGTGGCCATGTAGAGGAAGTTTGTGAACAGGTTGCAAAGGCATACATGCCAACCATTTAAGTTTTTGGTCTAATCATTATGCTTTTTTTCACCAAATTTGATCTTAATGCTTGCATATGTAAGGATTATGCTTTTCCGATACATTACAAACTAAAAATAAAGCAATCATTAGTTGTTTCTGTCCTTTATATTAACATCTTTTAATTCCAATCATCTTAAAAATTTGAGAACATGCTATAAAGAAAGACTGTTGGATGAGAATAGCATAAGAGCTAATTTATCAAGATTCGACCTACATATAAGTTCCTAATTTTTTATTTATAGCAATGTAAATGACCCATTTCCATGAAAACAGATGGGTTTCATTAATTTTAAACGATGCCTTGCAGATTCATTATATTAATATTCAAATGGTGCTAGATGTTAAGCAAACAGGCTTTTACAGTTTGACTTGTGTATGAAACTTGTTAGAGGAGATGGGTCTTTTTAAACTTAAAAGCATGTCTGATCAGAAAAGGGACAAATCAACACCACTTTACAAATTTGTAATAAAAAAAGAATACAAGAGTGATGCAATATAGCACTCAGGTCAAGCACTTCATCATGCAGAATTTGTGGACCTCACGATAATATGGTAAAAGTGAGATATATTGACTGATAAAAGTAAGTGTTGAATACAAATAATTTGTCAGTATGTTTTGTCTTGGTTTTAATCCTCATTTTATTTGCCTATTTCATTTTTTTTCTTCAAAATATTTGGACCTATAGATCCATGTTAGTAGTAAAAATAGACATGTACATTTTGAGCTACGATGTTTTAGCCTCAGTGAAGTAGGGATTTTTAAATTGGTACATGTAATATATAGATTACATTTTTTGTGCTCAGATTACACTTTTTTGCCATGTATATTAGCAAAAGTTAAGCTTATACCTATATCAAGGTTAGTTTTTATGCAAAGGAGACACATCCCACAGAAACCAGTGTCTTAGACTTAACACTCATTTAAGAACAGAACAGGGATCAGTAAAACAGGAAGACCCTACTAATAAAAGAAATAATCCTGTGTGCCCAAAGTTTAGTCTAAAATCATGGTTTCCAGTGACCAATGACAACAAAAAGCATGGAGATGGGGTCATTTTGTTTCTCTCCTTGCTGGCCTTGTTCCAGTATGAAATGGAGCCATACTCATTTCACCTCTTTTATATATCCCATTTAGGGGAAGACTCAGTCACCTTGCCACAGAATGGAACATACTATGTTCTGACAATCCATGGTTCCTGCATGTCCCCTCACAAGACCTCTCAATCACATTCAGCACCCTGTTTTGCCACTAAACTTTTGCTGGATTTTTGGGGGACAATTTTACTTTATGAGCCATATCAGGGCATATGGAGTCACTATTCTAACTCATATATTTCACAAGCTATTTCCCATACCTTCGCATATCAGAGAGGGATCCTTCTTGGTAATGGGATGTAACTCCCTCCATCTTTTATCTAGATCCCAAAGTCAGCGAGTAGTCTCACTTTTACAGATCACTCTCACATCTCACCCCAGTCTGCAGGAGTTTGAGACTTGGCTCAACCAACTTAGGTACGTCAGAAAGCTTGCCAGTAGCTTCATGTGTGTCAGTGGTTCTTCCTAGGGTCTTCCCAAGTTCTTCCTCTACCAAATATTCTAGCTACCTTGTATAGCCTATTAGTGCTGAAACATGGCACTAAACCCCACACAAACAAAAACAAACCACCTTTTACCTATTCTCATAAGGTATTATGACCAGATAATGTATTTGAAGAAGAAATTATTTTTGAAGTAAACTGTTTCTTCATTAATACTTACCTGACCATAATACAGACATATAATTGCCAAGTGTTGTAATTTCTCCTGTATTTTGGACCTGAATACAAGTGAATGTTTTTCATATTAAAAATCTGTTTTTGTATATGTAAAAAACAATTCCTTGCAATTTTCTGTTCAGAATGGGCACCCAGTTCTATTCTTAGAGTGAATGTATTGCATTATATAGGCTATAGAGTTCTAAAATATGATTGGTTGATTTGAAATTGATGCTATCATGCCAGTCTTTAACCACCAGATTGGATAGTGCAAAGCATGTGCCACTATCAGTGTATCTCATCTTCATCATGTTGAAAAGGAAAGCAGAAGATTCAGAATTTTATCCTGCAAAGAAAAGAAACAGAACTGGAATAACAATTATGCTGTCATGTTTAAATTTGTGAAACCATCTAGTAAAGGAGAAAACTTAGTGTTTTGCAAATTGTGTAATCGTGATTTTGCTATTGGGCATTGAGGTGCCTACAACATAAATCAGCATGAAAAGGCTAATAAAGATCAGCTTGCTACTTCATTGTCAACAGTACAGCCTGAGAAGTGTCTATGAATACCAGAGAGAACCTTGATGTAATTCGATCGGAAGTTCGTTTTACTAAATTCCTTTTAAAAAGGAACCTTCCTATTTTGGTTGCTAGTGATGCTGGCCATTTATTTCACACACTTTTTCCAGACAGTAAAATTGCAAATTATTGTGTGCTAGAATGAAAACAGTCAGCAGAGTTGTTTTTTGTTAGGATTCCTTTCTTTACCTCACTCTCATGCTGATTGTGAAAGGGTTTTTAGTTCAGTTAAAACAACTGCATAGAATTCAGATCAGCAGTGAAAGGTGGTACATCGGAATCAATAATGATTAAAAAGGTGTGGAAAAGGCTGCGATAAACAGTCTGTATCTGATGACTTACTCATAAAGTACGAGAGTGCAACACATGCATCTTTCACATTAAATAGTTAACCATTTTATTGTCCTTCTTTACTGATGGTTGTAAATGTTGTAAATAGTTACATATGCATTAAAGTTTTAAAAATCAGTATTTGTTTCTGAGAATCAGTATTTTTGTCATAATTAGTATATTTTTCGTAATTAGTATTTTTTCAGTAGCCGTCAATATACATCTTAACTTACAGAGTGTGTATTTCTGCTCCAGTTATAACTGAAGCAGGAACAATATTCCATGACAGTCCCTGTATCCAAGGGGATACTCTTGACTAACTCCAACCTTTGTGAGCATACGACTTCTAAAATCGTTACTGCTAAATACTAATTGTGAGATGGTGGTCATTCTCCAAAGGTGTTATGATTGGGTAAGTGTTATCAAAGAAATACATTTGACATTCAGAAAAAGTGGTTATTCCACAATAACTTTATAAGCTTATGGGAGGTAAATCCGCAATAACTAACACAACTAGTTGCATCAAATCTACATGTAAACACAAAGCCCCACCATGTCAATACTGTCTAGACTCAGCTATGCCTTATTAGTACCTGCATACACCCTCATGTCAATACTGTCTTGACTCAACCATGCCTTGTTAGTACCTACATACACCCTTATGTCAGTATTGCCTAGACTCAACCATGTCTTATTAATACCTACATACATCCTCATGTCGATACTGTTTAAACTCAGACATGCCCTGTTAGTACCTGCACACACCTGATGTCAATACTGTTTAGACTGAGACATGCCTTATTAGTACCTGCATACACCCTCATGTCAATACTGTTGAGACTCTGTCATGTCTTATTAGTACCTACATACACCCTCATGTCAATACTGTCTAGACTCAGACGTACCTGTATACACCCTCATATCAATACTGTCTAGATTCAGACATGCCTTATTAGTACCTTCATACACCCTTCATGTCAATACTGTCTAGACTAAGACATGCTTTATTAGTACCTAGATACACCCTTGTATCAATACTGTCTAGACTCAGACATGCCTTAGTGTCAATACTGTCTAAACTCAGACATGCCTTATTAGTACCTATGTACCGCCTCATGTCAATACTGTCTAGACTCAGACATGCCTTATTAATACCTACATACACCATCATGTCAATACTGTCTAGATTCAGACATGCCTTATTAATACCTACATACACCCTCATGTCAATACTGTCTAAACTCAGACATGCCTTATTAGTACCTATGTACCGCCTCATGTCAATACTGTCTAGACTCAGACATGCCTTATTAATACCTACATACACCATCATGTCAATACTGTCTAGATTCAGACATGCCTTGTTAATACCTACATACACCCTCATGTCGATACTGTCTAAACTCGGACATGCCTTATTAGTACCTTCATACACCATATCAATGCTGTCTAGACTCAGACATGCCTTATTAGTACCTTTATACACCCTCATGTCAATACTGTCTAGATTCACACATGCCTTATTAGTACCTACATACACCCTCATGTCAATACTGCCTAGACTCAGACATGCCATATTAGTACATACATGCACCCTCATGTCATTACTGTCTACACTCAGACATGCCCTATAAGCCCCATTAGTACCTCATATCGGATATTAAATACAGACCAGATGCCTAATATACTGTTAAAGATACTCTTATTACATTTTGTGGTTTTTATCCCACCCACCTTGATGGAAGTTTGATGCATTGTTACACTGGGAATATGTACTATGTTCACATTGTATGATTACAGCATTGACATTTCTCATTCACTGTGCAACCATAACATGTAATTTGTGCACACAGTGTGTTATTTTACATAATTATGAATTTCTGCATTTGTTTTAATCATATTTGAAGCTGAAATGTGACCAGTACATGTATTAAACACCCATGATTTGCATATGATGTTAATTTCTTCCTTACTATTTCGACTGTACTGCTTGCTAACAGCACTAACCCTGTACATACAAAATAATAAGATAAGTGTGTAGATTTAAATCTTTATTTCAAGTTACATGTATTTGATACACATTGCAACCATGTGCACTTGCACAGGTTAGCTGTGTATATTTGTATTAGTGTTGAGTCATAATTTGCAATTAGAATAGCATGTGTGTGCTTTGCTGCTTGCATTAATTGCAGGTTTGTGTCACTAACATTAGTGATTGATGCTACTATTTAAAACCTTTAATGTTAATGGCTATGTATTGTTCTGCATTTTTGTTATTAAATATCATTACCTTTATTTGGTGCCACTATTTTTGGCACCATTAAATAAAATAATATACAATCAAATGGACCAAAAAGATGGTGATAAAGTGGACCCTTATCAAGTCCCTAGTCCAATGCACATGGGGCAATGGAACAATAGTGATCACTTTGGTGTCTGTGCACATTCATGTCCATATATTCATACACATGCATGTCCATACATTTATACATAATGTGTTTCCATGCATGTCCATACATTTATACATAATGTGTTTCCATGCATGTCCATACATTTATACATAATGTGTTTCCATGCATGTCCATACATTTATACATAATGTGTCTCCATGCATGTCCATACATTTATACATAATGTGTTTCCATGCATGTCCATACATTTATACATAATGTGTTTCCATAGATCCTTCTGCCCATACCCCAGATTTGCCTCAGTAATCAAGAGCTGTATTTGGTTAGTTTATCAGAGCTGTATTTGGTTAGTTTATCAGAGTTGTATTTGGTTAGTTTATCAGAGTTGTATGTGGTTAGTTTATCAGTTGTATGTGGTTAGTTTAAGTTTATAAGCAAAACAATTTTGGAGCTCAGAGTTATGGATTTTTAAGAACTGTACAGTTTCCAAAGATGCATCTTTGTTTATAGTCATATGGATCGTTCTTTTTAAGGGTCAGGTGGATCATTGTTCATAGTCATTTGGATCATTTTTTATGGAGTCACACAGATCAATGTTAACAGAGAAATGATCATTGTTGATTGAGTCAAATGGATCATTGTTTATAGTCAGATGGATCATTGTTTATAGAGTCAGATGAATCATTGTTTATAGTCAGATGGATCATTGTTTATAGGGTCAAATGGATCATTGTTTATACGGTCAGATGGATCATTGTTCATAGTCATTTGGATCATTTTTTTATGGAGTCACACAACTCAATGTTAACAGAGAAATGATCATTGTTGATTGAGTCAAATGGATCATTATTTATAGTCAGATGGATCATTGTTTATAGGGTCAGATGGATCATTGTTCATAGGGTCAGATGGATCATTGTTCATAGGGTCAGATGGATCATTGTTTATAGGGTCAGATGGATCATTGTTTATAGGGTCAGATGGATCATTGTTCATAGGGTCAGATGGATCATTGTTCATAGGGTCAGATGGATCATTGTTTATAGGGTCAGATGGATCATTGTTTATAGGGTAAGACGGATCATTGTTTATAGTCAGCTAGATCATTTTTCATAAAGTCAGATGGATCATTGTTCATAGGGTCAGATGGATCATTGCTCATAGGGTCAGATAGATCATTGTTCATAGGGTCAGAGGGATCATTGTTTATAGGGTCAGATGGATCATTGTATAGTTAAATTGATAATTCTTTATAGTCAGTTGGATCACTGAATGGTCGAATGGATCATTGTTTATAGTCAGATGGATCATTGTTTATAGAGTCAGATGGATCATTGTTCATAAAGTCAGCTGGATCATTGTTTATGGGGTCAGATGGATCATTGTTTATGGGGTCAGATGGATCATTGTTTATAGGGTCAGATGGATCATTGTTTGTATCGTCAAATGGATCATTGTTTATAGACAGATGGATCATTGTTTGTAGGGTTAGATGGATTATTGTTCATAGGGTCAGATGAATCATTGTTTATAGGGTTAGATGGATTATTGTTCAAAGGTTCAGATGGATCGTTGTTCAGATGGATCATTTTTCATAGGGTCAGATGGATCATTTTTCATAGGGTCAGATGGATCATTGTTTATAGAGTCAGCTGGATTAATGTTCATTGGGTCAGATGGATCACTTTTCATAGGGTCAGATCAATCATTGTTTATATGGTCTTTAAATTTATGGTTTACAGCAGTTGTTCCCCATGAATAATATTAATTTAATGGCAGTTTAATATTATTCAGAATGCTGTGATTAACTTGTGGTATACGATGTGCAGCTGCTGTTTCTCCATATGATCATAGTAATTACATCTGTCTGTCCATCGTTAATCCATTTTAGCATGATGGAAAAAAAACAACTATTTAACTTAAAGCCATAAAATTGTACTTACAATATTCTGGTCTTAAGTGGATTTTACACTGTATACTGTGCTCTCAAGAGGATGAAAAGAATTTTACATTCTGTACTGCGGTTGTATTTGGATGGACAACTACAATATTCAGATCAGTACATCAGTTTTTCTGTTTTCTTACACATATTTTTATCTTTTTGGACTTAATGATGTCAAGCCCAGTACTCTGCAACTCATTACATTCAAAGCAGTAATTTAGTAGTAGTAGTAATATAGTATTTGAACTAATACATTCATATCTCCAGTTATGTACAATATTATTTTATAGATGCCTCATCTTTACCTTAGCATCACACACACACACACATTTTTGCCTGTATCTTTACACGTCAGGTGTTAAGATATATTAATATTCAGATAGATGAGCAAGTGCTACATACTTTTCTTTTACTCAATTCAAATTATTTTGATGGGTAAAAGATCTATGTTTACTGTACAAATGATGCAGAAAATAGATTTGAGTAATTTTCAAACCTCTTTGAAGAAAAGGTTTTAACAATTAAATGGAATTCAAATAAATTAATTTATTTTTATTTGTATATATGGTAATATAATGTGACACATGTTACATGTATGATGTTAATACTAATTTATCTTTTCTCATATTTATGAATTTAGCTTACTGAGATTTGGGAACAATTTACAGTTTGCTAATCACAGTACATTATTAAAGAATTATATTTAGGCATAAATGCCAAGTTTTCAATGAGCAATTATGCTAAGAAATTTGTTTTATTTTCATTTTAGACGAAGAATGTCCAGGTCTCAGCAAAAGTCAAGATCAAGTACGCCAAATGGCCATTCAAAATCAAGGACACCAAATGGCCATTCAAGGTCACAATCAATGTCAGACTCATCCTCCAGTAGTCCTGAAACATCAAGTCAGAGTCACAGAAGTATATCAAGCACACCAAAGAACTCCAGATGATAAGAGTTTGGCTAATGAAATATTGTAGAATCTCAAGTTCAAATAGCAAGAATCTAGACCCTGAACTTTTTGAGCCCGAAAATCAAGCTCAAGCTCACAGCAATGAAATAGCTGTGTTATACTTAGTATGTTTAGCTTTAGACCAAAAGAGTTTCTGCAATGGCCTGTTGTCCATCTGTCATCCACCATCATTCCATTTGCACAAGTTTGTGTTTTTGCTACTCCTTCTAAACTTTACAATTTTTTCAAAGGTCCAATTGGTTCAAAATGAAAAAAGTGCCCCTTGGACACTAATTTTGGCTGCCATTGTAGCCATCTTGAAAATCTTGTTATCTCTAATCCCTGATGTTCTAATCCAAGATTCATTTCTGCATATGTCTATTGCAAAAATTAAAGTTTTGATATTTGACCTATGGCACCATATATTATTTTAAAGAATCAGGGAATACTTATGTTGGCATGGAGCAGTTTTGTTAAAGCAGTCAGTATATACCATATACAGAGAGTACTCAGTGAATACTATGTGTTAGAAAGCACTCAATATATACTGGATGCATAGAGTATCTAGCTGAGTTAATGCTCTGTGTTAGAAAGCATTGAGTATATACTGGATGCAGAGTGTCTTCCCAGAGTATTTAGCTCCTACTTAATGTTCTCTGTTAGAAAGTATTAAATATATACTAGATGCAGGGAGTATCTGGCTCAGAGTTAATGCACTTTGTTAGAAAGTATTCAATATATACTGGATCCGAGTCAATGCTTTGTTAGAAAATATTCATTATATACTGGATGCAGAGAGAATCTGGGTCAGAGTCAATGCTCTTTGTTGGAAAGTATTCAGTATTTACTGGATGATGAGTATCTGGCTCTGAGTCAATGTTCTGGGTTAGAAAGTATTCAATATATACTGGATGCAGACAGTATCTGGCTCAGAGTCAATGTTCTCTGTTAGAAAATATTAAGTATTTACTAGATGATGAGTATCTGGCTCAGAGTCAATGTTCTGAGTTAGAAAATATTCAGTATTTACTGGATGATGAGTATCTGGCTCAGAGTCAATGTTCTGTGTTAGAAAGTATTCAATATTTACTGGATGCAGACAGTATCTGGCTCAGAGTCAATGTTCTCTGTTAGAAAATATTCAGTAGATACTGGATGACAAGTATCTGGCTCAGAGTCAATGTTCTGTGTTAGAAAGTATTCAGTATTTACTGGATGATGAGTATCTGGCTCAGAGTCAATGTTCTGTGTTAGAAAGTATTCAATATTTACTGGATGCAGACAGTATCTGGCTCAGAGTCAATGTTCTCTGTTAGAAAATATTCAATAGATACTGGATGATGAGTATCTGGCTCAGAGTCAATGTTCTGTGTTAGAAAGTATTCAATATATACTGGATGCAGAGAGAATCTGGATCAGAGTTAGAATACAAAGCTGTGTACTGAAGTTTTAACCAGGGCTTACAAATATTACCTATTGAGATTTTTGTCAAATTTTGTCTTCAGAAAGTCAAATTCAGGAACTAAAATCTCAGTAAGAATGTAGCCATTATAAATTTGTCAGATCAGGGACAGAGCAAAAAATAAATTTTCAGCTATTTTTTAAAGTATGTTTGCATGTTCAGAAGCTGGATTTTAAGAGATGCAAAATAAACCACAGTAAATTCACCATGTACACTGATAGATAATTTTGTTTTTTATAAGATGAAAAAAGTCCCAGTATTTGAAAGCTTTCACTGCAAAGATTGAACTCCAGCAGATCCCATGCATGATGGAGCCATCTTGAAATCTTTTTTATAGTTCTTCTGAATAGATGGTTGAGAGACATGGGGTTTACACTGAAAGACTTCTTGTGATATCTAGTTGGTCCTAAATAAAATGATGCAGATGAACTGTTGTCATCATGAAAAACTTGTAACAACTCCTCACAAGGGATACTCATATTGACATGAGTTTTTCACTAAAACACTTCTCACTTAATGTATTTGCCTTACATTAAAATGATTATGTATTGCTATAACTGATACACTGCAGACATTGTAGTGATATGACTGGAAAATTGTTAAAGCTACGATTTAAAAAAAATCACGTTATCTCCCAAAATTTAACAAATCTAGGAACAGCTGCAAACTTCTTTTGAATGGATGGCCATATTTAAGTGGTTCTGAAAGAAAATGGCGGAGATCTAACCACAAACATATCTATACATTTGTGAAGGAGTTTCGAAAATCAGGTCTAATTGAACATGGAGTTAAGGTATAGATCGTTGCTTGCATTGTTGTACTGCACTGCACTAATAAACACAGTAATGTTTAGATATCCAATATATTTTATCCAGTCTTTGTATCTAGTTGCATTCTAATAAACAAGTTGAAACTCAGCATTCTGATTTTGGTCCTAAGGTCAAAGGTCACTTGAATCAGATTTTTATATGTGAGCACAAACAAGTTTATAATGGTTTTTACCAAACCCAGTTTCTGGATATATCTGAACACTGCCTTGTTGGCATAGTAACACACACACACACAAGGATGAATGGATTTTTACCAAACCCCATTTGTGTATATATCTGAACACTGTCTTGTTGGAACGGTAACACACACAAGTATAAATGGATTTTTACCAGACCCATTTTCTGGATATATCTTATCAATGCCTTGTTGGCATGGTAACACACACAAGTATGAATAGATTTTTACCAGACCCAGTTTGTGGATATATCTGAAGAATTTGAATGCTACCAGTTTAATAAAATCATTTGTTTTCTTGGAAGTAGTTTTATTATTGATTTTGTCAAACTTTGCAGGTGGATATATCTTGACATTGACAAAAAGGTTAGTGATGTTCTCTCTATGATATCAGATTCAAGGTCAAGGGTCATGACAGAGAACCTTGTGCTGCACTTACAGGTATCGTGTGAACGTGTAAGAAAAATATTTTTATTACCAAATTTGATATGTATGACTTTCTCAGGAATATCAGGGATGGTTTATATACTCTGCAGTTAAAAAGGATACATGGCCATAGGTAACAGACTTATCCTGGATTCATGGAAACTATTTTTGGCCACTAGATTGCTAGTCCCATCAAAGGACTCTTTATTCAGCATGCTAGTCAAGGAACCAAAAGGAAGAAGAACCTGAAGTTCTACCATTACACATTTCATCATTTTCAAGATTAAAGACCTTCATCAATTTTCAGACTTTGAACTTGGTTCCCAAATGAAATCTGTTGTAGCAACCAGCTCAAGAGGTTCATATAAGACTAACTGCCACTACTAACACACAAGTTGAGTGACCTTATGTCTTCAAACAACAATGTTTAAGCAAGTGAGCTTCTCTAATTTGCAAAAGAGGAAATGAACATTTTTTTTATTTCATCGATGAAAATATATTGGTTATTTCTTCATCCATATCTTCTCATTTGTTTGACATAGTATGTATTTTCAGAATATTGCTTAAGAGAGGACATTAACTAAATCATACCCCTTTTTTCATTATTTTTTTTTTATTGTCCTCACAGGTTGTCTTCACACCTGTGGCATTTTCATCTTTTAAGTACATTTATGTAAATATTGCTTAGTTGAAGCTTCTCCCTTTATTTTTGTCATTATTATCTTTGTATGCTGCCCAGGTTTATCTTCTTTACAAGGTGGAATTACTGCTGCCATTTTGTAGAGAAAGAGGGATTCAAACATTCGATCTATGTTATATTGATGAAACATAAAAGAATTGTCAGACTGTATAATTCAGGCGTGTTTTCATACACCTTATATTATGACATAATGTACAGATTCAAAAGCTGTAGTGAGCACAGATTTGATGAATCTTCATATGATTCCAATAATTCTGTAACTTAAGGTTATAAAGGGGACTTGCACTTGTTGGAAATTAAAATTAGCTGAAATATATATATTAATGTATATCTAATTTTATATATATATATATATATATATATATATATATATATGCTAGTTTGTGAACATCTTCAAGAAATAGATCTGCCACTTTATCATATATCTTATTTGTCATTTTCATGGCTTCAAAAATTTCTTGATTTTATTGCAAACAAAATATTTTCTGGAAGAGTTATAAGAGATATGTAAGTGGAAATAATTGTTTCAAAATTATAAAAGTGATGACCACTCTGCAGCCATTAATAACTTTTTTTTAAAATCTTGGTTCTTCATCATTAGATACCATATACTTGGCATCAGTGGTTGCCAGGTAATTGGCACAGAGTGGAAAAACTTTTGTTTGAGTACCAGCATTTACATTTTAGGATGGGAAATACTACAGGTTTAAGGTTTTAGTCCTGTTTGATTCATGCTTATTTTCAAGGAGTCAAGTTCAGTAAACTTTGGTTAAGAAAAGATAGAAACCAAGGAAGCCAAATTTGTGGTTTATGTTGCTATGTAATTATACCTCTCCCATAAAACGTTTCACCTGATCATTTCATATGCAGCAGTCCAAAATCAGAAGCTTCCAAGTAAATGTGAATTTTTCTGTTCCTTTCTGAATGTTTCAGTGATTGCTATTTTTTTCAGAATGTTTATATTCCTTGTTTGTTTGGCTGATTATTTCCAGGCATGTTTTTATTCTACCAGTTCATGTTAGATGTGTTGGAATCAAAATGTTGACCTTTGTGTTGGTTATGTTATTGTCTGCTTATGATTGATCATGTGTACAATACCACATCACTCTTCATGGATGACATTATCTTTTCTTGCAGCCAATGAATTTGAGTTTCAGTATTTGATTTGAATGTTTTGTGTTATAGGGATAACATGCCAAAATTCAAATTTAAAATTCTGAATGTCTTTAGCTGAGTCTAGATACAGAAATTGCATTTATGTGAAAATTAATAAGTTGGCACAAATCATTTACTAAGTTATGCTTATCAAAGATGAATTTTAATGTTGATGCTTCTATTTCTAGATACATATGACAGCAATTTTACAATAACTCTAGGACCTGAGTAACTTTCTCAGTTGTGTAATGTTGCACTTTTATTTTTTTTTTTATATCAACTGACTTCAGGAAATAAAGATCTTTCTGCTCTTATTTTATATTTTAACCATATGACATATTTCAGCATGCATTAAGCCCAAAAATAAACAGTTTGTATATCTATTCAAAGTTTATCAGGTCATAAACAACTGTTGAATTTTTTATCAACTTCACTAGGTCATTACAAACCTCGTTTGGGGTGTACCTGACAAGTTAATGGACTACCTTGTGTATTGGACCCCATCTTCCAAGTCATCATTTAGTGACAACTCTGCCAGTTGTAAATCTATTGCAGGTTAATACACTGCAATGGGGCAAGGACCTGACTTCACCTGTGACACTGGAGTGTTACACTTTGAAATGGAGTGTAGTTTGGCAGTCAGTACACACTTCATAACAGTCTGTGTATACTTTAGCTCAAAAACCCATTCATCATATTCTGATTCTGCTTAGAAAATTACAGTGGTGCATGCAGTCAGCATAGTTAAAGAACCATTCAGTTTATTCTGATTAAATGTGGGAAGAATATTGTCTCTTAGACCTAGAGTTGTCTTGTCTTCATCATTGTGGGCAGAGTTATGGATCTTGTCAACCAACTTGTATTTCTAAATGTGATTTTGCTTGAAATCAGCATAGCTGTATTCTGGTTCAACTTGATACATTGTTTCAGTGACCTAGTTGTATCTTTTATAGATTTTGGTGGGGTTTTTTTTACTCCAGTTTTAACAGAGTTGTAGGCCTTGTCATTCAGCTTCATATCATGTGATGTTGCTTATTTTGCTGAGTCCATGAAAGGATTAGATTTCAGGTATTCCACATTATCATTTAGAATATCCATGACAAATGAGCCCATCTTTTTCTTTGGTGAACAAAGTATCAAATCTGATTCCAGTATATTCAAAATTCACATCAAAATCAGAACAGAGATTTCAGTTGATGACGCTGACTCCTTAAAAGGGAGCCCTTCTTATCCATATTACTGTCAGTTTTAAACTTGGTTACAGGTTGTGTTGGTGTAATCACAGCTGTCAATCTGTCTCATGCATAGTGCATGTTTTGTACTGGTCCTTACAAATTAGTAACATGCTTACATTTTATAAAACCTTAGCAAGGCCAGGAAAGAGCTTTAAAAAAAAAGTTCATTAAAAAGTCCTTGCGTTTTATTTTTCTAATTTTTTCATGAGTAATATCATCATTATCCTGACAGTTACTAACATTTTTTTTGTTTATTGAATGATACACAAAAAACACTGGAAACAGGAAAGAGAAGTCTGCATACCAATCGACACACCTTAAAAGAATCATGGACTCTTTCAGCATGGAGGTGCAGAATCGACCGATTTGTGACAATGTTTGGTCCTTACATTCAAGACATATTTCCTTATAAAGTCCTTACAAAGTCCTTACGCAGTATTTTCATAAAGTGGTGTGAACCATGATTGCAAGATGTGTTAGTAAAACAATCAGAAGGACCATAACATAATGCATGAGATGGATTCTCAAATGCAGACTACACTGTAAGTTGTCTAACTTACAAGCATTTTATGTATCAAGTTTGCAGAATTTAAGAATGTGATTTGACCTGTTAACTTCTGTATTAAACAAAATATGCCGGGGAAATGTCAGACATGTACATATGACATCAAGCCACATGTGCATTTTCAAAAAGTTCTTTGTGACAAGTAATGATGTCAGTCCTTCACATTTAGATAACAAAACAGAAGTGATGAATGCCAATGGATCCAATTACATTCTAATATATGTTGCACTTAATATACATAAACAGACAACCATCGGTGAGGAATGCATGCTTGAGCTCTTTTCATGCATTGACCTGAATGCGCCATATCATGGTTTTATGAACACAATGATACACAATGCATGTGAAATTTGTGGTCATATGTTATTAGGACAAACTGTATTGCACAAGCTGTTATTAAGTTAGGTTATACAATATGTTCAGCCTTTTCTATTTGGGCGTTTCTGGTATTAGGGTATCTCATTTACAATGTGTAACTACAGGAAGTGAACATTCCTTACAGATGAACAAAATGCACTGGACCCTTACTATATTGTACCTCATTATTTGACTTATGCTCGCTTTTGAGTCCAATTGCAAACTGCATAGACCTAGATCTGCAATTGCATTTTTTGCCAGCAGATCTGGGTCTGTGCAGTTTTTTTTTTTGGAGTAAGCAGTAAAACAAACAACATAGATCCTGATCTGGAGGCGCATTATGCTATTTTGTTTGCCATTTTGACTTATAAGCAAGTACAGATGGTAATATGGTCCCGAAAATAACATAAGAATTATGATGTATCCCATTATAATGGTTGAATTGTATTTCCATGTAAAGCACCCAGTTATAAGGCATCCTGACCTACTACATGGCATGCTTTCTGCATACATTTTTTGAAAATTTAGCAAGCAGGTTAATTTTCATTGCAACTTAATCTTTTTAAAAACCTTTGGTTTTTCAAAATAGAAAAGATCATGTATAGGACAGTGTTTTGAACTAGTCAGAGATGATAGTTATCTCCCATTTAATATGGCCATGTTATATGTTTAAGTAGTGGTTTTAAGAAATATGACAATATTTTGCCAGTAATTTTGCCAGAACATTTCACCATCATGAGCAGTTTGTTATGTACCATTGAGAATTCATTGTGTTGGAATAAATCATCAATTTTTTGTGTTCACATTGTATAGCTTTTTGCTTAGGGTAAAATCATCACTACCAGCAATTTTTATTTTTTGCACATTTTTAATTTTCTAACATTTTATGTAACTTTATTTGCTGAAATCAACAATCACCAACATTTAATGATGCTTAAATATTGTGATTTATAGTATTAATTAGAAGCTTGTGAGACTCAGGATAAATGTTTCTTGTTGTGATTCATCAAGTGACTGCTGTGTATAATTTGTTGTAAACTAGCACTTAAGGGGTACATAAAAGCTCACATTACAAATTTGCTTAGCACTGGAATGTTTGCTAAACAAGATTTTAGGAAATATAATTGTTTTATCTGGTTCATTTGCAAATTAGCTACGTCTTTTACTGATATGAAAAATAAACTTTGTTGATCAGAAAATTGCTGTTTTTATTTTTTATAAACCAGAAGAGCTTATGAGATGGCCTGTTTGTTGTCCATCTGTCTACTAGCACAAGTTTGTTATCACTACCCCTAAACTAATTGGAAAGTTACCATGAAACTTTATGAACACAAGTTTATCCATACCGCTCCGTTGACCTAGTGGTTAGAGCGTCTGCCTCAGATGCAGGAGGTTGTGGGTTCGATCCCCAGCCAAGTCATACCAAAGACTTATAAAAATTGTACTTAAAGTTGCCTTGCTTGGTGTTCAGCATTAAGAGGTTAGTGTTAGGACTGGTAGATCTGGTGTCAGGATAATGTGACTGGGTGGGACATAATGCTACATGTCTGCAGTATGATGCCCCAGTACTAGACATCACTATAAACTGCCACATTGCAGACATCGTAGCGATATGATTGAAACATTGTTAAAGCTACACAAGTTCATCCCAAGGTCTAGTGAGTCCTGAGTGAAAATAGTGTTGCTCATACATCCAATATGGCCACCATAGCAGCCACCTTGTAAATCTTTTCACTACTCCTAAATTGATGGTCATATCAGGATAAGGTGTTTTGAATTATTATGACATATACGGTAGTTTATCTGAAATGAAACTGGTGTCAACCTGACAAGTAATATTGCCACCATGGCAGCCATCTTGAAAATATTGTTATTACTGCCCCTCTTGATAAAAAGTCGTATTATCATAGGGTTTTCACCAGAAGACCTCTTGTGTCTAGTTTATCCTAAATGAAAATAGTGCTGCCCAGACAATTTCCAATATGTCCACTGCAGCAGCCATCTTGACATCTGTTTTATTGTTACTCCACCCGGAATTAAATATAGTCCCAAAATGATTTCCAATATGGCCACCACAGCAGCCATCTTGAAAATATTGTTACCGCTACTTCGAATCAATGGAAAGTCATAGAAGCATGGGGTTTCCTCTAGAAAACTTCTTATAGTTGGTATTATATAAAAATTGTGGAGATCTGGTATCCAATCTTGAAAATATTTACAAAAATTGATTTTCACTAGAAGACTTCTTATGATGTCTGGTTTGTATTAAATAAAAATGGTGCCAGTTTGATGCCCAATATGGCCACCATGGCAGTCATCTTCAAAGTCTTGTTATTGGTACTTCTAAATAGAAAGATCCATCAACACAAATGCTTTTACGAAATAACTAATTAGGCTATATTGTTGGTCCTGAATGAAATTGGTACCAGTCTGGTATTAGTTATGGCTGCCACAATGAACATTCATCACTAATTCTTAGAATGGATGGTCACCAAAAGTCTTCTAATGGTGTCTCATTTGTTCTAAATCAGGATTCTCAAACTCAAACAGCCATGAGGGCATTTTCACTAGCCCAAAGGCCACACCACCTTTGTTATCTCTCATGACACCTTGCGATGTCAATCATTTTGCAGGCCACATGATACGGCTTCGAAGGCCACATGCAGCCCACAGGCTGCTTCTTGGAGAACTCTGATCTAAATAAATATGGTCCAATATTTCATCCAGTATGCCTTCCACAGCGACTACTTTGAAAATCTTATCCACAATAATCAAGATGGTTTCAAGACTCGGAAGTTAAAAAGAAGAAATTGTCTTATCTTGAATTCAGGAAATTCATTTTGGACAGCAGAGCCATCAAAGGACTATGGTAAGACATAGATGTTTCTTTTCCAGTGGCAGCAGCAGTGGTACATAACCAACTATGTGAAAGTTTTGTGTTAAAGTTTTTTCCGTTGGTGATACATCTACACATGGAGACTGGTGAGACACTGGGTTCTGCAGAACATATTCTGACAAAATGTGCAAGTTAACATCTGTACATAAGAATCATATTTCCATACTTTAACAGTTATTGAACCCTCTCTATCTACCTCTCTCATCAATGCTTAATGCTTTTAAGACTGTTGTGAAAAAAATTAAAAATTATTCTAATCGTTTCTCAAAATGTAAAGGTTTTATATTTTAAATGGTGTACGATATTATGCTTGTTGCTATGCAACAAGAAATGAAAGTATTATATAACTTAGCCTTTGACAAGTTTGGAGACGAGATTTCTGGTAAACCTTGAAAATTAAAAATAAAAAAAACACTTCACATATGCTGTTTGCTACATTCAAAGTAAGCAAGCACAGAACTTCAATGTCAGATATGTTCAAAAAATGGGGGGGACAGGTAAACACATTGTGTGGAAAAACTTAAACATGCATACTGGGGGACAGGTAAACACATTGTGTTGAAAAACTTAAACATGCATACTGGGGGACAGTTAAACACATTGTATTTTCAGTCTTGAAAAATTTAAACATGCACACACTGCAGACATCGTAGCGATATGACTGAAACATTGTTAAAGCTACAGGTATACACATTGTATAATTGGTATTGAAAAACTTAAACATGCATACTGGGGAACAGGTAAACACATTGTATATTTGGTATTGAAAAACTTAAACATGCATACTGGGGAACAGGTAAACACATTGTATTTTAGGTATTGAAAAACTTAAACATGCATACTGGGGGACATGTTGATTCATATATAGAAATATAAAGTTATATACAAAAGACAGGTAAATTTCCACCAGTCTGCAGATTTGATATCCAAAATATGGTTTTCAGTCAAATTTAGAATGCGTTTTTACATCAATGGGACCTCAAATGATTCAGTTTCTAGTGTTCCATAACAAAGGAACAGAAGATATGGTCCCCAATTTCCTGTCCTAAATTTGGTTTTTGGTCCATGTCCTTACTGTGAATTGTTGGTCTTAAATTTGCCATGAGCATCATGCTAATGAGACCTCAAATGAGTTTGATTGTCAGCACCCCACAGCATCATTTAAAGGAGTTATGGCCCCTGATTGGTAGTCTACTTACTGTTTGTTTCTGCTGCATTATATTACCATGGATTGTTGGATTTTATGATGATTTGTCATGCAGCTATACGATTTTGATTTATACATTTCCAGAACATTATTTATGGACCCTAAGTGACCAAATGGTCTAAATCACTCATCTTTACAAATCACTGCCTTCTCACCTCCACTGGCTTGAGTAAGAGACTCATGCTTGGCCAATGTGGCTTTGTAAGAAAGCTTGCCAATAGCTTCCCATGGGTTGGTGATTCTTTCTGGGGTCTTCCCCACATTCTGCCTCCACCAGTTATACTGGCTGCTATGTATAGCCTAACATGTGCTGACAAATAGCATTAATCCCAAAAACAGCAAAAGACAGAACATATATTTACAGGAGTTTTGACCTATAACTTTTGTTTCTACAGTTCAACCTAATCACAGATTATTTGGTTCTAACTGAATTTGTATACGACCTTGAATGAATTGAATTTTTGGCTTTCTACTGCATCATATACATGTCATTGCGTAGTTGCTCATTATTACCCGTTGTACTTCAGGTTTTGTTTTCAAATTTGGCATGCAGTTTTATATTCATGTGACAGTTAAAGAGTTTGATTTCGAGCGTTACATGTGGGCATTAAACTGAGCTATTTTCTCCTATTGTCCATCTTTCAAGATTTTTCTGTCAACAGTATCACATTACTTAAGATTATCAGATTTTACAAAATTCTAACATTTACCATAACTCATGTAAATTATGTCAAATTTTGTTGATATCCAACACTCCTTAAGTCATTCTACTACAACTAAATTTGGTGGATGTTAATCAGGAACCATAATTTAAGTAAATGATAATGTGGAATGATGGAAATGGAATTCATCCAATGTAACGATGCATGTCAAATTTAATAAAAGTCCCAAATCCTTGGTAAAATTATACTTCGAAATCAAAGTTATGGAAGACAGATAACCATAACTCCATTTATTGATCTGGTATGTTTTTTCACAGCACAGCAACACTTAAAAGGTTATGTCATTCCAAGGCAAGTAGAGTAAAGTGACACACCACAGTAACCCATCCAGGCTGATCACAAATGCCTTAAAGACTAACCACTGTGCATCCCATGATTAGCCTCATTATCGACGTATATGTAGTTCGCACATACACATATAGAGGCTTGTGTTCTTGTAACATCGAAATCTCAGTCCAGTTATTTTTAGTAACAGATAAAATTCACATTATAGTGACCTGTGGAAATCCCAGTGCAGCTATTTTTAGTAACACAGATAAAGCTTTATATTTCATGCTAGAGAATTTTATCATTGGAAACATTTTATAAATGATGTAGATCGCACATACACATATAGAGGCTTGTGTTCTTGTAACATCGAAATCCCAGTCCAGTTATTTTTAGTAACATAAAGTTCACTTTATAGTGACCTGTGGAAATCCCAGTGCAGCTATTTTTAGTAACACAGATAAAGCTTTATATTTCATGCTAGAGAATTTTATCATTGGAAACATTTTCTAAATGATGTTATCTCTTTCATTTAATTTGATTGGTGAATTGAAAGCTCAGCAAAACATATCCATGTATGTCCATCAGCTCTCCAGTAACTATTAATGTAGGTAAATAAGAATGCATTTATTTGATACAATTTATAAAAATTTATATAAGTAATCACATTTACAAATAAACACTTTTACTCTTTACTGAAATAGCTGGCAAACAATGAAAATAATGTTTTGTCATAAGTATGTATGTGTGTAAGAAAAACCTTACACCACACATCACAAAAGCTTATCCTAAATACTGTCGATGGTGTCATGTGAATACAACTGAATGCAGTATTTCTGTCCATTTGTTGGGGGGATTGGCACCATATTTTGATTGCTGTCTCAGAATTATACTCTTTTGAATAAACACCAAAAACGTCAAGAAGCAAGCATATAACTAAACTGTTATGATTAACAAGTGAGCTGGATGTTATAATTCTTTTTATTTTCTTGTACAGAATTTTCACAGGAGATGCAATTTTGTTGATAAAATTGAATTATAGATTTTATTTCATATTATTGGATTCCACGATTTTAGCAAGATTTGAGCATTCATAACAATCAAGGTAAGAGAAATTAATTGTTTCACTTCAGTTTATTGACACATAAAATTGGTACTGGTTCTTTATAAACATTTTATGAAATTTAAACTCACTGAGTGTGAATCCTGCACACTTCCAGAGTTTAGAAACTTGCAAAGTGGTTCAGATAGTATATGTACCAAATATTTAAATAATTCCATCATTTTTTTCATCCAGTATGAAAAAAGATGATGTTATTTAGTCAGGCATCTAGTAATATCTGCTGTGAATAGACCAATGTACATTACTAATATCAAATGGAGCATCATCAACAGATGTAGGAAAAGCACATTCTTCAAGCCTTCAATATTTGGATTCGTATATAAACTTTTTAATGCTTTTTCCTCAGAATGTGATCATCTGTAGAGATCGTTAACAGCTTTCCTTAGACAGCATGCCAGTGCAAACCCAAGGAGCTGAAATTAAAGAAAAAATATAAAGGGAACATTGAATTTTTTTAAAATAATGAATCAGAGCTTTTTATTTGTTAGATAACCAAAACTTTGGACAAGATTTCAAACTAATTACATTATGGTATGGTTGCAAAGTACTAATTACATTTGGTATGGTTGCAAAGTACTAATTACATTATGGTATGTTTGCAAAGTACTAATTACATTATGGTATGTTTGCAAAGTACTAATTACATTATGGTATGTTGCAAAGTACTAATTACATATGGTATGGTTGTAAAGTACTAATTACATTATGGTATAGTTGCAAAGTACTAATTATGTTATGGTATGGTTGCAAAGTACTAATTACATTATGGTATGATTGCAAAGTACTAATTACATTATGGTATGGTTGCAAAGTACTAATTACATTATGGTATGGTTGCAAAGTACTAATTACATTATGGTATGGTTGCAAAGTACTAATTACATTATGGTATGGTTGCAAAGTATATGTACAAAATTCATTTTAATAAATAAGACAGCCAAGTACATATGGAAATCCAGAGATGCTGCCAGAGCATACAAACGCATTGTATGAACTTGCACACTTAGAGAACAGTGATGCACACGAACTCCCTCAAATTAGTTTAAAATCTCAGCAGATATAAATATGTACAATATGCAGTATAAATTTTTTATTTAACTGCTAACCAGTAAAGTGCTTGTTGTGACATTAGTCACCACAAGTAGCGGTACCATGAGGCAGTCTTTTTTTCAAGTAAGCAATTGTTTTCACATCTGGGTTCTTCAGCTTGTCATGTATGGTTGTTGACCTGAATATGATTGGCATGATAGGCCCTAGAACAAGCATTTTACAGTAGTTTCAACCTTGCATCAAGGAAGTTTTACAAATGCTTTTTTAAAATAGACCATCTAGAACACCAAAATGGCTGATTCCCAATGTGGTTCTTCTTCAGATGACAATTTTGTTCTTAAAATACTGAATGGTGATAGTGACGATGACAATGATTTTTAAAGTTATGAACTGTATTAGATTATTGAAGATGGGCAAGTGTTAATGAAGACAACAGTGAGTGATTTTGAACTTGAAAATGATGTTCAATATGAGTCTGATGTATGTGTTGGATGGACTAAGACAGACATGCAGGTCAACTCCAATTTCAGTGGTGTTTCTAAATAAATGTAAAAAGGCAGAATAACAAGCCTAATTAAAATACAAAAAATTTAAAAGTAGAATTTAGTTTTCATTTTCTTTTGTCAAACAAATTAACCCTGTGGAAGCTTGTGCTACAAAATGCATATTTCAGGTTAAAATAAATCAAATAAATAAGAATCAAAAAGAAAATTAGAAAGAATATATATCTATTTTATCATATTAACTCTTTTAAAAGCATATTATGGCATTGATGGACATGAAACCCATATATAGCATTTTGGAGCAGATAAGAAATCTGATACAATAGTCAGCAAAACACTAATTTAAGAAATTTTAATTTGCAAAACTTCTGTTAATGAAAAATCTTATTTTGGAGCAGAAGTATCCAAAAGACAATGCTGTGGAAAACTATATATCCTTCAAGAACAGTTCCCAACTTGTTCTGACTGGCTATATTACATATCCTTAAAGAACAGTTCCCAACTTGTTCCAACTGGCTATGATACATATCCTTAAAGAACAGTTCCCAACTTGTTCCAACTGGCTATGCTACATATCCTTAAAGAACAGTTCCCAACTTGTTACTACTGGCTAAGCTACATATCCTTAAAGCTACATATCCTTAAAGAACAGTTCCCAACTTGTTCCAACTGGCTAAGCTATAAATCCTTAAAGAAGAGTTCCCAACTTGTTCCAACAGGCTAAGCTGCATATCCTTCAAGAACAGTTCACAACTTGAAGTTGTTGTTGTTGTAGGGTTTAACACCATTTTTCAGCACAAGATAGGCTATACATGGCGGCCAATATTAATGGTGGAGGAAGAACCCGGGAAAACCCTGGAAAGAACCACCGACCCACGAGAAGCTACCAGCAAGCTTTCTCACATTCCCAACTTGTTCCAACAGGCTAAGCTGCATATCCTTCAAGAACAGTTCCTAACTTGTTACTACTGGCTAAGCTATAAATCCTTAAAGAACAGTTCCCAACTTGTTCCAACAGGCTAAGCTGCATATCCTTCAAGAACAGTTCACAACTTGTTGTTGTTGTTGTTGTTGTAGGGTTTAACGGCATTTTTCAGCACAAGATAGGCTATACATGGCGGTCAGTATTAATGGTGGAGGAAGAACCCAGGAAAACCCAGGAAAGAACCACCAACCCACGAGAAGCTACCGGCAAGCTTTCTCACATTCCCAACTTATTCCAACAAGCTAAGCTGCATATCCTTCAAGAACAGTTTCCAACTTGTTCCAACTGGCTATGTTAGATATCCTTAAAGAACAGTTCCCAATTTGTTCCAACTGGCTTTGCTACATATCGTTAAAGAACAGTTCCCAACTTGTTCCGACTGGCTATGCTACATATCCTTACAGAACAGTTCCCAACTTGTTCCAACTGGCTAAGCTACATATCCTTAAAGAGTAGTTCCCAACTTGTTCCAACTGGCTATGCTACATACCATTCAAGAACAGTTCCCAACTTGTTCTGACTGGCTAAGCTACATATCCTTAAAGAACAGTTCCTAATTTGTTCTGACTGGCTATGCTACAAATCCTTAAAGAACAGTTCCCAACTTGTTCCAACTGGCTATGATACATACCCTTCAGGAACAGTTCCCAACTTGTTCCAACTGGCTATGCTACATATCCTTAAATAACAGTTCCCAGCTTGTTCCAACTGGCTAAGCTACATATCCTTAAAGAACAGTTCCCAGCTTGTTCCAACTGGCTAAGCTACATATCCTTAAAGAACAGTTCCCAGCTTTTTCCAACTGGCTATACTACATATCCTTAAAGAACAATTCCCAACTTGTTCTGACTGGCTAAGATAAATATCCTTAAAGAACAGTTCCCAACTTGTTCCAACTGGCTATGCTACATATCCTTAAAGAACAGTTCCCAACTTGTTCGGACTGGCTATGCTACATATCCTTAAAGAACAGTTCCCAACTTGTTCCAACTGGCTATGCTACATAACCTTAAAGAACAGTTCCCAACTTGTTCCGACTATTTATACTACATATCCTTAAAGAACAGTTCCCAACTTGTTCCAACTGGCTATGCTACATATCCTTAAAGAACAGTTCTCAACTTGTTCTGACTGGCTATGCTACATATGTACATGCTTCTTCAGACAGCAACTGTGCAAGGGGATCTTGGTGCAAAACAATATTCATTCACTGATAAGGCATATATTACACTCAGAAACAATAATAATCATAATAATAATAATAATAATGCTTTATTTATAGAGGGTGACTTGTTATTCAAGGACTATTCTCCCTTAAGGCCCTCTTAAGGAGAGTATAACAATGCACATTATATGAAGATAACAATAATTACTATTTATTTTAACATGCTTAGTATTAAAATACTAAATTCCATTATCTATTAGAAACACATACATGCTCATGATATCTCTTCCTAAATACTCTAATATTTTCAGCAGATTTTACATGTAGTGGAAGCTTTTTCCACAGAACTGTACCAGAGTACTGGAAGCCCTTTTTAAATTGCTCTTGGTTTTGGTGCTAGAAGGTTTCCATGTGATATTGATCTCGACTGGTATTGTGCTGAAAAAAGGCCTGAATAAGTCCTGAAGATACTCTGGTGCAGTCCCATGTAGACATTTATATATAAGAACAGCCTTGTGAAAATCTATCCTGTCATATTTTGTGAACCATTTGAGTTCTGTAAACAATGCTTTTGAGGGATGATCAATAGATGCATCTAAAATTATGCATGCTGCTTGTTTCTGAAGTTTATAAATCTTGTCAAGCTCAGATTTAGCACAGTTTCCCCATACATTAGAACAATAATCCATTGTTGGAAGAATATATGACTTGTAGTATAGATTTTGAGTTTCCATAGGTAAATATTTCTTGATTCTGCTGAGTAGATCAATTTTGGATGACAGTGTTTTACAAAGCTTATCAGTATGGTCATCCCATAATAAATTATTATCTACAGACACATCTACAAGCTTTTTTCATGTTTGACATTTTCTAACAGATGATTATTTATTTCAAGAGATAGTTCTGGGTTCCCTGACTTGTGAAGCTTTTATGATGTCCCCAAAATCATACATTTTGTTTTACCTTCATTAATTACCATCCTATTTTGTTGTGCCCAGTTTTGGACTCTAATAAGGTCTGAGTTTAATCTCATTTGGACAACTTCAGTATCAGAACTAGATGTATACAAGGTTGCATCATCTGCAAACAAATCTGCATTTATGGATTCATTATTTAATGGTAGATCATTGATATAGATAAGGAAGAGGAGAGGGCCCAAAACTGAGCCTTGAGGGATTCCTGAATGAATAGTGCAAGTTTGAGAACTAATATTGCCAATGCTTACTTGTTGAGACCTTTGGTTTAGGTATGACCAGTTTCAAGAAGGATTGTTGAACCTGTAACAGTTCAACTTTTGCAGCAGAATTTCATGATCAACAAGATCAAAGGCTTTCTTGAAGTCAAGGAAAACTATCCCAGTCATATGTCCATTATCCATTTCCTTCAGCCAAAGATCAATTAATTTGGTAAGTTCTGTTTGGCATGAGTGGTACGTTCTAAATCCTGAGAGTGCTTTATGAAATATAGATTAGATTTCAAACAATTTATAGACCTGAGTGGCTACATGCTTTTCAAATAATTTTGACAATGCAGATAGAATTGATATTGGTCTGTAATTCCCTGGATCCTCCTTTTCTCCTTTCTTAAAGATAGATGTAACCTTTGCACATTTCAATGTTTTTGGAAAATTAGCACTCATTATACTTAAGTTTATGATATGCATTAATGACTTTGTTATTACTGGTGCAGCAATTTTAAGAATTCATGGATCAATACCATCCAATCCATATGATTTATTAATATTCACCTTAATTAGCATATCAAAAACATCAGCTTCACCAACATTAGCTATTGAAAAATAATTATCATCAGGAATTTTAGCTCTTACAAATGTTAGAAGAGCAGCAAGTTCAATTGGGCTGTTAGTCTGGTTCTGAATACTCTTACTGGAGATGCTTATGAAGAAATTTCCACAAGGTCTTGTACAGATGTTGCTATATCATCATTTTGCTTAAGTCTAGGGGGAAAACAACTGTTCTTGGGTGGGTTCAGCTCTTTTAGATGCTTCCACAATGTCTTGGTACTCTTGCTTTCATCAATAGCCTGTTTATAGTAGCTCTCTTTTGCCTTATCTATCAGGTGCTTAGTTTTATTCCTCCACTTTCTATTGCTTTTCATGTCTTTTTTCTTGTGGAAATTATCTATTAGGTACCTAGCCTCATTGATCTCAGGGGTAATCCACTTGGGTGTAATTTGGTGTTTAACCCTTTTTGTTTTAATTGGGCATGCATGTCTAAGGCTGCATTGAACATCTGATACCATTTGTCTAAGGCAGTGTTGACATCAGCAATATTGCAGACTGATTGGAAAGGTTTGCAAACTAAATCATTTAAGAACATTTCCTCATCAAACTGTTTAAAGTCCCTGTTTTGTATTTCAACGTGTTGACCATTTTTAGATGATTTCAGAACATGTCTAGTTATACAGACTGGGTAGTGGTCACTCAGTGTGTACACTGGCAAATTAATTTCACTTATGTTTTCAGGTTTATTAGTATAGACATAATCAATGATAGTAGCACTTTTATCTGTTACTCTACTTGAGGTGTTAATTAATTGAGTAAAGTTGTAAGTTTCAAAGTTACTTATCCATGTTAATGGTGGAGCTTTCATGTAGTCAATGTTAAAATCACCTAATATGATAGTTTCTAAATCTTCCTTTAGTAATGCTTTTTGAATTTGAACCTCAGATCTATCAATCCATTCAGCTGTGGAACTAGGTGGCATGTAAACCGAACATGAGAGTATTGGCTTTGATTGGGCAAGGGTTACTTCAATCGAGATACTCTCTACCCCAATAGTCTCTAGATCAACACGTCTGTTATAACTAATGGAACTGTCTACATAGAGAAGAATACCCCCACCCCCATGGATTTCCTATCTTTTCTTTCAAAGTTGAACCCCTGTATTTGGAGAGTCAAATCATCAGTATCATCAGAAAGAAAGGTTTCACATAGATCTAGAATATTGACTGATCTAGTTTGCTGTAATATTAACTTTATATCATTCAGTTTAGGGAGGATGTGTTGAATATTGAGGTTGATTACTTGCAGACCTCTTTTGAGGAGGCCAAAGACATGACAATTTTGATCAGAGGATTGATTTTCAGACAAGGTAGTATACAATGTATTGTTTTTAGACTTGAAAGGTTTCTTTTCATCGCCTTGATTATTTACATAAACACATGAAGAAGATAACATACAAGATCCATCTGTTGTACCATGACCACATTTAGTGGATACATGAGAATGTTCAATATGAGACTGATTTACATACTTACAAGAAGACATTGATATATTAGACACCTGAGGAGCCTCAGAGGGAGAAGTAACTTTAACAGTATCACAAAGTTGTTTACATGTTAACAAGTTGCACTTTGTACACAAATCAAATAGTGCCGGAAACCTGTTTATAGAATTGTAATTATTACATTGAAAAGTATACACATTTTCTAATACATTTTGTTTCTGGCTATGTGTTGCATAGGCCTGTACATCACTGCCTTCTACCTATTGGTATGTGCACAACTTTTACTTATGTCCTAGTTCGTTACAAAGATGACAACGAATCTGTTTTCCATGCAGACACCGCTGTGTTACATGAATGTGCTCTCCACAATACAAGCAGTTTTCTGACTCATGCCTAACCCCTTTTATAAGTCTTATGTACTGGTCTATATTCCTAAGGAGCAAGGCAGTACCTCTTTTGGACTGGTCTATATTTCTAAGGAGCAAGGCAGTACCTCTTATGTACTGGTCTAAATTCCTAAAGACAAGGCAGTACCTCTTATGTACTGGTTTATATTCCAAAAGAGCAATGCAGTACCTCTTATGTACTGGTCTATATTCCTAAGGAGCAAGGCAGTACCGCTTATGTACTGAAATGATTATTTTACTGTGTTTTTGGACCTGATGGCATACAACAAGCTTTCATAATCATCCTTAATGCCTTTTAAAGATTGGCCATTACTGTAATTATTGCCACCAATGAGAAGAATTACAGTATGATTTGGTGACATCCATTTCCAATATTTTTTCTGTAATAGTATTAATAGTTGCACCTCTGTGGGATTTTATGTCAGTTTTATATAATCCTCTTGTTCTTACTCCTTTGATTATTGATGATCCTATGAAAAGAGATATGTCTTTAATTATGTTGCTGATTTTGTTAAGTGGGGGATTCAGATGCATTGCTTGGACTTCTTGGTTTCCATGACTAGACTGACTGAGAGTTTGGTGACTGCTGTATTTAGTATTTGTATTTAATTTAGCTCTATGCTGTGGATAATTGGAGGTTGTCTTTAGAGCAGTTCCTTCTGTACCAGGATTTGATGTTGAGTGAGACACATTATGGTCAGTGTTTACAGTATGTGCTTTAACTGATTTTTGGCTCTGCCCATCTAACACCTGTAGAAGAGAGTCATCTTGTTTAATTTTTGAGGTTGCATCTGTTTGTGTGTATAATGACTTTTTTCTAATAGCTAGTTTTGGTATATTCTGAGTACCCTGACAGGCTCTTTTGTTTTGGTCCTTTGACATGTTTGTGTATTGTACTCTCTGGGTTTCCTGGCACACTCAACTTATTTTTGCACCTGGTTTATCCATTTGAATTCTATTTAGACTCTTTGATTTTAGTGCAGAGAGTTCCTAATCTAACCTTTCTACTTGGGCCTGGAGATTACCTATCATTACTGAGCACTGCATGGAGGTGCAAGTCTGGTTAAGGTTTCCATGGAACTCAAAGGAATTTGTTGCACCTATAATAAGCTGGGATCCTGGATTGATTGCAATCTGGCTTACAGTACTTCATGTAAAGCTGTGTTGCTGTCGACTGGATTTTGAGATCTGTGGGCATCAGGGATGGGTGTTGAAGTCCTTAGCTGATAGGTAATAAATTTCAAGCTGGTGTTATCAACCATTTGATGGCAAGGTTTGTTAAAATAATATATCATATTCTTAATAATCTGGACCTTGTACATGAATTTTACCAGTTGTTATGTAGAGGGCTACTGTGGCAGAATCTGTATCCATGGATTTATAGATCAGTCTATTATGTGAGTGTCCCTGCTGGAAGTGTAGATTCTCATCCAAGATTTTCTTGATTGTTGGAATTTTGTTTGAGTCAGCTGTGATTGTTATACTCTGCATATTATGTTGGATTTTAAGAAAGTTTGGAACTGAAGAGGAGTCGTCAGCCATGTTTGATCTTGGTGCTACACAATCTTGGTAGGTTGGATCTATTTCAAGTGAATATTTCTCTTCACTATTGAGTGTGTCTGTATTCTTTATATCATTTAAGAGATCCTCTTGGGTAAATCCTGAAAATGAATCTGATGAATCTGATTTGAAAAATGAGTAGATTCCACTGAGACAGTGATGAAGTGGCCATATTTGTTTTCAATAGATTAATGTTTATACAACTTGAGGTGAATAGACTTAAAACTTTGACTTTAACAGAGTTCCAACAGAGTGGAACAGAAAGAAAGAGAGACAGATATGGAAGTGTTATGTAAATATTTAAAGATGGCTGTTTCTTCTTCCTCTTCTTTATTTACCCCACTCCTCTTATTTTTGTTACAAGGGGGAGTTGGCCCCTACAGATAAAATCCTGGCAGAATATCTGAAACCTTGCTGTAAGCTTCTAGGAAAATTAAAGAACATATGAAAAATCATTGCAGCTTTTCTAATATTTCACAGCATATAGTCTGTTTGTATAGTTGTCTTCTGCTTGTAATAATAGGTTGTATCACTATTATATACCATTTAGACTAACCATTGGTTGTATTGCTATTTATGTTACCATTCAGACTAATCATTGGTTGTATCACTATTTATTTACCATTTAGATTAATCAGTGGCTGTATTACTATTTATGTACCATTTAGACTAATCATTGGTTGTATTTCTATTTATGTACCATTTAGACTAATCATTGGTTCTGTCACTGTTTATTAACACAGATTAATCATTGGTTGTATCACTATTTATGTACCATTTAGATTAATCAGTGGCTGTATTACTATTTATGTACATTTAGACTAATCATTGGCTGTATCACTATTTATGTACCATTTAGACTAATCAGTGGTTGTATTACTATTTATGTACCATTTAAATTAATCATTGGTTGTATTGCTGTTTATGTACCACTTAGACTAATCATTGGTTCCATCACTGTTTATTAACACAGATTAATCATTGGTTGTATTACTATTTATGTACCATTTAGACTAATCATTGGCTGTATTGCTATTTATGTACCACTTAGACTAATCATTGGCTGTATTGCTATTTATGTACCATTTAGACTAATCATTGGCTGTATTACTATTTATGTACCATTTAGACTAATCAGTGGTTGTATTACTATTTATGTACCATTTAGACTAATTATTGGCTGTATTACTATTTATGTACCATTTAGACTAATCATTGGCTGTATTGCTATTTATGTACCACTTAGACTAATCATTGGTTCCATCACTGTTTATTAACACAGATTAATCATTGGTTGTATTACTATTTATGTACCATTTAGACTAATCATTGGCTGTATTGCTATTTATGTACCACTTAGACTAATCATTGGTTGTATTACTATTTATGTACCATTTAGACTAATCATTGGCTGTATTACTATTTATGTACCATTTAGACTAATCATTGGTTCCATCACTGTTTATTAACACAGATTAATCATTGGTTGTATTACTATTTATGTACCACTTAGACTAATCATTGGCTGTATTACTATTTATGTACCATTTAGATTAATCATTGGCTGTATTGCTATTTATGTACCACTTAGACTAATCATTGGCTGTATTGCTATTTATGTACCATTTAGACTAATCATTGGCTGTATTGCTATTTATGTACCACTTAGACTAATCATTGGCTGTATTACTATTTATGTACCACTTAGACTAATCATTGGCTGTATTGCTATTTATGTACCATTTAGACTAATCATTGGCTGTATTGCTATTTAAGTACCACTTAGACTAATCATTGGCTGTATTACTATTTATGTACCATTTAGACTAATCATTGGCTGTATTGCTATTTATGTACCACTTAGACTAATCATTGGCTGTATTGCTATTTATGTACCACTTAGACTAATCATTGGCTGTATTACTATTTATGTACCACTTAGACTAATCATTGGCTGTATTGCTATTTATGTACCATTTAGACTAATCATTGGCTGTATTGCTATTTATGTACCATTTAGACTAATCATTGGCTGTATTGCTATTTTTATGTACCACTTAGATAGTCATTGGTTCTATCACTGTTTATTAACACTGACAAATAATTGGTTGTATCACTATTTATGTAGCATTTAGACTAATTGTTGGTTGTATTGCTATTGATGTACACATTTTGGCTAATATATCGGGATGCTTTGTAACATGAAATAATCAAATCTAAGAAATGTCTTTACAACTTTAGTGTACAGACTGTGCTGTTACATCCTTACCTGCAAGACTGAGAGTCCAAAACTGGTCCAGCCAAACAACAGAATATTTTGCTTCAGCATTCCTTGTAAAACTGGTGAACAGCCCTAAAGAAAAGTGTATTTTTTAATTTTATTTGTAATAGCTTGTGATGATGATGATGAAAATATAGTTTGTACTTTGCTTTAGAGAAATTTTTGATGGTCCATGTCGGTTCATGAGTTGTTCAATTATATTTACTTACAGCTAGGAGCAGAGAGGAGAGGGTTATATTAATCCAAGCTAAAATTATGATTTTAGTGATGTCACTGGTAATTGGATTCTTTGGTTTTTCATGAAATCGATGAATTCACTCAATAATGGACACTTAAAGGACTATATAGAAAAGTGTTCTTTGTATAGAGCATTCTTCTAAAGGATCTGTTTAGTTTGCATGTATATGCATGAATATTTTAGTTTCCGTTAGCAAAAATTGTGCTCAAAATGTTTTTATAAGCAATCCCTTAATGTGCTCACTCAAATGGAGCACATATGTAAAGTCAATCCTGTATATAGTGGTCACAGACAGGACTGGTCAATTTGACCTTTATAGGAAGGGGACATTAATATGGATGGTCATCTTACGAGGGAACAAAGAGATGAAGAATGTAAGGAAACCAAATCATTACTGAAGAATTGGAGTACATAAACATTGAGTATGTAAGCCCTAACATTTAAGACATAAAACATTAACAGATCATCTATTAAGTACATCCACCTGTAACGCTTTTGTGTCATGAGAGTGATAGACCCTTTGTTGGCTCCTACACCAACCTATTGTTTCCAATAACAATACTACTGAACAAACATTTGAGTATTAGTAGCATAAGGATTCAATGGTACATCTAAATAAGACATAACAAAACGTTATTTCCTGTAAAAAAAATAGTATTTACCTGCACATTGCATGTAAATAGACAACATGTGAGTTTTTGGACAAACTGATTGTGTCCAATTACACGTTAAACTGGTTGCATATATATATATATATATATATATATATATATATATATATGGGGTGGGGGCTGATAATGTGATGGTACCAAGTAAATGTGACAGCTGTGATTTAATGCAGGTTTGCCTTTCCTTAACCCTTTACCTCATAGAGCTAAGTTACCAAGTGCAGTGTGCTATAAATAGAACACCTGTTACCTATTCAACTCCATATGCATAAACCTGCCTGTTAACTGTTAAAGAAAATATGAGTATGCATGAAATAGTTATTGTCTTTGAGAAATCTTGATGACCTTCAGCTTTGAGTATGAATAGAATGGGGGCAGTTTTGTAGCCTAGGCAGTTTCACAACTTATTTTGCTGGAAACTGAACAAGAAATGGGAATCATCATTGTTTTACTTTTGAAAAAATTTACTGGCTGATTATAAACAAGTAAAGATATGCTCTCATTCAAAATGTCTTTGGAATAATTGAAGATAGTTTTTCTTTGACTAGCACAATTAATTCAGGGAATACAAGGGTAGGGTGGATAGTGTGGGATGGGTGTGTTCGATTTATTACCTTTTCATTTATTAGACATGTTCCATTCCATCCTCTGACATTACTTATTGATCCAGTCAAATCTCCACAACACGAAAGTGGTAGATAACTCATTTTTCGTACAATGTACTCATCACTCAGAAACATGTACTTGGATTGTTTCCAGTCCTGATAGTCATTGATACCACAGCATCTCAGCTAAAGTTAAGGAAAATCAAGATTATACCTAAATAAAAATACAAAACAAGAACAGTAGACAGTAGTGTTAACAAATGATCCATGTTAACAGTGATTAGCAAGTTACCATGCAGTAACTACATCACCTGAATACAAGATTTGCAGAGTTCTTGAAATGTTGGTTCCGTTCCCTTTACTGTTTTAGCATATATATGGCATGTAGCCTATTTTCTCAAGCCAATGAATTTTATAGCCAATTGCATTTTTTATATTCATTATTCTAAATTTCATATGACAGAATAAACTTTTAAAACTTACGATATCAGTGGTTTTATTTGCCACCACCCCTCCATATGCAATATTTGAAATAAATATATTTTATTGTTATGTATATTTGATTTAATTATATCTGATTTAGTATATACTTATTTCAATTTAATTGTTTGTCATTTTTTTTAAAAATATTTTTTATTACATGCTATTGTAATGTTAATTTATTCACTAGAGATAATACGTTTTTCAGAAAATAGTTTGACCATGACTGTTCCTTTTGTAAACAACCAGGTGTTGATCTAGATCCTGACCTTGATTCAAAATTAGTAGCAACCACGTAAACAAGTTCTATTTTTATTTTAAAATGATTGTTTGTTGTCAAAGGTCATGATGTTATTAGGACTACTCAATTTTTATTATTGGATTATTCTTGGATTATTTTTGGATTTGATTCTATAAAACCATAAATTTTTTTCATTTTCACAGAATTTTTCCAGGGAAATAAATCATTGTATTTTTTTCATATTGTATTTTTTTCAAAGCTTGTTGTTTTCACTCTTTCTTGTGTTACTGTTCATTCGAGCCTAAACAAGTGACATAAGATTATCAAGACATAAACAGTGGCAATGCAAAGGTTTGAGAAATGTTCTTTAGTTCTTTACGTTGCGACAGAAAACTGTCTTTGTATTAGTACTCCCCTCCAAGTTTTGTGAAAAAATTTCCACTTTATACAAAAAGTGAATTTGAAATATAAAAAGTTCAGGTTACAAAAATCCTCTTGACTGCATCACTTTGTCTGGGGGCCAATCCCCAATCCACCCTCTCACTGTCACTGTGTACATACAAACAGGCTGTCCATATAGGTGGGCTAAGTGGTTGCCTAGGGCGCTAAGTTGAATAGGATGCTAACTTTGAGGCAAGGGTTTGTATTGGGGGAGGGGTGCCAAATGCAAGGTTTGCCTAAGATGCCAGTTGTGCCCTATATTAATCTCATTCAAAATCCTACATGCTGTGGAAAGTATATCCAAAACTTAATGAACAACTCCTTTTATGGTGTTTAATTTTTCTGAAATGAATAATATATATATTGGTCAATTCCTAAATACTAGTGGGTGGTGATCACGCCTTATATGTGCATACTTTCATCTCTGTGAGACCTCTTGTAAATATGCAGTAGTGTACTCAGTCTCTATCCGTCACAACACATTCATTTTATTAAAAAAGATTAAAGAAGTATTTATATTTTGCATCATGACTCAAGAATTCTAATCTCTATATCACTTGTTTATCTGCTTTTTTCCTTAAAAATGAATCATTTGAAAACTTAATTAACTTAACAGATAAACAGTATGTACATGAAGTGGCCTAACTGAAATTAGCTTGGTGAGCCCATTAACTTGAGGGATGGTGGGGATTTCAAATCTAAGGTCCGATGCATATACATTTCAACAGAATTGCCAGATTCCAGCGATATTGCACTAAGGGCCATCTTTACAGTATTCTGCATTTGTTTTACCCAAATGAAAAAGCTGCTGTGTTAAACAACTAAATTTATAATAGTTCCATGTGCTATATTTACTAATTACCACCATTTCAGCTTTTTTAAATCCTATGACACAACTGGCATGTTTCTGACAGCTTGCACTGTGAAAATTCAAAAGAAAAACATCTAATATGGTATCATTTTTATTAGTTTGAAACAGTGCAGAAACAGAACACTGGGAATTCTGCTGAAAATTTTTATGGATTTGACCTTACCTGTTTAGTCTACCATTAAGGTCACTTACTGGCTATTGAATAGGGGTGGCCAACTAGATGACCTTTGGGAGCCACAATACTGTAGGCAATATTGCAAAAAGCCATCCATATATTTTTTGCAAAAATCTAGAAAATGTAAATGATTTAAGACAGAATGGGGAGAGGAGTTTGTTTTATTGGAGAGTAATGGTAACAAAAAGTAATCTTTTCTGAACATTATTCAGTGTTATTCAGCAAATTTTAAAATAAATAAAAACATTTTTTAAAAATCCAATTATTTAAGGTTCATCAAAAAAGCCACACCACAGGCATGTGGCTCATGAGCAACATCATGACCACCCTTGCTACTGATAAATAGTTCATAATTTTTTTCCTAGCCAATGATATATGCCTGTTTGGAATCAGTCAATAAATGTATAAGTGAGAAGAAAAAGAAACATCTGATATAGTGTTCTGTTATGGTATGGGTATACACTAGTCTTAAGATTCAGAGAATGTTAACTAATTTTTAAACAAAACAAGCCACAATCTTGTAAGCATCTAACTCTTGTGAAAACATTCTGGATCAGCCCCTGAATGGTAATCATTTATTGGCTAATACTTTATTATCCTATCACACAACCACTTACATGAAAAAATACATGACTAAATTTATTATTAACCTTGCACAGAGAATTAACAATGTAACATAAAAATTTAGTCAAACACAAAACAATGATACACTCTTGACAAATTAATTGATTGTGTTTTGCTAATATTATGAAATGAAATTTAGGAAATTAGCAAAAAGAATACCTGTCGTTGTAATGCATCCAAACTTGAAGTAATGTCATCACTGGCTAGATACAGCTCACTCAGTGAATGATTTAGTCCCTCTGACACCTGAGATTCAACCTGAATAACAGATACATAAAAAGCTGAAGTAAATAGGTAAATAATAAAGTAAATGCATACTAAATAAATAAATAGCTTAAACATAAATACTTGTGTGTGTGTGTGTGTGTGTGTGTGTGATTTGGATTTGTGAACGTAGCTTTAACAACTTCTGAGTCATGTCACTATGATGTCTGCAGTGTGGCAGTTTATAGTGATGTCTAGCACAGGGGCATCATGCCACAGACATGTATCATCATGTCCCATCCAGTCACATTAACCTGCCACCAAGCCGACCAGTCCTAACACTAACCTCTTAATGCTAAGTGCCAAGTGAGACAGCTGCTAATACTATTTTTATAAGTCTTATGTATGACTGGGGTTTGAACCTGCAACCCATAAATATTTGCCATGACTTAATATTCATTTTTTAATGGAAACATTTATTTTAAATAAGAATGATGTGTAAAACTATATGAATGCAAACCAAATTTGATCTAATTTAACAATGTATATGGGTACATTCTTAAGTCTTTTACTGTCACCCATATCAGCCTCAAATTTGCAATTATGTGTTATCCAATATCAGCCCGAATGTAATTATGTTTAATATAATATCAGCCTGAGTGTGATCATGTCTAGTATAATATCAGCCTGAGCATAATTATGTGTAATCTAATATCAGCCTGAGAGTAATTATGTGTAATATAATATCAGCCTGAGTGTAATCATGTCTAGTATAATATCAGCCTGAACATAATTATGTGTAATCTAATATCAGCCTGAGTGTAATTATGTCTAATATAATATCAACCTGAGCATAATTATGTGTAATCTAATATCAGCCTGAGCATAATTATGTGTAATCTAATATCAGCCTGAGAGTAATTATGTGTAATATAATATCAGCCTGAGTGTAATCATGTCTAGTATAATATCAGCCTGAGAGTGATTATGTGTAATCTAATATCAGCCTGAGTGTAATTATGTCTAATATAGTATCAACCTGAGTGTAATCATGTCTAGTATAATATCAGCCTGAATGTAATTATGTGTAATCTAATATCAGCCTGAGAGTAATTATGTGTAATATAATATCAACCTGAGTGTAATCATGTCTAGTATAATATCAGCCTGAACGTAATTATGTGTAATCTAATATCAGCCTGAGAGTAATTATGTGTAATCTAATATCAGCCTGAATGTAATTATGTCTAATATAATATCAACCTGAGTGTAATCATGTCTAGTATAATATCAGCCTGAACATAATTATGTGTAATCTAATATCAGCCTGAGAGTAATTATGTGTAATCTAATACCAGCCTGAGTGTAATTATGTCTAATATAATATCAACATGAGTGTAATCATGTCTAGTATAATATCAGCCTGAACGTAATTATGTGTAATCTAATATCAGCCTGAGAGTAATTATGTGTAATCTAATATCAGCCTAAGTGTAATTATGTGTAATCTAATATCAGCCTGAGAGTAATTATGTGTAATCTAATATCAGCCAGTGTGTAATTATGTCTAATATAATATCAGCTTGAGTGTAATTATGTTTAATATAATATCAGCCTGAGTGTAATTATGTGCAATCTGAAGTTAACCTGATTGTTATACTCAAAACCTACAGCTTATCTAACCAACATTCTCCCCATATTGGTGGATCTTTTTTTCAGGGAGATAAGGTCAGTCCAAACTATTTAAATATCTTCATCATCATATTATTATTAAGAGTCTTGTTTCCTTGGGCAACGATGTTTGTTTAGGCGGCAATTATGTACTTTGTTTATTGTATGATCTTTTGCAGCTACCTTAATCTTATGTTGGTTTACAGAACTATTCTAACAAAAGAAAGTCTACATATTTCTTTGCCCACTGGGACATTGATGTATAATAGTATAAGGCATAGGAGACGCTCTTTAGCAAAGGATTAAAGGATTCAAGGATTAAGATGAGGAATTTTACATCAACTCAGTTAAAGCTGAATGTGTTAGTACAAATACCTTTTGGGTAGTACTCTTCTTAAATGGCAGTTACAGTGATTCCCATAATGATTTTTAAGTTCACAGTATATTTAAATAGGTCTCATTTGAAGTCCCGTGTGTGTGTGTGTGTGTGTGTGTGCACGCGTGCATGCATGTGTGTGTGTGTGTGTGTGTGTTTTTGTGTGTGATTCAAGGTACAGTCATTCACTTCTTATAATTATTTAAGAATTTTCCCAGATATAAAAACTCAATATCTCAGTGCAGTAGCACAAGTATACTCTGGAAGATAAACAAAAAAGTTCAAATTCTTGCTGCCTATGTGAGCTTCATATATTTTCACTGTATATTTTCACTGTAGACAGATAATGTAACAATGTACATGGTTGAATACTTAGGTAAGTATAACATTAATAACCTGTATCACAAGCTTTTCAATGAAGTTGTTGTTGTTGTTGTTGTTGTAGGGTTTAACACCATTTTTCAGCACACGATAGGCTATACATGCCGGCCGGTATTAATGGTGGAAGAAGAACCCGGGAAAACCCCAGAAAGAACCACCGACCCACGAGAAGATACTGGCAAGCTTTTTCACATACCCACATTGACCGAACCCGAGACTCGAACCCACGCAGACAGAGGTGAGATGGCAGTGATCCGTAATGGATAGCGCTTTAGACCACTCCGCCACTCGAGGCCCCCTTTTCAACGAAGTATATGAGAACATAACTGTCTGTCCTGTATGCTTGCATTATTTAATAAACTAAAATCTGAAAAAGTTCTTTAATAGCACCTCACATAATTAGAGGTAAGAGTTACAATATTTAAAAACATAACTGGAATAACAATTAAAACCATCAACGGAAACACCTTTACAGTACAACTGCAAAATCTCATAAACTTTATAAGCTTAAACTACAATGATTCAACAAAATCAGAAGTAGATTTTATTGAGAGCAAAGTTCAATTTAAAACAGAGCATGGTGATTCTATATACGAAGACGCTGTTTAGAGTCAAATATATTTTCAATTGATGAAAACCTGAACAGATACACTGTGATGAAGGAAAAGACTTTTGAAACAGTAAAGTTTACAATTGGATGAAAAAAGACATTTATTACTATTCAACTCTTTGAGACACAAGGCTTAATTAGTTGAAAAGTTTAATAGAAAGTCCTAAAGACTAGAATTGTTTATCTCAAATAAAAATCAGAAAATGGGTAGAAGTTTCATAAATTCTAATTGAGGGATTCAATAACTCACAATATATGAATAGACATAAGACCAGTCAAAGCAAGCAATGAAGAAAACATCAAAAGTATCAACCACTCTATTTGGTTACCTGACAAAACATAAGTTGTTGTTGTTGTTGTAGGGTTTAATGCCATTTTTCAGCACATGATAGGCTATACATGGCGGCCAGTATTAATGGTGGAGGAAGAACCTGGGAAAATCCCGGAAGGAACCACCGACCCACGAGAAGCTACTGGCAAGCTTTCTCACATATCCACATTAGCCGAACAAAACATAAGTTGTGTAGTTATTGTGAGTGTTTGCACTTGACCATTAAAACGAAGTAATAAAATCTTTTTAATGCAAAAAATAAATGAAGGTATCATTAAATGTTTAGTTCAGCACTCTCAATTACTACACTGCCATACAATTTTTGGACCACTCAGACTTTTATAAAATAAAAGTACCCTCAAGTTCCAGGACCATGTATATTCTTTTCAAGCATAGACACTCTTGAATCCATAAAGGACATACTAATTTACTGATTGTGCATTGAGTGAGGACAAACATAATGTATTTCATTCCACACAGCATCACAAATTCTATCCTATCCATAACTCATTAAATTTTCAGGTCATGTTCATTAATTGTACCTAAAAGTACTTAATTAGTTTCACAAAAGTATTTCAAAAATGTTGTGTGGAATGAACTATAAGATATAAGACAAGGAGATCAAACATACAAATCAGTAATATACCACCAAAACTATTTTAATACTGTGTTACATTTTGAAGATTTTTGTAATGTCTGTATTTAAAAAGAATAATGTTGTGTTACATGTTTCTAAGAATTTAATAATGTGTGCATTGCTCAATTTCATGTTATGTTACATTTTTTAAGAACTGAGTAAAGTGTGTATTGCAAACTAATTCAACATTGTTTTTCATTTTGGAACAATCAGTGATATGTTTTTTGCAAAGTTTAATGTTGTGTTATATTTTTGAAGAATTTAGTAATTTGTTATATTTTTGCAGAATTTAGTAATTTGTTATATTTATGAAGAATTTAGTAATGTGTACATTGCAAAGTTTAATGTTATGTTACATTTTTTAAGGACTGAGTAAAGTGTGTATTGCAAAGTACTTCAACATTGTGTTTCATTTTAGAACAGTCAGTAATGCCTGTATTGCAAACTACTTTAATGTTGTGTTACATTTTTGAAGAATTGTGTAATGTGTATTGCAATCTACTTTAATGTTGTGTTATGTTTTCGAAGAATTTAGTAATGTGTGCATTGCCAAGTTTAATGTTGTGTTATATTTGTGAAACATTTAGTAATGTGTGCATTGCAGAGTTTAATATTGTGTTATATTTTTGCATAATTTAGTAATGTGTGCATTGCAGAGTTTAACGTTGTGTTATAGTTTTTAAGGATTTAAAAATATGTGTACAGCAAAGTTTAAGGTTATGATGCATTTTTTAAGAATTTAATAATGTGTGTATTGCAAAGTTTAATGTTGTGTTATATTTTTGAAGCCTTTAGGAATGTGTACATTGCAAAGTTTAATGTTATGTTTCATTTTTGAAGAACTGGGCAGAAAGTGTATTGCAAATTACTTCAACACTGTGTTTCATTTTGGGACAATCAATAATGTCTGTTTTGCAAACTACTTTAATTTTGTGTTACAGTTTTGAAGAATTGTGTAATGTGTATTGCAGTCTACTTTGATGTTGTGTTATGCTTTGAAGAATTTAGTAATGTGTGCATTGCAAAGCTTAATGTTGTGTTATATATTTGAAGAATTTATGAATGTGTGTACAGCAAAGTTTAATGTTGTGATACATTTTTGAAGAATATAGTAATGTGTGCATGACAAAGTTTAATGCTGTGATATTTTTGAACAATTTAATAATGTTTGCATTGCAAAGTTTAATGTTATGTTAAATGTTTGAAGAATTAAATAATGTGTGTACAGCAAAATTTAATATTGTGATACAATTTTGAAAAATTTAATAATGTGTGCTTTGCAAAGTTGAATATTGTGTTATTTTTTTTGAAAAATTTAGTAGTGTGTGCATTGCAAAGTTTAATGTTGTGTTAAATTTTTTAATAAGTTAGTAATATGTGCATTGCAAAGTCTAATGTTGTGTAATATTTTTGAATAATTTAGTAATGTCTGTATTGCAGAGTTTAATGTTATGTTATATTTTTGAAGAATTTAGTAATGTTTGCATTGAAAAGTTTAATGTTTGTTATATTTTTGAATCCTTTAGTAATGTATGCATTGCAGAGTTTAATGTTGTGTTGCATTTATGAATAATTTTAGTTGAGATCCTACACATGATTATAACACAAATACTTTAGCTCATGATGTGAGTTCAAAGATATGGAGTATTCAATTAAAATGTTCTACAGACTGCTACATGTTTCAGATGATTGAAAGTAAAATTCGCAGCGGAATCATGTTTGAAATCACATAGCCATCCTAAAGCCAGCAATGAATTATGCCAAGATAAACAAATAATGGAGAGTCTGATAAGACAAACCATATAGCATGTAGCCAGGTGCTACACAACTATATGAGTGGTTCATGAAATAATATATGTTTGTAAATAACTCTAGACTGGCAAATGATGATGGAATAAGATTGATAGAAGAAGCCCTGCTTGCAATATCTGATGATAGTGGTACTGACGGAATCCCCGAAGCAAATATAACACAATGCTAGTGAAACAAAAAAGATGCTAATAATGATTTTGAATGAGGATTTCTGTTTTGTTTAAAATTAAGAAATAATTTGGTGTAAATAAACTATGCTCAGGTGAAAATAACATTTTCAAATGCCAAGAATATGTGTCATTTGCCAGAATAACAATAGCAGTCAGAAATACAAAACTAGAAAATTTATCAAACCAATATATCATTGTTTTGTTATAGTTATTAATATGGTTGATATACAAATTATATTACCAAAGAATTTAACAATTAGATGACAGAATAATATTACTAAATGTTGATACAAATTTATTTATCATTATGTAAAAGAACAGTTAAAATCTCAGCGATATGATATGCAACATAAAATATTATGACAATAGTGTAAATCCAATGCTTTGTTTATCAGAAATAAATAAACAGATACCACACATTTTGAAAGATTATCTAGCTGGTACATCAATTAATATAAAAACTATATTAATGCAAGACGTAGGAAAATGTACATAAAATATGTAAAAGAGTAAAAGCAATTCTGATTAAAAAGAATTTTAAACTCAAAATGTATCAGGATTATATATTCATTCACAAGTAAAATAATGAAGAGATTAATAGTGTAAAAATCAACAATGATTGTATAATCACGAGATGCATAGACTCAAAATGAACAAAGTGGCATTGTCTATGTATAACAAAAGCATTTTTGGCTGACTTCTTACATACTTTACATGTACCTAATGTCCACCAGAGCATTCTATAACCAAAGAGAAACTCTACATGCATTAAAAGATTTGGCTCCTTTCATTGTGTTTCAAAATATATACAGTTTCTCCTCTAATCTTATTGAGAGCAAAATGGTTCTTTTAAAACACAGCTTCCATAGTTTAGTGTGTGTGTGTGTGTCTTTCCTATAAATGATTACTAAAAGGTGTATATTTTTCTCAAGAACCTTTGATTAAACACTAGTTCTTGTGCAAGTTCCTCGATACTGATATTTCCAAATGGCTATCACTGAAACTTAGTGTAGTTAGGGTAGTTGCTTTCTTTTAAATATTTTCAAGATTCCCACAAACATTGATTGGAAAGAAAGTAATTGGTTGTATAATAAATATCCACCAGTAACTCTACCTTTCTATCATGAATCATGTTATGCATTTATGCATACAAGTTAATAAGCAGATGATAATTATAATTATGAGGTTCCTTTAAGGGAATTTCTTCCGTAAGTAAAAGCTGCACTGTTATGTAAATCTAATTGATTTTAGCTAATTGTTGTTAATTTTAATGTCACCATTTGACATAAAATATGTATACAAGTTGATGGCATCTACATTTTCTTTTCTATTGATTCAAAAAAGGACACCATATTATTCGTTGGTTATTTTAAACCAACTACGATGTAATCTGTTACTTCGTACCAGTCAGTTCAAACCAAATGCATTGATTATAGTGTACACATTTTTAACACTTATATGACTGATTTATAGTGTACACATTTTTAACACTTATATGACTGATTTATAGTGTACACATTTTTAACACTTATATGACTGATTTATAGTGTACACATTTTTAACACTTATATGACTGATTTATATTTGCTTTGTTATTCGTCAAAGCAATAGTTAGTGGTGTCAATAAACTGTTTTGTAAAATGAAGAAAAACTGGTCAATGTCTGAGTGACCATTTATAGTCATCGAATTCTCTTCTATTTTTGATCTTAAAAACAGTTATGGATTACTTTCTACGCTCATTTTGCCAAGTATCAAGCATAATTAAAGTCATTAGGGAGAATTAAACTGGTCTTGGTTGCTATTTCGCTGATTCTCTCCAAAGTGATGTAGTGGTAGAGAAAAGAAATTCAATTTCGGTACTTATCATTAACTGATTGCACAATTGCTTTGGAGGTAATCGTATCTTAATGGAGGCAAATATTTTTCAGTTTGTAGTCTTGAATTCCATCTTCTGTCACTGAGATAGTGTTGCAGGGTAATGTTGAATATGAGACCCTGAAGAAGAGAAAAGTGTACAGTGGACACTGATCTGTTAGTAAATGAGATTGAGCTAGATTTTTAAATTTGTATACATACAACACAAACTGAACATCTTTATATTGATACTTTCTTTGCACTGCCAGCACCTGATCTCAAACATCCTTAATTGTTCACTCGGAATACCTTGATTAATCCCAGTACTTTTCGTTACTGATAAAATAAATATATTAGATTAAATAAGGACTATATTATAGACAAGAGGACAAATTTAAAATATCATTTGAAACTACAGGTGTACAAAGCCACCAAGTATTAGAAGCAAAGTAATTTACTAGTGAATTAAGAAAAGAAAATGTTGAATTGAATTATTTAGTTTGTGAATTAGACTAAGGTTTTATTCTACAAGTAAAAATGATGGAGCTAGTGAAGAAATAGCGATGCAAGACATGGGTGGTAAAGATATGCCGATTAGAAATGAATTAGGACGATTGGAAACTGAAAAGACTTAATTCAAAGAGTTCACCATTTGTCAGTAGTGAAAGGGGCCACCCTACGGACAATGGGAATTAGCATTACAGGGACCCCTGGGCCACTCTACGGACAATGGAAATTTAACATGGCGAAAAATCGTGGGCCACTCTACGGACAAGGGGAATTTAACATGGCAATAAATCGTGGGCCACTCTACGGACAAGGGGAATTTAACATGGGATTTTTTCTTTAAATTTTAAAAAAATTTTTTAAAAAAAGGGGTAGGCAATGGAAAGGCTATCTCTTTTCGAGAAATATGGCTGGCCCTGAAAAGGGCCTTTGGGTTTTCTTCTAATTTCTTCTTTTCCTCCACCAACTTCTTATTTTATCTCCAACACTCTTTCTCTTCTTTTTTTTCTCCTCCTCTTCTTTCTTCTCTTCCTCCTCTTCTTTCTTCCTCTTCTCATTTTCCTCTTCTTTTTCAAATTTTTCGTTCCATGTTCTTATTCTTATCTTTTCCTCTTCATCCTCCTTCTCCTCCTTTATCTCTTTCATGACACCACTAATCTTGTCCTTTGCTTTTCTTAAGTTATTAATTTCCATCTTTACACGATGGGGACTATAGGAATAATGGTCTTCAACGAGTCTTATTAGCATCTGTTCCATTATTCCTAAGTTGTCTAAAACGTCTTGCAAGGTTTGTATTTTGTCCATTTGGTTTGACGCCATCTTCTTTTTATTCTTTGCAGAATGGTTTGAACGACGAATACTGTGGGTTCTTATACGAAAAGCGCGGACGTGAAGGAAAACATCCCCCTAAAACATAAAATGGATCTTACCTAGATGATGACCAAACATCGCGCGGACGTGAAGGAAAACATCCCCCTACTTTCTCATTTCATATAATATAACCCTAACTATACTCTCCACATTTGCTAAGAAACCCATAATCTACTATTCACACAAACATACCTGAGCTCTTACAAACACACAAACACACAAACACATACACTTCCACTATTAATAAAGAGTTAGTGTTTATTTTCACACTACTCTACCTACACACATTGGCAAATTAATAGTTATTTCCTTTCTAGAGTATTGGGTAGCCCTGAAAAGGGCTGTTTTTTGAACTCCTGATGCACCTATCACCTTCCTGGCCTGGCGCCGCACACGCATCTTCTTCCCCAGTCTTCTTTCACCTTTCTTTTGGGGAGCGCAGAGGGAGGATGATTCGCTTCAACACCCCAATCCTCTGTCTCGGGAATATTGAACGACATCCTCTCTTTTCTTTTCTTTTCCTCTTCTTCCCTCTCTCTTCTCTCCTCCTCCTCTTCCTTCTTTACTCTTGCTTCTTCTACTATAGCCTCTGCTGATAGTTCGTTTACTATCCGCCTGGCATATTCCAGGTGCATCTGGAGTTCTAACAGTTTCACTATTCTGCTAGTCATTCTTCTGGCTGTGTTGATCAATCAACAAGGGTAGCTAGACTGCCCAGCGAGTTTCAATTTATAGTGAAAGCGCGGACGTGAAGGAAAACATCCCCCTAATAACATGAAATTGATCTTACCTAGATCATGACCAAAAAACAACAACAACGCGCGGACCTAAAAGAAACACTCGCTCACTTTTTTATGCTACCCATCACTATTGTAAAATTTTTATTAATCACTTCAATTGACTATCCACATACGCAAAGCAATCCAATCTAACCTAAAATATATACCTCTAACAGCCAAAAAAACAAACATCATTTTAATCTACTATCCACACCAACCTATTTTATCACTTACAAACACAAACACACAAACTCATACCCTCACATTTTTTAAGAAAGAGTTAGTGTTTATTTTCACACTACTCTACCTACACACATTGGCAAATCGATCGTTATTTCTTTTCTAGAGTATTGGGTAGCCCTGAAAAGGGCTGTTTTTTTTTTTGTTTTTTTGCTATGGCATTCTTTTTTAGTTTCTAAGAATGCGATGTCCTCTGAGGATAGACTTTCTGGCGATAGGTCTGCTTCTTCGGAAAGAGAAGAAGAATTCTTTGGTGTCGATACGACAATCGACAAAGCCTCTGTCAGCTTCAAGTTGCTGCTGCTGCTGCTGTTGTTGCTGCTGTTGCTGCTGTCTCTGAAGTCTGTACTTCTCTGTCCATTCTTCTTTCTCCCTGTTCATTTCTTCTCTGAAGAGCTCTTCTATCAGGTCTTCAGTGATTTTTAACATTCTCACATTCTCTATTTCTTCTGGTTTCGGTATCAGACTGTGTCTGACCCTATGCAGATTCACGTAGGCTTCGTTGAGCTTAGCTAGTTTGGAGCACATCTTCTTAGGAGGATGAGTCGACAATGGATGGCTAGACTGGGAACAACCCGGTTCTTAAAGTTAAAGCGCGGACGTGAAGGAAAACATCCCCCACACGGTTTTCGAGCCGCAACGTTCATGAGAGGGATAGTAAGAAATGAAAGAGCATCAATCCAACATTCTTATAGCTAAACAAAAGACAAAGGCATTTTTTTCTAAACACAACATTTTTTATTCAAAAATCACTTAACACTAAACAACAACATTTTTAACAATAATCCAACACTTTAACATCAAACAATTTTTTTCAAATCACAAACATTTTTTTCTCAATGCACAATCTACTTTAAACAAGGCTGACAACGTTGTGAATGAAATTGTGATTTCCACTGTTGGAAATCATTAGGCCATTGATGGACACTACGTTTCCTAGCTTGAGACAAAAGATAAGCATAATGGTCACAAAACCATCGATCTACTTTCACATCGTTTCTAGCAGAAGAACGAGGATCAAAATGAGTCACTAAATGTTCTAAGGAATAGCCCAGGCTGCGATGATGCAGAAAATACACACAGTACTGTCCACACACCAAGGAATCTGTGCCTTGTAATTTCACATTATTGAATCGGGTGGTTTGAGCATTTCTTCTCATAAAGTCGATGATATCGTCTTCCAAAGGGGGCAATCCGTACGAATCGAAATATTCCACACATCCTTCTTGAGGAAAGTAGACGGCTACCCAGTGGGTTCCTGGGAGATGACTGTCGTCCGTGTTGATCACGTAAGCTTGATGGTCTTTAGGTTTGCGATGAGGGAGTTCATCTTTAGCACAGACGACAGGATTCCAAGAAGACGTATACGAACTGTGGTTCAAAAGGTAATAAAGTTCCCAGGTATCCATTGATTTGTGTGTTTTTTCTTCTTCACAGGTAATAATAAGTCGTCAATTCGATCCTGACTTTTTGCTTGAAAATGTCTGACGAATAAACGGTTATTCGTTCTGTTTCCTCACTCTGATTCAGGAGAGCTTCGATACGATGGATCTCTTGAGTGGTTAATGGTGGACAAGAATGTTCACGCAAGTCTTTATACCACTGGTGCAACACGTCTTTGTTCGAGATGAGACTCCAAGCTTCGTCCAGATACTCGTCCAATTTTTCTTCTTGACTTAACATCAGGCATTTATCGTGTTGAATTTGACTGGGATGATCGTTTTGACATCCATAACAATTTTTCTTGATCAATTCCGTCATTTTGTCGACCAAGTGTTTGGCAAAACAGCAGACTAAATGGGCTTCTTGTTCTGGCCATCTCGACTTCATCATGACAACTTCTTCGTCTTTGTCTTGAGATTCTTCTCCTTCCACGGTCTCCTTACATTCCATCTCCAAAGTTTCTCCACTAGGTAAAGAGGGATAACAGTCTTCCATGGCTTTCTAATAATCTAGAATGACTTCTCTCAAACTGTTGATTTCTATGGTATTATCGAATTCTGCATACAGGATGACGTTCACTGTATGTTTCAGTTCTGCTGCAAACTGAAGTTCCACACGAATCTGGCCTGATTTTATAGGGTGGAAATGTCCCTCGTCGCTGCCTTGGTCTGGAGTGAAATCGAAAGCCCACAAAGCATAGCCTCCTGCGTAATCGTCGTACTCAATGCCGTGACTGGTGTTGGTTCCTAACTGACCCGTGGCTTCGTACAGGGACAAGTACGATCTCAAGTAATTGTTCTTGGTAAAGTCAGGTTCGAAAGGTCGGGTACACAAGGTCTTGCCATCGCGACTGACTTCGACTTTCTTCACGTTGAAGTGATGAAAGTTGAAAGGATTTTCTTTGAAGGCTCCGTTGAAGGCTGAATTCAGGACCATACCAAGGATCAAACGCTTGGGTAACTGTCCTTGGAACAGATGATCTTCGGTCATGGATTGCTGTCCAGCGGGAATGGTGAACGTTTTCACTTCCACACGTCGGATGGGATACTTGGCGGTTGTTCTGCTCAACGTTTGACTGATGTCGTTACCTACTTTGGGTAACACTTCCACGCGTCGTACGTAGAGTTTGGCCTCTAAAATTGTGCTTTCAGGAGCCTTAGTAGGATCACCAGCTATCAAATGGAAAGCGGCATTGCTGAGATTCAGTCTCAAGCGGACATTCACCCCGTTCAGCAAATATTTCTCTTGCAACCACATGTCCAAATGCAAACGATCCATCAGTTCTAAACTTTTCTTGTTTATGATTTTGTCTGCTCTTGCCTCAAAGCTGGAATTGGATGTATCTGTTTTTTCTAACATGCCCGCTTGGTCAGCTACCCACAGCACACAGGCATTGAGATGACTATCCTTGGCATCTATTCCGTACGTCAAGAGATTTTCCAAGTAGGCACGGTAAGGGTATGTATCCATGCTGCTGCTGACTAGTTTGTTATTCAAGTACAAATCCACTGAGCTGAACAAGGAATGCATGAAATTGTTGACGGGACCTATTTCGTCATCGTCTTTTACTTCATTACCATCCTTATCTTGAACTTGGACTTTCAAGTACAAGTAACTGCTATTCAGATCGATGTAATCTTCGGGCTGTCCTTTAATTTCAAACTCGATGGGAGCGGAATCGGTCAAAGAGGAGATAGGAAGAAATTCCACCCATTGGGATTCTTGCATCGTCATCATGGTGGGGGGCATGGCAAACAGATCCAGTTCCGTCTTGGAACAGGCGCAAGACTCTCGGTGCATCATTTTGTTTTGTGTTTCAATAATCGAAAACGTCTAAGTCTCGAACGGTTCTTCTTTTCTTGGCCTTTCTCGCTTGAAGTCTGGTGAAAGGGTGTTTTCTTCGTCGTCTCTTTCTGCCTTGTCCTTGCTGAATGCTTGACTCGGTAGCGTGCAGGGCATTTATAGGTGTGTCTCGTCGGCCTAAAATGTCTTTGCCCGTTTGCAGCAAGACATTTTTGCCAGCCCTCATGAAGGCTTCTTTAGGGTTTTGTTTGTCGATGATGACATTTTGGAGAAATTCTTTGCCTTGCGTCAGTGCCGCATCTTTCAAGGCGTGCAATCCGCGTGTCACCATCGGTTTCAACACCGGGGCCACCGAACGAAAGGCCGATTTTAACATGTCTCCTAAACCGTGTCCTCGCTGTCGAGCCACCCCTCGGTACACTGGATACATGACTTACGAGTCGTGAGAGAACCGTTTTCGAAAATGGAGTTTCACCGTGACTTTTCCTTTGGTGAATGGAATATTTTGTCCCAAATCTCCTTTTATAGTAATGTTGACCGTGTCCAAATACGACTTGCTGACCGGCAAATAGTGAGGATGGACAAATTCGCGGTGGACGTGGTAAGTGTTTCCACCTTCACCTTCCTCATCAGCGATTGTGGCAGAATCCACTTTGAAAGGAATGACACGCAGTAACGGTACGGAGGTGTGTCCCACCACGTTGTATTCCACCACATCGGAATACACAAAGATCAAATTCAGTCCTTGGTTCAGTTCTACCGGGCTATTAAAATACTGGCCAAAAGTCACGTTGTCGTAAATGATGGGTAATTCGGGTTTTTGTTTTTGTTCTAAGCTCTTCCTCATCTCCGTGTTACCGCCCAACATGTCAAACAATTCAGGACAAAATTTAATGGACACGATTTTACTTCGCTCAAATTTCATCAAGAAGCGACGAGCTACTTTGTGGTACTCCATGGTGACACTTTTGTTCTTGACAATGTCAAAAGCTTTCCCAAACACGCCATTAAACTTGGAGGCTATGGCGCTGACCAAATGATGACCACTGAAATAATAGCCTGGGGAAATGAAGAAGTGGTAGGTCCACGTTTTAGTTTTCTCATCATAGGTTTTATTGTCATATTTGACATTCTTATCCAAGTACTCTTGCAATTGCTCGTCATGAACTTCCACATCAAATTTATTTTGCTGGGCAATGACATTGTGGACTTGGGTCGGGTGAATCATTTCCACTAAAGCCACTTCCCAATGGGCTTCGTGATCTAAGGGGATGGCTTGAGGTAATTTGGCCGTGTAACAGCACAACGTGTTGTTGCGAAACACCTCCATGGAACTGTCACTGGGTAAGGTTAAGTAAAATTGGTTTTGGTGACTCATAATTCCAGAGTTCTGTGGCTGTCCGAGGGGATATTACTGGACGTCAGAGGCGTGTCTCCGCCCAAAATGGGGTTCTGGTTGTGGTTGTTCGAGTGGTGACTGGCACTGGCACTGGACACAACGTTCCCGTTCGAGGAGAATTTCAGGGAGGGATTGGGAAGCAGGTAACCGATGCAACTGCTCAATAAAATGGTCCACAATTGTTTGTCTCCTTGTTGCAAACTCAAATTGGCGATGGCTGCCCCGATGACACAATACACCACGAAGATTTGGCAGAAAAAGACGATTTGCGTTTTAGGCACACGTTCTCCACACCACACCCACAAGGGTTGTTTTTGTAAATCTTGCACAGAAGAACTAGGGGAAGAAGGACTGGTCGACGTAGCTGCGTCTGCTGTGTGAAAGGGCATGATGGTCACTTCTTCTTTTTATAGTCGATGACTTGCGAAGCGTCGATCCAAGAATCGAAACTGGGTGGATATCCTTTCCAACGTACTTTGACTTCTTTGACACGTCGTTTGCCCACTTTACGGGTTCTGCGTTCGAGAATGCTTTCGATGTCGTACACATCGTCTTCTTTTTTGGTGACACGTTGTAACTCGGGCAAATAAAACGTTCCTTTGAGTACTTCTCCGTTCATGTCTTCCAATTTATAGACGGCAGGATGACGACCATGCACTCGTCCAGTGACGCGAAACAATTCGGTCGTCCTGTAGGTAAGTAACCTTTGTCGAAAGTGCGTTTGGTTTTGCCAATGCGCACCCAATCTCCTACGGTCAACTCTCCACTTTTCTTGGGGACAGCCCTCGTCGGGGACGTACCGAACAGACGCTCAAACACCAGCACTTCGTTGTCGGGAGTCACGTCTTGCGGGGCACGTCCGATGCTTCGATGGTAAGATTGGTTGTACGCTTGCACCAGGTGCGGTAAGATGTCGATGTACTTCAGAGTGTGGTGATGCGTAAAATATTTCCACATGCGTTCTTTCAAAGTGCGTTGAAAACGTTCCACGATGCTGGCTTTGGTTTCAGGATTCTCGGTGGTAAAAAAATGAATGTCACGTTTCTTTAATTCTTTTTGGAAAGCTTGGTTCAGAAATTCGGTGCCTTTGTCCGTTTGCCATCGAAGAGGGCGACGACCGCTTTGTTTCAACACCCGTTGCAGGGCTCGCACTAACTCGCTGCTCGATTTGGAAGTCAAGGGCACGACCCAGGCAAATTTGGAAAAGACGTCGATGACACAAAACAAATATTTGTAACCACGATTGTAGCTGGCCAAATGAGAGACATCGGCTAAATCGGCTTGCCATTGATGATCGATGCCTTCCACTCGGGTGCGACTTCTGGCAAACTTGCGTCGAATGGGTTTGTGCAAAGTGTAGGTAGCACTGGACAACAAATTTTTACAAAAGTCATGTTACTGAAATAAAATTAGTCAATTCTTATCAATTTTTATGTGCTGAACACGAATATGACAGTCAAATTGCAAAATTGGCTCTAGTTTTTTTGTAATCTGCAAGAAATTAATGTTTACATAACGAAATGCATTCCAATAGTAAAAGGTCAACTGTAATAGCCTACCTATAAAAAATCAAGTCATTGACTACATCTTAGATTTCTTCGCCTGTCTCTTGTACAGCTGTTCGGGAGCATCTCTGAGGAGTGTCCAGCAGTAGTCAGCCAGCATTGTAGTGGACCATTTTCCCTGGTATCTTTGTTCCATTGTTGCGATATCTTCATGAAAATGTTCGCCGTGTTCATCACTAACAATACCACAGTTGCTAGGAAAGAAATCCAAATGGGAATGAAGGAAGTGAATCTTTAGAGACATATTGCAGCCAAGTTTCTTATACTTCATCAACATGTCTTCTACTAGTTCCTTATAGTTTTCTGCCCTAACATTTCCGAGGAAGTTTGTAGAAACTAGGCGAAAAGCATTCCATGCTTGTTTCGCGTCACCTTCCAGCAAGTTGTTGAACCGGTCATCTTTGAAAAGCTCTCGAATCTGAGGACCCACAAAAACTCCCTCTTTAATCTTTGCTTCGCTGAGTCGAGGGAATTTTTCATGCAGGTATCGGAATGCTGGCAAAGTCCGGTCAATGGCTTTCACGAAGTTCTTCATCAAACCTAGTTTGATGTGAAGGGGTGGTAGCAAGATTTTCTGAGCCTCAACCAGAGCTGGGTGTTGGATATTCTTCTCTCCAATGGCTACATTCTGCCTGTGAGTCCATTCCTTCCTCATGTAGTGCATTTCCCTTGCTCGGCTATCCCACTCGCATAAGAAACACATGTATTTTGTATATCCTTGCTGCAGTCCCATTAAAAGGGCAACTACCTTCAAATCACCACAGAGGTGCCAGCTGTACTTGTTATACTCAATGGAATTCAGTAGCTGCCTTAAGTTATCGTATGTCTCTTTCATGTGGACAGCATACGCTACTGGAATAGATGGAAGAATGTTTCCATTGTGCAAAAGCACAGCCTTGAGACTCAGTTTCGAAGAGTCCACAAATAGTCTCCATTCTTGTGGGTCATGAGTGATTTTTAAAGCATTCATGAGGCCCTCAATATCGGAACAGAATATCAGATTACTTTCCTTTCTGAAGAAAGGCTCCAATTGCTGGTGGCGCTTTCGATATGCAGTAATTGTGACATCTTCTTCTAGAAGATTCCATTGTTGGAGTCTTGATCCTAGCAATTCTGCCTTGTTCTTTGATAAGTCCAAATCACGAATCAGGTCATTTAGTTCTTCCTGTGTTATTCTGTGTGGGGTTGATGATGCACCACAGTGAAAATCTGGATCACTGCATGCTGATGGACCAGGAGAAGAACAGGTCGACTCACCTTTGTCTTCGTCAGATGAATCAAGAGAATATTCTGCTGGAGGATCTGGAATAGGAAGTCCCTCACCATGTGGAACTGGTCTCAATGCAGACGGAATGTTTGGGTAGACTATTCTCGACTTCTTTCGCTTCGTTATTCCGCCGGAAAGAGGAGGAACCAAGCAGAAGTAACAGTCATTTAGGTGGTTGCTTGGCTCTCTCCACACCATTGGGACTGCAAACGGCATTGATGACCTTTTGCAATTCAACCACTGTGAAAGCTGTGTTGTACATGTAGCACAGCATATATGCGGAGCCCAAGGCTTGTCTTGGTCACCAACCTTGCATCCGAAGTAAAGATGATATGCCTTCTTCACTTGAGAATTGATACTTTTCTTCTGGTTGGCAAATGTCACTTCCCCACAAATATAGCAAAAATTGTCCGCGGTATTAACACACTTTCGAGGCATTACTGTTCTTTATTGTACGTAAATGGATAAAATAATAAGTTTTATGTAACAGTAGCTTGAACTGTCTCGCACAACGTCTAAAATATTTTAAATGCTGAACCTATCTGATTGGGCTTTATATAGTACACTGCTTACGTCAGCTTCAGCAGCCGCCTGGCATTAGTATAATAGGCCTACACATGTATAGTACACTGCTGACGTCAACTTACTTCAGCAGCCGCATGGCATTAGTATTGCATTGCATCAGAAAATGATGCAATCAACTGTGGATGATGTGAGCATGATGGTATTATGCAATGTTACATCATTATTCCGGATGTTGCTGCAGTCCTACTGGAGAAATTTACACAGTGATACATAGAAAATGAGGTATATGAATATCTTCAAAACGAGAGCCAATACAAATTTTTCACGGTTATATTCGTGTTCGGCACACCAAAATACTACAGATTAGGGCCTTTTCAAGTCAGTAATGATTTCACTGTTGACCAGTGTAGCTTGTTCTTGTAACCATCGTTGCACTTGAGGTAAACGGAGACTTTTCAGTCGCGTTTTGGCAGCACGATACAATTTTTGAACTCCTGCGTAACCTGCAGGGTGCGAGGGATCGTAGTAAATGCTAGCTAAGACTTTTTCCATTTTTTTTGTGTTGGTGTGTTAATAAGGTACCCACTCTTGGAAGAGGCTACTCTTTTTCTCTTGGGGTATTTTCTTGGATTGCAAGGCTTTACGTGTGCGGCCAGCAATAGGTGTCGAAGAGGAGGAGGATGTCTGAGCGGGGGATATCGGTTCTTGTTTCACTTCTGTCTTCACCTTCTTTTTCTCTTGTGAGGAAGAAGGGGTGGCCATCATCTTTTTAATCCATCCAATTCTGGAGGTAGGTGGTGTTGTTAACTTGCGTACTTTTTCTGGTGGAGTTTGAAACCCTTCTTCTTCTTCTTCTTTTCCTTTATCTGTCTTGGTCACGGGTACTGGTGGTACTGGTACTGGTACTGGTACTGGTGATGGTGCTGGACTTTTCATCAAGGTCTTAAAATCTTTCAAAGTGGGTAGAGCTGTTTCGTCTAAAGCTTTCTGGTGAAAGAGTTGTATTCGTTGCAAGAGTTGACCGTACTTTTGCGATTTTTCTGTTTCGGACAAATCTTGGCGATCCATCAAGGATTGCAATTCGTGTTGTAACTGGGACATCTCGCTCAAATTGGGATTGGGAGGTAAATGCGGGGTGCGTTTTTCTTGCCACCGATGGTATTCCATCCATCGTTTGTAAGGCACTAAAGCTAGTTTTCGTCCTTCCATGGGGTTGTCAGGGGTGAATTCTGAGATCTTGGGACTTCCGAAGGCCCTTTTATCTTGCTCCCACCAGTCCTCCCAACATGGTTCCCAAGACTCCTTTCAGTATGGGGCCTAACAAGAGAGGTAAAATGCCTCCACGTTGGACCAACATCTTTTTTTGACGAATGGGAATTTTCTTTTGAACCATTTTCCGAAGAACGTGACGATGTTTGCCTAAGCATTGTTTCTGGTGTTTGGACAAAGGGATCGTGCCTTTCAAAACGTTCAAACAACATTCGCACACGGTATCGATGACCTCTTTGGAGGCCGTTTGAATGAGTTTTTTTCGTAGGGGTGGAGAAGCTTTGGACAGGACAGATAACAGGTCCCCATGTTTGGCTAAACGTGGTGGTAGTCCTTTCCTTTTCTTTCCTTGGGGTTTTCTGGAGGGTGACATCTTTGAGTCTTTAGGAGCACCTAAAAACACTGATACCCTACTCGGTCACAGGCCTTTTTTATACTGGAACGCGTCGCCACTGATTGTCTTTACGTTTTATCAGTTTGAGGACAGGCATGACACGTCGTGCAGGGGTACGTAACGGACTAAATCGAGCCAGTTCTTGCTTGGACAAATCCAGTAAACTTTGTAACATGCCCGATCTTTCATGGACTTTGATTTGGGAGAAGGTACTTTGTGAGCAGCAGCCACTGCCGCTAAATTGGAAGGTCCTGCCACTGGGGAAGTTCTTTTGGGTGTCATCAACGGAGAAGTTCTTGGTGTAATCAACGTCTCCAAGTACTCTTCAGTTCCTGGTGTCATCAACGGAGAAGTGGACAAACGTGAGGATGCCGGAGACGCTGTGGCAGGTCGTGGCTTGCGAGTGTAAGGTTGCGTCCTGGCCGAAGTGCCTCTCTTGCGACTAGTTTTCTTCTTCTGTGGACTTTTCTTTTTCTGGGGACTTTTTCTCTGTTTCTTTTTCTAGGGGCTTCTTTTCTTTTTCCGGGGTGATGGTGGTGGTGTCTGGTAAGAGGAGGGTCCTGCCACTGGAGAAGTTATTCTTCTTGGGGACCTGGTCTTTATCTTTTTCTTCTTGGGGCTTTGTTGGACTTTTGTCTTGGGGATAACTTTGGGGGCATTAGGATCCCATCTTAAGAGTGAGCGAATGATGACCCCTCCTAGAGTACTGCTCCCTCCAGGTTTCAAAATGATTTGTTTTTTGGTTTGAGTGTCGATGCGGGGATCGGCCAGTTGGACCAAAGCGACTTTGTTTCGATCGAAAAAGCGTTGGGTTTGATGAGGAATCGGAATGATTCCTTGGAGTAATTGACGTGCCGTCACCGTGAACCATCGTAAGACTTCTTTGAGACTAGCTTCTAAGACACGGGCTCGTGTTTGTGGATCTTTTTCTCGACTGATGCCATACAAGGCACGAATCAATTTGACGGGAAGATGCGACTGAAGGGACGTCATGTTCACACTGTGTGAGACAGACGAAAAAGGGTCTGAGGTTTTTATAGATTTTTTTCATGGGGAGTGAAATGAAGTCGAGGACGGAGACGTGTACAGGACAGGTCCTCCGTCTTGGCACCAGTGGTGAAACAAGTGGGTACGAAATCGCAAATCCTCAGGAGTCGTAGGTTTCAAATCGACGAGTAAATAGGCGTGTGGCGTTTGAGTGGCATCGTCGTACGCCTGAGTCAGCCAAGGCGTTCCTAACTGTTTGGCTAAGACTTGCACTTGCGATTTATCTCGAGGGCTTTTAAACAAGACCACGTAATGCGCATTGAGACTGATGGTGCGATGGGCTTTACTTTGTTGAAACAAATTTTGGGTGATGTAAACGACACTGGCATTACGGTGATGCCCTTTGCGCGTGAACCACAGTTTAATTTCTTCTTCGTCTTCTCCTAACATGTCGTCGAAAATGACCAAATGGGTTTGACGGGAGTCAGAGACGATGCCGTCGTCTTCTTTAGGAATGCCTTCCACAAACACGATGGAATCGCCTTGACTTTCTCGCAAGAGGCTGTACGCCGATTGCCACTCTTTGTAACACCACACGATTCGTTGAGGGGGTCGATCGATCAAATGATGTTTATGTTCGATCAAACGTTTGACGAATTCGGTTTTGCCTGAACCGCTAGGTCCAGCAATGAGCATGTTAAAGGGATGGCGAAGATACAAAGCCTCCCAACTGGCACGATCTAAGTGTTCGTCGATGACTTTGACAGTAGAGGAAGAGGGAGCAGAGACAGCAGAGGTAGCCATGGTGTGAGAAATGTCACTTGTGACACGAAAAAACAAACAAGACAAGAGTTTATATACTTTTTTCAGAACACGTTTATTGAATGTTTTTTTTTTCAAACATGAATACGAAAGACAAAAATACATAAAAGCCAAAGGCTTAAGTACAAGGATAAAAGGCACATGATAACGATGAACGTGGAATAAACACAAGTGTCTGTACAACAACCACATGTTTTGGGTAATGTTCTAACCAGTTCAACAGGGGGTAAGGTCACACAAGTGTCCTCCCGAAAGGGTCTTTCAGGTCTGTCCACGACAGTCCTGTCCTGGGTGACGGGTTCTTCTGGCACCGTCACTAACACGGGTTGAAAAGTAACTTTTTTCCTTGAACAACTCTCGTGCATACTGGGCCACTTCTTGGGTCCAAGCCTCAAAATCCCATTCTTTCCAGGCACGGACATCTGTCCAATGGGGATGTAAGTCACAAGCTACACACACATCGTCATACACGTCTTGGGTAGCTAAAAGTTGACGAATCTTTTTTTCCTGTTGAGGTCGAGAAGTATCCAGATGAAAACGCAAGGCTTTGAGCAAAAGGAGTTTTTCGTGACCATTTAAGGCCATGGAGGTGGTAAGTACTGATCGTAAAGAGTCCACAAGGAATCGGCTGGTAAACGAAATCCCAGAAAACAAGTCACTAAGACACACACCACTTGTCGTCCCAAATTGAATGGATATAGTTCTTGTAATAATTGATGGTAATGATCCACGGTTTGAATATGGTCATTGAGTTCCTTCCACGGAATCTGTTGGATGACATGTGACATAAACCGTGGCATGGCAGCCTGTTTTTATATTCTCTTTTTTTCGGATGCAATAGACGTACTTTCTAGCCAGAGATCTTCGTTCTCCAGTAGGGAATCTAAATCTTGCATACTGTAACCGAAACGTCAGAGTTCGTTTAGGTGTTTCCTCTTCCTCTAAGTAGATTCCACGTAAAATATGTTGGTAATCCTTTAACTTGTCTTCCTCAATGCGTTGCACTAGGTGAATCTCGAAGTAACCATAATCATGAACATGTCGATCATTAGCGACCTCAAAGTTTTGAACAATGTCTGACCATTGAAAGAATTTCTGACGAATCAGTTCTCTTATACCATTCAGGTACCAGTGGTTAAAGATCTGGTGACGTATCGGATGCAATTGTTCTTTACGTTTCACTTGTATTTTCACCAGCTCTCGGTAAATCCTTTCTCTCAACTCCACAGGCAAGCCCAAAATGTACTCTTGTAAAGTATCCATAAGTATATACACTGTTTTTGGAATCGTTGGGTGGTGACCAATAGCCTCGTTTAACTTTGTGCCTAATGTAATATCCACTCATAATCAGTCTTCTTGTACTTTGGAACAGAGCATAATTTAAAAACAATGAATCACTTTGAGTTTACGTTTCACTTGTATTTTGACCAGCTCTCGGTAAATGCGTTCTCTCAATTCCACAGGCAAAGCACGAATGTTCTCTTGTAAAGTATCCATGAATAGGTCATACTAAATCCTCTTTGGTCTGACACAAGAAATGTACTCTTTGCACAAACATGGTTTTAATTCATTGTCGAATCTAAATCGTTTCACCACTAATCTACACATTACAATTCGATCAGAAGTTTCCTCTTTCACCAAGATGACATTGTGTTCAAGATGTTGGTAATTCGTTAACTCTTCCTCTGGAATTCGATGCAGTACGTTTACAATGTAGTAGATAGAATCGTCAATACCAAACCATTCCTTTTTATAACCAGGAGGTCGTTGATCAATGTCTGCCCAATGGAACACTTTCAACTCAATCAGTCCTTGTATAGCCTGAAGGTACCAGTGGTTCAAACACCGGTGACGTAACGGATGCAATTGTTCTTTACGTTTCACTTGTATTTTGACCAGCTCTCGGTAAATGCATTCTCTCAATTCCACAGGCAAAGCACGAATGTTCTCTTGTAAAGTATCCATGAACAGATTATTATGGTAAGAAGTTACTTCAATGTCTCGGTCCCACTAAAGGTAAGTAATGACAATTCGGTGACCATCGAGCATGTTCTACGTAGGCCGAATCTTGCGGTTCCCAGTGGTGAAGTGACACACCGCAACTGAAGCACTTGACTTTATCTCCTTCGCCCAAGTAGAAAAATCCGGCTCTGGCTAATTCTTCGGGGGTCGGTCCTCCCAGATACTTTGGCCATTTTCCTTTGAACGATTGAAGACGATTTTCAAAGTCGCAGTATTCCGAAAAACGCACAGGAAACGAATATTCGTTTTTCACAGGTTCGTTTCGATGAGGGTTGGGTGACAGGAACAGGAGTTTGCTCAGGGCTGGATGACATCCGTAAGGGGGTAGACGTGAAGGTCGACATTCCCCTTTAAACCCGGTAAAATGTCTAAGAGGACGAGGGGCATCGCTTTCGCATCCCTCAGGTTTGACACGCACAGCATCACTTTCCATGACAGGGGCAGTGAGAACAAAGTTCCCATGATGCTTTACGGCATCGCTCAGGTCACAACGTACAGCATCGGTCCCATCGCAAGGCTCACAATCGCACTCGTCTGCAAACTCCGTTACGCAATTACAATGGTAACCACATGGACAATCGCAGTTTCCTTCCGGACATTTTCCGTCGCAATGCCTGGGTCTCATCCATCCAATATTAGTCACACTAGAGGAAGATACAACTTTTTTACAATCCCCAAACTGGAACGATGCCTCTTTCAAAGTATTCATCTTGTTCGCTCGGTCTTGGTAGTCACAATGAACTATCGATCTTGCCTAAGGTTCCTTTTTTATATACAGACCAATACCGACGTGACCGTACGGTAAGGTGAAATGATTGGGAAGTCTCACTCGCTTCTGGTACACGATTTGATAGATTTTTTCCAGGGGTCGACTGACGATGTGGTGAGTGGGTAAACGTACAATCTTGTTCGGTTGGTGAGTGGTCACTTTAAAGTTTCCATCCTCTCCCGATTGCAAGGCTTCTTTCAATACCCCAAAGTTGACCACTCGACTGGTACGATAATTCAGAGTCAGTCCTTTCACTTTGCACGTCGTGTGCACTTCTCCTTGTTTGTCACGGTATTCGTAGCCGTAATTTTTGGGACCGCCACTGACGAAACTTAGAATCTTGTCGTCGGGATGTTCGTCTGTCCAGGCTCCTAAACGGTCTCCTTCGATGTTAGGGTGATGTTGAATCGGGTGATGGATGTAAATGCAACTGTCCGTGTCAAAGTACAGGACGCGTTCTTCTAACAGTTCTAAAGCTTCGTACAATTTTAAGCGAGCATGGGCTGTCACGTAAGCCGCAATGATGACATTTCCAAAAGGGTCGTCTTGTACAAAGTCCAGATCTTCTTCGTAATTGACCAAGATCAAATTATCTCGAACGACGTCCACGTGTTTCATGTATTTGGTTTTGTCGTGAATCATTTGGAAGTAGCGGGAAGGTTCTGTCAAATATTCCGTCTTGGGTAAACACGGTCATTGTGCCATTTTACCCCACAAGCAATTTAACATCACTTTGGCAAACGATCTCCTGCCTTCGTTTTTCTCGATGTGGTCTAAAGTGATGCCTTCTTGTTCGTAATATTTCTCTTTGAATTGTATTTGGTCTTCGGGAGTGTGACACCAGGAAGGATAGCCGCTGGCTTCTTGCTTCAGTTTCAAAAAGGCATCCACGTAGTCTGCGAAAATGCCTTTCTGACTGGGATCACCCTTGCGGTACTGTTGTGTCTTGGGAAAGTGGCAAATTTCGTACACTTCTAACAGTTGGTATCCCATGTCCAGAGCTTTGAACAATTCTACGCTGACCCAGGTTCCCGTCAAGGCCCGTTCTTCCTGGGTGTGCTGACAAGGCTGGTCTTGGTTGCACGTTTCGGCACAAGTACGGCACAAGGGAAACATCAGTTTGCCTTGACAATGGTGAGGTAAGACGGGATGGTATAGGTTCGTGGGAGGCAAAACTTTACACTTGATCAAGCCTTCGTATTGTCGAATGTTTTTCAGGTCGATGTGTTCCGTTAACAATTGCGGGTGCCCTACAGGAAAGCGACAATATTTACACACGTAGGGATACAGCGAACACACGTCCAAGTATTTGATTTCTTCTCCTTTGTCTTCGTCGGCTTGGTACAGCAAACAGGTGGCATTGGTCCTTCCTCCGTACAAACTATCCCTCGGGCTCAGCGGGTCCATGAACTGGTAACTTTCCACGAGACGTTTAAACTCGGGATCGGTTTTCATACGGTGATCGTACTCGTGTTCCCACATTTCCACCACTTGGTATCCTTGCTGTTCTAACTTTAGGCGACGCTGACAAGTGTCCTGGTACAAGTCTTCCATGGTTCGTTGCAAAAACTGATTTTTAGTGCCACGGTCAGGGTAACAGACGGGACATCCGTGAAATAAGCAACCGTTAAACTCGTACACGATCTTAGGGTTTTCTAAGTCCCAACCATCGACCGAATACGTTCCGATGGTCTTTTCGCCCCCTCCGTTGCGGGCATGCTGAATCCACTTGTCTTCCTTGTCGCACAAGTAATGTAACCAACGTAGGGCTTTGACCGAGTATTGACGTTTGACAAAGTGGGTCGTTTGAGGACTGATGACAGCCACGGTCTTTTCAGGCATGAATCGTTGTCGATACACTAAGGAACACGCTTTGGCAATGGTGCAAGCTTCTTTCAAAGGATCGACCCCTCCGTGTTCCATGAACAGTTCTCGAAATTTTCCACAGCAACGCCGTAAAATGTCCACGTCGGAACGACAATACTTTAGCATTTCTTCCTGAAAGTCGAAGGGGTCCGAGGCGTGAATCTGGTACCAAGCGTAGAAAGCTTCTCGTTGTTCGGTACGCATGTTGTCGGGGTCGTAATAGTGAGCCTCGGGTAAATGGGGTAGAACGGCGTGTTGATTGGCTTCCGTATTGAAAAAGTGTGGAAAGTACACTTTAGCCAAACGTTTTAGGCATTCGACTCAAAGGCATGGCCAAGTAACTCATCGAATCTTTAAACTGTACTTGTCCCACTTGCATGAAAATGATTTTGGCTCCGTTCAAAGTCACTTTAAGACGCTCGGTGCCTTGTTCCGTATAGTATCTGAGAAGAAACTGTCCATCGTATCCGGAGAAATTGTGAGCCATCACTGTGGCATGGCGATGACAATCTCGGTAACGTTCGATGTCCTCTTGGCTCCATGTCTTGTCGATGGGGTCTAAGACCCATTGGGCAAAATCGGCTAACGTGTTTGGTCCCCGAAAGATTTTTTCACGCCCTCCAGGAATTTTACTGCAGTGAGGGCAATGACTGAAAATATGTTCTTGAATGCACTTCTCGCACGCTCGATGAGCCACGCAGAAATTAGGAATGTGAATGCCAGTCTCTTGCATGCATTCGAAATCGAAAAAGATGAAATTGCCTTTCTTCTTGTGACCGTCCTCTTTCTCTGGTGGGGGTTGGTATTTCTGCACGTAACATTCGTGTTCCAAGTCCACGATGTGGTGACAAATGTGACAATTTTTCTTTCCTGAACATACGTGTGCCTTGGTATTATTGGTACGTATGCCTTGTCCACACGTAGGGCACAATCTCAGGAGTTGACAAGCGCATTTCTTCTGTGAACCTTGCGTCTTCAAGTGTTGTTGGTAACAGGTAGGGCTGACAAACGTGCGCAGACAAGTTGAACAAGGCACTGGTTCTTCGCTCAGACAGGGTGGAGAGGCCAAACATCCTGAGCATTTCCATCCACAATGTTTGTGTTGCTCTCGATTATTATAACCATAGTCACATTTCTCACAGTAATATCTGTATCCCAGGAATCCAGTGATACTGGTAATGGTATCGAAATGTTCATCGTGATGATAAAGGTGAATGTATTTTCCGTCCTTAAAATCTTGGCCTCGAAACAATAGAGGCCCGCGCATTTCTTGAGGGTGCACTTTCAAGGTGTAGCGTGGAGCTAGGACATCTTGCAATTTTTGCATCTCGGGAATGCCACAGGGTGTGTCTTTGGACAGTCCGGCTTGTTGTAACAGGAGTTCTGCTTCGTTTCGTTGTTTGGCTCGGTCGGAACGTTGAATAGTGTCCCAGGTTCTTTTCCATTCTACCGTGTCGTTCTTGTTGGCATAGGTTCGTCCCACCACGATGGCACGAGCTAAACACATCTGGTCATGAGGGTTGTTAATTCGGACGAGACTCGTTTTGGTGTTGCGAAGGTCATCCACCAATAACATCTTTTTGCGTCCTGTCCCTTGAGGAGGAGAGACGTGGGTCATGTCCAGTGTGGCTTTACCATCGGTGATGTCAAACTGATCATTAGATTGTTGTACGTGTTGAATCTTGTCCATGACTTTGGAAGCAGTTAATTCTGCAGGGGTGCTAAACTCGATCCAAACAGGGGATTTCAAACCGTCGTGTTGTATGGAAAGTCTCAAGCGATCGTCTTCTTTGGGTTGACATTGTCGCTTGAGTGCAGTGAGCAAAGAATCCCACACCTCAGTGATGAACACTTCTGCTTTCTCTAACGGCACTTCAGCCTTGAAATCTTTAAACTTCACCGTGTATTTGTAAGCCGTGGTTCTAAATTTTCTAGAGGAGCGCTTTTCCGTCTCTCGAATGGAATAGTAATTTTCAGGGTTAACTAAGGGTGATGAACTTGGTTTAGAGGGTTCGGATTCTGGTTCACTCATGTCCTCTTCAAAATCACTGGCATGAATTTGTGCCAAGATTTCAGCCCTGGTACGAGGCGATAGATCACGTTTCTGCCTCTTACTTTCTTCTTCTTTCTTCTCGAATGAATGGGATCGTTTCATCTTGAAAGCAAAAAGTCAAATGACTCAAGTTCAAACACCATAAACTACTTTATAGTCATGGCAGACCAGCGTATATAAAAGGGTGTGTGTCTTGTCCTTTCACTATTCATTTCACTCTCAAGCCGAGCACAACGATGGAAGAGACTAACCAGATGGAACGTTTCGTCAGAGCTTTGCGAGGGGTCATTAGAAAATTCTCTTCAGACCAGCCTACGGACTACTCTCCTTCCTTTAGAGATAAAAGTCAAGATACTTGCTATATCTGTCAGAAGAAAGGGCATTGGTCTTCAGAGTGTGCAGACCGTCAAAAAAGAAAATAAACAGGGGATAAAAAAGACAAAAGTCAAGATACCTGTTATTATTGTAAAGAAAAAGGACATTGGTCTCCAGATTGCCCAAAAAAGAAACAAGAGGAGTCAGAAGAAAAGAGGAATTCTTCAGAAGAAGAGAGGGATTCTTCGGAGGAAGAGAGGGATTCTTCTGAGGAAGAAAGAAGACAGGTGAAGAAAAAGAAACAGGAGAAAAAAAGAAGAAGGGAAGAAAGCGAGGAGGAAGAAGAAGAGGAAAAGAGTGTGACGGTGAAGAAATTCAAAAAACAGAGAGACTAAACAAGGAGAAAAGAAGAAATCAATGAACTTTTGATTAAAGTGTTGTGATGTGAATTGTGAATTGGATTGTAAAAAATGGAGAAAAGAATAAATGAATCATATAAGGTAAGAGTCTTTGAGTTTTGATTTTAAAATAAGAAGCTACACTCACGCACTCATACACAGACACGTACTATAAGGGTAAAATGGGTGAGTTATTTTTTTTTGAGTTATTGGCAAATTGAAATTGTATTTCTTTTCGAGAAATGTGGGTGGCCCTGAAAAGGGCCTTTTTTCTTTATGGTGCAGGGGTGAGTTTAAGCAATCAATTTTAACTGCCTTAAGCCTTTGCCACGGCCAAGGCCTACTTCTGGACTGCGTAATGATGATAATGATTGGGTTGAAATCACTAAGGGTGGTACGGTAGGCTTAGTCACAGGGTTGACATGTTTGGCTCGGGAAGGTCGTATTCTCTTCGGTCGTGATAAAGAAGTCTGATACATTTGTTTCAGACTTCTTAACTCCGCTAAAATGTCCAACAGTACCGTGACCGTTTGATTTTCACCCTCTTGTTTCTTTGCTGCTACTTCTTCTTGCTGTTGTTTTTTTTCTTACCTCTTCTTCTTGTTGCTGTTGCTGTAGGAGAAAGCTTGTTCCGCTTCCTTTTGTCGTTGTATAAATTTCTCCAATTCTTCTTTCTGTCTCTGTCTAAAATTCTCCACTTGCGGTAATGAAGAAGGTAACGAAGGTTCCGGAACAAATTCTTGCGAGGAGAGAAAATCCACAAAATCCCAATTCACCTCTTCTGAAAGTAAGTCCGGGTTCCCTTGGGCGGTCTCCCCTGCTGGTGCACCCCACTGGATCGTTTTCTGAGTTTCCGTCATGTTGAATCACTGTCGCATAGATTGACTGCACACAAGCGCTAGCGAATCTATATTGACTACGTGACGTCACAGACTGCTCTCTTCGGATTGGATGTGGGCTGACTGAATTCTGTAACGCGTGTTCGGATTGGTGAATGAACTCAATCCGTTTCAATCCTTTCTGTCCCTATAAATAAGCGCAGTTCACTGCATTGATTCACCTATTCTCGGAGCCTCAACATGTGGACCGACGTTGAATCTTCAACCCTTGTGTCAACAATGATGTTCAGGACGGACATGCTCATGTATGTCCGATCCAAGTGGACCGTTGTCCACAGGACCAACAGCAGCCTGTGGATAAGAAGAGTCTATATAGAGAGACAAGGTTACCTCAAGAGGACTCTGATGTATGGCCCTGCTGTAAGACGAAGTTTGAGGAAAAGAAGATGTCGCAAATGCCCTTTATGCTAAGGGCATATTAACATAAACCAAAGGCCCTTTTCAGGGCCAGCCATATTTCTCGAAAAGAGATAGCCTTTCCATTGCCTACCCCTTTTTTTAAAAAATTTTTTTAAAATTTAAAGAAAAAATCCCATGTTAAATTCCCCTTGTCCGTAGAGTGGCCCACGATTTATTGCCATGTTAAATTCCCCTTGTCCGTAGAGTGGCCCACGATTTTTCGCCATGTTAAATTTCCGTTGTCCGTAGAGTGGCCCAGGGGTCCCTGTAATGCTAATTCCCATTGTCCGTAGGGTGGCCCCTTTCACTACTTTTGTCTGTAAATCAACAAAACATGGCCGATAGATTATCTTCCCAACAAAAGGGCAGACAAGTATGTAAATCCCAAAAAACCGTTGTAATTGTAGCCTCATAAAAGCTTTTAAAATAGCTTGAAGGTCATGACAAACAGACAAAAAGATTTCAAAAACAAATTTAAAGAGAAATAAATGCTCGTAAATAAATATATTACAAATGAACTAGATAAAGTTAAATTTGCGAAGTCAAAATACCTTTAAACATGGAGAAAAATAAGAAATGACGAAAAGCTATGTTACGCGGAAAAACCAACTTTTCATGCAAGAATATAGTTGGTTGCTCTGTTCATAACAAATCTGGGGGCAAATGCTGTAACTGGTGGTAGTGGAGATGCTTCACCGCCACCTCCTACTTGATTATTTGTTTGAGTTAGTCATGAAACAGCAGCATTGCCTGGAATGATATTCAGAGTAACGAGTTGCTTGCTTATGAGTGCTACTAAGCTAACATATTTCTTGCCTTCAGGAAGATGTTATTTTACTTGTTTTATCATTACTAGTCTTTCATTTGCGGCTTTGCTCGAAGGTTTCAGCAAGATATTTAACAGATAAGAGTTTAATCGACATAGTTGTGGTCTTTCTTCGTAACATCGTAACCTCCTTCAAAAGAGAACTATTGCAGTTCATGCGACCATTGGTGTCAATCTAAATGATCGTTTGCTCATTCCGTGGTCAGACATCCTCTGTACTCCACGTTTAAGATCGCTTTACGGGTTTCTAAATTGCAAAGTTTACTTTGAACGTCGGAGACTCGGCTTTTATCAGAGACAATTTGTTTTGGAGGCACAAAAATACTGACAGATATTGCCATTATAATATAGTACTTCTTCTATCCTTAAATTTTACCCACCTTGTATTTTCTTTGTTCTTAATTTTTTTATTGCAACGATTATCACCCTTTGAAATACGGCTCTGTCTTACCTCATTATTGACCTTAGGGTCTAAATGTCACTGGATATCTGTATATTGTTCTATTAGTCACAACTTAAAATTTTCGTAACCATGTCACTCGGTATGAGAAATATGCACTCACAATCAGCAGCATAGTCAAGTTCAAGTTTACGTTATGCTTTGTTGAAATTTTACTATAAGGTTTTCTTTTTTGTCGTAACGTTACTCTTTTAAAACAAATGGTTTCGCTAGCTAATACTATCCAAAAGGAATGCAGTACATGATCCGTTTTGTACCTCAGCATCTAAAATGTAATCAAATGTGATTTAATGCTTTGATTAATTTAACCTCAAAATATTACTCTCCTGCAAAAAACATTCTGCCAGTTGGTTTAGTGTATGTGTCCAAAATATAATTAATTTCATTAGCTGACAATATTTTCCAGAATTCAGCAGTACATGTTCTAGAATTGTAATTGCAAGCAGCTAATACAGAAGCAGGTGTGGACTCTCTGAAATACTTGAAGTACAATTTTTATGTTTTATAGCCATTTACCTATCAAGTATTTGTTTGCTTTTTATTTCCTTATTTCCTTTGTTATTTACTTTCTTTTTTACTTGTATCCTTGAGCTATCGCCAGTCATTCTGCGGTTAAATATTACAGTTGTTCCAGGTCAAATTAAAATGTTTCATGTTAGTGTTAATGCATTCTCTTCGAGCAAAAGGATTTAGAATTCAGACCGCATTTTCCAATCTTTCAAAATAAACTTAGTTTTAAAACGTTCTTGCACATTTTTGTTTATTAATCGTCTTGAGGAAATCACACAACTAACTGTTCCCATTCACACTACCCAGTTATGTTGATTATACCAAATCTTCTTCCCAAACTAATATTTTTCAGAGAGTCACCACTGTCAAATTTTGAAGCTGAGCTATCAAAGATATTCAGCGACTTGCATGTTAAAAACAAAAACAGTTTTCAGTAAATGTTTATCTCTTTAAATGCATCTGCTATGTTAACTCGGTGAACGTGAGTTAACGAATTTATTAAACAAGTACTGTAGTTGTTAATGGGTTTCTTGTTTTAACCTCTTCTTTCCATCGCAAGAAGAGTTGTGTCCTTTTTCGTAAATTACAGTAGGAGCTGATGCATCCCCATGTGTGTTCACAAAGAGTAGGATCTATTATCTTTGGACTGGAGCTTTTAATGTTGCCACCCTTTGTTGTATCTTTAAGGCAAACAAAATCAATAACTTTATGCATAAACCTATCTAAGTCCTTTTTTATATGCAATACATTATTAGTATTTCCTAACAAAAATGTGAGATATTGTATTTTCTAATATAAACACATGAAACTGAATTTACCCGCTCAATTGCTTATTTCCTCCATTGTAGTATGTGTTTATTCTCGTATCTTTGACAGTCTTTTCATCTCTGATACTTTGCGTTTTGATTATTTTGTCTAGTAGTTTTTCTGTTTACTTTGAAACCTTAAACAAATTATTGTATTTTGCACACAGTATTTCAGTTTGATTGCACATCAAGAGCACATTATTTCTGACATGATTGTACTTTGTCAACTTGTAATCTGTATTCCATCATTTATTTCAGTAGTTTAATTTCTATTACCAGTGGATGTCAAATGAAAGTTCTGTGAATAAAAGCTCTTCAAAATCTGTATACATGCATGTTGCTAAACGTTCACTGGTTTTTACTTCCTCATGATGGTTCAAAACTTCTTCCCGTATCAACTGATTTTGGTTAATTTCGTTGTAATTATATGTGTGATTAAAGGTTTTACGGATGTGTTAAAATTGTACATGTGAAACCTTTTCTCAAGGAAAAATGTATAATTAATATTGAATTTGTTTCATATACTTTCTTTGAATCAGTATGAAAATGTTTAAACGTCGTCATAATCTCATCAATCTTTAAGTGCTTTTCATCATGTTTGATATTGCTAAGATCTCGTATACCAGCATGAAGTGCTTTACATTGCATGAATTTATTTTGCAGCTCTTCTAGCATGAAATGAAAACCAACTTCATACTCTTAAATTGCCCTCAAGTCCAAGGACCACTCATTATTGTCATGTCACGGACGACTCATTCTTGTAATCAAGTCCACGGACTATTCATTATTGTCATGTCACGGACGACTCATTCTTGTAATCAAGTCCACGGACTATTCATTATTGTCATGTCACGGACGACTCATTCTTGTAATCAAGTCCACGGACTATTCATTATTGTCATGTCACGGACGACTCATTCTTGTAATCAAGTCCACGGACTATTCATTATTGTCATGTCACGGACGACTCATTCTTGTAATCAAGTCCACGGACTATTCATTATATGTACAAAAATAAATAAACTCGATTCTTTGGACGAAATGCATATTTTTGGATTGTGTATTGATGGGTATGCAGAATATTTAGAAAATCTTGGCAAAAGAAAACAAAGGAAAGAAGCTATATCCATCTGTTTTTAGAGAAGTGATATCAAGTTTTCCCATGTTTAACATGAAATACAGAGACTCAGTAATGAGACATAATGGGTATTTCAGTACAAGCAGGATGGGATTCACTGATGGTCAAGGCTAAATTTGTTGCAAAGTGACATACAAGAAACACCGTCTAGAAACAACACCTATGTATCCATTAGAGATGTCGGAACAGAAATGCAGAAGTAAAGCAGTAATAAGAAGCACACAAACTTTGTTGTTTTATTAATGATATCGAGTTTCTACAACATTTGTGAATAAACGGCATAATAGACTATGGAGAAAAGAAAGTACATTCTAGTACATCACTAGTTAACAAATAACGATAAGCAACACATATAACATCACACAGTGGTTGCATTGTAAATATTATCCAAGTAGAGAAATAAATGACATTAGTGAAGAAATAAAAACGGCATTGAAAAATACGATTTTGGTTCCAACTACATCTAAAGAAGATGAAACTTATATACAATTGTAAAGCTGATAAGTTTGTTTCTGACATTTTTAACAAAATAAAAGGTAATGAAAGTTACATGAATGTTGATGTAATCACGAGTTTTTAAAACTTTAAAAGGACGGTATAACAACCATGCCAAGCACACCATCAGCTATCCATCATTCCCTGAACGAACCTTTTACCATGCATACTTTTTAGATATAACCATTGGTTACAAAGAATTATCCAAACTTAGTTGATTTGTGCAACATAGATGACGAAAAGCCAATAAACCCTTCATTTTGCGCAGAATATACAGATTTAAAAATGCAAGTTCCTCAGCACTCGCCGAGATTTCATTTGACATTTAGTAAAAAAGGCTACACAAATAAATGGTACAATCAAGATTGTGTGTTGCAGTCAAATCGTTTTAGAGACAAAATTTTCCAGGAGGATCAACCGAGTGTAAAATCTTATAAATGTGACAGAGAAAATCTTCTGATGGAAAGTTTAAAATAAAATACAAAATACCAGGGATGTAAAATTGTGCACATTTCATCGAGATCGAAACTGTATAACAGTGGATGAATTAAAATATTAGAGAAATGTCAACTCAACTTAGCAAATGAATGTGGACATACTCTTTTCAGATTCAGTGTATTTACACACGAAATGCTAATTTCACTTACAATTGCTAACCTGTAATAATGGATTTCACGATTTTAATGGACTTCATAGTTTTAAAATACACGTTTGTACAGCCCCTCACATTTGCCTCGTAGTTGTGTTAAGCGCTCCGTTTGACACGGGGATTACACAAATATTGTACGTTTAGTTTTTTTATAATAGCCACAAGCCACAATTTAAAATTTCATAGTGAATATTCCCACGGCAGATGGAAACACATCAGGCCATAATATGTTGGCAGAATCAAATAAGCTGGGTAGTCTGTACGGCAACCGCTGGTTATCACATTTCCTACTCGCTTTTAACAAACAAAGGTGTTCCTGTGTTCCTGAGTTATGACATATCTGAATTTTATAGCTGTGGAGAAAGACATCCATGGATTTGGTCGATTGTATTTGAGGATTAAGCGTCATAGATCATCATCCAGTGTCTCACCAATTGTAAGCTGATGACACCCAAATATACAAACCTAGCCACCCAACTGAAGTTGATGCTACCATCCAAGGTGTAGAGAGTTGCATTTCTGATATGAAATCATGGTTGACATGTAACAATCTGCAGATGAATGATGATAAAACTGAGGCCATTCTGATTACAACACAAAGCTTTTCTCATTCACATCCTTTACCTCAAAAAATAAATATGAGCAACACCAACATTAAATTCACACAATCAGTACGAAACCTAGGTGTTACTCTGGACAGTACTCTCACATTGTATCAACATGGCATGAACATATGCAAGGCTGCATATCTTGAGCTGAGAAGCATTAGCTCCATTCGCAAATATCTTTCAGTTGATGCCACTAAAACGCTTGTGTGTTCATTAGTACTTTCAAGACTGGACTATTGTAACTCAGTCATGTCTGATTCATCTCAATATCTACTCCAAAAACTTCAAAAAGTTCAAAACACAGCTTCTCGGAGCATACTTAGAGTACCACGATCAGAGCACACCTCCCCGCTGCTCTGTACCCCACACTGGCTGATCCAGAATCAAACACAAAATTTGTTCTCTGTGCTACGTTTCACTGTCGGACTCTAGTCCAACACATCTATCCGACCTCACTCATGTGTACACACCAGCAAGATACTTAAGCTCCTCTTCTGACAATTGTATACTCATTATTCCCACTATGAAAACAAAGTCATATGGACAGCATTCTTTTGCATACCAGGGCCCAGCAACATGGAATGAATTGCCCCCTGAACTTAGACACAAAGACACAGTGATCACATTCAAGAGTGCTTTCAAAACTCACTTATTTCGACTGCAAGAACAAACTTAAAGACCTAATAATGTTTCGTACCTTAAATATTCTCAGCATGTTTTTCTCTATGTTTACTAATTTCATGGTGTTTGTGTTTGTAATCATATCATTATATATTTTTTTTTATCTTATAGGTGTTGTCTAATGTTGTAAAGCGCTTAGAGCTTCTCAAGATTAGGCGCTATACAAAGTCCTCATTATTATTATTATTATTATCATTATTATTACTAAATAACCATCAGAGTATTTTTCTGAGATCATTTCTAAATTTAAGGCCAGTTCTGGCTCAATGTGTTAAAATCAAGAGGGGTTTGTGGCTAATATTTTGATTTTCTTAGTACAATTATTGAATTCAAACCAGAAATCCAGCCTTTTACAAAACCATAAAACCTGATTTATAATTTGAACATTTAAAAAACTTTTTGCTTTTAAGATTTTTTAGTATTTTATTTTATAATGACTATAAGAATATAGATTTACACCATCAATAGTATAGCTTTCATCAGCCAGCGCGCTTAAACTAGTACTGTTCATTTCATAAATACCCAATTTACTTTTATGGGATCTTATTGTTTCCATTTTACTTGTTAATTCTTTTTCATCAAATAAAACATAGTTATGCAACTTGTGTGCTAAATTTGATTTTAATGTAAGTTACACCTTTTGATCTTTTAATGCTATTATTTAAATATATAACTGAATACAAGTTTGCTTTAAATCCTAAAAAGTCAGTAATAGTTAACCATTTCCTCAAACTCTAAATGTATCACATAGAAAATAATGGATGTATAGCTGATTCATTGGGGTGATATCTATTTTTATATCTACATTATCTGTAAATATTGCCAGTATTAATAGACCTGTATACAGAAATTTTATTCTGTGAATATATATTTTAATCTAAATGATTATAACAAAAGTTATACAATAATAATTTTGACAGATGATGTATAGAACTGCCAGTGTAAACTGATATATCTAGCATTGCTATTGTTTTTTTTTTTTTTCTCATATTTATTCCAACATAATCTTCATTTAATATTTTCATTCTAAAAATGACGGTTTGCTTAATGATGTTCTTCTTCTATTTCTTTTATATTCTGTATAATTGCACAACTGCTCTATTACTAATTTTTCCATTACCAAATAGATCTTTATGGATTAGTTTCTACGATTTAGATTTACAGTCAACACCGTGTAGTTTCCTTAGTTTTATATTATCATTAATATGTGTTTTTTATCTATGGCTAATGTTTGAATTTTTTCTGTGATTCTTTGTAACTTTACGTAAATATACGTTTAGTATTATATCATGCACAACATATTTTTCTTATTCAATAGATTCGGTACTAGTTTGTTCATCTATCACTTTCTCTTTTTACCTAAACAACTCTTCAGATTGTTACCACTCTATGTTCATAAACTAAGTAACAGAAAAAAAGTAAAGCCAACAGGTTTTGTAAAATTTAACAAACAATTTAATTATCAAAGTCATGAATGGAAATGTGAGAGGAACTTAACCGTATTATGATATGAATCAAAACTAATCCTTATAAAGGCCTATGAAATCCTAAATGAATGAAAACTTCCTTTATAAATTTCAAAACCGGAAATGTACTAGTCATCCAAGAATAGTGACGTTGTCAAGCTGGAGTTGTCTAAAATTCCTTCGAATAATTTAAAACAGTTCCATAATAATAGTATAGTTCAAATAATTAGCACTTTCTGTTTCTGCTCAAATAATATCTAAGTACAACATTTAACACGTCTGCAGACTTACATCAGGAATAAAGAAATGTAAAGGTTCCAAAATCTGAATGAGAATGATTGCTCAGTTCTCTTTTTATATACACTGGCTATTGCGACTGTATTTCGCCATAGATCCCACGTGACATAATATACTACTCATTTTGCGTCAAGCTTCCCTATTTATGTGACCTAGCCCAACCAACAGGAAGTTACAGAATTATTCAAGAAAAATCTAAACCTCATCTGCAACTGAGAAGTTAAGGCAAAGGCGGGATTTATTTCGTATTATTAAGATTATTATTAATAACTGTCAACACATATGCAAACATCTATTTATAGATCCTATGCAATACTATGCTTTTAACAGATTCAGGTCACCTAGGCAAAACGAACTAAATGCATTCTGTACAAGTTACAGCAGTTATTAAAAATTAGATAAAATCATGTACCAGAAGTTAGAAAAAATATAGATATGCATAACAAGATAATCTGATAACCAATTCATAATTGCACGTGCTATTAGATAATCATTGTGTGGGAACTTGTAATTTTTGCGGATATTTTGGATCAACTTCTAAAAGGTTTTCCTCTAGGATTACACTGGACAACAAATTTTTACAAAAGTCATGTTACTGAAATAAAATTAGTCAATTCTTATCAATTTTTATGTGCTGAACACGAATATGACAGTCAAATTGCAAAATTGGCTCTAGTTTTTTTGTAATCTGCAAGAAATTAATGTTTACATAACGAAATGCATTCCAATAGTAAAAGGTCAACTGTAATAGCCTACCTATAAAAAATCAAGTCATTGACTACATCTTAGATTTCTTCGCCTGTCTCTTGTACAGCTGTTCGGGAGCATCTCTGAGGAGTGTCCAGCAGTAGTCAGCCAGCATTGTAGTGGACCATTTTCCCTGGTATCTTTGTTCCATTGTTGCGATATCTTCATGAAAATGTTCGCCGTGTTCATCACTAACAATACCACAGTTGCTAGGAAAGAAATCCAAATGGGAATGAAGGAAGTGAATCTTTAGAGACATATTGCAGCCAAGTTTCTTATACTTCATCAACATGTCTTCTACTAGTTCCTTATAGTTTTCTGCCCTAACATTTCCGAGGAAGTTTGTAGAAACTAGGCGAAAAGCATTCCATGCTTGTTTCGCGTCACCTTCCAGCAAGTTGTTGAACCGGTCATCTTTGAAAAGCTCTCGAATCTGAGGACCCACAAAAACTCCCTCTTTAATCTTTGCTTCGCTGAGTCGAGGGAATTTTTCATGCAGGTATCGGAATGCTGGCAAAGTCCGGTCAATGGCTTTCACGAAGTTCTTCATCAAACCTAGTTTGATGTGAAGGGGTGGTAGCAAGATTTTCTGAGCCTCAACCAGAGCTGGGTGTTGGATATTCTTCTCTCCAATGGCTACATTCTGCCTGTGAGTCCATTCCTTCCTCATGTAGTGCATTTCCCTTGCTCGGCTATCCCACTCGCATAAGAAACACATGTATTTTGTATATCCTTGCTGCAGTCCCATTAAAAGGGCAACTACCTTCAAATCACCACAGAGGTGCCAGCTGTACTTGTTATACTCAATGGAATTCAGTAGCTGCCTTAAGTTATCGTATGTCTCTTTCATGTGGACAGCATACGCTACTGGAATAGATGGAAGAATGTTTCCATTGTGCAAAAGCACAGCCTTGAGACTCAGTTTCGAAGAGTCCACAAATAGTCTCCATTCTTGTGGGTCATGAGTGATTTTTAAAGCATTCATGAGGCCCTCAATATCGGAACAGAATATCAGATTACTTTCCTTTCTGAAGAAAGGCTCCAATTGCTGGTGGCGCTTTCGATATGCAGTAATTGTGACATCTTCTTCTAGAAGATTCCATTGTTGGAGTCTTGATCCTAGCAATTCTGCCTTGTTCTTTGATAAGTCCAAATCACGAATCAGGTCATTTAGTTCTTCCTGTGTTATTCTGTGTGGGGTTGATGATGCACCACAGTGAAAATCTGGATCACTGCATGCTGATGGACCAGGAGAAGAACAGGTCGACTCACCTTTGTCTTCGTCAGATGAATCAAGAGAATATTCTGCTGGAGGTTCTGGAATAGGAAGTCCCTCACCATGTGGAACTGGTCTCAATGCAGACGGAATGTTTGGGTAGACTATTCTCGACTTCTTTCGCTTCGTTATTCCGCCGGAAAGAGGAGGAACCAAGCAGAAGTAACAGTCATTTAGGTGGTTGCTTGGCTCTCTCCACACCATTGGGACTGCAAACGGCATTGATGACCTTTTGCAATTCAACCACTGTGAAAGCTGTGTTGTACATGTAGCACAGCATATATGCGGAGCCCAAGGCTTGTCTTGGTCACCAACCTTGCATCCGAAGTAAAGATGATATGCCTTCTTCACTTGAGAATTGATACTTTTCTTCTGGTTGGCAAATGTCACTTCCCCACAAATATAGCAAAAATTGTCCGCGGTATTAACACACTTTCGAGGCATTACTGTTCTTTATTGTACGTAAATGGATAAAATAATAAGTTTTATGTAACAGTAGCTTGAACTGTCTCGCACAACGTCTAAAATATTTTAAATGCTGAACCTATCTGATTGGGCTTTATATAGTACACTGCTTACGTCAGCTTCAGCAGCCGCCTGGCATTAGTATAATAGGCCTACACATGTATAGTACACTGCTGACGTCAACTTACTTCAGCAGCCGCATGGCATTAGTATTGCATTGCATCAGAAAATGATGCAATCAACTGTGGATGATGTGAGCATGATGGTATTATGCAATGTTACATCATTATTCCGGATGTTGCTGCAGTCCTACTGGAGAAATTTACACAGTGATACATAGAAAATGAGGTATATGAATATCTTCAAAACGAGAGCCAATACAAATTTTTCACGGTTATATTCGTGTTCGGCACACCAAAATACTACAGATTAGGGCCTTTTCAAGTCAGTAATGATTTCACTGTTGACCAGTGATAATTATCATCAGCACAGTCTGATATTTCATTAACGCTAAAAGAACGTATAGAGACAGATTTTGTAACGCTTGCGTGGATCAGCCAAGTTCATTGTGACAAATCTATACGGGGTCGCCTGTGCGTGCGAGAAACAAGTTTTCAAACGGTTTTGATCCATGTCTATGGCGCACAGCGTCGCGTAGATGTGTCTTAACACGCTCAACACGATAAACATATTGTCGTTGTCGCGGATCAATTCTGAGACGTGAGCGTGTCACTGAGTCACGTGTTTATGTCTCTGCATGAAAATATGTCAGAGATTGGTTACAGCATTACATCGTCGTACACCACTGAGATGTTCATGGACACAATCATGGACGCGTCAGTTTCGTCCATGGATGACGCTTCGTCGATATCGCTGATGAATTCAACAGGTTTCGTTGGTTTCATCATAGACCTGATTTAAGTTTTTCAAGACGTCGTAACACAGGTAATCGTCTGCCGATGGTGCTATCAGGTATAATTTATCCCACGTGAAATAATAAAATTTAATCATAGTTGCGTTATTCCTATAACCAGACGACCCCAGATCGAGTTGAGAAATACGTCATGGTGTTTTCGTAGTGGAGGGCTTTGTGCAGAGTTCCTATTGTGTTCAATACAAAACTTGGAAAGAGACCCACAAGGAAATACCAGTGGTCACACGGACATGTATTCGACCCGTGACATAGCTAGATACGCCAAATTTGGACCATCCAATGAAATCATCTATTATCGAAAATTGTTTTGAATGCGATATTGTTAATCATTGTAAGCTCTGAGGTTGTATGTAACAATACACCAGTCACTGGACTGTAATACTGGCTCGTGCACGATGCGGTTTAGCACAAGTATGCAAGTATGTTGCTTACGTTGATACCTGGTACGGTAACGTGTATATTTTGACAACGTCTATCCCGTGAAAATGTTTTCTTCGAGTTTTTGTTTCACATTAATGTAAAATGAGTCGTTATTAATTCTGACAAACGGCTGTGTGGATTTTGTTGATCATTAACAACAAACTGATACACACGTATGCCAGCTTGGACTTCGTCGTTGTAACTGATGATATGCCCGAGATGTATATCCGTTCCTGGTTTTAAAAAAATGATACACATATGTCTCCGCGAGAGTACATGCTTGCATAAGAAAATCCAGTTTGGCGTGATCAATAATTAATCCGCGACACAAACAAGTGAAATCTTCTGAAGCTCCTCTAGCAAATCTACCGATTAACTTTAGTCAGATATAGTTTGCTTGTGAAATTTCATTCTTGGTTGCATCTGGGGACGGTCAAGGAAATCAAACCTGTTTTTGTTGTTTATAAGTATTGACGGCTTCGGACACGCTTAAATCTGTTAAATTACCAATGTCGAGCATTACTCGCAATAACACAGCTAGAGCCCATCCACGTTTATTTCTGGCTACTTCATCTGTACCATTTTTGATGTTCAAGCAGCAGATTACAATGTCAATTTCATCGACACCGTATTTGGTATTCCAAAGACCACCATGCCCGTATTCTACACGAGATCGCCGGACATCCTCGAGAAAATTCGTTGGAATAGGTTTACGGTTGCTTTGTTATTTTAAAAAAAAAAAATTTATTTTTTGCTGTGCAAATTATTACACCACAGACGTAACAGTGAATGATTTATGAACGATTTCGTTGATGTTACTGGAATATGTCTGTGCTGTTTTTCATAATTCTTCATGAAAGTCTTTGGGAGAATAACACTCCCCGAGGGTAGAAGAAACTGACCAAAACAGTCAGACCTGACACCACTGTTAAATACCCATACCGATGTATGCTCGTGCGTGACAATATCAGCGATGGCGCATAGACAAAATAAACAACAACAACAACAAAACCTACCGCCGTAAAGGTGGAGCCACTGTCTATACTGCTACTTCCAATGGAAGCAAAGTCTCAGACTCGATCTCATATTTATTACCTAAGTATAACTGAGAGGTAAAAACGGTGTGAACTACATGCATTACTAAATCAATGACGTTAAACTTAGTGGAGACAGTGATTCATTTGGATTTAGTTGGTTTGTATCGTCCGTTTCAAACAGCAACCGTATAAGTTATCAGGTCATTGACAAACCACAAGTGATTTTCAGTTGTTGATATTGATTAATGATATTCTGAGGGGACTAAAACGAAAATTTCTATTTTTATTCTTATAAACTGAACGCGCTTATATCTAAGTAAATGAGTTAATCACTGTCTTTCTCAGCATGGAATTAGTCCTGATAAGTTTCATAAAAAAATAGATCTAGTGAATTGATATCGATTGATCGTCTGCATTTTGGTAGTATAACCGCACACGCATTCCTTATTCGTACCATCTTGACTACAAGTGTATATTATCACTGCGTCAGGCATTCTTTATTCGCACCATCTGGACTACAGTTGTACAGTATCACTGCGTCAGGCATTCTTTATTCGCACCATCTGGACTACAAGTGTATATTATCACTGCGTCAGGCATTCTTTATTCGCACCATCTGGACTACAGTTGTACATATTTGGCTGCATATCTTTGTTTTCTTTCGTATGTTAATTTCAATTTAAAAGTGATAATGACAAAGTCAATGATTTTATGGCATTTCGTAAAACCTGTACCTTACTCAAGTAGAGGCAAAAATCTAAAAGCTACTGCTGGTGTCAAAAACTGAGATCAAAGTGTGTTTGTGTTTGCTCAATGACGGGCGACATAAAGAAATAAACAACATCTAATGATAGCTTTTAACTTTAAAAAAAAAACGTTGGAAATAATGTTGTGCCGAAATGTTTTCTCTGTTTTCTTACTAACTGTCGAATAAATAGAAAGTTTAAATGACTCGGTTAAAATTTATAATGTGTCAGAGACTCACAATATGTACAAAACCTTCTTTTCGACTAACTCGCACCAATTAGTGACAACGAATTGTGATTGAGCTGACAGTGGTCTGGATTACAGGATGTAAACCTTTCCTCGACATATTTTCAAAGCCTTTCTAGTTTCGCGTAGTTTGTTCCGGTGTTAAACTAAGTACAGAAATCAACGACATAACTCTGTTCGGTATAGATGTTCATCTTAGACAAAACAGGAATTTTTCCTTTATATTCTCAAAGTTATCTACTCCCGCCCCAAAAGCAATTTAATCCGTCGTCACCCTCCCCGATCACCGTACTTGTTCTTGGGAATCTTATCACATCACACGTCATGCTTTAACTCTTCCGATTTTGTTCAGGCCATCCTCGGAGTCTGCCCAGCCAAAAAAAACCACTCAGCTTTTCACTAAATATTTGTTAAGACAAAGGTAACAGAATTTCCAATTTCATTTAAGAAAATGAGAATATCTTTTGAGAAATTAATAATTTATTTCACTGATACGTAACTGTTTCACATAACCGAAATACGAATGTATTTTTATCCAGTGAATAAACACAATTACCCGAGTGCGTTTTTCTTTGAACCAAAGTTCCGTATAAATAAGACATGTTTGGTAAACAACTGGAAAACGTGGAGATATGCTAATAAATGTAACGTACATAAGAAAAACAAAATATTAAATGCGTAAGATCTGCGCATCGCCTACAGCCGAGTAACATATAATATAAATACAGTGTATATTGCCTACTGCCGAGTAACATATAATATATATACAATATATATTGTATACAGCCGAGTATACAGTGTATATTGCCTACACCCGGGTAACATATATATATATATATATATATATATATATATATATATATATATATATATATATATATATATATATATATATATATATATATATATATATATATATATATATATATATATATAGCCTACAGCCGAGTAACATATAATATATATACAATGTATACTGCCTACAGCCGAGTAACATTATATACACAGTGGATATTGTTGAGTCAGATGAAATTACAAATAGCCAAGTGAGTTTTGCTAGACATTAGATCTGAAGTAGGCGTTCATGGGTTCAAGTCTAAATGGCGAATACGAGCTTTAAAATAATAATTTTTAAAAATTCATGAGGTCAAGATTGAGCACAAAGAACAAGAAATGGAGAAAATCATCTGTTCTCATAGAACACAGATCCCCTGGTAAAGGAATATTATACTTCGTGAATTAATATTTGGACCGTTTTAAAAAGTCTGTATGTACCTAATCTGAATTTGCACAGGATTTAAAATCATTTCAAGGAAAGAATATGTTTGTGAAAACACGACAATGGTTTGTAAGTTTAATGTATGTAGTGAAAATTTGACCTTGACATTGATCTACTTACAATATAGTCATAAGTGTGCGATCAACAATTACACTCAAGATTTGTGGAGTGAGAAAGTTTGCGTTCAAACTTCCAGACTGAAATGTTTCTTAAATAGTTTATAAATGGCATCAAAGAATTCTGCTATTTACTACTATAACTTATCACTACTACTAGTACTACTTATAATAATAATAATAATAATAATAATAATAATAACCATCATCGTTATTATTATTATTATTATTATTATTATTATTATTTTATTCAAATATGAAGTCATCAGTTCTCAAATAAGTCATGGTTTTGTGTTGTTTTTTTTGAATGAAAGATTCAGCAAAACAGAATTTGACTTACCTCATCATAAAATACAAAAATATGAATGCAGGCGGCAAACTCTACACTGAAGACTAGAAGTAGGGAAAACATATACTGAAATAGAGGACAGAATATATCAATAAATTAAAATCAAAAAGGAAAATCAAACCACAAAATCAACAAAACAGGTTGTATAGTTTCATGATCAACCGCTTTTATAATCATCCCCTTTTTTACACCTATGAGTTTTGTACAATAATCCCCTACATACACCAATCGGAATTTCATAATTACCTCAATATGAACACCTATGTGCGTTTTATAATTATCCCATTATTAACACCTAAGTGTGTTTTATAACTATCCCTCTATTAACACCTATGTTTGTTTTATAATTACCCCACTATTAACACCTATAGGTCTCGCCAATTCGACAAGAAGCCCATTTTCTAGTAAACATTGAGTTCACAGAGACAAAAGCCTGGCTAACAAATCAATAAAGATTATTAACGCTTTTCAAAGGAAATAAAAAATAGTTTTAACTGGAGACAATCAAAATTAATTTACATTTCCCTGCAACTGTAAAGGCACAAGCATCCAAAGATAACGAAAATTACAACTTTAGCGTGTGAAAACAGGAAATGTGGAAGGTATTTGTTGGCTTCCATCATACTGATTCAGAGAGCGAATAGTCGATGAAATATTAAATAAAAAAAGCAGGTTGAGAAACACATTCTCATTATAATGCGATAAAACATATAGTAGTACAGTACCTATCTTAACGTTACGAAACACACCTTCGTTATACTGTCATATATGAATACAGGACCTATCTCAACTGTTAAATAAAATGGTCTTCAACAATAATTTTCTTTTGAATAAAATATAGTTTTACTTTATCTTCATGTGAAATTCATATGGAATGATAAGAATAAATATGAGAAAAACATTTAGAAATCTAACATTCTAGGTAACATTTCAATCTGATCGGTATATAAGTTCTTCCCAAATTTTTAAACATTAAGCTAACATTAATATTGAAGAAAATTTACTGAAAAATGGGAATCATTAAAAACTTTTATTTATTTATTGATTTTTTTAGAATAAGTAGATGGAGAGACATACAAACTGTTGTACAAATTGATATAAAAACAACATTACATTACGATATGTGTGAATTGTTAAAGTAAAAGTCATAGAGGTCATGCAGTCGGTCAACACCGATTATTTCAGTAATGAGGTGGTGATTGTTTAGTATTTGATTATACATATCTTTAAATTTCAATTTAGTCACTTTATTTTTGAACCTCATACATCCATATTCCTTAGGAAGGTCATTATTTACACCCACCTACCCAGAAGAACATACATCGGAATCAATGTTCAAGTACGTGGGCAGTAGGAGTTCAACCTGAAGGTGCGATCCAAAACAACCCAGATTGAGTGTCACTCGCTGTGATGTCAAAATGAAAGCTACGCATGTTGATAAACAAATTCGTACTACACTCTTTTGCGAGGATTAGACTCGAAGTATTCTTTTCTTTACCCAATTTAGTACCTGGCCAACACTGTGAAAGTCCATAGTTATCGATCATTTTTGTTTGCAGGTTTCTTGATGACAGCATAGCATTCAATAATCAGAATTGAATAGACTTTGGTTAAACAAACTTAACATCGTATTTTAAAACAACAATTTATATTTAATTTAAGATGAGAAAATGAGAATAAGTGACCTGTATGACTTTTCTTGTAGATACCGGCAAACCTCTGTGTGTGTGTGTGTGTGTGTGTGTGTGTGTGTGTGTTGCTGTTGTTGTTGTAGTAGGGTTTAACGACCTTTTTTCAGTACAAGATAGGCTATACATGGCGGCCAGTATAAATGGTGGAGGAAGAACCCGGGAAAACCCCAGAAGAACCACCGACCCACGAGAAGCTACTGTCAAGCTTTCTCACATACCCACATTGACCAAACACGAGATTCTAACCAACACAGACAGGTGTGTGTGTGTGTGTGTGTATGTGTGTTTTACTATACAAACAAATTCTCTTTCATAAGTACCGTAATGAAATCGAAGTCTGTTTGGTACTTTATACAAGCAAATGCAGGGCCGGGTTTTGGTCAATTGGACCGATTTAGCCCTAGCGGGCTCCGCGCTCACAGGGGCCCCGCGTGTTGGTAATTTTTAAAACAATATCTATAGAGATAAATGAATTTTAAAGCAATGGAAGAAAATGTTAAGTTCAATATCATACAGAACTTGTTTAAAAGTTTATTTTCAAATGCAGTGCTCATAGCGGGCCCGGCGCGTTATGAGCGGGGGGGGGGGGGGGGCGGGGGGCATGATCCAAATCGGGCGCCGCGTTTGCTAAGGCCGTTACTGAGCAAAAGTTAAACATCATGAAATCGAATTCTATGTGGTCCGTTATCTTTACAAACAAATGGATACTGTAGTGAAATCGAAGTCTTTTTGGAGTTTTATTTTACAAGCAAAAGGATACCGTGATGAAATCGAGGTCTGTGTGGTGCTTTATTTTACAAGCACATGGATACCGCACAGGTGCTCGACGCGAGCTTGATGTTGAGAAAAAAAAAACAATAATCTAAAGCAAAAAATCATAGAGAGTGACAAAAATAGCTTAGATTACCCGCATGACCCGTTCTGACATAGGACCCTCTCTATCATAATATATAAGGGAGAAGGTACGGAACTTCCAAATACTTCGTTCCACCCATGACCCTCGATTTCCTTCTGCTATTTCCGTTTTTAAAGGCACACGACCATATTATATGGCTTGTTTTACTCCTGAGATATTTATCTATTCATCAAGCCATTATTGACTTTTCTGCGTTGTACCAAACTGAGGTTACGGGCTCAGAAACGTGCGATTTTCGCGAATTTTTACTCTGAGACAAGTCCGAGCTCATGTAATAATAAGTATAACCTTTTGAGCCAATCATATTAGTCGTATTTCGACGTTGACGTGTGTGCTGCATAGTTTACCTATTTTGAAAATAGAGTCGCATGTATACGATGTCTGTGCAGTGAAGAAGACAATGTCTAATTCTTGTATGGAACAGGATTCCTAAAGTTGAATCGAGTTAATGGTAAGTAAAAACTTACTTTTGCATCTACCACTGTTCTGTGATTCAAGAAGGGACGCATCGTAGAGTCGTAAACATGGTACATGTAGCTCTTTTCACCGGTTTTCAAATGTGCACGCACTTGTCTCAGCAGTAAAAATTCGCGAAAATCGCACGTTTCGGGGCCCGTAACTTCAGTTTGGTATAATGCAGAAAAGTCAATAATGGCTTGATGAATAGAAAAATGTCTCAGGAGTAAAACAAGCCATATAATATGGTCGTGCACCTTTAAAGACGGAAATAGCAGAAGGAAATCGAGGGTCATGGGTGAAACGAAGTATATGGAAGTTCCGTACCTTCTCCCTTATATGTTATGATAGAGAGGGTCCTATGTCAGAACGGCTCATGTGGGTAATCTAAGATATTTATGTCACTCTGTGTGATTTTTTCCTTCAGATTATTGTGGGTTTTTTTCTTCTTTTTTCTCAACATCAAGCTCGCGTCGAGCACCTGTAGGATACCGTAGTAAAATCGAAGCCTGTTTGGTGTTTTATTTTACAAGCACTTGGATACCGTAGTGAAATCGAAGTCTGTATGGCGCTTTATTTTACAAGCACATGGATACCGTAGTAAAATCGAAGTCTGTTTGGTGCTTATTTTTTTTAGAAGCAAAAAGATACCGGATTGAAGCCGAAGTCTGTGTGGAGTTTTATTTTACAAGCAAAGGGATACCGTAATGAAATCGAGGTCTGTGGTGCTTTTTTTGTTTTTTTACAAGCAAATGGATACCGTAGTAAAATCGAAGTCTGTTTGGTGCTTTATTTTTCAAGCACATGGATACCGTAGTAAAATCGAAGTCTGTTTGGTGCTTTAATTTACAAGCACATGGATACCGTAGTAAAATCGAAATCTGTTTGGTGCTTTAATTTACAAGTACGTGGATACCGTAGTAAAATCGAAGTCTGTTTGTTGCTTCTTTTTTTTACAAGCACATGAATACCGTAGTAAAATCGAGGTCTGTTTGGTGCTTTATTTTACAAGCATTGTGCGAAACTCAACAAGAGTCTTATCAACTGCGTATCAAAGTATTTCTGACTATTGTACAAGACTTGTTTACTGAACTGCTTTACCTCTGAAATATATTTTTCAGCTTTTAAAATATTTATTAAAAGCCTGAATCATGACTTTAAAATTTAAAGGTGATTTGGAAAATTTTGATCTATAAAGTAAATGTTTGGTCATTACGGAACGAAAGTAAATAATGCTTAGAATACCATTTTCCAAAACTGAATTAAATTTCGTCAAATATCTTTTGACTTTTAAAATTTGACTTCTACTACTGTTCTAACTTAATTTATAAAGTACCTACTCTTCTACATTGAAATAAGACATTTACAACTGCCTTCTCCGATTCACAGAAAATACATGTATCATTATCTCGTAGTCTGGCTTGTGTAAGAATGAATTTGAACATATACTTGTATGCAATATTTAAATTTGAAAAGACCCAACTTAATAACATCAATGTGAGAAAGTATGGAACATTAAAGAATTATTTGACCTGAAAATATAATGCCAAAATCTATATTTCTCGTGTTAAATCGTGCTTGCTTGTTTGTTTTTCCTTTCGTTTCTGTACTTACATTATAAAAGAATTTCTGCATTCTTCTCATTCATTAAAATATGTGGTAATTAGATAGCATGACTTACTACAAAATGTTTATTATATTCTTTAACCGTCACCTTTTCATTTCCAATTACAGTTGTCCTAGTTTGAGGACTTTTCTTTAGCACTGATATAATATTAATATTTTGTTTTAGACATGGATTATTTTTAATTTATCATAAGAGTAGAAGGATGGAAGCCAATCTTTAACACCAAACAATACGGATAGTATTATGAGTGTCCTTTTAATGCCAATATTTTGTGACCTTATGTATTTAAAATACATGACATAGGTGAAATCAAAATACCTTCATTTCTATAAAAACTTAATTTCTTAGTACAATTCTTGCCATGATTCTAGAACATTTTCTAAAACTTGTTGAATCAATGAATGATGTTATATTTGATCCATCCATATATATATATATATATATATATATATATATATATATATATATATATATATATATATATATATGACTGACATGCTTATAATTTGGAGAAGTTACATGTCTTTGAATAAGATATCAACCTGAATGCCAAATATTTTTTTAATAACAATTTTTAAGTTTATCTGTGCGAAATTGGGACGGATAGGTCAAATATTGAAACTGATGTATAAATATAGATACAGCTAAGGTATTAATTATTTTACCTTTTCCATACAGAGTAAAAAAAATTATTTAATAAAAACTAAGAGTAACTGGTGTCTTCATCATTATCTCAAGTAAATTTAAATCCTAAATATCATATCCTATACTTTAAGAAAAGTACGCCTAAACTTAAAAAGGTCATTGACCCCAGTCTAAATGAACTGATGATATAATCTTGCATTTTGATTTAGGCAATGGCAGTCATAATACGTTGATTATTTGCCCTGGCACTCTGTTTTTGTACTGAATAACCCAAATTGAAAAATATAATGGTTTGATTTACGAATTTCCAGGAAATTGTATCAAATGTCTTTTCAAAATCTATGGACAAAATTACATCAAGTATATCTTGGTTTCTTGTTTCAAAAAAAGAATGTCATATATTATTCTAATATTTTCCCCAGTAAGTTTACCAGAAATAAATCCATTCTGGTCTTCATGTATTATAATATTTAAATCACTTATTATTGTCCTTGCAACACTTACCAGTCCCAGTAGACAGTTATTTGCATTGAATGTTCCTATGCAGCCCATTATGCCAATAAAAATAATGGCCGCTCCAGCCCCCATTAAGATGAACGCCGGAACTGACATCTTTGTGGTCTGTACAGAGGCCTCGAACTCACGTATTGAGAGGTAAAACCAACAGCTCAATCCCAGAACACCGGGACCGGAAAACTGAAATACAGGAACGCCAAGAACTTTGTAAGCAAGCAAGCACGGAACACGCATAGTACGTTTCCCAAACATATGTAATTTGTACACGAATACAGTAGTTGGTCCATTTAAACAACATCGTTGTGAAAATGCAAGGTTATGGCATGTTGGAACAAAGTATATTACCATCATTGCTTTTCGTTCAGTTTTTATATTCCTTTTGTTTTTCTTCCTCACTCAATCCCTGTTTACATTTCGGTTGGAACAATGACTTCATTCTATTGAAATTCGGGTCTTTAAAATAGTGGAGAAAGAAAGCAAAAAACATAAAATATCTCTGGTACCACTCTCCAAACTATATCTCTTATCATATATTTCACTGACCAAAAATCAAAACATATTCCGTGTTGAGAACATATTTTTACAAAGCCTGAAATGTTCGTGTATTGATAGAATAAAAATACATTTGGCAACTCTCTCTCTCTCTCTCTCTCTCTCTCTCTCTCTCTATATATATATATATATATATATATATATATATATATATATATATATATATATATATATATATATATATATATGGACACGCCTTTCACGGACTTGGTGACACACCAGAATATTTCAGTGGAATTTCCCTCCCATGTATATCCAAACAATGATAAGAACTTGTTTGTCATCTAAATGCTGTTATATACATGTTCCTCCACTAATCAAACATGGTATGTCTTATATTTATCCATTTGTTGGTCAAATACAGGATGCGATAGGATATGCTTCGTATTTAGCTTACATGCATCACAGACTTGTAATCTCCGTGTTTCCCAAATAGTTTCTGTTGTACGTTTTCCAAACATTTCCTAGGTACACACAGGCGCGATCATAGAAAGAGCTCAATGACACATACGAAACAATATTCTCTACAGACTAATACATACATTATCCAAATGTATGTATGTATGTATGTATGTATGTATGTATGTATGTATGTATGTATGCATGTATGTTAAAAGAATCAGTGGTGTAAACAACATATGGTACGTATACGTGAATAAATATGTATATATACACGCACTTCTTGTACTTTTAAAAGAATATTACAGCAAACACCATTCTATTGTCCGATAAAATAATCCTGATCTAGAAATGTACATATAAACACAGAGAAAATAAATACAGAGAAAGCCGGGGATGGGGTAATAATAAACTAAATAATAAAACAAGAAAAAGAAAAGAAAAGCAGTCTTCCAAAAGTATGAAATCTAAGATTTCTGAGATTGCTGGCTTGGATTGGCCACGGCTCTTGTACTCTGACGACATTGGCTCTTGTACTCAAACGACAGTAGCTATCAAATGAAAGCAATTCATGGCTTCAAATCATGATAAATATTTACAAAATCCAGGTAGGAATGATAAGGAAGATCTGCTTTTAAAAGTTTAAAAATATAATAAAATTCAAAAGTATGGGGATGAGGAAAGACGAAAATTCTTAGTCTGGATTGGACAGTAAGCTTCCATACTGAGTATTTTCCCCCCATAAAAGAACAATGTAACAATACATTTTGCTGTAAAGTGAGCATGTACCTGGGAAACCTTGGCGCCAGACTAGACCTGTATTTATTAAACAGAAATGGCACAGCTAATTTTGTTTGGATAAATACATCTTATAAAAGACACAATGTGATCTAATTACCAGTTTTTGATCTTTATGATAAATGATACAGATATTTTCTGGCAAGAAATTTTTCCGGGCTGGGGAGAGAGGCAAACATGTAGTGGTCAGCTGTTAAGTTCTCCAGATGTAGTCCAAAATATGTTTAGATGTGAAATCCAGACCACCCACCACCACCCCTTCCTCCTATATGCGGGGGACCATGTTTTCTGCTTGAACATTTTAAAAAGGAAATGTGGAAAAGTCCGAATAAACTGAATGTTTGAACCTGTAAGTTAATATTATGCATGCTAACTTATTCAGAACGGGACTTAAGTTGAAGACTTCCCAAATCGTATTGATAATCATACTTGTGTGATGAACACGTGCATTTGGAAAGATTTACACAAAACACTAAGTTTATACAGGCGCCATTGTTTAGATAACAGATCGCAAAATATTAATAACAACCTTACTTATGGAAATAATTAGTTTTGCATATTCAATCTGTAGATTTTGAGATTCCACTTCCATACAAACAACAGAAAGTTATTTACTAACCAGTGCAATTTAAAATTGGCACTCCAGAAAAAAAATATACAACACATTTCGAAAAAGGAAAAATTGAATGAGAAATGTATTGCATGGCGAAGACTTTATGATTTTACACACAAGCAAAGTACATGCAAATATAAACATACATACAAATATAAACATACATACAAATATAAACATACATACAAATATAAACATACATGCAAATATAAACATACATACACAAATATAAACATACGTACAAATATAAACATACAAGTATAAACATACATACAAATATAAGCGTACATAGAAATATAAATATAGAAATATAAACATACATACAAATATAAACATACATACAAATATAAACATACAAATATAAACATACATACAAATATAAACGTACATACAAATATAAACATACAAATATAAACTTGGTATGGTTTCCTCTGGAGAAATGTATGTGTCTGTTGTTATTGATTTTTATATACTTGATGTACAAACCGGACGTAGTGGACACGAAACTCAGCAATTTTGTCTCTCTGATAAGTTAGTGATTGTAGCATAATCGTCCGAAAATTTGTTTGTGCCAAACCATCAGCTTACATCCTATATACAAGCATACGTTAATTCGGTTGAGCTGTTTATACCGTGCAATCTATCATTACCATGACAGCAGACGAAGCAATCTTTAATGGTAAACACTTCACGACTCTCGCGTTCGGACGATTAGAGTACAGGTAGCTATCCTTTACAAGGATAGATATATGAACCAACAGAATCCCAGGCTATCCCACTCTATCATCGAGCTGACATGACACATCCGTATGTGAAAGCATAGTCAATATGATACACAGTATGCGTTGTAATGTCCATCAAAGCTGACTGTTTATATCGAGTGAATACAGCCACCTTTCCTTATATGTGATGAAATGTTTCTTTGAATGCTATAGGGTTTTTTTGGGGGGTGTGGCTTTTTTAGGAGTCTTTTTTTAAGTTTCTGCTGTAAATTAGATGAACTATATGAGTCTGGGGAGGAAGGATAATGATCAATTTCATCAATTTGCGATACGTGCATGCCCGTACGCGAGCGCGTTTGAAATATTCTCTTATTTTTAGTAATTGAAATGCTTCAAATGGTTTGCTGAATTCAACATTTTTCAATTTTTTTTATATTTTGTACCAAACGAAGATTATAGTAACAATAATTTATTTCATTGTATAACATAAATACATTTATTATACAGTTCTGTATCGAGGAGACATTTCCGTTGTAATCCACGTGTGTTAGTATCTTTATAAAGGCGAGATTCTACCGTATGTGATACGTATATTTATCAAAACTTTTTATTCTTGGCTTCTCCGAAAACAGTCTTAAACGTTCTAAACGAACTAATTAAATAGCAAGTAAATTTCACCTATTTTCTCCAATCCCGTTTCAAAAGAAATTTTTAAAAAAACTTCTTAATTTCATTCATGTTATCATATATTGATATCCATATAATTTGGAAACTTGTGTAACAAAAATAAAACAAACAAATAAAAAGACTTGTTCCTGATCAGAAATAAACTGTAAGACATTATGACCCTCGCTACAACTCCAAGCCCACTGGTGCTAGATCTATCATCTATTTTATTTCATTGATGAATTCGATGTAAATTCTGATAATATTTCGGCTCTGAAGAAGAAAAAAATATCTAGGCAGAATCATCGTTTAAATACCGGTACTAACGTGGCGAAGCGTGGGAATGGTGCGCTTGCCCCGAACGTCAGAGGTCTAAGGGCGCCAAAAAGCTGTGAAGAATAGTATTTGAATGCTAGGAAAATCCACAAAATGTCATTATATTGCAGGAAAATCGCTGGCAGCCATGGCTCCGTCCGTGCCCCGCTGGGCGAGTTCACAACGCTCCCTCAGACAACCTAGTTGATGGGAGGGGGCACTAGCCCAATCCCAAGAACCCTCCCCCAGCTTCAGCACTTCGGTCGTTAGAGTCCAAATCAATTGCGAAAGAATACATTGGGTTAATCACTAATGTCTACGCTATATGAAAAAATGAGTTCCTGGGACTAATCAACCTGCAATGATTGCTCTGAAAATCGAACGTTTCGCTTTTAAAACGAATTTTGGTAGGTCGGTAATTTTTGTAATGTAACTTTATTGTCAGGCATTTTCGTGAACCATGTAACTTCTGTCAGTTTGAGGTACAAATGTATATGCTTGGTATTCCGAAGAATGACATAGTTTTAATTTTACGACGTTGGAAAGGACAGAGTTCACTGGTTTGGCTTTGATCAACGTTCAGAATGATGTCGGTGGAGCGCGGTCTATGTCGCACCTGTGGATATTAACATTCGTTTACGTGGCAGTCATAATTCCTTGTAGAATATATAGTGATAAGCTATCATCAAAATGATTTTAAAAAATATTCTCAATAACTATAGAAAATGTCATGAGAGTGAAATTGATTGTTGATTGGAATTAATTGTGAACGGTTATTCTTTCGATACAGAGGTTTATAAGATTAAATATAGGTCGTTTTATGGACAATATAAAGGCTTATTATTAACAAGAATAAAAAAATTTATGATTTACATGTTTTAGCATTAGAATGAATATTTCCGGAGAAAAATGCAAATTCTGAAAGCGGTCGAAATTTCTAATGTTAACGTACGGAGTCTTCAAAACAAACTTTGTCGAAGTGCTCCGAGGCTAATTAGAAACAAACCGTCGGTGTTATTATAGCATACAATATTGTGTGAACAATGCACCCGCTTGGCTTTAGGAACTAATCTTCCTTGTGCACAAACGTTTACGGATCGAGGCAAATTCACATTTGAGAATGAAAGTTCTGATCATGATGCCGTAGTGATAAATTAGGTCCGGGCACCAACCCCATCCTTACCTTTGCAACTTTAAACAATTGTACTCATCATCCATTAGTATCTGGAATTTGGCAAGGTTTTATTTGGCCTTCAAACGCGTTGTCGTTATGTATAGCTTACCAAATAACCTAATGCAAGCTCAGGCCCATGCTGTGTCTTGAATTTAAAAATATTTTTTTTTTATTCCATATAAACTTTTATATCTTGAACCTTGCCAGCCATGTTTAGCCTGCATGTCTGGCTGAACAAGCATCGTTTTCTTTAACTCGCAGCGTTTCCTCTAACTCGTTTCGTTTCCCCTAACTCGTATCATTACCTTCAATCGTATCGCTTCCTGCAATTCGTATCATTTCAGTTTGTGACTGAAAGCTTTGTCCTACGTTAAATCTTCTGAGCAAAGATAATCCTACTTAATATTGCGAAGAACTGAAATCATCGAGGCTTTTCATTTTAAAGTTCATGTATTGGAGGCTTTTCATCTTAAAGTTCATGTATTGGAGGCTTTTCATCTTAAAGTTCATGTATTGGAGGCTTTTCATCTTAACGTTCATGTAATGGAGGCTTTTCATCTTAAAGTTCATGTATTGGAGGCTTTTCATCTTAAAGTTCATGTATTGGAGACTTTTCATCTTAAGGTTCATATATTGGAGGCTTTTCATCTTAAAGTTCATGTATTGGAGGGTTTTCATTTTAACGTTCATGTAATGGAGGCTTTTAATCTTAACGTTCTTGTAATGGAGGCTTTCATCTTAACGTTCATGTAATGGAGGCTTTTCATCTTAACGTTCATGTAATGGAGGCTTTTCATCTTATAGTTCATGTAATGGAGGATTCTCATGTTAAAGTTCAGGTATGGAGGCTTTTCTTCTTAACGTTCATGTAATGGAGGCTTTCATCTTAACGTTCATGTAATGGAGGCTTTCATCTTAACGTTCATGTAATGGAGGATTTTCATCTTAAAATTCATGTAATGGAGACTTTCATCTTAAAGTTCATGTAGTATAGGCTTTTCATCTTAAAGTTCCTGTAATGGAGGCTTTTCATCTTAAAGTTCATGTAATGGAGGTTTTTCATCTTAACGCTCATGTAATGGAGGCTTTTCATCTTAAAATTCATGCAATGGAGGCTTTCATCTTAAAGTTCATGTATTGGAGACTTTTCATCTTAAGGTTCATATATTGGAGGCTTTTCATCTTAAAGTTCATGTATTGGAGGGTTTTCATCTTAACGTTCATGTAATGGAGGCTTTTCATCTTAAAGTTCATGTCGTAGAGGCTTTTCATCTTAACGTTCATGTAATGGAGGCTTTCATCTTAACGTTCATGTACTGGAGGCTTTTCATCTTAAAGTTCATGTAATGGAGGATTCTCATGTTAAAGTTCAGGTATGGAGGCTTTTCTTCTTAACGTTCATGTAATGGAGGCTTTCATCTTAACGTTCATGTAATGGAGGCTTTCATCTTAACGTTCATGTAGTATAGGCTTTTCATCTTAAAATTCATGCAATGGAGGATTTTCATCTTAAAATTCATGTAATGGAGGCTTTTCATCTTAAAGTTCATGTAATGGAGGTTTTTCATCTTAACGCTCATGCAATGGAGGCTTTTCATCTTAAAATTCATGCAATGGAGGCTTTCATCTTAAAGTTCATGCAATATAGACTTTTCATCTTAAAGTTCATGTAATGGAGGCTTTTCACCTTAACGTTCATGTATTGGAGGCTTTTCATCTTAACGTTCATGTATTGGAGACTTTTCATCTTAAGGTTCATGTAATGGAGGCTTTTCATCTTAAAGTTCATGTCATAGAGGCTTTTCATTTTAACGTTCATGTAATGGAGGCTTTTCATCTTAACGTTCATGTAATGGAGGCTTTCATCTTAACGTTCATGTAATGGAGGCTTTTCATCTTAAAGTTCATGTAATAGAGGCTTTTCACCTTAAAGTTCATGTAATGGAGGCTTTTCATCTTAACGTTCATGTAATGGAGGCTTTTCATCTTAAAGTTCATGTAATGGAGGCTTTTCATCTTAAAGTTCATGTAATGGAGGCTTTTCATCTTAACGTTCATGTAATGGAGGCTTTTCATCTTAACGTTCATGTAATGGAGGCTTTTCATCTTAAAGTTCATGTAATGGAGGATTCTCATGTTAAAGTTCAGGTATGGAGGCTTTTCTTCTTAACGTTCATGTAATGGAGGCTTTCATCTTAACGTTCATGTAATGGAGGCTTTTCATCTTAAAATTCATGCAATGGAGGCTTTCATCTTAAAGTTCATGTAATATAGACTTTTCATCTTAAAATTCATGTAATGGAGGCTTTTCATCTTAAAGTTCATGTAATGGAGGTTTTTCATGTTAACGCTCATGTAATGGAGGCTTTTCATCTTAAAATTCATGCAATGGAGGCTTTCATCTTAAAGTTCATGTAATATAGACTTTTCATCTTAAAGTTCATGTAATGGAGGCTTTTCACCTTAACGTTCACGTATCGGAGGCTTTTCATCTTAACGTTCATGTAATGGAGGCTTTTCATCTTAACGTTCATGTATTGGAGACTTTTCATCTTAAGGTTCATGTAATGGAGGATTCTCATGTTAAAGTTCAGGTATGGAGGCTTTTCTTCTTAACGTTCGTGTAATTGAGGCTTTTCATCTTAACGTTCATGTAATGGAGGCATTTCATCTTAGCGTTCACGTAATGTAGGATTCTCGTCTTAAAGTTCGTGTCATAGAGGCGTTTCATTTTAACGTTCAGGAAATGGAGGCTTTTCATCTAAACGTTCATGTAATGGAGGCTTTTTAGCTTTACGTTCATGTAATGGAGGAATTTCATCTTCAAGTTCATGTAATACAGGCTTTTCATCTTAAAGTTCCTGTAATGGAGGCTTTTCATCTTAACGTTCATGTACTGGCGGCTTTTAATCTTAACGATCATGTAATGGAGGCTTTCATCTTAAGGACACACGGTGCTAATGATATGGAAAAATGGGAACCAGCCTGAAAATGGGTGAACATAAAATAGAGTATGTAAGGGTTTGGCTGGATGGACTGGTTAATAATGTAAGTTATGTTGTTGGAAAAACAATCTTTCGAGAACTTATCCTAGTTGTAAGTGAAAACAAATAGAGACATTGTTTCATCGATGGAATTTCAGTCCTTTAATAGCCTTGAGTTTGGAACACTCATTACTAAAATTAGCACCTGACTGTTTGGTGTTGAATTGCAAGCATTTGTTTCAAACACATGCAGGTCCAGAAAATACAACGGCTATATCCTTTCCTCTACACAGAATCTGACATCCAGGTTTCATCTATACGAATAAATATAGGTTTGATCGTGAGCACTCAAAAAATTGAAGTTATTGAATTTTTAATATCATAGTGTTTGCATGGGTTTACTATGGGAACTGAATTAGTACCGTCAGTCCTTAAAAGCTTTTCATCTTTAAGTTCATGTAATGGAGGCTTTTGCTTAGTTTGTATTGTTTGTTCTTTTATTTGTTATATCCATTGGATTAAAAAAAAATTTGGACTTGACCTTGTCCGGAATCAAGTTCATTTTCTACCTGACCTGATTCATTGATTTTGGTTTTGTAAACACCAAGTTCAAATGTTCATGGAAAACAAAACAATTCCAGAAGGTGGGGTTAAAAAAAGTTTTCATACGATCGCAGCCAATCAGTAAAGAAAATACTGCACAATAAGTTCATGGGCTTATTTGGACCAATCAGGATCACACAACGTGATATGTTCACATGTTATTATATCAAAAATATGTAACTGCACACACTATAGGCAAAGTGTACCGACTATGTGATAATAAATAATATGTTTTTAGGCCCTCGTTAAGAAAGAAAGAAACATAAACAAAGCATTAAGTAGAGTACACGTAGTATATTCCTCGTTACACATAAATGTAGACAGGCTATTGCAACTTTGTATGATTGGTTCTGTGAACACTGTATTCAAATCTTATGGGACGTTGACACCTAGCCGTTACAAAATCAAAGGTTCTTGTACGTTACTTGGTGCAAATTCTGTTTTCTTTTTCTCCCTTATGTATAAGAGCTGAGAGAAGGGTAGAAAGGAAGCAAAGAGGATAAATTCTGCACCATGTTTAATTCATTTGTAAGACGGGGATTATTATTTTTACCGTTATTTTATTGCAACACTAATGACTAATTAGTGGAAATTCATCAAAGATTTAGAAAATATAGCAGTGATAGCCTACTGTCGAAATATAACCTAACGTTTAAACAATATAAATGTATGTTAATGCACCATTTGCGAATCATAAATTGAAATACCAGTAGTAATAGTGTATCAAATTGCTTAATAATTGTGTTGTGTTTTTTTTTCAGATCGTGCGTATGGCATATGGCCTGTCATAAGGAAAGAAGAGAATCTCCAAGCTACTGATGGTGTGGAATTTATCTGGCTTAGCTGGAAAGTTCCAATTCAGGGAGTTTAGAAGTTATTTATCATCTTTAATATAATTGGATCATTAGAAATGTGGTCGGATATCACAAGTTAGTTTATTGTAAACTTATATAAATGTTTTGATAGTGACGACCCACAATTAGCAAAAATAAATTCAGGTGATATATATATATATATATATATATATATATATATATATATATATATATATATATATATATATATATATATATATGTGCGTGAATTAATCACTTTTGAATACTCGTAAATTTCCAGGGAACATTGCTTTTCTAAACAATATTGTTTGGCTTGTGCATCGTCAAAGAATCGTCTAAGGTGGAACCATGTTTTTGAATTTCTCTTTGTCACGTGAGCATTCATCTGTTCATGCAGAGGATATTGCAATTATAAATAAAAGTGATAGCAAAAATGAAGGCAACAGCAGGTACTGAACCTCATTATTTCAGACGATATAATTGCTAGAAGTGTGTACATTTGTATAACTTTAATCGAAATATGGGCAAGTAAATAACCAGACCTTAAAAAAATAGTAGTAAAGTAAATAAGCATGTAATCTCGCACGTGCATTGTAATGTAAGGATAGCTGATAATTCCGGCGTTTTCTTGCACATCAAGAGACTAAAATAAATAAAAAATAATAACTAGGTATGACTAATTTTAGAGCTATTTAATGTAACACAACAAAACTATTAAACGATAACATTAATAACAAGAGGGTACAAATGAGTAAAGCAATTTACAATGATGTGAAGGCTTGTGTCAACCAATTGTCAAAGTAATGTATTTGAAGTGTTTTTATGCGTGTTTTACCACCGTTACTTTTTTCTTTGTTTTTGAATAACACCAGTCTTGCCAGTGCAGAGGAAGCTATGGAAGTATTATTCAAAACAAGAGTTATTTCTTTCAATGTATGCAGATGATCTACTACTTCTTAAAGGACACGTCGTATGAGCTTTAAACGATTTTAAACAAATTTAAGTATTATTCTATCAAATGGAAAGTATAAGTCTTGAAAAAAAATAAACACAGAAGCTATGTAACTATAAAAAAGGGTATTGTGGCTCTACTAAAATCCTAATTGAATCTTAATGCATATATTTGGGTTGTATATTTTCTTCCAAAAACTCATGGTACATGTGTAAATAGAACAAATGTTTTGTCTTCTTGAATCAATAGTCCATCACCCCAACATCACTTTCATCAACATACTTTTTAAATGAGTGACTAAAATTTGGAGCTGAAAGAACTGGCGCACTCTAAGAGCCTTTAACTTATCAAAATCCTCCTGACATTTTTCAGACCAATGAAATTAGTTTTTTTAATCAGCAAATTGATCAGGGGTTCAGAATCATGGAAATATTGGAGCAAAAATTCCGAAAATATCCAGCCGTACAAAAATAATCGCATCAGCTGCTTTTTACTGATAAGCACAGGGAATCCAATGACAGCCTTGACCTTAACTTCTATAGTTTTAATTATTTACGGTGTCAAACGATTAGTCATAAAAATGTTACACAAGCGCGGCAAAACTCACTTTTGCCTAAATCAGTTGTTAAATTTGCATTACTGAGTCTAGGAAAAGAATTGTTTCCAATTGATCTTTCCATGTGTCGTTGTAAATGCTGCCATCATCGATGTAAGTGTCACAGTTATCTAAACCAGATGTAATAATGTTCATTAAAGTACAAGTCAAACCTTACACCCCAAACGGAAACAATTTATATTGATAAATTCCATCTGGAGTTACGAATACTGAAATTTTCTTTCCCTTTCTGTGAGTGAAATTTGCGAAAATACTTTCATAAGTTCAGACTTGGTGACATATTTTGCATTTCCAACTTTGTCAATTCAGTCATCGATTCTTGGCAATGAAAATTAATATTTTTTGGTCACACAGTTCTCTTTTCAATAGTCAGTGTACGTGGTTTATCTTGTTTCGGCACAAAAATACACAGTAAACTCAAGTCACTTTCACTTGTCTCAATGAAATCATCCTCTAGCAAATACTGAACTTCTTATTTCAAACATTCCGGTTTGAGAAGATTCATCCTGTAAGGACGCTGTTTCACAGGCGTCGAATCTACAATTTCAAAGTCATGATACATTTATTTGTTCGTATTGGAACATCTGGAAAAAAGTTTTCATATTCAAATAATAACTGTTTCAGTTCATTCCTTTTTGTAGTTGAAGATGTGAAAGTTTCTGGTCCAGATTATTCAATATTTCTGAATTCCGAAGATTGGCACCAAAGTCACTACAGTCCGATTGCATTCCATCGCTTAAACTATCACAGTGTGGAACAGGTACAAATTAATTGAACTGAATGATTAGCAGGCTATCTCAATCAACGTACTCCTTTGACATATTTATATGGCGAAGTTGTTTTTGTTTTCTCCTCCCATGAATGTTAATGATATAACGTAAGTCACTTAATTTTTTATTACTTTCTTACATTTTAATATTCGCCGTAAACGTAGTAAACGTAAACTTCTGTCTCAAGTCGAATGAAATAATATAATTTTTATTCATGTCAAACTGCATCCTACCACATATTCATGATATCTCCTCCAATCAAATATTAGTTTATATCAAGGAATTGGTTGTCTTGGAATGTCACAATCAACGTCGCGTATTGTTGAATATGCCTTGCCACTATGCAGCTCTTACTACCTTCATGGCATACGATAGACACATCACTACTTCTTCTGACCATTCAAAAGACGCTATACCACTTCGTTTCTCTGTCTGCGCAGGTTCGAGTCTCAGATTCAGCCAATGTGGGTATGTGAGAAAGCTTGCCAGTAGCTTCTTGTGGGTCGGTGGTTCTTTCCGAGGTTTTCCTGGGTTTTTCCTCCACCATTATTACTGGCCGCCATGTATAGCCTATCGTGTACTGAAAAATGGCGTTAAACCCCACAACAACAACAACAACAACCACTTCGTTAGATTAACTCAGCACTCTTACATAATTTTTTTTTCAATTCTACGCATTTAGAAATCATATTGGGTAGCCGTCCTTTGATAACCCCTTCACTATATCACTGCCTGAATTCAAACTATGTCAGCACCAAATGTCATAATTTCTTGCGACTAAAGAGGAAATTAATTTAATTTGTTTAGATACTAGCTGCACGTGCTAAAAGCGATCAACGTATGTATTCTTCTCTCGAAAAAAATAATATTAAATTGTGAGATTTCGATAGAAAGTGATCATTGGTGCAACCTATTACATATTATGAACATTATAAGCTTTCTCTTATGTATTCGTTACACCTTGGCAAATATCTGGCTCATTAGGCGCTTTAGAGACTTTTCCACAGCAGTGCTACTCGCATATGCGACAAAAGTTCTTTTCCAGTACACCTTCACACCCACGACCTCCTTCACTGATTGGTACAGTGTTGTTTGTGCTGTACTCACACGGGATCATTCGATCTTCTCGGTTCATATCATAACGATCGTGACTGACCTTGTTCAAGGATACAAGTGGTTCTCGAAATCATGTGCACGCAAACACTTCGTCTTGAGATTACCTCTGAAGTTCAATGTAAAATGGTTGACATTCTTCCCGTTAGCGTATGTTCTTCCTATTGGAACATTCTCGGACCATCTAAGAGTGATAATCTACAAATTTATGGCTGTTTAAGACCACGATTACACATCAGGTGGACAGAATTTATGCTTACCAAAGTAAACAGCACTGCTGGCATGACCACAGGGGCTCGTTACAAAGAAAATTTGGAGTATCCGTCCTTAAATCAAGGGATGGGGGTTCTAACCTGTAACAATAAAACACAATGGAAGACACCAACCCACACCCCTCGGTAGTTCCAATACTGCTAGTTTATCCTGTGTCTGCTAATTTCCAACTTGAGCCAGTCGTAATCAAGAATAGTTCAATTTTCAAAACAGCTCGACACACTTAGTTCAGTTTGTGACATAATGGAGAAAATGCAATAATTGTTCGCCGATTTGGACGTTGAGACAAATATTTTCTAGAATTGCCGTTTTGCATTCGGATAGTCTTGTATTTCACCATTGACCGAAAGGTAAGATCCGAACAACCTCGAGTCCGCAGTAAATATCGTTAATGTACATTGTGATGCGTTTTAATTTTGGTGGCAAAAACAAACATTGATTTTGGTAAATTTGGTGCTTATTGCTGGTTACATTGTTGCACAGTGCAATGTTAACTCCTGTAACATACTTATTGTTGAACTAAAGATTTGAAGTTGTTCGAATCTTACCTGCGACATACCTCTTATTTTCAGAGGAAGAGCTGGGAAACTTGACTTCGGGTCATGTACCTTCTTCGGCTCTGATGCCACGTTTCCTCAGACTTTTCAGTCGACTATTGACTTGTGGATACCCTCGACTGGCAGAATTATACGTTCGCACAACCGGTTTCCTCTCTTTCTTTTACAAAATTATACCATTCCTTATCAGATATTTATATATAATAAAAAACAAGGACGCTCACAATTTAGATGAATGGTTAGGAAAACGGGTGAGACTGTTTTCTTTATATTATCCGACTGCAATTAATAAAGCACGGATCGTCAACATGCTCCTCCTATCACACATCAGCGACATCTTGTTTACCTATTTTCCACATTACGTTCTTACCCAACCTTCAAATATTTCAGCAAAATATTTCGGTAATTACCATCAAGCAATCTAACTATCAAGTCTTAAATATCAATGGTTGCAACGACGGAAACGTAAAGTACGATCCAGTTATGATGACAATCGTCAAGAGGCCCGTGCATCGAAACAACAATGATATCAACATGCGTATTGTATATATGGTACATTTTGTATACTGTTTCTTTGTATTTTTGTTTAACGTATGTCTTATATTCACTATGAATTTGTTTGGGTTTTAACGATCCTCTGGGACTTCAAGTAACCAGGTAGGTATGTTTCGATGTAATTTTCTACGATTTTTCGTAAAATCCGTTTTCTATTGTTACAGTCCGCTTCGGATGCGGGAGGTCGTGGGTTCGAACCCCAGCCGTTTATACCAAAAACATAAAATGGTACTAACAGGTGCCTCGCTTGGCGCCCAGCATTAGTATTAGGACTGGTCGGCCTGGTGTCAGGATAATGTGATTGGTGGGACATGATGCAACGTGTCTGCGGTATGATGCCCCAGTGCTAGACATCACTATAAACTGCCATATTGCAGACATCGTAGCGATATGACTGAAAAATTGTTAAAGCTACGTTAAAAATCTAAATCTCACACACACACACACACACACACACATTCTCTCTTTCTCTCTCTCTCTTGTTACAACTCAAATCTGTATGATTTTTATAGAAGCAGACTGTGTGTTATCTACATGTAACGATAATTTTACATTGTAGAAATATAATACAGTGCTCCCTTATATTATACAGTTGATGAGTTAAGTAGCATTGCACAGAAAAGATGCTACATGCAGAAAATCACTTATATTAGCAAATTCTATCACGATGACCTCTATAAGTTGAAAATATATGAGTTTTGGGAAAGTAATTAAATATGAAGTCATTTGACGTGCGCTTTACCCAAAATGCGGACAGTCTTGTGCAAGGATTGGGTTTTGCAACAATCGCGCAACTCTAGAGCACAAGGGCGAGTCATTTAGTTAAACCTGTAGCCTTTTATGGAGTATATGTATGTATTCTATGTCCCAAGATACATACCACCATATCGGCCAATTCTGCGCATCGGGTAATTCTGCGCAACGATACGTCATTTCTGTAAACATTGGATCACGTGTTATTTTTGTCAAAAATACATTTTGTATCAAGAAAGAAAGATCGTACTTTAATTGAGAAAAGTGATATTCATAAAGTGTACAAAAATATCTCACATTTCGACTCGAAATGCATATAAAAATGTGTTTTCTAATGTCAACATGAAGACCCACTCCATAACCTTCTTGAACCTGTAACTCAGAAAATCCCATTTACTATGTATTTGTTAGAATCATACAAATATATACATTTTATAAAAGATGGAAATGTATACCTTTAAAAAATTATGCATCTTAATCCAAGTTTCCAGTTTTGCAAGAAGTTGTCCTACAAATACAAAATCATCTGCTATCCAATATGCGCTAGAACGGGATTCTCACGAACTTTCCCGGCGTATCGTCTGTTTCTAAATTCTTTAGCCATTTTTCCCCATAAACAAGGCGTTGTAAATACATTACACCCTATTCAGCGTTGCTTCTCTTCTACATAATTGCTTATTTTTTATAAAATGTTGAACTTTACTACAAAAATTTTACAAGATCGGTTTAGTTGTCCTAATATCGCTTGCCATTTATTGGCATTGATACGTTGAATTTTGTAAAACTGGCTATAAACCTGACCAAATTACTCGACTGAACTGCTGACAGCGACAGTCCAAAGTAATGTATTTCTTTTCTCTAGCCTGATGGATACACGTTACATCTTTTTAAAGCTGTGTGCAGAATTGGTCGACATTTAGCGAGTCATGAAAACACGGGGGTGGTATCCCGTGTGTCCAAAATTAATAGTATTTTGAACAGAATATTCATAGTGACAATTGCCTCTTTTCAAATGGTAAGCATTGCAGTATTTTATTTTCGTCTATCTGTCGAATTCGGTATGCGTTTTGCTTCAATCTTGGAGACGAAAACCTTTGGTGAGCAGAAATGTCCGACATGTTTGGGAAAAGTACATGTGAGTTGTTAGAGCTCTGCCATTTCTTACAGGTATGATGCAAAAACACTTTTATTACGTTTAATGGTCTTTCTTTTTTCTTCTAGTGCCACACAACACAATAGATTGTTGTCTGAGTACATTGTGGAAAGTAACTCAGTTTTCTAAAGAGGTGTGCTGTATTCTTTTTATCCTATATCTTCTGAGAAATATAATATTTAAGGGATTGTTTCAACTTTCACTAGAAATTTATATGCATTTGTCATTTTAATATTATTCATTTTATTGAAAACGATTTGGCTGCCAACGTCATGATCGGCTGTAATTAATTTAAGAAATAAAATACCTGTAAGATTATATTACATGATGTCTGAGTATTTAAGATCCATGGTTCAATATTCAACATTATTATATGCTCATTTTTTTTCTCCATTAACTTTACATTGTCAGAATCGTTCAGTATTTTACGATATTGGACTTGCGCTCACTTCATATTGCACTCATAAAGGAACTACTTTCTATTGTAAATAAACAATGGACGCAGACGCCAGCACTTTTGATTTGTAAACTAGTCATGTACGTTCACGTAGTAGGCTCTTTACGTTTTGATTGATTAAATTTTTTTCTGAATGAACTAAAGCAGATGTTTCGTGGACTGCTACATACCAGCTGCTTTGCTACATTCCACGTTAACTTTTTTGATACAATGTTTCGCATTTAGGGTGGCGATAGATGCCAGATTTCATAAAATTGCTGGCCACCTACAAATAACATGCAAGTGACAAGGCATAAGCTGTCTTCGTTAGCTAGCAATATGAATGACAAAAATATACTTACAGTTTTACATCCTGAATTTTCTCAAAATGTACTTTCTTAGTTCTACAAATCCGAGTTACATGAGCTATGTCAAGGGTTCTCAAGCTTGATTCCACATTTCGAAATTGTACTGTAATTTCGACTATATTCCAAATGCAATTACATCCTCCTTACTGCACTCAAAATGAAATAAACATTATATTACAATGCATCTTTTTGATAATTGCAATTAAAAGACTTCATATTTCCCCCCACATTATGATTTCAAACATGCAGTGAAGAAACAGAAACACGCTTGCAGATGTCTACACACTGCTCCGTCACCGCTGAAATCCAATGTACTTCATATAGAATTTGCACAGATGAACTGAGTCTATAGTCACAGAATTTCGTAGAATCGACAAAAATACCAAAATCTATTAATTCCAGATCAAATGGAAAAGTTGTTGCAATGCGCATTCATTCAAAATATGACTCCAATTTTAAGTAGACCAAAACGACATTTTCTTTCGAAAGTTATGTCTAGCGTGCGACTAAGTTAAAATTTATCTGGGCGGAGTTAAGTGCTCATTAATAATGTTGTTGTTGTGTAATGATGAATCTGCGCTTGTGTATTTAGTTTGGAATACGGCATACATTCAGTTACTTTGTTCGTGTAGTGTATTTTTGTTTACATAATTAAGTCTTAGGTAGAATAAGAAAATGAGCATGTAACAAAAAGGTTATTGCATTTGTATGAGAAAAAAATGAATTCGTTCTGTCGGATGGATATACTGCACTCACAAGGTCGTGCACTATTTCCATTCGAAAAATTCATTCATATTTTTACATACAAATGCAGTAACCTATAATAATTGAAAGATTTTGAAATTAGAAAAAAATACTGGGTTCCTACTAAATTTATGTATATTTTGGCTGTCTTTGGCTCATTCGATATTCAATCTTTTCCACCGTATTTTAGAGGACAAAATTAGAAGCTGGTAAGCATTGAATGAATATAATAATTTTATGTGTAATTTTTTCTTGAGTGAATAACTTTGGGTGTGTCATTTTCTATATAGACTTGTTTGATTTAATAAGACTCCAGCGCACCTGAGCATTTTAAGAGTTTGGATTTTCCTTACAGCTCGATTCTGATATCCTCTTGCACCCCAGCGATATAACCATCATACATAGCGAAGGGTGATACTTGGTGAAGGAGGCAAACGTGTTATATGTATCTCTTCCGATCGGAGAGTTTCCCTGCCAGTACATTTGGATGTATCTCTTCCGATCGGAGAGTTTCCCTGCCAGTACATTTGGATGGGAGCCAGCGGCAAATCTGAATCCTTACATCATGCAGATATAATAAGGAGCGAGGGAGGGGGTAACTACCATTAAACGATGTTTGAAAGAAATTATTATAATAACTGTGTCCGGAAATATGTAAAATCATCCAAGTTACTATCAAGGTTATCCTATACAGATGAGTGACGTCCTGTCAATGTTAATCATGCAAAACACACTGCATTCACATTTCATTATCTTTATAACATACTGTCAATATCAGGCATGCAAAACACAATTCATTATCTTTTTAACGGTCAATGTTAGGGATGCAAAACACATTTCATTATCGTGCTAACATTATGTCAATATTGGGTATGTACATATTGCATTCCTATTTAATTTTTTAAGCATACTATCAATTTTAGACATGCAAAACAAGTTGCGTTCCCATTTCATTATTGTCTTAACATGCTGTCAACGTTAGGCATGTAAAACACACTGCATTCACATTTCATTATTGTCTTAACATGCTGTCAACGTTAGGCAAGTAAAACACATTGCATTCACATTTAATTATCTTTTTAACATATAGTCAATGTCAGGCATGCAAAACAGATTGCATTCACATTTCATTATCTTTTTAACATACAGTCAATGTTAGGCGTGCAAAACACTGCATTCGCATTTCATTATCTTTTTAACATACATTCAATGTTATTCATGCAAAACACACTGCATTCACATTTCATTATCTATTTACATACAGTCAATGTTAGGCACGCAAAGCACATTGCACTCCCATTTCAGCATCTTCCTAACATTCTGTCAATGTTTGGCGTTGCTTACCTCTATTTTGATGTTCAACATGCTAATTTTAGATCTACTTTGGGCCGATGACCTGTATTTCAAATTATTATTATTAATGTTGTTATTATTAGCAGTAGTAGTAGTAGTAATAGTAGTAGTAGTAGTAGTATTGCTATTGTTGCTGTAATTGCAGCAATACCATCATCATCATTACGACATAATATTAATCATAATAATGATTTTATGACAACAGTTATGACAAAACAAATACATCTACTCCTGCTAATGTTACTATTATTATTAGTATTAATATTAGTATTATTATTATTATTATTAGTAGTAGTAGTAGTAGTAACAGTAGAAGTAGTAGTAGTAGACGCACAGATGTAGATACACCGAAAACACACTTTAGAATATGTGCATTTTGAATGTTCATGTTCGAAGTTGTGGAAATGACCCTGTCGTATGGTCTAGAATTTTATTTTGAAAAACGTTAAAATACTTTCCTAATGTATCACCATATTTAGAAGAAAACAAAACTGAAGAAATCATATTTAAAAAAATAATACACTCGGATAAAATTGTATGTGTTATATTATATAATACTTGACAGTTACGTTTTTAAGCAAATTATAACAGCAGTAAGAAAGCATAACTCTGTTTTAAACCATGATTCAGTTATTGCTTGTAATAGCTTCCTTTTGGTTTTATTGTAGATTGTACATGTCGCTGCAACTAGAAATGAGTGTATGCACAAACATGGCGAGTAGAATAGCTACAGTACGAGTCAATTTCCTTTAAAGGGACATACAAGCTGAAACGCTGTGGGAAACAAACACCCTCCCCCCACATAAATGATGTGTTTTAAGTTAGAGAAAACCACGTTTGGTGTGAGAAAACAAATTCGGCCTAACGGTTTCCATGTCAATTTTCTACGCAGTTTAAAATATTATATGTTTCTACTCAGAACAAAACAGCTCTTAAGTTTTATAGCGTGTACTGAACATACATTATTCTCTTTTTGATGAATGTAACTAATTTAGTTTGACGTTTTATCATTTTATCTATTTTCACTTATTGGTGATTCCTTGACAGACTGATACGTAAATCCATGTTTTAAAACATTTCGTTATCATAGCTATTGAACCAGTCATAAATCTCATTAAACTACTTTGTTGTTTATCCACATAAGACGTTTGACTTCGACAACGAATATAATCCACTTTGTTTTGGATCAACAAATATATAGGAAATGGTAAACTAATGTCAAGGCCAAATATATGACAAGAATGATTTCCAGATATCTGAAGGCGATAATATTGTCGAATTTTAACAATGATCGCATGATTAAATACCAGTCAACCGAATATTTCAACCGGATACAATGTAACACTCCTGGACACCAGTAGACTGATCGACTTGGCAAAGTCACGTAGCATGAATAAAGTCAAGTAGCTTGTTACTTTTTCCGCCATAACGGGGCGTCGCCTTCGGTTTAGTAACACTCAATATCTTAACACAAACATGGATTTGTTTCGAATTGATGTAGATGTTTGGAGAGTCTGTGCACAATCATGCACTTAACAACTATCATGGGCGGAATTCAAACCATCTGCACACACCTGTGACACTTTCCGAGAAACATAAACTTAACCCCTGTTTATTCGAGTTTTTCCTTCTGTTGTTTCTCCTTTCGTTCTAATGAAGTGCAGTGATTTAAATGTTTTGCTCAAACTTGAATATTTAGTCTAATGCAACTCCGCTTTATGAAAACAACATTATTGCCTAATGCACAGACATACAACAGGACTGTACCACAACTTATTGAAGGTTATGTCTTGCACAATAATTATTTATACATACAGAAGAGGCGGCACAAAGTTTATGTTACACAACATATATACATCGGATGTTAACCAGTCAAAGCTGGTACATCAATAATGCACATATATAATGAACGAAAAAGAAGAAACGATGAAAAGCACGAATATGACGAAAACCGTGCAATGAGAACAAATATGACGACAACAAAAAATAAAAGAGTTAAACAACTGCAACGAAAAGAAACAAAAACGATGATTATAAATTTAAAGAGACTGGGTAAAAATCTATTATTATATGTTGTACACATTTTTGAGCTGCTTTGATATAAATTGTTGTTTATTGTTGAGACAGTAGCCCGAGCTTCGATGAAAGAGTTTAAAGACGTTACTGGTACTAAACGTTCAGATAAGTGATTGGCCGAAATAAATAACCTATTAGTAACTAAAGCATTTAAAAAAGTGTGTTTTGAATTCCAATCTCAATGAACAAGAGAAGTCCTGTTTCCGGTTAACTCCGAACATATTGATTTTCAATATTTTTGATGATTTTCAATCTATTCCATTTGTATCTCCAGGTGTTTCGAACAATATAGTTTTCATTTCTGAGTTTTAGTATGATTTCTCAATTATTGGCCGTAAATACACTTATTACACCTAAGGACGGACATTATCAATTAGAGGCGCGCGGTATGACCAGCACACCGGTTTACCGCGATCTTTCTTTCTGGTGGTACGTTCCACGGTACTTTTCTACTGTTCCGTTACGTCGGTATTTTCCGTCAGTAAGGAATTACCGAAATTTCTGAGCAGTCTTGTTACCAATTTAATGATATTAGCAGCAAGTTTTCAATTTTCATGATAACAGAATGTGTAAAAGTATAGGCTTTTTTTTTTTACATAACAGTTGCATTTGACACAAACTGATTTTAAATCTTACAACTATAATTATATTTATGATCCTTTAATCACATGTCCGACACATGTCGTGTATGCTATGTCGTGTTCAAATGGGTTGTCGTGAAACATATTCTAGCTAGAACGAACGTTTAAAATATTTGGGATCTTAACATTTTTTAATATAATTAATTTACTAAAGTGTCTAAATGTGTTATGTACATCTATTCATTTGAAAGAATACATTCTGTTCTGAATTTTACGTAATTTCCCAAGCAGATTAGATATTTTATCGTTTGTTGACCAATTGTGTTTTATGTTTACTGGGTGGTAACTGGAAATCTCTGATAAATATCTTGCCCGTGCATTGGCATCCTACTCAAAGTTTCCCTGCCTGTTATATCAATATTGTACCTAGTAAATTGTATGCAACAGTGTCAACACTTCCTATTTTTATCTACAAGCTCTCTCAGTAAGCATATCTTTCTCAGGGTGTCAGCTGTTGTGTAGGCCTAATCACCCCACGCTAGTAACAGTTTTTTAGATTACAATTTATACAACAATTAACATTCTCATAAGGTACTTATCATTTCACATTTTGGCGGGGGGTGGGGTCTTTCTAGCCGAGATAAACTATTTGCTTTGATTTCAAGATAATTGATTTTTTTTCAAATAATATATTGGACATACTATAATGTAATTTAGCTATAAAACAGAGCAACATATTTTTCCAGATTTTGACATACGGGTCAGGCCCCCGCCCCAGAACATGAAATTGTAGGTCTCTAATATAAATTCATTATAGCTTGGCACGCATCGCGGTAGGTTCCGGAATACCGGTGGTGTACCGCAGTCCAATCTTTCTCATGGTACGCAGCTCTAGTTAGTATTAACAATGACTGGTCGTAAATGTTCTATTACACCTAAGGACGGATATTTGCGGCATTCTAAAGAACGAGAACTGCAACATTTAACTGTATTTGGAAAGGAAGATAGAAAGAAAGGAAGAAGGAAATACAAAAACATAAACGAAGTTTATTATGAACTATTTCCGAGAAAGAAATTATAAACTTTTTGTGCCTGATGAAAAATAAGTTCATGCAAAGATAACAGGACCATAATAACGACATTTTATATCAGCGATGATTTAAAATACATTCTCCTTAACTGCAAAGTTTGACGTCATATTTTGTAATTGAAGGGCATTCCTACAAAAGCATATAGGCAAGTCAATCACCGTATTTCCGCTTCAAGCAGAATCCTTTTAAACCTGAGTAAAAGTCATTCAAGTTCCCACATAAAACATATCAAGTATAGGTCAATCACCGGCATATGTTTACTAGATGTATTTGAGAGTTTACTTGATCTTTTGAAGTATAACTGGGGGTGAGGTGATGTTTGTTTTGGGGTTTTTGATGGGGTTGTGGGTTGTTTTGTTGGTTTTTTTTGTTTGTTGTTGAGGCTGCCTTCTTATCTCCGTTGGGAACTGTCCTTCATTTTTGTCTGGTGGAGTTATTATGTACTTCTGAGAGAGAGTGACCGGTATAAGGTGAAGTTGTTGGCAACATGGACAGTGGAGAGAATACTGACATAGCTCTAAGCTACTTTCATGTATTATGACGGAAATTTATTTGTATGTGTAACGTAATTATGGAAAGTATGCACTATCTAAGCGTACAACTATCAAAATATCTGAACTAGAATTAAGTTCACTAACTATAGTAATTATTTAATTAAGGAAAATTAATTTTTTCAGAGTAGACAGTACCATTTTCTGAAAGTACACTAAATTATAACATCTATCAAAAGTAAAATAGAGGTTTATTGGGGGTCAAATTACCTTTGAAGTAAAAGACCCCGTAGAGCAAGTTGTCTTTTGAAAGGTGCACATCTGAAGTACGGCCAAGCTGTATATTATATACCCCAAACTACACCCATCAATCATAACAAAATAAAAAGATTTTTAAAAAAAAAAGTTAATTCAGCAACGCCTATGATATACACTGTCTTTTTTAAATAACCAGATACCCAATGACGAAAACTTGGGGACTTCTTTTCTTTAAAAATCAAACTCTATGTAATGTGTAAAACTGTAGAGCAGAACTCTATAGCACATACACTATAGCTCACCGAACAACACAACAGAATAACGGCTGACGCGCGATAAGCTAATGATAGAATACCTGTGTTGATGATGCAATGGCAAGTACAATACTTTCATTATAAAAAAATAAAAATACTTGTCTCTACGTGTAACATCTAAAATAGCATGATTCCAAAAGTAAGCTTAAATAGTTTATAATTGATACGCAAACAAACCACTCAGGAAATGTGTGTAACTTGTGCCCCAAGTATACAAACTTAAAAGCTTTCCAACCAACAAAAAAGACGTTAAAATATATTCAAACTTGAGACGTAATTCAAACCACCTCTTAAACAAATGCCATAATTCCAAAGGAGCATGGGCTTTCGCTGTTTCTTTGGTATGTTAAGCATGGGTGTTCCAAAATGTAAATTTGTAACTGCATCATGAATCATTCTGCTTACTTATGCCTGCCCTGTAAGTCGGTTGTTGCACACAAATCTGACTGAATTTGATTATGAACATTTACTATAACATATAAACAGTTATAATACATTTTATTGTTAAAATGAAAACATATTTTATACACTACTCTCAGTTGAGATAGTTTAAAATAACGCATATTTCAGCTGAGTATTCTAACATGACATATTTCATACCTTGATATTGGTAGAGATATTTAAAAATGTTGGATCCTTCACGCCTTGATGTCAGTTGAGATATTCTAACATGACATATTCTAACATGACATATTTCACACCTTACTATCGGCAGAGATATTTAAAAATGTTGGATCCTTCACGCTTGATGTCAGTTAAGATATTCTAACATGACATATTTCACACCTTACTATCGGCAGAGATATTTAAAAATGTTGGATCCTTCACGCTTGATGTCAGTTAAGATATTCTAACATGACATATTTCACACCTTACTATCGGTAGAGATATTTAAAAATGTTGGATCCTTCACGCTTGATGTCAGTTAAGATATTCTAACATGACATATTTCACACCTTACTATCGGTAGAGATATTTAAAAATGTTGGATCCTTCACGCTTGATGTCAGTTAAGATATTCTAACATGACATATTTCACACCTTACTATCGGTAGAGATATTTAAAAATGTTGGATCCTTCACGCTTGATGTCAGTTAAGATATTCTAACATGACATATTTCACACCTTACTATCGGTAGAGATATTTAAAAATGTTGGATCCTTCACGCTTGATGTCAGTTAAGATATTCTAACATGACATATTTCACACCTTACTATCGGCAGAGATATTTAAAAATGTTGGATCCTTCACGCTTGATGTCAGTTAAGATATTCTAACATGACATATTTCACACCTTACTATCGGCAGAGATATTTAAAAATGTTGGAACCTTCACGCCTTGATGTCAGTTGAGATATTCTAACATGACATATTTATCATCTTACTACCAAAAGAGATATTTTAAAGTGACAGACAGTTCACACCTATCTGTCAGTAGAGATATTTTAAAATGACAGTTCACATCTTACTGCCAGAACAGATATTTTAAAATGAGATAGTTCACAACTTACTGCCAGAACAGATATTTTAAAATGACAGTTCACACTTTACTGTCAGCGGGTATATTTTAAAGTGGAATCATGTTTATTATTAAAATTACAATCCACAGTTGAAACTCGTGACATCTAGCTGAGCATTCATGATTGTCATTGGTCCCAGCGTAATTTCTATACAAGTAAATGCGGAAACATTTAAAATAAACACCTTGATAATGTTAACTTTCAGCTTCAAACTTCCCGTTACTACATAGTGAAATATTTGATCGCTGCTAATGATACGCATAATATCACATTTAACACTTTCTGGTACTACACTCTAAAAACCTTAATAAAATTGTTTATTTGTAATACAGGCCCATGACACATATCCGTACATCATACGGTACAAATATGTGTTTATGCATGCAAAAAACAATACATCGTATCCATTTGAAATGTTATAAATAAAAGTAATCATTTATTTGGTTTCTATTTGGGTGTAGAGCAAATGTATATTGCACAGTAATCACTAAATGTACATCAAAGTGAACCTTAACACATGCATTGAGCCAACAGAGGTTTTGTGACATTGATGTACCGTCTATGAAGCAGGGGTTGATGAGAAAACGGCTTCTCTAATCTTTAAGGCTTTTACAGTAAACAATACTTAATTAGTCATCAGAATTTTCTAGTATCAATTTGTATAAAAGTCATAAATTTGCATAAAGTTGGATTTTTATATACAAAGGGTGAGTAAATATTTTCTTTGCAATTCTCCATACAGCGGACAGGAAAGTAAAGCATGGAATTCATTTACGATATTAGCATTAAACGTTTGACCCAATCTTTCCTCATAACAAATATTTTCATATCTTCCTCTGTTACATCTGACTGGCAAGTTCCCCACTCTAAGCATATAGGGATTATAACAGAAATCGCTATCCCCTAACAATTATATATATATCTATATATATATATATATATATATATATATATATATATATATATATATATATATATATATATATATATATATATATATCTGAAAAATTAAATCTTGACAAATGAATTTTATTCTCAATAACCTATATAAACGCAGTTTTTACAGACTTAATCTCATCCTCCAGCTTTTGCCAAAAGTATCATCACATCTCTGTCTAAACAATCTAATAAATGTGTTTCCATCATTTACTCCCCGAGTACAATGCCAAGTGTACACATAAATAGAAGCTTTCTAACATTGTTTGCCTGTAGTCGCGACACACACACACACACACACACGCGCGCGCGCGCGCGCACACACACACACACACTTAACTGTAAATTGTAGCATTGTTTAGGATATGTATCCTATTACATTTTTAGAATTCGAAGCCAAAATTTCAAAATATGTTCATATCTTATACCATGCAGACTAATTCTACCTATTTCATTATATACGACTGCATTTGAAGCAGACGTAGATGTACCAAGAATATATCAACAAATCAACAAATGAACCGTATCAATATATTTGGCATCATACAAACTCAGGATCACAGCCCCATTGTTAGGAATGGGATATATCTTCGAGTCAGACAAAGTAATCCAGGTGAAGGTAATTTGCAAAATTTCGAAAGACTTTGCTTCAAAATAAAAGACTTCTATGCGTGCAAAGACAGAGTTTGCTGATATATTTATTCGGAGTATTTTGAAGAAAACGTGCATCATAGATACTTGTAATATGATTCAATCTTAGCCTCTATAGGGCCATAGTACCACTTTTCGTAACGTCTGAGATAGCTACCTCTGAGAAGTACAAGCACTTGTTTTTGTCATATTCACCTTTTATTTCAACTTTATGCATCAGTAAAAATAGTTCTACGGTTTCTACCGAAACTCGCCTGTTTCCTTCAGCTAAAAATGGGTTCAGACCGTTCAAAAATAAAGAGTAAAAGGCGATAAAACACAGCCTTGGCATATGACCGATGGACAGTTAAACAAATCTGCAATATAATTGCCGGACTTAACATTTGCCGTTACATCATTATAAATTGCCGTTATGATTCTTAACATTTCCCCACTAATATTTTCACTGACTTGCTTTTGGTACAGTAAACGTCTTTCTACCTTATCAAAGGAATTTTCAGAGTCTATAATTACTGCAGAGAATCTACCCTTACGTTTTGTTAAATATTCACAGATTAATGTATATAATATCAATATATTTTCTGCTGTATATTAACCCGCTCTAAAGCTGGATTGCTCTTCGCCCACCAATTTAGTTTGCTTCTTATTTAAAATCTATGTAAACACTTTGATTAATACAGGTAGCAGATTAATGCCTCTGTAATAAGAGGGTTCATTTGCATCTCCTTTCTTCAGAATTGTGTGTGTGTGTGTGTGTGTGTCTGTGTGTGATTTGGACTTTTAACGTATCTTTTAACAATTTTTAAGTCATATCGCTACGATGTCGTTGTTGTTGTTGTTGTTCTAGAGTTTAACGCCATTTTTCAGCACAAGATAGGCTATACATGGCGGCCAGTATAACTGGTGGAGGAAAAACCCTGGAAAACACTAGGGAAGAACCACCGACCCACGAGAAGCTCCTGGCAGGCTTTCCCACGTACCCACGCTAGCCGAGCCCTGGACCGCTACGATGTCTGCAGTGTGACTGTTTATAGTGATGTCTAACACTGGGGCATCATGACGCAGACATGTAGCATCCATGTCCCGCCCAGACCCCAGGCCGACCATTCATAACACTAACCTCTTAATGCTGAGCGCCAAGCGAGGCAACTGTTAGTACCATTTTTGTAAGTTTTTGGTATGACTCGACCGGGGATCGAACCCACGACCTCCGCATCCGAGGCGGACGCTCTAACCACTAGGCCACCGGAGCGGTCAGAATTGGTATTATGATAGCCGTTGACCAATATCCAACGTCGAATAGTTTATTAAATAATATTGTTAATATTGGCGCAATTCTGTTGCCCGTACGTATAGAGAAATCGATGTAGAATTCAGCTTTGTCATGTTTCGGATTACACTATTCTAGGCGAACTCTTCTTCAGTGGTTATTCTATCTAGAGTCTCGTGAACTAGTTGAATGTTTTCATTTTCCTGTACCTGCTCAATAAAACTGGAAAATTTAAATAATTCTGAAAAATATTCATATCGAGTTGCCGACGTGATACTGCTTTGTGCCAATACTCGGATTCTTTACAAGCCACCAGTAAGGATGTGATTTTTTCAAAGCATAATTCAGATAAAGGCTAATTTTTTTGTAAAAATTCATATTGCTTTTGCTTGCTACTCGTACGAGATCTATACACATTTCTCTAAACTGTATAATATTCAAGTGATTCAGTTGTGCCTTTTAATCCCAACTTTCTTAGATAGCGGCTTAGCAATCACTATCAAACCTAGTCCGATAACAACAACCCCTCCCCCATTCTGTGTTGATACTGGTGGACGATATTTGGGTTTGACGTCAAAAGTTCATTAAAATGCGCAATTTTGCGCACACAACTTGAATGGACTGATAAATCAGCAATCTTCCAGTGTCGGTCCGTGTTTGCACAAATACCTTTCACTCAAATACACCTGTAATGGCTTCTCTCTGGTACATAGTCATACTTTCGATGTTAAACTTATAAAGTATCCCATTTAGGTCAATTGCAGCCACCGCTTTCGGCGGATGAACAATGCACCACGCTAGTTGGCATTATATTCCAAAGGAGGCAACACATGAAATCCAATAGATGTCACTAGGACAAAGTACCAATGTAGATATTCGATCCGCCAAGGTGTAGACAGGGTATCGGAACCTTGGCTAGCGAAGACGAAACAGGGTTGGTTTTTTGAAATCGCGCCAACTGTTGCTTGACCGTGAAGCAAAACTGTAAATGTAATGACCTGCTTTTCTGCAAAATTGTGTAGTCTTAGTTTCTAGATAATACCTGCAAACCTGGTGGAACATAATATTCCACAGAATTTGTCTTTCAAACTTCTTATCCATCGTAAGCGTGAAAGAAGCGAATTCTTTTTAATTTTGATTGCTTTCATGGTTGGGAAAGTCAGAAACATGTCCATTTCAATCGCGTCACTCTCTTGGACTTTACTAAAGTACAAATGCTACTCATGTAATTAACATGGAATGTTTTTATATGTATTTTTTTTATATGTATATGATTGTAAGCACTCCTGCCAATGTTTCTGTCCAACTTATTAAACTTATTAAAGAGAGAAGGGAGCAAGGACATCATTGTCCGATGGATACATGTCTAGTTTATACATTGTTTCATTTGGCATACAAACAACAAATAATGACTGCCCAAAAATGTCAAAATAAAACGAAAGGAGACACAAACTTGATTACCATTTAGTATGTGTTAGTCGGAACGTTCTCAGTCTTTCGCGACGAATACTAGAAAAAGAACTCGAGTCTCTTTCCAAGAGACGAATACATTCGAATTAAGTTTAGTAAAACTACCATGATTTTAGAAATATTACATCTCCTTATTTCTAGACATCCCTCAACTCCCGCCTTTCTGTCATGTTTATCCTTCACCTTTCTTTCTTTCCAAACTCAATATGAACAAGCAACACGCTATTTGATTGATGTGTCACTTTCTAATTTATTGAATTATATTCTTCTCACCAATAAAGATTATTGTGTGTTCAACAAAATGTAAAATATTTATCAATTTAACAACTATCGTCAATTTGTCATCAATTTGTCACCGCACGCTTCAAGGTTCTTAAAATATCATCATGCTTCATTTTTCCCAAAAGAATAAAAAGCTAAAAGATACAGTTCTGGCAGAGGTCAATTACGTTTTATCATTTGCATAAAGTTTAAATAATAAAGTAAGTGCGATATTTGGCTACAGAAAATCTGTATTAATAAAGCTGGTTTTAACACGTTACTGACTATATAATTCCGAGAAAATGGGAGCTAAACCCCTATCTAGAGAACATATCAAGGCAGCCGACTCGGGTTGGCCTGGGCCGGTATTGAACCCGTGACGTTAGATTACGAGTCCGACGCTCTACTACTTGAGCTAACCGCGGCTCCCAGAGAGAGAGAGAGAGAGAGAGAGAGAGAGAGAGAGAGTTTATGATATTGAGAATGTTCCCTTCACAAGAATCTTCTTTGCTCTATCGCAACGATATAGCTATTCATTCGCAAATGACTTGGCTATTCACATGTCAAATATACTCAGTTGGGACTATCGCAATGGATAGCAGTTACAGTTCATTCGTTACCTGAAGAACAGAAATGGTCTGGACCGTTGGATGGACGGATGGATGGATGGACGGACGGATAGATAGACATATATATATATATATATATATATATATATATATATATATATATATATATATATATATATATATATATATATATATATATATATATATATATACACCATCAAACCCAACCAACCAACCAACCAACAAACAGGAACATCGAAAAGTACAATATGAGACTTACCCAAAAATAGACGTTGTACGCAATTAACAGACCCTTCAGCTTCTTTATGGATATAAATCCCTCCATGGTCGAAACGGTAAGGTAAAGATGGGTTTGCCTTGTTCTTGTTAATCCCAGTTTCACTGAACACGTTTTCAGTCAGCCGCTTACAGCGGAGTTTAAGCCGTGACTCTTAAAACTTCTTAGTTGACAAACACGTGACTAAAGAATAAAGTTAAGTGAGATGTTTGGTTCTAACAGCTTCAAAATGGAAACAGAGATTGTAGTTCACGCCCTTCAATTTGGATAAGTAACATAGGTGCATAGATGTCATCCGCTTAAAACATACACGAAAACTTAGTTAAATATAATTATCCACTCTGAATGGAAAAGTCATATAGATCGCAGAATTCCTTCAATGAATAACTATCACCACAAAAGTCCAGTGACAGTAGAGATCAAAAAGGTTTAAAGCTCGTGTAATGACGCAGGTGCCATTTCAGCTTCACTAGCAATGCATAATGTGGATATAATATTGAAAGTTACTTAAGAAGCAAATATCGTTACAGTTTTTACAACAAACTCTTAATCACATCGTCATTTAGTTCCGTTCTTTACAAAGATATGTATACATGTTTGTACAAATAAATTGGTCCTTGGTGGAAACAACAAGAAAACGCAAAGCTCTTGTAATTTTCGACAACAAAAAAATGGAAGATCGATGTGAATAAGACTTTAAATCAGATCAAAATTAATCCGTGTCTGTGAAACTGTCATAAATTCAAACTGTCTGCATCTCTGAAATGACGCGTCACACTCTCAGAATCTGAATATGTGCATGTCCTTTGCGATATTTTGCATTATGGACGTCGTGCAAGCCGGTTGGAGAAATCGTGTGCAGAATCTGTTGCCAGAGCGCTGCAGTGCGACGCGCCACGTCGGGACCAGGCAATGTAGTGATTTTCGTGACAGACTCTCTATGTTACGAATGTATGTCGTTTGATAACGAGATCAAATGAATGCTTTGGTTCCTCAGTACAACGGGGTTCGGGTCATCACCCAAGTAGAGACGATGCAATTTTTCGTGAGTTGCCTCCCATGCCACGGAAGTTTTCTCCTGTTGGAAAGTGATTTTGAGATACGATATGCTCAATAAGATTCACGATTATAAGATGAAATTCCATTTCAGCCTTGCTACCTAACCAATATTCGAACAGACCAGTACAGACCACTTAAAATCTTGTTACCAAGGATTTGATGTCATCTGAAACCCCTTTGGAGTGATCAGATGATAATTAGCTATTTGTATAGTTTAAAAAAGATGGATTTCATATGCGTGGGATTTTTTACAAAGAAATTCCAATGTGTTTTTTTCTTTCTTTAAAATTTGGTTTCCTAATAAAGAACACCACATTCAGTATTAAACCTGATATATAATTTGGCAACGTAGTTACGAGTTTTGTTGATACAAGTCTTGGAAATGGAGACATATTTTGGCAACGTAGTTTACGAGTTTTGTTGATACAAGTCCTGGGAATGAAGACATATTGTGGAACGTAGATTACGCGTTTTGTTGATACAAGTCCTGGAAATGGAGACATATATTTTGGTAAGGTAGATTACGATATTTTTTGACAAGAGTCCTGGAAATGGAGACATAGATTTTGCTGTATTGCTGGGACGAACCTTTCGTAAGCTGCATTTTTTCTCCGTCCTCTGTCTAGTGTAAATTTTTAAATAAAGACGCACAAAAACTCGGAATCAAAATATGACAGTTCATAAATACACCACAGCCGGATTAAACAAAAGTCTAAAGGATAAAAAAAATACCTAAAACATCTTTGTTGAAATAACATTTATTCGGGTGTCACAAAATCAACAGTAATTTAAGGACTATCAACGAAATTTAAAGAATAAATTTTTATTTGGCTTTTTACGCTAACAACAAATACTGTGAGAAAAAAAATAATAAGAAAAAAGAACTTTGCCTGCAATTCTTGTGTTATTCTACAAATGAAACCCCAACTATAAAAGATTCCTTATGACATACTTATGACATAACACAAGCATTAAACTGAAGATTAATGAGATGAGTTGTAATATAAGGATTGGAAAAGTTAGAAACGTTGATTTTGTATCAACAACAAAAAAAGTCATATTTGGTAACTAGAAAGACTGGTGGAAACAAGATAAATTCAATGTAATGCGTCCAAAATTCATAATTTCCGTACTGGTTCAGAGAGTTTATGTTGAAAGTCCCATTTCATATGTTGAGTATTTAGATTTCTTTGTTGAATTACACAACGCTGATTGAAAATTCGACGTCCAACGTCGAGTTTTTAGATTGTATATTGTGAATTACACGGCGGTCGTTGAAATTTGTAATATCATATGTCGAGAGTTTCAATTTAACATGTTGAATCACCTTGATTGTGCTGAAAGTTTCATTCTGAATGTTGAGTTTTTAGATTGTATATGTTGAATGACACAGCGGTGGTTGTATATTTGATTGTGCTTGTCAGAATTGTTATTTTTATATGGTGAAATTATGTGTTGGTGTTAAAAGAAACATTACACAATGTCCACTTTAACAATTCAAAATAATATCGAGTGTTAAGATACATCATTCGTGTATTCAAATATGAGGCGCCATTATATTTCACGCATTTACAGTTTGAAAGTTACTCTTCACAGGTCAAGAATTACTATGAATTTCTTCGCTAGAGGTCGCTCTCTTGAATGGACAGCGTTATTTTTAAACAAGGAGGCTGCTTATCGTTGCTGTGAAATTCAACAGATGAAATCTAAATACTCGCCATATGAAATTGAACTTTCATCACAGTTACATTTAACGTGTGAATTAGCGATTCTCGACATATGATATTGAAATTTCAACCACCGCTGTGTAATTCAAAATATACACTGTATAACGTCGACATATGAAATAGAATTTTCAACCACCACTGTATAATTCAACATATAAAATATAAAATCTCGATCTAGAAAATAGAGCCTTAAGGACATGCAATTTGATCCAACACGTGATATTGAATTTCTCGACGTACGACATCGAAATTTCAACTGCAACTTTCTCATTGGACCAGCATTTGACCGCTACGTCGCATCATACTAAACCTAATCAGATTTTTCACCAGGTGATTCGACAACACACGAGTTCACAGATACTTACGAAAATTTATTTTGCGCTTGACCAAGGCAATGAGGTTAGGACCGTTTTCTTTGATATTAGCAAGTTTTCTTGAGATAAAGGGTGCTCCAAAAACTAAAAAGTGTTTGTTGTTCATGGAGGTTTTTTTTAATTATTATTACAGTTTGAAAGTTACTTACAAAAACAAAAAAGATTTGTTATAAATTCCAAATTCTTTGATGTTCGTTGCATCAACGAACAGGTCCAAAATGACATTTTATCTGCAGGTGTGTGATCATTATGCTTGTAGTTTTCTTGTTTTTAAATTGATTAAATGACTAATCCCTCCGCTAACTCCTTTTCCGACTAATTATTTCTTTAATCTTTCCCTTATAGGGTCAATATTAAAAGATACCAAAAAGTAAATATACCATGCAATTATAAGAAAGGATACACTAGAGTACGCAATCGTTGTTTGGGATGGTAACTGTAGAATGTTTCCGTTCTTTTAAATCCAAACAATAATTTTAAAAAAATATATTTCGAAATTCCTTCTTGCCCAAAATCATCCTCACGTTTTCGAAATTGATTATTACCTAAAAGTATGTACACTTTAATGAGAAAAAAAACCCTAAAATTACTAGCCCGTTAATCTCCTTTCTACAATAAAATGAAAATTCGATGGAATAAATCCAAGTTAAATAACGACATTCTTTCCTGAATATAAAATTTTATAAATATAAGAAAATACTAAGAAATAAAGCAATACTGTATTTCTATAGAGATAGAAAATCATTATTAAAAAATACAGACTGACTAAAAGAAATTATCAAAAAATATACAATTTATTTATGAAAAAAGCATTATAACCAAATGAGCCATGCAATTAAAAGTGAAGTTTCCGAACTTTTTTATACTGCTTTATGTTAATCTAAATACTTGTTAATTGTTAAGGAAAATTACTATTTGATACGCAAAGTTTGACTTGTTAAAAGTGTCTATACTACAGAGATGCTGCAAATTGTTTGTTAGTTTTAAAAAATGTTTATTTCATTACATGCTATTGTAATGTAATACTGTATGTTGGACTTGACCATGTCCAAAAATGAGTTCATTTCTGCATGGCCTGACTGACTTTTTTATTTTATTCATTGAAAACAACTAATACATAGCTAAATTATTCTAACTGTGCATGGGTTTATTGTCAGGATCATTATTAATAGAAGAAGTAAATATGTTTGTTTGGGTCAAGTGTTTGGAATTTCCTAACTGAATTGTACAGGTTATTGTTTTTATTTTGTTAACATGAGAATCATTCTGGAAGGTTATTTCCCATTAGGTAATGTTTTCTTTTAGAAATGCTAATTGTGACCTGAGGTCAAGTAGAGAACTATATAATCTTGTCATTGTGAAGACTTGGTCATTCTTGCTTTAACATCTAGCACATTAAAACTGCATTATGTTGTGACCAGTTGGGGTGAATTTATTTCTTTAAACTACTGAAGTGATTATTTTCTCTGGAAACACAAAAGTGCTCTGAGAAAACTATTGTATGGGGACATTCACTGGAATTTATACTGAATTCAAACCTGGAATTAATTTTTTACTGTGGTTCAACAAAAGACTTTTGACACATCAACAATCTATAAGCTATAACAGACACGTTATCGCCTTCATTTATTGTGTGGATTTCTTCGGGACTTATACTGAGTTTTATTCAGGACTTTCAATTATTAGTATTTGTGTCTGTAATTCTTGGATTATTTTGGGATTAATTCGCAATACCGTAAGTTCTTTTTATCATTTTCAGTTTGTATTCCAGGAAAATAATATATTTGTTAAATTTTACAAAGATCGCTGTCTTTCAATCTTTTCTGTTACCTATTTGAAAAGCATATACTCGTAACACGGCTCATAAGTATTATCTTTTGAATACTTCTGCCACAAAACATGATTTTTTCACTAAAATAGCTTTGTTTGTTTGTTTGTTGGTTGGTTTTGGGAGTGGGAGTGTTTGTTTGTTACTCAGTAAGGAACTCTATTGATGTGATACTGACTACTATGCTATATTTCTTCTCTGTTCCATAATTCTTTATCTGGAAGTCCATCAAACCAGAGTCTGCTTATTCAGACAAAAGTATTGTAATTTTAAAAAATATATTTACTTCTTAGTTTCATTTTTTGATTGTTATTTATTCAGTGTTTCTTAACCCGTAAAGGGCATTATAGTTTTATACCACATGATCTAACAGGGCTAAATTGTTTGAGCAACTCTACTTTTAAATTTGTATTTGAATTAGGCTTGGTATTCTGCCATTTCTACATTTAATTTCGAAATACTGCTGAAAGGAGGATTAACCGGCATGCCGTCTGCTACTGTCCATCGAGCGTGTACATCGGACTCGTATTTAACACCCTTTTCGGGCTCAAAATCACTCACTGGTATCTCCATTAACACTTTCCCAGCTCATTCTAATGTATTTCTATTCTTTAAAACTGATCGTCATCGTCACTATTATCAGCCAATATTTACCGCATGAAATCGTAATTTGAAGAGAATCAACCGTTCTGGATTTTCTAGGTAACCCGTATTTTTAAAAGACGCATTTGTAAAACTTCCTTGATGCACGGTTCAAACTACGACAAAATATTTGTTCCAGAGCCCAATGTGCCAATAAAATTTAGTTTTACAACCAGTGACGACAAACTGAAGAACCCAGATCTATAGATATTTGCCTACCTGAAAAAGTCGATTGTAGCGACAAGCGTTACGATACCTACGACTTATATCGCAACAAGCATTATAATGGTAAACAGTTAAATAAAATTGTGTACTGCGCATAGTACATATTTTTGTGCGCGACTTTAAACTAATTTGCCGAGTTCTCCAAGCGCTCGAACTGGTACAAATTTTGCGCTATTCGAGCAAACTGCTTGGCAGCATTTTTTGGAATATCACGCGTTTTAATAACAGACGTCGAAAGAAAGAAATAAGCGAGAGACGAGAGATAGATATATGGGTAGATGTATAGAGACAAATGGAATGCCTTCAAACTATTTGGAGATACGATAATTCTTTTAATTTTTTGTCTTTGCTTTCCTAAAACCTTTCAATGCGAATCTCACATGTTTGAATACATAAAGAATAACGAAGAATGATATGCTGATATGATATAATTTATATCTTCGACAATGAAACACCGAAAACTCTGTACACTATACTATTTTTTATATAAAACTGAACATTTAAACATGCTTATTAATGAACTTAGAAACGAATGAGTGAAGAAAATCTAAAAATCTACTAGTACAATGTATTTATTAGTATATATTATTGCAAACGCTTTTAATTTAACGTGTGGCATATTGGAACTACCTCCTTGTACTTGAAACCAAGGTAACGTTGTTGAATCTCTGAAAACGATACCTCCCCCTGCTTAATGAACTGGCAAGCATAAATGAATTGCAGGCTTTACTGTCCATTTCACGCATGAAGTGAAAACAAAGCTGGATACACATGCGTCAGTATAGAGACTCTTCTTCTTGCTAACTCTTTATCAAACAGCAAGAAGCGACCATTCCGAAAAGCTGTCAAAGAGAGGTTAATTTACAGATTAGTCTTAGTACAAGACAAGTGCTCAGAGGACATCGAAACCCCAACCGCTATGGTAGTTCAAAACAGACCAGAGTTTACGATCCATAGGGACATTTTTAAATGCTAAACAGGAGCCATAATTAAACAGTTGGCAAACAATTGGAGCTAAAGACGGAATTCTATCTAATTAATTATCCTCATAAATAATCTGGTTTGATTCCGTAAAGTTCAATTAAAGTTAATTCATGATGCAAGGGCAATTTTTGTTTGATTAAAGAAACGTCAAAAACTAGTCTGGACAATAAAGAAACTTGATAAACTAGTCTGGACAATAAAGAAACGTGATAAACTAGTCTGGACAATAAAGAAACGTGATAAACTAGCCTGGACAATAAAGAAACGTCAAAAACTAGTCTGGACAATAAAGAAACGTGATAAACTAGTCTGGACAATAAAGAAACGTGATAAACTAGTCTGGACAATAAAGAAACGTGATAAACTAGTCCGGGCTGAAAAGATGATCTTGCCATGTATCATTCTGAAATCTGTTTCAGTCCTTGCAATCCTTTAAATATTATCAAGCAGAAAAATATCCACTACGAACGGACAAAAGCAGCACTACATGCAACAACATAAAAATCATGATCGTCACATATAAAGTATCACAATGAGTGTTAAAATTTCCTTGATTTTTATAATCCAAATTTAGCATAAAACTAATGTAAAAGGTATTGTAATGTAAAAGGGTAGCAGACTGAACCACCTGTATAGAGGTTCGAATTGTGAGTCTACTAACATGCTCGTAGTTTGGCTGAAAGTTCCGTCTACCTTTTGGTTGATTTTTAGCAACATTCTGATCGTTCCAAATATGCCTAAATTCCTCCCATATCAATAGCTATTAACACTGTACTCTTAATTCATATTAACAACCATCAGCTGGAATCTCTCTTTGGATGCTATGATACGAAATATATTTCTAATTGTTGCATCCTTTCGTTCTGTCTAAACCTTATCATTCTTTCATTCATTTATTGTGTTGCTTCTTCTGCTTCGTTGAAAGTAGCTACAAGGACTTTTGTACAACAAGTAACAACAACAATAACAACAAAAGAAAACAAACACCCAAAACGTTGCTGGTCCGGGATACTAAAATCAATCATAACATGCTTACTTGAAAAAGCTGTACATGCAGAATTACAAGGTTTGCAATTTTGTAGCTTTTAAATGAGAAAAGAAAAATATTACAAAGACACTGCTTAATACATGTATATGTACCCATGTACTGTGAAGAAAAAAGTATGGTAAAAGACTTGTGCACAATATCAAAATTACTCTTTAAGAAAAGTCAAAAGATTGAAATAAATGATTCAAATTAACTGCTGAATCCCCATCTTAGTATGAGCTAATTTTATGATAAATGTAGATAGACGTATCTTTCTTCCTTTTAACAGATCATTAAATTATCAAAGGACAATGATGTCAGTATAAATACATGTATGATGCTTAAAAATTTATACATGGACGCCTCTGCTGGGCTGTTTTTTCCATTTCATCTTTCCATTTCATCTTTGTAATCATTTAAAGTTGGACTAAATTACTTGAATAGATGCAAAAGTACATTACTTTTTTTTAAGAAATCTACTGTATTTTATGATCTCATTAATTCTGATTTCTCCATAAATACTTAAAATAAATTCAATAAAACCACTTAATTTACGAGAAACTTATATTATAACAATATTGAGCTTTTCTCTAATTTATGCAAAAATTATTTAACTAATTGACACGAAAAATGCCTCACCTCCACGACGGAAATCCCGATCCCAACAGCGCCAATTACCAGAAGTTTTGTCTTGATCCAAAGTTCCACGCTGGATACACATCCCTGTAGCAATAATGGTAATTACGTATGTCACGGAATATGAGAAAGGAAGAATTACCTAAAATCCCTATTTAACTTCATGCGTTTAGTACATTCTCAGGATTATTAAAGATTCTACCCATCTGACACTTTATCTAGTAAATTTGCTGCAACGCTCAACCAGAATCTTTTTTGTTATGTTTTAAATTCGAAAACAATGTGCAAGTAATAGAAACCGCGTGTATTAGTGTGTACTTGGTTTTGTATGAAAACAGCTACAAAGTATGTCTTTTGTAATAATAATAATAAGCTCACAATGTTTGTATCTAACCGTATAAGTGGCCAGATCAATAAACAAAATATCATAAGTAGTATTATCCAAAGTTTCTGAAGCTTGTTTGTCTGACTAATTGATGGACTGATTGGTGTCTCATGGTGCATCAGCATAGAAAAGATAATTTAGTGCCGAAAGTCCCTCAACCATATACATACACCAGAGCAGCCGACCATGGATGGTCCAAGCATGATTCGAACCAGCAGCTAACCACTGAACAACTGTGCCACCCCCCGCCCCGCCCACTTTATTTTAAAAGAGAGAAGACAAATGAGAAGCAGTAGACGACCATAATCAAAAAGAATGGACGAGGATGAGAAGAAAAACAAATAGGAAAGTATTCCACAATTATGAACAGTTTCCTCACCTTTATGTAAATTTTGGTGCCGTCTAGTACCGCGTTGCAGTGTTCTTCGTCACTATTTATGCAGCAAGAGCGGGGAACCACAGTGGTGTTTCTCAGCTCAGCGGTATTCGGATCTGTGTAGTATTGAGTTGTTGACCATTCCTCAGCCGATTCGAAGCCACAACACTCAAACTAACCACATAAATTAAAAATCAAAACATACTGTAACTACATAAGCTCCGAGATTTCTAAAACTACATGTATCACCGTATAGTGATGTACGTCTCCCAGCATTACCTGCCCGCTACAAATATGGGTGACTTGTACTCAAGTTCACCCCAAAACTCTGATATATATTCCCTACGAAAATACGAATCAATGTGTCGACTTCAGTGTCAACAGATCAGAAAAATATCAAAAAGGAAAATTTAAAGATTGTGTATAGATTTCATGAGAAATCGTCGTCCCTTATTATAACAAGATTCCAAAATTATATTCTAAAATATATGTTTGGTATTTACAAAAAGTGCATCAGGAAAAAAAATGTGCACTACATATTGCAAGAATAATGAAAGCTGATGCACATATCAAATGTAGAGAAAATAAATACATCTTAAAACCAAGATAGTAAGATAGTCATGGCGTGTGTGAATCAACTTCTAACAGTTTTATTGAATAAGTGTGAACAAACCTGTTTTTGTAGTAAGTCAATGGCCTTTGTGATAAGTTTGTACTCCGGGTAGCCGTATTTCTGGCGCAATGGTTCTCCAATGTACTGATCAGCTAAAACGTTCACCTGTGTATCAAACAAATCCTCATGAAAATTAACACTTTAAAAGGATATATATATATATATCAAACAGGTTATAGAATTTTTAATTCGTACTCTACGGAGATTCGAACCTAGGTCCACGGGTGAACGGCACCCATCGCTTTGCCTGCACACACGAGCCCATATTCCCTCACGACTAAGCACACATCACTAAAAATGATGTTACTCAGTTGGTGTTATATGCACTCGTGTGAAGCAGACACACTCGCATGACGACCTAGTAATTAATTCTCATGTTTCTACACAGTAATTTCGGATTCCTATGAAAGAAATCAAGGTATATATAATTAATTATAGAGAATTATAAATATACATCAGACAGAACGGAAAGTGCTATCCCTGGATTCCTACAGAAGAATGCTTGATAGAAACTGACCTGTACTCTAAACCAAATGACTCTCACAAGTGTGCGTTCGGATCAAACGCATATGTTCTAATCAGGCTACCTTCGAAAAGAGCCTCAGAAAGGTCAAGGAGCGCCTCAGGAGTGGATACAGAAATAGCTACATCAAGGAAGCAAAATCATACTCCTCGATAAAAATGCCCTCCTGAAATATACAACCAAGAAAGCCAACAAATGCGTCCCTTTCAATTATTATTAATATTATTATTATTACTATTAACAGTAGTAATAGTAGTCTTGTACATATCCCACTATACCATGCTCTTAATATCTTTCATTAGTACAGCTATGCATAACTTTACTAGGATATAATTTATATTGTCTATTTTGCAGTTGGAATCGAGTTTTCGCCACTCATGGTGTCTATCTTTTGTTTCCTACCTAAAATTTGGTCAAATACATTCCTTGTCTGCGTAATAGGCATGAAATTCCCGTCTCTGATTCTTATTATACAACTTTGTTGGGTTGATGACAACATAAAATAGTTTTATTCTTTCTTTCTTCAATTTTTAAAAAATTCTTTACCATATATTTCCCAAGGCAAAAAACAAACGGAGTCCTTTCAGATTTCTTCGCTGAATGCGATATACTCAATTCATAAAAGTGACGGACCGTTCGCAGACAAGCCTGTCCGCCATATATCGATGTATATTATATACACTTACCAGTATTTCTCGAGCCTCATGAGTTACCATCGGATGAAGGGTTCTTTTGGTGATATGTACATACCAATTCCGGCTCAAATCCAATGTCTTACGAATTGGCTCAGTCTCAAGAGACTATGTGAATAGTGCCCTTGGAGTTTCGTCTGTCTCTGGGGTTTTGGCATCGTCTGCTGTAGCTCTGCAGGCCTGTGCGCGAGTAATAATCCCTATTGCAGTTGGTGTAGACATACTGGGAAGTCTGAGTTGCTGAAGTTGCTGCCGCGCTCTTCTTTCTCTCATGTGTCTCTGCCGCATAAGCGACTGATTTGCCATTGCTTACAGTCAGTATCCAGGTGCCTCGGTTCTCTGCCGTCGGGTGAAATGTCACATGCCTTCATGTCCCTCTTTCAAACATCCTTGAAACGAAGTAAGGGGCGGCCGACTCTTCTGGTGCCAATGGCCAGCTGTCCATATAGGATGTCCTTTGGCAGCCTTCCATCCTGCATGCGTCGGACGTGTCTCAGCCATAAAAGATGGCGTTTACTCAGTAGGATGTACATGCTGGGGATACTTGAACGCTGCAGGATCTCGCAGTGTGGGACGCAGTCCTGTCAGCTGATTTTCAGGATGCGTTTTAGGCGCCATATATGCAAGGAGATGAGCCGCCGCTCTTTCCATATACAAGGGTGCTGAGAACGCAGGCCTGGTAGACTTGGATCTTAGTGTGCTCTGTCAGCGCGTTGTTTTCACACACCAACTTCGTTAGTCGTGCCATGATGGTGTTTGCCTTTCCAATCCTTGTGTCCAGCTCCACATCAAGCGAGAGTGTTGGTGATGGTTGACCCCAGGTAAGTAAAGTTGTTGACTGCTTCCAAGGTGACACCGTCGATTTTGATGGAAGGGGCAATGGTGGTATTCTGTACGCTGACGTTTGTCTTTTCCAGGCTGATGGTGAGCCCAAACTGCTTGCTGCCATCAGCGAAACGGTCTCCAAGTCTCTGGGGGCGCATCTTCGGTGTGGATCACATGAGCCGTGTCATCTGCAAAATGCATCGCCCTGATGAACACCGACCAAACTTTGGTCTTAGAGCGCAGTCGTGCCAGATTAAACAGCCTCCCGTCGGACCTGGTGTGATGATATACATCATCAGTGGACGAGTCGAAGGCGTAGGACAGAAGCAGGGAGAAGAAGATCCCAAAAAGGGTCGGCGCCAGCACGCAGCCCTGCTTCAAGCCGCTTTTGATTGGGAATGAGGCTGAGGAGTATCTATCAGACAGGATTGTTCACTTCATATATGTATGGAAAGAGATTATCATGCTGCAGAGTTTTTCGGGGGTGGGGGTGGGGTCGAAGGCCTTGGGGAAGTTCATGAACATCATGCAGAGTGGCTGATCTTGCTCTCTGCTCTTTTCTTGGAGTTGTCGGAGGGAACAGATCATGTCTGTTGTTGACCTGCTTGCTCTGAAGCCGCACTGGGATTCCGGGTACACACGGTCCGGCAGAAGCTGCAGCCTGTTGATGATGATGTGGGCGTACACTTTGCCAAAGATGCTCAGGAGCAAGATTCCTCTGTAATTATTACAGTCATTGCGGTCGCCCTTGCTTTTGTAAAGGGTCACAATCGTCGCATCTTGCATATATTGGGGGACTGCTCCTTCCTCCCTGAAGAGGCAAAGTAATTCGTTCAGCGGCTGAAGCAATGTTGGTTTCCCAAGGTTGATATCTTCGGGCGGGATGCTGTTACTACCTAGTGCTTTGTCGTTTTGGAGGAAGTCGATTGCTTTGCTGAGCTCCTCTAAGGTGGGCACTAAGTCAAGGTTGTCCATGGTGGGCAGTTTCTTTATGTTGCTAAGGGCCACATCGGTGAATGACGTTTCTGGGGAGTATAGCTCTGAGTAGTGCTCCACCCATATGTCCATATGTTGCTCACGATCTGTGATCTTCTCTCCCGTCAGAGATTTCAGGAGGCCGACCTCTTTCACTGTAGAGCCTAGAGCCTTCTTCATGCCACTGTACATACCTTGGATGTTTCCCGACTTGGCACTGCCCAGGATTCCTTCACATAGTTGATACCAGTATTCGTTCGCGCACTGACTAGCGATGCGTTGAGTGTTTCTTCGGGCACTTCTGAGGTTAGCAAGCGTCCGTTCATTAGAGTATTTTTGTAAGCTATGAAGGCTTTTGGTTTGTCTTCGATTTTTGGATCCATTCTTGAAAGATGTGCGTTGAACCAGTCCTGGCTGGGCCACTCCTTCTTGCCAAACGTAGACATGGCTGTGCTGTAGATGGTACCTTTCATGGCGTTTCACTTGGCTGTGGCATCGTGCTCTGGCAGGTCCTGGAGAGCCTGGTCCAGGGCAGACACATACTCCTCCAACTTAGAGGAGACTGACATCTGCGCAGTGTTGATGCAAGGGCGTCCTTTTGGTTTTGAGCGGTGTCGTAGTCTGCACTGTAGAAGCTTCTTGTGGAGAGGACACTGTTAAGGGCAGAGCGCCCGATGATGACGAAGTCGAGCTAGTGCCAGCTATGAGACATCGGGTGCTTCCATGACACTTTGGGTTGTGGCTTACACTTGAAGACGGTGTTTGTGACTCACAGGTCATTGTAGGTGCACAGCTTCAACAGTCTCTGGCCGTTTTCGTTGGTCTATCCATTGCCATGATATCCGAGGCAGGCAGGCCACGACTCGTGGTCCACACATACTCTGGCATTAAAGTTGCCAAGGAGGAATCGTGGCTCGTCTTGGGACATCCTTTGATCTGTTCTCTCAGCTGCCCAGAGAACTGATCCTTTCTGTGTTCTGAAGATGTGAGGGAGGGGGTGTAAACACTGAGGATGTTGACAGGACCTTCAGCAGTGGCAAGACGGTTGGACAAGAGACGCCCAGTTCCCCCTGAGGAAGGCTCAACCGAGGCCAGGTGGGTGTTTTTGATGGCGAAGCCCACTCCGTGCTGGCGGGGCTTCTCAGGTTCTCGACCCTTCCAGAAGAAGGTGTAGATTTCCTTCTTGAGGAAGTCGCTAGAGACGAGCCTAGTTTCCTCGAAGGGCAGTTATGGTGATATTTAGTCTTGTGAGCTCTATATCGACGCTGGCCGTATTCCTGGTGTCGTCCACCTCAATGAGGTCGTCAGAGATCCCTGTGCACAAAGTGCGTACGTTCCAGTTTGTGAATCGAAGAGCTGCAGTCTTCATTGTTGGTTTACTGTTTCTTTGTCTGGTGTGGATTTTTCGTCTGCTTATCATGCTGAGCAACACAATGAGTTTCAGACACCCACTGGAGCAGGCAGATGTTGGCGGGTCAATACCTTACTGATCGGGGGTTTCCGGCTTGAGGTGGGCGGTAGTCAGCCAGTGGGACACACTGTACTGATCTCTCCCACCGCTGAAACTGATTCGTGACGCCCCTTCCCTAGCCAATCGGGTGAGACTTATAACCAGTAGACTGCCAGCTACCGTGTTGTTTCCTCACTCAGCAGCGAGACTGGAGTGACCTCTCCAGGACGCAAGCCTGGTTGTGGATTATGGAGATCCTGGGCTGCCAAGACGTCAGGACCCCCCTCTCGTTCTTGCTGGTGGGGTCCAAAGGAATGCTGAGTGTTTTATTTGGCACCAGTTCGGATGCAGGAGCTGCCGGAAGGAAGTCGTAGTTAACACCCAGCCGCCTTAAGGTTTTCTGTCTGGGTTTACTCCCGTAGCCTTTCCTTCTCCCGAAGATATTGACAAGGCAGCGGAGCCATCATCCAATGGCTTAGACTTGGTGGGTTTGGAATCTGAGGTTCCTTTTCCTAGATGAATTGCCTGACAAGGCTAACGAGCTCCATCTGCCCGGGTTTGGAGTCAGAGTTTCCCTTCTCTTAGACTGGCTGCCTGTCAAGGCAAACGAGCCTAGTCTGCCCACCCAGTTATACCGCCGGGCACTCGGTCGCGTAACACAGCAGGCTCTGTGAAAACAGGGGGCCCAGCGTGAAGGTGATGCTGTGGACACAATAGTGGGGGAGAGGCAAGCAACCTCCTGCCCAGCAGAGCAAGACAGTGGTTCCGCGGCGATCACCACACCTGGAAAGGAGAGGCTGTGAGAGACGCTTCACTTTCCTTTGGCGAGCGGGACGTAAGGCCCAAACCTCGCACACCCAGGTTAGATAATTTTCATTCGTACTCTAAGAAGATTCGAACCCATAATGGTCAGCGGTAAGCATCACCTTGCCTGCACGCACCAGTTAACATACCACCACGTCTAAACACACATCACCAAAAGCGTTATGCTACATAAAGTCGGTAGTATATGTACTCCTGTGTAACAGACACTCGCATTTCCATCTAGTAATTAATTCTCATCTGACAATATATCGTGGCACCTTAAAACCATATGCTGATCATTAATGTACTTTAAAACATTTGGAACTGAACATGACAACTTGTCAGTAAATTAGCTCACGCTGAACTTCTGTATCTTACACAGACCACTAATATTAATTACAATTTATTGTATCTTGTATTTCTCTCAATATATTTCAACTTGCCCACGGGCAACCGACTTGTAATTTGAACTTCCCGAACTGATTTTGAGTCGCGCAAGTGGATTTTTGGTAAATCCATATATATATATATATATATATATATATATATATATATATATATATATATATATATATATATATATATATATATATATATATATATATATATATATATATATATATTCATAGATACGAAGTAAATTATGGTAAAGATGTAAATAAAAAATAAATACATATATTCAGACAGACTTATAGCTATCCAAATAAGCACTGCACGTACAAAGAATATCACGTAGGAAACCTACACGATCGTAAGCGATGAATGCCAGAATACCAGCCGCTGCCTCTGCCATGTAGATCAGAAGAAGAAGGATGAAATACTGCAATAAAAGAATTGATCCAGACTACAGATAACCTGTTGTAGCAATTATAAACTTAAATTTACTCACCACCCACGCACACAGTGATACTGTCTAACATGTATATACACGAGACTGAAGGGATATTACACATATCTGTTTGGTGAACAGGAAAACTAAATAATGTTAAATCAGATCATGATTGACCAATATGAAGAATTTATCTATTTCTCAAGGATATGAAGTTATGCTTTGAATAAACACTTAATCTTATAAATATGAATTTATACTACTTGTTGTAGCAAAGATCCCATCCATAATTAAGAGTCGTGGATTACCGCAGAACTGGACCGAGACTGCAGGGTTGATAGGTACACAACTTCGACTGGCCAGAGGCAGTTAATGCCCTTTAATACTGTATGCTAAGGTAAGGTTATTTTATTAAACTGAATGATATTTATCAAAACTTTATAATATCATATTAAAATATATCATCTGTTTTATCTCATTATATTGACCCGTTCATGTATAATATGGATTAGTCCATACCATTAGATTGGACAAAAAGCAAACAGTTTATATTATTGGGTCCCCACTGGGTCAAATGAGCTAAATTTTATTTTTTGTGATACGCGGTAATATATTATGTTATATAAATTATATACCACAACAAGAAGCTTCTTGTACTGCTTCATGGCGCCCATGCAACCCGCGAGAGCGACGAGCATAATGAATCCGCCAGCTCCGATCAGAATGTAAGCCACAATTGGAACCATGGAAGATCCAATTAAGTTTTCAAAGTAAGAGATATCCGCCCGAATCCATGCTCCCACACTGGAAATCCCCATCCCCGTCAGCTGCAAGATGATTAAAAAAAGAAAAAGACTTGATTGGTAATTAGCATTACATTCCAGGAATACTGCTAAACTTGGCTCAGGTAAATACACCCGGTCTCCCGCATTCCACACCTACGCTCCTTTGTCTGTAGTTCTGTGTCGATAAATAAAAACAACCATAAGTTGAATCCAGCTGCAAAACAAAACTGACGATCACTCTTAAACATAATTCCTTTGCCACCAGACTATCTGAAATTAATGTATACGAAACAGCGATATATACCATAAATGAATCCACTATGTATTTGTTCTGCCATTCAATTCCTTTCAACTGCTGCACAGTTTCAAAAGTCCAATACGTTTAAGTGAACATGTTCGCAACTTACCTCTCAGTACAGTAAAAAAAATCTCTATTACAGCCTTTGACCTTGAACCTGACGTCATAGACAGAAGATCATTGAATGTAATATATCCACATGTAACATTTTGTGAAATCTGTAATTATTTTAGTGAAAAAAATTAATGAAACTGACTTAATTTAAAGTATTCTTTAGGTGTATAAAAAAACATGATTTGATATTTAAAAAATCATTTCAAACTTGTTTGTGTTATCATACGCATCAGCCAGTATAGCAAAAACCATGACCTCTGACCTAAATTCAGTGCCCGAGTACGGACTAGGACAGTTCGTTCCACACATTATTGTGAATTGTAGTGTCTGTTTTTCATTGAGCTTTCACGTCAGCGTCTCGAAATGTAGCTAAAACTAATAAATTCATTTCGTGCACTAATGATTTAAACATAATTCATATTGACATACGGCGCAACATTAATTATGTGTTACAAGCTGAAAAAGACAGATTTGTCTACTTGTAATCCTCTATGTTCGTTCCGAGTTTTGGAAGTGTAAGTTTTTTTTTACTGCAAAGAAATCAGAGGGATGCAAAAAGATTATGGCCGAATAGAAAAGGTGGTCACTCCTTATAAATTATTCGACTCTTCCCAGGTTATGTTGGCATGTAAGTTTACGTAAACAGATCATCTTGTTTCAACATGTAATGAGTAGTATATGTTATGATGTTTGTCGGTGCAACAGGTGTTAAAATAGTACCTACACTGAAGACGCTGACTTGAAAATTCACCGGGCTACAGATCCGGATATCATTCGCAAAGCTGCATGGAGCGAATTATATAGATTACTGGAATACAAGTTTTTAAGTGTCCGCTCTGGTGCCACGTTGAATGTCATATGAGCACCATTTTCGTTCAGAATCAGCTACATGTTGCTAAAGCGTTTTTTGCATGGAAACCCCATGCTGACGCAAGCATTTATTCTGGACAAGTAACCATGTAAAGATTTTCATGACGGCTGTGAATACAGCCATTTTACTGGGTAGATCAGAACCGTTTTGGCATAAGAACAATTAAAAATGTCACATTCAGTGTGACCATCCGTTCAAAGAAGCACATGAAACGAGATTGTCACATTTCCAAGTGCCACATCGGCATCATTTTTACTTCGAACCAGCTTAATGTAGTGAGAAGTCATTCAGACGGAATGCAAGCTTTTCGAAATGGCTTCCACGAGGGCCATATTAGACGTCTTATCTGCACTGCTTTCGTTAAGGATCAACACATGTCATAAGAAAACTTAGGTCCATAATGTCGTCATTTAGCTATAGGGGCAGATAGGAAATGTAATGTTCAATAGTTAGCAACTATCCCACACCTAGATTCAACATTATGGGTTTCTACAGATACAAACAGCAAAAAAATGTTAAATAGTTATCTACTATTCAACACTTAATTATATGGTATCCAACACCTATTTAACTACTCTTCAATACCTAGTTACCTTCTATCCAACATTCCATATATACTATACAACACCTAGTTATCTTTTATCCAACACGCCTTTTGCAGTGACCAGCATCCATAACATACTATCCAATACATGTGTATTGATCAATACCCTACAATGATTAGCGAACACGCCGTTTGTAATTACTAATATCCAGTCACCTACTATCCAACACTTCACACATACTGACATACCAAACACCAAAATTGAATATCCAACACAAAAATGGTACTGAACAATACCCATAAACGGACTAACTATCGAAAAGATTAGAAAATAACAGAAGATAAAATCACACACTAGAGGTAGGAGTACCGATACACACAAAATACGTTCATGCACACAAACTTGCTATCAGACATAAAATATGTATTAGTGTTTATATTTATATTGTACCACCCCCGCACGCGCACACATAAAAGGGTAGGACTGTTTTTATACCATTACACCCACAAACACACTATCAGTTTAACTACTGCAATCGGTACGTCACCGAATTAAATATTTGTAAACAGACAGTTTAGAATATCACACTCAGCATCTATCTCTGGAATATTTTCGAGAGTTTGTACAGGTTATAGTAAGACTCTAAGTACAATTGCATCCTCTACGGAATAGACGTTTTAACCACTGGTATCTGAAATTTATACAAAGACTGAATACTTCAAAGAGTTCAAATGGTCAGAAAATGTTCAACTACCCAAATCTTGTTTGACTTTGGATACCGCCACGACTTCAACCTAAGATACTGAAACGCTACATATAATTATGTGGTACAAAGAAGAGGTTCGACACTTACAAGATTACAAAATACTCTGAAAGACAGGCTAGACTCCAATACGAATAATGTTGATATGGTCAGACATCAATAAACTGCGAACACACTATAAGTGTACCATGCCAAGACTTTTGTGATCAGTGTTACCAAAAATCCGTCTGAGAAGTCAACGGCTTCGTTCAAGGCTCAGTGGAATACGAAGTATTTTTTAAAGAATTGATTTCACAGGATGATACCCTTCCTTTGAAATGTGGACGACCTGGTGTGTGTGTGTGTGTCTATTTGATTACTACATTTCTTAGATTTCGCTTACGGGCAGATATATGAAGAGCACATGCAAAGACATGACTGCAACAACTGTATATGTGCATGAGAAAGTGATTATTCTAAAATGATAAGAATAGTGATGAAAAGGACAATGTTCCCTCTTTGCGAAGAAAAAAACTTGACGCACTTTATGTACTCTTCATACTTAACAAGAAGTGTGTATAGCTAGTTGGATTCTTCATACTTAACAAGAAGTGTGTACAGCTAGTTGGATTCTTCATACTTAACAAGAAGTGTGTATAGCTAGTTGGATTCTTCATACTTAACAAGAAGTGTGTACAGCTAGTTGGATTCTTCATACTTAACAAGAAGTGTGTATAGCTAGTTGGATTCTTCATACTTAACAAGAAGTGTGTAAAGCTAGTTGGATTCTTCATACTTAACAAGAAGTGTGTATAGCTAGTTGGATTCTTCATACTTAACAAGAAGTGTGTAAAGCTAGTTGGATTCTTCATAATTAACAAGAAGTGTGTACAGCTAGTTGGATTCTTCATACTTAACAAGAAGTGTGTAAAGCTAGTTGGATTCTTCATACTTAACAAGAAGTGTGTAAAGCTAGTTGGATTCTTCATACTTAACAAGAAGTGTGTATAGCTAGTTGGATTCTTCATACTTAACAAGAAGTGTGTATAGCTAGTTGGATTCTTCATACTTAGCAAGAAGTATGTATAGCTAGTTGGATTCTTTATACTTAACAAAAAGTGTATATAACTAGTTGGATACGCCAAAATATTTACCACATGAAGGTTGTATGTGATCGGAAAAGTCTTGGATTCGAAGCTTCGACAGAAAGGTGACTGATTATGCCAAAGACGCAGTGTGTGCCTGATGAAGAAAACATAAACTTTATGTTTTGACATTTTTAACAGTGCAGCTACTTTAGTCAAAACGGTAGCACATCGTAAGACAAAATTAGACGAAAGAACTGGATTTGTCCAAGCAAGAAAGTTGAAAACACCAACAGTACCTCAAGTAAAGTTGGTAAGACGTCCCGACAGTCACTGAAGACTAATTCAGGTATAAGATGAAGATATATTGGACAAGATTCACTTCAGTTTTCTTCGTGAACAAAGCTGTCAAAAAGCACACACCTATATCGTCAAAGCCCAAATAGACCTTAAAGAAAAGAAAAAAGGGGGTTCCCTCCTCGGTTAGGTAAACATTGGAATGCCTGTCAGTATTTACCAAATACATTGCTCCGAAGCGAAAACAAACCATTCCAAAAGCATCTCAAGAAATCATTGATACCGTGTTTAAATCGTTGTCTGGGAAAACATATTGCCAATGTCCAGTACACCTAGTGACACTGATTTCAAATGAACTGATTGGACGTCACTAAATCCATGCTGAACCACTCCAGTTACTACCAATGTTGGAAGAATTAGTGAGAGCAGACCTTATCACTCCAACCAGCACATAGACGGACCAGAGACAAATGCGTGGCCGCTAGAACAACTGATAAAGTTCCTGCTGCTGCCTTAATAGGTTGGACCTCAGTCATTTTAAGGGTAACTAAACCCACCCATTGGTTTTCAAACCCCTTGATACGCCAGTTTTATAACAACGGCATTTGTCCACCGTTAGTAAAGAATACTTGAATTTATCTAATTAAGACCACAAAAATTGAATAGGCCACGTAGACATAGTATTTGGTTATTGTTATTTCGAAAAATGTAGGTACACTCAGTACACACAATTCTAAAATAAAACAGAGTAGGAATTTTGTTTAACTGAATAGCATGATCCTAATTTTAATAAGCAGCTTACACACAATTTGTTGTAGGAAGCAGTCCTTATTAGATATTTGGGCAAACTTTGATAATTAGTATATTTCTGGCGTTACAGAAAGCTCTTGTGGCAACTGGGGACTCCAGCCAGCCTTCTCTCCTTTGATGTGTCTATGCATGCGGATTGGGCTGTATTGTTTGACTCTTTTTCCCATTCGACGTATAAAAAATTAATTTAGCCGGGTTATTTTCAGAAGTGTTGCTCCATTCCTACCTAATGATTAATTACGAAGCATGCTTGCATGTTTAAAGTGTCAAATGGCAGCACTTGTTAGCTTATCACTTGACGAGAAACTAAGAAATCTTCCGTGCAGGCAATAATTAGTTGTAGCAGGCCAATTGACCATACGCAACTCATATCAATGAGTGATGCTGATGACGTAGTGTCATCCATAGTTGACTTGTCAACAGATTTGGCTAGCATCTGTAAATAAAGTATAGGCCTGGTGCATATGCCAGGGTAAAGCGCCGCCTAGTTCAGGAAAATGGATGAGAAACCGAGTATTTTCTACAAATTGGCAAAAGATCTCGCTGAAGAGGTGCTAAGAGAGGAAATATAGGGGAAAAACATAAATTGTAAGAAATAAATTAAAAAAGGACCAAAAATTCGAAGAAGAGGGTGAATAGAACAAGGAGACAGATGAGTCTTTATTTCAGGTTACTGTCTCTTATAACAAGAGACGACCCTGTTGTGTTGCAAGGCCTAGATATTGATAAATCCAAACTCCTGGAAGAGAGCAACTTCAATTCTCTTAGAAAAGGGATACTACTCAATAACTGTCAATCTGTCTTCGTTTTCAAATTAAAATCAAAACTTAAATTCCTATACTTGTGTGATAGTAAAAATAAGTCATGATGGTTTCTAAATAAAATTTTATTCCTCTATCAATCTTTAAATTTTTCAAAAAGGAGGATAGTTTATTTTAAGTTCGCCTTATTCCTCCTAACTTGCACGTGTTGAGTGTTGGATAGTAAATGACTGAGTGCTGGTCACTACACACAGCATGTTGGATGGGAAATGTGGTGCCGATCACTCCAAAATGCTTGATATATAATCGTGTTAGATAACATGTGCGAGTCCATTGATAGTAGATAACTAGGTATTAGATAGCTGATATCTCGATGTTATAGTAGATAACTATTTAACACTACATTTCCAATTTATCTATATAATTTTTATAGATACCGTTAATTTCCCGTTTCTCCCTAAATAAATTCGCGTTTATCCCTATAGATCCCCATGCGTAATGTTAATTTCCGTTTGTTCCCATACTAATTATGGTACTTGGTCAGTATACACCTCTACTGATTATTAATAGAATATAAATCAATATAATTTATACAAAATATGACAGAAATTCATAAATACCTGCAAGACTATGGAAGATAAATTGCATTCACAACATTCCTCACGTGTTGCACCTATCCGAAAACTCAAATGGGACAATAACTCGCGAAACGAAATTCACTATGTATATCACGTGACGGGACCGTTCGAAACAGTTTTGTCTCTTTCTAATGTGAGTTGAATAACGTCGGATCTCTGAAAGTGATTCGCTGGTTATTCAAGCTTTTGGCATACGAAAAGCCAACTAGATGTGCCAGGAACAGATTGTTTATAACATGATAGGAGTTGAAAATAACAATTTAAGTTTCAACAATCAATGAAATACCAGCATTTTTAATTTTCATTGCTTTTCCTGCAACCTTTTAATGAAAAGAAAAAGAATTCAGCATCAACAGCCTGACGATACATCATCGAATATTCTTTTTAACGTCAATGACGTTAATACTAACAACTACGGAATTGATGGCAGTTCCATGTGGCAATTATTTACTATTTTGATCGTATTGGCGTGTCCCATCGCATGCAAGAAAAAAAACCTCGAATGTAAAAATAATTACAAGTTAAAACTCCCCTCATCCCGTGATTGTTATTACGTCCTAACAACTTCAACTAAGTCGCATTGACTAGATGACGTTTCATCACTAACATCTAACACTAACTTTGTAAGCCACAGATTCAGGTTCTTGAATCCGAAAGATTTCTTCAATTCAATCATTATAAAGTTAAAAATGAAAAGTGCAGACATTTCATTGATTATTAAATCGTCTACGAGTGTTTGTTTATTCAACACCCGTCACTTTTTAAGAATCTTTTCTTGCACTTCTAGCCGGGTGTTCGTCTGCCAAAAAAGATACAAATATAGAAAGCATCACTGCGATTAGACGAGAAAGTTCCTAATACGTTAGTTACATTCCAATCTGAACGTCTTGGGCCTTTCGCCATCCCATGCTAGAAAAGTATATTGAGATTTGTTTAAAATTTAAAACAAACTTCAATAAAAAGCAGTAAACATTTATAGAATAATAACTGAATGGTTGTCGGACTATTAAAGTAATTTCATACATGAAAAGAAAGACGAAACCGAATGGATTAGTGGAAGGATGGATGGAATGGTGGATGGAAGATGATCTGAAACATTATAATGTGATATATCATAATAGTATGAAGAAAAAAACGTATTTCACATTTTAGAAAAAAATCATTACATTAAATACAACTTTAAATAGCGAGCTCAGAAACATGTCAGTAAAGGAACATCGGAAATAAAGTTCCCAGTATTCATCACAAACTTTAAAGGCTACAAGCACATTGTCAGACGTCATATTAAAGTTAAATTTGCCTTTCTGCACATCAGTTCTATCTTTCACCAAAGCATCTTATTTTTTTACAGTGCCATGTCATTCATAAAGGCAAAGATTTCCACTCTCATTCAACAGGATAAGAATTAAAATGTCCTAGTTCTTATGAATAAGCGTACGCTTTACAGTTTCTGCAAATAATCATGTACATATATATAAGTATGGATGGATGAGTGCACTGCTATTCTGACCCACAGTATACTGCGGTCAACTTTCGAGGCTTTTGCCTGCAAATTATTGAGAAATCCAAGCGACTGCTTCAAGTAAACTAAATCCTTTATTATATGGACTTACAGTTGTGTGTCCGTGCAAAACGTAAATGTCTCTGTAAATACAACAGAGCATGACATCTTCCCTTTGATGTACGATTGCTATAAGATGTGACCAAGGTTCATCAAGCGAACTGAATAGTTTGCTCTTGCTAAAAACGTTTTCGATCCAGTTATATAGCAACGAAACATACTTACCAAAAACAGAACGTTGAATACTATGAAGACTGTTTTTAGACCATTCTTTGACCCCATCTCCAAAACTGACACGACTCAAGTGGAATTCTGAAATCATGACGTTCATGATAGTTGAAAGATAATATTAGCAAAACATAATTACATCATTATTCCTTTTTATCGACCAATCCAGTTACATATTTTCACATTAATTTGTTTTCAAACATTCATTTTTAAAACAATAATCTGATTCTAAGCTTGCATATACAAATCGGGAAAAAAAACTATAGATAACATCGTACTGAATATTTTGTACTAAATCATCCTTAGATTCTTCTAATAAAGTAACTTCGGAAGTCGGGAATACTGCAAAGCCCAGATGTAATAGCCTTGAAATTTGTGAATGTGGTATCGTTAATGTCGTATCATTACTTCAAAACAACAGAGCCTATATGTAGCAGCAATATTCTTTTTAAAATACCAGGCTTAACATGTCATAACGCTCTGATTAACTGCCAATACATTGCAGCTGTTTTCAAAAAGGGTAAATCGATTCCTTCAGTTTAAGAACCCAAATCATTCCTCAGCAAAGTTCGTTTAAGTATTTTTTTAAACAAAAGGCTTTATAACTACTTCTATTACCACGACTCTCTTTATGTGTTATTTCTCAAGCCTCTGATAGAGTGTGGCATTGAGCTGTGTTGTTGAAATTAAGAAATTGCGGAAGTTTCGGGAAATTTATTGGCTTGATTAAAAGAACAGAACTTAAAAAGCATAGCTGGCAACGAATTTTTAAATGTACCCCTGACATCGATTATCGATGCTTTCCTATTTCCTGTTTACATTAACGGTATAGCTGAACGTTTAGACTCTGTCACACGCTTAGTTGCCGATGAATTCAAGGTTCAGACTATTTCTTCTGATCAAAAATAACCTTCGGGAGTTATCAGGGTGGTATAATCGTGGATACTAAATTTTAATCTACCCAAAGCAAATTATGCTTTTTTTTTCATAGCTGGGGGAAAACTTGTTTTTCCTGAACTTGAATTATGTGGAGAGAAGTCAATGTAGAATGATGTGGATCGACTACCAATGGGTTGGAAATATACGTCCGAGCAGTGCAGAGCCGGGGTGGGGGTGGAGTGCAATTACCCACAAACGGCAGACGAAGGGAGCTCCATCGGGAGCTTTTTTTTTAACTTTACATTTGGACATTGTTCACCTCACCTTACTGTAAATGGGGTAATTATTGACAAAACTTAATTTAGGAGTTTGGGAGGAGGGAGGTTGGCAACTGACACAGAGAGTGTTCTCTGTCGCATAGGGTAGGGGAATCACTAAAGAACATTGCCATCTGACGCCTTGAACCCTCGCGCTGCCACTGAGACGGAGCCATTTGATAAGCTTCTATTTTATTAGCTCCAATGAAACAAGACAGCAGTGTTTACAACTACGATCTCTTTGTACCTAATTTAATCCTGCTACGTCTGGGCCCTGTGGGTATCCTTTAGAATGATGATTGCTTCATTCTGAGTACCGACTATATAATAAGCATGTTCGGATAAACAAAGTCACGTTTGGAGCGATATATTTCCAGCTTGAAAGGTCCCTTAGCTTCGAGGAATTACGAACTAAATGATATTAAAAAAACAAATACATTTAACATAGTTGAGAGATTCTTTTTGTGGTTTGATCCGCAGACCATCCAAATATTTTCTAGTACAAAATGTAGAGTTTTGAAGATGATCTAGGCATATTCGCCCTATTTGCATATAAGCATTCATTTCAGCAAGAATTTCTACACTGTATCAAAGTGGAAACTTTTTCCTTTTGTACACAACAGGCACATTAAACACCTCAACAAGGCAGGCGTCATTTCATAATTACGACAGGATGTTGAAGTTTGCACCTGCTTTGGATATAACTTCACCATGGGCACCTTTCAAGCAGTTCACTATGCAGACAGACCTACAGTACCAGGTGAAAGGTGAGTAGCCACTTATGCTGACACCACAAGTGTTAAGCTAAGCTAACGTCATTGCTATTTCTGAGGAATCTCCTGATATGAAATCGTACTTACACATCTGATAGTTGACAAATGATCTCTTGACTCCAGTCATACTTCGTAATTGCCAGAGTATAACATCATACAGTAATCTGGTTAACATTGATCGAGTCCTAAATATCAACAATACTATCAGAGTCAATAATGGCTAGGGTATTGATTAAATGTTTAAAAAGAAACGTAAAATAAGACAACAAGAACTCATCCATGAAATACAGTTTTTAGAGAATAGTATTTCTGCTGAAAATACCGTCTTAGAGCTATTACAATACAATAAGAATGACTTGGAAAATGTAAGACCAAGCAAACTTTGAGGAAGTTTCATGACTTTTATGAAAAACTATATCAAGAAGAAAATGAAATAGAGGACAGAATTTAAATGATTTCCTTCAAAATTATGACATTTCAAAGTTAGATCATGACCAATTTTCGAATTAAAGAGGAAAAATACCCATATACAGATTGTCTAAGAAATATTAAAAAAACATTTAAAAAATCCTGGACCGGATGGTTTCAAGGAAGAATTTTTTTTAAACTTTCAACATTGATATTGGAGAATTTGTAATCAGAGCAAAAATAAAGAAGTATGTGACACTGGATGTTTTGCAACGTGTTTGCAACAGGAAATTATAACTGGTATACATAAGGAAAGGAAGTTTTACTAATACAATATTAATGTATCGTTACTAAATGTCGTTTACAAATTAGCATCAAGATGTATTCCCAACAGATTAAAGTTATTGGTGAGTGTGTCATTTAGATTTTTAACGTAGCTTTAACAATTTTTATGTCATATCGCTACAATCTCTGCAGTGTAGCAGTTTATAGTGATGTCTTGCACTGAGGCATCATGCCGCAGACTTGTAACACGATATCCCACCCAGTCACATTGTCCTGACACCAGGCTGACCAATCCTAACACTAACCTCTTAATGAATGAAGCAGCTGCTGGTACCATTTTTATAAGTCCTTGGTATGACTCGGCCGGGGTTCGAACCCGCGACCTCTCACATCCGAGGCGGACACTCTAACCACTAGGCCACCGGAACGGTAGATATACTGATGAAAATACAGGGACTATTTATGATACATCATTGAAGAATTACATCTGCTCTGTAACTTATTACAACTGGTTTTGAAAAAGCGTTTGATTCCATCTCATGGAAATCATTCATAATGTCCTAGCCTTTTATAATTTGGATCGATGACAAGACAGTGGGTAAAAACTTGTTTTTGTAATATCTCTTCAGGAATGTCAGAATGGTTTTATGTTTAAAGAAATTCAATATTTTCAGAGAATGTATAGAGGGTGACCTACTATATATCTTTTTTTTAAATATGTGCAGTAATTTTATCGATACTATTAAAAAAATAATAAGAATATTCAAGGTATTAAATTAAGGGAAACAAAATATTTACTCTCACAATTTGCAGGTGATATTACCTTGATTATTGATGGAATCTCGTAATACTGATGTATTAGAATTTATTTTGCAAGGATCTCAGACCTGAAACGCAATATTACCAAACCAAAAGCAGTCTGGATAGTAAGAAATAATGTGCAGACAACTTTCATCGTATATTAAAACTGCACTGGGTTACTGAATTTACTCGGTTGGGTATCCAAGTTTCAATCAAAAACGAAAAAGATACATTTTGACAATAAAACACACATGATAGTGAAGTTTTTGTAGAACTGGGCAAAACGAACTCCAACACCAACTGGTAAAATAACAGCTCTGAAACCTTAGTGATTCCTGTATTCAAACATATGTTCATCTCGGTACCAAAGCCTCCGCAAAATTGTAGTAGCAAAGGGAATGAAATATTTTTTTTTCTTCAAATTTATATGATAGTCAAATGTGTGCGTGCGTGCGTGTGTGTGTGTGTGTGTGTGTGTGTGTGTGATTTGGATTTTTAAATTAGCTTTACCAGGGAAGTTTTCTTGAATTTTAAAGCTTCAAAGAAAATTACAACATCAATGAAAATTATCTTGCCTTCCAAGTGTCACTCTGTTGATGACATCATTATGTAGAAAACTAAACCTAAACCTGAATATAGGCACGAAAGCCAGACCTTACCAAATAAGAATTATTCTTCACAGTGATAAAGGCTGTGAAGATATTTACAAATTACTTTTGAAATTGAACGTTTCGCCATCTTGTGAAAAAGATAGAAACATAATATTAACTTTGCTAGCGATTCTTGGCCAAATATATATCCTAAAGTTTTCAAAGCAAAAAAAAAAGCTCAAAATGTGGTTAGAGCGTCCGCCTCGGATGCGGGAGGTCGTGGGTTCTATCCCCGGCCGAGTCATACCATAGACTTACAAAAATGGTACTAACAGCTGCCTCGCTTGGCGCTCAGCATTAAGAGGTTAGTGTTAGGACTGGTCGGCCTGGTGTCAGGATAATGTGACTGGGTGGGACACCATGCTACATGTCTGCGGCATGATGCCCCAGTGCTAGACATCACTATAAACTGCCACACTGCAGACATCGTAGCGATATGACTTAAAAATTGTTAAAGCTACGTTAAAAATCCAAATCACACACACACACACACACACACTGATTTCAATATTGTGTTAAACAAAGAATTCTACCGACGAATACTTCTTTGTATAAAATACATGCTAATGATACTAATAAATGTACATTTTGTAGTGACTCACCAGAAAATGGTGTATTTGTTTTGGAAATGTAGTGTGATTTATAGATTATGAAGTGATTTATTTCAGTGGATTCGAGATGTGCTTAAAAAAAAAAAAAAACTACTTACTCCAAAAGCTGTTGATCTTTTGAAGGAAAAACATTATTATTATATTCTTCTAATTAACAAATACTACACATATACATAAAAGAAAAGAGATACACCTACATTAAATGGTCTCAAAAGCTTCTAAAAATAATATTATATATTAGAAATATATGTTACAATGAAAACAGACAGAAAAGTGTATAGACTGGTGGGTGTGTGTGTGTGTGTGTGTGTGTGTGTGTGTATTTTTGACGTTGCTTTGACAATTTCTCAGTCATATCGCTACGATATCTGCAGTGTGGTGTTTATGGTGATGTCTAGCACTGGGGCATCTTGCCGTAGACATATAGCATGATGTCCCAGCCAGTCAAATTATCCTGATACCTGGCTGACCAGTCCCAACACTAACATCTTAATGATGAGCGCCTAGCGAGGCAGCTGTTAATACCATTTTTCCAAGTCACTGGCATTACTCGGTCGGGGTTCGAACCCGCGACATCCCGCATCCAATGCGGACGCTCTAACCACTAGGTCACAACCACTGCCTGACTCTCTCTCTCTCTCTCTCTCTCTCTCTCTCGTTTCTTTATTTTCACAACATTTAACAAGATATAAGATATTATTTTAGTATCTATGTTGATTATAAGGTATATGTAATAATATGTAATAACTCTAGGGGAGAAGATTCTAAGGATGTGACAACACATGGTCTGATCACAGTAATGGTCTATGCAGGATATAATAAGGTTTTATTATTTCCCACTATTTTGTCCTCCTAGGTATATAAACCAGACAATTATTCTCCTGAAAGGTTTATTCATGATTCATAACTCTTTTGCAAAATCTGACCAATTGTTTTTTGCATAAAGAATTCTTATTTATATTTCAGAAAGATGCTGAAATATATCAGAGGGAGAAAAATGATACATTCACAGTGGCGATTATCAATTTTGGAATATATCTTCTCATTTCGGAATGATACATCCCCTTATGTGTGTTATTTAAATCTGCATCTCCATAATTAGGCTTATTTATTGTTATCTCTCTCTCTCTCTCTCTCTCTCTCTCTTAGGATAAACAGGTCTAAAAATGGATGAAGACTGCTGACCCTCTAGTATACATTTATTTAATCAATGAGAACGCGCCATAAATAAAAATAACTAAAAATAAACTCCAACCAAAAAGAAGTACGTTTCGGGGATTAACATTTTGTTACATTAATTTTCTACATGAAACCTGCAAACTATCAGTTACTAAACTTACATGAACTGTTGCTATCCGATATTATGTCACTCATACATTTTTAAGAAAAACACTTGTATATAGATTGTTTAAGTAGCGATTCTGCCTCTCAACACAGTCATAATTACGTCTGAAAACGATGACAAAATCGGGCATTGATGAGAGTTGATTACAAAGCGCAAATAAAAAGTGATATTCAAAATTTTGCTGCATCATCTGTACCGAACTACACTGTAACCAGTGCCAACAATTCACGTTAGAATGCAGAAATTTACAAAATAAAATAATCAAAATCCATACCAAAAACTCCTACAATAATTGAAATAATCTGTTTTAAGGTGTACGCTCTGAAATCTATCAGATGTGACCGCTCGATGATGTTTTCTCAGTATAGCCTTCCCAACAAAGTTCACTGTATCAATTCGCACAAGAAATGTGTTAACAAAAATTTGTAAAAAGTCCGAAAGTTATTATAACTGTAGCTTTTGGAATTTTTATCAGTGTAGTAATATAGCCGTCGTTCACACAGAATAGAGGGAAAAAATACAATCTATTGGACAGTTTTTGTGTTTTAAAAAATAATGAAAAACAAAATCTGCGTTTTTCTGAGAGTATATACAGTAACGAGTGGCGAAGTCGGTCGTGACAATAAAATATTTGTGAAATATTTCTTTATATCTACTCCAAAAGAAAGGAGATATCGTCTATTTATTTATCATTGTCATTGTTACCAATATCACTCTCCATCGAGGTCAGATTTCCAACACCGTTGTATGTAATGCATTCCCTAACACCGAAATATTTTAGTATGGCAAGTATGTACAGACCTAAACACCCTGGTTGCAATTCTTCATCGGTTTTCTCCAATCATAAATTTTCGATCTTAGTCCTGAACAACTTTAGCAACATCGTTAAATATTACTCTTCTCTACTGTGTTTCAACTGTCCAGTTATGTCTCCTTTTCACCATTTATCGTGGTATAAACTGTTAGTTGCCGAATCACACAGCAAAACACGCCCATACAAATGACTCTTGGATTTGATGCTATCATGAGTTCACTGTGACTTGTGAATCGTTATTGTCCAGACATGTGAGTAACCAATTTTCGCGTCTTTGATTAACAGTTTAGGTTACTTACAAGGGCTACTTACAAACGAAATTACGGCTATCGGTAAATGGTTATAGTGATGGGGGTCCAATAGTCAAACTGTGCAATACAGCGACAAGGAAAGTTACGATGGGGCGTGTAGCGGATCTCCCACCCACCCACATCGTAACTATCAAGGTCGGCGTCTTACATTGTAGGACTGTGAATCCAATTGTTACAATGTTAGTCTTTGAACCTCCAACCTCCTCCCAATCATTGTATCCATTCACCTATAGTTTTAAATTCATTTGTAACGAGCTGCAGTTAAATTGCCCCAATGTTCTTGACAGACTTTGAGTTTCTCAGCTTTTCTTTTTCAAATGTATTCGAATAAAGAATTATTTATATTGAGAAAAACTGCAAACATGTGTTATTTGATTCTGTCAGATCAATTTATTAAATTTTCTAAATAAAATATAAACCCACCGTTTTTATTTCGTTTTAAAGACAAGCAGTGAGTACGCTTTACAGTTCAGTGCTTACGTTATATACTTTGTACGTGACTCTATAGAAGTTAGTACAAAGTAGTTTTCCGTACAGTTTATACAGAATAAACGCATGATATGTTGTGACAATGGAAATCTTCCCTTTATTTATCTGCTGATGCAACTGCAATTATAAATACATTTTAAATTTTATCTCATGAATCCTAAACTTTCACCTTCTGTTGATAGTGCTTTCCAAACCAAATACTTGAATAATTCATTAAAACCAACGGTTAATACTGCAAAGAGTGTCTACGATTGTCAAATATTGCGATGAACAAGACGAGAAAGTATATAATCAGCCCCTTTTCTTCACTGATTTTCGTCTCGAGCTTAATTTTCGGTTTCTATGGACACATTTGTGATTCTTTTCAAAAGGATATGAACTGCAAAACGTGATTTTCCAATTATTTTAGGTACTTTTTCTACCATTAAAATATTCTTCAACTAAATGAATTGCCGTCTCTTTCTGACTGTCAGTTCCTTTTCGTGAAGTATCGTGTTTTGTTTACATCAATTATCCACCAAAACACATGACTCGTTACAAATTTACAGATACAGACTCCAGTCAAGGTATTCTTACATGCAGTCTTGCAAGTTAAATTCTGCGACTCGACTGTTCTTACTCAGGTGGCTACTCACTTCGACGTGGTACTGTAGCCTAACACTGAGCCATCTTTCAACGAACACACTCACCCCCTCACCCTTCTCGGTTGGGGTAAGTACTCAGCTTTCGTGCTAGAAAACCAAGAAACGGCAGAATATTTTTTAAATATTACAGTTGGATTATGAATATAATAATCAAATTATCATGTTTCCTAAACTCCTAATTTTACTAAAATGTTTAGTGTGAATCACTCACCATTTATCATTCACAGAATGCCATCATAAGGCAACAGTACCGTTGAATAATCTCAGTCTAAGAAAATACGACACAGTTTATCATTCGGATGACGCTTTTAAGTTCGACAGGTGCTTTGATCTACATTTTCTGTGATCAGAAGAAAAAGTAAATGAAAACTGGAATATTACTTGAAATTAAAACTTACCGCCTGTACAAACACTCGCCACAAAGTCAGACGGGATTATTATGTAGCGAATCTGCTTAGTGTATAAAATCAATATATTCTGGTACAAGTCCACCCACAAGATTGCCATCTAGTGGCAAAAGAAGGAAAAAGGAATAACAACTCTTGCATCATCATGATCATCATTGACATCATCATTATGATGGTGATAATGACCATCATCATCATTATTTATTTATTTATTTATTTTATTTACTTAGGTTTTACTAAGTTGATATCGAGCAACAGGCTAGGTCTATTAGGTCTATTAAAACCTTTTCTCTGCATATGACACCAGACTGTATTAATAATAAGATAATAAATCATTACTAAAATAGTGAATAGAGAGCAAAATGATTCATATTTAATTTCAGACATTTGTTGTTTATGAATTCATCAGGCGTAGTTAAATATGGCAATTGTTATCGCCATCCCGTGTACTGTACTTATGAACACTAATTTTGAGCCGATTTTGCTTTCACGCTGGTGAGTTTGAAGTGCGGATAGTCTCTATCAATCTAAAGTAATATGTCAATAATATGTCTGATCTAAAAAAAAAAAATTTTGTTTGAAGCACAACACACGCACATGCATGGTACACATTGATGTCTCGTAAACAGTTCTATTCTTAAAAGAGATAATATAACCAACCGCTATAATATATTTTTATATCTTTCAACGAACGAAATTTTATCGCACTCATGCATTTTGTATGCCATACAATACTTGGAATATCGAAATGGACAATAAAAAAGACCAAATGATGTCCTTTAGTTTGTCCGGTATTAACTTTTTGGCTTTCTATTTTCTTTTGATTTTCAACGAATTACGATAGATAAAATACATAAAGTAACACACTGAAAATTTGTAAGTACCATATCATATATTACATATAAATATTAATGAATTTAAATATGATTGTATCTTTCTATACAACAAAATGTTTGTTTTGACATAAAGATTCCGTAACTTTATGCGGTATGCAATCCCCGCCTCAGTCCCTTCCCACCCGTGGCTTTATCTTGTATTATTATAGTGATTATGATAAAGTTCAACCAAAACTTACCTGCTCTTGCAAAAACTTAGAGCTATGGACCAAACTTATGATTTTGACGCACATGTTCATAGCAGAAACGTTTATAACAATTATGTAAGTACAAAATGGAATTATTCCTTTAAGTAACGTAAAGCTAGATGGCGGTACAGTTGCAGCCCACAAATCATTGTTCCAGAAATTTGTGCCAGAAGTGCGCATGAGTCTGCTACGACACATATTGGTGGTCACCGTTGGGACACAAAATGCTTGCCAGAAGCTTGCTAAAATGCACCAGTTGTTTACCACGAAAGTCACACATGATACTCTGGCCCATTCTGTACAACACCATGCTCCAACAACAGCCACAAAACCAAAACTTAGCCTCTGAAGCGAACCAATAAATGCCACAACTGTGCCAGAGGTAAATCACACATACATCAGATAGCCAAATGAGTGCCACAAAGCTATCTAATCTTTATTAGAGCGTATATCACTGAAAAGACTATGTATGTATGTATGTATGTATGTATATATGTATTGTATGTATGTATATGAGCAACAAAGCACGCTGCATATAACAGAAATGTTGGTCAGGGAAATTACAGATATGACAGAAAAACTGAAAAACAACAGAGCAAATCTGGTGCGAAAACAGCCTAGGCGCTTTCGAAATGTATCGATTCCTTTTTCAAGGGCATAAAGCCACAAAAGATAATTACACATAATGGCATCAAAATAAAACACAGTAATTAACTTAGCATAATGTAATAACATAAACAGATCATAGCAGAATAATAGTATTCATATCTTTGAGGCCGATGACAGTCATTTGCATACTTCCACGTGCAGGAGAATTTCATCGACTGTATAGGCAATTGATTAATATAACGCAAGGTAAATTTAGCGATTACCTAATTAGTTCGTTTTGATTCTAATAAATAATGATACATAAATGTACCACTACCACTCGTTGATGATGGGGCAGGGGGATTTAATGATATTGCCTGCTAATGATCATATATGAATATATGTTGTCCTGAAGATAATTATACCACAATATAGATATTTATACAACTGCTACACTGTGCAAAAGAAATTGGATGAGGTTAGCAAATGTAAAATGAAAATGTGTTATTGTAATGATTTTAAGTACGTGTTCAAAACATATCCTTGCTTTCAAATATATATGGCGTAATACGATATCCGATTCTACAGTGCCTATTACAGTTAACACATACTGAAAGTGTCTATCATAGTTAGCACAAGTCGTCATTGGAAACAGTGTATATAGTACAGTTACAACAAGTCGTCATTGGAAACTGTATATTACAGTTAGGACAAGTCATCATTGGAAATAGTGTGTAACAGCACAAGCCGTCATGGGAAACAGCGCCTATTACAGTTAGAACAAGTCGTCATAGAAAACAAAAGCCATACGACATCAAGTATGTCCTTTATCTTTAGGAAAAATCTTGCCAGGTTGAGATGTTACCAACATCATTTAATAATCGGGAGAGGCAGACAATTAAACCAGACAAGAAACCAAATACTGTGAATATTACATCTCATACGTACTGAAGTCAGATACCATTTTGCATGTACCTGCTCGTCATATTCTGTTTAAGATGAAAATACCTAAAATTAATTATATCATATCAATCATTCAACAGCTAAAGTCATAGCTTTTATATCTAATAAGAAAATAATAGTGGTTTTCCATTTCCCTAGAAATGTATCGGGTGCTTATGAATTTACATCTTACATAAGAATATATAGCATTAAGTGTATGTGATGCCTGTAAAATAATTTGATGAAAATTGAGATGGGGGTGGGGGTGGTATGCATATCTTATGGAGTGACAATCATGACAGTGTTGGATGTTCAGATGGACCAGGCAAAAAACTTTTGGTCTGACTGTAAACATTCACATATTGCTATCCAGCAATAACAGTGGTCTGCAAGTCATTTTATTTTTGGTAAAATCGTGGTAACATTTGACCTGCAGCTGAGCGGAGTCGGCGATCCATCAACAGACACTTGAAAATACTGTATGCCGAATAAACACTATTCTTTTTTGACATAACACGTATAAGAATTTGTTCAGCTAGGACTCATCCGATGATTCACCAGTGGTCCTTTGTTTATCGACTGTTTGCGCGGGAGTACATATACAACGACCGCAGCATGTATCATCCCAGCATCCTTGATCCACCATACATATGATATCTCGACATCCCCTGATGCACAATGAGCACGGGAACAACACACTGATGAATGCCCACATGCAACATAGTCCAAACATGCGGTATATTCCCTGCAAAATTGAAATATGAAATAAACTGGATATATTGATACTTCATTTTTCAGGATCAGGTACTCTGAAATACAATATTATAAAACATTTCTTTACTTCTTTGTTGAACATCATCGAACATGCCATTTTATAATACGTTATAATGCATTTCCAATCAAGATATTCTCTTTATGTGTACTGTAGCCGAAACCTACTCGGCTAAGCTACCCCGAGTCTCGCCATCTTTGGGTTCGGTATTTCGGTATTTATGTTAGAGTTAAATCCCCTTGTGTCTCTCTGATGTATGGAGCTCCAGAACGTAATAGCTATCTGCCCCAGTGGGGTTTGTAGTATTCAGTCCACAGACTGGTCCCAAACTAGGTCGTTCCTGTCGTCGACCGAATCGTGCCTCCTGTCACCGACTGGGTCGTATTTTGGGTTGCCGATTGGATCGCAGTCTGAGTGGTCTCACTTCTCTCAGTACTTAGTCTTTATTTCCGTCCTGAAGGAGCGACGAATAGCGCCTACGTAATGGGAGAAGAGAGATCTTCCGTACTGTCTTAGTTCTAGCTCTGGCTTATTCCATTACTTCAGACCGGATCACACCCAGTTACCCCGTGTGTGTGTGTGTGTGTGTGTGTGTGTGTATATATATATATAATTTATTATTTAATAGAGATAAACAGTTTTATCAATATTTGTATTGTGTAGAATGCACACTTATTAAAGATATAGAAAATAAATAAATAAATGTAAAAAAGATATATCTTGATATATTCTTGATAAATGTTAAATAGTTTATCGGAACTCAATTTATATAATAAAAATAAACTATATATATATATATAATTTACTACTAAATAGAGATAAAACAGCTTTATCAATATTTGTATTATGTATAATGCGTGATTTGCAATTTTAACGTAGCTTTAACAATTTTTAAGTCATATCTCTACATTGTCTGCAATGTGGCAGTTTATAGTGATGTCTAGCACTGGGGCATCATGTCGCAGACATGTAGCATGATGTCCCACCCAGTCACATTATCCTAACACTAACTTCTTAATGATGAGCGCCAAGCGAAGCAGCTGTTATTACCATTTTTGTAAGTTTCTGGTATGACTTGGCCGGGGATCGAACCAACGACCTCTCGCATCCGAGGCGGACGCTCTAACAACTAGGCCGCCGGAGCGGTGCATTATGTATAATGCACACTTATTAAAGATACAGAAAATAAATAAATAAATAAATTTAAAAGAAAATAGAAAAAATATTTTTGAAAAAATCTATCTTGATATATTCTTGACAAATGTTAAAATTTTTATCAGAACTCAATTTATAAAATAAAAAATTACGGTGTGCATAGCGCTTACTATCAAGTATTTTATAAATAATTAATCATATTATATTGAGAATTAATTTGGAAATGCACTTTCATTTTTAAAGAATTAGTTAACTTATTTTTATGATATTAGAATATACTTTTACCAATTAAGTTTTTCTGCAAAGTAGAATAATATGAAACTATTCTTATCTAATTGTAAACAGGGGACATAATTCAGAAAAGCAAAAAAAAAAAGAAAAAGAAAGAAAAAGAAAAAGAAAAACAGAATTAATTTTATAATATTTTTATATATTTTTATGTATTAAGATATCATTAATCTTTGCTGTATATGCATATCTCCATTAAATTATTCGTTAAAGTATAAGATAATTAGGTTAAAAATGTAAGTTATGACGTTATCTTGTTTATGTCATTGTTTATTTAATTTATCACTTAGAAACAACATGTTTAATGACGTAAGCAGTGATATTGAATTCAGGTTGAATTCAGTCTGATAAAGCATTAAAGCGAGACCGGTCACACATTCTACGTGTTTGTGTTGTTTATTTTATAAATATGATATTTTGAATCCTTATGCTGGAATCTGTTTGTTGATATTACGTCAAGTCAGAAAAACGAAAAGCTATTTCTACACCATTACAGAAATACAAGAAAATCATTTGGTACAAACTAGTGCGCATAATGTTTGGTCCACTAATGTGTTATGTTTGTTTTCTTTTGCTTTTCGGACTTTTTTCCACGTCCCAATGAAGAATTTTTAAAATTGCCCCCACCCCATCCAGCCATAATATTCCTCTGACGGGGCCCTAAAACCCCACACATGCTTTCTTGTAATATAAGATGTCATCCCTGGTATGAATTTTATGAAATTGCCCCCACCCCATCCAGCCATAATATTCCTCTGACGGGGCCCTAAAACCCCACACATGCTTTCTTGTAATATAAGATGTCATCCCTGGTATGAATTTTATGAAATTGCCCCCACCCCATCCAGCCATAATATTCCTCTGACGGGGCCCTAAAACCCCACACATGCTTTCTTGTAATATAAGATGTCATCCCTGGTATGAATTTTATGAAATTGCCCCCACCCCATCCAGCCATAATATTCCTCTGACGGGACCCTAAAACCCCACACATGCTTTCTTGTAATATAAGATGTCATCCCTGTTATGAATTTTATGAAATTGCCCCCACCCCATCCAGCCATAATATTCCTCTGACGGGGCCCTAAAACCCCACACATGCTTTCTTGTAATATAAGATGCCATCCCTGTTATGAATTTTATGAAATTGCCCCCACCCCATCCAGCCATAATATTCCTCTGACGGGACCCTAAAACCCCACACATGCTTTCTTGTAATATAAGATGTCATCCCTGTTATGAATTTTATGAAATTGCCCCCACACCATCCAGCCATAATATTCCTCTGACGGGACCCTAAAACCCCACACATGCTTTCTTGTAATATAAGATGTCATCCCTGGTATGAATTTTATAGGGGTGGGAGGTCTACGTATCACACTGGAGGATTAGCTTCCTTGCAGAAATGTCAAATCATGTACATTTTATATATGATGTTCTGTATGTATTGTCCTGAACCTACCTTATCAAATGGATAGTACCACCTGGGATCGGTTCCATTATCACATGCATGAAAAAGACAACAGAAACTTTGAGCATGGGTGTCTGTGTCTATTGAAATAGTGTCGGCAGCTCTCTTTCTTGCATAAATTTGATCTTCGGGCGAACTTTTCGGCTGAGTTGTTACGACATTTTCCTGTTCCATGACATAGAATTTTAACTACCTTGGTTCATTTTAATACACGCGATTTATTCTCCTCTTGTTCATTCTTTAATTAGTACGTAACAACAATGTAAACAAACCTTACTAAACCAAAAGTCAACCGCGACATGCAGCCGTTACGGATATATTTTTTGTTATCACTCCAAAACTTCAGGTCGTAGCTAAATAATAAATCTACGGTAGGGTTAAAATGTCTGCTTATCCACCGACAGACCTAAAAACAATTTATACCAAGTCACCCTAACTTATTTTGAAAAGTTCTTTATGATGTTTTAGGATCATCTGACATAGGTTTTTGTGTATGAAACAGTGATGTATTGCTTTGATCAAACAAGCAAGGCAAATATTGAGGGGCGCTATTGTTAAAAAATCTTTAACATTACGCTTGCCCTTTTAAATTTATTTCCGTCACTAACTGGTAAAATCATTACATCAGCTGGTACAGTATCAATGTTTTCACCGCTGTTAGATATTAATCTACGTGTTCTTTTTTGAAGACACGTTAACTTTTACAAATTGGTTTAATTATTAATGCACAAAATTGAATCATAATGGTCTGAGGATGATGGTATATGCATTGGGTCCGTCCATTTAGTACTGATAATGTACGTACGCATTGGAAACGGTGGATGGGTGGGTGAAACCTTGATAATAATTTGTCTAATACGTAACCTGTTCGACGTTTGAATTTTAGCAGCCAGACATTCAACGTCGGTGGACTATCTGTTTTATTAATCACGTTAATATTATTAATCCTTTATAGATTCTGCGTGGATTAAATATAGGCCATTCTATAGAACTGGCGTGGTGGTGTCAAGCGTACGCAGGTGGGGAGGGGTGTAAAAAAAGTACGCGTGTGTACGGGGGGGGGGGAGGGTTCGAACTTTGCCAGATTTTTGCGTACGTACTAAATGGATGACCCTCTTACCGACAAAGTCTTACTTTACGATTGAGCAATAGGCTTGACGTATCCTTTGTTTTATTTGGTTGCACCATGTCAGGTTATGATGAAATAAAACCCTAAATAAAACCTCAGTAATGCAATTACTTTGTTGTATCAGTATTTAGAATCATATCATTAGTTTAGTTATGTCAGTATCTAAAATCATGTCATTACTCTACTTGCATCAATATTTAGAAAAATGTCATTACTTTAGCTGTATCAGTATTTAGAATAATGTCATTACGTTAGCTGTATCAATATTTAGAAAAATGTCATTACTTTAGTTGTATCAATATTTAGAATAGTGTCATTACTTTAGCTGTATCAATATTTAGAAAAATGTCATTACTTTAGTTGTATCAATATTTAGAATAATGTCACTACTTTAGCTGTATCAATATTTAGAATAATGTCATTACTTTAGTTGTATCAATATTTAGAATAATGTCACTACTTTAGCTGTATCAGTATTTAGAATAATGTCATTACTTTAGCTGTATCAATATTTAGAATAATGTCATTACTATAGCTGTATCAATATTTAGAATAATGTCACTACTTTAGCTGTATCAGTATTTAGAATAATGTCATTACTTTAGCTGTATCAGTATTTAGAATAATGTCATTACTATAGCTGTATCAATATTTAGAATAATGTCACTACTTTAGCTGTATCAGTTTTAGAATAATGTCATTACTTTAGCTGTATCAATATTTAGAATAATGTCATTACTTTAGCTGTATCAGTATTTAGAATAATGTCACTACTTTAGCTGTATCAGTATTTAGAATAATGTCATTACTTTAGCTGTATCAGTATTTAGAATAATGTCATTACTTTAGCTGTATCAATATTTAGAAAAATGTCATTACTTTAGCTGTATCAATATTTAGAATAATGTCACTACTTTAGCTGTATCAGTATTTAGAATAATGTCATTACTTTAGCTGTATCAATATTTAGAATAATGTCATTACTTTAACTGTATCAGTATTTAGAAAAATGTCACTACTTTAGCTGTATCAGTATTTAGAATAATGTCATTACTTTAGTTGTATCAGTATCTAAAATCATTCATTGTGATGAAATAAATGCAATCAACGTAATTAATTTTGTTTCCAATAAAAACGGGTTAATACAACATAATTTTGAAATCTGTTAACAATTATTAATAACTAAGACCACTCGCAAAGAATTGCCCGTTGCAACTTGTGTCAGAACAAGCCGTCGTTCAACATAGGTAATGCACAATAACTATGAAATATTTTAACAGTTATTAATAAATAAGACGACTCGTAAAGAACCTCACCTTGCAAATTATGTCCGAACAGGCTATCGTTCGACATAGAGGTCAAGTTCACGTACGTATAGACGGGGAGATTAGTAAGACATATGATAAATACCTTAGTGTAGAGTTTAAACCCTTAACCCTAACCCGGTCACGGGTTTGAACTCCGGCCGAGTCATACCAAAGACATAAAATGGTAATAGCTGCTGCCTCGCTTAAGCATTAAGAAGTTAGTGTTAAGACTGGTCGGCCACGATGTCAGGATAATGTGGCTGGGTGAGAGATGATGCTATGAGTATAGATTAAATATTTAGATAATTATTAATTGTAAACATGTTTACTTCAGCTTGATTTAATGATACAGTGTATTCTTACCTTGTAAAGTTCCAGAAAGAAAATTTCCCATTAAGTTCTTATGTCACTTGTTTAGGCTTGAATAAAAAGTAACACCAGAAAGAGTGAAAACAACAAGCTTTTAAAAATACAATAATTTATTTCCCCTGGAAAAAAATTCTGTAAAAATAAAAAAATATGAACTTACGGTTTTATAGAATCAAATCCCAAAAATATCCAAAAATAATCCGATAATAAAATTTTAATAGTCCTAATAACAAAATGTTCTACTGATTTCACGTTCGAATCCCGGCGAAGAATCCAAGATGGAAGACGATGATGTATGTTGCAATCCGTAGTGTTGAAGTCTACAGTTCCTTGTAGAAATAAGAATTATCACTCCAGTTTCTGATAGCTTAATACATTTTTATTTTAAAAAAACTGTCCTTGTTCCACAATATTACATGAGCACACGTATTTTCCAGAAAAATAACAGAATTAATCCTTTTGAATCCAAGTAATTTGAAATAACTCCAAACCAAGTAATCTGAAATAACTCCAAACAGCACAATATAAAACGAACACTTTAACGGCCCAACTTCTACTGATTAATTCTCCAAAACATGGGTTGTATGGGCTTTCTAAAACATAAACAAGGGTCACGTGATCATCTTCTAGAAGTTTATAGAAGCAAGTACTTGTTACACCGCACGTTTACCCAGTGTGACCCTAAAGAAAACCAATCATTTTTACTCTAAGAAATAAAAAAATTAAAAAGTTGTTTATATCTTAAAGACAAGGTCCCATCATGACCTTGGAAACAACCAATCATTTTAAAATAAAATAAAACTTGTTTACAACGGTTGCTACAAATTCTGAAGCAAGGTCAGGATTTAGATCAACACCTGGTGTTTATAAACTAACAGTAAAAGTCAAACTATTTTCAAAAAAGAGTATCATCTCTAGGAATAAATTTACATTACAATATCATGTAATGAAAAATAATTTTAAAAAACCTGACAAACAATTAAATTGAAATAAATATATATTAAATCAGATATAATTAAATCAAATATACATAACAAAGTTGACAGAGATTTCCAGAAAATGGTAATTGCGACCCATATCAAGTGGAAGTCTATATAAAGTTGTTTAGATTAGCATTATTCATTCTTGCCTTAACATCCAAAGTAGAATCAGCCTTATTGTCGTGTTCAGTTTTTAATTTGGGTGGATTTATTTATTCAAATTAGTATTCACTGGGTTTACAAAGTGCTTTCTAATATTCTTAGACTAAATCATTAAGTTGGAATTATAGTGAATTCATACAAGAGCATATTATATTGTCTTGTGATACATCAAAGAACTTAACACATCCACATTCCAGGCCATTGGTACATTAGTACTTTCGAGACTACAGGCACATCAGCACAGTCAGTATTGGAATTTATTTGGAACACCACTGGAGTTCAATTGGAGTTTCATAGATCTTGACTTGTGATAGAACATTTAGGATTGTTTGGGATTTAATTCACAATACCGTAACTTCTTTTTTTAAATTTTCACTTTGTATTCTAATGATATAAACTACTTTAATTTTAGAAAATTTATTTAGTTTCCGCTCTTTTCTGTTACTTAGCTTGAGACCGCTGAGTCGTAATAATTAAAAAATGCATTTTGTCAAGCAATGGGATCACAGTTTGCATAGTACTGATTCATGTATGCATTTATAATAAATATATGTATCAGTGCTTATCCATAATAATTTTTTACATGAATTCACAAGCTGCGATAAAGTTGATATTTAGAAATGACGTTTTAGAATTAAAGACTAATCATACGTAAACCTGTTCTAAAACTTCTGACAACTCTTGGTGGAGTGACTACGTGTTGGTTTTATGTTGTAGACAATAACATTCTCATACTAATCCGAAGTACTAGGAACAGAAACATTCCCCCCATGGGGTCTAAATTTGACGAGTTCGGTAAGTTTTATTTAAGAAAGAGGTCGTTATTCTCTGTAGAAACGTGCCCACCCACCACCCACCCCACCATGTAGGTTGTATACGGAGGTCAATACTCAACATTACACCTGCAAATTACCGATAAATAAGATCAGGCAAAATGACGCTATATTAGAACAGAGCATTGTTAATTTTTTTTTCCAATGATAAACAGTACGTGATACTTTTTCAATCCCTCGATTCTTTATTAATTTTCGCTTAACAACCAAATATTAATTTTTTTGTATATTTTAGTTTAACTTCTTTTTTTGTTGAAATATCATTGAGAAAAACTGTAAACACATCTCAAAACATTGATCCATGAAGCCTTGATGTCCTTAAAATTAAAGATATCTTGTCAATTAACCTGTAAAAATTTTTTTTAATAAATCCTTGCTTGCTGTACTTCTTCATGGGATTGAAGAAAGTTATCAATAATCCCTATAGGACGGGTCCCAGAATGACATTTTTTAGGAGTTGGGAACATAAAACAAGATTTGAACTACAATATGCATAAATGAAAATTTATTAATTTCATTTGCGAATCTTCTTGATAACTATGATTGATTGAAAAATAAACCTAACTACGTGATCTTCTGCAAATTGTAAACATAAACTTCTTTAATGGAAATACGTTGTTCAATGTATAAATTAATGGTGCAAACAGTAGCAAACCGTACAGTTATTTTCCAGTATTGTAATATGAAGTATATAACGTCTCTACACCTTCTTTGCCTGTCTTTCCGTGTCTTTGCATATCTTTGCGGTGTATTCTACACACCAACAGCTATCAGCACATTAATGATATTCATATAGCTCATATTTCTTTAGATGAAACATGTATCAATTACATGAGATTTTCAATAATGTTAAGTCTGAAAACGTCTTGTCGCGCTTCTCCTTTCCTAGTACCCCCCCCCCCCGACTATTAACAAACACTTCTAATTCTTATACATGTATATTTATATTTAATACATTTGGAATTAATTATTTTCGAGTCTTGTCAGATTAATGCTCTCTGTACACTCTTGCCCTCTTTTGCGCGTTTTTCTAAATTTTCAAGGCTGTTCGAAAAACTGAATTAAATAACAATTAAATAATATTCTATCCTATAAAGTTTTTGCACTAATTGCGTTTGACCGTCTTTGCGTATTTTGACCGTCTATGCGATATTTAGTACGATCCTGTTTGCTGTATGCATCCTAGGAACGTTAGCGAAGTACATCGCATGGCAATGGAAGTCAACAAAACCTAAATAGAAGCAAGTCAGCGAAACAAAATAACTCAAACTGGCATATTACAAATGAACGATGGATTGAATATACAAGCACATTGACAGGTGCCTTGGATACAGAATTAGTTTAGAACAAATGGAAGGCATGTCATTGTCTTGCATACTCCCATTTTCGACAGTGTACAAACTTATTTGACCAACTTCAAGTTCAAAAGTTGCGGCGCTTACTTATTAATGGTGTTATGTGGCTGATTTGATTATGATTCGGATCTTCCTCAGCTGTTTCTGCGATACTCTAATATGATCAGTAGCAAATTCTTGCACGTCCACCCACAGTGATAAAAAATAATAAAGTATATGTAGAATTGGTTAGCCCAAGACCTGGGGCTCCCATACATCTAAATTGGTCCCCTCTCATAGCTTAAAAAAGTTGCCCATTGGGCTTGTAAGAAAAAAAAATGTTATCTAATTTTCCAGACAAAACCTTCAACAGTCTGACAAAATGCAGTATTTCATTTCGAAGTTTTTTAAAGACACTGGCGAGTTATTAATATACATCCATTTGTAAACCCTGTAAGTACCTCCAGCTTATGATGACTGTCTGCTTAACTGTATGGCAACCAGTACACTTATGTAAAGAGCACAGCACATGACTGTTTGAATGGGGAACAGCAATATTTATGTTCTTGCTGTTTCATTAGTTACCTGTTATTAGCACTCATCATTTGTGAATAGTAGCACTTTGCCCCATAATCATGCTTTAATTGGGTAATGCATCATTTGCTAAATATATTAAATGGTACATGTGCAGTTCAGGGTTCTCTGGGATGCTGAAATCAGCATAAAAGTATGCAGTTTTATTTTTTAAATTTATTTTCTGTATTGTTTTTGTATTGTTTCTTGTATCTAAATTAGTAATTGAAGTAGAACACTTGATGCCATGAGTAGTCATTGAAAACTGAAAACTGGTCATTGAAAAGTCATTGAATTTCAGTTTTTCTGATGTTTATGTACCTTGTATGACTGAATACATACAATATTAAAATAATCAAACACAAAATTGTATGCATTTAGTCATGTGTTGTCATGTAACTTAGCTCAAAATTTGAAGCTTCTTTGTATGATGTTCTTATTTCATATGCTTTACCCATGGACGTTTCTTAAAAAATTAAATTCATTAAAGCATGTTTTAAATGTGAGTCTTGTTAATTCACCTTGCATTTTTATTTGACTTTTTCATCTCGGAATTCATTACACACAGTCTCTGAATTTTCTTTCTCAGAATTGTCCATTTTCAGAAAATTCCCCTCTCCAAATCATTCATTCTTCAAGATGTCCTTCCCCAAATCATCTATTACTGAATTATCCCTTCTCTGAATTATCTGCCTACAAATTGTCCAGACACCCACTCTACCAGTTAAGTAAGAAGAGTGATGTGATTTTGATTTTTAACGTAGCTTTAACAATTTTTCAGTCGTTTCGCTACGATGTCTGCAGTGTGGCAGTTTATACATGTAGTGATGTCTAGCACTGGGGCATCATGCCACAGACATGTAGCATGATGTCCCACCCAGTCACATTATCCTGACACCAGGTTGACCAGTCCTAACACTAACCTTTTAATGCTGAACGCCAAGCGAGGCAGCTGTTAGTACCATTTTTGTAAGTCTCTGGTATGACTTGGCCGGGGATCGAACCCACGACCTCCCACATCCGAGGCAGATGCTCTAACCACTAGGCCACCGGAGCGGTTAAAGTAAGAAGTAAATCAGTTTAGGGAGTTTTCATTACATTGATAGATTTTCAGTTTTTCATGCAAAATTTCATTGTCTATAAGATCAAAAATCTTCATGAAAACCAGTCATAATGATACACTTGAACAATAAGATAATGCATTTGTTAAAGTAGAATTCAGGATGCTTATGTTGGCATGATACTGTGTTGTTTAAGCATTCAGTATATACATGATGCTGTTTACTATGAGTACAGTGTTTGAATGCAAGACTACTGGTATGCTCTCAGAGTGAATACCCAGCAAAAAATACACATCAGATATTTGAGTGAAATTAAAAAAGCTTAACCAGTTAGCTTTTCTTGTGTGGTTTTATATGAAGGAATGTATTGAAATTTCCATAAATGTGTAGTATGTTGCAGGAAAATTCATTTGCCAGCTAAGAACATATTGGGATTACTTATTGTCTGTTTTTTGTCTGTTAGCACAAGTTTGTTTTCACTTCTCCTCCTGAACTACGTGGAGAATTGTGATTAAAATGTATAGGCACATTCATTCCATGGTCTAGTTGCTCCAGAATGAAATGGTGCTATTGCTGTTACATCAGTTATCGACCGCTCTGAGGCCTAGTGGTTAGAGTATCCGCCTCGGATGCATGAGGTTGCGGGTTCAATCCCCAGCCGAGTCATACGAAAGACTTACAAAAATGGTACTAACAGCTGCCTCGCTTAACGCCCAGCATTAAGAGGTTAGTTTTAGGACTGGTCAGCCTGGTGTCAGGATAATGTGACTGGGTGGGACATCATGCTACATGTCTGAGGCATGATGCCCCAGTGCTAGACATCACTATAAACTGCCACACTGCAGACATCGTAGCGATGCGACTGAAAAATTATTAAAGCTACGTAAAAAATCTAAATCACACACACACATATACATCAGCTATCACTATTTCTGAATGGATGGTTGTGTTTTCACTGTAAGGTTTTTTGTAATGTCTAGTTGGTCCTAAATGAAGAGGTGCTCTGGGCAGCTGAGTGTTCAAAAACATGTGCCTTTACTGATCACTACCATCTCACTGCTATCTGCAAGGTTTTGTGTCTCTGGCTTGGTCATTGTGGGTATGTGAGAAAGCTTGCCAGTAGCTTCTTGTGGGTTGATGATTCTTCCTGGGTTCTTTCTTCAACAGATCTGCTGGCTGCCATATATATCCTATCGTGTGCTGTAAAATGGCTTTAAACCTGAAAAAAGCATAAACCTAAATGAAGATGGAGCCATTATGACTTCCAATATGGTTGACATGGCAACCATCTTGAAAATCTTGTTATTACTATGATTTTTTAAAAGAAAGATATATCAGCATGGGTTTTCACCAGAAGACTTATGTCTAGTTGGTCCTAAATGAAAATGGTATTGATCCAACCTCAAAATATGGTCACCAGACCATCTTGAAAAAGTTATCACTTCTAAAATCTAACATTCACCAACCATGGTCCACATGAATAGATATCTGTGTCTTAATATTTGACACATCTTTATGCATTTTAATTTGAATTATCTTCCAAATTTTAAAATTTGACATGGGACAGTTTACAAAACGGTTGTGCTACCTGGCATAGGTAAATAATTCTTAGGCCAAAAAGAAAATATGTATGTTGAAATAAATTCCTGAAATTGATTTGTGCATCTAACTGAGCCAGTTTTGACCAGTACTTGAAGTGCTTAGTACATTATATATATACTAATCAATAAAATATATATAATGTTTTTATAAAAAAGAAATCTACCTACTTACCCCAATTTTAAAACCAGTGAGATAAGAAATGCACATATTGGCGGTGGGTGGGGGTATTAAATTGAAAGGTTCATATTTTGCTAATTATGCACTCTTGTGTTATTTGGGCTTCAGTGATTCTTATTTAAAAAATATACTATACAGACTTGTGTAATTTGTGTTTTGGTGATTCTTATTAAAATGCTGATTTCCCATTTGAATGATTAATAATAAATTTAATAAGTTCACCTTTGCCACTTTGTTTTATAATTTGACCTTGCCTTGAATATGAGAAAGTTATTTGTAAAACAAAGTGATGAAGAACAGCTTGTTGGTCTTACAATTGTAAATTGAATCATGATATTTATTTGACAAACTTGAGGCTATTATTTTTCTTGAATTGCAGATTCCTAACTTTAATAGTGCTCTTGGCTTTGTACAACTCAGATGATAGCTATGGTGTATTCATATGTTAGAAGTTAAGTCAATATCACCAATTAGTTATCTTGCAGCACTCACCATTATGTAAAACTAACTTCATTGCATATAGAAACAGGTGGCATGTGATTGTAATTTTTGGTTAAAAAATTCTTTAAGTTCTTAGAAATTGAGTTGAAATTTTTTAATCTGTATTTTTCATAATTCTGGGGTCTGGTTCATGGGTGTGCAATTTCTTACTATGCCTGCCACAAGATAGATGCATTAATGCAGTGGTTCCCAAGCTGTGGTGTGCAGATCACTGGGGGCTCCTTTGGGGGTTATTCCAAGGAGTATGTATTTTCTTGTTTAACAAAACCTAAAACTACAAGTATTAGTATGTGGGGGCCCATGAAATTTGTTGAATTTAAGAAGGGTTCCTTATACTAAAATGGCTGGGAACCACTGCCATAATGCATATAAATTTACGTTGTTTTGAGAAGTTCAGTCCTATAAAATACACATTTTCTTATTTTTCAGATATCATTGATTGAGGCAGGAATCATGGCATCTTTAGAGAGAGAAGTGGAAACAAGATTTTTCATTGCAAAATGTACCAACATCCAATCGTTGAAGAAATGTGTGGACACATGTGAATGGGCTTGCAGAGATCGGGATAAGCCACCCCACCCTAAAGATATCCTTAATGAAGCCTTCAGCAGTGGCAAAGTCACTCTTATCTTTAGTGTCAATAATTGTCATGGATGGCATGGATATGTAGAAATGATTGGTCCACCTACAGAAAAACAGGCAGTCGAAAATTGTGTTACGTCAAAATCAATAAGTGATCAACCACTGAGAGACAATGAAGGTCACGTACCCATTGACATTATTTCCTTTACAACAGAATCAAACTTTCTGAGAAGTGACGCTGTTTCTTTACCTTTAGAGGAGCTAATCCAAACAAAAACACACATACAAGATCCTAAAAATATAAATTGTGACAAATTTTCAGTACAGAAAAGTCATTGGTATTATTTTCCTGTTACGTGGAAAATTAATTTTATTCATGAATTTGGAGAACAATGTTTACCATCAAAAGAAACTGATAACCTTGTTACTGTAGATGGTACTCCTATAAATAAAGCTCGGAATTGGCAAGAAGTTTCACCAGACATAGCACAGAAGATGTGCCGTTTAATAGACAATCATTATAAATTTCTATGTGATAAAAGAGACCTCAAACTGCAGCAGAGTTTGGAGAAGAAACCTGATCCTTTTTACAGGGTTCAGTCAGGGGAAGTTCAGGAACAAATGTGGAAGAAAGTTGTGGACAAAGTGGAGAGGGAGCTTGGGAAAGTTCACCTTGCCTGCCCATTTGGCAGCCAGAGGTTAACCAACCATTTACGTCTGACTTTTCCTTAATATATGTACCTTTATTATTTGTGTCTTTGATAGTATCATTGCTCATTTGTTGTATGTTGAAAGCATGTATAAATGGCATCTTTAAGAAAAGAATTATAAAGTATTTTATACTGTTTTAGTGCATGCATATCTGTAAGGTACCCATTAGCTAGTATTTCCACTCACAGCCATGACTTGATACGTTGTGAAATACATATGGATGGAGAGAAATGAGGAAAAGCGTGTTATTACTGAATATGGAAGAAAAATGAAGAAGAAACGATACTAAAACTTATATGTATTCCAATTATATTTTCATTCAGATGAAATTTGTCTTCAAATTTAAATCCTTATGAAAGTATGTCTAATTTTGTTCATGCCTGCAATTAATCCCTACGAACAACATGATTCTAAAATGCTGAAACTATTGCTTGATGTGCAATTACAAATGAAACACTGTCTATATGTACTAATTACCACAGATCACTGATGCTCACACTTTGTTGAAATTTGGACAAAACTAAATCAACCAGGTCAGCTGGCACATGTTTGTTGGGTAAATAATCCTGAACTTGTTGAAGTAAACAAACCCTGTATTCTTAAATGCTTGGGTTATTTGGTTTGATCGTTTGCACATTTTCACATTAACCTGGTAAAGTATGGACATAAACATTTGTGAATATGAAATGTTATCTGTTAAATTTAGCATCAAAATTTGCAGTAATTGTGGGTAATTTTAAAGCTGCTTTGATGTAATTTTGCTGATGTCCAGAATTACATTTTTGATACTGTGTACATAACCTGTGTTCAAATGAGGACAAAATTTTGTATTTGGGATTTAAATTTCAAAGCATTTGTACAATGCAGATTGTCAGTATACTGGTTCCAATGACACATTTGCAGCAATACAGTTACAATTAATGTCTTTCAGTTCTTGAATACAGACATGTTGTTCCCTAATTGAATTTATATATTGTGTTATGCATATCTATATTATTTGTAACTCTTGGTACATGGCTGTAAATAGTACAAAATATCTTTAGTTAAATTTTGCCTACATGACCTGAATCTGTTAAAAGCATAGTATTCCATAGGATCTGTAAATAGATACATATGTATTGATGGTTATTAATAATAATCTTAATAATAAGACTTAAATGGCACTGGCTTAATTTCTCAGTGACTGATGGGAATTCAACATTTCTAGAATAATTCTGTAACTTCCTATAAGTTGGGCATGGTTACATGAATAGGCCAAATCGATGCAAAGTGAGTAGTGTATTCTGTCACATGGGGTCTATTGTGAAATATAGTCACAATATATGATGTATATTAGGATAGAATTGAACAATCAATTCCATTCCGAAGTTTGGAGTCCTTCACACTTATTGTGTTCCTATTGTATGTCTGCAGACATGTTTTATGTTGTGCTTATATATTATTCTTGAGAAAAACATTTGTTTGGACTGTTCAGTAGAAATAGAAAGTGCTCATTATTTGAACCGCTCCAGTGGCCTAAGTGGTTGGAGTGTCTGCCTCAGATGCAAGAGGTAGTGGGTTTGAATGCTGGCTGAGTCATACCAAAGACTTACAAAAAATGGTACTAGCAGCTGCCTTGATTAGCACTCAGCATTAAGAGGTTAGTGTTAGGACTGTTTCGGTCTGATGTCCGGATAATGTGACTGGGTGGACATGATAGTACTTGTCTGCAGCATGATGCCCCAGTGCTCGACATATATAAATTGCTACAATGCAGACATCATAGTGATTTGACTGAAAAATTGTTAAAGCTATGTTAAAAATCCAAATCACACACACACACACACACTCATTATTTGGACCATAATAATATTCTGAGACTAATATAAATTATTTAAAGGAATTCTGGACAATGCTTTGTTGACAATGTCACAGTTCTTGGACCAGTATATTTTCTGGTTTGAAATTTACAAGGAACTTTTCATTTAGGATTTCATAGACCTTTATAAGGACTAGTTTAGATTCTCTTCATAATACTGCAAGTTCCTCTCACATTTTCATTTATAACTTTGATAACTAAATTGTTTGTTGAGTTTTAGAAAACTTGTTGTTTTTGCTTTTTTTCTGTTAATTAGTTTGAGACCATAGAATAGCTATAACTGTTAAAGAAACATTGGAGTGAGCGTCTCTCCTGATGTTCTCTGTGTGTATGTGTGTGTGTGTGTGTGTGAGAGAGAGAGAGAGAGAGAGAGAGATTCAGTGTGAATAGCAAGCTGAATTTACTACTTATGGAATTTTTCTTTGCAGGTACAACTTGCACAAAGCAGAGAGTGATACTGATATGTTTATTGTATACCAGGCCAATACAAAGGATCTTTTGGGTTTTGATCCACCAAAGCATACAGTAAAGGTAAATTACTTTACATCAGACTGATTCAAAGATTTTCTTCTGTCTCAATCAAGTTCTAGAGATTGTACGATCGGAGTGTTTTGTCAGTTTTGTTGGAAACTAAGGACAGTGTTTATTGTTTGAAAAGTATCATTACCAGCAATTAACTGCATTTTCATTGTAAATTAAAAAAACAATATTCAATCAGTGGAAAAGATGTTTTTGAAAAGTTTAGTAATTTTCAGAAGTCTGTTGTGGTAGGATATATTATTTAGACATGCAACCAGATTTATTTACCTGGCATACAATATTTACCTGGCATACAATATTTATAGGTTGCTGCATTTGTATGGGAAAATGTAAACGAGTTCTTCGGATGGAATATTGCACAACCTTGGGAGTGCAGTATATCCATCTGACAAAACAAGTTCATATTTTCCCATACAAATGCAGTAACCTTTTTATTATATGCTCATTTTTCTTATTCTTACTAGGCTAATTATATAAATAAAATGCACTACAAGAAACAAAGTCACAGAAAATATGCCGTATTCCAAACTAAATACACGAGCGCAGATTTATCATTATACAATATTATTAATGTGTACATAACTCCGCTCAGATAAATTTGAACTTATTTGCATGCTAGATATAACTTTTGAAAAAAAATGGCATTTTGGTCTACTTAAAATTGAAATTTGGAGTCATATTATGAATGAATGCGCATTGCAACAACTTTTCCATTTGATCTGGAATCAATAGATTTTGGTATTTTTGTCGATTCTATGAAATTTCATGATTATGGACTCGATTCATCTGAGCATATTCTACATGAAATACATCGGATTGAAATAGTGAAGGAGAAGCATGTTGACATCGCAAGTGTGTTTCTGTTCTGCCATTGAGTATTTGAAATCATAATATGGGGAAAATATTAAGTCTTTCAATTGCAATTATCAAAAAGACGCTATGGAATTTAATGTTTATTTCATTTTGAGTGCAGTAAGGAGGATGTAATTGCACTTGGAATATAGTTGAAATTACAGTACAATTTTGAAATGTGTAATCAAACTTGAGAACCCATGACATGGCTCATGTAATTCGGATTTGCAGAACTAAGAAAGGAAATTCAGGATGTAAAAATGTAAGTATATTTTTTGCCATTCTCATTACCAGCTAGAGAAGACAGATTATGTTTTTTCCTTGTATGTTATTTGTAGGTACCCAGCCAATTTATGAAATCTGGCATCTCCCACCTAAATCTGAAACATTGGATCAAAAAAGTTTATGCAGAATGTAGCAAAGCAGCTGGTATGTGGCAGTCCATAAAACCTCTGCTTTAGTTCATTCAGAAACAAATGTAATCAACCAAAACGTAAACTGCCTACTATGTGAGTGTACATGATTTGTTTACAAAAAGTGCTGGCCATCTGCGACTCCATTGTTTGTTTACAACACAAAGTAGTTCCTTTATGAGTGTAATATGAAGTCGCGCACGAGTTCAGTATTGTAAGATACTGAACAATTTTGACAATGGAAAGCTAATGGAGAAAAAATGAGCATATAAAAATTACCAGATATACAATATTTACCTGGCATACAGTATTTACCAGGCATGCAATATTTACTAGGCATACAGTATTTACCAGGCGTACCAGGCATACAATATTTACCAGGCATACAGTATTTACCAGGTATATGGTATTTACCTAGCTTACAGTATTTACCAGGCATACAATATTTACCTGGTATACAGTATTTACCAGATATACAATATTTAATTGGCATACAATATCTACCTGGCATACAGTATTTACCAGATATACAATATTTAATTGGCATACAGTATCTACCTGGCATACAGTATTTACCAGATATACAATATTTACCATGCATACAGTATTTACCATGCATACAATATTTACCTGGCATACAGTATTACCTGGCATACAGTATTTACCAGACATAAAGTATTTACCTGGCATACACAGAGGTCTTGGAAACGCATAATCGTGCATATTTGGACACGTTATTTTTATCTAGGACACAAAAAATCACTTAGGCAGGAGTCCTGTGTACACACACAATAGCTGGGCAGCAAATTCAAAGACTTGCAGCTCCTGCTTCAATCATCTGCAGAGTCGGAAAATATGTTGATGAATTGATCATTTAGCTGTGCTGATATTTACAATGACAGATCTCAGTGGCTGTAAGACCCTCAGATGTATAAGAGTACATCAAAAGAACATGACCCAAATAGCTGGGCAGCAAGTTTAAAGACATACTAGCTGCTGAGTGGTGGGAAAATGTGCTGGTATTGACAGTGACTGAATTCTGAGGCAGGAAGACCCAGAGATGTACATGTGGTCATATTTAAGTGAACAACTTTAGCTTTCATTATCTTGTTCATTTCCTTGTGTAGCTGAATAAGTAGTGCATATGACCTCAAAATTAAGACATGCCAAGACTTAGACAAAATGCTGTTTGTAAATTTGGATAACTATTTTGTGGTTAAAGGGCACATTGGCAAAGATTGTAATGAGATTCAGAAGACTGCTAAAGTTGCTAGAATTGATAGATTAAATGGAACAGCAGCCAAGTTTAAGAAAGTGTGTCATGTCTGAGCTTATTGTTTGGAGTAGGGCCTTTCCTTGAATTGACAAAATTCAGTCTGACTCTAATGGACATACAAGAGCTATATGTCAGTGGTGTAAAGAATTTGGAAAATTAAACTCATTGACAACCACTGATTCTTCTCGTATGGACATTTAGCTACATCAGGTATACCCAATATGCTTATTGGAGGGGATTGCAACTTTGCTAGTTGTTAATTCCTAGTGAGACCTTGATACAATATTTATTTGGCATACAGTATTTACCAGGAGTAAAATATTTACCTTGGATACAGTATTCACCAGGCATACTGTATTTATCTTGCATACACTATTTCTGTCAACTAACCAAACATTTTGTCATATCACCTTTGCAAATATTATTATGGGTCATATCCATACATCTTTTCATCTGTTCACATCTGGTTCAGCTACTTCAGTAGCATGAACTTTAAATATACTGTACATATTGGTGGGGGTGGTGGTGCTCAGAGTTAATACAATATGAAACAAGGATGAGTAGATGGCACTCCAACTATCCCCCCCCCCTTCCAATCAAAGAGGACAAAGTAGGGTCCTGAATCATATTTTTACAGGTACATGTAATATGAACACTTCATTGTGACTTCAACTCCCTCTACACCAATTAATGGAGAGTGATTTTGTTTTAGATGAGGCTAAGTATATAGTTTTTAACTCCAAATGCAGGTGTACATGTTGGGTATCGTATTGTGTACCACGGTCATCACTGAAATACCAATTGTACAAAAATTAATAGCCATTTAACAAGAAGCATGTACTGTAACAGAAACCTATCCTTAGATGAAAATGTGTCACATACCGTAGGACTGAATACCATCTAAAAACTAGAACATTGTACAACACAGTTACTTGTGCTTAGTTTTATTTTGACGAGTTTATCTTCAGAAGGTTTTGGAATCTTTTAACGTTTGTATTTTTAAAACCTTTTCAAGATCTTTGTATATTCTTTAGATAAATTACATAATTACACCTAATTAGTTTTGCACAGTGAGGAAACCCAGACTACATTTTCTCACCAGTTTCACCGTAAATTTAACAAATCCAAATATCTTGATAATTATAGGGGGACATAGGTACACACTAATTCTTCTTGGGACACAGGTACACACTAATTCCCCTTGGGACATCGGTACACACAAATTCCCCTTGGGACATAGGTACCTACAAATTCCCTTTGGGACATAGGTACATACAGATTCTCTTTGATAGCTCAACCAATCTGGAAGGGTTTTTCTTTCTTCATTTTTTTGTGTGTCTCTAGCATCATAGTCCCTAAATTAATAGTAGAACCAGGACCACAACTACGATTAATTTTTTCATTACATGTATATATGATTATAAATTGGGGATCTCAAAAAATTCCAAGTCAGTATTCACCAGCTAAGTCCATTGAGACAGGTATGGGCACATGGTTTTTTGTCATTTGCATGATATGCATTGGTCTCTCCATGTGAAGAAAGTGCATACCAGTATATGGCTATATGGTGGGATTCTATATAGTCTGTTATGATCCAGGACCCAAGTTCCTGGGGTAAGTGTAGATCCAGGGGCCAAAGTCAGTTGCATATCTGAATTTGTCTTTTTATACCCAGTAAGTGTATACGTAGTTATAGGGTGGGGATTTCAATACTTTCTCAGCTGTGATTGAGTGGTCAGTGTTGTAAGTGTGACAACCAAAGCACCTGAAAAGAAACAAATTTGTTTTGAACTAGCGGGTATGTACATGTACATGCAAAAGTACACCTTCCCAAATTTTACCCTCAGGGAGTGTGCACATCTACAGACCATTCTTAATTATATTTCAGACCTGCACACTCTTACACTTTTGCTGTAAGTCTTACAAAAATTACCCTTAAAATACAGATTACGGCATACAAGCATAAACTATGGAAAATGATAGTTGCCAAAAAATCCAGATAATCGATTTATCCATGTTTGATATGGATCCGGGTTTCATATTAGGATTAGTGAAGTCAGTAAGGAAACCAGACTAATTTTACAGTAGCACCCTACATGCTGCACCTATTTGTTCATGCAAAGCATCTGCATGATCAAACTGTTGATTATTAAAAAAAATTGAAATTGCGTCCAGAAAGCAATGCATGATTAAGACAAATTGGGGAAAAATGCTTCTAAACAGTGTTAAAAATTAACACAGAAGAATAAAAAGGAGTATTCAGATTCTTGTGAATAAAAGCTAGAAAGGAAACAATTTCATTTATTGGACATCATGTGCCAGTTTGAGTATGTCTCGTGGGAGATATGATTGCCGTCATCATCTGAAATGGAAAAAGACTTCCCAAGAATTAAATCAAGTTGAGAGATAGCAATAAGCCATTGAGTTGCATAGGGTTTGGAACTAAAGTTTGTGCAACTGTACTAGTCTAGTGGTAAATAAAGTCTGTGTGTACTTTACAAACTTTTCAGTTGAACATAATGTTTATCATCACTGCATTGACCATTTAATTGTGTTTTCCAGCTGTACAATAGTAGATATTGATATTTTGTTACACCTTACTGAAAACTGGTCAATCTTACGGAAAAAAATAAACTGCCTTACTGAGACGGACTCATCAGGGTTGGCAGGTCTGATATCCCAAGGTTTGAATCTTTATTTGAATGTATATAGGTCATTGCACAACATTTTGTGCACATCCAGATGGGCAGCATCATATAATTTCCACATTTCCTTCTCAAAGCACTGTACAAAAAAAATTTATTGTCTATTAAATATATAGTTGGAGTCTTGAATGTACAACTTCCTTGCACTTCAGAATTCTGACCATGAGGAGTGTGATTACACTATCCATGAGGTGCATCGCTACTGTGAGCTGATCCTTAATGGCGACCCCAGATGTGTGGAGACACTCTTCCTACACCCAGCTTCTCTTGTACAGACTTCACGAGAGTGGAAGAATCTAGTGGCCAAAAGAATGCTTTTCCTGAACATGTAAATGTGCACATACCTGTAGGCTTTAGGCTTCAAGTTTTTATGCCCCCATCCCACTGCTTGCAGCAGGGTCATCTTAATTTAGTTGTCTGTCCATCTGTGTGTCAATCGTGAGAAGCTTGTTAGAAAGATTGCACTCAGTGTAGACAAATTATATTCGGCAAGCATAGTTGTATTCACATGTAGATGATTTGATTAGATTTTCAGACCATTACAGCATTTTTTTAATATACAATTTTTTAACTTTATGAATTAATTGACATAAATCTTGCTATCACATTATGAAAAACCACTTGATGTAGACAAATCATATTTGATAGGCTTATTTTGATTTATATGTAGAAGACCTGATTAAAATTTCATCCATTGTAGCAATTTTTTTCAATTTTGTAAAATATCTTTAAAGTTTTTGGACTTTAAATTTTGTTTAAAGAATCCTACTTAGCATGATTAAGAAAGAAACACCTGAGATTATGGCAGGCATGTTTAAATGCATATGTAGATGATGTGAATAAATTTAAATGACATTATAACAATTATCCAAAATTGTGATATATTTTTTTTTTAAATATATGAAATTTTTTGTTTGCAGTCAGATAGTTAGGGAAGCATGTTTTGCAAAAACAGATTTAGTCGTTTTAGATTTTGAAAAAAGAAAAACGGTTACTATTTTGGTAATAAGTTCTATCTAGACATTTAGTGATGAAGATAAAAATATGGAACAAGTGTTTTCTCTCACCAAGATTATCTTGTTGCCATTACAGAAGTCATATTTCTGATACAGTTTTGATCAGATTTGAACCGATGAATTTAAAAAGTAAAGATATTTACCTGATCAAAATACCTCTGTCTGGTTGCTAAAGGTGTCCTGCATCTGATTCAAATGGTGCAGCCTTATAGGGACTAAAATGCTGAATAAAAATCACTGATAGCTAACAGGTAGTCTGCTTGAAAGTGTATTTTTATTATCTTGTCAAGGATGAGAATGGCATGCTAAGTATATGTCTGTATGTAAACTGCATACTGGGAATACAACCAGTATATGTCTGTATGTAAAGTGCATACTGGGAATACAACCAGTATATGTCTGTATGTAAACTGCATACTGGGAATACAAGGAGTAAATCACATAAAAGGGCACCACCTATCACTTACAGACCTTCATGTTATTATGTGTATTGATAATGTAGGCTGTGTATTGTGAGTTGTATCAATACATGGTATAGATATATCATTTCACCCCTAATTATATTGTTACAATCTCAGATAAGTTTGATAATGTCAGAGTGAGATGCACACATAAAATGATCTTGGATCTGATTGGCTGATTTTGTTACTACTTTTGAGGATGTATTTCTAATATAGTTTTATTCAAATTTGGAATGTATACTTGTTATCATTAATCTTGGACAAGTTTGATAATGAGCAAGATACATGCTTATGAATGATTTGATTTTGCATCTGATTGGCTTCTACTCTAAAAGCAGTTTTGATCCAGCTTAAAAAGGGGCCTTGTCATCAGGATCTTGGATGGGCTTCATAAAGATCAAGATCCACACATACTAATGAGGTAATCTTGCATCTGATTGGCTTATACTCTAAAAGCAGTTTTGATCCAGCTTAAAAAGGGGCCTTGTCATCAGGATCTTGGATGGGCTTCATAAAGATCAAGATCCACACATACTAATGAGGTAATCTTGCATCTGATTGGCTTCTACTCTAAAAGCAGTTTTGATCCAGCTTAAAAAGGGGCCTTGTCATCAGGATCTTGGATGGGCTTCATAAAAATCAAGATCCACACATACTAATGAGGTAATCTTGCATCTGATTGGCTTATACTCTAAAAGCAGTTTTGATCCAACTTAAAAAGGGGCCTTGTCATCAGGATCTTGGATGGGCTTCATAAAGATCAAGATCCACACATACTCATGAGGTAATCTTGCATCTGATTGGCTTCTACTCTAAAAGCAGTTTTGATCCAGCTTAAAAAGGGGCCTTGTCATCAGGATCTTGGATGGGCTTCATAAAAATCAAGATCCACACATACTAATGAGGTAATCTTGCATCTGATTGGCTTATACTCTAAAAGCAGTTTTGATCCAACTTAAAAAGGGGCCTTGTCATCAGGATCTTGGATGGGCTTCATAAAGATCAAGATCCACACATACTCATGAGGTAATCTTGCATCTGATTGGCTTCTACTCTAAAAGCAGTTTTGATCCAGCTTAAAAAGGGGCCTTGTCATCAGGATCTTGGATGGGCTTCATAAAAATCAAGATCCACACATACTAATGAGGTAATCTTGCATCTGATTGGCTTATACTCTAAAAGCAGTTTTGATCCAACTTAAAAAGGGGCCTTGTCATCAGGATCTTGGATGGGCATCATAAAGATCAAGGTCCACACTTACTAATGAGGTAATCTTGCATCTGATTAAGTGCCTGAAAATTACATTAGCGTGAGGTCTGGGACCATATTTTTTTAGAAGTTGGCTTGTCAAATGTTTCCAGTACTAACCTGTGTGACTTTTAGTATTTCTTACTTATTCCTAAAACTGAAGAAAATGTGGAAAAGCATGTGTGGTATTTGACAGACCATGCATTATTATGTGGGAGTGCAGACAAGTGACTATCATAGAATATCGTCTTTGCGAGCTCAAAGAGAAAGAGCTGACAAAGAGAAAGTTCACCAAAGAAGATTTTCTTTGTTAGTCACTTGTCTGTGCTCCCACACAATGCATAGTTGAATTAAGATCTGCTGTTGCAGGCCTGCCCGATTGCAAGGAGTCCTCTGTTTGTTGACTGGATTCTGATACTAAGTCAGTAGCACTCTTTGTTTCCGAAGCACATGGTGAGGGGAGGCTGCTGTCTCATTTAAACAAAACAGCCTCATATCACTGTTGTGCCAGCCACATATACAGATAAGTTGCAAGCACCTATTATGGTCCAGGTGAATGCTTACCTATTATGGTCCAGGTGAATGCTTACCTATCATGGTCCAGGTGAATGCTTACCTATTATGGTCCAGGTGAATGCTTACCTATTATGGTCCAGGTGAATGCTTACCAATTATGGTCCAGGTGAATGCTTTTCTAAATAAATGGGACGAACGTGGATAATGTGCCCTGAGATCTCAAGTTAAACCATGCAAGCTGGATGAACTCATTAACCCATGGAGGTTTTGCCTGAAATGCAAGTAGGAAACACATTTTGGGGGCTATTTCTGAATACATCCTAATACATCGACTTCCAAGAGATTCCCCATTAACCTAATGTCTATTTGTGTTAGAAACATCGTTTTTCATTGGCTATTTCGCTCACACATGAACAGAAGGGTAAAAGTTGGAGTATTTTGCTTAACAGACCCATCATTTTTGTATCAACACCACTCTTTATTCCAAATGCCCTTCTTATCCTACTTCTTGCAAAGGTTCACCTGTCTGTGTGCAGTTGAGACCGGTCTGCCTTAGATCTGAGGCCAAAAAGTCTAAAATCCAACCATGGGTGAATTTAGGGTGGAAAAAAGTACGGACCAAAAAATTTGGTTTTTCCCTTTGTATTTTGTAGTGCAACTATAATGTCCAGATTATTTGGTATCATTGTAGAGCTACATCTGTCTACCTTTCTATAATACCACCCACTTTAGTGTATCATACATGACCTTGATGCTACAGAGCTCAGCAGTAGGATACTACCTCCTGCCTCGTAAATGTGATGCCAGGGGTTAATGAGTTAATTCCACACATGCAAAAGCATCACTTCAGATAGTTGTGTTTGAATTGGGGTTTCTGGCAGCAGGACTGTTTTTATTGATTCAGAGGCTAGTGTTTGAATCTGACATGGTAATAGGAATAGGAAAAGTTATGAATTACGAGGATATACTTCGTACATAAAAATAACCAGAGAGGACAGTGTCTTGACCCATTTGGGCAAAATGTGAAAGAATGCAATGTTCCAGGGGCTAAATAATTGTATTTGTTGTTCTTGTAGTCTGTTGCTCATTCTTCAAGTTCTAAGACAACCATGATGTCACTAACTAGTTTGGTTTCTCTGAGTATGTAAGTGGCTGAGCAATGCAATATGTGTTCTGAATTGTCCATGGCCCACTTGACTAGAGATGCCACTTGGGGTTGCTTGATCAATAGAGGACATACTGCAGTTCTGAGATGTATATTGCCACACTTCCACTGAAGTTCTGAGATGTATATTGCCACACTTCCACTGAAGTTCTGAGATGTATGTTGCCACACTTCCACTGAAGTTCTGAGATGTATATTGCCACACTTCCACTGAAGTTCTGAGATATATGTTGCCACACTTCCACTGCAATTCTGAGATATATGTTGCCGCACTTCCACTGCAGCTCTGAGATATATGTTGCCGCACTTCCACTGCAGCTCTGAGATGTATGTTGCCACACATCCACTGCAGTTCTGAGATGTATGTTGCATTATAACTTTGCATAACTTTGCATCATAACTTTTCCTATTCCTATTACCATGTCAGATTCAAACACTAGCCTCTGAATCAATAAAAACAGTCCTGCTGCCAACTGGTGCAGTCCTATGTGAGATCTTCTTCAGGTTCAATGCTGAAAGTCTTTTGACTAACTTCCTAATCAATCCAATTATGCAGTAGGGATTAAGCGTAATGACTGACTTCCCTGATCAGTCCATATACTGCCATAGAGATTAAGCCTATGCGTGTGAAAATGCATGATATAATGTTTCTTTTTTTTTTATAGATATATAGTGCCCTTCAGTATTTTATTTTTTTCTTGTAATGACAAACTCACAAAAGTAAGTACCCATGAATACATATTTCAAACACCATACATCAAAATTTGATATCCACGAATTAAAGATATTTACTGTTTTTAATATAAGTGTTTCTGTCTTGCCTATTATTTTAATTTATCTTTCACAAATAGGTCAACCTGTCAACAGTCACCCATGCCTAAGTTTCTTTGTTGTTGATTAGTCAAGGGTTTAGTTCAAAGTTTGCTGATAAAATATCTGTTAACTTTTTATTAGCATGTATTCATTCCATTACAGTGAATGCTTGGATAAATACCTACGGGATGCAGAAGGATCCAAAGGGATCAAGCAGCTTAGACGCTGGTGTGATGACAACCCTTCAGCCACGGTTCTTTCCATAAAAATGTGTAAACTTCTCTATATTGTTGTCAGGCTGCTTCAGAATGCTAAGTGAGTCATTGCCGTTTCATATTACAGTAGTCCCCCTTTTAAACTCCCCCCCCCCCCCGACCAGCAGCCACCTGCTTCTTATGGCCAGAATCCCTTGGCACTGACAAGTTTGTATTCAGAAGTACCCCTCAAGAATGGCCACCCCTCTAACGCAACCAGCGGCCAGCATATTAGTACAAAAATGTCAAATGTTCCCCTCACGAACGGCAACTTTTTTTTCAAATGTATCCAGAACCAATAATTAATTCATACGGTGACATTAAGTAATCAGATTATCTCTATCGTCGATACATGTCTCTCAGTGTCAAGTTTCCGTTTCGGAAAGACATGTTGACTAAAGTACATGTAACAATAAGATTAATATTGTATCATTATCTATAGAAGCCATCGTTTACAGGAAATGGGCACAACAATGTTATGATAGAGTTTTGGGCTTCACACATCTGTCAAGTTCTTCTCTTTGATGATTACAACCGGATGTAATTGTCAAGATCATAACAGGGTCAGCATAGGCTAAAAATAGATTTTGTGCATTAACACACACACACACACAGAAATTAACCTTGACCTTGAACAAAACAGGGTACCAGACAAAGACCGAAAAATTACATGACAACACATTTATCGCTTCCTTTTTACGAAGAAGGCATTTCGTCCACTCAACAAAAGTTTCGTCTGCATAATTAAATCGCATACAGTTAGCAACATCTGAATAAATCACTACCAAATATTAACATGTCACATAAATGGAGGCATATTTTTTAGAAGAAAGTCGGTTATTCTACTCAACAACATCAGGTGAGGTGGGGAGGGGGGCTTGCTGAACAATTTTGTGTAGAAAAGACTCAAATAAAACAATTTTATGTTGAAAAGACTCAAATAAACGTCAAAACTGATAAGGAGGTTATTCAGCAGCAGTGGGAAAATGGAGCAAATGGAAAGTGAATTATGTACGTACCAAGATTTAAATGATGTTTTTGAATGGTTTTGCAATGTGCATGACAACAATACCCGCTCGCATTTCACGCTCACGCCAAGAATAAGAACTATTAATGTATATTCAGTTGAAATAAGTGTATTATTATAACAAGAAGAACCTTTTAATAATTATGTTACTTTTAAACGAAGATATTAAATGAAGATATTAAGTGCTTTGAAGTATGTAGCTTTTCTTACTATGTACATTACATATTCTTTTCACAAAAAATTTAGCCCCCCCTCTGGAAAGGCCACCTATCTTATAAGGCCACTTTACCAGTGCAGAAGGGGTGTCCATATAAGAGGGGGACCACTGTACTTAAATCAGTCTCATTTAATAAAGTAAAACCTGGTATGAGAAACCACCCCTTCTGCCAACAAAAAGTGGTCGCTCAAGACAGGTTGTCTCTCATAGCAGGTTTTTACAAAAAGACCAGTTTCCAAGGTCCAGTTTCAGAACAATTTCAAGAAAAATAACCACAATCACTGTACATATATTCTATTCTTTATTAATAGTTTTTTGACTGCTCCGGTGGCCTAGTGGTTAGAGCATCTGCCTCGGATGCGGTAGGTCGTGGGTTTGATCCCCAGCCAAGTCATACCAAAGACTTACAAAAATGGTACTAACAGCTGCCTCGCTTGTCGCACAGCATTAAGAGGTTAGTGTTAGGACTGGTTGGCCTGGTGTCAGAATAATGTGACTAGGTGGAACATCATACTATATGTCCACGGCATGATGCCCCAGTGCCCCAGTGCTAGACATCACTATAAACTGCCACACTGCATACATCGTAGCGATATGACTGAAAAATTGTTAAAGCTACATTAAAAAATTCCAAATCACACACACACACACATTAATAGTTCTTGCTAAAATATTGTATGCATTCATCTAAAAACAAAATTATATAGCAGTAAAGATATACTTCTATCATTAAACATGAAATCACATGTACATTTGGAGATCACATATTTTAGCATATGAAATCATTTCTGAATTACTTGTTTTCCTTTATAACAACCTAAATTTGTTTTACCTATGTTTAAACACTTTTTTGTAAGTGGTCTGCTCTTTTTCATTTCTTTCAGTTGCAGTAATTATTTTCTCCAGACCTAAAATTTGTCTCTTTTTAGTTGGAGGTCCATCCATTGTTATCAAGGTTCTAGGCATTAAAATTATTAGTGCTTAGTTGTAATATCGAACATAAAGACAGTTTTGACTGGGCTGTGGGAAAATATGTAAAATCTATTCATGTGCATTGCATATCTGAGAATTAATGAAATAAAAAGAAACAATTATCTCATCCAGAAACAGAACCATTTACTCAGAGACAAAAGTCAATGGCTTAATTCAAAGATGACATACAGGAATTAACTCTATAATCAAAGTGTGTAACCCAGTCACACCAACTTGAATAGATGACAGCTTTGTGATTGGAATGTAATCACTTAACATCGGGGGAAAATACAACAAACATCACAAGTCTTGAACACTATCAATCGAATCCCGCAATCGATTCTCTCTTGCTGGTGTAATAGAGAATGGCAATACGGATTAACTCTAAAGACAAACAGTACATGTATATGCGACCACTACATCAACTTTGGCACTACAACAGCAATTTGTGGCATGTACATTAACCTGGTTTACGGAGTGTATCACTGGTAGCAACAATCCTTTTTTTAAAATATTTCTTTTGTTTGTTTTTTATCAGAACAATCATTACTAATCAAGCAGTCATTGTAACAAATTGATTACATATAGGTTAGTGGTGTCTGTCTGTTCTCGCGATGGTGATTGATAGGGATGCCGGGTCCTATGATTAGGCCAGGAAGCTGGCTAAGTGCGGGAATAATTAGTCTGGCTCCCTGCCTTTTATGCTCCCTGCGTTGCTCAACCCTTTACAAATAGCGGAGAACAGCGCAGGTAGCATACAAAGCAGGGAACCAGACTAGGAAAAATTCTACATATACTTTAGTCTGGTTTATGACAGAAACTATAAAACACTATAGACAGCTAAAAAAATTCAGACATCTGTAGCCAGTCTATTTTAATTTTAAAATTTAGAACGGTATAAGCGGTTTTTTTCTACAGGGATTAAATAAAGGTCGGTGAAGTTTATCCTCATTTTTGTGATATGGTCATTCATAGTGGTGTCAAAATGCACATTTTACCAAGACATTGTGGTCGCTGGTCGCGTTCAGCAGGTGGTCGCTCATAACAGAGCGTTTATATAATAAAATCGATCTGTGCATTATGATTGTGGTCGGAAATGACAGGTGGTCGCCCATAGCAGTTTTTACTGCACAAGATTTAAAGTATTCATCAGGATGTACGTCTTTTTTGGAAAGATTAAATGTAGGGATCAAGTTAGACAACTTCAGACAACTTCAAGCATCTGCTTAAACATAAGGGCCAGTTTAAAAACTACCACTGGACCATCCTGGGTCAGATACCATGGTGTGTCCTTGGGCAAGGCACTATATTCCGATTGTCTTGTCACTGCTTACCATAAAGCACCAAACCAGAGCCAACACTTAAACACAAGGGAATATTTTAAGTACATAGAAATTTCAGGGTCAAAATATTTGCTTGAACATAAAGGAAGATTTGAAACACAAAGTGAAAGCCTGAGTTTGAACAATTGCTAGAACATGAAGATTTTGGATGCAAAGGCACATAATTTACATAAATTTTCAGTGAGTATGATGGTAGATTTCAAATCAGTAGGGAAAACCTCAGCAAATTAAGCATTATTATATAAGTTTTGGTATATTTTACATCTAAATGGAAAGTCTTTATAAATTGTGCCTGATCTTTATTGTTATATAATTTTAAAATTACCTACAAATTTGAAATGAGTTTTATTTTAAGATCTTACTCAATTACAATTTAAGTACAGCGAAATTTCTCAAAAGCAAAACTTAAGTATACCAGAATCCCCATAAGATCCAAACAGATTTAGAGTTTCAAAGTTTTCATTTGTATTAACAGAACCTTTGTGTTGTTTTTATAATTAAATATCAGGGCTTTATTAACAAGGCATGTGACTTTACTTCTGATGTTTTGTTGATGGAGACTGACAAAACGATATGCTAAAAGCCAGATTCACTCAATTAATTTTTGCAGGAGAAAAATCATTAAATGCATGTATTTAAGTAGTTGTGACTGTCATTTATCTTCATTCATATGTCAAGATGGCAGGATGACCAGCTAAGCATGGTAGGATTAAAATATCCTTGCCAGATAAAATTAGTCTAATATATGAATCTGTGCCAAAACGTACATTGAAGAAATGAGATGGGTAGGAATTCGGCATAGGAACACCAACTGTGTCCGATATTCTAAAGAAACTGGAATTATAAAAGATGTGAAAACAACAGTGATACAATCATTGTTTCAACAATGCCTGCAAAATTGACAAACTGAATGATCTTGTGTGGCTATGGTTTAGCCAAGCTAATACCAAAAACATTCCAGTCTCAGGCCCTATAATATATGATCTCTCTTTCTTTCACTCTCTCTCTCTCATCACATAAGTGCTTAAAAAAATACTTTTGTTCCACATTTGCAAAGACATGTGAAAACCTCAATAAGCCAAGTAAAACAAAAACCTCAAAAACAGCAGTTTTGGTTTTGAAGGGTTATACTTTATTCAAAAATAGTACATTGCACAAAATTGCTTCCTCAACTAGTTGTGACTGTCCTGGTTATTTAACAATTAAGACATTATAGCCCCATTGTTTGTAAATGATTTGTGCTAAATTTAGAATTTCACTGGATTTGAAGGCATGATGTGCTCATTTTACTTCAGGCTGGTTCATTTGCCATATTTTGACCAATTACTTATTTAACTGGACAAAGTAGGGGCCCCGAGTGGCTGAGTGGTCTAAAGCGCTCTCTGTTATGGATCACTGCCATCTCACCTCAGTCTGCGTGGGTTCAAGTCTCGGATTCGGCCAATGTGGGTATGTGAGAAAGCTTGCCAGTAGCTTCTCATGGGTCGGTGGTTCTTTCTGGGGTTTTCCTGGGTTCTTCCTCCACCATAAATACTGGCTGCCATGTATAGCTTGTCGTGTGCTGAAAAATGGCATTAAACCGTATAATTTTAAATGTTTTTGTTAAATATTCAAAATAAGTTCCCTCGATTTGTGACATGAAAAATCAAAACAATCATAATAGTGTGGTACAAAGACAGTATAAAATAATTTTTCAGGGATGAACTTGTAAAACAATAGTAGATTGCAGATAAAGATGTGTAGTCAATAATTTAATGCAAATATCCTTGGTGATGAGAAGGATAAAAGGAGAGATTCATTTCTTGAAGTTTCCACATGGTATGAATAGAAATTCTTATTTTTTTTACAGAAATATAGTCGATGGTCAGCCACTTGAAATTTACAGGTTAGAAGGTTCACAGGAAAGAAAACTGCTGATGTCAATAAGAGCAGGGGATTTTCCTGTTGAACAGGCCTGGAGTATCATTGAAAGGTAAAATTATTAACATCATTGTGTCCCAAATATTTTTTTCTTAACAAAACAGCAACATAAAATTTGTTTGGATTTTGTCTGTGCCTTTACATCTTCCATAAAGGTGGATGGATGATAGTGTTTGCATTAATGTGTAGTTTTTGTATTTTCAGTTTGTGTCTATCATGCAAATTTTGTGTTTCCTGCACTCATGGGGCTTAAAGCAATCTTTTAATTTTTCTTTGATCAGTGTAAAGGACACTTGCAATCAGTGTGGCACATCTCTTAAATTTTCTTGGATCAGTGTAAAAGATATGATGTAATCTCAATGTGCAATCCAGAAATTGTCTTTTAGTTCAAGCCATATATGTGCATGCTAGATTATGCCGTCTCAGATATCAAGGAATATATGTTTGTAAGTAAAGAAATATCCCAGTTGGGATATAGAGAATCTATGACCCCAAATATACAAGTCCATTGTAAATAATCCTGAGGTAGTAAGACCCCAGTTCTGTACAGCAAACATCATATTTGTTACTCCAATGGTTAACACAAACACTGATGGTGTTACCCTCTTCCATCTTTTGTCAGCCCATCTCTCAGACTTGTTAAAGTTTTGCATATGAAATCAGTTTTTTGTATGCATTTTTGAATGCAGGATTGTACTACTTTGTGTAAATGCTACTTGGTGATTACAACACTCTTTTCTATTCCTGTCTTACTTTTTGACCTGATCTAAAACTGAAAACATATCAAGCTTTTCTATTCCTGTCATACTTTTTGGCCTGATCTAAAACTGAAAACATTTCAAGCTTTTCTGTTCCTGTCATACTTTTTGGTCTGATCTAAAACTGAAAACATTTCAAGCTTTTCTATTCCTGTCATACTTTTTGGCCTGATCTAAAACTGAAAAATATCAAGCTTTTCTATTCCTGTCATACTTTTTGGCCTGATCTAAAACTGATAAAATTTCAAGCTTTTCTATTCCTGTCATACTTTTTGACCTGATCTAAAACTGAAAACATTTCAAGCTTTTCTATTCCTTTCATACTTTTTGGCCTGATCTAAAACTGAAAAATATCAAGCTTTTCTATTCCTGTCATACTTTTTGACCTGATCTAAAACTGAAAACATTTCAAGCTTTTCTATTCCTGTCATACTTTTTGGCCTGATCTAAAACTGAAAAATATCAAGCTTTTCTATTCCTGTCATACTTTTTGGCCTGATCTAAAACTGAAAACATTTCAAGCTTTTCTATTCCTGTCATACTTTTTGGCCTGATTTAAAACTGAAAAATATCAAGCTTTTCTATTCCTGTCATACTTTTTGGCCTGATCTAAACTGAAAGATTTAAAGCTTTTCTATTCCTGTCATACTTTTTGGCCTGATCTAAACTGAAAGACTTCAAGCTTTTCTATTCCTGTCTTACTGTTTTGTCTCATCTAAAACAGAAAATATCTTCAGACAGTTGGATTGACATTGTGCATCATGATTATAAGATGTATCAAATACCATTATCAAGAGTCATATCTTGATGGTAAGGGTCACAAATCAGTCTTCATTTTCATTTTATTGTCAATTTATGCCTTAATGGTGGTTGATATTACATTTTTATTTAAATGTATATTTCTCCATCAGTATATAATATAGTTTTTATCTGATCACTTTACATTAGGATAACTTTCTTTGTTACCTCCATATCCAGCCCTAACAGAAGATGGAAAAACATCTTTCTGTTTTTACATTATATTACTCCAGACTGTTTCCGGTGAAGAAGTCCAACAACAAACAGAGACTGTGATCAATCTCAGCTGGCTCATTTGATTCATTTTGGCCCCAAACTTCATGATTGAGACATTGGAGCCTGTCCATCTTTCAGTGTGATGCAGTGATGTGCAATCAGCCTAGACTTACCTGACATGTATTTTCACATTCCAAACTATACAATGTCAAGCAGATATCTTTGCTTCACCTATCGGGGCAAAGTATATAAATTCCATGCTTTTCCTTTTAGCCTCAACCTAAGCCCTTGGGCCTTCATGAAAACTTAAGACTGTGTGATCTCTTGGTTCAGGGTGACCTCCTCCACAGTGACAGGGGCATATCTGGATAACATCATTCAAAAATGTTGGGCGAGTTAGATTTTGGCCCAAGATATGAACAACCTTCTTGCCCTTATTTGCAGGATAATAAACATGGAGAATTTGAATTTATCCCCACTCAACATTTATTCGTCTTAGTTTTTCACACACCTCTGTCTTATACGTCTTCCTCTCAGTAAGGGAGTTTAACAAGTCTGAGAGATGGGCTGACAAAAGATGGAAGAGGGTAACACCATCAGCGTTTGTGTTAAAATAAAAAAATCAAAACAATCGTAATAGTGTGCTACAAAGACAGTATAAAATAATTTTTCAGGGATGAACTAGTAAAACAATGGTAGATTGCAGATAAAGATGTGTAGTCAATAATTTAATGCAAATATCCTCAGTGATGAGAAGAATAAAAGGAGAGATTCATTTCTTGAAGTTTCCACATGGTATGAATAGAAATTACTCCTCAGCCTATTCAATGCAGCAGCAGATTTGGAACCCCTTGGTTGCCTTTACATGCACCCATTATAAATTGCCCTTCTATCTCAGTAACACTTCATGGGCTATCTAGACCAGAACATTACGATCTTAACCCACGTCAAAAAGTTCCTCCTGCAGTTGCAAGAAAGGAAGTGGTTTACAGCAGGAATACCTCTAAAAATACAGGACAGGAAATAATGATTGTCAAAGATGCCATGTTGGGTTGAGGAGCACACTTGTTACCAAACTAAATATGGCAGCCAGTGACAAGTGGACAGTTAAAAAGATGGCTCTTCACATCAACCTCCTGGAAATGAAAGCCTTTCTCAATGCCTTGAAAGACCTGGGCAGAACACATGCATGGACATAATGGTCCTGATACCAGCGGATATTTCATTAGTGGTCCTAGACCTCCTCAACCAAGGAGAGATGATTTCACTGGACCATTGTATCATGGGATTACCTTTTGTGGTGCACCCAATACTAGATAAATATTTAGGTCAGCTGCATGTCAGGACAGCTCAGTATTTTAGTCAACTCATTGGTAAGGAGAGGAAAACTGCTTCACACAGGATGGGCTCACCATCCTTCAATATTCAGTTGAGTTTGCATCCATCGGGGCTGCCCAGTACTTGATCTTTTCATGACAGTGTGGAACAACAAATTGCCCACCATCAGCTGGGAGAGAATGTGGGACTATGCCAACCCTCCATCAGTAAAGGTACAGAAAGTAGTCAGACATGAACTGCCAGATAGTTCTGACCACCCTTTTATGATGGGGACAAATCCTGGAGTGGTGATCTGATGGCTGTGGTGACAGATGTAGTGACTTGCACAATGCTCAAGCAGTCCATGTCACCACTGTTCCATCCATAACCAGAGTCAAAATAGGTTAAAAAATAAAATCACATGAAGAGATGTCATTTGCTCTTTCTCACTAGTCATTCATAATGGTGTAAAGTTTCAACATGGCTTTACCTCCAGTTTTAATGAATGGATTATTGACTTTCTGAATACAGATTTACATGTATTACATCAAAGGTCAAAGTCACACAGGGAAAGTTTTATCCAAGGCAGTTCAGCAAAAAAATAAACAAAACAAGCAGAATATTTGTAAGAGGAGAAGCTATGTACCTATTTGTCTTATTCTCAAATCTTTTTGAGAACTGAAACCACATAATATAGATCCTGTATGATGATTATTGTTGAAGTAAAGCATGATTGATGACTGACCCAAATTCTTGAAGTTTTATGATTCCATATTTATTATAATTAAAGTTTTCAGACTTTGATTGACTCTTGAATTTCATCCATAAACAGATTTTAATACATTGGGAGACTTGTATTTCCAAATAATTGTCTCATATGAAGTACAGATTTTTGTTTCTCATTGAAATAAATATTTTCAGCCTCCAGACAGAGATCAGCAGCAAAAGAGACAGCTTATCCATACAGATTATGACAGATGAAGCAAAGACACAGATGGAAGAATGGTTAATTCAAATGAGATACACTAACTTTCTGGAGAAACATTAAACTGATAATTACTTGTACTGTCTTTAATACTTATGTACTTATACATCCCACTGCAAACAGTTCAGATCCGGATCTGATTTTAAAACCAAACTGTAAAGTAATTCTGGTTTTTGGTTTGAGGTCTTGAAGTCTATCTGTCCATTCATCTTTTGAACTGTCCATCCATCTGATATTGTATTTAGGTCATTTTCTCATCATTCTGTACAGTCATTTGTTTTGATATTTAAATGTTTCATAAAGAATACAAAGCTATCATTGAAAACTTCATCACTTTGACCTTTATTTTAGTGAAGACATCATTACTTTGACCTGTATACATCAGTAAAAACGTCATCCCTTTGACCTGTATTTCATGGTTAGCAATGCAGTCATCGGTAGTTTTCTTGTTTTCTGATTATTTCCATGAAAAAGTGCTGAGCATATCTGAACATATATTATGGAATGGCAGATTTGAATGCATATTATGGGATGGCAGGTCTGAATGCATATTATGGGATGGAGATTTAGAATCACATTGCTGTATACACAGGTAAATACAGTGGCTAGGGAACTTTGAGATAGCAGATTTCAATGCATATTATGGGATGGCAGATTTGAATGCATATTATGGGATGGCAAATCTGAATGCATATTATGGGATGGCAGATTTGAATGCATATTATGGGATGGCAAATCTGAATGCATATTATGGGATGGCAGATTTAGAATCACATTACTGTATACACATTGGCTAGAGAACTTTGTTAGAGCCATCAATGGTGATCAGTATGGTTTTATCACCGAGAAGGGGGCTTCAAGGCAACACATTGAATGTATTCAAATGTACAGTAATGGTGCTTTCTTTCCAAAGAGCAGTACTATTGTAATGCAGATTTGAAATTGACTGAAAATGGACAACAAGCTCAAATTAGGACCTTAAAGACAAAACCTTTAAAAAGCACATCTATATGTATCAGGCAATTCATATACCAAATGGCATCAAATATCTACATGTATTATTCAAGTCATATACCAAATGACATCAAATGACACATCTACATGTAATAATAGAATATATATCGGGGTTTGCACAGAGACAAGGAAATCCCAGTCAAGGGGTTACATTATTTGTCTCCCCTCAAGACTTAGCACTAAAACAACTCAACATGTGGTGTGTCTTACATTGTAGGACATGGGGTCACACTACCATGCGAAGTGGGTGATTAGTCACCTAAAATATGTAAACTTCACCTTCTTCTGTTAAGAAGGCAAAAATGACTTCGCCCTGTGACTTTTTAAGAGGTACATTGACTGACCATACTTTTTTAGATGCCCCCTTGCCTTAACCTGGTTAGTTCTAGTGTTGTAGTGAAATGTATTCATCAAGACATCAGTAGCTAGGCCTAGTTTTGATATCAATTATGTTGACATACAAACTCTTGCCCATTCGCAAGCATGTGTTTTGATAGTTGATTGACCATTAACCCTTTCCCAAGTAAGGTAGCAACTACCATTACCCAATTTCTGCATGCTATCCTTTGATGATAAAAACATACAAATTTGTGTTTTGAAACTTTAAAAATAGTGTGTAAATAGCAATTTGTGTTTTAAGATCAAAATCAGTGATCTGGATATATATTAACTGCCTCTTGTATACTGTTTCATCACAAAATTAGTTTGAAACTCTAAGTGAACCAGTAGGCCTAACGGGAAATAATAGCAGACATCACTAAGTTTGGGATGTTGTTTTTCTAGGGCTTAACACCATTTTTCAGCACAATATAGGCTATACATGGTAGCCAGTATAACTGGTGGAGGAAGAACCCTGGAAAACCCAAGAAAAAAACCACCGACCCACGAGAGTCTGGGATGTACCTAGTCCTACAACGTAAGACACATCACCTGATATTTTTATTCTGAGGGTGATAGCACTAAAATGAAAACAACGTGATATTTCTTAGGACTAGGATGTACCAGTTTATTAGATTGTCTGTTTTCGTAAATCATCAAGTAAATATATTCAGAAAAATATACAATTCATTGAAAGCAAAGCCTAGTTATTATTTTACTAAAGATTTAACTTTAAAATGCAAATTATTTAGGTCAGAAACATATGCTACAATGCTATGTTGTGGAATTCGTGAGATGTGTTGTAAAGTCTAAGTTGTTTTCTGAATTGACACGTATTTGTGAAAATAGGGAAGAAAGCAGCAAAGCAGATACTATTTAACCATTGCCTAGATTTGCTACAAGTATGTAGACAAATAAATAAACCATAAATTTGCAATCCTGTCAATGCACTGTTATAATAAAGCTATATTAGAGTGATTACGTCACGAAAGCCTCTCCTTCTAAAAATAGATGCACTGATGTCTGTGTTGATTCTGTAGGAAAGAAGGGTTTAGTTCATATAACAACTATAAAGGAGGCCTGTCTGTAATTGTATGCATTTTAGTGTGTTATGTATGAATAGTTATGGTAATGTTTTATCTGCAACAAAGAAATAAGGACAGTATGAACTGAAGACACATGTACATTTACCCTCATGTACATGGTACAGCGGTTGTTTCACACACGTTTAGATATCTTTGAAAGTGCCATTATTGTGTCAGATCTTTTAGAAAGTATAAATAAATAAAAGAATTTTTTAAAAATTGATTAAGGGTAGTTGATTAAGCAATTTTATTAACTTGAAATTACAGTAATATACTCTGGTTACTCAGTTAAAATTTGTTACAATGTAGTTTCTGTTATTCTCTTTTAGAGTCATATGGCCAAAATAACTCAGAAAATTGTGTAATTGAAAATAAAGTATTGCTTAAATCCAAAGTTAAATGCAAATATGAATACTGGGAAATAGACAGCTTAATTAATATAAGAGAAGTCACTTCTCCCTAAAATTAAAGTCTAGCTTGACCTCTGGAGGCGACTGCAACGTTTGCTTATGGGACTCCTGTTTGTACCCAAATGGGAGTCCTGGACTCCTAGTTTTAAAATCCTAGCAAGACCTCTGGACTATTCAGCCAAATATGAGCCCTTCTAATCTCAGTCTGGCACAACTTTTAAAATTCAAGCTGCTGATAAACTTGATCATAAATCTTGTTACATCATACATGTACCTATTGCAAAAAGTAAGGACACATTATTTCTGATTGCTACAAATTGAAAAATAAGCATCAGAATCAAGGCAGACCTATTCCAAATGCTCTTATTTCTAAGAAGTCAAGGTCACGTATTGAAAGCAATACATTTGTTGGGTCTATTAAACCCCAGTCTAATTTTAATATGGAGAATTATGAACCATCCATGTTGAAGGGTTCTATATCACTCATGGGTGAATGGCCAATCGCATCCCTATTAAAATTGTAAGGGACACAGGAGCTTCTCAGACTCTTTTATTATCAGGTACTTTGCCTTTTTCTGACAAGTCTCCTTCAAATGAGAGTGTTTTTATTCAAGGAGTTGAGTGTGGCTTTGTTAATGTTCCTCCCTATTGTGTAAATTTGTCATCAGACTTGGTCTCAGGACCCGTGACAGTCAGAATAGTGTATGCTTTACCCGTTGAGGGCATTCATTTATTATTAGGCAACGGCCTAGCTGGAGATAAGGTTGTGCTTAATCCACTTGTTTGGATCAGAAAGTTAATCCTATTGAAAAAGAATTCCCTGATTTATATCCAGTTTGTGCAGTTACTAGAGCTATGGCAAAGAAAGTTCTTGAGAATGATGGTGATAAGGAAAGTATTCCTTTACCTGACACATGTATTGGTCAGGCTATTGATGAGGTCACATTCATTCCTTGTTTGGATCAATAAAAAGGTATTGATCACAGTGATCCTCTTTTAACTACTCATTCTCTTTGTTCTAATCAGGGTGACAAATGACAATCATTTGTCGTCGCACAGAAAAAAAATCCTGAGATATGTTTGTTTCAAAGGGCCATTAGTAAAACTGAAGCCACAAAAGCACCTGTCTATTATCTTATTAAAAATGGGATTCTTATTAGAAAATGGAGAACTCTCGAAGTACCTGCTGGTGACGAGTGGTCAGTGAACTATCAAATTGTTCCAAAATCATACAGACAGGAAATTCTTAGTCTGGCCCATGAAACTCCTTTGGCTGGTCATTTAGGGATTAATAAATCTTACAAGATCTTGAATCACATCTATTGACCAGAAATCAAAAGTGATGTTTGTAAATACTGCAGATCTTGTCATATGTTAGGAAAACCCAATCAGAAGATACCCAAGTTGGCCCCTTACCATAGACCAAGTCAGGCAACAAATACTTGTTGACCATAATGTGTGCATCAACAAGGTTCCCAGAGGCAATTCCTTTGAGGAATATTAAAAGTAAAACAATAGTAAAAAGCTTTGATAAAGTTTTTTACTCAATTTGGCCTTCCCAAATCTGTCCAATCTGATCAAGGATCAAATTTTATATCTGGAATTTTCCAACATGTTATGTACGAATTAGGCATTCAACAATTCAAATCTTATGCCTATCACCCTGAAAGCCAAGGGGCTTTAGAAAGATTTCATAAAACTTTGAAAAATATGATTCAGTCATATTGTTTTGATACAGGTAAAGATTGGGATGAAGGCATTCATTTACTTTTGTATGCTGTTAGGGAATCAGTTCAAGAATCTTTAGGATTCAGTCCATTTGAACTAGTTTTTGGACATACTGTGTGTGGACTATTGAATTTGTTAAAGGAGAAACTTCTGTCTAATGAAGATACCAAAATTAATCTTCTCGATTATGTTTCCAATTTTAAATATAAGTTGTCAAAGGCTTGTGAGGTTGCAAGAACTAATCTGCACTCTGCTCAGTCAAAAATGAAATTAAGGTATGATAAAAATACAAAGGAAATGAGTTTTCAGCCTGGTGATAGAGTTCTGGCTCTCTTGCCTATACCACAAACTCCTCTTCAGGCCAAGTAGTATGGTCCCTACTGGTTGAAAAGAAAGTAAATGATCTAAATTATATCATAAATACTCATGGGAGGTGAAAACAAAAACAACTTTGCCACATAAATATGTTCAAGGAGTATGTTGAGAGAGATAGCCAAGTTAAACATGCAATTAATTTACCTGTACCTGTCCCACTCTGTGAGGATTTAATCGAAGGAATGCAATCGGACTCTACTGATATTGCAGTAACGAATCTTTGGAAATCAGAAATTATGAATAATCTGGACCAGAAACTTTCACATTTGCAATAACAAGAAAGGAATTAACTTAAACAGTTATTACTTGAATATGAGCACTTATTTCCATATGTTCCTAAAAGAACAAACAAAAATTTTCATGACGTTGAAATTGTAAATTCCACACCTGTGAAACAACATCAATACATGATGAACCCTCTCAAACAGGAAAACTTGAAAAAAGGAATTCAGTATTTGCTGGAGAGTGATTTCATAGAGCAAAGTAAATGTGACTGGAGTTCATCATGTATACTTGTACCAAAACCAGATAAAACTTTCCTTATGTGCACTGATTATAGTAAAGTGAACAATGTGACTAAAACAAATTCATTTCCATTACCCAGAATCAATGACTGCATTGATAAGATTGGAAATTCCAAGTATGTCACCAGATTTGACCTTCTGAAAGGATTTTGGCAAATTCCACTGATTGAAAGAGCACAGGAAATTTTGGCATTTGTGACTCCAGGTGGACTTTATCAATATAAAGTGAAGCCATTTGGGATGAATGGTTTGCCAAGTACTTTTCAACATCTAATGAATATGATTATCTCTGGTCTAGATAACTCTTATACTTACATCGATGATGTCATCATCTACAATGACACCTGGAAAGAACATTTAGCAACAATTCGGAAATTCTGTGACAGACTCACTGACGCAAGTATGATAATTTATCCAAAAGTGAGTTCTGCCATGCTTGTGTAACATTTCTAGGATATAGCATGGAACATGGACAAGTTAAACCTATAGATGCTAAGTTCAAGGCTTTCTCTGAATTCATTATGCCTGTCAGTAAAAAGAATCTGATGCAATTTTTAGGTATGGCTGGCTACTATCAGAAATTTTGTACTAACTTTTCCATAATTGATGAACCCCTGACAAATTTATTGAGCAAGAAAACCAAGTTTCATTGGACTGAAAAATGTCAGGAGGCTTTTGATAAGTTTAAATCCATACTTAAGAGTGCACCAGTTCTTACAGCTCCAAATTTCAGTCAATCATTTAAACTGTCTGTTGATGCAAGTGATGTTGGGGTTGGAGCAGTATTGATTCAAGAAGTTAAAAATGGTGTGATCACCCAGTGTGCTATTTTTCTAAAATATTAAATAAGCACCAAAGAAATTATTCAACAATTGAGAAGGAATGTTTGGTTTTGATATTGGCAATACAACATTTTGAAGTTTACCTTTGTTCAGCTCCTTCTTCGATTATTGTGTTTAGTGACCACTACCACCTTACTTTCATTGGCAAGATGAAAAACAAAAATCAAAGATTATTAAGGTGGAGTTTGTTGTTGCACAAATATAATATTGACACCAGGCACATCAAGGGAAAAGATAATTTAATAGCAGATGCGCTTTCCTATTATTGAAATATTATTTCATGTGCACTTTGTATAAATCATAACAGTTCTTCTTATGTTATTTTTTTAAAACCTCATATATAATTAATCTATGGTAAAAAAAGAAAGCTTTATTATATAAATCTTTTTCTTTTATGGGGGAAGTGTTATGTACATTTGATTTAATTGATATTTGATTTAACTTAATTGTTTGTTTGTCAGTTTTAATTTTTTTTATTTCCTTTACATGCTATTGTGATGTAACTTTATTTATTGGATTTGATATTGTCCAGAATAGAATTCAGTTCTGACTGATTTTTAAAAAATATTTTTGACATAAACATCTAAGAATAGAGACGTATCTAATGCTGACCTAGTTCCTGACCTTGATTCAGAAACAGTGGCAGTTCTAGTAAACAACTTTTTGTTTTTTTAAATTTTCACAGAGTAAGAACCATTGATTTTAGTTAAGGCCATAGTGGGAGTACATGATGTTAGGCATGTAAAAAGCTTTTATTTTGTTCTAGAAGGGTGACTGTGTGACTCTCATACAGGAATCTGTTTTGTGTCTTAAATTAGTGTATAACTGTTTTCTCAAAAGAATTTGGGTATTCGGGCTCTAAACCATTGACACTTAAAGGTGTTTTGTTGTGACCAGTTTGAGTGGAAATTTTAATTTAAGGAATACAAGTGATTCTTTTCCCTGGAAATATATAATTGCTCATACATAATTCTTGTACAAAGACATACATTGAAATTTATTCGGTATTCAAAACTGGATTTATTTTTTCTGTGGTTCAACAAGGAACTGCTGAAACATCAGCACTTTGAAGGTTGCAACAGACGTCATCGCCTTCTTTTTTGGATTTTATCAGGGCTCGAACTCAGATTCATTTAGGAATTTTTAATAATAGGACTTCTATTTTTTAATTCTTGGATTAATTTTGGATATGATTCTTGAAACTGTAAGTTCTTTTTCTCATTTTTACCTTATTTTTCTAGGGAAATAAATTAAAGAGTAAATTTTACAAAGCTTGTAGTCTTCACTCTTTTCTTGTTACTTTTTGTAAGAGCCTAAACATGTAACACATCAAATATCACATCTACGAGTATTAGGCAATTCATATACCAAATGGCACATCTATATGTATTAGGTAATTCATATACCAATAGCACATCTAAATGTATTAGGTAATTCATATACCAAATGACACATCTAAATGTATTAGGCAATTCATACACCAAATGGCATCAAATGGCACATCTACGAATATTAGGTAATTCATATATCAAATGGCACATCTACAAGTATTATGTAATTCATATACCAAATGGCATCAATTTATACTGTATAGTTGCAGATTTCAGGGGAGAGAGAAAAGGAAAAGGTGAATAATTTGGGTGCCATATCAAGATGCAAAATTATGAAACAAAATCTCAACAAAATTGCAGGTTTCTTTTGTACTGACATTTAACCCAAGCATGGATGGGACCCAGATGAAATTGCATTTTCTATGTAATGATATTGAACCCAAAACAAATAGTGAGCAGGGGTGGGTCCAGATAACAAAATAACATCTCTTTCTTGAACGTGCTTACATCTTTGAAAACCTATGTACCAAGTTTGGTGAATTTCTGCTGAATGGTTTAGGAGATGGGTTTTATGTACATATATAAGGATGGTCAGATATGGAGATGTCAGACAGATGCAGACAATTACAATATCCATGACACTTTTCAAAGGCATGGGAATGAAAACAAAAAACACTCAAATTCTAATTTCGGAAACTATAAATTTTACTTAAATTTTGTCTTTACCCTCATTTTGGATAAGGAGCCTTGAGAAATCATGAAATATCTTATTTTGTGATGCCATCATACAAAAGCATATTTACAGCACAGTTATCTTGTGATGCCATCATACAACAGTCACAACTTTCTTCCTGCCCTTACAGATTGATCTCTTCTGTTTAGCAATAAATCTACTCTGTTCACAGTTTGTTGTTGTTGTTGTTGTATGGTTTAATGCCATTTTTCAGCACACAGTTTGTACTTAAACATCAACTGCACTTAAAATTCATTTGCATATCTATCAGCCTCTATTTAGTTCCCAAGAATAATGGTACATCATATCAAAACAATATAGTTCAAAACTGGTTTATTAAGGATACTTGATGACCAAAACCAAAAGTGGTTTCGTTTATTGTATACTGCAGTGCTGTCCAACCCGCAGGCCATGGGCTGATTTTAAATGGCCCACCAGAGCTTGAGCAGCTATACAGTCATTGCTTTTCAGTTTTCTGCTGCGGCCCTCGGCTTCAAGAAACACATTTATCAGTGGCCCATGGTGTCAAAAAGGTAACGGACAGCACTGGTATACTGTATTTTGTGACTGTACTTTATTTGCCGAGTAGAAAATGCTTGATATGCAGCACTCTTTATTAATTGGCAAGGCTGATATGGTACGTCTCCAGTAAACAAAAATGACTCCAACACTACAAAACAAGGTGTGAAAAAAGGCCAAAAGATGGTATTAAAACTTTCCTTCTGGAAGACAACTAAAATGCAAGATGTCATTAACATCAACCTAAAATGTTTGCTGTACTTTTAACAGTACCCTTCAATTGGCCAAATATGATAATCACATGATAATCATTCGCTGGTGTATGATTTCTGACTAAATGTCATTATGTCATGATGTACTTTTAATTTGCTGACAAAAACAACAATGTATTCTTTAAGATATCTATGTGACAGCACATGTATGCGAGAACAAAAGCTTAGGAAATATTCAAGATAATCAGTTTATTCAATTTATCATAATACATGTATCAAAGATTGCTACGTGAAATTCACATGCATGCATGGTGTCTATCTGCAATCAGTTAAAGGAGATTTATATTCAGTCAGTGGACAACATGCAGATTACATTCCAACATATTTAAAAATCGTAAGGAAAAGAACATAATGGCGGCCTAATTTAAGTTCAGAATCTGCTTCCCAGTCAAGGCATCATGACACTCCTTGTCCTTGTAAAAATCCATAATCCCATGCATTTTTCTAAGAAAGGACAGGGTTTATATAATCCTTCCCATCAATAAAAGTGCATGTGAGCATCAATAATGTTATGCAACACCTATAACAACTAAAGATAGACACTTCAAGCTGGGGGAATAAGTGGTGGAGGACTGTAGATGTGTTCAAGTTTTAAAATTTTGAAGCATCTACTAGGGTAAGGCTAGAGAGATATTTTACATAAAACATAGTGAATGCAAAATAAGTAAAATTTAATGGCACATCACCACATGTCAGATTATTTAGTGTTGAGGTGATGAGGGTTCTCAATAGATGCATACTCTGGTTATGATTAATGAAATTAAAATGTTACCCATTTCTGATGCATGGAAATTCTAAATTGTGCACTTTATGATGCACATTGATTGTGGCCAGAGCCTCGGTCTTAATTACCTTTAATTCACCTTTGGCATAATTTCCTACTGAGCATAGAGTCTTTATTACACTATTTTTCCCTTATCGGCCCTTATTGTTATGTGTATTTGATTTAATTTATATTAGAGTTTATTTAATTGTGTTAGTTTGAATTTTTTTTTTATTCCATTACATGCTACTGTAATGTTATTTTATTTACTGGAATTTTCATTTTCCAGAAATTAGTTTGACCTTTTTTTTCCATAAACACCTAATATTAGAACTTTGTATCTTAATGCTGATCTAGATTCAGAATCAGTAAACAACTTTTTCTATTTTTTTTATTATTGATTCTTAGTGTGAAATTTAGAGTGAAATCCAGGCTGTACTGTGGGACTTGAAACATGCTGAAAAATTCTTGTTGACCCTTATCCAGGCGTCTGTTTTGCACAGTAGCCAGATTTAATAGTGACGTTTAGAGAAATCATTTTAGTCTGGCTTTTAAACACTTAGATGTCAAGGTGTTCGTTTTGTTGTGACCAGTTGGAATTAAATTTTAATTTTTCTTCAAATTATTTGGATTCTAAGAGATTCTTTTCCTGGGAATATTTAAGTGCTCATACAGAATTCATTTACAAAGACATTTATTGAATTTTTATTCGGAATTCAAAACTGGAATATTATTTTCTGTGGTTCAACAAAGAACTGTAGACACATCAGTACTATAGTGGCTACAATATATGTCATCGCCTTCCATTTTGGATTTTCATCTGGACTCAAACTCAAATTCATTAGAACATTTTATTACTAGGACTTCTAATTTTTAATTCTTGGATTATTCTTGGATTATTTTTGGATTTGATTCTTAAAACCGTAAGTTCTTTTTCTCTCTTCATTTTTACCTTGTTTTTCTAGGGAAATAAATTGTTTGTTAAATTTTACAAAGCTTGTTGTCTTCACTTTTTTCTTGTTACTGTTTATGAGAGCCTAACACATAACAAAGAAATTGGGTTCTTCATCCTTGGATATATGAATTTTGGCTAAAATATTTCAGAAAACTTTGTTGTTTGAAATTTGAATTCCCCATGTTTTTGAAATTTTTAAAATCCCAAGAATTATTTTACAATTTTGAAATCTTTAGTGAAATCAGCAAGGTTTTTCTACAATGTCATCAAAAGTGGAAATCTTTCTTTAAAGTCCTACCCAGGAACAATGAGACCTTTTGAAAAAAAGATGAATTAATTCAACTTGCCAAAAAATATGATCTTTCTGAGGCAAAAGCTTCCTTAATGAAGCAAGAAATAAAAAACATTTTGGTCCAGTATTTGGTAGAAAAGAATGTTTTGGATAAAATTGATTTTGTTTCGATCAGTAAGTCTGTACTAGACTCTTATATAAAAGTAAAGGAATTAAAATTAAATCACCATTTGCCATTATTGTTTTGGTGACTGTCATGAAGCATCTCATGGCAGACTGTGGTGTACTTTCAGTATGAATGTCACTTCCTATCTCAGCCATTACTTTTCTTATTGTTTGCTTGGCAAATAATAACATTGAATTCTGGATATAAATGTAGTCATTACATTACCACTGATTCTCTATGAGAATCTTGTTTATCACTGAGGACAATTCAATTCCTAAACTTTGAGGAATTCCTCAACCTTTTTATCTTTCTGAAATAAAAAATATTCACAAGTGGACAATTTTGAAACAAAGGAGTTATTTTTCACCCTTCCTGTTTATATTAATTTATTTGTGACAAAAGTCTGTTTACTTATTCTTAAGTATTATGAGAAAGATCAAGTAAAGTTTCAATCTAAATGTTGAGAAGTAGAACGGAATCTGAGCCAGAACTGGAACAGCAGTCAAATGCCATATCTACCCACTTATAAGTCGGGTCCAACTGAAGACATCACAGATCCTTATCTACTGTTGTACACTATGCTGACAGATCAGGGTCCATGTAGTTTGCTCTACTGATTGCTCCAAAGAAACTGATATATGCTGATACATAATGCTGTGGCAGATCTGGGTCTATGCAGTTTGCAGCTGTATCCAACTTACATGCAAGTATATACAGTATCTTCCAGCCCATTTTTTAACTGCTGGAAAAATAATAGAAAGTGTTGGCATAGTTCCAATTTGTAACAGTGAATGTTGCAGATGTCACCGTAACATAAAGCAATTTTTAATTGATGTATACGATTTTGCACCAGGTTAAATCTGTGGGTCTACGCAGTTTGCAGCTGTATCCAACTTACATACTTGTAAGATTGATTCATGATGACTGGACCATGATTTAAGAAAACACTTTAACAATTGGATTTAATCATTTCAAGTATAATTTTAATTTAACTGAAAAAGTACTTTTTCATGAATCAATTAATAACTTACAAAGAACACACACACATACACACACACAAATCTGTCAAAATATGATTAGACAACACTGAAACATGCTGGGGGTGAATGATAGAAAGCTTAATATGAATATGAATTTATTCTGAGTTTAAAAATGTGTGTGTGAGTGTCTGTGTGTGTGTGCATGTGTGAGTGCACTAACAAGGCTTCAATAACTCAACCATGTAGTCAAAGGTAAAATCTGTGTTGCTGACTAGACATAAAAATAATTGTTTTGTTTATATGCTGGCCAGTAAAAATGGTTATTTGATCATTGGTTGTTTTATCAGAAAACTATAACAACTTCTAGACTCTTGGCTTGAAGGTACTGAACACCCCATAATTGATGGAGAATTTCTGATAACTGGTTCAGAAACAGTGGAGCACTTCATAAGACAATTCTGATCACTGGAAGCAGTGCTTGCAGTTATTTCATATTCTATTTTTGTACAAGGAACTGAACATTTTGTTATACAATCATCACTTCTGTCAAGTCTCCTCTTTAGTGCCTGCCTAGTTACCATCGAAGGCAAACCATATACTGAAGTCTCCACATGCTGTGTTGGTTCATAATCTATTGGAGTTTTCCACATTGAATCAGAAATGTTTCCCTCCTGGAGATGACTAGAATCTCCAGAGTCTACCTTACTGGAAGAAAATGAATCCCTTTTCAGAACACCATCACTCCATGGCATATTTTCATATTGCTGTTGATGCTCCTGTACACTGTTATCATCTGCCACATCATCCTGAGTTTCAACCTTGACTGACACAAGCAGCTCACCAGACAAGACCTGGAATGAAATATGTTTACACAGTAAAACAGAATAATGGAGGCTGAAGACTGGCTCAAGTGGCCTCTGTTAATCCAACTATGACCACATATGTGGGGAAAAAAAGGTTTCTATGAATTTCAGATCCATAAATCCCACCATCCAATTTTTCCGGAAGTTTGTAATGTGAACAATTTGAAGTGAAAAGCAATGTGTCATAACAAATCAATCCCACTAACATCAGTCCTGAAGGAGCAATATTTGTCATAACTAATCAGTCCCGCTAATTTCAGTCAGGAGAATCGATGCATCATAACAAATCAGTCCCACTAACAACAGTCATGGACAAGCAATATTTGTCATAACAAATCAGTCCCACTAATTTCAGTCAGAAAGAAGCAATATGTATCATAACAAAGCAATCCCACTAATTCCAGTTAGGGAAAACCAATATGTGTCATAACAAAGGAGCCCTACTAACTGCAGACTGGAAGAATTAATATGTGATATTACAAAGGAACCTGGGTGACGTGTTGTTATAAAAGAACCTCACTAACTATAGTCTGGGAGAATCGATATCTGTCATTCCAAAGGAGTCCCACTAATTGCAGTCTGAGATATGTATCATTCCATGGAGTCCCACTAACTGCAATCAAGAATTAGAATCAATATGTGTCAATAGAAAAAGTCCCACCAACTGCGATCAGAAACAAGTGATATGTGTCATTACAAAGGGGTCCCACTTACTGCAGTCTGGAAGAAGCAATGTGTCATTACATTGAGTCCCACTAACATCAGACTGGGAGAAGTGATATATGTCATCACAAAGGAGTCCCACTAACTGCAATCTTGGAAAAGCGATATGTCATTACAAAGGAGTCCCAATAACTGCAGTCTGGGAGAAGTAATATGTGTCATGATAAGGGAATCCAACTTACTGAAATCTAGGTGAAGCAATAAGCAAAAGTAAGGCCCACAAAAGTATGTATTTCCTACTGTACTGGTTTTTAATTATGGTAGGTAGGTAGTTTTCTTTTTGTACCCACCCCCCATTATATTATACTGATTAGTATATTTAATGTACTAAGTGATTCAAGTACTGGGCAAAACAAGCTCAATTAGATGCACAAATCAATTTTTGGATTTTCTTTTTCACCCTGAGGGGACAAAAGTGCTAGGGTCAGCAAAAAAAAAAAAACGGGGACAGTTGGCTGACCAGAAACATACAAATTTCAATTTGGGCCTAATATAATCCTGTAAAATTTGGCCCAGTTTTGTCAAACAATATTGGAGATATCAAAGCTTACAAGCTGATGTCTTTCACTTGACACAAAATACTGTCCTGAAATCTATAAAATAAGGTCACAGTCACCAGAATCTAATCTTGGGATCTAATCAAGATTTCTAAATACCAAATTCAGTCTGCTGTGACTCATTATTTTTTACTCTAGATATCTTGCTTGCAAAATGTGTCATGAACTGACAGACATTAAGTACAAAACCAACATGTCTCCCTCTATTGGGATGAAGACATAATTTCTCCTGTTTATATAAAAGTCATAAAAACCATTCAGAGTAACACAGGTAAAGCATACCATTAGGCCCAAATGTTTTATTCTTTGCTGTGAAAACAAGTAAATTAACATTTACAGACTTTTCAGTTTGATAATGAGTACTATACAGTTTAGAGTCGTAGTACACTATGCACTGGTGGCAACAAGCATTAGCTGAACTTAACCTGGTTTTCTGACGGCTGCAATACTGGCTTATCTTGCATGTGCCAAGTACCTGAACCTGGCTGATAATGGGACAACACATCAACCTGTGGTCTGAAAAAGGTCAACTGAGTTCGAGATTCTGTTTCATTGCTTGACTTGGATGTTAGCTGATGACCAGACACAGACAACGAGGCTTGACCACTATGCAGATCTGCTCTACATTGGTCTGATTCTCTTTCCTAACCTCATCTGATGATTCCTCTTCCCCACACTTATTACCCAGACTAGATCTGAATTCCTGGCTGTACTGGTTCATGGTCTGCAGTTGTAAATACTCTGCTAATGCCTTGATTCCCTGCACAGTATCCTCTGCGAGTTTCAATACCCCATCGTAGAGATAATCCAGGATGGCTCTCACCGCACTTTCCTCATGGTCATCAGGAAGCTTCAGTTCAAGAAGGTTGTTTTCAGTGTATGATAAAAGACTCTGGATGTTTGGACAGGCAGCCAGCAACACAAGCTTGTGTACCTAAAATATAAAGTTTAAAGTCCAAGGTCTTACCAGCTCCTCTTGTGGGTGATTTAAAAAAAACTATGACAACCACTGTTACAGATGTTTATGTGACAGACTTTTAAGAAAGTATCATGTATAACTGCATATAACTTGAATCCAACTGCAAACTGCACAAGCCCAGATCAACCATCACATAAGGTGGCAGCAGATCTGGATCTATGCAGTGTGTTTGAAGTAATCAAAAGAACAAACAATGGAGGCCCTGATCTGCCAGTGCATCATGCAAAAGCAGATCAGGGTCTATACTGTTTGCAGGGACATTATTTATCATGAGTTTCTACAGTACTTCTCATAACGAATACAGAGTACCAAATAATTTTTAAATCTGATCATTTTGAAACTTAAACAGCAACAAGCCATTATCCATGAGAATTTTCTACTTCCAACATACAAGATGCATCCACACAAAACTTCAGCCAACAATGCCCAAGAAAACGACCTTGACCCAGAACTTAAGTCACAAAGTCATGAAATAAAGTCATAGTCTTACTTATGATGTTGTACTCATCACAATGCATCCATACACAAAGGTGAACCACTTTGCAGCCTCATCTTTGCAAGTCAAGGTCCTGATATGTTAACCTATCTACACCTTGGCAGACATTACAGTGCTCTGGGTACGTAAACTTAATTGCATGCAGCTGCAAGCCACCACATCCAATCAAAATCAAGCTGTTCAATTATGAACACTATTCATACATAATCGAGATAAAGGGAGCACACAACTGGAATGGGCTATAAATATGCAATTTTCTACTGACAATCTGTGTTTTCACAAATACATCCTTTCCCAAAAATACATCTATAATGGCTTTTCTCTAGCACAGTAATACTATCAATGTTAAACATACAAAGTACCCTTTTGAAGTCTATTGCCTCTACCATTTTGGCCATGTACAACACACCACTGTTACATGCTATCGGTTTGCAGGCATTACATACTAACAGAAGCAACTTTTGAAATCCTATGGATGTCACTAAGACAAAGCACTGAAATATCTGGTCGCTCCACCAAGATGTAGATAGGTTAACATATCAGAACCTTGGGTAGTGAGTGAAGATGTTGCAGCCTCAAAACCCAAGAATCTGATGAAATACAAAACTTAACTAAGTGTGCCCTGGCTGAGTCATACCAAAGATTTACAAAAATGGTACTAACAGCTGCCTCGCTTGGCGCTCAGCATTATGAGGCTGGTGTTAGGACTGGTCGATCTGGTGTCATGATAATGTGACTGGGTGGGTCATCATTATACATGTCTGCAACATAATGCCCCAGTGCCAGACATCACTATAAACTGCCATATGACTGAAAAATTGTTAAAGCTACGTTAAAAATCCAAATCACACACACACACACATTAACTAAGTGTGACTAGGAATGGATGGATGTGACAATGGACAAGGATACCCTTTTCACCTTTGTATTAGATATACTGTGTCAATGAGTTTAAATCATATACCTTGAATCTAGTGTTGTTAAGTGCAATAGCAGCATCACAGTATTTGTTACCCCTCCAAAGTTCTGAAATCTGAACCAGAAGTTGACTCGAATGATCAGGATTAACATACGTCTTTCCCACTATGGGTGGGTTTTTTCTTGGAGCATTCATACTTGTAGTCTGAAAAAGAATCAATTAGTATTTAAGAATGACATAACTACTGCTCTGAAAAAATGTATACAACTGACTAATTCCCCATTAACTGTATTTAAGAGAAAGATAGGGCACCAGCCTCTAAGGAACAAAGAGGTCTGCTGACAAATCAGTTCTTTGAATAACATCTTTGCATAGTTGGAAAATTAAAGACCCAATGTGGCAGTCACGTGCAAAAAAAGGTGTATAGGCCAAATCACCTAAATAATGTTGAATCTTGCACAATGTTCATCCAAAACATGGTTGGGTGCTTTTAACACTAGATAATATCGAAGATTCACCACTTTATGAGCCATGCAATTTCTTCCTTGAACTGAGAAATGCAGACATTTACACATGCTTACAAATTAATCTATGTTGATTGGCTACATCCATGAGTCAACCAATTCCAATTAAAAGGTGGAACACAAGATCTGAGACGTCACTGTTGTAAACAGAAGCCAACGCCATGCTAAGATCTTTATGCGATAATATTCCAAATCAAAGTAAATTTTGCTTGAAATTAGGGAAAAAAGTTAAGGATCTTGTTTATGATACGTGTACAAATTTATTTAATTTTAAACTTCCCTGATCGGCTTAAAAAGCTGACCTACCTTTCTTATCAATGTATTTTTTTCTATATGCAGAAGCTGTTGTTATTAGATTAGTCACCAGCAACATTATTTGTGGATTTCATGACATCACTACTTTTTGGGCACTCTCGAAAAGAAAAGAAATTACATGCAACTTTGATAGCTGAATTAAGAGGTGGCATCTCTAAACTGAATATTTGAACATCGTTTAAACCAAACATCTTGATTATTTCAAAGAATGTTCAATATCAGCCAGTTTTTTAAAATAAATCATTTCCTTCCTTCGAAACTTTAGTTAGATCGGTAGAATCCATAAAAAGGCACAAAAACAATGTGTTTATTATATTCCATCTGAATTTGATGAAATGTTCATGAAATTTTCCCCAATGGAGTTAATGAGACAAAATGCATGAAAGACATGGATTCTGAGTCGATGTACACATAAAACTGAATCAGAACATGTTCACTGGTCCTTGAGCTGTGCCAGTTACAACCAACATCCTGAATTATGCTGGTTATAAGGATCTGCTGTAATGCAGATTTAAAACTGACTGAAAATGGAGAAGCTCAAATTAGGACTTTAATGACAAAACCTTTAAAAGACATTTCCACATGTATAAGGCAATTCATACACCAGACGGCATCAAATATCACATCTACATGTATTATTCAATTCATATACCAAATGGCATCAAATGACACATCTACAAGTATTAGGCAATTCATATACCTAATGGCATCAAATATCACATCTGCATGTTTGTTGTTGTTGAGTTTAATTATAGTAGCGTTCGCACAATTGTGCATGTGCCACTTTTTTCTGACTGCACCGCAGCCTGCTAGTTGTTCCTGGGAAAGGGGATGGTGCCACCTCCCCCAGGCTTTTATGGATTCAAGGAACCTTGATAGTTTGGCCTCAGTCTGTGGGTCCATAAAGGTCCCTACAGTTGAATGGTTGGCTGTCATTAGTGGGAAGGAGAGCTCGGGAACGGTCCTGCTTGCTTTACATCGCTGGTTTCTTGTTGCATTTGCCCTTTTTTTTTTTTTTCGGGATTTTTTTTTTCTTTTCAAGATTTGTTTGTTTTTTTTCTTCTTCAAAATGTTCTAAAAGGAGGGGGGATGTTCTATGCTGTTTATAGAGGTTCTTAGTAGATATCATGTATGAAGAGAGATTTTCAAGGTTATTATGGTATTACTAGTCGAGGTGTTTAGGGTGTGTTTCCTACGTTATGTTATTTATAAGTTTTTAGATATTACCTCTTTAAGTTATTTATTAACTGATGTTTTTAGAGATTGAATGTTATTTATACTTTATTTAGCAAGAGACCGGAGTCCTAGCCGATTACACGGTTCATTAAGGACATCTGCATGTATTATTCAGTTCATATACCAAATGGCATAAATTGGCACATCTACATGTATTAGGTAGCATCAAATGGCAAATCTACATGTATTATTCAATTCATAATCCTAATGGCATCTGTGATGTATAACTGATTTAATTTATATCTGATTTAATTTAATTGTTTGTTTTATATTTTTTTATTTCCATTACATGCTATTGTAATGTAACTTTATTACTGGATTTGATATTGTCCAGAATAGAGTTCAGTTCTGACTGATTTTTTTAATTTATTTTTGATGTAAACAGCTAATAATAGAGGCATTGTATCTAATGCTGACCTATTTCCTGACCTTGATTCAGAAACAGTGGCAGTTCTAGTAAACAACTTTAAAATAAAAAAATTATTCTTCCCAGAGTAAGAACCATTGATTTTAGTTAAGGCTATAGTGGGAGTATGTGATGTTAGGCATATAAAAAGCTTCAATTTTGTTCTAGAAAGGTGACCATCTGACCCTCATATTGGAATCTGTTTTGTGTCTTAAATTAGTGTATAACTATTTTCTCAATAGAATTTGGGCAATTGGGCTCTAAACCGTTGACACTTACAGTTTGAGTCGAAATTTAAGTTTATGGAACACAAGTAATTCTTTTCCCTGGAAATATATAAGTGCTCATACAGAATTCTTGGACAAAGACATTCACTGAAATTTATTAGGAATTCAAAACTGGAATAAGAGAAAGAGAAGAAACAGATACAAATGCTGTTACAGAAAGAACAAATGCAAATCCAATTAGATAAGGAAGAGAGAGAGAAAGACAAATGCGGTTAACAAAGAACAAATGCAGTTACAAAAACAAATGCAGTTAGAGAAAGAGAAGAGAGAGACAGATATCAGTACAAAGAGAAAAGGAAAAGTGGGAATATCAATTTAGAATAAAAGAAATGGAGCTGGCAAGTGAAAAGCACATTCCCACATTAGATACAAATTCAAGTTTTGATGTTAATAAGAATATTAGGTTAGCGTCCCCTTTTAGAGAAAAAGAAGTAGACAAATATTTTCCTTGTTTTGAAAAAATTGCTGAAAATTTGAAATGGCCAAGGGAGCATTGCACTCAAGTATTACCTAGTGTACTTATTGGTAAAGCTAGTGATACTTACCATTCACTGTCAGTTCACCAAAGTGCTGATTATGATCTGGTTAAGGAATGCATCTTAAAAGGTAATGAGTTAGTCCCTGAGGCTTATTGGCAAAAGTTCAGGAACTATAAAAAATAAGCTGGACATACTCATGTCAAATTTGCCAGAGAAAAATAGCAGTTATTTGATAGATGGTGCTTAGCCAAGTTGAACAAGATTACGAAAGTCACAAACAACCTGTATTACTTGAAGAGTTCAAGAACTGTGTCCATAGTGAGATTAAGACTGAGCATCAGACTGAAACCTTGGAAAATGCTGCTCATGCTGCTGCTGAGTATTCTTTAACTCATAAAGTTCCTTTTGTAAATAAGACGTCTACTCAACAGTCTTCTGGCAGAAAAGTATTTCAGCCTAATACAAGCCCTTCTAAATCTCAAACTGGCACAACTTTTAAAAATCAAGCTTCAAAAAATAATCTTGATCAAAGAGCCTTGTCTCTTCCTATGTGTACCTACTGCAAGAAGAACGGACATTATTAATTATGACTTGAATGGATCAACTTTTGAATTAAATATGGCATTTTTTTGATTGCCCATCAACATTCACATGAATCTACCTTCTCAAGGACAAAAATACTATATTAAAGGCCATCTGCCACACATACCATTTCGCTTCTGAAAAATAAAAATGTTATTTTTAAGGACAAAAATAATGAGTATATTTGTGCATGTTCTCTCCATATTACAAGTAACAAGTGGGAACCAGTCTACTCGAGACTGGAAATGTAATAACTGTGCAGTGATGTATGGTAATCAGGCTATGAATGCTGACGTGTGTATGCAGCAAGCTGTTAATTGATTACCTTACTGGTGTAACATGGAAAGTTGAGGCCAAATGAGGGATATTTTATCAGGTGTTATAAGCAATAGAGGGATCCGAGGTGGTTCATGATGGCTTTCAAGTCTTTTAATAAAAATATGCTGACCTTTGATTTTTGTATTGTTTAATTATTCTTAGGTAGCTCAAAACGTTTTTATGCAGAATATTTAAGGGAAGTTGATAGATGTTTTAGTTCAGTTCATGTCAAAATGCAGAAACACAACTTTCTCCCAATACTAAAATAAACAACAAAAACAAAAATCTCAGAAATATGAAATTCAGGAATTCATCTCCTGTCTAGCTGAAACTTTCTCCTTAGGATGAACTTGGCTTGGGGGAGTAATGGAGAGCAGTAAGCAGCTTTAAAAACCCATGCATGTAAAAAAATGAAGTCTGATATTTCTTGCAGGCTGGGCATGGTTGTTTTCTCATGACCACATTCTAATGCTGATAGAGAGAAAACATTCTTCCATTTTTCTCAAAAATAAAATTATTCTAGGAGAAATTTAGACCAGAAAACCACAGAGGGCCTGTTAAGCATAAAACTTAATAATCACAGTTAATGCCATTAGTGGTCACCTGTCAGTAATCTTGTGAATGAAACTAAAAATGCTTATTATTTTAAAAATCTTGTCAGTTAACGACAAGATATACATGTCCTTCTACATTAAATTGCCATACACTGGCTCAATTTCTTTCCTGTTTCAGTCTCAGAAATGACCTGCAAGTGATCATTCTGACCCTCTGACTCCAAAGAAAGTACAATTGTGACAAGGAGAATAAATCTTCTTAAGTTATATGAAATCTGAAGCATCAGTTACAATATACTGTACAAGTGTTTCTGTTTATTCAACAGGAGACAAGAAACCCTGAGCATCAGCTTGCTCACTGAATAGCAAACAATCCAGTTCTGAGATCATGACTAAAAAGCAGGTGACTCTTGAGAAATCAGTTTTGGCTGTCAAGATTTCCATTCTGACATCTAGAGATTTTGGTGTCATTGGTCAAAGGACTCTTCAGCTGAGAACCCTGGTGATGGTAGTAAAATGACTTACTCAGAAACACAACCTGAACTGGTTTGGCCAGGCATAAGAGAAAATCTGACTATTGTAAAATTATAAGGGCAAAAATTCTTTAATTTCTGCAAATATGTATGAATTATTTTGGAGAAAAGGCTCTAGCTAAATCACTGAACCAAAATATGATCACAGACATTCCACTCACAACCATAATGGCACATCTATCCTCAATCTCCCTCTGACTCAGTGCTGTCAAGCAGGTCTCCCGTATAGATCGATTAGAATAAATCTGGGACAGTTCAGCCTTTTCAGACATTGTCCGCATCATCCTTCCAAGAGTGTTGTGACCAAGAGGACTACTGTCGTACCAGACTTTGTCTGCTAAAAAAGACAAACAGGAGAATTTATATTTGCATAATTTAACAACAAAAAACAACAACAATGCAACATAACCAATGGTGATAATCTGCTATACTCCTTTATTACCCGTAACCACCTGTGCTGACATTTCCTCATATTTCATGAATATGTATAAACTTGTGTGCACAAGTAAATTTTACTTGCCACTGACCCAACATGACCTTTCATGTTGTTTCAATGAACCAATCGAAGTTTCTCTCAAGCTCAGTCACTTACTGATCAATAAAACAGGCACTTTCATTTATGTTTAGGAGGCCGTGACATTTTGTTGTTGATGACATACACCTATTTTTGTTTATTCATACTCACTATAGGTATTTCTAGTATCAGTATGAAGGTTTTAATATGGCAGCTATGGCAACCAAATTGAATGTCAGATCAGAACAATGTTCAGTCATTTATGCCCAACTGGACAATTGTACAAATGCAGGATTCATTCCAGAAAAAGAGGGATCCAATCACCCATACCTGATCAAATATTTGGTCATTTTAAATAAAATGGGTCAACAATATCCTAATCAGTATCTTGATTATGCAATACAACTAGTGCCTTGAACATTCCATAAAAGAATTTGAATTCCTCGTGCATGCATAATGACTCCTGTTTAAATTTTTTTGTTGATATTTGAGTCGACAGTTTTCACATCTGTAGGCTGTTTTTAAAATGAATGCAGTAGTATTTTTACAGCAGATTTCTCCTTTACATTTTCTATCCATGATCCTCGACTAGGTGTTCTTGGTTGGTGCCTAAGCTAGTCAAACTACTTGATGCAAGATTGGCACCATTCTGTTTTAGGATCAAGTAGACATTATAAAAAGATATTTGGTGAAAACCCCATGTTGAAATTACCAGCTATCCTTGTACATAAAAATAAATCCATTAAAGGCACATCGTAAGAGTTAATTTCCTAGCACAGTCAATCTGCAAACAATATTCCAAGTTTCTGTGTGAAGACAATTATTTGCCTTACAAAAAGCATAGCTTTGTTCAATATGGAGCAGACAAGACTAAATCACAAATAAAGGCAAGTCTTCATACCAAGCTGCATCAGAATATGTTGAATGGTTCTTGTACTGGTTAGAGGCAATGTCCCATGTGAAGATATGAAGATTGTTAAGAACTGTAATTCAATCCCAAATGGAGCTCAGACAAAACATATAAAAGGCATTATTAGACTTTGAATTCCTCATAGTAGCATAAAGTTTCCATTCTAAAATTAATTTTGTACATTTGAGTTAACATTTTCTGCTTCCAATACTATATTAGGGAAATACAGCAGTTTTTTTTTATTGGTGATTTGTTTCCTTTTTTACATTTTCCATTCACGGCATAGAGGTGGGAGAGATTTAAGATCCTCCCCTCCTTATGGTGTTTTGGTTTTTGTTAGGAGATGATCAAGTACAGTGTTACTGCCAGATTGAGTACACAATAAAATAAAATACAAAATTAATGGATTGAATATCAGAGACATGAGCAGAGTTATAGAACAGAACAAGACAAGCCCCTGTATATAAAATATAAAAATTTAATCAATTACATAAACAAAATACAACTGAACATGACATTTCAATGATTCACTTTCTCTTAGAAACATAGTTTCAAAAAAATGCAAAACTCATTTAGCCGGTCTGTTGCACTGATAAAACAAAATTTCATCATATAGTCGACTGATCAAACTCAAAATGCCAGTATGTCAGCATCACCTGGCTGCTTCCGGTCTTTTCCAAATCACTGTTGGTGATAGGTCAACACTGTCATATTTCTTCTCCTCTCTCTTTTTTCCTCTAGCCTCTTCAGGTCACCAACTGTCTTGATTATAGACTGTCCTAAACTGTCTTGGTTATAGACTGTCCTAAACTTTCTGACACATGTCCCTTAGACAATCCAACAAGAAATATACTTTATTTCCCAGAGCTAAAGTTCTGGCACCCCTCAGAATTCAGACTGACTAATTTTGCAAGGGAAATTGCTTAAAACTTTGAATTTCATCTAGGAACACATACTCCTAATTTAGCTTAGTCAGTCAAGATGACTTTCTCTAACCAATATAGACTTTTTAACACTCCCATCAAAGTTAGAATAATTCTCTCTAGACCACTCTTATTAATAAACATTTTGTAAAATATCATTTTATGACACCTGTTTCAAATGGCCCAATATTTCCCAAAATTTTGGCTCTGGTTTGTCTATGCTTTGTCATTTTCCGCTACAAGACCTTACGTCAAGATATCTGTCTCACTATTACTGAACAGACGGAATTAAAATTCAGTTATGCTCTCCAAATAAGTGAGGTTAACCATTGCAAGCTGCCATGTTAGTGCGAGTCTAGCCCATATGTAAATCTTAATGGTTATGTGTCATGCTGACCATGCCAGAACATATTGTGAAAATAGAACTCTAAAAATTTTTTACCATTACAGACATCATGGCTGATGTACTGATGTCAAAGAAGCACTACTGTGATACAAAATGTATGCATATCTGTGGATTTGGGTTTTCTGATGGTCTTGTTAACTTTTACTGAATTCTGAACATATCAGGCAGAGGAAATAGGAGCAAAGTGCCTTTCCCAAGGACCTTATCTGACCTCGGTGGGTATCAAACCTGCAAACCTTAAATTATGAGTCTGATGCTCTATCAAGTAAAAACCATAACTCCCACTGGAATGAAACAATGTATTTATAGTTCAATAACCATTGTACAATGGTTTTAGGTGAATAGTGATAACAAGATTTTATTCATAACAGACATGCTTGCTATCAGAAACGGCAATTCTGTGCTTTTAATGTGTAAGATAATTTTTCAACACTAAAAACATACAGTACCTACTGTATAGTATGCATTTTCGACAATAATCATGATATTCTCATTTGAGAAAGAAAGGTTACATGAAATCCAACTTGTACAATTCTGAATATAAATACTGTGCTCAATAAATTGTATAACCATGGGACCTGATACCAGACTGAGAGATATAGATAAAACGAAACTCCAGCCTCTCATTATATTTTAATGTAGGCAGCTAATTATTAAAAGTAGACTTCCAAGTCAATATAACAAACAAAACAATGTTACACTGTTATTAAGAGCACATGGTTCAGCTGGAAAGGTAGATCACAATTTAACCAGTTGCCAGTTGATAATGAGATGGCTGGAATATTAATCATGTAACATGACTGTATAGATTTGGCTTGCTTACATGTTGAGACCAACTGCAAACTGCACAGGCCCAGATCTGCCATCGCATAACGTGCCGCTAGATCCAGGCCTGTGCATTTTGTTAGGAGTTACCAGTAGAACAATCAACATATACCCTGGTCTGCATTATGCTATGGCAGATCAGGATCTCTGATGACTTATTAGCAAGTATAGACAGTAGCTGATTCCCGTGTGATAAAAAAATGCCCTTGTATATATTATATATAATGACTGCTCCTTTATGACTTTATTTCTGCTTACCATGTTTAATTTGTCTTTTTGGTCTCTGCCACAAGAAAAGGCAATCTGGGTGGAGCTTGGCTAAATACTTTTGAATTGCCTGAACAGGACAGCAGGAATCACCTTGGTAACAATAAATTAAAGATGATTAGAAACAAATACTGAAAATATTTCATGTGTGTGTGTGTGTGTGTGTGTGTGTGTGTGTGTTGAGAATTGAATACATGTATTATTGTTTATTACTGGTCAATCCACAATTTTGTATCTGCATATATTGATTAGATGGGGAGGGGAGAGAGTAGGGGGCTATCATCATTAGAATTTTTGTTTGGTTTTGTGGAGTTTTAATACCTTTTTTCAGCACAATATATGCTATCCATGGTACCCAGTATATCTGGTGGAAGAAGTACCCAGAGAAGAACCAATGACCAACTGGAAGATACTGGCGAGCTTTCTCACATATCCATATTGGTCATACTGAGACTGACACTCATGTGTAAAGAGATGAAACATGTGAATGATCACTAATAGTGAGCATCTTTGACCACACTGCCACCCAGTGCCCCTCACTCACCACCCAGTGCCCGTCATCATCAGCAACAATAATTAGTCCGGAAATGTATTCATTGAACAAGAATGCCAACCACAGTGCCTGAAAAACTGATAAACAAGCAGACAGACAAAGGTTACATGTAATATAACTCTACCATATAGCAGGCATAAAATCAGATGATAGGTTTTCTATTTTATAAAACATTTTGTCTTCCCTATTCTCTAGCATGTATTTGTTCAATGTGGCCTGCTTTTGCTAAAAATTACTAGTCCAGTTTCCTACAAATTCAAGATCTGATGAACTAAAAGAGGTAAAAGAAAATAGAGGTAACTGCCACAACTGGTAACAAGCAGGTCACTGCACTGGTTTTAATCATGACTGGTACTCATTTGGATAAATGAAACATAGCTTAAAGACCTTCACATGTTAGTGTTTAAAGTCTCTCTTTAAAAAAAAATGTTTTCTTTGATTTTTGCTGACCCACACAATTTTTGTTAGTGATGATGTTAGTACGTTTAAAAATAAAGACACCCATTTTTCATTTTTCTACCTGAAAGTATCTGAGAAACTGTTCTTTAGGTAACAATTTAACATCTAACAGTGACTTTCACAGATGCTTCTGATGGGGTATAAACCTAATCAAATTTGGTTTCTCTAAAGAAAGCTTCCTTGCAAATTTGACATGATATGATTTAAGATAACCAGGAGTTAATTCTAGTCCCACAAGATATTTTATAAACATGGGGATATATACAGTACTATAAAACTTCAAAAGTCATATGGTGACATAGTCACATACTGACCTTGTTAGTGGTCAAGGTCACCAAATGGAAGCATCATTTCTTTCTCAGACTGCCTCCAGTGAAATTGTTTTTAAGATACCATCTGTTTATCAATGCAAGGTGCCAAACTGAGAAGAAATATTACCTGGCACTTCGTAAATCCTACTATTCTCATATGGATCGTCCACTTCAGTTTCCGACACAGGTGGCGATGGGGTCTTGCTCTTTAGGTTTACTCCCATATATTTATTGAGAAAAAAATTCCGTCCTTCGGAATCGCTTTTTAACTCCAGATCACTTTTTACCATATTCCTCAAATAGCTTCTTCCCCGACGGCATGAACTGTACAGAATATCAAAAAACACTTTGTTCTGAAGTCCCTCTGGATTATCTGTAGATAATACGTTACTCCTGTACAGTTTCTCAAAGTCAGCATTACTTATTGTTTCTGTGCGCTTTACCTCCCTTTTCCATCTTTCTTCATTGCTATCAAAACGGCTTTGAAAATTTCATTAGCCGGTTTGAATCTCTGGTCATTTATAATATCGAGATTACTTTGCTCAAGAAACAGTCTATGCAATCCAAAACGAATACTAAACAGAGACGTTCGTTTATACACCTCCCCATCTCGTTTCAGCAGCTCTGCGTACAGACGTTGCAAAAAATCGACCAGGTCGGGAACTTTCATTTTCAACAAATCATCAAAATTCTGCCCCTTAGCCGCACAATATTCTTTCAGGATATTTGTTGCTGACGCTATTACTTGTTTTGTATTCAGACGATCTCGATTTTCCAGGATGTTATTCAATTCTTGCATTTCATCGCCGGGGCCCCGAGTGGCCGAGTGGTCTAAAGCGCTCTCCGTTACGGATCACTGCCATCTGACCTCTGTCTGCGTGGGTTCGAGTCCAGGATTCAGCCAATGTGGGTATGTGAGAAAGCTTGCCAGTAGCTTCTCGTGGGTCGGTGGTTCTTCCCGGGGTTTTCCCGGGTTCTTTCTCCACCATTAATACTGGCCGCCATGCATAGCCTATCGTGTGCTGAAATATGGCGTTAAACCCAACAACAACAACAACAGCATTTCATCGCCCGACAACTCTGCAAATCGACGGTTCGTAAGGTCCGACATGATTATTACTGTATAACTTGCAGGTCATAAAATTCACGTGATCAATAACGACCTAACAAATTGAGGCATCTGGTGGGGGTGACATTTATCCGCATTTGACATTATTAAAAATCAAAACGAATACACCAAACATAATTTTTTTCAGGTATATAAACGCACTCGAGTTTCTTTTTCTACAACTCGAGTTTTGGATTCAATTATTTCAATTCATAATTGACAAATGAATTAAACACGAATACTTTGTCCACATGCCTTTAAAATCACATTGTCGTAAGAAAATGTCAGAATATCCGAGAAAAAAGAAGAAGAAATTCCTATAAAATATAATAATATAAAAGGCAAGGTAGGCAACGGGTTCTTTAGACGGGTAGGGGTGCATATAAAAATTTGTCATTTTTTCGATGACACTCAAATTATTGTGAAATTTTTGTATCTTGCCAGGAAGAATGAGTATTAATCATTCATCTGCCATGGTAACATGTAAGGGCGATAGTTCCAAAGTAATCCAGAAGAAATCATTACTGAAATAACGTCACCAAACAAAGAGTGACTCCATTTCCAAAATCAAGGTTGCATCAGGGTTTTTTCTTTTTCTGTTTTTCATCATGTATATTCCGACATTTTTTACTACAATGATATAATTTCAAAGGCCTTTGTATATTCTCACCTTTTCAACTCCATTTTGGACAGTTATCAAAGAAATCCAAACAACGTAGTTTTAAAGTAAGCAGTATTGGCTTAGCAAACGCGGGGACCGATTCAATCATTGTGGCGGGGCCCTCTGGATTTACGCGCAGGACCACCTGTGACCACGGTATTTGAAAATAAACTTATAAACAAGTTTTATATGATCTTGAACTTCAAATTTCCTTCCATCGCTTTAAACTTATTTTCTCTCCATAGATCTATTATTTTGTTTTTTAAATTACTAACGCGCGGAGTTCCTGTGAGCGCGGGGCCCGACTGTGCCAAATCGGTCCAGTCGGCCTAAGGACCGCCCTGAAAGTAAGTTTTATTCTATATGTATATTTCTTATTTTGCATTTAATTTTCTAAAGGGATCAACGAGTTGTGTATGGAAGCTGTCCACTTTAAGGATGGCTTCTTGACCAACAAAAAGCCTGTATGTCAAAAAATCTTACAGCGAGCTCTACCGAGCCAAACCAGGAACTGAATGTATGTTGCAAAATACATACACAAATTACGAGACCAAAGGTTTTTTTCCCTTCTTTTTCCCAACGCTTAAAAACATATTTCCAGCATTAGGATGATTACATTTCCCATATTTTTTAATTCTGATATTCTTTAATTCTGGACCCTGAACGAAGTTAATGTCACCACATACGATGATATACTAATTTTCATATATATATATATATATATATATATATATATATATATATATATATATATATATATATATATATATATATATATATATATATATATATATATGGGGGGGGGTGCATGGCCTGGGCCTGACGTCCCGCTTGCCAAAGGAAAGTGAAGCGTCTCTTATAGCCTCTCCTTCCCAGGTGTAGTGATCGCCGCAGGACCACTGTCTCGCTCTGCGGGCAGGAGGTTACTTGCATATGGCCTCTCCTACACTATTGTGTCCACAGCAGCACCTTCACGCGGTGCCCCCTGTTTTTAACAGAGCCTGCTGTGTGGCGCGACCGAGTACCCGGCGGTATAACTGGGTGGGCAGACTGGGCTCATTAGCCTTGGCAGGCAACCAGTCTAAGAGAAGGGAAACTCTGACCCCAAACCCGGGCAGATGAAGCTCGTTAGCCTTGTCAGGCAGTTCATCTAGGAGAAGGAAACTCTGATTCAAAACCAACCAAGTCCCATCCATTGGATTATGGCTCCACTGCCTTGTGGATATCTTCGGGAGAAGGAAAGGCTATGGGAGTAAACCCAGACAGAAAATCAGGAGTGGAGCCCCTAAGGCGGCTGGGGGTCGACTACGACCTCCTTCCGGCAGCTCCTGCATCCAAACTGGTGCCAAATGTCATGCTCAGCATTCCTTTGGACCCCACCAGCAAGGACGAGAGGGGGATCCTGACGTCTGGGCAGCCCAGGATCTCCATACTCCACGCCCAGGCTTGCGCCCTGGAGAGGACACTCCAGTCTCGCTACTGAGTGAGGAAACAACACGGAAGCTGACAGTTTACGGGTTATAAGTCCCACCCGATTGGCGTAGGGAAGGGGCGCCACGGGTCAGCTTTGACGGTGGGAGGGATCATCGTGTCCCACTGGCCAACTATCGCCCGCCTCAAGCCGGGCAGCCCCCGGTCAATAAGGTGTTGACCCGCCATCGTCTGCCTGCTCCAGTGGGTGTCTGGAGCTCAGTGTGTTGTTCAGCATGACAAGCAGACGGTAATTCCACACCAGACAAAAGAAACAAGAAACCAATAAAGAAGACTCCAGCTCTTCGATTTGCAAGCTGGAATGTGCGCACCATGTGTACAGGCATCTCCGACGACCTCAGAGAAGTGGACGACACCAGAAAGACGGCCATCATCGATAGAGAACTCACCAGACTAAATATCAGCATAGCTGCCCTCCAGGAAACCAGGCTCGCCTCTAGTGGCTCCCTCAGAGAGGAAAACTACACCTTCTTCTGGAAGGGTCGAGAACCTGAGGAGCCCCGTCAGCACGGAGTGGGCTTTGCCATCAAAAACAATCTCCTGGCCTCGGTTGAACCTCCCACAGGGGGCACTGAGCGTCTCTTGTCCATCCGCCTCACCACTACTTCAGGTCCTGTCAACATCATCAGTGTCTACGCCCCAACCCTCACGTCATCAGAAGACGTGAAGGATCAGTTCTATGGGCAGCTGGACGAACAGATCAAAGGATGCCCCAAAAATGAACCACTATTCCTCCTCGGCGACTTTAATGCCAAAGTAGGTGCGGACCAGGAGTCCTGGCCTACCTGCCTCGGATATCATGGCACTGGAAAGACCAACGGAAACGGCCAGAGACTGCTGGAGCTATGCACCTACCATGGCCTGTGCATCACAAACACCTTCTTCAAGTGTAAGCCACAACACAAAGTGTCATGGAAACACCCCAGATCTCATCACTGGCACCAACTCGACTTGGTCATCACCAGGCGCTCTGCCCTTAACAGCGTCCTCTCCACCAGAACCTACCACAGTGCAGACTGTGACTCCGACCATGCCCTTGTGAGCAGCAGAGTGCGACTACAGCCACACGCGCTACACCGCTCAAAACCAAAAGGACGTCCTCGCATAAACACTGCACAGATGTCAGTCCCTGCCAAGGTGGAGGAGTATGTGTCTGCCCTGAACAAGGCTCTCCAGGACCTGCCTGAGTATGACGCTACAGCCAAGTGGAACGCCATGAAGGGTGCCATCTACAGTACAGCTATGTCAACGTTTGGCAAGAAGGAACGACCCAGCCAGGACTGGTTCAATGCACACCTATCAAGGATGGAACCACAAATCGAGGAGAAACGAAAAGCCTTCATAGCTTACAAAAAATGCCCTAATGAACAGACGCTTGCTGCTCTCAGAAGTGCCCGAAGTAACACCCAACGCATTGCCAGACAGTGTGCGAACGAGTACTGGCAACAACTGTGTGAAGGAATCCAGCGCAGTGCCGAGTCCGGACACATCCAAGGCATGTACAGTGGCATCAAGAAGGCTCTAGGCCCTACAGTGAAAGGGGTCGCTCCCCTGAAATCCCTGACGGGAGAGAAGATCACAGACCGTGGGCAACAGATGGCCAGATGGGTGGAGCACTACTCAGAACTATACTCCCGGGAAACGTCAGTCACTGATGCAGCCCTCAGCAGCATAAAGAATCTGCCCACCATGGAAGAGCTCGACAAAGTGCCAACCTTAGAGGAGCTCAGCAAAGCAATCGACTGCCTTCCAAACGACAAAGCACCAGGTAGTGACAGCATCCCACCCGAAGCTATCAAACGTGGAAAACCAGCATTGATTAAACCACTGCACGACCTACTTTGCCGCTGCTGGGAGGAAGGAGTAGTCCCCCAAGACATGCGTGATGCCACAATTGTGACCCTTTACAAAAACAAGGGCGACCGCAGTGACTGTAATAATTACAGAGGGATCTCGCTCTTGAGTATTGTTGGTAAAGTGTATGCCCGCATCATACTCAACAGGCTGCAGTTGCTGGCAGACCGTGTGTACCCGGAATCACAGTGCGGCTTCAGAGCAGGCAGGTCGACGACAGACATGATCTTCTCCCTACGACAACTCCAAGAGAAGAGCAGAGAGCAAGGTCAACCACTCTACATGATGTTCATCGACCTCACCAAGGCCTTTGACTTGGTCAGCAGGAAGGGCCTTTTTGAACTTCTGAGTAAGATCGGTTGCCCCCCAAAACTCCTCAGCATGATAATCTCTTTCCATGCAGATATGAAGGGAACAGTCCTGTATGATGGATCATCCTCAACTTCCTTCCCAATTAACAGTGGTGTGAAGCAGGGCTGTGTGCTGGTACCAACACTTTTGGGATCTTCTTCTCCCTGCTCCTGTCCTACGCCTTCGACACGTCCACGGATGGCATATATCTACACACCAGGTCTGATGGGAGGCTGTTCAACCTGGCACGACTGCGCTCAAAGACCAAAGTGAGAGCTGTGCTCATCAGGGAGATGCTTTTTGCAGATGACGCAGCTCTTGTGGTCCACACCGAGGAAGCCCTTCAGAGACTGGGAGACCGTTTTGCTGTTGCCTGCACGCAGTTTGGTCTCACAATCAGCTTGGAAAAAACAAATGTCAGCGTGCAAGATACCACCATTGCCCCTTCAATCAAAATCAGCGGTGTCACCCTGGAAGCAGTCAACAACTTTACCTACCTAGGGTCAACCATCAGCAACACTCTCTCGATTGATATGGAGCTGGACAGAAGGCTTGGAAAGGCAAACACCATCATGGCTCGATTAACAAAGAGGGTTTGGGAAAACAACGCGCTGACAGAGCACACCAAGGTCCGAGTCTACCAGGTCTGCGTTCTCAGCACCCTTCTATATGGAAGTGAGACGTGGAGTACCTACATGAGGCAAGAACGCCGGCTCAACTCCTTCCATATACGGTGCCTAAAACGCATCCTGAAAATCAGCTGGCAAGACCGTGTTCCACACAGCGAGATCCTGCAGCGTGCAAGTACCCCCAGCATGTACTCCCTGCTAATTAAACGCCGCCTTCGATGGCTGGGTCACGTCCGACGCATGGAGGATGGAAGGCTGCCAAAGGACATCTTATATGGACAGCTGGCCACTGGCATGAGAAGAGTCGGACGCCCCTCACTCCGTTTCAAAGATGTGTGCAAGAGGGACATGAAGGCATGCAACATTTCACCCGATGGCTGGGAAGAGCTGGCTGAGGACCGAGGCACCTGGAGACTGATGGTAAACAATGGCATATCAGTCGCTGATGCGAGGAGAGGCCAGTTGGCGCCAGAGAAACGTAAGAGAAAGAAGAACGCAACAGCAACCACAGTAACGCAGACTTCCCAGTATGTCTGCACCAACTGCAGTAGGGACTGTCACTCATGTATAGGCCTGCACAGCCACAGCAGACGTTGCCAACAGAGACAGACAACACCCCAAGGGCGCTATTCGCATGGTCTTTCGAGACCGAGTCGCCAATGATGATGATGATGATGATATGTATGTAATTGATGTCATTGTCGGAGTCTGGACAGTCTTTAGCTGTCCTTTGTACATTAGTGAAAGAAGTTCATTTCATATATATATATATATATATATATATATATATATATATATATATATATATATATATATATATATATATATATATATATATATATATATATATATATATATTTGCCAACCAGGGTTCCGATATATTAACATATCTCGGAACCTTGAAAAATATCGGAACCTTGGTTTGCCGCAGTTATATTACTGACCCAAAGTCGATATTCTCAAACAGTGTCTTGGCACTGTTTTAGTTTAACTTCAGTCAATCAGTAGCTGGAAAAAATATCTTGCTCCGATTTATAGCAATCTACTATATCTATGACATTATTTGGGAGAAAATATCAATTACCTTGAGATAAAAGAAAAGAAAATATTTCGACTCAAAAGAAAATCATAGCCCCATCAGCAGCAGGGAGGGTGGCCGAACCACTTTTCAGGAGGCCTCAAATCGCTTCACCGACCCTTCATACACGTGAATTTTACCGCGTTCACATACTCATATGCGTGCACGAATACCGCGTTGGCCTCGTTTGGTGTTTGGGCCGTCCCTGCTGCTATCAATTAAAAATTGTAATAGTGGTTCATCCGGAATCTTATACTGCCCGGGTAGCTCGAGAGCGACTGGAAGCAATTAAGAAAATTCTCCCTGTGAGAGATTCTTTCAGAGAAAACCTACAAGCGAGACAGCAAGCACAAGTTGAATTCGCAAAAGGTGCAGAACAGTTATTTAAACCCGTCACAAAAGTTACTGAAAGAGTTGCAACAGCTACTGAAGGTCTTCTTCCACTTTCCAAACAAACAGCTGAACAAACTGAAAAAATAGCAGCGAGAACTAAGAAAACAAAAAAGATTTTACGAAAGCTTCCAACTGAAATAGCTGCTGCTCAACCTCCGCCTGTCGGTGAAGAAATATTTGAGGGTATTGGCAACGTTCGTACTGAAATCGGTGATATAAAAGATCGCATACCAGAAAGAGAAACAGAACAAGCCAGGGCTAAAGTTGATATAAACGATAACTTTGCCGAAAAAATAATTAATTTCATAAAGGAAACTAGAGACATAAATAAATTAGCTGCGTTTGCCGTGCAAAGTTATGATCAACGAGAAAAACATAAAACCAGAGTATACCTATGATACTATAGGTCGTGAAAATTGGTACAAGTAGATATTTCGTATATACCTTACTGCTGTTCAGGCTAGAAACAGTGATACTAGATATATTGCATTTTATAACGCAATAGATAAATATTTTACACAAATACAACAACCACAAACACAACTTTCCTTACCGCAGCAACAGAAGAAACAAAGTACTCGACCACAATCTCCAGAACAAGAATGTTATGATGCCCCTACTGGTAGTGGTTTTGGAAATAATCTTATTTGTCCTAACAATATTCTTTCCGACATATCACGGTTAGAAGTTCTCGTGGGTGGAGCGCGTGCTGGTAATAACTCACCAGAAATAATTAATGAAGCAGCTGATATTTGTCGGCGATTATATCAAGGTGGTATCATGGATATTGATGTTTACCGAGAATTTATTGATGAACTTATTAATGATTACAGTGATTAGATAAATGACAAGTAGAATAAGATTATCATACACAATAGTCAACATGGACTTGTAATGGTCAGAGCAGTAAACTCACGATCACCTGTCTACAAAGCGATTTACGGGTATTGTCTCTGTGATGTTGTTCAGGGATTATTCAGAAGGTTAGCTCCAAAAATAGCGCCTGTTGCAAAACAATTATCAATGAAAAGTATTGATGTTGTTCGTGAAAAAGCTCCTGGTGCAATCTTCAATGTTGCTGGTAAGGCATTCTCGGCAATCAAAGAAAGACTAGCACAATTAATAGGTAAACCTCAAAGAGGTTCATCTCATGTGGTCCGACCACAGCTACCAGTTAAATTACCAAGCACTGAAGTTATGCCTGCAAATATCAGTAAAATAATAAATCAAGCTGCAAATCAGAAACTCGCATCGCTAGCAGATCAAGGACTCGGTGAAGCAGGGTATAATATTTCAAGTTTAATATCAGGAAGCGGAGTTTCCCGAAGAAGCTATTCACGTGTTAGACGAAAATAATTATAATAGAAATGTTTAAGCGCATACCCGACACAGCATTTGACATGGACGCACCTGTCCTTAAGGACGAAAGTGTACGTGATTATCAATTTTATTCTTATAACGCAACCGTGCTTAACGAGCGAGGAAGAATTGAATTACAAGTCCACGATACTTCGACGCCAGAATAAATACAGGCGGTGTTAATTACAGAGCAATCGCGGTTATACTTAGCGACAAAGCAATGTTACTTGAAGGTGGAAGTGGTCAAATGAGAGTCGTTCATACGCCAATAGAAAACATGTAATGTTTTCCAAATATGTAACGATTTGAAAACACGAGTATTTTATAAAAATGTCATATCATCATGCCAGTATGAGTCTGACTCCTGGTCAGGTCAAGAAATTACAATCCGCTTCGATGAAAAAAAACCGGAGCAACAATAACGCTAGAGCATAATCAAATCACAAGTGGGGAAAATAAACTATCATTGACGGCGCGTCAACTTAAACATCTCAATGATGATAAACAATCCAAGACTGAAGTACGACTTCAACTCTCCGCCGGAGCTTTCAGCGATGTCTTTAAAACCGGTGAAATATTTCCATTTCTCGCAGCAATACCAGGGTTGATAGCTGCAGCTGCCCCAGCTATTGCAAAAGCAGCCACGTTAGGTGGTGTTGGATATCTTGGTAGCAAGGCATTACAAAAAGTAGTGGGAAAAGGATACCAAAAAAAAAAAAAGGAAAAGGGTTAAGATTTCCAGGAACTTACCTGGGAAGATCCTGGAACGGATCAGGTCTAAGACTTCCGGGAACTTATCTATGATAACACAATGGGGTTTAACGCCGATGTCAAATTTTGATTTAATCGATGCTGCTAAACAACTTTAAAAAAAAAAAAAAAAAAAAAAAAAAAAAAAAAAAAAAAAAAAAAAAAAAAAAAAAACTTCAGAGGGGTTTTCATGCGTGATCGCTTACCACAACATCCAAACAACACCGAAACAGGTATTATTAATCTCGATGACAGCGTTGGTCCATGAACTCACCGGTTATCATGCGCGATTGACCCTCGTGGAATTGTTTATTTTGATTCGTACAGGTTAGATCCACCGCGTGAATTTATCAGATATGTCTCAGCGTTAACTGCTCCGGTTTGGTATTCAATGTTACCAACACAAAAATTAACCGATCCGCCAATATGTGGTCGTGAAGCAATTGCGGTGCACGACGTTATATCAAAATCATCACTGCCACCTCACAAAGCTGTGCATGATTACACAAGTCAGCGTTGGAAATCCATGATTTGAAAAAAAAAAAAAACGAAATGAATAATGGTTGTTGATATTTACGTAAGATCCCCCGATGCGAGTAGAAAAAAAAACAACTGACATAGATTTATCAAAATATGCCACCAAAGATGATCTTAATGATCTCATGAACCTGGCTGAGGTTGATCCCGACGAAGTTATTTTTCAGGACCGATATGGCAGGCTAAAAACCAGCAATATTAAATGGAATGACATAGTTCGACGAGTTATCGGTGCGGTCACGGATAACATCCCCGTGTTCACTATGTCGTTTACAACTATCAGAGATAAAATTGCAAAAAAAAGCGCTGCTAATAGTTTAAAGAATACCGGCGGCACAATGACAGGCGAACTTAGCATGAGGGGAAACAAGATAACAACGGTTGGAAATCCAGCATCTGACGAAGATGCCGCGAAAAAAATATATGTAGATACCAGCTACAGCACCGTAGATAATAAAATTGCCACGATGCGAACCGAGTATGATTCTCACGTAACCGCGTTTACAAGACTTCGTAAAAACTTTCAAAATATTGATTAAATCGCAGACAATTTCTTTGGTACTCCGCTCACCGCTGACATGAAACTCTCTGATATCAAGACGAACATTGATACAATTAAAAAAACACTCGAACATGTCATAAGTGGAATTCCTGATATCGTAAAAAAAAATTAATCTGATTAAAATTCCCTCTGGAGTTACTCCGGAACAGATCATCAATAACGTATACACGTTGTCATCCGGGTTTGCAACAAGGTCACCGCAAACTAATACTATCGAACATACCTCAGCATTTAGTGTGTACAGGCTGACTGTACTAAACGCTGCAAAATTTAGTATCTTCACGACATATCACCGACAGGTTTTCCAGACTTGTGACTGTTGGGTTAAATAGCGGAAGCGAAGAAATATTTATACTGGACGCAGCTGATAAAAAATTAACCACAGCATCTTACTGGTGGTGTTTGGAATTTGTTGCTGAAACGACTCAATTGGTAACTGCGTAAAAATAATAATGGCACTAACGAAGTCAAACACAGAGTCAACAGTCCAAAAATATAGACATGATCAAGTACGTGAATGGCAATCAGCATTAAAAACCATTATTGATAAATATGCCGTAAAAGTAAAAAAAAAAAAATACAAGCGGCGTGCAGTTGCTATTGATGTTATAGTTTATTCAGTATCTACGTTAGTTGTGGATGGTGTTATCAGCGCTGACTCCAATAACAGCAGCCGCAGTTATAACTGCAACAACAATATGTTTTTCATCATCAGCAGCAATTGCAGGTGTTTTTAATATTATCGCGAAAAAGATATTCACGTGCACGAATACAAACTTGCACAACTATGTTACGCGGTTAAGCATAGCAACAGCAGCATATTCTAAATTATGCCCCCCTCACCAAATTATTGTTAGTTACCATGTCAGTGCTTGGACACACACCCCACCCCACAAAGAGCAGCTGTTATATTTGTTCCGTCAATAATCCGGCTTTGATAATAAACTACTTATAAAATATTTGTACAATACTTTTGAAAGTTTCCGTATCAATCAAATCTGTCTACATGAGTATATGTGCGCATGCATACGTGTATACACAGCCGCATACGTGTATAACTCCTTGTAAGTGAATGGACAGTTCTGAGGGAAAGGACGATTTAAGACTGTTGTTGGCTGTTTAGTGATATGTTTATCACATATTAGTAACATTTTAAAATGTACAAAACCCGTTAGACGGATAACTAACACTAACACCGGAAACATGTATGACATTAAGTATTCTCAAAGCTTGTCGAAGCATTAAGGTCTGATCATCTGACATCTATATAACTGTCACTATATATTATAAACAAATTTTAAATGTGTGTGTCTGCAGTGTGGGCGTTTATAGTGATGTCTAGCACTGGAACATCAAGCCGCGGACATGTAGCATAGTGTCACATTATCCTGACACCAAGCCGATCAGTTCTCACACTACCCTCTTAATGCTAGCAATAGCTGATAGCGAAACAGCTACTAGTACCATTTTTATAAGTCTTTGACTCGACCGGAGTTCGAACTCGCGACATCCTATATCAGAGGCGGACGCTATAAACCCTTATGCCACCGGATTGGTCTAAATATTTAAATGATTATAAAAGTTACATCTTTCTACCAGTTTTAAAAATACAGATGAAATTTGATTATGTAATTTATAAACTGCTTCATATGGGCACGAGAGTAACAACAACAACAACTTTGATTTCATATATTATACCCGCTATGTTATTAATAAGGCCTGGCTATCTCTGCTCAGACGATAGGTCAATATACTGCAGTTAGATCTACATACTATATGTATAGACGTCCTCAGGTAATTATATATACTGCACAAGGATTTTTAACAAATCTGGAGGGGGTCAAACTATAATATTGACTTAAATAAACATCAAGGTGCACCACCCCACAATATAGAATAAAACAGTTGTAGCAATTATTATCTTCATAATTTCCTGGACATTTTACTGTATGTTTGCTCTGATAGTTAACGCGGTATCTGACGACTTTACACACACATGATATTTAACTTAACATTTATCATATAAATTATTTGAAAATGACATATATAACGCAAAATTTATAATTTTATTTTCCATGCCAAAGTGTCATCATCATAACTGTTCTGAAGCATTTAGTTTCAGAAAAAGCCGTGTTATAACTTTGTGGGATGGACTGATTTAAAGGTGACGAGGCAGCTAAAGCTGCGATATCTTTCATAAATGTTGCCATGCTATTTTATAAAAGATGTTGTTGCCTGAACCATTGCTCCCTCATCAGATACACACTCTACAGCAGTAACAACATATATTGCTAAATAAAATGAGTCAGGAAAAGCACATTAATTCCTTGGAAATTTACTTGCATAGCGTTTATAGATTACAAACCGACACCTTTTTGGTTGCACAAGATTGAGCCAAAGTGTAGTTTTCACACATGAACTGGCATTCATTTTCCTATTGGATGTCCATTAGATATAAGATACTCACGGTCATTTGCATCTATTAACAGTAGAAAGTCTCCCCCAACACGCATTGCGTTGTTCGTCTCTTCCGTCTATCTCCAAATACTCAGTAATTAAGAACAACAACGTATTCATAGAAATCAGACATCACTGCATATATTTTTACTTTCTGAATCAAGGTGTAATCATTTCAATCTATCCTCCCTCACTCCTTATGATTTTTCATTCCAGACCAAAGTATCATCATTTAAATGAAATCACATATCACTGTAAACAGTTTTGTTTTCCAGAGTAAGATGTCATCGTTTCAACAAAATGTTATATCACTGACCGTGATTTTACTTTTCAAATGAAGCTGTTATTTTAATAAATAATATATCATTGCAAGCGAATTCACTATCCAGATCAAAGTGTCATCTTCCTAATGGAACTATATATCACTATATGTGGTTTTTCTTTCCAGATCAAGTTGTAACATCAAAGAAATCTTATATCACTGTTTGTCAGGTGTGATCTTTTCAACGAATCACGTATTATCAGTCTGGGGTTGTATAAGGCACTTCAACAGACAAATAGTCGGTCCAGTGAGAAAGTAACAGCTGAAATTTCAATGTCATATGTCCAGAATTCGAGTTTCGCGTGACGAATCAAATTGTTGGTGTTAAAAGTTCCATTTTTATATGCTAAACTTTTAAATTTAATCCGTTGAATAACACAGCGGTGATTGAAAATTATATTTACTATGCTTAGTTTTTAGATATTATAGCCTGAATTACACCGCGATAGTTGCAAATTCAATGTTGTATGTCGAGTATTCCAATTTCACACATCGAATCCAATTGTTTATGTTGAAAGTTCCATTTCTTATGCCAAGTATTAAATTTTGTGTGTTGAAATACTGCGATGGTTGATAGTTCCGTTTCCTATGTCACACTTTCAGATTTTGTTTGTTGAATTGTACAGCGGTGGTTGATATGTCTTATGTCAAGAGTTCCAGTGTCACACACTGAATCTAACTGTTTTTATTGAAATTGTCTATCGTATATGCAATTGAATGCATATGTTGTTCAAGGATACTTTATTCTTTTTTATCCATAAATGTAAAAATATGACAACAACAACATTGATTCTAGAAATTATGATATGCCAAATATTGGTTATAATCAGAGCACAAGTAAATATTACGAATTAATAATTAGCAATATCTTCGTCAAGTTTTATACGCAAAGAATATTTTATTTCTTGTCATAATGTCTACTCTCTCAACCAGCCAAATTGTAGGTTCCTCATTATGTCCTTGCGGAGCTAATTTTTGTTACCCCAAATCAAGAATCAGTTGTGAAAAAATGATTGAATAAGTTATGTATTTTTATTACATTACAATTAAAGCTTCTCTGAGTTTGTATTGCCTGTAAAATGTGCTGTAAATGTGCTAAAAGTGATTAGCGTATTTAAGTTTCTGGCACGATTGCGACAAATGTTGATACATTGTCACACACTTCAAGCAAAAATAATGCTTGCGCCTCAAAGTTATAAGGGCATGATATGTGTCCTCTAAATAGGCATGTTAAGCTCGTATCTTACGATCAAATGGGTACCATACTGTATCATGAATTGCTGTTTTTGTTACTATTTTCTTACTGTTGTTGTTATACTTATTATTATTATTATTATTATCATCATTATTATTATTATTATTATAATTATTATTATTATTATTATTATTATCATCATTATTATTATTATTATTATTATTATTATTATTATTATTAACTTAGATGTAAAATTAAGAAGTCTGCAAGGGGATTAGCTGACTTGACAAATCTAAAGAATCCACTGTTTCATACGTAGTTGAGCGGTTACAAAAACGATTCCATTTAGGATAGATGCTCCTTTTAATCATATTTACTCAACGGCATGGCAGAATGTTCTCTTTGAGTTGACATTACAGAGAGCCGTCCGTTCCATAAAGAATGATCTCGTGTATGCATCACCTCAAGGTGTTTATCGGCAGTGATCTGCTACATAAAACAAAGGATAAGAAGATTGGAGCTAGCACGTAAATGTTGCTTCTTACGATCATAAAATATGTTGAATTGGGCTTGACACAATGAGTAAACCACACACCACTTTTTACGACCTGTTTAAGGGACAGCTAAAAAGTGTATGCGAGTGATTTGGATAAGTGTTGTTGTTGTTGTTGTGGGGTTTAACGCCATTTTTCAGCACACGATAGGCTATATATGGCGGCCAGTATTAATGGTGGAGGAAGAACCCGGGAAAACCTCGGAATGAACCACCGACCCACGAGAAGCTACTGGCAAGCTTTCTCACATACCCACATTGGCTGAATCTGAGACTCGAACCTGCGCAGACAGAGGTGAGATGGCAGTGATCCGCAACGGAGAGCGCTTTAGCCCACTCGGCCACTCGGGGCCCCAATTTGGATAAGTGATGTGTGTGTGTGTGATTTGGATTTTTAACGTAGCTTTAACAAAAATTTCAGTCATATCGCTACGATGTCTCAGTGTGGCAGTTTACAGTAGACATGTAGTATGATGTCCCACCCAGTCACATTATCCTGACACCAGGTCGACCAGTCCTAATACTAGCTTCTTAATGGTAAGCGCCAAGCGAGGCAGCTGTCAGTACCATGTTTGTAAGTCTTTGGTACGTCTCTGCCGGGGACCCACGACCTCCCGCATCCGAGGCGGGCGCTCTAACCACTAGGCCACCGGAGCGGTCGGGTTTGGATGTGAGAAAGTGCTTTATTTATACGGCAAGAACAATCAGCTCACCAGATCACCAAGTGGGTCTGAGATTGCTCACTCCGCTGACATCTACCTCACAGCAAAATGCAAGTTAGTGTGGACAATATTTTTAGGTCAGTAGTTTGCTTTCTCCCGATGGTGTTGATTTTACACACACACACACACACACACACACACACACACACACACACACACACATATATATATATATATATATATATATATATATATATATATATATATATATATATATATATATATATATATATATATATATAATGTTTTAAGGTTTCACTAATCTTGTTGCATCTTCAGTCATATTTGATGGCGTATCACCATCATTATGGTGTATCGCCAAAATTAGTCCAATACTGAATGGTCTTTATGAGAGGAGCCATGATCGGTCAGTGGTTTGCATGGATGACTCATAACCGATAAAGCGCAACTTTGAATTTTACCATCAGATCCACACAGGACGGCTACACTGGTGTTCTTTACTCCATTCCAATAGCTCCGCACTAAATCACTTACTTGTGAACTTGTGTCAGAAAACAAAAACAAATTAAAGCCTTGTAAAACGACATTTTCTGTCAAATTTGGTTAAATTCTGTTAAACAATTTTTAGTGATGAAGTTTGTTTAAATGTTTTTCTATGTTTGGTAACAGCAGCCATAATTGATGCCTTAGTTGTTAAAAACTTATTAAAGTTAGAACGCTTCCTACAGATTTGGTCAAATTGCATTATGCTTATTGGGTACGTTCTACAGATATTAATAACTTCTGAGAGAGTGACAGGTGTAAAGAAGTTGTTTACATTTGCAAAATGCGCAACGGAGAGAATGTTTGCATCTCTATATTTCTTTCATACACTGTTGCTTAAATTTCTTAGGATACTGTACTTGTGGAAATTGTACATGATTTAAGCACACAGCTGACCAAGATGACTGCTCCCATGTGCGCAAAACATCAGCCCTATTTAGGGAAAATTAAATTTTGCTATACAAGACAATACCAATGTCTGATGAAGGTACTATGAATGAATTATCAAACATAAAATGTAGAAAAACGTTATCGGCTCTTTTTTTATATATACAATTTACCTCTTAAGTCCAGGAAGTGAAAACGACCAAGCGGAACTAGCAGCTTTTTTGTATGGTGAGGTGCACACTAAATGCTTGATACTCTATAACCCATATTACACATAACAATCATGTGTCAAACAAAAAGAGAATTTAAAGTTCTTTCACAATGCCTAAGATATAAAATTTCTTTCTTAAAAAATAGTATAATCAAAGAGGAAAATTCTTTTTATTTAAACACCTCGCCTATGCAAAATACGAAACTGTAGAGTGCCACCTATTGTGAAAATATGTTTGAAAGGTTTTTCTGTGTTAAGCAATGGCAGCCATAGTTGATGATGGATTGGTATCATTCGTACAAATCTGAAAGACCTCGACGCCAATGTGAGTTACGTTACAGTTGTACTACATGTTTGCTTGAGCGGTTCTTAAAGCCCCAAAGCCGCCGTTACGTGCAAAAAATCGTAGATGCCATATCGTCTGAACAATAAGAAATCTTGAAACATATTGGTCCGAAACATCGCTGGGTGACATTAACACCAGATAATATCGACGTTTCATTACATAATGAGCTATGTAATTTCTCCCTCGAAATGAGAAACCCGGCCATATTCACATACGATTAATCCAATGTCGATCGGAGACATCCGTGGATCAACCGATTTCAGTCAAAAGCTGAAACACAAGATTTGATGATGTCGTTGTAAACATAAGAAGCCAATATCACGCTATGTTGGATACGTTAAGTGATCCTTATCTGATTCGCTATTAGCATTTTATCTTTGATATGATGCAGTAGGCGGCCAAGTATTAACGAGTAGTTTTTAAAAGCACACACTGACGTACATTAATTTTTTTTATAAGCCCGTGTTGTTTGCTTATAAACCAATATGGAAATCCGCAACAGCTGGCTTTGTTTTCAGCCCAAGTTCGCCGTTAAAGCTTATCACCAATATTCACCAGATTTTTTTTTATTTTATCAAATGAACGTTTTTTCTTCTCAGATCCGCCTAAAAAAAAGCGGGTCTGCGTCTCTTCATTCCCTCTCGAATTAATTGGTCCGCCACGAGCGAATGTTGTTATTAGATTAGACACTAAAGGAATATGTCGAATGTATCACGTCACTACTTTTGAAGCACTCCCTAAAAAAAACGGAATTACGAGCGACTTCGGTGACTACATTAAGGGGTGGCACCTCTTAATTCTAAACTAAATATTTGAACGTCGTTTAAACCTTACGTCTTGATTATTTCAATGAAAGGTTTATGTCCGATAGCCTTTTTTTTTTTTTACTTTATATCAAATCATTTCCTTCCTTCCAAACTTTATTTAAATTGAAAGAATGGAGGAATTTATCAAAATAAAACGGTGGCATTGGTACTTCAAGAATGTGTTTATTAAACTTTTTCAATGTTCATCAAAGGTGTCCATATTTGATGGAATATTCACCTCGTTTGGAACGCACTGAAGCCTGAGTACTTTCCATCCAGTTTAGTCAAATTTTGCATGGCGGGTTTTGAGAAGTCATTTGTTCTTCAGTTTTTATCAATGGTGATACCTGAAGGCAAATTAGCTTCGTTTGTACAAATATGTACAATGCGAAATTCCGTTATTTCCTTTTTTGGTCAAATTCTGTTTGGTAGTACTGGAGAATTAGTCGTCTATGGATTTTTCTACATTTGGTTATGGTGATCATATTTAATGGTGGCTTGGCATGATTTGTATAAATATGATAGAGGACTGATGTATGTCATCTATCAAATTTGACTGAATTATGTTGCACAGGTTTGGAGAAGATGAAAGCGTTGACACAACATGACACATGAAGCCCAAACCGAAAGATCACTGGGCCGTGACAAAGCTTGTCATCGCTTTTCCTCTCATAACACTTGGGCGATTTTTATCTAACCCTGTAGACTTGATTTGTTTTTTGGTGTAGATGCACAAGGATGTATTTTTTATAATTTCGCCCATTTCTGATGGCACTTCTAGAAAAATTATCAAAATGGGTGTATTTTAGAAATTCAGTTCATCATCACTTCTTCACTACTTGAAAAAGTTTACTGATGCTTTACAAGCTAAACATGAGCTTCGTGTAGATGCGTTTTTAAGTTAAACTTTCAAGATATGGCCGATTTGGGGGGAAATTGCTTGAAAATTGTAGAAAAATGGGACACTTTGAGAATGTAGATTCTCATGAGTGTTCCTCCACATCTCTTGTAGGATTTAATTAAAACTTTGTCGTTGGCTTATTTGTGCAACAAGGTTTTACATTTGCATTCTAGCCAATGTTTGGGACATTACAAAACATTTTTACAAGTTTATCTTGGGAATTATGCTTGATGGATTTTAACGAAACTTTGCTGCTACACATATTATTAGTTTAGATGTAAAATAAGCTTTTACTTTCATTCTTCCTTATTTCTGGGAGCATTTCTTGAAATTTTTTTGGAACGAGAGTCTCTCCAAGGGACTGGCGTACTACTATCCAAAATAAATTTCCTGAAATCCAATAACAAGGTGTTCATGATGAACATTTCGGATGTCGCTTTTCGTTAAGGTCAACACTATCTTTGGGATGAATATGTGTATACAGTATCATGGCAATCCTAACAGTAGTTTCTGGCAGTGGCGATGACAAATGTGTGCTTGTTGTTGTTGTTGTTGTAGGGTTTAACGCCATTTTTCAGCACACGATAGGCTACCCACGAGAAGCTACTGGCAAGCTTTCTCACATACCCACATTGGCTGAATCCGAGACTCGAACCCACGCAGACAGAGGTGAGATGGCAGTGATCCGTAACGGAGATCGTTTTAGACCACTCGGTAAAATTTGTGCTAACTGATGGACAAAGATGGACGAATGATAGACAAAAGGTCACCGCATAAACTCCGATTAATGACCCGCTGAGCTAAAAAAGGAGCTTTTCAATGAGGATTTAGCTCATTATTGCTTCTCCTCCCACACCGCTTATAAAATTTTAATTAAACTTCGTATGCTGGACATGTAGTTAGTGTAGTAGTGTAGATGGACAACAAGGTTTTACTTTCGTCCTTCAACCCATTTTGGGAAAAATATCTTGAAAAAATATCAAAAAAAGGGAAAGTATGAGAATTGTGTTTTTGCAACTGTACAATATTACTGCTGGACTTTCACAGCTGTGAAGGAAACATTCTAACCGTTTGTTGTTCCAAAGGTCTTCGGCAGAATAATGTATGCTCTTTGACATGAAATTCTGTAATACAGCATGACTGAAATTAGCAGATAAGTGTGTCTATGAACATCTGCATAAATGAAAAAAGTAATGAACGAAAAAAATTCTTACGTTTTCACAAACTGCTGGAAACGCGATTCAAGTCACACATAATACCACATAAAACTCTTCGTGGAAATTTATTTAATGCATTTTCTGTCAACAGTTTCCTAACTATTGTCTTCTGTCGTATTAACAGATTTCTTGAAAATCCGACCTCGGAATTTGTTCAGTTTGCATCGTCTGGTTCCAGTATGCCGGTTTAGACTGAAATTGTCTTTGAATTGATGACCACAGATATGGCAAGTCTTTCCTTTTCCAACATGGTGCAGGTTAACGTGCTTAGAACGGCAAGATGCGGTGGTAAACTCTTTACTACAAAATTGACAGGTATAAATATTCCTTTTCTGTTTAGGATCATAACATCTGGGCATTACTTCCTCAAAGATTCTGTAAGCTCCATGCTTCTGAAAAGAAATGAATTCTGTGCATGGGAAATTAAAACAAGAAAAGTGTAAGAGATATATAATCAGGTCTTTGATTTTATTTTATAGTTTACTTTCTCGCTGGTCCACTTAAATGTTTACATTCCCTATATAAGTTAAATTAAAAAATGTAATGTACCTCTCCAAGACTACAATAATGTTTCATGACAAATAAAAACAAGTCAATTGAATTACTGCCTATTTCATGTCCTATCTTTTAACACAGAGCTGGAGATAGTATCTACCCTGTAAATAGTGTCAGATTTAATCAATTCAAATGGATGACCTACGACTGGTTCCTTGCCCATATGAAAATTAATCTGCCCCAGACGAAGGAAAATGTGAAATACTAAGGCCGGATTAAGTGGCAGTGTTCATAAATACACATTTTTCATTATACTATCATGCTAATGTTCCTATAAATGAAGTATCAAATTTTAACTTTTAACCAAATATAATATCTGTTACATTACATATCTGACATAATTTTGTAAATATAAGCTTCCTTAAATTCCCTCTAATTTTGTTTTATTTTCTGAGGTTTTAATGCTCAAATATAAGTGTTCAGAACTTTGATCATTATTTAATATTCTTAATATTTTACAAAAAAAAAAAAAAAGTTTTCTTTCTGGAGGATGTTTTGCCTAACACTGTACCGTCTATTGGGAAAGCACTAGCTGGCATCCAACAAGAAGATTAACAGTATCAATGCTGGGGTTGACACGAGACAATGGAATCCGAGTCTAGGAGTTACATTATTTTCTATGAGGTTCTGCCGAATACAAATTACATAATGCAGCTCTGAGACTGTGATTTTCTTGTCCGAGCATTGATTCCTAATTTATTTTCTCATCAATTAGGTTTAATATACTTGATTTATTATTCATTAATAAGATATAGATTTATTTTAATTCTAACAAGACTGTTTTTAATTACATGTACTGGTATGCAACCGACATCGTTCTTCATGAAACTGACATCATCAAGCTCTCAAAGCTAAGGGTTTTCATTTACATGTATAGTATAATGCTGACACTATTTTGCACCAGAAGACAGAGATAAGCAAACCAGAGACAGATGACCAGAGATGAAAGGCCAGAGAAAAGAAAAGTAAAGATCACCATTTGGCGAGATTTCTGTTACACGGTTAAGAAAAAATAACTGTTTTTACAAGTAAAACTTTGTACTACTTGTCCAGAAACTTAACTGTAAATAAAAGAAAATTCTGAATTTATTGTTCTTCATTCAAATTAAACATTCAAGGCAAGTAGACAACCCTGATATCGTTTCGCCCTTTGTAGCATTTATTGAAAATGAGACATATAAACTAAAGGTACATTTTATATATAAATTTACCAACCTGATAACGAGTCTGTGATGGGAGGTGATTAGGGGCAAAGTTCCAAATTGACCCGACTTCATCAACAGAACCTAAATCAGAACTGGTCGCCTCATTTCTTGAAAACTTCTGCATAGAGACTGCTCCATCCTTACAAATACCCTGTACCACATCATATGTTTTCACCATGGAGCTGGCTTGTTCCACGACATTTAGGCCACCTTTCAGCTTCTCTGCAGATCCAGAAATCGATTTATCATTGTAAGTGGATGAGATTGAAGGAGGTTCAATTAGGTTATCTACTGGAAAGTTGTAATGAGAATAAAATTTTAGTCCACTGCCACATTCTGCTTCAACTAGATCAGTCATACTGGAAGGAAAGGTGACTTGAGCTACCAAACCAAAATCTGGATGAGAACTTTCCATAAATGTCACCCCTGATCCAATGACATCTTTGACATATTGCCCCATTCTTCCAATATCTTCTGAGGAGTCCTTTTGTGAGGTGGTTGTTGATCCAGTATTAGTTGCGTCAGTGGCAGCTACAGAACAAGGAAAGACAGCGTGTCCAATTACAACAGGATCTTCCTCTATATGAGGGACAATAGAGGAAGTAAGCTGCATGTTCATACCAATATGCCCTTGAAGGCTGTTGGGAAGATTAGTACTTGACTCCGCATCACTCACTTGTCCAAATGAAGACACCGAAGAGTTTCGTAATGTCCAATGGCTTGCTTCATTTTCATCTTTTACATCAATTCGAGTAGTCTTTGAAGATGGCAAACCAGACTGCTCAACTACACAAGAACTGTCTAGGATATGTTTTGAAGAGACGGTGCCTCCTTCTTGACCACTTTCAACAGTAATCACTGATCCATCTGACCTTCCAGTTCTCAACCTGTTATTATTAGCACTGTTCTCTGAACTAGTGCAATTCTGTGCTTTACATGTTGATTGTGCAATATTTAACTTGCACTGCCTGGAACCTCTGTGTCTGCTGAGACAATAAGTGTCTCTGAACTGTCGACCACACTGATTGCAGGTTTTTCCTTTTACAGCATGATGAATGTTTACATGCTTATTTCTGGAAAACCTGTTGTTGAATCCCTCCCCACAAAAGTTGCAGAACAACTTTGCTACACTCCAGTCATGACACTGTACATGGCTCTTAAATTCTTCTATATCCTTAAAGGTGAGTCCACAATCATCACACGGAAAAGGGCCTTTCAGGTCATGAATTATGAAGAAATGTTTAGTGGATGGGGAACCAACAATATGTACAAACATCTTCATACCGTCACTGAAGTTTAGTGAAGTTTTCTTTACCTGAAAAGAGATAGGTCTTGGAAGTCATAAAATCTTAGGCAATAGTTAATAATGTAGGCGTAATGATAAAATAAGATAAAAAATCTTTATATATGAACATAAAATAAAAGTATTTTAAGCACTGAATATCAGATATTTTACATACAAATATACAGGCAGATCTACAACTACAGAATGTGCCCAGCATTGTTAAGAATGAAATTATGTAAGAATTTTAAAGAGTAACTTGTTCCATCTAGCTATCATTAGAGAAATTAAACGAATGTCGTAATTCTACTGAGATTTCAAGATACAATTCTTACTACTGGATATTTTTGTCAACATTAAAAACACAAACTTTCTCGTTACTTCTTTGAAACTGAATACATTATAGCTTACAACATGTTGCAGGCACTGTTCCATCTGGAAGGCTTAACAAAAAGCGACGACTATTACAATAACCAATATCTGGTCTTCTTTTCAAAAATTCACTAAACTTTGTCCAGAGAGGAACGCAATACATTGTGCAGCAATACTAATTAAATAATCTCATTTTAATATTTAAAAAAAGAATTTCTAAATTTAGGTAGAAGCATATTTGTTCGAGTAAACAAAAATCTCTAATGCCTCTGAGCATCCTCATCATCTGACCGATTGGATTTTAAAATACGACCGACATACGTATAGCTGTTGACATATGAAAGAGCATGGCCGTTAAGATGTACTGGGGAGGAGACGATAATTTGAACGAAGTTGTGTTGTATGTGATACCATTCTCCAGTGCGCATTACTCACATAATCTATAATAATGTCTTTAAACCTGTGACTTATCTACACATATCATCAGAGGGGCCCCGAGGTGCCGAGTGGTCTAAAGCACTCAGTTACGGATCATTGCTATCTCACCTCTGTCTGCATGGGTTCGAGTCTCGGATTCGGCCAATGTGGGTATGCGAGAAAGCTTGCCAGTAGCTTCTCGTGGGTCGGTGGGTCTTTCCGGGGTTTTCCCGGGTTCTTCTTCCAGCATTAACACTGGCCGCCGTGTATAGCCTATCGTGTGCTGAAAAATGGCGTTAAACTCTACAACAACAACAACAACAACAACATATCATCATCATCAGAAGAAAAAAACTAAAATTGTTTTAAAACATGTGATGATAAATCGCTAGTTATCAAGTAATGTAGCTAAAACAAGACGTGAATTTCACAAATTCGTTTGTGTAATTAAGCTGTGAATTTTTTAAATCGATAAATTAGCACCTGCCATCAGACAGTTAGTCCAGTTAGTGATTTATAAACCACAGAATTATTGTGTCAAGAGTATGTTATTCAATTAGGGATAAGAAGTAGTCGTAAGGGAGAGACATTAATGTTCTTGTAATTGGGTTGTGTGTCAGCTGTCAGGCTGCTAACGGACCCATATTAGCCTTAGTTTCTGTTGAATTATGATAAGACGAGAGAGAGAGAGTGAGAGAGAGAGAGAGATATTAATGTACATATCATTTTACTTAGTCGATCACAGACGATGCCATTTTGAACAGACTTCTGATTTTGAGTTGTGTATAAAGTGCAGCTAAAGCAGTATACATACATACATACATACATATATACATACATACATACATACACATATACATACATACATACATACAAGTTGAAAGTATTTAATCAATGTTCCTACTGTATGTTAGCAAATCAGTTATTGGCAAATTGCGTACATGACAAATAAGTTGAGAGAACTAGATTCACAAAAATTATAACGATGCCAGAATATTATGATTTAGTCATTTATTACAGCTTGTTGTAATATCAATGTAAATAAGTAAAAGTTCCCCAGCATGGTTTCTGATGGATGACTGACTGTTTACATACTGTATATATTTGCTTACAAACAACATAAATCCTGATCTACTGTAACATACTGTGCTGGCAGATCAGGGTCAGCTTTGTTGTACTAACTGTAACTGATGAACTGCACTGACTCAGATCTGCCAGCTCATTATGCAAGATAAAGCCACATTTGTTACCATATTTCCTGAGTAAGTCAGCTCGTGCAACTACAAATAAAGTTGCAATGTTTTAGACATGTAAACAACTTAGTTCAGTTTACTCTCTGAAAACGTTTACAAAATCTGTAAAGATGTAAAATAATCATGCTTGTTGTCAACAGCGATGATGGAATTACCCATTTGATTTATATATTTCCATATCTCTGCTTAAGATCGGTGTCTATTCAGACTTTTCTGTTTATTTTTTTTAAAAAGAATGGATTTTTTATCGAATATAGCATCTCTCGCTAAAAGCCAAAGTTGACCAAAATTTGTTACACCACATAAGACACAACATTACAAATCAGGATGACTGACTGAGCTTGTCTATGTCCATGTTCAAAGGGACACATCCAGCCTATTCTACACGTCCAAGCCCACGGACACATCCAGCCTATTCTACATGTCCAAGCACACAGGGGAACATCCAGCCTATTCGACATGTCCAAGCACACAGGGGAACATCCAGCCTATTCTACACGTCCAAGCACACAGGGGAACATCCAGCCTATTCGACATGTCCAAGCACACAGGGGAACATCCAGCCTATTCTACACGTCCAAGCCCACGGACACATCCAGCCTATTCTACATGTCCAAGCACACAGGGGAACATCCAGCCTATTCTACATGTCCAAGCCCACGGACACATCCAGCCTATTCTACACGTCCAAGCCCACGGACACATCCAGCCTATTCTACATGTCCAAGCACACAGGGGAACATCCAGCCTATTCTACACGTCCAAGCCCACGGACACATCCAGCCTATTCTACATGTCCAAGCACACAAGGTCACATCAAGCCTATTCTACATGTCCAAGCCCACGGACACATCCAGCCTATTCTACATGTCCAAGCACACAAGGTCACATCCAGCCTATTCTACATGTCCAAGCCCACAGGGGAACATCCAGCCTATTCTACACGTCCAAGCACACAGGGGAACATCCAGCCTATTCGACATGTCCAAGCACACAGGGGAACATCCAGCCTATTCTACACGTCCAAGCCCACGGACACATCCAGCCTATTCTACATGTCCAAGCACACAGGGGAACATCCAGCCTATTCTACACGTCCAAGCCCACGGACACATCCAGCCTATTCTACACGTCCAAGCCCACGGACACATCCAGCCTATTCTACATGTCCAAGCACACAGGGGAACATCCAGCCTATTCTACACGTCCAAGCCCACGGACACATCCAGCCTATTCTACATGTCCAAGCACACAAGGTCACATCCAGCCTATTCTACATGTCCAAGCCCACGGACACATCCAGCCTATTCTACATGTCCAAGCACACAAGGTCACATCCAGCCTATTCTACATGTCCAAGCCCACAGGGGAACATCCAGCCTATTCTACATGTCCAAGCCCACAGGGGAACATCCAGCCTATTCTACATGTCCAAGCACACAGGGGAACATCCAGCCTATTCTACACGTCCAAGCCCACGGACACATCCAGCCTATTCTACATGTCCAAGCACACAGGGGAACATCCAGCCTATTCGACATGTCCAAGCACACAGGGGAACATCCAGCCTATTCTACACGTCCAAGCACACAGGGGAACATCCAGCCTATTCGACATGTCCAAGCACACAGGGGAACATCCAGCCTATTCTACACGTCCAAGCCCACGGACACATCCAGCCTATTCTACATGTCCAAGCACACAGGGGAACATCCAGCCTATTCTACACGTCCAAGCCCACGGACACATCCAGCCTATTCTACACGTCCAAGCCCACGGACACATCCAGCCTATTCTACATGTCCAAGCACACAGGGGAACATCCAGCCTATTCTACACGTCCAAGCCCACGGACACATCCAGCCTATTCTACATGTCCAAGCACACAAGGTCACATCAAGCCTATTCTACATGTCCAAGCACACGGACACATCCAGCCTATTCTACATGTCCAAGCACACAAGGTCACATCCAGCCTATTCTACATGTCCAAGCCCACAGGGGAACATCCAGCATATTCTACACGTCCAAGCACACAGGGGAACATCCAGCCTATTCGACATGTCCAAGCACACAGGGGAACATCCAGCCTATTCTACACGTCCAAGCCCACGGAAACATCCAGCCTATTCTACATGTCCAAGCACACAGGGGAACATCCAGCCTATTCTACACGTCCATGCCCACGGACACATCCAGCCTATTCTACACGTCCAAGCCCACGGACACATCCAGCCTATTCTACATGTCCAAGCACACAGGGGAACATCCAGCCTATTCTACACGTCCAAGCCCACGGACACATCCAGCCTATTCTACATGTCCAAGCACACAAGGTCACATCAAGCCTATTCTACATGTCCAAGCCCACGGACACATCCAGCCTATTCTACATGTCCAAGCACACAAGGTCACATCCAGCCTATTCTACATGTCCAAGCCCACAGGGGAACATCCAGCCTATTCTACATGTCCAAGCACACAGGGGAACATCCAGCCTATTCTACATATCCAAGCACACAGGGGAACATCCAGCCTATTCTACATGTCCAAGCACACAGGGGAACATCCAGCCTATTCTACATGTCCAAGCACACAGGGGAACATCCAGCCTATTCTACATGTCCAAGCCCACAGAGGAACATCCAGCCTATTCTACATGTCCAAGCACACAGGGGAACATCCAGCCTATTCGACATGTCCAAGCACACAGGGGAACATCCAGCCTATTCTACATGTCCAAGCCCACGGACACATCCAGCCTATTGTACATGTCCAAGCCCACAGAGGAACATCCAGCCTATTCTACATGTCCAAGCACACAGGGGAACATCCAGCCTATTCGACATGTCCAAGCACACAGGGGAACATCCAGCCTATTCTACATGTCCAAGCCCACGGACACATCCAGCCTATTCTACATGTCCAAGCACACAGGGGAACATCCAGCCTATTCTACATGTCCAAGCCCACAGGGGCACATCCAGCCTATTCTACATGTCCAAACCCACGGGCATATCCAGCCTATTCTATATGTCCAAGCCCACGGACACATCCAGCCTATTCTACATGTCCAAGCACACAGGGGAACATCCAGCCTATTCTACATGTCCAAGCCCACAGGGGCACATCTAGCCTTTTCTACATGTCCAAGCCCACGGGCATATCCAGCCTATTCCACATGTCCAAGTCCATGGGCATATCCAGCCTATTCTACATGTCCAAGCCCAGAGGGACACATTCAGTTTATTCTACATGTCCAAGCCCACAGGGGAACATTCAGCCTATTCTACATGTCCAAGCCCAAAGGGGCACATCCAGCCTATTCTACATGTCCAAGCCCACAGGGGAACATCCAGCCTATTCGACATGTCCAAGCACACAGGGACACATTCAGTTTATTCTACATGTCCAAGCCCACAGTGGAACATCCAGCCTATTCTACATGTCCAAGCCCAAAGGGGCACATCCAGCCTATTCTACATGTCCAAGCACACAGGGGCACATTCAATCTATTTTACATGTCCAAGCCCACAGGGGAATATCCAGCCTATTCTACATGTCCAAGCCCATGGGCACATCCAGCCTATTCTACATGTCCAAGCCCACAGAGGAACATCCAGCCTATTCTACATGTCCAAGCCCACAGGGGAACATCCAGCCTATTCTACATGTCCAAGCCCACAGGGGAACATCCAGTCTATTCTACATGTCCAAGCCCATGGGCACATCCAGCCTATTCTACATGTCCAAGCCCACAGAGGAACATCCAGCCTATTCTACATGTCCAAGCCCACAGGGGAACATCCAGCCTATTCTACATGTCCAAGCCCACAGGGGAACATCCAGTCTATTCTACATGTCCAAGCCCACGGGCACATCCGGCCTATTCTACATGTCCAAGCCCACAGGGGCACATTCAGTCTATTCTACATGTTCAAGCCCACAGGGGCACATCCAGCCTATTCTACATGTCCAAGCTGATGGGCACATCTAGCCTATTCGACATGTCCAAGCTCACAGGGAACTTCCAGCCTATTCTACATGTCCATTCTCTGTCACATTTGAGTTTTTTTACATGATTTTTGAACACAGCAATGTCAGAGTAGACCAAAACCTTGCAGGGAACAGCTTGGTTGAATCGTGTAATGAACATACACTGCCTTCCAATAAAAATCCATCCTTCAACTGGCAGATTTATAACTGTACCATGTACTGGCTTGCTACAAATATAACAAAGGGGAGAAAATGACAACAAAATCATCTTCACAGCCCTGGAGTTTATTAAAAAATTCATATTTTTCAAGATATTTTGTAATGAATACATGCATAAGCATCTTGGTTGGGACTGGCTGAATTTTATTACATACAGTATATATACATGAAAGGATTTTATTTACTGAATCACTATCATTAGAATAATCTTATTGTTTTACTTTCATGAACTGTAATTTCAGTTCCTATTCCTGACACACTCCAACTGTGTCCACATATAAGTAATGCACAGTAAATTGTGGACAGTACATATATATATAAATGTAAAGACAGATTAGGGTCTATGCTGTTTTATTTATCTTCAACAGAATGAAGAGGGTGAGATTAGTAATAATAATATATATATATGTGTGTGTGTGTGTGTGTGTGTGTGTGTGTGTGTGTGTGTGTGTGTGTGTGTGTGTGTGTGTAAAGACAGATTAGGGTCTATGCTATCTTACAAATTCAACCCTTTTTCTTCAAATTTTCACAAAATACTTATTAGTTTCTTTCAAGCACTAGAAAATTTCTCAAAAGAACTTGCACAGGTCTGAAAGAAACATATAAGGAAATATGCAGACAGAGCAAAAGGATATATTATACTACTGCAGGTAAGAGTCTACCATGTTTGCAGCTGGGTAGGTGTTGTATACAAACAAGTAGAATAACAGAACATGCATGTATTCCAAAAATATGCAGCTGCAGCAGCATATATTCAAATGAATGAGAGGGTCAGAAGAGAGACAGATGGACTTTGACATAAATAACATAAATACCAAATATAAATGAATAAGTGAGACAGATGGACTTCGACATAAATACCAAATACAAAGAGAGACAGATGGACTTCAACATAAATGCCAAATACAAAGAAGAGAAACAGATGGACTTCAACATAAATACCAAATACAAAGAAGAGAGATAGATGGACTTCAACACAAATACCAAATACAAATAAATAAAACACACAGATGGACTTCATTTTAAATATCAAATAGAACTCTATATCGGCAGAGCAAAAATTTGATACTTAAAAAAAAAATGGAATTGATATCAATTAAGATGAGACACTGAATACATTTGAGATTTATATGAAAACAAGTCTTGGTGATTTTCAGCTTTGATGATGACTTATACAATCAAAACTAAAACGTCACAAACTATTTGCACCATTAAAATGAAATGGGGAAAGTGGAGCTTTGTTGATGAAGTAAGAATACTTTTTAAGCATCTTTCACAAACCCATCTGCTAATTAATTGCTGCTTGTAGACTTTAAAAATATTGTATCTATGACAAGTTTTTGTAGAAAATGAAAGAAAAGAAACACACACACACACACACACACTGTTATGTATATTTAATTTAATTGTTTGTCTGTTAGATTTTAAATTTTTTTATTCCATTACATGCTACTGGAATGTAATTTTGTTTACTGGATATGATATTGTCCAGAACTGAGTTCAGTTCTGACTGATATTTTTTGTTAAAAATTTATTTTCAATATAAACAACTAATAAATGATACATTGCATCTTTTCACTGACCTTGTTTTACAATCAGTGACAGTTTTAGTTTTAATTTTTTATATATATTATTTTTCAGAGTAAGAATCATTAAGTTGAGTCAAGGTCACAGCTGGTCGATGTGATATTTATCATGTAACAAACTTCCATTCCTTCTGGAAGGTTGAGCTCTTGACCCCCATCTGGGAATCTGTTTTGTGTTGTAGTTAGTTTTATAGCTGATGTTATGATAAGAATTCTAGCAGTCATGCCTTAACACTTGAGATGTCAAGTTGTTTTATGTTGTGTCCAGTTTGGGCTGAGTTTTTATTTTCTTCAAATTATTGAATTTAATTGATTGTTTTCCCTGGAAATACATAAGTGCTCTGATAATTCTTGGACAAAGACATTCCCTGGAAATTAAACAGAATTCATAAACTGGAATAATATTTTAAGTGATTCAATAAGAGACTGTTGTCACATCAGTACAACACTAACTATTACAGGTGTCATTGCCTTCCATCTTAAATTCCATCAGGATTTGAACTCTGATCCATTCAGAACTTTTCATTGATAGGACTTGTGTTTTTTAATTCTTGGATTATTTTTGGACTTAATTTGCAATACCGTAAGTTCCTTTTCTTTTTTTTTTCACTTAGCATTTTGGAATATAAATTATTTGTTTAATTTTACAAAGCTTGTTGTCTTCACTCTTTTCTGTTACTTATTTGAAGAGCATAGACTCGTGACAACACACATACAGACACAAGCAATAAAATAATCCTACATGTAATTATAACAACTGCTGTTGAGCGATGACTACATAACACATTTATACAAACAGCATTGTTGCACAATAATGCTGCTAATATGACTAAACTGACCCTGAATGACAAATATATTATTCTTACAGTTAGTACACATCATAAGAATGAGAAGCAAACTTGACTCAGTGTTAAAGCTTATACAAGATTACTCCAAGTTTGTACAAATTTGTTGGTGTTTGTATAGATTTGTTGGTGTTTGTACAGATTTGTTGGTATCTGTACAGATTTGTTGGTGTCTGTACAGAGATGCCCTGTAGGAGAAGATTTTTCCACATTTAGGACACTGAAACCTTTGCGATTGAGCATGTTTCCCTCTAAAATGCTCTCGTAAGTAACGCCTCTCCTTGAAATTCTCTCCACAAACAGTACACGTTATGCAAGCAGATCGTGGAACTTGACAGATTTTTGAGTGTTCAACTAAATGAAGAAATTTCTTGTGACATTTTGGGCATTCAACTTTCCCTCTGTGCACTTCTTCATGTGCAAGTAAAAGCCTCTTTGTCTGAAAAGCTCTGCTACATGTCTTGCACTTATGTGTTTCTGTGTGAAGCCTCATATGGTTATGCAGGCCTCCCCTTTGCCTGTATTTCTTCCCACAAATTGCACAGATGAAGAAAAGCAAAGCATGAAAAGCATGTACATTTTCATGCTCTTTCAAAGAGGACCTCTCATAAAACGAAGCTCCACAGTCACTACATGAGTAGGGCTTCCTCCCACTGTGTCTCTTCAGGTGTTTTTGCAAGCCTGACACAGTCATAAACATCTTTGCACAGGTATCACACTGATAGTTTGCCTCCTGCACCATCGTCTTCTGTAAATAATATTAATAATAGTACTGGTAACAACATATATATACTAAATCTGGGTTTGTTTTTGTTTCTTTTCAGTTACATATTTTTGTGACAATTCAGCCATTAATACAAATTACATTCAGTATGTAGGTGCTGAATAACAGGTCATTTTCATGGGCTAAAATTGTATGTCTCTCACTGGATGACATTTTTACAGTGTTTGAATTGCAAACGGCTGTCCATTTTATTTATTTACCATTATTTTACTTTTCATAAATGTTACTGATGTTTTTATTTTGATGTAGGAGTGATCATTGTGAAAATAGCAAAATCAGGCAAATTTAGTGAATCTGGGTCCCCGGGCTATTATGGTGATATAACCAAAGTTCATAATAATGAAATCCAGCAAAGGCCTTTATGGCAGAGATGTAAAATTACTGGGAAGATATAGAAAGTAATCAAGTTTCACTGCCCTAGCTTGAAGGGCATTAAAGAAATAGCACAGAAAAGGGGTTTAAAACAAACAAATGATAAGTGACCTTGACCTTGTAAATAAAACCTTGACTGTCAAATGAGATATAAATTAATTGATAAGCATAAGTGTACTATTGTTTAACCCTGCACCTCAAACAGCTTGTATCATGCACATGTAAAATAACAAGAGTCCCTCAAAAGAACTGGCTCTCTTCTGTCCAAAAAGAATTTTTGGGAATTAAGATCATTTCGTCTCTATAATTAATGAGTGCTGAAACCATCTCTGACATTCTTGAGTGATAAGATTTTTTAAAATTAGCCTCTCTAGCAGCCAGACAGATCTAAGATCAGCACCATTTTCATTCAGAACAAACTAGACACCATTTGAAGACTTTTGATGAAAACCCCATGTTCATAAGACCATCCATTCAGGAGAATTAGTGACAATAATTTCAACATGTTTCAAGTGACAGCCATATTTGAGGTCAGAACTGCAAAATTTATATTCTGGACTGACTGGATAAAATAATTTTACTTCTGCTGAAATCTCCATTGTCAATATGATTTTCCTTTTAGCAGGAGTATCAATAACATGATTTTTAAGATGGCTGCCATGCTGCTATGACAAAGGATGTCAGATTGGCACAATTTTTATTAATACCAACTAAACATCATAAGAAGTATTTCCATTGTTGGGAAACCCCAATGTTTATATGACCTTCTATACAGGAGAAGTAGTGACAAGATTTTCAAGATGGCCACTGTGGCAGCCATGATGGCTATCAGATTGGCACCTGTTTTATTTAAAAGCAACTGGACATCATAAGAAGTCTTTCATTGTGTTATGACTCTAGGTCTTAAAGTATGCAACTGAAAGAAGTGAAACCAACAAGTTTAGTAAAATTCAACAAACAATTTATTTCGATAAAATACAAAGTGAGAATTCAAAAGACATTTTGTGAATTAAATTCCACATAATCCTAAAAGTCCTATCATAAGTCCAAAAGTATAGAATATTACAAAAAAGGAATTTCAATAGTCTTGAATGTCATGATTCACCAATAGTGCAATCCAGAATGTCTTTGAATGAATTCACAGAAATCCCAAAATAACACCTTCACCCAGTCAGTGAGCACTTTGTAATTCCAATTCCAATAAATAATTATTCTTCTAGAATTACATCTGAACACAGCTAAAAACTCTGATCATAGATTCCCAAAGACTTATATGAAACTGGAATTAATAATTGTTTACCAAACCTCTATATATACAAATACCCCCACTTGACCTATGATGCAATAGATTTCCAATGGAAAATCCCAGTTAAATGACAACACTCAGACTCAAATTTTAGTAAATATCTTGATTACTACATAGAATCATGAGAAAAATCAGGTAGGCAAAAACTCCACAACCCTCAATCACAGACGAAACCTAAGCACACAATGCAGATATAAATAACAATTGAATATTGCATATTGATTGGACCATCAAGTAGTGATAAGATTTTCAAGATGGCCACTGTGGCAGCCCTATTGTGAGTCAGAGGACAACCATTTTCAATTAAGACCAACCAGACATCATAAGAAGGTTTCTGGTGAATACTCATTCTCCATATGAGGAGAAGTGATATAATTTTCAAGATGGCTGCCTAGACAGAACCATTTTCACTTTGGACAAACTAGACATCATAATACAACTTTTAGTAAAAACCCTGTGTTGACATGGCCATCCACTCTGTAGAAGTAGCAACAAGATTATCAAGATGGCCATTGCGGTGGTCATACTGGATGTCTAAGAAGGACCATTTTCATTATGGACCAACATATCTGTGTGTTGAGTTTAACAGTAATTCTTCGAGTAGTTCAGGAGGAGCTGATATAACAAACATGTGCTAATGGATGGATATATGACTGACAATGGACTATCCCATAAGATCCTTTGGTCTATGACCATTAGAGCTGAAACTAGCATTCATTGCACTCAGAGACACATACACACTCTCTCTCTCTCTCTTTAATTATATATATATATATATATATATATATATATATATATATATATATATATATATATATATATAAAGAAAATTTGGCAACATGAGTCACATTAATAGTAGGAATAAGGAGACATAGCTACATGTGTCACATTGATAGTAGGAATAAGGAGACATAGCTATATATCTCACATTGATAGTAGGAATAAGGAGATATGGTTACACGACTCACAATAATGGTAGGAATAAGGAGACATCGCTACATGTGTCACACCAATGATAGGAATAAGGAGACATGGCTACACAAGTCACATTAATGGTAGGAAGAAGGAGACATTACTACCCGAGTCATACTAATGGTATGAATAAGGATACATCACTACATGAGTCACACTAATGGTAGGAATAAGGAGACATGGCAACATGAGTCACACTAATGGTAGGAATAAAGAGACATGGCTATACAAGTCACATTAATGGTAGGAAGAAGGAGACATGGCTACACAAGTCCCATTAATTGTAGGAATAAGGAGACATGGCTACACAAGTCACATTAATGGTAGAAAGCAGGAGACATGGCTACACAAGTCACATTAATGGTAGGAATAAGGAGACATGGCTACACAAGTCACATTAATGGTATGAATAAGGAGACATGGCTACACAAGTCACATTAATGGTAGGAATAAGGAGACATGGCTACACAAGTCACATTAATGGTAGAAAGAAGGAGACATGGCTACATGAATCACATTAATGGTATGAATAAGGAGACATGGCACAATGAGTCACACTAATGGTAGGAATAAGGTGACATGGCTACACAAGTCACATTAATGGTAGGAATAAGGAGACATGGCTACACAAGTCACATTAATGGTAGGAAGAAGGAGACATGGCTACACAAGTCACATTAATGGTAGGAAGAAGGAGACATGGCTACACAAGTCACATTAATGGTAGGAAGGAGACATGGCTACACAAGTCACATTAATGGTAGGAATAAGGAGACATGGCTACACAAGTCACATTAATGGTAGAAAGAAGGAGACATGGCTACATGAATCACATTAATGGTAGGAAGAAGGAGACATGGCTACACAAGTCACATTAATGGTAGGAATAAGGAGACATGGCTACACAAGTCACATTAATGGTAGGATGAAGGAAACATGGCTACACAAGTCACATTAATGGTAGGAATAAGGAGACATGGCTACACAAGTCACATTAATGGTAGGAATAAGGAGACATGGCTACACAAGTCACATTAATGGTAGAAAGAAGGAGACATGGCTACATGAATCACATTAATGGTAGGAATAAGGAGACATGGCACAATAAGTCACACTAATGGTAGGAATAAGGTGACATGGCTACACAAGTCACATTAATGGTAGGAATAAGGAGACATGGCTACACAAGTCACATTAATGGTAGGAAGAAGGAGACATGGCTACACAAGTCACATTAATGGTAGGAATAAGGAGACATGGCTACACAAGTCACATTAATGGTAGAAAGAAGGAGACATGGCTACATGAATCATATTAATGGTAGGAATAAGGAGACATGGCACAATGAGTCACACTAATGGTAGGAATAAGGTGACGTGGCCACACAAGTCACATTAATGGTAGGAATAAGGAGACATGGCTACACAAGTCACATTAATGGTAGGATGAAGGAGACATGGCTACACAAGTCACATTAATGGTAGGAATAAGGTGACATGGCTACACAAGTCACATTAATGGTAGGAATAAGGAGACATGGCTACACAAGTCACATTAATGGTAGGAAGAAGGAGACGTGGCTACACAAGTCACATTAATGGTAGGAAGAAGGAGACATGGCTACACAAGTCACATTATTGGTAGGAAGGAGACATGGCTACACAAGTCACATTAATGGTAGGAATAAGGAGACATGGCTACACAAGTAACATTAATGGTAGGAATAAGGAGACATTGCTATGAGACACAGTAATGGGAATAGGGAGACATTGCTACATGAGTGACAGTAACAAGAATAAGGAGACTTATCTACATGAATCATCGATACAGTTGGAAAAAAAAGACGTAGCTATATGGGTCACATTAATAGTAGGAATAAGGAGGTATTGCTATATGAGACACAGTAATAGAAATAGGGAGACATGGCAACATGTTTCACAAGATCAAATGCTTTAAATTTTAAAAGTGTCTTGCCTCACAGGGTATGGATGGGAAATTTTCTAACCATTTTTAATTCAATTTGTTCTAACTTGCGGTCATTGTAAATTCAAATAAAGGCTTAATGAATACTTTGTATGCTGGGGACTATACAAGGTTGTGTTTTGAGTCCACTATTTTTATTCTTTGTTTATTACCATTTGATTCAGTGACTGAGAGAAAATTGTGGTAGAGGTATTTTAAAATGTCCCTGAGCTTTTAGCACTCTTATTTGCTGTTGATGTAGCTTATCACACTAATACAGTAATAGCATTGCAACAACTGCTGCCCCGAGTGGCTGAGTGGTCTAAAGCGCTCTCCATTACGGATCACTGCTATCTCACCTCTCTCTGTGTGGTCCGAGTCTCGGATTCGGCTAATGTGGGTATGTGAGAAAGTTTGCCAGTAGCTTCTCGTGGGTCGGTGGTTCTTCCTGGGGTTTTCCCGGGTTCTTCCTCCACCATTAATACTGGCCGCCATGCATAGCATATCGTGTGCTGAAAAATGGCGTTAAACCCTACAACAACAACAACAACAACACACAACTGCTACACATAACAGAATGCTTTTTGTAATACCACTGGGATGGAAGTTAACTTGAATAAGACAAAAACAATTGTGTTTAAGGAATTATAAAAACTGATTTTTTAGATGGGGCACCAATTGGTACATTTTCATTTTACAAATAAAAGGGTCTTGTACCTACACCCAAATTATCCTGGATGAAGGCTAAAGAAACATTAACAACTCTGAAAATCAAATCTGTTATGAATCTATTTTACTACCAAAGAAAATGTGTCTTTAGATGTGTAGATGCTTTAAAATATTTGACACTAGAGTAAAACCTATGTTATGTTATGCTTCTGAAGTCTGGAAACACATGTATTCAAAACAATATGTAATGTGAATAATTATGTTTCCCTTGGAGAATGTGGCAGACTACCGATGTGTGTTACGTATTACTCTAGGCGTGTTTAATATTGTTGTAAATTGTTACATATGGATAGGAGCAGATACCCAGCAGAATGCTACATAATGCTTATATGATTATGGATGTGTTACATGGGCACCACATGTGAGACATTTATTATTATGCTATGGTTTTGGCTTTGTAGGATAACACAACATGTTGGAATTGTTGTGTATCTGTGACAGCACTCTCTTAAAGGGTCAAGGATTGTACAAATCAAAACTGCAATGATCAAATCATATAGTCATAAAAATGTAGGTAATAGCAAATTATAAACATTATTAAATGCTGAGAAGTAACTTTCCATAGGTTTACCTATTTATGCCTCTAAAGCTTTCCGAGATTCAGATGTTCTAGTCATAAACTTTTTACAGAGACTGGTAGACATGATGGAATTACTACTTCATATCATTGGTATAATTTTTGCTATTATAGTAATTTGGCATTTGTAGAAGAGACATGATTGTACTACTTCGTATCATTGGTATAATTTTTGCTATTATAGTAATTTGGCATTTGTAGAAGAGACATGATTGTACTACTTCGTATCATTGGTATAATTTTTGCTATTATAGTAATTTGGCATTTGTAGAAGAGACATGATGGAATTACTACTTCATATCATTGGTATACTTTTTGCTATTATAGTAATTTGCCATTTGTAGAAGAGACATGATTGTACTACTTCATATCATTGGTATACTTTTTGCTATTATAGTAATTTGCCATTTGTAGAAGAGACATGATTGTACTACTTCATATCATTGGTATAATTTTTGCTATTATAGTAATTTGGCATTTGTAGAAGAGACATGATGGAATTACTACTTCATATCATTGGTATAATTTTTGCTATTATAGTAATTTGGCATTTGTAGAAGAGACACGATGGTATTACTACTTCATATCATTGGTATAATTTTTGCTATTATAGTAATTTGGCATTTGTAGAAGAGACATGATTGTATTACTACTTTATATCATTGGTATAATTTTTGCTACTATAGTAATTTGGCATTTGTAGAAGAGACATGATTGTATTACTACTTCATATCATTGGTATAATTTTTGCTATTATAGTAATTTGGCATTTGTAGAAGAGACATGATTGTACTACTTCATATCATTGGTATAATTTTTGCTATTATAGTAATTTGGCATTTGTAGAAGAGACATGATGGAATTACTACTTCATATCATTGGTATAATTTTTGCTATTATAGTAATTTGGCATTTGTAGAAGAGACATGATTGTACTACTTCATATCATTGGTATAATTTTTGCTATTATAGTAATTTGGCATTTGTAGAAGAGACATGATGGAATTACTACTTCATATCATTGGTATAATTTTTGCTATTATAGTAATTTGGCATTTGTAGAAGAGACATGATGGAATTATTACTTCATATCATTGGTATAATTTTTGCTATTATAGTAATTTGGCATTTGTAGAAGAGACACGATGGTATTACTACTTCATATCATTGGTATACTTTTTGCTATTATAGTAATTTGCCATTTGTAGAAGAGACATGATTGTACTACTTCATATCATTGGTATAATTTTTGCTATTATAGTAATTTGGCATTTGTAGAAGAGACATGATTGTACTACTTCATATCATTGGTATAATTTTTGCTATTATAGTAATTTGGCATTTGTAGAAGAGACATGATTGTACTACTTCGTATCATTGGTATAATTTTTGCTATTATAGTAATTTGCCATTTGTAGAAGAGACATGATTGTACTACTTCATATCATTGGTATAATTTTTGCTATTATAGTAATTTGGCATTTGTAGAAGAGACATGATTGTATTACTACTTCATATCATTGGTATAATTTTTGCTATTATAGTAATTTGGCATTTGTAGAAGAGACATGATGGAATTACTACTTCATATCATTGGTATAATTTTTGCTATTATAGTAATTTGGCATTTGTAGAAGAGACATGATTGTACTACTTCATATCATTGGTATAATTTTTGCTATTATAGTAATTTGGCATTTGTAGAAGAGACATGATGGAATTACTACTTCATATCATTGGTATAATTTTTGCTATTATAGTAATTTGGCATTTGTAGAAGAGACATGATGGAATTATTACTTCATATCATTGGTATAATTTTTGCTATTATAGTAATTTGGCATTTGTAGAAGAGACACGATGGTATTACTACTTCATATCATTGGTATACTTTTTGCTATTATAGTAATTTGCCATTTGTAGAAGAGACATGATTGTACTACTTCATATCATTGGTATAATTTTTGCTATTATAGTAATTTGGCATTTGTAGAAGAGACATGATTGTACTACTTCATATCATTGGTATAATTTTTGCTATTATAGTAATTTGGCATTTGTAGAAGAGACATGATTGTACTACTTCGTATCATTGGTATAATTTTTGCTATTATAGTAATTTGCCATTTGTAGAAGAGACATGATTGTACTACTTCATATCATTGGTATAATTTTTGCTATTATAGTAATTTGGCATTTGTAGAAGAGACATGATTGTATTACTACTTCATATCATTGGTATAATTTTTGCTATTATAGTAATTTGGCATTTGTAGAAGAGACATGATTGTATTACTACTTCATATCATTGGTATAATTTTTGCTATTATAGTAATTTGGCATTTGTAGAAGAGACATGATTGTATTACTACTTCATATCATTGGTATAATTTTTGCTATTATAGTAATTTGGCATTTGTAGAAGAGACATGATGGAATTATTACTTCATATCATTGGTATAATTTTTGCTATTATAGTAATTTGCCATTTGTAGATGAGACATGATGGTATTACTACTTCATATCATTGGTATACTTTTTGCTATTATAGTAATTTGCCATTTGTAGAAGAGACATGATTGTACTACTTCATATCATTGGTATAATTTTTGCTATTATAGTAATTTGGCATTTGTAGAAGAGACACGATGGTATTACTACTTCATATCATTGGTATAATTTTTGCTATTATAGTAATTTGGCATTTGTAGAAGAGACATGATTGTATTACTACTTTATATCATTGGTATAATTTTTGCTACTATAGTAATTTGGCATTTGTAGAAGAGACATGATTGTATTACTACTTCATATCATTGGTATAATTTTTGCTATTATAGTAATTTGGCATTTGTAGAAGAGACATGATGGAATTACTACTTCATATCATTGGTATAATTTTTGCTATTATAGTAATTTGGCATTTGTAGAAGAGACATGATTGTACTACTTCATATCATTGGTATAATTTTTGCTATTATAGTAATTTGGCATTTGTAGAAGAGACATGATGGAATTACTACTTCATATCATTGGTATAATTTTTGCTATTATAGTAATTTGGCATTTGTAGAAGAGACATGATTGTACTACTTCATATCATTGGTATAATTTTTGCTATTATAGTAATTTGGCATTTGTAGAAGAGACATGATGGAATTACTACTTCATATCATTGGTATAATTTTTGCTATTATAGTAATTTGGCATTTGTAGAAGAGACATGATTGTACTACTTCATATCATTGGTATAATTTTTGCTATTATAGTAATTTGGCATTTGTAGAAGAGACATGATTGTACTACTTCATATCATTGGTATAATTTTTGCTATTATAGTAATTTGGCATTTGTAGAAGAGACATGATGGAATTACTACTTCATATCATTGGTATACTTTTTGCTATTATAGTAATTTGCCATTTGTAGAAGAGACATGATTGTACTACTTCATATCATTGGTATAATTTTTGCTATTATAGTAATTTGGCATTTGTAGAAGAGACATGATTGTACTACTTCATATCATTGGTATAATTTTTGCTATTATAGTAATTTGGCATTTGTAGAAGAGACATGATGGAATTACTACTTCATATCATTGGTATAATTTTTGCTATTATAGTAATTTGGCATTTGTAGAAGAGACATGATTGTACTACTTCATATCATTGGTATAATTTTTGCTATTATGGTAATTAGGCATTTGTAGAAGATGAATACCATGCATTTTTTTTTAAAAAACATTATCAAGATCTAAGAGAAAAGTATTAAGACAGACCTTGGTATAATAATCCATCTCTAGGAAAATTTTGGATGGCTTTATGTCAACACAAAATCCTATTATTATTCACAGAATTGCATTATTTCTCATAAATTAAGATATTTATCAATGTTGAAACTCATTCAAAAATTATTGTATTAGTAAATTACATATGCCTGATTTCATTGTAATAGAAAGGAAACTTCTGTTCATACTTGAGCAAATCTCTGAGTGTCAGTTCGGGAATTTTATGATCACTACAAACTTTGGAACACGCTTTTCCATAACAAAAAGTATTTTAACTCGCTTATCCATAACTAAAAGTATCTATCAAACTTTGGAACTCGCTTCTCCATAACAAAAAGTATCTATCAAACTTTGGAACTCGCTTCTCCATAACTAAAAGTATCTATCAAACTTTGGAACTCGCTTATCCATAACAAAAAGTATCTATCAAACTTTGGAACTCGCTTCTCCATAACAAAAAGTATTTATCAAACTTTGGAACTCGCTTATCCATAACAAAAAGTATCTATCAAACTTTGGAACTCGCTTCTCCATAACAAAAAGTATTTATCAAACTTTGGAACTCGCTTCTCCATAACAAAAAGTATTTATCAAACTTTGGAACTCGCTTCTCCATAACAAAAAGTATCTATCAAACTTTGGAACTCACTTCTCCATAACAAAAAGTATTTATCAAACTTTGGAACTCGCTTATCCATAACTAAAAGTATCTATCAAACTTTGGAACTTGCTTCTCCATAACTAAAAGTATCTATCAAACTTTGGAACTCGCTTCTCCATAACAAAAAGTATTTATCAAACTTTGGAACTCGCTTCTCCATAACAAAAAGTATCTATCAAACTTTGGAACTCGCTTCTCCATAACAAAAAGTATTTATCAAACTTTGGAACTCGCTTCTCCATAACAAAAAGTATTTATCAAACTTTGGAACTCGCTTCTCCATAACAAAAAGTATTTATCAAACTTTGGAACTCACTTCTCCATAACAAAAAGTATTTATCAAACTTTGGAACTCGCTTCTCCATAACAAAAAGTATCTATCAAACTTTGGAACTCACTTCTCCATAACAAAAAGTATTTATCAAACTTTGGAACTCGCTTATCCATAACTAAAAGTATCTATCAAACTTTGGAACTTGCTTCTCCATAACTAAAAGTATCTATCAAACTTTGGAACTCGCTTCTCCATAACAAAAAGTATTTATCAAACTTTGGAACTCGCTTCTCCATAACAAAAAGTATCTATCAAACTTTGGAACTCGCTTCTCCATAACAAAAAGTATTTATCAAACTTTGGAACTCGCTTCTCCATAACAAAAAGTATCTATCAAACTTTGGAACTCGCTTCTCCATAACAAAAAGTATTTATCAAACTTTGGAACTCACTTCTCCATAACAAAAAGTATTTATCAAACTTTGGAACTCGCTTCTCCATAACAAAAAGTATCTATCAAACTTTGGAACTTGCTTCTCCATAACAAAAAGTATTTATCAAACCTTGGAACTTGCTTCTCCATAACAAAAAGTATTTATCAAACTTTGGAACTCGCTTCTCCATAACAAAAAGTATTTATCAAACTTTGGAACTCGCTTCTCCATAACAAAAAGTATCTATCAAACTTTGGAACTCGCTTCTCCATAACAAAAAGTATCTATCAAACTTTGGAACTCGCTTCTCCATAACAAAAAGTATTTATCAAACTTTGGAACTCGCTTCTCCATAACAAAAAGTATCTATCAAACTTTGGAACTCGCTTCTCCATAACAAAAAGTATTTATCAAACTTTGGAACTCGCTTCTCCATAACAAAAAGTATCTATCAAACTTTGGAACTCGCTTCTCCATAACAAAAAGTATTTATCAAACTTTGGAACTCGCTTCTCCATAACAAAAAGTATTTATCAAACCTTGGAACTCACTTCTCCATAACAAAAAGTATCTATCAAACTTTGGAACTCGCTTCTCCATAACAAAAAGTATTTATCAAACTTTGGAACTCGCTTCTCCATAACAAAAAGTATTTATCAAACTTTGGAACTCGCTTCTCCATAACAAAAAGTATCTATCAAACTTTGGAACTCGCTTCTCCATAACAAAAAGTATTTATCAAACTTTGGAACTCGCTTCTCCATAACAAAAAGTATTTATCAAACCTTGGAACTCGCTTCTCCATAACAAAAAGTATTTATCAAACTTTGGAACTCGCTTCTCCATAACAAAAAGTATTTATCAAACTTTGGAACTCGCTTCTCCATAACAAAAAGTATCTATCAAACTTTGGAACTCGCTTCTCCATAACAAAAAGTATTTATCAAACTTTGGAACTCGCTTCTCCATAACAAAAAGTATCTATCAAACTTTGGAACTCGCTTCTCCATAACAAAAAGTATTTATCAAACTTTGGAACTCGCTTCTCCATAACAAAAAGTATTTATCAAACTTTGGAACTCGCTTCTCCATAACAAAAAGTATTTATCAAACTTTGGAACTCGCTTCTCCATAACAAAAAGTATTTATCAAACTTTGGAACTCGCTTCTCCATAACAAAAAGTATTTATCAAACTTTGGAACTCGCTTCTCCATAACAAAAAGTATCTATCAAACTTTGGAACTCGCTTCTCCATAACAAAAAGTATTTATCAAACTTTGGAACTCGCTTCTCCATAACAAAAAGTATTTATCAAACTTTGGAACTCGCTTCTCCATAACAAAAAGTATTTATCAAACTTTGGAACTCGCTTCTCCATAACAAAAAGTATTTATCAAACTTTGGAACTCGCTTCTCCATAACAAAAAGTATCTATCAAACTTTGGAACTCGCTTCTCCATAACAAAAAGTATTTATCAAACTTTGGAACTCGCTTCTCCATAACAAAAAGTATTTATCAAACTTTGGAACTCGCTTCTCCGTAACAAAAAGTATCTATCAAACTTTGGAACTCGCTTCTCCATAACAAAAAGTATTTATCAAACTTTGGAACTCGCTTCTCCGTAACAAAAAGTATCTATCAAACTTTGGAACTCGCTTCTCCATAACAAAAAGTATCTATCAAACTTTGGAACTCGCTTCTCCATAACAAAAAGTATTTATCAAACTTTGGAACTCGCTTCTCCATAACAAAAAGTATCTATCAAACTTTGGAACTCGCTTCTCCATAACAAAAAGTATCTATCAAACTTTGGAACTCGCTTCTCCATAACAAAAAGTATTTATCAAACTTTGGAACTCGCTTCTCCATAACAAAAAGTATCTATCAAACTTTGGAACTCGCTTCTCCATAACAAAAAGTATCTATCAAACTTTGGAACTCGCTTCTCCATAACAAAAAGTATCTATCAAACTTTGGAACTCACTTCTCCATAACAAAAAGTATCTATCAAACTTTGGAACTCGCTTCTCCATAACAAAAAGTATCTATCAAACTTTGGAACTCGCTTCTCCATAACAAAAAGTATCTATCAAACTTTGGAACTCACTTCTCCATAACAAAAAGTATTTATCAAACTTTGGAACTCGCTTCTCCATAACAAAAAGTATTTATCAAACTTTGGAACTCGCTTCTCCATAACAAAAAGTATTTTAACTCGCTTATCCATAACAAAAAGTATCTATCAAACTTTGGAACTCGCTTCTCCATAACAAAAAGTATCTATCAAACTTTGGAACTCGCTTCTCCATAACAAAAAGTATTTATCAAACTTTGGAACTCGCTTCTCCATAACAAAAAGTATCTATCAAACTTTGGAACTCGCTTCTCCATAACAAAAAGTATTTATCAAACTTTGGAACTCACTTCTCCATAACAAAAAGTATTTATCAAACTTTGGAACTCGCTTCTCCATAACAAAAAGTATCTATCAAACTTTGGAACTCGCTTCTCCATAACAAAAAGTATCTATCAAACTTTGGAACTTGCTTCTCCATAACTAAAAGTATCTATCAAACTTTGGAACTCGCTTATCCATAACTAAAAGTATTTATCAAACTTTGGAACTCGCTTCTCCATAACAAAAAGTATCTATCAAAATTTGGAACTCGCTTCTCCATAACTAAAAGTATCTATCAAACTTTGGAACTCGCTTCTCCATAACAAAAAGTATTTATCAAACTTTGGAACTCGCTTATCCATAACTAAAAGTATTTATCAAACTTTGGAACTCGCTTCTCCATAACAAAAAGTATTTATCAAACTTTGGAACTCGCTTATCCATAACTAAAAGTATTTATCAAACTTTGGAACTCGCTTCTCCATAACAAAAAGTATCTATCAAACTTTGGAACTCGCTTCTCCATAACAAAAAGTATTTATCAAACTTTGGAACTCACTTCTCCATAACAAAAAGTATTTATCAAACTTTGGAACTCACTTCTCCATAACAAAAAGTATTTATCAAACTTTGGAACTTGCTTCTCCATAACAAAAAGTATCTATCAAACTTTGGAACTCACTTCTCCATAACAAAAAGTATGTATCAAACTTTGGAACTCGCTTCTCCATAACAAAAAGTATCTATCAAACTTTGGAACTCGCTTCTCCATAACAAAAAGTATCTACCAAACTTTGGAACTCGCTTCTCCATAACAAAAAGTATTTATCAAACTTTGGAACTCGCTTATCCATAACTAAAAGTATTTATCAAACTTTGGAACTCGCTTCTCCATAACAAAAAGTATCTATCAAACTTTGGAACTCGCTTCTCCATAACAAAAAGTATCTATCAAACTTTGGAACTCGCTTCTCCATAACAAAAAGTATCTATCAAACTTTGGAACTCGCTTCTCCATAACAAAAAGTATTTATCAAACTTTGGAACTCGCTTATCCATAACTAAAAGTATTTATCAAACTTTGGAACTCGCTTCTCCATAACAAAAAGTATCTATCAAACTTTGGAACTCGCTTCTACATAACTAAAAGTATCTATCAAACTTTGGAACTCGCTTCTCCATAACAAAAAGTATTTATCAAACTTTGGAACTCGCTTATCCATAACTAAAAGTATTTATCAAACTTTGGAACTCGCTTCTCCATAACAAAAAGTATTTATCAAACTTTGGAACTCACTTCTCCATAACAAAAAGTATTTATCAAACTTTGGAACTCGCTTATCCATAACTAAAAGCATTTATCAAACTTTGGAACTCGCTTCTCCATAACAAAAAGGATCTATCAAACTTTGGAACTCGCTTCTCCATAACTAAAAGTATCTATCAAACTTTGGAACTCGCTTATCCATAACTAAAAGTATCTATCAAACTTTGGAACTCGCTTCTCCATAACAAAAAGTATCTATCAAACTTTGGAACTCACTTCTCCATAACAAAAAGTATCTATCAAACTTTGGAACTCACTTCTCCATAACAAAAAGTATTTATCAAACTTTGGAACTCGCTTATCCATAACTAAAAGTATTTATCAAACTTTGGAACTCACTTCTCCATAACAAAAAGTATTTATCAAACTTTGGAACTCGCTTATCCATAACAAAAAGTATTTATCAAACTTTGGAACTCACTTCTCCATAACAAAAAGTATTTATCAAACTTTGGAACTCGCTTATCCATAACTAAAAGTATTTATCAAACTTTGGAACTCGCTTCTCCATAACAAAAAGTATCTATCAAACTTTGGAACTCGCTTCTCCATAACAAAAAGTATCTATCAAACTTTGGAACTCACTTCTCCATAACAAAAAGTATTTATCAAACTTTGGAACTCGCTTCTCCATAACAAAAAGTATTTATCAAACTTTGGAACTCACTTCTCCATAACAAAAAGTATTTATCAAACCTTGGAACTCACTTCTCCATAACAAAAAGTATTTATCAAACTTTGGAACTCGCTTCTCCATAACAAAAAGTATCTATCAAACTTTGGAACTCGCTTCTCCATAACAAAAAGTATCTATCAAACTTTGGAACTCGCTTCTCCATAACAAAAAGTATCTATCAAACTTTGGAACTCACTTCTCCATAACAAAAAGTATTTATCAAACTTTGGAACTCGCTTATCCATAACTAAAAGTATCTATCAAACTTTGGAACTCACTTCTCCATAACAAAAAGTATTTATCAAACTTTGGAACTCGCTTCTCCATAACAAAAAGTATCTATCAAACTTTGGAACTCGCTTCTCCATAACAAAAAGTATCTATCAAACTTTGGAACTCGCTTCTCCATAACAAAAAGTATCTATCAAACTTTGGAACTCGCTTCTCCATAACAAAAAGTATTTATCAAACTTTGGAACTCGCTTATCCATAACTAAAAGTATTTATCAAACTTTGGAACTCGCTTCTCCATAACAAAAAGTATCTATCAAACTTTGGAACTCGCTTCTCCATAACTAAAAGTATCTATCAAACTTTGGAACTCGCTTCTCCATAACAAAAAGTATTTATCAAACTTTGGAACTCGCTTATCCATAACTAAAAGTATTTATCAAACTTTGGAACTCGCTTCTCCATAACAAAAAGTATTTATCAAACTTTGGAACTCGCTTATCCATAACTAAAAGTATCTATCAAACTTTGGAACTCACTTCTCCATAACAAAAAGTATTTATCAAACTTTGGAACTCGCTTCTCCATAACAAAAAGTATCTATCAAACTTTGGAACTCGCTTCTCCATAACAAAAAGTATCTATCAAACTTTGGAACTCGCTTCTCCATAACAAAAAGTATCTATCAAACTTTGGAACTCGCTTCTCCATAACAAAAAGTATCTATCAAACTTTGGAACTCGCTTCTCCATAACAAAAAGTATCTATCAAACTTTGGAACTCACTTCTCCATAACAAAAAGTATTTATCAAACTTTGGAACTCGCTTATCCATAACTAAAAGTATCTATCAAACTTTGGAACTCACTTCTCCATAACAAAAAGTATTTATCAAACTTTGGAACTCGCTTCTCCATAACAAAAAGTATCTATCAAACTTTGGAACTCACTTCTCCATAACAAAAAGTATTTATCAAACTTTGGAACTCGCTTCTCCATAACAAAAAGTATCTATCAAACTTTGGAACTCGCTTCTCCATAACAAAAAGTATCTATCAAACTTTGGAACTCGCTTCTCCATAACAAAAAGTATCTATCAAACTTTGGAACTCACTTCTCCATAACAAAAAGTATTTATCAAACTTTGGAACTCGCTTATCCATAACTAAAAGTATCTATCAAACTTTGGAACTCACTTCTCCATAACAAAAAGTATTTTAACTCGCTTATCCATAACTAAAAGTATCTATCAAACTTTGGAACTCGCTTCTCCATAACAAAAAGTATCTATCAAACTTTGGAACTCGCTTCTCCATAACAAAAATTATTTATCAAACCTTGGAACTTGCTTCTCCATAACAAAAAGTATTTATCAAACTTTGGAACTCGCTTCTCCATAACAAAAAGTATTTATCAAACTTTGGAACTCGCTTCTCCATAACAAAAAGTATTTATCAAACCTTGGAACTTGCTTCTCCATAACAAAAAGTATTTATCAAACCTTGGAACTTGCTTCTCCATAACAAAAAGTATTTATCAAACTTTGGAACTCGCTTCTCCATAACAAAAAGTATCTATCAAACTTTGGAACTCGCTTCTCCATAACAAAAAGTATTTATCAAACTTTGGAACTCGCTTCTCCATAACAAAAAGTATTTATCAAACTTTGGAACTCGCTTCTCCATAACAAAAAGTATTTATCAAACTTTGGAACTCGCTTCTCCATAACAAAAAGTATTTATCAAACCTTGGAACTTGCTTCTCCATAACAAAAAGTATTTATCAAACCTTGGAACTTGCTTCTCCATAACAAAAAGTATTTATCAAACTTTGGAACTCGCTTCTCCATAACAAAAAGTATCTATCAAACTTTGGAACTCGCTTCTCCATAACAAAAAGTATTTATCAAACTTTGGAACTCACTTCTCCATAACAAAAAGTATCTATCAAACTTTGGAACTCGCTTCTCCATAACAAAAAGTATCTATCAAACTTTGGAACTCGCTTCTCCATAACAAAAAGTATTTATCAAACTTTGGAACTCGCTTCTCCATAACAAAAAGTATTTATCAAACTTTGGAACTTGCTTCTCCATAACAAAAAGTATTTATCAAACCTTGGAACTTGCTTCTCCATAACAAAAAGTATTTATCAAACCTTGGAACTTGCTTCTCCATAACAAAAAGTATTTATCAAACTTTGGAACTTGCTTCTCCATAACAAAAAGTATTTATCAAACTTTGGAACTTGCTTCTCCATAACAAAAAGTATCTATCAAACTTTGGAACTTGCTTCTCCATAACAAAAAGTATTTATCAAACTTTGGAACTCGCTTCTCCATAACAAAAAGTATTTATCAAACTTTGGAACTCGCTTCTCCATAACAAAAAGTATTTATCAAACCTTGGAACTTGCTTCTCCATAACAAAAAGTATTTATCAAACCTTGGAACTTGCTTCTCCATAACAAAAAGTATTTATCAAAGTTTGGAACTCGCTTCTCCATAACAAAAAGTATCTATCAAACTTTGGAACTCGCTTATCCATAACAAAAAGTATCTATCAAACTTTGGAACTCGCTTCTCCATAACAAAAAGTATTTATCAAACTTTGGAACTTGCTTCTCCATAACAAAAAGTATTTATCAAACTTTGGAACTCGCTTCTCCATAACAAAAAGTATTTATCAAACTTTGGAACTCACTTCTCCATAACAAAAAGTATTTATCAAACTTTGGAACTCGCTTCTCCATAACAAAAAGTATCTATCAAACTTTGGAACTCGCTTCTCCATAACAAAAAGTATTTTAACTCGCTTATCCATAACTAAAAGTACCTATCAAACTTTGGAACTTGCTTCTCCATAACAAAAAGTATTTTAACTCGCTTATCCATAACTAAAAGTACCTATCAAACTTTGGAACTTGCTTCTCCATAACAAAAAGTATCTATCAAACTTTGGAACTCGCTTATCCATAACAAAAAGTATTTATCAAACCTTGGAACTTGCTTCTCCATAACAAAAAGTATTTATCAAACAAAGTTTTGCATTCAAAGAGTACTACTTTTGTTTGGTTGCTTTGCTCTTTAATCAAATTTGTGAAAGACTAGGATAATCTAAGTAGTTTAATTCTGTTATTTTCACATTAATATTTATAAAATTGTTCGAGTGGTCAACTGAAATGGGTTGACCTGACACACAACTGACAATTATTGCTTACACAGGTAGGATTTGCATTTTTTAACATATATCTTTTATTCCACCCACTTTTTTGATTTGATTTGATACAAAAGACATAATTAATGTGATAATACAAAAAGGTCTGCATTTAAATGTGTAACAACACAAAAAATGTGTCTGTAAATCAGAGTTCATTCAGCAAGTCAATTAGGTTCTCAAAGAAATACTCACAGACATGGCTGTGATGGTAGATTGTTATTTTTCATGTCTGAATACAACTGGACATATCACATTTATGATGATTACACTGAAACCGAATTAAAACATTGAACTAAAACACAAATTTCACTTGACAAAACTTATGTCATTGGTATTAATTTCTTAAAGTAGGGATAAATGAAATTTTCACTGATTTAAATTTTATCATATATTGTTATTTACAGTGTACTGATTTTTTTTGGTCAAAAAATCTAACACAATAGAAGACTTCTTATTAAAAGTTGAGAATTTCATGATTTTTGTTCAAATTTCCTGACACTATCTGATGTTTTTCTAAAACCAGCAATATATCAGAGTTACATTCACCAATTTTGATCTTGATTTTGTTCATGTTCAACAAATAAGTGTCAATTATTTTGGCATTTTCTAGAAAAAAAAATGGGATCCACACCTGCCTCCCACATTGTAAGTGGGTTTACGATTTATCCAGGTGCAAGTTATTGAGGGAGCGTTGTAGTAGGAATATGTGACAGTTACACAAGTCAGAAAAGCAAGCTATGTTTTATTCAGAGATAGTTTGTGTTCATAGCTAGAGAAGCCTTGTTTACTTTCAAGGTTAGAAGGACATCTAGAAAATTATCTTTGTGTATACAGTGTAGTTTATATCATTTAGTTAATGTGTCTTTCAATCATTGTCCTGAATAATTTTAATAATCTACAAACTTTCATGAAGGTACATCACTGGAAACTTAAATCTGTGTGCAGATACATCTTTCTTCTTATAAGCAAGGGGCCTTTGCTTACTGATCTTAATAGGCCCTGTGCACACTTTGCACAATGTTTGATGCAGGTATGTGATGTGTAACTGTTGTAATTGCACAGAAACTATTTTACTTATTTCAGGTCATCCAAAGACTTATAAAAATGGTACTAACAGCTGCCTCGCTATGCGCTCAGCATTAACGGTTAGTGTTAGGAACGTATGGCCTGATGTCAGGATAATGCGACTGGGTGTGACATCATGCTACATGTCTGCGACATGATGCCCCAGTGCTAGACATCACTATAAACTGCCACACTGCAGATATCATAGTAATATGACTGAAAAATTGTTAAAGGTACATTACAAATTTAAATCACACTCTTCTTTCAGTTCACTGTGATCCTTAGTAACCTCTGACATTTCGACTCCAAAGCCAACACAGTTCTTGCTAACCTCAAGTGCAAGCTATCCAGAATATTTGGCCTGGGTATGTGATGTAGAACTAGTAGAACTATTGTTAATGTGTGCTAACCATTTTCTTCTTTCAGCGACTTTGACCTCTGGCCTTATGACCCAGAGATAAACAGACTTCTTAATACCAACTTATAGGATTTTTATGAATTCACTAACTACTGTAAGTTTTTAATTCTTTCACTTTCTCTTTAAGGGAAAAAAATTATATTTTAAATTATACAAAACCTTTTGGTTGTTACTCTTTCTTGTAATATAGTTTAAGTCCCTAGGTCATTACACTGTAAACAACCCTCTTCCACTGATATGGCAAAACGTTAGTTCCTTCTCCTCGATGATGATAAGGGCAGGTGGAAAAGTCTTAAGAGTACGGTTCCTGAAAGAAGCTTCACTCAAATGTTCATAACAGGGTTTTGACAATGTCCAAAGAACACATGAAAATTGTACAAGTGAGCAAGATACTGGTCTCTGAAGCTCAAAATGAAATCAACATGATGAGGGTCTAACCCAGCTGCAGAACCCCTAGAGAATATGAGTGTTAGAGAGGGTGTCTTTCAGCTCTTAATAGTAGATGAGCTGAGCAGTGGAGTTCCTGACCTGGAGGAATACCTGTGTGATTATTTTGAAGGTGGAAAGGTATACACATGTGGATCATCCCACTTTATACTGAAAGTGTCCATCACCGAGGCCTTATGATCTGGAACTCGAGAGAAATAAAAGAGGTACTTGTTATTCAGTCTTGTAGTGGGCAAGTCCACCAAGGATCTTCACCACAGTTGGAAAAGTGACTGCTGCTACCAATTCACTAATCTTTGTGACCAAGAGACCAACTTTTGGAGTGTGCTGCTTGACACTAAGTGGGAGGTGTGATTTGCTGTCATGTGTTTTCCCTCACCAGGCTGGGGCCAAGAACTGATCCCTCACCAGCATTGATGACATCATAACAACCATCAAGGATCCTTGATTCTTAGAAGCTCTCTGAACCATGGAGGCCACAGTACACTCCAGCACCACAGGGGCAATAGTCTTTCCACCTTTCTGGGAATGGAGGGAACATCCAGTTAAGACTAGGAGGAAGTGGGGCTCTTCTTCCCTGGAGTGTGCAGCATTTTTCCATATAGTCCCCACACAAAGTCAAACCAAAGAACAAATCAGTCATCTACCCAAGTATGCATACTCAGTGCAAGCTAAACAGGTGGGGTGCATGTCCCACAATGTTACCTGTGACCACATGGAGAAAAATGCATACAAAACAAACATTCTGGAACCAAACAAAGGGTATGGTATGCAGTACTTGCCCTAGAAATGGAACTATCATGAGGGATACAAACTACTGATTTTTGTAAAAACTTAAATATATAAAAAGAAGAATCAGACAATATCCAAATAAAGCAATGACTGAGAAGATAAACACTCAACTGATATGAAATGTGTGAAATTTCAAAAATATGTTTAACAATGAAAACAGTCGAATTTTTGTGAGTAATATAGAGCATGCATACTTAATACATTATCCAAGGAAAAACAGAGGGTGATACTCTGTATATTGGCTGTGACTAAAGAGTCAGACTGAGGTTATGTCCTTTTCAATTCTGGCCCTCCAATGCTACAGTAATACTAACTGAAGGATGGAATATTTAGCTTGGACTGGGGACAGAGTCCTGGAAATGGAAAGCAATGCCTTAGTAGCAGATAATGTTTTACTGCTATTAAAATACACCAACTGTAAAACCATAAACTTTTTCAATTCAGAATTGTGCCCCTTTCTAACTGTAGCTGCACTACCTAAAAGCCACTATGTCCGAGAATCTTACCTGGTCTATAAAGTGGCATCACCATTGGTTCTTCGGTGTACAGAATATTGTAGCTAATGTGTAAATGAATTCATTGTACATGCACTTTATTAAAATGTATATATTATTCCATGCAATCTAGAATTATCGGAAGATGGATTATTAATTTAAATTTGCTTTGGACAATTTTCGACCAATTCAGAGGAAGTCAGTAACACATCATAAAAGATGCCTTCAGTCACTAAAGAAAGCAACAGTACTGTGAACAGCATATTTTACAATCATGCCAACTTTTGAAAGTCCCTTATGAAGACATATGTACACCATGGTTTATTCTGGAGAATTTTCCATGGGTCTCAATGGCCTGGACTTTTGGTCAAGGTGTATGATCTTGAACTCAACTTACTGTGCAGAAACCATTATATTATCTGCTTATTAGACTCAGCATGACTTTTGACCTTTAGACCCTAAAACTGATAGGTTTCTTTATTACCCTAAGTGTAAGCCATCCACAAAGTCTGGTCAATGAACTTTCTCAAAAAAGAAAGTTAGCAAGCAAAACCCATTTTTCTCTGAATCCAAATTCAGTTGGCCCCATGTATACCTTAAGTGCAAGACCTCCACAAACACTGGTCAATAAACATTATCTCAACTGAAGTTAGTAAACAAAAACCCTTTTTTCTTCTATCAGTGACATTAATGTTAACATCAGAAAATCAAACGTAACATGTAAGTCATCCACAAACTTTGGTACATGTACATAGTCAAAAAATGACGGTATGCTGAAACCATGTTTTATCTTATGACCTTATCATCTTTAAACCGACAGACTTATTCCTTACCAAAAAAGCTAACCATCTGCAAAGTTTGATCCAACTAGGGTTAATATTGGAAACTTTAGATGTTTGCAGTACATGTATGTGCCAAATATTTTCTGGGGAGGTTTGTGGTGGGACTAATTTTAATTACATAATACTTATATGTTGTTATTGTTATTGCATAGCTATTAGTTTTCCTGGAGGAAAATACCGTGACTGAATGATGAAAATGTCATCCTCCCATCAGAGTGAACCAGAATCTTCCAAAAGAATGGATCACCCCTGCAGAAGAACCAACATATATTGAGCATGATGCTGGCACTTGTCATTACTTTGAGGGAGCATCCTAATCTAGTGGGACATCAGCGTTGGACAGGAGGAAGGAATCTGGCAATAGCAACAGGTAAATAAATACTACATTTTAATATCAGTAATACCATTTCTGTTGCTATTACATAGCTGAATTTGTTAGTTTGATGGGAGTTCTGGTGATCCCACAACTGATGCATAAAAAAACAAACACAATAAAAGACCCAGCCTCACAAAAGAGCAAGATACATTGGGATAGAATCTGCATTGGCCACTTTCTGAGTGATGATGGTCTGGCACAGGGAGAAGATGCCTTCACTTTGGTTGGCTAATGAGTGATGGTAAAGGGAGGAGAAAGAAGTGTGCCAGTACTAGGGGCAGCTAGGATTGACACATTTTCTACTACAATAATCACAAATGATTTCTCCATTGGGTATCATACACCTTAGACATTGATCTTCTTCTGGACTCAATAATGCACTTGGCAACTTGGATAGAAAACTTTTCTTTGCGGAGAGATCATTTGAGATCAGCCAAGCATGACGGTTGAGAATCTGTGGGTTGTTGTGTAGGAGAAAGCCCCTGTGTTGCAACAGAAGATGCCTCCTCTGAGGTAAGCATGACGGTTGAGAATCTGTGGGTTGTTGTGTAGGAGAAAGCCCCTGTGTTGCAACAGAAGATGCCTCCTCTGAGGTAAGGTCCTGGGATGGTCCACCAGCAGATTGAGAAGATGACTGAACCATGATCACTGGGGCTACATAGAGGAAATCAGAATGAGCTGAGCTATGGAGTGCCTGATTTTGTGTAGGACCTGTGGGATCATCCTGAAGAAAGATGGGAAGACATAAGTAAACAGACGATCCCACTCCAGGTTGAAAGTGTCCACTGCTCAGGCCCTCTGGTCAACTAATGGGGAAATGTAAAAGGGGAGCTTGTTCTTCAACTTGGTGACAAACAAATCCACCATGAAGGTTCCTCAAAGCTGGAACAAGGAGTTGAGCAACCATTCCATAAGGACTATCTTCCATATCTTTCTGCCACCTGTTTGCCAAAATGTTCTTTCTTGTTGGGAATGTGGTGAACTCAAAGGAATATTCCTTCTGAAGTTGTCCAAACGTCCATGCAGAGAATAGGTATATGTGTGCCATGTTGTCTCCTGACTTATGATACCACTGACATGTTGTTAGCGGAGACCATCATGCAGCAACCTCTTATTTGGTGGACACACCCATGAAGGCCTAATAACAGATCTCCTTTCCAAATTGTTGATGTGGAGGGTAGATTCTTCAAAAAAGACCATGACCCATGAAGAATTAGTCCCTCTGGCTCAAGATGAGTGCCCCACCTTGTATCTGATGTGTCTGTGAACAGGTAAGAGTTCATTTCTTTGGGGCAGATGGGGTGCATGGGGACTCTAGCCAGATACTGTTCCTAATTTGTCCACCAATTATGGTGGAAATCCCAACCCAGAGAAATTGGAGTATTCAAGGGGTCCCTGTGCAGCTTCCAAGCAGCTAAAAGGAAAACAATGGAGAGGACACGAGTACAGTCTTCCTAGGTAAACCATGTCAGCTGCCAAGTTCAAGGTACCCAGCAGGGAGAGTAAAAGGCAAGCTGACAATGCAGTCTATACTCTCAGCATCTCCAACAGGGATGGGATTTTGTCTACTCTGTCAAGAGTAACATGGACTAACCCCCTGTTGGTGAGGAAATTCATCCCCACAAAGAGATGGACTGAGCTCTGATTTCTCTATGTTTGGTAGAAGACTCATCCAAGTCACTATGGACCAACAGCAAGATAAGTTCAGTCTGAGGGACTCTAAGCTGCCATTGTGAATAAATCAATCATTAAGATATTGGAAAAATTTGGGATAACATGATCTTATATTGGTGGCAACTACTTCAAAAACCCTGGTAAAAACATTGGGTGCACAGGATAGACCAAATGACAGAGCTTGAAACTGGAAGACCTCCCCATCCAAGCAAAATCAGAGGTTCTTCCAAATGAGGAAGAAGCATGAGATCTGCCCAAAAGTTTGCCCCAGAAAGTTGACACAGATAAGTGGATAAATGGTAAACCTTATTTATTGCTTCATCAAATGACCAGGAATCCTTCTCTTTGGACTGCTGGGGACCTGATGGAACAGGCTACCACACTGGCCTGCTCTGTGTCAAAACTGTTGGCTTCAACAAAAACAGAAAGGACATCATCCTGCACTCTCTCTTAGGAGACAGAATGAAAATCAGTATCCTTATCCAATGACTTGTCATGACAGCATCAGAAATAGGTCCAGGCTTCAGAGATGAGGCTATGATATCCAATGTACAGTTGCCCATAAAATAGATCTGCAGAGTGCCAGCAGTACATAGCTGGCTAAAGTTTTTGAGATTGTGGCATGATACTGATCTACATGTCTTGCAAAAGATCTTATTATTGAGGGGATCATTGATAATCCAATAGAATTCTGTAAACCAACTATTTTAAGAAAACCTGCTTGTTTGTTTGTTAGTGTCAAGGCATCTAAACACAACCTGATAATGACTTTTGGAATCATAAGAAGCATGTGTCATCACACATCATATGGATGCAGATGAGTTTTTAACTGCAGTTATTAGCATCAATTGTATGCAGATTATATGCAAGTTATTTCCCTTCTCATCTCACCCAGCAGATTGGATTGATAAGCTCTAAATTTGCAAGTGATCATAAAGAAAAATATTTGTTCGTATGGTTTACATTTTTTTTAATACGATGAAATATACAAACTGTCAAGTAAATTTAGTCGATATACCTAAATATGCAACTGGCCAGATAGACTGGATATGTATTATTTTTGTGCCAGTTAGCCATGAAATTAGCTGACATTAGACTGGTGGGCTGGCAGCCATCTCACATGCTGAGGGCTAAACTATCATCCCTTATTGACCTGTGGATCAGTAGAGCTTGCTGCTCCTTTCTCACAAGGGGGATGGCACAACTTGCTCTATGCCATCATAGAAGGGGGACAGTGCTTCTCCTCATTCTCAGGAAGGCATGACTCACTCTCCACTCATTTATAACCTTCCCTTTAGAGGGAGCCAACTAACTCTGTTTGTCTCTGGGGAGACTTGGGTAATCCTTTTTACAACAACTGAGGGACTGAGAGAAAGAAACCCAGAAAACCTTGATGAAGGTAAGGATGCCTTTTTCCTCAATTGGTAGGTTCATCGACTCTGTGAGATCCCATATCTTGTCAGATCAAAGGCTACAAAATGGACAGCCATCTGTCCTCTTACAATCATGTGCAAGATAAACAAGTGTAGTGTGAGACCCAACAGGATTCCTGTGGCCTTACTTACCCACACCTTGCTTAGACATTGTTCCAGAAATAAAGATGGTGAATAGAAGATTGCTAAACAAAAAACACCTAAGTTAGAATACACCAGATAAAGTGTGGACAAAGTCTACACTGATATAATTTTTCTGCAAAATGACACCTTACACTAAGATCTTATGTTAAAAAGGAAGCAATGTTAAGCTTTAGGGCAGAAAACCCAATAAAACAAGAAAAACAATTCAACAGGCTCAAATACAGGATAGGGACTACTGAAATAAGCAAACATCAAGTAGGTTATGTTTGATAATTATAAGGAAACCGTGCATAATAGATAAAGTGAAAGTAGTGGTGTGTGTACAGCTTGCCATGTATAAAAATGTCACAATTCACAATATCGATAAGGTGAATATTATTAAAATTATTAAAGCCTCTATAGGTGTATTTTTATTAACATCTTGTTTATATTGATCAACACATTCTTTTACAGTAGAAACTATTATTATTATTAATATTATTATTATTATTATTATTATTGGAAGAAAAACAAAGTAGACAAATGCAATGACTTATCATCACAAATCTGCCTGCTTTTTACCGCTTAATCCAAGCCCATTACTCACCTACACCGCCCAGAAAATGACATAAGGTTTATAACTCACAATGCAAAATATGATGCATTTTCATGCTATGACTGTATATATAAAGTCTGGTTAGAAAATATTTATTTCAAGGGAACTTTTGTTTTCATCTGACCCACCCTTCTTGCAGATGGTTATACCCAGGGAAACATAACAAGTTTTGTCCATTTTCCCTCAGTGGTTAACTAGAAGATGCGATAACATATAGGTGGACATACAGATGGAGGGAACCAGTGACCACTGGCTAGTAAAGGTGATCAGATTTATGTATGCCATTTAATTATTACCAAATATGTTGAGTTAAACAAAAACTTACATGACAGAATCTTGTACAGGAGTGAAGTGCCTGCAGTGTTGCAACCAAAGTTGTAGATGATTAGTGACTGAGTGTACACTGTAAGTACTGTACATAATTTTCCACTACTTTGATTTGGCTAAGAAATTTTACAGTTACTACAAATTAAAACAAAAAAAATAATAACTAGAAGCATAGAAACATACTTCTTCTTTGTAGCAGATCTTCTGTATGTGGGTAACAGACTTATAGAACCCATGAATCAAAGTTTTGAAAGTTGCAATTGTAAATGTTTTCAACAAGTCTGAGAAAAAAAATACCACCACAAAACAAGTCCAGGGCTGTTCCCAAGAAATATTATCCAACAAAAAATATTGATATAAGTGTTAAATCTGACAAAAATGCAAATAAATAGTTTAGTGATGAGATGATGAAATTACTCTATATACAACATGTGCAAGAGTGACAGGGAACAATCTTAACCTGGGCAAAAGTCTCATGTATGTTCCTAAGTACATGTCCTTTCAATGTGTGGATAAAGGTACTATCTGTATCTGTGAATTCTTTGTGATAGATATTTTGTTGCACAAATGCACAATTATGGAAAATATTGATAATAGTATATTTAAGAAACGTAAGCCTATGTACATACAAAAACTATGCCAAATCCATGAAAACCCTTAACTGAAATTCTGATGACATTTTAATTGACTCAATGACAGACTGACTGGTGTTGAATGGCTCATCAACTGATGTCATTTTAATTGACTGAATGACTGACTGGTTGGTGTTTAATGGCACATCAACTGATGTCATTTTCGTTGACTGAATGGTGGGACCCAGAGTGATTAAGTGTGGTCTAAAGTGCTCTCTATTACGGATCACTGCCATCTCGCCTTTGTCTGCATGGGTTCAAGTCAAGGATTTGGCTAATGTGGGTATGTGAGAAAGCTTTCCAGTAGCTTCTTGTGGGTTGGTGGTTCTTCCCGGGTTCTTCTTCCATTAATACTGGCCGCCATGCATAGCCTATCGTGTGCTGAAAAATGGCGTTAAACCTCACAACAACAACAACAACATAACTGACTGGTTGGCAAGGAATGGCACATCAACCGCTGTCATTTTAATTGACTGAATGAATGACTGGTTGTTGTTTAAAAGCATATCAACTGATGTCATTTTAACTTACTGAACGACTGACTAGTTGGTGCTGAATGGCACATCAACTGATGTCATTTTAATTGACAGAATGATTGACTAGTTGGTGCTGAATGGCACTTCAACTTAAGAAAAGTTGTACACCCGTGAGGAAATATGTGGTAGTCTTGTCCAGAACAGACAATGGCAATCAACCTGGCCTTGTCTGAACCTTCCACCCTTCTGTTCTGCATTCCAGTATGCATCAAGTCACCTGACTGCCAATACTTTTTTGAAAGTATATTTATTAACAGCATCAGAGGTTCTCTTCATGTAAAAATGAACTGCAATGGACAATCAGGGTCAATTTCAGATGACACCATTAAATTTTAGTTACAAACTTTATGGAAAACATGACTATTATTTCCATTCAACACTGGTATTTAGATCACTTAGCCGTAAGGTCTTGTGAGCTTATGGAATAGACCTTCAACAGGCATCATCCATCAACATTTACTATTTCAACTTCTCCAAAACCACTTCACAGATTTTTAATTAAATGTCACAGGCAGTATCCAGGTGTCTCAAAGTAAAGAAAATTAATTTGATCCACCATCAAATTTTGCCACTAATACTAAAATAAAAAACATATTTGCCAACTTTTTTCTGAACCAGAGTAAAAAAAATTTAAAATAAATTCCACAGGAAGCAGTCTGGCATAAAGGTCCTTCAAAGTTTTGAAAATTATGCCTATCCACCATTAAGTACAGCAGCCACTGAAATTTGCAATCAAGGAATCGAAAGTACTGCATACTGGAAAAATCTGAATATGTATGAATTATAAGGCTTAATGTTACATCATCCTAATACTGGCAAAATAGTGTTGATAATATTAGTAGATGAAGATACACACAGATAAAGTATTTAATGGCAAAATTTCTTATTTGCAAAATACTTTATGCTTGTTCAAAGGGACACTTATAGTCACAACAAGAATGACCTGTCTGTTTGATATTTCAGTGAATCTGAGGGCCACTGGTTAAGTCATAAAATATGTACTGGTATACATGAATACTGCTTACGCAGACGAGCGTTATTATCTCCTAAACATCAAACATTCAGAATGCATGCATCCCATTATACCATTTTCTGAAGTTGACCATCATAAGTCATATATTAAAATTGTATTTCTTTTTTTTTAGCCATCAACCCAAAGTTTTCAATAGCCCCTAAGCAAAAATAAAAAAAAGAAACATAAGAATGTATCCAATATTGTGTCTAATTCCCATCTTTCATCTCATTTTGGTGTTATGTATGCAATGTGCTTAACTTTTGTCCATATTTATACAGTGTGCTTAACTTCTGTCTATGCTTGTAGACTGGATTTTAAGATAACGTAAATATGTTGACATTGCCTTTTGACTTTAAAGGTTCTAGAAGGTTACCTACTTTTTGTCTTGTTTATGAGTTATAAAAAGGTTGTTGACTAATATTTGAGTTCAAAGTCTAGTTTTTTACAATGAAATTTAGATGGTTCTGGAAGAGAACTTTTGACCCACATCATGGTCTTTTTATTGTGTCTTAGGTTTTTATAAAAGTCTGAAATAAACAAAATAGTTTAATTCCTACTTTAAGTTCAGCTCTAAAATCACTGAAAGTTCTGTTCACATATAATCTGAGGGGAATGAATTATTTAAATATTATTCATTGGAATTACAAAGTACTCATTGACATTTTGGACTAAATCACTATTTTGAGATTATTGTGAATTCATTCAAGGACATTCTGGAAAATATAACTGTGATACATCAAAACTGTTGGCACATCAGCTCATCCAAGACCATTTGGCACATCAGCACATTCAATACTGGAATTCATTCATAACACTGTACTTTTGGACTTGTGATAGAACATTTAGGACTATCTTGGATTTTCACAATACTGTAAGTTCCTTTTAAATTTTCACTTTGTATTTTCTAGGGAAATAAAAAAATAATTTAATCTGACTAAACCTCTTGGTTGTGCTTTTTCTGTTACTAAGTTTAAGACCATAGAGTCATAACACTGGTACCATTTCATCTCATTCCTATAGTGGTAATAATCATTAACTCATAAATGCTTATGGAACATACAAGAATTACTTCTGACCATGATTAAAATGGTGGCACAATGTTGCACCCATGTGTGCCATGTGGGGGAGATCGTTTTCCATGTTAAATTTTGATTTCAAATGCTAGATGGCGACAACAGTTATTGCTCTCAAGAGGAGTGTGAATATTTTGTGTGCAGTTTCAACAGAAAAAGGATCATTTATATGCTTTAACAGCATCACTCAGAGAGATCAAAACTGGATCTGCTGAAATTAAAGCTTTTGCATCAGCATCATTTCTGACAAATAGATATGCTCTTACTTGTGACTCATCTTTATATTGGAGACATTTCTAATTTCAGCATGAAATCAATAATACTGCAATATTTGACAGATTCAGCATGAAATCAATAGTATTGCAGTATGTGACAGATCAGCATGAAATCAATAATGTTGCAATATTTGACAGATTCAGCATGAAATCAATAGTACTGTAGTATGTGACAGATCCAGCATGAAATCAATAGTATTGCAGTGTGACAGATCCAACATGAAATCAAAAGTATTGTAGTGTGTAACAGATCCAACATGAAATCAACAGTATTGCAGTATGTGACAGATCCAGCATGAAATCGATAGTATTGTAGTATGTGACAGACCCAGCAAAGAAATGACAGCAACAATTTATCAAATTGCAGAAGCTGCAACACGTAAAGCAGCAAGCGCAACTGAAAAGTAATGACCAGACGATGATGCTTCCCTTTCCAAAAATCAAGTAAGTCTAGTTTTAAAAAAGTAAGCATGTATATCTATCAAGTACTGAGCAGGGAAGATTCCATTAGGATAAGTGGAACCTCCTCCACCCCCTAACCATCCTCTCTCAATTTTCCTCAGCTTTCATCTGGATGGGTTGATGGATGAGGGTGACTGACAATGCCATTATGTTCAATTGTTTTCTCCAAATCTGGACTTGATTTTTGACAATTACAGGTGCTGCTAGCCTGAGTGGTTGGCTTTTTAAATATAATCCTTGGTATATTTAAAATGCACAGTGCATTTTTATTTAAAATGGCATTAACACTTTTTCTGAAATGCTGTTTCTAAATGTTAAAATACAAGATTTTGTGCCTTCCTCCAACAGTTACACTCCTACCCTTCCATCACTACTAACATATACTTTTTTTCTTTAGTTAAGAGCAAGATCTACAGATTTACCATCACTGGACTGTCAGGTGGAAATGGTTACAGTCATTGTTGGCCTCTGGTGATCATCAGATTTATAACTTTGTTAAGTGTTCCATGTTTTTGTCACCATTTTTATCAAGCCACAGCCAAAAAGTAGTTCACAGAATGTGGGCACATGTTTACCGTATAAAAAAGAGATGAATATTGGTACCTAACTACAGTCAGTATTGCTGGATAGAGATCTGTGGTATGAATGTTAAACTAGAGGGGCTGTTTATAAAGTATATAATACCATTTATGAGCTGATTTTCAAGATAAATATCAGTTTAGGATGTGTATTTGCCTTTTATGTCCAGTTTGTATGTATGTAGTTACAAGATAGGAACCTTATAGTCTTCAAGTTAAGTCTCTGGGGCTAAGTCCCATACAGAAAAAGGCTGGATCTGAGAGCATGCATTTTATCCTTGTTTCCAACTCAATAACAAACATTTGGTGTAAATATTACAAGTACTTTTTAAATATTTACACAACTGTATGAATATCTGAACTTTCTATTCTTCACTTGAACCATCGTGTTGCTAACAGAAGCTTTGTAGATGTGAGTATGACAAAAAGAATGAACCATTATGCATTGGTGATGGATTGGATATTCCACCGTCAGGATCGGAATTTAAAACTAGACACTGCCTCAAAACTGATCTATGGGTAGAATTTTTTCTGTCTGACAGCAATGCACATGAAGTTTCTATTTTATAACCTAGGGTCTAAATTCCTGTGTTGTAGAGAAAGACTCCAATGGTCCAAATCTTTAAAACTGACATGACAACTCTTACAACAAACATATCCATCCAAAAATTAAAAAAAAGCTTTATACAATTTCTGAAAACATAAGTACCAATGTTGAAGAAATTTAACATGGAGCAACCTCTGGGTTGGATTTAACACTTCCATAATCACAAGTCACTACTTTACATAGTTGAGCAAAAACAGATGCATAATTTCTGAAAATTAAAGCAAAGTTTGACTTGGCACTGATTCCTTTCTGTGAGGTGAACTGTTTAATGTATAACAACACTTCATGGTGGCCATTATCTACTGAAAATGCTCAGTGGACCAGGGTCTATACATTATGATTTTAAGATGCAACTGTTGCATGCCCCAAAAATTGTATTCTTCAGATATCAAAATATTCTATGATATTATCTGACTTGAGTTAAAATCTGTTACTACGTGTCTTCTTAAAACTTGTAATGCTTGCAAATGTTGCTAAAACTGCAAGTCATTGAAACAGTTTTTCATTTTTTAATGCATAATAACTTTTCAGGGTCAACAGATTTGAACTTGGACATGTGTAATCACTTCAGTCATAAACAAAATGGAATTCATCTGCACATGAAGCATTCTGTTCATAAGAAAATTTCAAGTGAAAGTAAAATAAAAGTAGTTTCTTTTTATGAACATTTCAATATTATGATCAAGGTAAAAAAAATTATTTTTAAAATTATTTTTAACAACAGCACACAAGCTAAGTTTTTCTAAATTTGCAAAAATATGCAAGTAGCAAACAAGTTCAATTCTAGACATGATCGTGGCAAGAGATTCCTCAAGTTGCAAAAATTATGCCAAACACCAATAAATATGGCTGCCATTACATATTAAACAACTTCTCAACAAAAAAAGCCTGAGTACCAAAATTAACCCAATTTTGCAGAAAGCATCCATGCACATTGGTCTCTCAAAGCTGTGAAAAGTATGTTGATGCATATAAAGGTAGTTGCATAACTAAAAAATTTAAACAAATACAAACTCTTCTCCAGTACCTATATTTTCAAAATTGCTCAGCAAAATTTGACCACATATGACAGAGAGCATCCTTGTATAAATGTCTTCAATTTTATACAAAAGATGTCAATCTTTGATCATATTTGGCCAATGTTACTAACAATAGAAAAACCATTAACAACTTCTTAAAAATAGCTTAACATCATTTGACCAAATTGACAGTGAGCATGTTTATGTTTATAATGATCTGTCATCAAATATGGCTGCTATTATTAAAAAAACAACCAAAAAAAACATTTTCACAATTCTTCCTAAAAATCACTTTACACAAAATTCTAACAATTTTGGCAGAATGCATTCTGGTTTAAAGTCCTTTTAAGTCTGTACAAATGATGATAATCTGCGATCAAATATGGTCACTTGTACTTAAAAAAACGAAATCTTTGCAATGACAATTAAATATGATTTGACCAAATTTGACAGAAAGCATCCTGGTAATGAGGTTTTCACGCTAAACAAGGGACACCAAGCTGCCATCAAATAAGGACACCATTTCTAAACATTTAAAAAAATATCAAACAAATTCGACCAGATTTAACAGAATTTAGTAGACGTCTTTATATGATGGCAGACCAGATCCAGTTCAACTATTAAATATCACTCCCCATACTTTAAGCTTCTTCTTAAAAAAATGTATAATATTTCTTGTGGCTTCAAATTTGACAAAGATGGTTTGTTTAGTGTGAAGACAATAAAATTATTCAAATGATGCAGATCTGTGGTCCAATATGACTGTAACAATAAGACCATTTGTTCTTTTTTAACTTGTTACCATGTGAGCCATGTTTATGGTTGTACCCTACTTCCAAGCTCTGTACCATCAACTCCATTTAAGATACATCAAAGTGGGTGGTATTACAGAAAAGTGGACAGATATCATTCTATGATGATACTAAATAATGTAGACTATCTATCTGCATTACAAAATAAAGTGGAGAAAAAACAAAATTTTTGAAGACCACATTTTTTGAACGCCAAATATTAATGGTTTCAAAACCAGAGTCTGTGCCCACACTTTCTGGCCTGAGATATGAAGCTGACTTTTCCAAACTGAACAAAGACAGATGGATGTTTGTAAAAAGTAGGATAAGTTTGAGATTTGGAGTAAAAAGTGGCCAGGACACAAAAATAAAGGGTCCAATACACACACAGAAAAACAATTCCAACTTATACACTTCTGCATAACAGCAAGTGAAATCGCCAATCGAAAATAACATCTTTTATACACCTATGCATTCGGCTAAATAAAAATCTCTTGGAAGCAGATGTATTTGGATGCATTCAGAAGTAACTCCCAAAAAAGGTTTCCTACACCCATTTCAGGTGAAAATTAAAAGAAATTCCAGGGATTAACAGGTGAACTGATGAATAATGAAACCATCTCTGATATTCTTGTAGAATCTGTTGATCTGACCATCTATTCAGCAGGGGTAGCAATAACAAGACTTTCAAAATGGCCATCATAAAGGCCATATTGGATGTAAGATTGGCACCATTTTTGTTTTGAACCAACTAAATAACATCAGAAATGTTTGGTGAAAACCCCATGTTGATATGACCATCCAATCTGTAGCAATAGCGAGATTTTCAAGCTGGCCCTCTTGGTGGGCATAATTGATATCAGATTGGTACCATTTTTATTTAAGACCAAACAGACACCCAGAGATCTCGGGACCGCTTAATCACACATATCTGGACACCAACTTTTTATCTGGGATGCAGAAAATCGCTGTGGCAGGAGTCCTCCATATGCACGTAATAGGTGTGCAGCAAAATTCAAACACTTGCCAGTCCTGCTTCAGCCAACTGCTTTGTGGGAAAATGTGTTCATCAATTAACTGTGCTGATATTTACAATGTCAGAATTCAGTGGCTGAAAGACCCCTTGATGTACATGTTGCCATTATAAGCATACATCAAAAGAACATGATGCAATAGCTGGGCAGCAAGTTCAAAGGGTGTGACTGGCGGCTGGGTGGGAAATGTACTGATACTTACAGTGATTGAATTCAGAGGCAGAAAGACCCAGAGATGTACATGTGGTCATTTATATGAGTACATCGAATAAACAACTTTAGCTTTCATTATTGTGTTCATTTCCGAATGTAGTGGAATAAGCAGTGCACATAACATCAGAATCAAGAAATGTTGAGACTTAGACAAAATGCCATTCACAAATTTGGAAAAGTATTTTGGGGTTAAACGGCAAACTTACGAAGATTTAACAAGATTCAGAAGAGTGCTAAAGCTGCTAGAATTGATAGTTCGGATGGGACAGTAGCTAAGTGTAAGAAAGTGTGTGATGCCTAGCTTAGAGTTTGGAATAAGTCCTTACTTGGATTGAAAAAATTCAGTCTCACTCTGATGGACAAACAAGAGCTATGTCTGTGTTATAAAGAATGTAGAAATTAAACTCAATGGCAACCATTAGTTCTTCTAATTTTCATCGTTTTTTTGGAAGGGCCAGGGGTCACGCTACCAGGCAAAGTGGGTGACTAAGTCACCTAAAAATTGTTAACTTCACTTTCTTCTATTAGGAAAGCGAAAATGACTTCGCCCTATGATTTTTTAAGAGGTACATTGACTGATCATATTTTTTAAGATGCCCCTCGCCTTAGCCCGGTTAGTTCTAGTGTTGTAGTGAAATGTATTCATCAAGACATCAGTAGCTAGGCCTAGTTTTTATGTCAATTATGTTGACAAACAAACTCAATGTGCTTTGATAGCTGATTGACTATTAACCCTTTCCCAAGTAAGATAGCAACTATCATAGCCCTACTTCTGCATGTTTCCTTTGATGATAAAGATTTATAAACTTGTGTTTCAAAACTTTAACAATAGTGAGTAAATAGTAATTTGTGTTTTAAGATCAGAATCAGTGATATGGATATATATTACCTGCCTCTTGTACACTGTTTCCTCATAAAGTTAGTTTGAAACTGTAAGTGAACCAGTAGCTTAATGGGAAGTAATGGCAGATATCGCTAAGTCTGGGATGTAACAGTTTATTAGATTGTCTGTCATCGGGCAAATATATTCAGAAAAATATACAATTCATTGAAAGCAAAGCCTCTGTATTATTTTATTAAAGATTTAACTTTAAAATGCAAATTATTTAGGTCAGAAATGTATGGGACAATGCTGTGTTGTGGAATTCACAAGATGCGTTGTAAGGTCTATAAATTATTTTCTGACTTGACACGTATTTGTGAAAATACGGAAAAAGCAGCAAAACAGATACTATTTAACCACTTCCTAAAATTACTACATGTACGCAGACAAATAAATAAACCAGAAATTGGCAATCGTGTCAATGCACTGTGGTAACGAAGTTAAAGAGAGTGATTACATTACAAAAACCTCTCCCTCTAAAAATACATGCACGCACATCTGTGTTGATTCTGTAGGAAAGAAGGGTTTAATTCATATACCAACTACATGTATAAATGTAACATCTGCAATTTTATGCATTTTAGTGTGTTATGTATGAATAGTTACAGTAATGTTTTATCTGCAATGAATAAATGAGGACGAACAATATAACCTGAAGACGTGTGCATTTGCCCTCATGTACATGGTACAGGGGTTGTTTCAAACACATTTAGAAATCTTTGAAAGTGCCATTATTTTGAAGTTTTAGAAAGTATAAATAAATAAAAGAATTTGTTAAAATTGAGTAAGAGTAGTTGATTAAGCATTTTTACTAACTTGAAATCACAGTAATATAAGCAAAAAGTAACCTAAGTTTCTTTGCATCTGGTGTTTAGGTAAATATCAGCCAGGTAGGGTGTTTTCAGGTCCGTTTGAACTTTCTTTTAAGTGGGATGCAGCTTTTACCTGTGGCTTGACCAATATACTTTATGAGCATAAATAGTTGTTACTGACCTGACTAATGGCTTGGAAATGGTGCATTTCAGTCTCCTCTTCAATGTCAACAGATCCTGGTCCTGCTTTTGAGGTTTGGGAATCTGCATGTTCACTTAAGGCATCTGTTCTTTCTGAAACATTTACATCCTCTGAAGAGTCCATAATGTCAGATGAACTGGAAATATGTTCATTTGTCATTTTCTCCTTTGAGTCTCCAATACTTTCCATGTATGTACCAGGTTCCAGCTTTATTCTTTTTATTAGCAATGCATTCTTTTCATTTACATTTGCATCTTGATTCTCATGTATAGATTTAAAATCCAGGCAGTAATTGACTAAAGAGTGTAACTGAAGATACTTTGCCAATTGTTGTACTTTGTGTACGTTATCGCACCGCAACCGAACAGCACCATCATACAGGTAATCCAGTACATTTACAACAGCTGTCATATCATAGTCATCAGGTAAGGAAATCTGGAAATGGCTCTTCTCCTCTGCCATAGACTGGGTAGCCTGAATGCCAGGGCAGGCTGCCATAAGGACAAGTTTGTGAAGCTGTGAACAACAATACAAAAATAGGTGAAAACATTTTGAAAGTAATATAAACTAATTAGAACTTACCTAGTTTATAACCTTACAGCTTGCATCTGTGTAGAAATTATGCAAGAATTATACAATTCATCTTTTTCTTCCTAAAATCAAATGGGCATAGGAACAAAACAAGACAGACAATCAAAATATTGCAATATGGAAGCTAGAGTTCTTAGTGAGCAAAAGCTAGCGAGATATCCCCATATTTAACAACAAAAGTAGTCTCAGTGGTTAGCATGCTGAACCAGTATGGGGCAGGTTCAAATCCTGCCCAGACGATGTCAGGTGAACTGCCTCTGTGTATCCCTGAGCAAGGCACACTTTACTCCAAAAGCTTCAGCATGATATAACCTTTCATGTGCTACTGTGCTGTTAACCACCAAAGTTAAAAGAATCATTTTAAGATGTACTATCTATCAGCTTATGTTTCGTGAAAAGGTACTGACATTATACTATGTACATGATTTTCAAACAATATTTATTAAGTCCTGAATGTGGGTTACAGTTACCCAATTTTTGGTGTATCACATATTCATCCCAAGATGCACACATAACACAAGTTTGATATATTGGCAGTGCTATAAAAAATCGGATAGCCCAATGCCTGGGGCCCCTCTAATTTCAAATTGGACTCATCTTGTAAATTAAATGTAGATGAGGTGCCTGTCAGGATTGTCAACGAAAAAAATCATCAAATATGTCAGAGAAAACTTTGAGCGCACTGGTGAAATGCAGAAGTATATTTTCAGAATTGTGACATACTGCCATAACAAGGCACAATCTGACTTGTATCAGACAGCCATTGTCCTACGTGAAGTGGAGATCTAATTTTAATCATATTGTTACATATGCAAAAAACACTGATTATGTACTCCCAAACCCCCGACATGGTCTTGTTTGGAGGAAACACAATTTTCGGTAATCTTTGAAACAATACCAAAAAAACACTTTCAGTAGATGTAGCATATGTAAACGATAAACAGTCATGACTGGAGCTGATATTAATCTATCCTTTGAGCAGTTTATACAGCATACCCTTCAAACTCCCGATCAAATTTATATTTGAATTGTAGCAGGTGCAACAATGTGTGACAAATAATATTAAGAAAGGAAATGTTGGACATATGTAAATAGGAGTCCAGGCTTGTGGAATTTTAAGTCAGGGCTTGTGGAATTTTTGTCAGGGATTGTGATTCTTTTAAAGTGACCAGCCCTGGGCCTGTGTCAAAAAAAAATGTTTCATTGAGCACTGATTGGAGTCACAAACTGGACAAGAAGGAAGGACACAATTTTAAAGCAATTATTATAATCAATCTTGAAAAGTAGGTCAGAGCAACCAAGTTTTGGTGCATGATATGCATGTGAATAAAATAGTGCAACTTAATTTTAAATCTGGAGGCAAAAGATGAGAAAGTATTGGCAGGATTCAAATTTACTTTTTAAAAATGGGATAAGGCAGAGAACAGAAAACAATTGATGGTATCAGAAGAGGTAACTAAATGCGAAATGAATCTTTACTATAACAATATACCCAATTTTTTTTCTTCAAGTATTAAACAAAAAACAAGTTGTGGACCCTTGGTACCTGTTAATGTGAATTTGTTTTCATCCCTGTTAATGTGAATTTGTTTTCATCCCTGTCAGTGTGAATTCGTTTTCATCCCTGTCAATGCGAATTTGTTTTCATCCCTGTTAATGTGAATTTGTTTTCATCTCCGTCAATGTGAATTTGTTTTCATCTCTGTCAATGTGAATTTTTTTCATCCCTGTCAATGTGAATCTGTTTTCATCTCTGTCAATGTGAATTTGTTTTCATCTCTATCAATGTGAATTTGTTTTCATCCCTGTCAATGTGAATTTGTTTTCATCTCTATCAATGTGAATTTGTTTTCATCCCTGTTAATGTGAATTTGTTTTCATCCCTGTGAATGTGAATTTGTTTTCATCTCTGTCAATGTGAATGTGAATTTGTTTTCATCCCTGTTAATGTGAATTTGTTTTCATCCCTGTTAATGTGAATTTTTTTCATCCCTGTCAATGTGAATTTGTTTTCATCCCTGTCAATGTGAATTTGTTTTCATCTCTGTCAATGTGAATGTGAATTTGTTTTCATCCCTGTTAATGTGAATTTGTTTTCATCCCTGTCAGTGTGAATTCGTTTTCATCCCTGTCAATGCGAATTTGTTTTCATCCCTGTTAATGTGAATTTGTTTTCATCTCCGTCAATGTGAATTTGTTTTCATCTCTGTCAATGTGAATTTTTTTCATCCCTGTCAATGTGAATTTGTTTTCATCTGTCAATGTGAATTTGTTTTCATCTCTATCAATGTGAATTTGTTTTCATCCCTGTCAATGTGAATTTGTTTTCATCTCTATCAATGTGAATTTGTTTTCATCCCTGTTAATGTGAATTTGTTTTCATCCCTGTGAATGTGAATTTGTTTTCATCTCTGTCAATGTGAATGTGAATTTGTTTTCATCCCTGTTAATGTGAATTTGTTTTCATCCCTGTTAATGTGAATTTTTTTCATCCCTGTCAATGTGAATTTGTTTTCATCCCTGTCAATGTGAATTTGTTTTCATCTCTGTCAATGTGAATGTGAATTTGTTTTCATCCCTGTTAATGTGAATTTTTTCATCCCTGTCAATGTGAATTTGTTTTCATCCCTGTCAATGTGAATGTGAATTTGTTTTCATCCCTGTTAATGTGAATTTGTTTTCATCTCTGTCAATGTGAATTTGTTTTCATCTCTGTCAATGTGAATTTGTTTTCATCTCTGTCAATGTGAATGTGAATTTGTTTTCATCTCTGTCAATGTGAATTTGTTTTCATCCCTGTCAATGTGAATTTTTTTCATCCCTGTCAATGTGAATTTGTTTTCATCCCTGTCAATGTGAATTTGTTTTCATCTCTATCAATGTGAATTTGTTTTCATCTCTGTCAATGTGAATTCGTTTTCATCTCTATCAATGTGAATTTGTTTTCATCTCTATCAATGTGAATTTGTTTTCATCTCTGTCAATGTGAATTTGTTTTTATCCCTGTCAATGTGAATTTGTTTTCATCTCTATCAATGTGAATTTGTTTTCATCTCTGTCAATGTGAATTTGTTTTCATCTCTGTCAATGTGAATGTGAATTTGTTTTCATCCCTGTCAATGTGAATTTGTTTTCATCAATGTCAATGTGAATTTGTTTCCATCTCTGTCAATGTGAATGTGAATTTTTTTCATCTCTGTCAATGTGAATGTGAATGTTTTCATCTCTGTCAATGTGATTGTGAATTTGTTTTCATCCCTGTCAATGTGAATTTGTTTTCATCCCTGTCAATGTGAATTTGTTTTCATCCCTGTTAATGTGAATTTGTTTTCATCCTAGTCAATGTGAATTTGTTTTCATCCCTGTCAACGTAAATTTGCTTTCATATTTGTCAATGTGAATGTGAATTTGTTTTCATCCCTGTTAATGTGAATTTTTTTCATCCCTGTCAATGTGAATTTCTTTTCATCCCTGTCAATGTGAATTTGTTTTCATCTCTGTCAATGTGAATGTGAATTTGTTTTCATCCCTGTTAATGTGAATTTGTTTTCATCTCTGTCAATGTGAATTTGTTTTCATCTCTGTCAATGTGAATGTGAATTCATTTTCATCTCTGTCAATGTGAATTTGTTTTCATCCCTGTCAATGTGAATGTGAATTTGTTTTCATCTCTGTCAATGTGAATTTGTTTTCATCCCTGTCAATGTGAATTTGTTTTCATCTCTGTCAATGTGAATGTGAATTTGTTTTCATCTCTATCAATGTGAATTTGTTTTCATCCCTGTCAATGTGATTTTTTTCATCTCTGTCAATGTGAATTTGTTTTCATCTCTGTCAATGTGAATGTGAATGTTTTCATCTCTGTCAATGTGAATTTGTTTTCATCCCAGTCAATGTGAATTTGTTTTCATCTCTGTTAATGTGAATGTGAATTTGTTTTCATCCCTGTTAATGTGAATTTGTTTTCATCCCTGTCAATGTGAATTTTTTTCATCCCTGTCAATGTGAATTTGTTTTCATCCCTGTTAATGTGAATTTGTTTTCATAATTGTCAATGTGAATGTGAATTTGTTTTCATCCCTGTTAATGTAAATTTTTTCATCCCTGTCAATGTGAATTTGTTTTCATCCCTGTCAATGTGAATTTGTTTTCATCTCTGTCAATGTGAATGTTAATTTGTTTTCATCCCTGTTAATGTGAATTTGTTTTCATCTCTATCAATGTGAATTTGTTTTCATCTCTGTCAATGTGAATTTGTTTTCATCTCTGTCAATGTGAATGTGAATCTGTTTTCATCCCTGTTAATGTGAATTTGTTTTCATCCCTGTCAATGTGAATTTTTTTCATCCCTGTTAATGTGAATTTGTTTTCATCTCTGTCAATGTGAATTTTTTTTCATCTCTGTCAGTGTGAATTTGTTTTCATCTGTTAATGTGAATTTGTTTTCATCCCTGTCAGTGTGAATTTGTTTTCATCTCTGTCAATGTATTTATTTTCATCTGTTAATGTGAATTTTTTTTCATCTCTATCAATGTGAATTTGTTTTCATCCCTGTCAATGTGAATTTGTTTTCATCTCAGCCAATGTGAGTATGTGAGTAATCAGATATTAATTACGCGTATTTGGATGCCAATTTTTGATCTGGGATGCAGAAAATCCCTGAGGCGGGAGTCCTCCGTACGCATGTTATACGTGTGTGGCAAATTTCAAAGACTTGCCAGTCCTGCTTCAGCCACCTGCTTTGTGGGAAAATGTGTTGATCAATTAGCTGTGCTGACATTTACAATGACAGAATTCAGTAACTGAAAGACCCCTTAATGTACATACATGTTGCCATTATAAGAGTGCATCAAAAAGAACATGATGCAATAGCTGGGCAGCAAGATCAAAGGCTTTGTTTGACTGGTGGCCGGATGCAAAAATGTACTGATATTTACAGTGACTGAATTCAGAGTCAGAAAGACCCAGAGATGTACATGTGGTCATTTACAAAAGTACATCAAATAAACAACTTTAGCTTTCGTTACTATGTTCATTTCCGAATGTATCGGAATAAGTAGTGCACGAGAATCAAGACATGTTTAGACTTAGACAAAATGCCATTCATAAATCTGGATAAGTATTTTGGGGTTAAACGGTAAACTTACGAAGATTGTAACGAAATTCAGAAGAGTGCTAAAGCTGCTAGAATTGATAGTTCGGATAGGACAGTAGCTAAGTGTAAGAAAGTGTGTGATGCCTAGCTCAGTGTTTGGAATAAGTCTTGACTTGGATTGATAAAATTCAGTATCACTCTGATGGGCGAACAAGAGCTATTTAAGAGGTACATTAACTGACAATACTTTTTTTTAAATGCAGCTCGCCTTAGCTCAGTTAGTTCTAGTGTTGGAGCAAAATGTATTCATCAATACATCAGTAGCTAGGCCTAGTTTTAATATCAATTACGTTGACAAACAAATTCTTGCCCATTCACAAGCATATGTTTTGATAGCTGACTGACCATTAACCTTTTTCCGAGTAAGGTAGCAACTATCAATTTCATGCATGATATCCTTTAATGATAAAACATACAAACTTGTGTTTTAAGATCAGAATCGGTGATTATTAACTGCCTCGTTTACACTATTTCATCATAAAATTAGTTTGAAACTCTAAGTGAACCAGTAGGCCTAACGGAAATAATGGCGGACTTCGCGAAGTCTGGGATGTACCAGTTTATTAGATTGGCTGTTTTCGTAAACCATCAGGCAAATATTTTCAGAAAAATATACAGATCATTGAAAGCAAAGCCAAGGTATTATTTTATTAAATAATTAACTTTAAAATGCAAATTATGTAGGTCAGAAACGTATGGGACAGTGCTATGTTGTGGAATTTGCGAGATGCACTTTAAGGTCTACTGTAATCTGTTTTCCGACCTGATATGTATTTGCGACAATACGGGAAAAAACAGCAAATAAGATACTATTTAACAATTGCCTAAAATTACTACTTTTAGACATAAACAAATAAACCATTAATTTGCGATCTGTCAATGGACTATTTGTAATGAAGCTATATTATAGTGAGTGATTACATTATGGAAACCTCTCCTTCAAAAATAGATGCACTCACGTTTGTGTTGATTCTGTAGGAAAGAAGGGACTGCAACTTTTGATGGTGGGACTCCTATTTTTACCAAAATAGGAGTCCTGGACTCCTAGTTTTAAAATCCTAGAGAGATCTCTGGAGTAAGCTTGCCATGGGTTGGTGGCTCTCCCCTGGTTCTTCCTTCACCTAATAAACTTATCATGTATGGTCTTGAGTCTACATTTCATATCAAGGATTTTAGTGAAAATGGATTATTTCCGTGTCACATTTTTTGAGTTGAATTAAAAACATTTATATAAATGACTCCAACTAATACACATATATTAATGCAAAGTTTTAATCTTTCACTGTTACATAAAAACAAAGAAGAAGAATCTGGTGCTATTCTTTACTTGTTTAATCTTTAATCTATGAAAATAAAGTCTAATTACAAATACTGTTATCCCATCAGAGATGCACACTAGTCCTTTCTTGAAGTGTATCAATCTTGTTTTCAATTGCTTTCACATGATACTGAATTATTGTAGCTATTTTACACACTAGTATTAGCCCTGAAATGAATTATTGCAGCTATTTTGCCCCGTAGTATTAGCCCTAAATTGAATTACTGTACAGTGCCTATTTTACACACTAGTATTAGCCCTGAAATGAATTATTGCAGCTATTTTCCCCATTATTATTAGCACTCAGTTGAATTACTGTAGCATTTCTACACACCAATATTAGCCCTGATTTTTAATTACTGTACCTATTTTACACACTAGCATTAGCCCTGAATTGAATTATTGTAGCTATTTTGTCTGCCAGTATTAGCCCTGAAATGAATTTGAATCCTTATACAAGTTTTAACCAATCCTAGATAGTCAGTCATAGTTAACCAGTTTTATTACATCACACACGCTGATGGCAAAATACACCCACGGTGCCAGTCTGATGTCATCTTCGCTAGCCAATGTTCTGATCACTCTATCTATACCAAGGCAGATCGAACAGCTATACTGGTGCTTTGTCCTAGCGACATCTATTGGATTTCATGTGTTGCCCCCCTTATGATGTAATTCCAACTAACCAATAACATGGTGCATTGTACATCAGCTGAAAATGGTGGTGGCAATTGACCTAAAGAGGATACTTTGTAAGTTTAACATCGAAACTATGACTATGTACCAGAAGGAAGGCATTACAGGTCTATTTGTGTGAAAGATGTCTGTGCAAACACAGACCGGCACTGGAAAAGTACTTATTTATCAGTCCATTCAAGTTGTGTGCTCCCCTTGTCTCAATCAAATTTGAACAACTTAATTTTGATTTGATATTATACCTTGAACCTAGCATTTCTAAGAACCAGAACAGCATCACAAAACTTGTCTTTTCTCCAAAGCTCTGACATCTGAACCAAGAGCTGACTGGAATGATCTGGGTTCACATACACCTTCTCCATTTCTACAGGTGGATCTCTTCTGGTCAATCTGACAAATGAAAATACTGTACATTAATAATAAAATTCAAACTCTAGGAACAGTTGTCCCCAACTTTTTGCTGGAATCATAAATGAATCATTGTAAGGGAAGATACCACAAATGCAGAATGCTGGCAAATTAACCCACAGCGTCATTATCAAGCTGTATACAAAATATGCTTGAAATAAAACAGGATTCAGAGCTACTCTGCTGAGCCAAAAATGTTGGTTCATTATATTTAACAGCCACATCTCCACTAAATGATGTCAGTACCACCACAGTAACCTGAGTGATCAGAGTATCCACCTAGGATATGGGAGGTTGTGGGTTTGAACCCCAGTCAAGTTATAAGAAAGATCTATCAAAATGGTACTGACAGCTGACTCACTTGGCACTCAGCATTAAGAGGTTAGTGCTAGGTCTGGTCAGCCTGGTGTCAGGATAGTGTGACTGGGTGGGACATAATGCTACATATCTACAGTGCTAAACATCGCTATTGCCACATTGCAGCGATGGGACTAAAACTGTTGATGCTATATTAAAAACTGAAATCACACCCACACTAAATGTCACTATATAATAGCCATAACTCCACTCAATGGTGTCAATAAACAATAGCTTTAACTCCACCAAATGATATTAATATACAATAACTACAGCTCCACTAAATGATAATATACAATATCCATAACTACACTAATAATGTCAATATACAATAGCTATAGCAACACTAAATGATGTCAATACACAATAGCCAAAACTCCACTAAATGGTTTCATTAAATAACAGGCATAACTCCACTTCATGATGTCAATACACAATAGCCATATATCCATAACATGATATCAATATACAATAGCCATAACGCCAATAAATGATATTATTAAACAATAGCCATAACTCCACTAAATTATATCAATATACAATAGCTATAGCTCCATTAAACAATATCAATATACAATAGCCAAACTCCACTAAATGGTGTCATTAAACAATAGCCATAATGCCAATAAATGATGTCATTAAACAATAGCCATAACTCCACTAAATTATACCAATATACAATAGCTATAGCTCCACTAAGCAATATCAATATACAATAGCCATAACTCCACTACATGATGTCAATACACAAAAGCCATAACTTCACTACATGATATCAATAAACAATAGCCACAGCACCACTAAATGATGTCATTAAACAATAGCCACAACTCCATATCAATATACAATAGCCATAATGTCAATAAATGATGTAATCAAACAATAGCCATAACTCCACTAAATTACATCAATATACAATAGCTATAGCTCCACTAACAATATAAATATACTATAGCCATAACTCCCTTACATGAAGTCAGTACACAAAAGCCATAACTCCACTACATGATATCAATATACAATAGCCATAATGCCAATAAATGATGTCATTAAACAATAGCCAGAACTCCACTAAATGATATTAATATACAACAGCTTTAGCTCCACTAAACAATACCAATATACAATAGCCAAACTTGACTAAATGGTGTCATTAAACAACAGCCATAACTCCAATAAATGACATTAATATATAATAACTATAGCTCCACTAAATGTTGTCTTTAAACAATAACCATAACTCCACTAAATGATGTCAACATACAACAGTCATAACTTCACTAAATGATGTGTCCACCTCGGATGCAGGAGGTCATGGATTCAAACCCTGGTTGAGTCATACCAAAGACTTATAAAAATGGTACTAACAGCTGCCTCACTTGGCACCCACCATTACAAGGTTAGCATCAGGACTGGTCGGCCTGGTATCAGGATAATGTGACTGGATGGGACATCACACTACACGTATGCGGCATGATGCCCCAGTGCTAGACATCACTATAAACTGCCACACTGCAGACATCGCTGCAATATGACCATAAAAGTCTTAAAACTACATTAAAAATCCAAATCACACACACACACACTAAATGATGTTAATATATGTTGTCCATAACTCCAACAGATGATATCACAGAAACTAATAATCAGATTCCACTAAAGTTATATTAATATAAGTTTAAGACAAACATTTCTTGATCAATAATTATTGAGAGAATTATTGTTTGAAAACAAAATTGGATGGGTCTAATGAGATCAAATGCTTAAAATCAAAGTCAGCCAATGTGTCATCAATATAAAGTTTCTTACCAAATCTGGATTGATTTCATTATGAATGAAGGGAGAAATGTGTATTGCACAGAATGTACAGCGAGTGCACCCGACAATCAATGGCCATAACACTGCTAAAAGACAATGTTGTATGCTATAATGTAACCCAGCAATACTCATCGATATCTGCTAAAGTTGTTTGAAATCCAACAAGAGATTAATTGTACAGGATGGATCTGACAATTAGTAACTGTTAAGTAATGTGGAATGCTGACAAATGAAATTTAGCCTAGATCTCATCAATATGAAGATGCATAGCAAATTTGGTTAAAATCCATGAACATGTAATTAACTGTTATTTTGCAAAAATGAAAGTGAACAGGTCCAACAACCAAGGGTTATAACTCCATCAGCTAAGAACCTAGATGGTGACTGATATCTATACTCAGCAAAGGTCTTATCCATATCAACATTTCAACCATAAGATTCAAAACTAATCATAAATAAAGAAGTTATCATGTAGAGATGAAAGTGGTTTGGTCCAACAATTGCAGCATACGACTCTGTTAAATGGAGTTGTTGAACACTGAAATTCTAACTCAGCTGAGGCCTCATTAATATCTACCCCGTAAATCATATTTTAAGTCTCTGCCACATGAAAACCAATTGACTTTACAAAGAAACCGTCTGTGTTTTATACATAGACTAAATCATCAAGGTTTATAATTCCTTGCTGACTGAATATACATATAGTACAAGAACAGAAAAAGAAAATAGCTTCACAGTGCTATTTACAAACTTAAAGGCAATTTATTCAACATTTTTAAAACAACAAATGCACTGTCACCAAAACATTTTTGACAATTATTACCTGTTTGAGCAGATGACTTAATAAAGGAGTAGTTATTACATTTACATTGCTATTGGCATTCCAGCCGGCTGCAAATATCAAATAAGTGACTGAATCATAACAGAAACTTCAATTTTAATAAACTAAAATCACCAATCAATAAACAAAACAAAATGCAACTTTTCCATTCTAAAAATGACCAACATATTATCTATTAGGACCAGGAAATGGAACAATTTCATTACATGCGATGTACAGCTTACAAGATTTTTTGCTTCTCACCCATCATGGCAGGGCAGTGTATATTAAAGTATGGTGACGGTGTAAATGACTAGTAGCTCTCCATCACAACTCAACATGCACATGTTGTACACGTCCAAGAAGAAGGGGTCAAAAGACATCAAGAGTGATTGACAGTTGAACAGTTTAAATATGAAATTCAAGCACAATTATTAAATGACACTAAAATATTAGATATTAATAATATTCTTAAATAAGATAGTCACATATTGTGGTGGATACATAAAACATCATGGTGGATACATAAAACATCATGGTGGATACATAAAACATCATCAGAAAGAGAGTGTGTGTAACTGGTGCAGATAAAAATATGACTTTTTTTGTCCCTAAACTTAGTAAAAAAGACACAAAACTGATGAGCTTTTATTTTTGATTTGTCCATAAATATATTGCCACAAACCAGCTTTCAAAAAAGATTAAGTGATAATCATAAATGAATTTTTTGTAATTAGAGAATATAACAAATTGTGCACTTATTTAATTACAGTTTTTGTAAATTATTTGTGGAATGGATCCAAACTTACAATCCATATTTTAGAATTACACGAATAAAGCTCTTTATAGGAAATAACAATTATTAACTTCTTAATTTTGCTTGCAAAATATGTTGTATACAGATCACATTATGCATAAAACTTCCCAAATCTCATCTATTAATGAAAATTGTGTTTTATCATATGAAAATGCTGGAAAAATATATCATAAAAAATGACATGATGAATACAGAAGTGATGATTTTAAGCAAAAGGGGTCCCTACTCTCAACATTAAGTACAAGACTTAAAAAAATTTCTACAGTTGCATTTTTTTAAATACCTCTTCCTTAATTTCATTTCAGGGTGAGCAGAAAATGTCTATTAATTATTTTTTTTATATAAATTATAAAACACCTTGGGTTTTGTATGTGATCTTGCTTCTGTGTACAAAATGCGTGAATGTATGCATGTGCTTGGTGTTTATGTAAGAGAATGCACGTAAAGATCAGGATGCAAAACAATTTAAGGTAATGCCCTTTACACCAAGTCAAGTGGGGATGTAGGGGAACATATGAAATCCTAACAACTTGTGTTCCAACAAATTTTTTTTTACAAAAAAAAAGTAATGCATTGTATCATGAAAACAATAAACCTGCTTGTTTACTCTCATAGAAATAAACACTGTATGTTATATTAGTATCCCTACCTCTATTTCGTCCTATGGTAGTCGAAGCTACCAATCTACCACATCGTAGATAAAACTTAGAAAAAATGGCACTCGAATATAGGTTACATCAACATGGACCAATGTTGATCTAATTCGTCTCATAGTTGCATGATAAATAATTCCACACACTAACCCTTAGTGAAACATATGCGTTAAAAAATAAATATATAGCTACAACATGTACACGTGATTTTTTTCACACCAAAGTTGGACTATCTGAACCATAATGAACAGCTTGGCTGGAGCCAATCTTTATTTAGTTATTCATTCATTTTTCCACTTCCACCACTGAAAGGGAAGTAACCGAAGATCTGGTCTAACTAAAACTCACTAGGAATCACAAACAGCTGCTGGATGCGGTAGGTATGCATCATAATCTCGTCACGGTTTTTTAAAGGGTCTCGTTACTGTGCAGCAATTCAACCAAGAATTTTATATTGGATGTTATTGGCACTCATCCATCTGCGTAAAACGATGGATATGTAGAAGTAGTTGGTGATGACTTTTTAGTTTTTGCTGCATTCCCTGGGATGGCTAAAAATCCTATCCTGGAAGTTGGAGGACGTGGCTTGTCGCAAGAGACATGACTGCTTTCGGTGACAGACAGAGACTGTTTTTGACGTACAGCTTCCTGTGTAGTTGGTCCAACTCATGTGTCCTGATTTTACACTCAATAGTATTCGCACATTCAACACCCCTTTTTTTTTTTTTTTTTTTTTTTTGTACCAACGACCGATTTTGAAAATGAAAAGCATCAAGGATGTACCAAATAAACATAACTTAATCATTACATTCATTGATTTATAATTTCTCTCTGGCTCTCGTCCACTGTCGCCTAACAATATCAATTTTGTGGCGTTTCAAAGTAAATGGAAGCTCTCGATTTATCAAGCAGATAGATTGTTCACTGTCCTTTTCTGGTTTCTGGATATCAGGAGGGTGTGCGAATACCATAACATATGTCAGTTGTATCCTGTTCGTTTCATGACCGGTTGTTTACAACAGTTACTACTTATAACTATGGTGCTGAACTTTTTTTTCTTCTTGCTATACAAAAGTTATATGAGGAATTATATTTTTTAAATAAAATATTAACCAAATATCGAGGAGTCAACCAGTACCGAATGTGATACTGTTGCCCTACTTCTCCTCGGTAGAGCCATAATATTGAAAAATACACCAAAGATTAAATAATTATATGTATGAAAAAAAATGTCTTTTGATTTAATTTAAACGTTTGGTAACTTTTAAATATATAATGCACTGGTAGATCTGGGTCTTTACAGTTTGTTAGGGGTAATCATAACAAACAACATAGATCCTGAAAAACAGGTACATTATGCTATGGCACATTTTTGTTGTTTGCAGTTTGGCTGGACTTATAGGCGAATATAGACGGTTTACAATCGACAACATATATAATCAAGTATTGGAGATATCAATGGCAGAAAGCACAATACTTTGAAAAGGATGACATTCATCCAAATCTATTCATCTAAAAGACGAGGGGCAATTTAAGCTGTTATATTCTGTTCATATATGTTTTAAACACTAAATACTCTTATGATTTTATGAACCATAATACCTATGTAAACAAATCCTTTTGTAAGAACCATTTTAAGCTCGCTAGATATTTTTCTTATTTTATTGTTTTATTGTACCTTCAACAATTGTCAAAGAATTTACTTCTTTTTAATTATAACAATAAAAATACGTAATTTAAAACGTGCTTTCGGCGCTAGTTGTCTCTTTTGCTTGCTAGTGACCCATTGATCGATGCCGATGTTGATGTTTTTCATATCACGGTTGCATACGTATTTTAAGGTGGATGTTGGATATCCTGCTGTCTCGTGGTATTGACAACTTCGCTGTAAAGCATGTCCTATGGGATGCGTCCCTCTCAAACACAAGTATGTACAAATAGGGGCGTTCTAAGGGTATCTGGCACTGGAGACCAGTAATGTAAATGGCGCCCAGGGTAGCAATGATGGACCAACATGCCAGAATACGAGGTCTGAAGGACCGAAACCGGGCGATGGTTCTTTGGAAGGACTAGTACGATTAAAAAATGTAGGACAAAACAACCATTCTGCTTGTATTAGTTGATTCTTCTGGGACAGTGAATCAGCTAATACCTGTATCCGACCCGGAATATGATAAACTGGTCCATGGATTTGTCGTTGAAGACACGAGCTTAAAATTCCCAGTGAAGAACAAAAAGGTCTGGGTTCCCCCTTACCTTCCCAGATAAGTCACCACCGTGGAGATGTTTCCTGCCACCAGTTGAATGATTTCCCTATGGCTTTCATCTCTAGGATGTTGGTATGCAATAGATGATCCTGAGTCATCCACTGTCCTCCTGGAATGATGGAAAGAGAGGCCGCTGTGTTCGCGTCCGTACAAACTGTTAATTTGAAGGTTGTACCTGCAAGAGATCACCCGACATAAGCCAAGTGAGAATCTCCCATCCCTGAGATAGGACCTCATATGCGTTCTTTGTTCCAAGAAGCAAAGTTTTTACCTCTTCATTGTAATGACCCCATAAATAAGCGACCTAGGACATTGATGTCCGCTGAATGTGAAGGACTCTGGCTGAGAGACGGTTCTTTTGTAAAAATTTTCCTGGGTCCACAATAGGAACTGAGCACAAAGGTACTAACTGGCCACAGAGTGGCATATAACTGTCATGGCACTGACTGCACCAACTGGATGTATTTCCGCAGTGCGGGTCTGTGTACAGATGCAGTGATGGAATACGTGATCTTAGATCATAAGCAGTCCCCTCATGAATATTGGAAAGCCAGATTTTGTTTGGTATTGTCCATGAGTAATCTATATCTGATGGCATGTAGAGAAATTGGGGTGAAACAATCCTTTTCTCTATGCTTTTATCTACATTGGTTCTCGTGAACCCTGTCCTTTAACTTGTAATGGATCTGCAGGACTGTTTCCCCTAATAAAGTGCTCATATTATATAGATACTGTGGCACATCTGGCCATGGAGTGAGCTGGGTGAATTTTGCCACTAATTGTAGAAAAGTCTTAAGAGTTCCAGTACACTGGTGTTGGGACAGCGTATAGGATGTTGATAAACGTAAATTAGCCCATAATTCAACATAATAGGCAGGATCTGCTTTGTTACGGACCTCATGCAGTAAGATTCAAATGGAGAGCCAGTTAGTGATGGAACAGGACCATCTTATCCTCGATAATTTTGTAAAATTCCTTATGTTGGTAGCAGATGAGGTGCTTACAGATGAGGGTTTATCATTCATTCCCATTTCTGTTATGTGTATGTAATGCTCTCCATGTCAGCAACTCGACATGAAAATAATAACAGTTGAACACTGATTGGTCCTCGTTGATTGGTGTCACATTTGCTCAGCTCCATTTCGTAAGTCGTGTATAGACTAAGGTATAATTACAAGCCATGGTTTGATGTCTAAACATTGCCGCAAGCTAGAGTTAATCTCTTATGCAAAGTTACTGTGACTAGAGAGAAGACCCGGCATCTTGGATCGGCACAGGCATTAGATCGAGTGACTTCCCACTTATGTGTTTAATCCTAAGATCATAGGAACCCGCGAGGGAATGGGACGTGTTCTAAATCTGTCCCCACTTGGACAGACAACAAGAATGACATTGTCCGCCAAGTTTGATTGGATCGGGTCAAAGCGACCCGTAATTGGAATTGTGATAACAATTTCGATCCGAATTATAACTTCTAACAAGGAAGCGAAAATTTAGTCTCGCCTAGGAAGATTGCTGAGCAATATTGGGTTACTCTGAGGAAGCCATCCGTAATTTGGCGGTAAAACTTAGGAGATTCTAAGGAAAGACAAAGCTTCGTAAAGGCCAGTAAATTATTTGCTCGATTTTTGCAGAATATTACAGCATTGTAATTGTAGTCATGTGTAGTATGTATGCTTAATTTCTAGGATCGTTTAGTACATAGAATTACCTTTGTAGTGTTCATTTACAGGCGTTTTTCCGTTAGTTTTGTAATTCGTTAATAGGTTACTTCGTAGTAAACTAGTACATTTATTCATGAGATGTTAGATTTTACACATGTTTGAATTGTGAATTTGGAAAATGGTTGAAGTGTGTAAGATTAGTTCATATGGATGTATGGATATATCAGAGTATGGATATTTGAATATTTGTGTACTTTGAATGAAATATAATATAAAGAAATCCGTCTGATTGCTGTGATATTGTTTAGCATAATGGAATTAGGAATATGTACTGATGTGACACAGTTTCTTGATGTATGTATGAGAAGTAATTGATACCGTGGTTTTATTAAGACGTTGTTTTACCATACAAGAACGTGTGAGTATTTCGATGTGAATGAATCCGTGACTGAAGAAATTTAATAGCCATTTTCTGATGATAGGCTGGCTATATTGTGAGATGATAGGGCTAAAGAAAATATTGTACCATCCTTGTATTTTCACAGGAAGCTTTTTGGGGGACAGAACTTCTGGTTCAGTTGAGTCCTGAGTCTCTGAGAGGGACAGCAGAAGTGAAACTAGCACAGCAGTCGGAGTCGACAAGTCTAGTCGGTGGAGAGAGTCGAGGAGGAGGGGGAAAGGAGTCAAGGAGGTGAAGTGGAGGAGGAGGAGAATAGAGAAGTTGAGGAGGAGGAGGAATCTGGAGAAAGTCGGGAAGAAGCGGGGAAGGAATTGGAGGAATAGGAGAGAAGAATACACGGATGAGTAGAATACAAGAACAGGAGGAAAGCTATATCACACTACTAATTAAGTGATGAAATAGGATATCACAGGGTTGGGCTGAAGGAGAGTACTTGGGAAATATTAATCATTTGACTATTGAATTGCCATTAAATTGTTATTTGTTGAATTTCACTTTTTTGTATATTGCTGACTGGGGGCTTGGAGCTTTACATCCATCTTTCACTAATTTAACCTCCAACCAAAATCAAGCCTGGGTGGGACTTCTATAATAATTTAAATAGTATATTGGGAGCACCCCACCACAACCATAACACCTATCACAGTGACAGCATAACAACCCGACACGTAACAATTACATGTCATCAAAAGCTGGAATTCTGGACCAAGCTGTTAGTTGTTGACAGAGGAGGAAGAGGGGAGTGTAGGTGTTGTGGCAACAAGCAAAAGCCTTTCTTGATTGAAGCTTGGAAGGCAATCTTCTCTTGCCAGAGAGATCGAACAAAGATAATGGAACGTGTTAGAATATTTCATTGTGTCTAGGTGAACATGTAAACACTGATACCTCCTGTACAATTTGAGATGAAACTGGAGAAGATTATCTAAAGGAGTGGTCCACCATATTAAAGTGCTCCTTTTAAGTGATAAAGGCACGAGAATGCAGGAACTCCATATCCTGCATGTACTGTGGCACTAAACTGGTTACCAGGTGCATTGAGTGACCTGTGGCTAATCCATGAATATGCCTTGTGATGTGAAGTAGCAAACTGCACCAAGACCTTCTGTCTTTTGGCTTAAAATGGTAAGATCTAATCCGAGACATTTGGCAGAGTCCAGTTTTGATGGAATAGTGCCATTTTATCATTTATGACGTCGTGCTTTTATTTGTGTTGAGACAGGCTGGGGTATATTTGATTCACAGAACTGGTCCACACATCTCAAACAAAGACCTTTCATCTTTTGGTTGAAACATAAGATTGACCATCATAGCGACCTGTTCCAATCTGAGGCATATAGCAGAGTCTAGTTTTGATGGAACAGTGCCATTTAATCTTGCATGACATTGTGCTATTGTTTGCACTGAGAAAGGTATGGGGATATTTGATCTACAAAATCAGTCCATACTGCTGTATAAGGTAATATCTGAGTAGGCTTGCTTTAATCTTTATCTCACTCCAAGTTAGTTGATAAAGGCCTATCATCTTTGGCTTATGATTGACTGTGGTGGTGAGATGAAGTAATTTCCAAAGAGTTACTAAGTAAAGCCTCCTGTTCAGTGGCAAAGGCTTGGGAACAAAGTGAAGCAGCATCCCCATGATACTGAAACGCTAAGGTTAGGCTGATCCATGAGAGTACCTATCTTATGTGGGTTTGGCAAACTGGACAAAGATCATTTGTCTGGTGGCTGACAACAGACCACTGGCTGTGGTATTGACCTGTTGTGATCACAGCCACATGGCATAGTCCAGTCATGGCAGAGCTGGGTCATTGTAGTTGGCATATTGTTGTCCAGTTGATAACATTGGGACAGGTATGGAATATTTGTACCACATAGCCAGTCCGTACATCTGAAGTGCTGGGCACTAACTGAGGTGGTTTGTTTTTTGTGGTATTGACCTGTTGTGATCAGAGCCACATGACATAGTCCGTTCATGGCAGAACTGGGCCATTGTAGTTGGCATATTGTTATCCAGTTGATAACGTTGGGACAAGGTATGGAATATTTGATCCACGTAGCCAGTCCGTACATCTGAAGTGCAAGGCAGTAACTGAGATGGTTTGTTTTTATCTCGATCTCGCTCAATGGCAGGTGATAAATATGATTGGATGTTGATCCCATGTGGTAAAATGGCCTACTGTTCTGTCAAGAAAGGTTTATTATGATGCGATGGTGATGGAGGAGTCAGAACTGTCACCGACCATGATAACTTCGACCACTTTGTGGTTGATGAACCATGTGGAGTGCAATACCCATGGAGAAGCCAGTTATTCCCCACTGTGACATCTGCATGTAAACCAGTGACATCTTTATCACTTAAGGTTGGCTTCTGCATCTTCCCTTTAGTACCCCAAATACGACAGCACATTGAATTTCAGACTGTAATATGCAAGTCTGACATGTATTCGAAGATTTGCAACTGAAGCAAGCTACACATGTAGAGTGGTTGTCAGTCCCATGTTTCCGTGGTTTACAAGGTTTGCCATGGTCTAAATCTGTAAGACAAAATGTATCTGACAATATATACAGTTGTAGCGTGGCATGCATCCTGCTTTATGAACTCAGACTGTATCTGCAAAGCTACAAACTATGACAATTACCTGTAAATGGGTACACATGGCTGACAATAAAGGTAGGGTATTGGAGCAAAACTATTAATACATATAAAATGTAACCAAAAATATCTAATAAAAGTTACCTGTATGAAAGGCCAATTGACTGACTATACAAGTAAAATCACTGAAGTGTTGCTTAAAGTAACTATGGAGTGGAGAAAACTTACCTGCATGTATCTGATCATGGCAGAACCTATACAGGAATATAATTGAGTTTTCTATAATACACATAATACATGCACATAAAAATATACTGAAGCATCACTATTGATAGACATTATATCAATTGTAAGACAATGTTACCTGTAAGAAAGGCCAAATGAAAACCTACACAGGTAAAATCAGTAAAGCATCACTTATATAACTACAAACTAAGAATAGGCTAATATAGAAAACTTACCTGTATGTATCAGACTATAACAGACATTTTACAGCAATATTTAGACGAGTTTTATATATCACACACCAGACCTGTACATATTTAAATACTGCTATAGCAATGTGGGGGAATGCACTAGCGATCCTTGCAAGTGTATACTAAAGGTGCCTAAGTGTGTCAAGACAGTAAAGTGATGATACTGAAACTTTGCCAATGAATACAAAAAGAAACAAAAAATTGGAAATTCATAGATGGAGTTACTTCCCTTTGAAGAGAACACTCCTCCAACTTGCTTTAAGGTCAAAAGCTTCCAAAATACTTACATGTGGATTGCAAGGCACCTGTCTGTAAAACATGCTACTCAACATGTGAAGAAGTAGTAACTGAGGTATTCATGAGATTTGGCACCAATCCCTGTATCAAGAGATCACTCTAACTGCCACCTAGGTGGGCAGTTAAATTTTAGCTGTTTAGCTAAAATGGTTTTGCCTGGGAAGAGCTGGATTTATAAGGTAGTAATAATTCTCTAAAGATATTATTACTGGGTAACATATTTGAAGAATAAAATTTAACACTGAGCTTATTCAAGAGTGTGGATGGACATACATACTAATGTGTACATATGGATATATGTATGGATACAAATGCACATAGATTCTAAAGTGGTCACCATGTCAAGCTTCAGGCAAGGAAGGTCCACAAAAACTGAATTATAACCTTGCAAACGGGTTAACGCTATAAAAGCCCAAATGAGATGTGAATGCTTATATGGAGTCTACCATGTTAGTTTTAAGAAATATTATACTGTACATGTCGCAAAAACACCTAACAAGAACTTGCAGAAGCTTTTTCTTATTGTTATCATAATTTAATGTCATGTGACTTTTTGCAGTCAGTAATTTAAATGTATTTGAAAAAAAGACAAATTCCAATTTCATGCTTCTAAAAGTTGATTGATTTATAGCATTTGAAATCGCTCATATTCTAATATTACAAAATATTTTCAGAATTAAAATAAAAATGCATCGATTTTGACAATATTTCTGAAATCGTGAATTGTGCATAATTGTGAAGGGGAGATGCAGTGGGATTATTGACATTATGACGAACCTATTTTCCACCCTGCACTACTAAACCCTATAGATGGATACAATTAAAGTACTAAAAGGGCACCTGCCACTTGCTTTGGACCTTTTTTCTCCAGATGTCACCAGGCTTCTGTCTCATCCAGAGCAACCTATCTATGAAGTTTATTAAGATCTACTCAGTAGAATTCAACCTGTTATATAAGCCCATATTTCTCTTTGTCAGACCAGCATGCTTAACATTTAAATGTTAAGTGGTTGAAAAACAACAAATTTGAATCTTGTTATTGTCGAGGCCAATGTATGTTTAAGTTTTTGTGAAGGTCTGTATAATAAACTAAAAGTACTGTGAACAAGTCATTTAGATTCTCAGATCATGACTTTTGGCATTTGGACTTTCTGTTTATCTATCGGGTCACCCATATACAATGTCTGGTGCAGGAATGTCAAGCAGAACTCCAAGGAAACCATGTTGCTATGGCCAGTCACAGTGATCTTGATATGTAATCTTTTGATCAACAGATCAAAATGGTTCTTTGTCTACCAGAGAGCAACCAGCCTGCAAAATTTGAAGGAATGTGTTGCTGAATTTATGTTATTGCACAGAAACTGATGTGCCAAGTATGTTGTGGGTATTTCAAGTAAAATTCATGTTATCATGTTAACAAGAAATGAACTGACAGGTGAACATTTGGTTTCACCATATGATGGCCACATAACAAAGGACAAACTCAAGTCATCACAACACCAACTTGACAGATGGACATGACCATAAAATTTGTGTTCCACCTTATAATGGGCACATAACAAAGAATAAACTTAAGTTATCACAGAAACAGCAAACAGAAAGATGGTCATTACCACTGACATCATGTGTTCCACCTTATAATGGGTGCATAACAACGATAATCTGAAGCTATTGTATAAATACAAGATAGATGGACATGACCATAACATGTGCTGCACCTTATGATGGGGATACAGCAAAGAATAAACTCAAGTTATCACATGAACACCAAATGGATGGACAAATGGACATACCACATGTTCCACCTTATGATGGGTATATAACAAAGGATAAACTCTAGTTATCACATGAACACCAAACGGATGAACAAATGGACATACCGCATGTTCCACCTTATGATGGGTATATAACAAAGGATAAACTCCAGATAAATTAAAAGTAGAGGCGTATTTTTATTAAAAGACATGCATTAAAGACAAATACAAATTGTATCTACATAAAGGACTACTGGATTATAATAAGACATATATATTTTTTATTATTAATGCAGTATTTTCAAAATCATGTATAACACTATTTATATCAATATGTAATAATGAAGGAAAACACTCAAAACTACTCAAATTATTAAAAAGACATCGAAACAGCTCTTTACTAGAAGTCTATTTTTGGTTAATTATAGCAGAATCAACAGATCAAATCAGTTGGAAAGTATAATATATAATGGGTATTGTAGATTAAAATAAATGAAAAAATCCAAATATTTTGTTCACAAAGCCTGACTGGATGTGACGTTTAGAAAAAAGAAAAATAAATTCCAGCAATTGTTCCAAAGTCGTGAAACAATACGCAGATTCATTCTGCAACAATGTTGAATCTATTTCCACAAAACATACTGGCTTTTTATTTTTCTAAACCTGAATTTGTGCAATAAATAATCAGCAATATGAGAAATATTCATAAAATCAACAATTCACGAAGTTCATAATCACTGTGTCATATAACTTGTATATGAACAAAACATGGTGGCATTAATTTGTTTGCTCTATCAAGATAGTCAGTGCTAGAATAGATTCACGTGGCTCTACAAACATTATCAACTGCTAGAAGATTATTATCCATAACGATAAACTGTCCTTAAGTGTAAAGCACATTTCACCATAAATACTTTAGAAATAAATAAAGAAAAAGTTAAATTCATATAAATGGTAACAGAAATGTAAATGCAAAGATGTTTATTGAATATCCTGGTTCATACAGCCAAGATTTTTTTTTTTGTTATAACAAGAGAACTTTAAACAGCATTTGATACACATATATTATGCCCTTTTCTCTACTAATGACCTTGACCTTTTAGTTATGGACTTGATTATTGTGTGATAAGGTGTGGATGTAATGTTTCATCAAAGTATCTGTAGGGGTAAAAAAAAAAAGTTTGAGTCTGGATAAAGAAACACCACTTGCTAACTGTATCCATCACTGTCACCCTGACCTTCAGGATAGGAGGTCAGACTGTGAAGACTGTAGAAACTGTCAAGATATATAAAGGGTGAAGCTTCATTAAAATATCATTAGTTTTTTCAAAACATATCTGTTCATGCACAGAGATCACACTGTCTAGTCATGATATATGACTGGTTAAAATTTCCAAAAATATCTTTGGTAGTTAAAAAGGTATACTCCAGACAATGCTAGAAGTCCAAGTTGTATTTTCCCTTGCTTTGACCTTCAACTTGAGGTAGGGTGTGTGATTGTTATTTGAAAAACTGTCTATGTTTAATAAAGAATTGGCTACAGTTTAATTAAAGTATCTTCATTGGTTCCGAAGTTATACTCTGGACTAGGCAAGTCACAGAATCACATTTTCTTTTGTGGTGACCCTGACCTTGAGGCATGGGGTATGTCTCATACACACACACACACATGCACACACACACAAAGAGCTTAAGTTTCATTAAATTATCTGGACAAGGATGCAAGTTACATAATTACATTTTCCCTTACTGTGAACTTGATCTTAAAGCTGGGAATCTAATTATCGTATTCAAGACCCATCTAGTCATGACAATCTCTCCTCCCACTTCAAACTCATGGGCTGGACAAATAAATGTTAGTACACAGATGACACCATAAAATATAATACACCTAACTAAAGAGAGACATATATAAATCTCAAAACATCAGAAAAAACAATTAGTACAAAGAGGATCTTTTGTGACCATGAATAGATAACTGTATTTAAAAGAGTGACAAAATTGCAAAACATTAGAAAAAGTGACTCTTAATTAGATAAGCACAGCTTCAGTATAGTATATTTAGTAAAAAGAATATCTTGTATAAGCACAACTGTAAAACTATTAATCACATGACAAAATAAACTGATTTGATTGGATGAAACTGCAGAATAGTGCAGTGAAATGACTTTGTCTTGGTGTTACATGACATTATCACATCATTTATGGCATCAGAGGATGTTATTGTACCTGCTATATACAGAACAAGAGCATCATGAATAGCACATTATCTGCCCACCTTGTTTAATAATTAATACTTAAAGCACTCAATTCAATACACAGAAACGTTATTTTCTTATCAGACTTTGATGACTGTGACCTGTGACTTTTAGAATCAGATTATATATATTTCTACATTGCCATTAAAAAAAAGTGACTTGCTTTCGATAACAAAAATTATCTGGCCTTGGGACAACTTTAGTTATTGCGCAGAACCAGTATTCTTCTTTCAGAGACCCTGACCTTTGATATTTTGACCTTGTATATAAGCGGTTCTTAACCTTTATGGGTGGTGACCCAGACTGGGTTTATGGTGTTAGCCTCACCACTTATCAAATGTTAAGAAAACCACTTGGGTGGGAAATTTCAAATCATTGAGGTTGATTTTGGTGACCACCTCAAAACAGTATGTCAATCCAGTATTGGATTATGACCCATGGGTTAAGAACAACTGCTGTAGATGGTGGAGAAAGTTATTTTTGTGCAATAAATAATTATTGTTCTCGATCAGTGACTTTGACCCTGAAATCAAAAGGGTTCTTCTTATTGCAAAATGCAAACCTTCTGCAAAGTTTGATAAATATAAAAAGTGGAAAATTCATATTATTGTGAAGAAAAACAACTGGTAACAGACAGACAGATGGAAAACAATAAAAAATATGTTCTACCTTATGGCAGGCAAATACAAATTATGATACATGTATAATAACCTAAGTAACACAATAGTTGATAAAAAGCACTACATGTATGAGCATACATTTCCTGACACACAGGCAAGAGTATCCAAAAGACTGATGGAAGTTTCTCAATAAAAAGACAAAATAAGCACACATATTTCTAGTGAAAAAGGCAAAAAGTGGTATGTCATTCAAGACTGCTGTGTTCCATGCATTTTTCTTTACACCCCAAAAGTGAGATATATGTATAAACAACCTAAAACTCTTCAAGTTTGCTTGTGTATCTAGCACATCCAAATGCAAACACTGTAGACCCAAATCTTTCTATGCCATGGCAGATCAGGGTCAATCATGTTCACTGTTGGATGTACACAGGTTTTAATTCAGCCAGGAGATCATAAAAGTCTGAACCAATCCATGTTATCATCCAATCAGAAATGCCCTTTCAAATATGATGCAATTTATGCATGATTGTAAGAAAAACTCAAACTTGATGGTTTTATCATTTCCAAGCTGGTATAAATCTCCTGAATTTCAGATAGGAAAACAATGGCAGTAAAATGGAAAGCAGTACTAGTAGTCAGACAGTCAAGATGTTTTCTACATTACTTTCATTATGACATTACTGGCTATTGCCATATAGTAGTCAATCAAGTTCTCTACATTAATTTCATTCCAAAATTACTGGCTATTGCCACTATGGTAGTCAGACAATTTAGCTGTTCTCTACCCTACTTTCATTCTTACATTACTGGCTATTGCCACTACAGTAGTCAGACAACTTGTTTTCTACCCTACTTTTCATCTGACATTACTGGCTATTGTCACAAATAGTATTATCAGACTAAACAAGTGGCAGAGTGGTCGTGTTAGTTGTACTTTGTCACTTCAAAAGAATGAGACACCATAACTAGCTAAACTTGCATCAAGTCATTTCACAGGTGCTTTCTTTTCATTCCAAAACAGGTCAACAAAAATAATATCTGCAAAATTCTAATTTCAGTTCCTGACTGAAGCTGTAATTGCCTTGAAAAAAATTAAACATTACTGGCAAAAAAAAGTGTTCTTCAAAAGTTAATATAAAAACCTACACCAATTACATCTTCACAGAATTTAACTTGTGATAGGTTTGTTACTTTTCAACAATAGTGAAACATCAGAACACTATGCCATGACAATATCTTACAACCTAAAATGGCCATTATTTGAGTTCAAAATTTTTATTTTTAGGTTGGTTCATTGAAAATCATGAAACTGTATAATGAAATAGGATGAAACCAAAATATCAGTCATTATGAAACATGGGGCAGTTTCATCAATTACAATTTAAATCAATTAAATCATTACATTACAATAAACATGTTATGTTAATACCAGAAGCACATGTAAACATTATTTATATTTACCATATGTACTGTAATTATAAATTGGTACAAGTCCCAAAGTTTAATACTCTACTTCAATTGCAACACAACTGCAACACAAACAAAAAAGAAAACATATTTTCTCCAATATAAGCATTTTATACACATCTGCATATGTACATGTGAATGTATCTATAAAATGTAAAATTGTAGTGCTTTTGCAGAACACTGCTGAACAATAATCTGTTTCTTGGGTAAAATTTACTCTGAATTCCATGATTTTATCCATAAAATGAATGAAGAGCGAGATTTAACAAAATTAAAACTGCATTACCTCCTTTGCCAAGTTTTGGTTTGCTGCTCTGTTTGATGTTCTAGAACAGAACAACATTAGTCAATAATGTAGATATTTATTGACTGTGTGGTCATTTCAAGTAAAAATGGCAGACTATGTGCTGTATATGGTCACAAATATGAACAACAAGAGTATCTTGAATGGCACATTATACATCTGCTCCATGTTTACTTAACACTAAAGTTATCATGCAGAATCCATTATTTTCTTATCGGTTTATATATTACCCTAAATGCAATCCACTGACAATGCTTGGTCAAGAAACAATTTAGAACAAAAGTTATTCTGAAAAATTAAATTTTTCTTTAGAGCCATGGTGACCTTGACCTATGATCTTTTGACCCCAAACATCAGTAGGTCTCTTCCATATCTTGTTTCAGTCACTGTCACCTTGACCATTAACTTCTCTTAAATCCCAAAATATATAGGCTACTTTCTAAACCAACATGAAAGTCATGAGCTAGCTTTGTTGAAGTTACAAAATCAATAACTGAAACTTGTCAGAAACTACTTTGTTTCTTTCAGTCATATTTACTTCATCCTTTGATTTTTTTTAAACCCCAAAATTGACAAGGCTCTTTTTTTTTTAGTCTAAGTGCAAGCCATCCACAAAGTTTGGTAACTGAAGAAGGTGGCAAAGTCATAAAAGGATTTCCCAGATGGCCATATTGGAGGTCACATTGATTTTCATTTATGACCAACTTGACATCAAAAGAAGTCCTTCAGTGAAAACCGCATTCTGATATGCTCATTTATTCTGGAGAAGTAATAATCAGATTTTCAAGATCACTACCATGGCAACCATATAAGACTTCAGAACGATACTATTTGTATTTAGGTACAACCAGATATGATAAGAAACCCTTAGTGCAACCTCATGCTGATATGACCATCCATTAAGGAGAAGTAGCAGGATTTTCAACATGGTTACCATGGCAGACATACAGGATGTCTGAGCGGCATTATTTTCATTTAGATTCAACTAGACCATGGAATGAATGTGTGTGTAAAGTTTCATGGCAATTCTCCAAGTTGTCTGGAGGGTTAGCAATAAGAAATTTGTGCTAATGGTCAATGACAAGTCTTCAAGCAAGAGTAGTGACAATAAGATTGAAGGACATTTCAGGTGAAAAAACCATGGCAATATTACTTTTCATTTCGAAGGATTAGCAATAACAAGATGGCCATCGTGGGGGTCATATTGGACATCAGACTGAAGCCAATTTCATTTAAGACCAACTAAGCATCATAAGACACCTTAATGAAAACCCCAACTATAATATAACATTTTGCTTGGAAGAAGTTGTGATAACAAGATTTTCAAGACGGTCAGATACTAGATCATGGGATGAATGAATATGTGTGCAAATTATTATGGTAATATTCCAACTAGTTTAGGTGGAATTAGCAATAACAAACTTGTGCTAACAGACAAAATGACAACAGACAACGCACAAGAGACCATTCCTAAAGTTATTCAATGACCAGTAGTGCTAAAAATAAGACATCTTCTTTCAAAAGGTACAGTGGAACCTGTCTTGAAAGACCACCCCTTCTGCCAAAACATAATGGTCTCTCATGACAGGTGGTCTCTCATAACAGGTTATAACACTATATAATCTCTAAATCTATACATGGAGAACCTGGTCTCTCAAGACAGGTGGTCTCTCATAGCAGTGGTCTCTCAAGACAGGTTTTACTGTATATAAATTTGAATGAAAAGCACATATCTTTACTAAATTTTTCATTTAGAGATTTTTATGCAACAGCTTATTTGAAAATATGCCAAGACTGCAGCAATGCATTTGAATGCACAATTTAAAAATTCTATTCAAAAGCTTTCATCACGTTTTCTTTTTTTTCATCTCTATAACAATATTGACCCTAGGTGCAGAATTAGTCCTCTCGTTTCCTTACAATTGCACAAAATTATTATTCATTTAATAACCGACTGCAAATTTCCTATACTATAATTTCAACATTAGTGTATTCTTTGTTCTAGAGATATACCAGTTCCAGCTACGTATCTACGCAATACCTATCTCAACCTTTATAAGGACCACACTTTTCGATAAAATTATTAATAAATGAGAAAGAAAAAACAATTACAATTAAAACAAATATGGTGTTCTTGGGTATGGAAGATTCAAAAGCTTAAAAAGAAATAGATCAAGGAGTGATGCAGAAAAAAAGGACAACTACAAACAGGCATGGTCTTTTAAATTTCTCAATTTGAATGTAGCAAATGTATGAGCTAAATTAATCACTATAAAATGCTATGAACAGCACACAAAAAGCCAACAAATTTTAATTTTTATAGCATATAATACATTTGAAAAACAAGCTGAATCCATGATGTAACTGTATATTACACAGACATAAGTATCTATAATGCACATAATATACTCACAAGTCACCACTCTGGTGGCCTAAATGGTTAGAGCATCTGCCTTGGATGCAGGAGGTTGCGGGCTTGAGCCCCAACCAAGTCATAACAAAGGCTTTTAAAAATGGCATTCGCAGATGCCTCAATTGGTGCTCACATTAAGAGGTTAGTGTTACAACTGGTCCGCCTGGTGTCAGGATAATGTGACTGGGTGGGACACAATGCTACATGTCTGTGTCATGAAGCCTCAGTGCTAGATATTACTATAAACTGACACACTGCAGACATCATAGTGATATGAATCAACTTTTTAAAGCTACGTTAAAAATCTAAATCACAAATACACAGACACACATACTTACTGGTCAAATTCAACTGCAAAATGCACAAACCCAGATCTGCTGTCACATAATGTGTCAGCAGATCTGAGTTTATGCAATTTGTTAGAAGTAATCATTAGAATACAGAACACAGACCCTTATATGTGGCACGTTATGCAATGGCAGATCTATGCTGAGTTGAACTTGACTTAAAAGCAAGTGTATAAAGTATTACAAATGAAAGGAAAATGAATTTATCAAAACTACTACAGATGCTTTACAGCAAGTTAAAAAAATCTCAACTGGTAAGCAAGTATGGAAGATGTGCTCAGATATCAACATGTTCTTGACACAGCATGTGCATGACATCATTCAAGAACAGCCTTCTGTACCCACATATAATTTCTTACTTTATTAAAAAGAACAGAAATGCAGGGATTTTTTCTAGGCGATTCTATGGGGGGGGGGGGTCTGGAACCATTGGGAAGAAATGCCAGACCTGTGAACCCTAACAAGATCTTCTCGGTAAGGTAGTTCATTAAGTTATACCAGTTTTCAGTAAGGTAGAACAAAATACCATATATTGCTATTATCAAGCTGGAAAATATGCCTTTAAAATTTCAGAAGTGTGATTCAAGACTGATGCAGAGATGGTAAATATTGTGTACAACCAGGACTAAAAAATTTGTCAAGTTAATCTGAACCTTAATTACCTTCAGTACACTTTCACAAACTATCTCTCAACTAGACATAATCCTTAAGAAAACAAAATTAAATTTCATTGGGACCATGGCAAAGGCAATCATCTTACCTGCATGTGCCATATTCAAATCAATGCATTGTTGACCTTATTATGTCCCATTTGTTCTGATAACGTAGCACTTGATGCACACCATTTTTAAAACAACAGCTTGATAATGCGGATGTTTTGCGTCACAAAATACGTGCAATTTAAAGCATCTGAGGTACTCCTGTAAAGTTGGTCCGAGCCTCTGACCAAATCCACTGAATTTAATGTGAAAACCAGATCCAAATATCAACAATGACTAACCAGTATCCAGATGTTACCACAATCGTATTTCTAAAATTCATGCTTTTAATTCATAAGTCCATTTTTTAAGGATCATTTAAGATATAGCAAAATCATAAGGGTTGGCAGGTCTATTATGTCCATTGAGAATAAAATTATGTTTTGTTTTTGTTGAATTTTACTGGCTATAATATGTAATGGAAAGGGTAGATAAGTGCCTTTCACAAGAACTCACTGAGCCTACCAATGAGGTTCCATGTCTCTCCAAAATAAAATTATGAAGAGTAAATTCCTAAAATGGGAAATCTGCTTGATTTTAATTTTTTAAAATTAAGACAAGGCTCTATTTAACCACTAAAAAATCCCTGAAAGGGTGGTGGAAACAAGAATCTCTAGAAGGGAATGATGCTCTACTGCCAGTAATGCAAGACAAGACAATGTCCTATTTCTGATTGCAGTAATGAACCATTTTTGAAATCCTTAAGAAAGTCCAACAAACACAAAAATTTGTAACAAAAAACTTTACAGGTTAGTATGTTCAGAAGATACCTTCAAGTGCAGGTTAATATTCACCATAATAGCCATTTAACTTGAGCCCAATCTCACGGACAGAAATCTATTCAATCTTGTCTCAGACAATGTAAGGATGTCAAATTGCATTGATCTAATTTTTGGAACTAAAAAAATTTAAAACAATCCCAAGTGCAGATAAAAGTGGAATCATTCAAGATATTCATGAGCTATATCCACAAAATGGGTTTAATACAAATCCATATGTGTTTGTGTGCTCACAGATTAGTATTGTAGAAATCAAGTCACGACCTTTGACCTTAAAATCAAACTCAAAGTGTTTATTATAACTTCTTAACTTAAATACAACAAAATACAAAGGCCAGTTAAAATTCACTAGTACATGCACACAACGACTTTAGACATAGCTCCAAGGCAAATCAGGTCTGGTTTTAAAACTCCTTCATAAAAGTGCATATATAACTGTGGTCAGATCTGTACCATTTCCATTCAGAACCAATTAAATATTGCAAGAAGTGTTTTTAGTGAAAGCCACATGCTAAAGATACACATCACACAAGAGTAACGACAATACTATTTTCTAGGAGACCATTATGGTGATATGTTGGAGGTCACATGAGCAACAACATACTGCTATAATAATGTCTAAGTGAAAAAGTCAACAAGATCATCGCTTTTGGATAATCAGCCATATAACCTGTCAATGCAACCATTATGAAGGTTTGATCATTGTAATCATTTATACAGGATTAACTATATATTGTACAATGCATTTTTTTATGTTGGTAACATAAAGTAGAGTTTTCTGAAATATTTTATAATTCAAAACTTTGATAAGAAAACCAACGAAACATGGAAAAATAATAATCTTATCTGAGTAACTGCAATTTTTTTTCTCCAAGTACGCTTAATAATTGAGTATATCAATGTTTTTACTTTTATACATTTGAATGTTTTTAAAATTTACTAACTTTGAATGATTTTATATTTTACTTTTTATACTGCTTTTGAATAATTTTACATTTTACTTTTTATACTAACATAGATATGAGAAAGCTTGCCAGTAGCTTCTCTTGGGTTGGTGGTTCTTCATGGGTTCTTCCCCCAACAAATACATTTGCCACCATGTATAGCCTATCATGTACTGAAAATGGCATTAAACCCATAACAACAACTTTTCATACTATTCTATGTTAATTTTAGAAATAATTGGCTGCCATGGTAATGTTTGGGGAAAAAAGTTTGGCAAGAGTCATCTGAATTTCTGGTAGGTAAATGTGTAAAAACATAGACAAATTTAATATAAGAAAATTATTATTTGTCACAGAGTCAACACTGCCATGACATCCAGTTGTTGTTGTTGTTGTTGTGGGGTTTAACACCATTTTTCAGCACATGATAGGCTATGCATGGCGGCCAGTATTAATGGTGGAGGAAGAGCCTGGGAAAACCCCGGGAAGAACCACCGACCCATGAGAAGCTACTGGCAGGCTTTCTCATGATATCCAGTAAACATCACGCTACAAGGAAGTGTTTTGATATAATACATGCAACATTCCTGTAAAGGAAGAAAATCCATCAAACGTCAGCAATACCTCCTGTCCCTCTTTTAAATATCTAGCATTCAGAATTTAGCACCAAAAACTGACACATTTTCCAGGTCTGATGACTATCTTTCCATCGTGTATATTCTGCTAATAGAGTAGTTCTGGTAATGAGTATAAATCTATCAAAATGATGTCAGTACAGAACATATATGCAAAGAAGGAATCTAAGATTTGTTTCAAGCATTCTGTGATCTAAAAATGGCAAGTGCATGACGCTGTAAAAATACTGAAATAAACAGCATTTTAAATGTGTTGTTTTTAAGAGTTAAAACTGATGAGAATTTCTAGATCTGATTTATGAAACTTAAGGAATAATGAATTTCACTTGCCGCAAGCAGCTTATGGTATAAACATCTATTATCCAATTTGTATCACAAATTTCATATCAATTAAGATTATATATAATTGCTTATAAGTCAAGTCAAACTGCAAACAACAAAGATCCTGATCTGCCATAGCATAATGCACCTGAAAATCAGGGTTGTTGTTGTTTGTACTACAGATTACTTCCAACAGCATTATGCAAGTTGGACTGGTCTTATAAGGTAGTATATACAGTAGCCCAAAACTGATAATTCATGTTCTCTTATGGTTCCTATGTATAATTTGGAGGCATTTCTCTATGCAAATTTGATGCATACAGATTTAATAAGAAAAATTAAAGTCATCAAACTCACTGCCCAGAATTAAACAGTTACACTTAACAAGTCTAATATCCCACAAATACATCAAATTTACTGAAAACTAAATGGCACTCCTGGAAGCTACAAATTTTGGTGCTTGAAGTCACACAATCATATCTTTTTCACAACTAAAGCATATCTGGTGATAAATTCAGCGATGTGTCATCTGTGTGGACCTTCATATGCAGCATTAGCTCTCCAGGCTGGGTGAATGTCTCGCCACACACATGACATCGTTCTACCATCAGCTGTTGTTGATGATGTGACATGGGAGTTTTAGGTCCCATGGATCCATGCTGGGAAGAACTCTTATAATGGTTCTCCATGTGAACATAGAATGCCCCAGGATGTGTGAAGCTTTCTCCACAGATGTGACATTTATTGTACATGGGAGGTGGTTGTGGTGGACCTGGGTACTGCGAAAGAGGGTCCTGGTGATGCATGCTAGAATATGACTGTATTGGGCTGTGATACTGCATTCCTGGGTACGCCTGTATGGGTGAAGGATATGGCGTATTATGATACGACTGTGAGCTATGGTATGTTAGTCCATAAGACTGGTGATGTCCACTTCCATACTGCTGTCCACTAGTTGTTGACTGCAAATCAGTATACTGCTGCATACCTGGATATGCATGCCGCATGTCTGGAGGAGAGTGCAGAGTAGAGTACTGCTGTGTGGGTGCTGAATGAGGCGTGGTATGGTGCACTGGGGTGAGAGGTTGTAGAGACATAGGTTGATAGTCACCATGTGAATATGGAATTGGACTCGGATGGTACAATGATGCAGAAGGAAACTGACTCGGTGAAGACTGCCGTTCTGAATCTCGTGAATGTTGAATGGGTGGAACCTGTTGCTCATTTCTTGGAAATTGCCCTGGTGAAACCTGCTGGTGGTCTACTGGATAGTGCCCCTGTAAAACTGGATGTTCCTCCTGTGGCAAATTGTCTTCTTTAATAAGCTGACCATTTGAAGAATTTGTTTTCTTATTTGAGTTTTCTTTAGTAACTTTCTCATTGGTCTCCTTAGTTTTACTCTTGTCTCTTTTATCTTTGACTTTGTCTTGTTTACCTGTTTTCTTGACTTTGCCTTTGCCTTTCTTCACAACTGAATCCTTTTCCTCCTCTACTGGTAATTCTTCCTCATGTTTGGTCAATGAATCTTCTCTCTGTTTAGACAGATCTTCCTGTATATTTGAAAATGTTTCTTTCTCCTTCTTAGGTACAACCTTTAGCTTCTTTGGAGTTGAAGCTTTTCTTTTAGATTTTGGTTGCTCAGTGGGTGGCTGTTTGTTCTTCTGCTTCCTTTCTTTTGATTGATTACGATTACTTGTTGCATTTCTTGGATGATCAGAATGAGGTGACTCCATTTTTCGTTTGGAGTCTAAAGATTTTCTGCTTCTTAAGGATCTTGTTTCATATTCATCTTCACTCTCGGGCGACTGCATGGAAGATGGGGAACAAACACTTTCTGTATGTATTTTCATGTGAATTTCAATCTCTCCTACTTGGGTGAACTGCTCTCCACAAATGTGACACATGGTATCTTTCAATTCTGATGGATCCTCCTCCTCCTCAAATGACATATTGGTGTCATTTTTGAAGAACTCATCCTCTGAGTCATCCAGTTTTTCATCCAACTCTTCCTCCTCTTCTTCCTCTGTTTCATCTATCCAATATTCTCTCCTACGTTTCCGTTTAGGTTTCCGTTGTTGCCGCTTCAACCTCTTCTTCATGGAGTTCTCCAGTGATAATACCTCTTGGAAAGCTTCCATGTGTATTTTCATATGGAGCAAAAGTTCATCTACTTTTGAGAATTTTTCTCCACACATCTGGCACTTACGTATTTCTGAAGATGTACTATCAGAACTAGCATCTTTAGAGTCCTTGTTCTGAATTTCTTCTATATGTAACTTTAAATGCTCAATCAGGTCCTCCACTGAGGAACATTTCTTTCCACATATCTGACACTCTCTGCCAATTTTTGCTTCTATTTCTTGTTTTGTGCCTGCTACAGTGGCCTCTCTTGCATGGATTCCCATATGTGCAATATGGTTACGTCGAGTTGTAAAACCCTTCCCACAAATGTCGCAATGGAACCGTTTTTCTCCAGTGTGTGTTCTCCTGTGCCTTCTCAGGTTGCTGGCCTCAGTGAATGCCCTTCCACACTGTTCACATTTATAAGGCCGCTCACCACTGTGAATTCTTAAGTGGCTTTTCAGACTTCCTGAATCTGTAAATGCCTTACCACAGTGTGTGCAAACATAACGTCTCTCTCCACTGTGTGTTCTTACATGCCTCTTCAAATTTCCACATTCAGAAAAACATTTTCCACAAAATTCACATTTGTATGGTTTCTCACCACTGTGAACTCTAAAATGACTTCTAAGATGGTTTGCTTTTATGAAATTCTTTCCACAGACTTCACATTTAAATGGCCGATCCCCAATATGGATCTTCATATGGTTTTTCAAGTTGTCAGAGAGAATAAACGTTTTGTCACAAATTTCACACTTAAAAGGTCTCTCACCAGTGTGTGTTTTTTCATGCTTTCTAAGGGAGTTGGAGTGCAAGAACATTTTCCCACACTGTTTACATTCATGATATTTTGGTGGTCGCTTTCGTTTCATGTACTCCCTGCGAACAAATGAAGTAAACTGAAAAAGAAAAAAAACAGATAAATATATCAATGGGCTAAATCAAAATTTTCAGTATCATTGATAGGCTGTGTGCAGTAAGCCATGTGTGGAAGAAAAAAATCTCTGAGTAGCAAGATGCTGCTGATCTGATATCGTCTTGAACAACTCTGCTGCACAACAATTATTAGTTCTGCTAAAAAACTTGATGCTGCTAAATAATGTAATACTGCTAAATATCATAATACTGCTAAATAACAATACTGCTAAATAATGCAATACTGCTAAATAAAATAACTGCTAAATAATATAATACTGTTTAATATCATAATACTGCTAAATAATCTAATCCTGCTATATATCATAATACTGCTAAATAACAATACTGCTAAATAACAAACTACTGCTAGATATAATACTGCTAAATAATAAAATACAGTCAAACCCGGTTATCTCGATTACGTCGGGGGTGTAAAAAAATCGTCGACATAACCGGGTCCCGAGATATCCGGGTTCATAAAAACCGGTAATTTTAAAAATGTCCTTGAGCATTACTCCTGTCTCTTGCTGGTGTTTACTGGAATCCCCTCCCACTGCATGTTACAATAAAATAAACAAAACGCTTAATTGGTAATAAAATGAAATGAACTAACCTGGTGTTGTTATCATTTATTCCTTTTTTATCATCATAAGTAATTTATTAAAGAAAAAATATATCTATGAACTCCATATATCACATGTAGCATATGCATCCATTACTGTAGTGTGCATCACTTATGTCAGATAACACACGACGCATTTTTATAATTGATGTGAATATTGAAAAACAAATCATGTTTGGTTGTACTCAGAGGTTTGAATATGTTATCAGATTGAAAAATGGATCAAAGAAAATCACAAACGAGAGAGTGAGAGAGAAACATCCACCGATTGCTTTCAGGCACCCGCCATTCACGCATAACGCGGTGTTAGGTGCAAAATAACCAAGATTGTATTATATCCAGGTTAATATATGACAGTATCTCGCAGATAAAGATCAATAAATGTTTTTGAAAATACATGTACATGTACATTGACTGTGAGTGCAAATGAGGAAAAGCGATCCTATAAACCAACTCTGCTAGACGCCATCATGTATGCCCGTGCAGCTTGGAACAGTGTATCGCCGAAAACCATTCAAAACTGCTGGTTCCATTGTATTTTTCCGGAAATTTCTAATGAAGAATTTCACCAGCAGTGTTTAATTGCACAAGAAATTAAAGAGCCTCAATCAGAAATAGGTCTTGAAGCGATGGCTGATGAGATTGCGGACTCCATAGGCATTGCTCGGGATGAATTTTCTAATTATGTTCACGTGGATGATGATGCCAATACCTATGGTGAACTTACTGATGAGGAAATAATCCAATCGGTGACAACGAAGCAGATACAATCATGCAAGCAAGATGATGATGATGATGATGATGATCAGCCTATCACTATCCCAAGCTACAGTGAAATGGCTGAATGCATTAAAAAAATGAAATTGTTTGTGGCAAGTGTCGACGGTGCCGAGCATATGTATGAAAACGTAAGTGCTTTTGAATCGTTCGTTACAGATCAGCACCGGAGTAAACAAAAGCAGACTGATATTACTTCATATTTTCTACAAATCGATCGCTTTTGCTGACTATTTCTTGTACAATTTCTGTGAGATTGACGTTAAAAAGTTGCATTTCGTCGAATTAAGCGGGTCCACATGTTACTTCGGACCGAAACTTATGCCCGACATAACCGGGTTATCGACTTAACAGAGGTCGAGATAAGCGGGTAAAAAATAGCATAACAAAGAAGAATTTTTTCGGGACCGGACCAAAACGCTCGACATAAGCGGGTTGTCGAGATAACCGAGGTCAAGATAAGTGGGTTTGACTGTACTGCTAAATATCATAATACTGCTAACTATAATACTGCTAAATATTATAATACTGCTAAATATCATACTACTGCTTAATATCATAATACTGCTAAATAAAATAATACTGCTAAATATCACAATACTGATAAATAACATAATAACAGGGTTCCTGCAACCTTTAAAAAAGGTAATTCTATGACTTTTCCAAAAAAATTCCAAGACCTTTTTACCAATTTCAAGCGTACCCACTTCATAGATTTATGACCTCTAAGACTTGCCTAACAAATAAATTTAACACAAAAACATATTTTACAGATGGCTTTGGACAGTTCTTCTTGTTGTTCTAGGGTTTAACACCATTTTTCAGCACTAGATAGACTATACATGGCGGCCAGTATAACTGGTGGAGGAAGAACCCTGGAAAACCCAGGGAAGAACCACTGACCCACGAGAAGCTACTGGCAGGCTTTCCCACGTACCCACGCTAGCCGAGCCTTGGACTCGAACCCACACAGACAGAGGTGAGATGGCAGTGATCCAGAACGGTGAGTGCTTTAGGGCTTTGGACAGACTTCATCCTATCAGATAGGTCATTTTCTTTTGAACACGGTGAGTACAATTATTGTGAATGCCAGTAAGATCACTGGATGTAGTCGTACTGAAGTTGTAGGGGAACCTACTCTAATAAATCCATTGTCGATGTTAGGTAGGTTGGTAAAACATTTTCATTGGCAAACAAAAATGTGACCAGATAATGCAAAATAACCAAATTCCATGACTTTTCCAAAACTTTGAATGACTAATGAAAATTTCCAAACTTTTCAAGGCCCTTGAAATGTTTTTCTGTAATTTACAAACTTTTCAAAGATTTCCATGACTGCAGGAACCTTGTAATACTGCTAAATAACATAATACTGTTAAATAATATTATGCTTAGAGTAGTTTAAAAGGGATTAGTATCTTGAATCATAAGGTGTTTCTTGTAAGAAATGGCATGGAGATGCACTCTGCCCTTCTTACAGAGCACCCTGGCAGCCTAATAATAAAAACTGCCCCTTTGCAATGCGTACCACAAAAATTGAAGCAAATTTTCTGTCAACAGACTATGAGGATTTTCAACTGGACTAGATTTTTCCCTTCTGATGACAAGAATGAGAAATGTTTATGATGCTAACCAAACAAAAGTACCTAATTAATTTAAACCATATTACACACTCAGTGTAATAGCACATGCAAATTAGCTCTGCTTATACCATATTTTACAATTTTCTAATAAGCAAATGTGAACCAGTAATGAGTATAGTCTCAAAGCCCATGGATGAACTGAAATGCCTACAGGTATGTTAATTTGATAAATTTAATTAAGCAGGTGTTTCCATAATTTGCATGATCAAAGTGTAAACTATTCTGTTCTATTAAATCTCTTCATTACCAACTGAAACTGTGACACACGCACACACACTCACACACATCCAACTACTATTGGACTAATATACATCAGAAGCATTATCCGTAAAGGAGATAATTGTGTGAAAAATTCTAAAATACTTTATTCTCCATATTCTTGTTGTTCATTTCACTCGTATCATGAACAAACATATCAGCTTTTGTGAGGTAAGAATTATGTGAGAGAAGAAGAGTGTGAGATCTGAAGCTTTTTACATGAAGAAAATGTTGTATCTTTTGGTAGTAAAGCTACTCTTTGCAGAGACAGTTGCATTAAAGTTTATATGATCAGAGTGCATATAAAAAGGCATGTATAACAAAACTCCCTTAAAGCAAAATTTGTTCCAATGCTTTAAATTCAAATTAGATAATCAAGCCAATGGAATTAATGTAGATGAAAAGGAAGAAAGAAAGAAACACAAAAATTTGAAAATAATTATGAATCGCATGCATAGCAGAAAATCAATATGCATGTACTTGGATATAAGTGTAAAGTCCATTGTAAAAGCAATTAAGGGAAGGACAAGATTTAATTTGACCATAATTATTATGGTCATCTTTCCTATAGCATTTTTGTACTTGTTTCAAGAACTTGCTTGTAACTAACACTTGATACATAAAAAATGGTGATGTCATTTCAATTTAAAGATAGCAATATTAACAAGCAATACAACAATCAATATAGCTTTTACACTTGCACCAACTATCTTACATCCATAACCAGATTCATAATATGGAATATTAACTATTTCACATTAATTACTAGTAGTCACAAGATAAAGTGGATCAACTGGAAAGTGAACAGGATTAACCAGAATCATGTATGCCTTTTCTATTATCTTTAATCTTAAGACATGCTGCTTTACATTTTCAATTTTTGTCTCCTATACATTTTTAACTATATATAAAATATAAAGAAATACTAACCAGTGCTGTTGCATCATACATTCTTGGAGTCCCTTTGGCAGTTGTGGAACGAACCTTGCCCCCCTTCTCTTCATTTGCCTGCATCAGCTTTTCAAACAGAAATCGCACATGATTTTTGAAATCCTCTGGGATGTCTGCCAGTGTATCAGTTATTTCTGCCTTGTTCTCAGATGGTGGAAATGTCAGATTGCTGCTGTCCATTGAGGCACTGGCTTCTGATGGTGACAAAGGACTTGATCCAGATGGCATATCTTCATTCCTGCTAGGGGATAACCTGCCTTGAGCTAACCTATTAAAATTGTCTCTTTCTCGCTGAGAAAGCATGATGAAGTGATCTGACGTAAGTTTTTCTTTTCCTCCCTTCTCATTGTCATCATCTTCCTCCTCTTCATCAGTGGACCTTGGTTCTACCTTGATGTTCATTTTAAGGACAGAGCTGTTTTCAGTCTTCTGAAAAATAAGAGAAAAACTGAAGTCTTGCATTGTAAAACTGTATTATACCCTGCTTTATTCCAAAGAATTTCAACAACAACAAAATCTGTACCACATTTCCCACTTCAAAAATCTGTACCACATTTTCCACTTCAAAAATCTGTACCACATTTCCCACTTCAAAAATCTGTACCACATTCCCCACTTCAAAAATCTGTACCACATTCCCCACTTCAAAAAATATATAGGGAGCCTACTATTTAGAAAGATGTAAACTCAGTTTTGAAAATGCAGAGCTGAACCCAAACTTCTGGTTCTTGAAGAAGCTAAGTATCAATGGGGTACAAAAATGTGACAAGACTAGGACTGAAAACCCAAGAACATGGTTAACCCTGATCATGCATGGCTTCTCACCACCACCACTACTGCCATAAAACACATTTCATGATCTTTTGATCTTTTTAACATCAACAGACAGTATAATAATAAGGCCATTACAAGAAGTCTACAAAATACTGCTGTTTCACCTGAAAGCAATGCCACTATCTGCAAACAAAGGCAAGATGGGAATCTTAGCACTAAAGGTGCAACACATTTGCATGTAAACATCATAGATTATTTTGTTGTCCTTAAATGTTTATACGCATGTAAACATCTTAGATTATTTTACTGTCTATAAATGTTTACAAAATGATTAACTATGTAAATAATCATGCACATACAGCCGTACAAAAACTTATCATGATGATCCTAAGGATGTTTAACCTAAATTGTCCAATATACTGAACAAAAATATATCTTATAAACTGAATCAAAGGTACAAGACGTGCAGCAAATGAAACAATCACAAATGGAGCTTGATGTGGTATTCACATTGCCAATAGCTCGGAAACACTTCATCACACGTATCTGGATGCCAATTTGTTTTATCTGAGATGCAGAAAATCAGTGAGGTGGGAGTCCTCCATATGCATGTAATAGGTGTGTGGCAAAATTTAAAGACTTGCCAGTCCTGCTTCAGCCACCTGCTTTGTGAGAAAATGTTTTGATCAATTAGCTGTACTGATATTTACAATGACAGAATTCAGTGGCTGAAAGACCCCTTGATGTACATGTTGCCATTATAAGAGTACACCAAAAGAACATGATGCAATAGCTGGGTGGCAAGTTCAAAGGCTTTGACTGGCAGCGGGGTGGGAAAATGTACTGATATTTACAGTGATTGAATTCAGAGGCAGCAGGACCCAGAGATGTACACGTGGTCAATTATAAGAGTACATCAAATAAACAACTTTAGCTTTCATTATTGTGTTCATTTCCGAATGTAGCAGAATAAGCAGTGCACGTAACATCAGAATCAAGAAATGTTGAGACTTAGACAAAATACCATTCGCAATTTTGGATAAGTAATTTGGGGTTAAACGGAAAATTATGAAGACTTAACGAGATTCAGAAGAGTGATAAAGCTGCTAGAACTGATAGTTCAGATGGGACAGTAGCTAAGTGCAAGAAATTGTGTGATGCCTATCTTAGTGTTTGGAATAAGTTGTTACTTGGATTGACAAAATTCAGTCTCACTCTGATGGACAAACAAGAGCTATGTCTGTGTAATAAAGAATGTAGAAATTAAACTCAATGGCAACCAATAGTTCTTCAAATTTTCATAGTTTTTGGGGAGGGCCAGGGGTCACACTACCAGGCGAATTGGACAACTAAGTCGCCTAAAAAATGTTAACTTCGCCTTCTTCTGTTAGGAAAGCGAAAATGACTTCGCCCCGTGACTGACCATACTTTTTGAGATGTCCCCTTGCCTTAGCCCAGTTAGTTCTAGTGTTTCAGCAAAATGTACATCAGTAGCTAGGCCTAGTTTGATATAAATTACACTGACAAACAAACTCTTGCCCATTCACAAGCATGTGTTTTGATAGCCGATTAACCATTAACCCATTACTGAGTAAGGTAGCAACTAGCGCTGCCCAATTTCCACATGCTATCCTTTGATGATAAAACATACAAACTTGTGTTTTGAAACTTTAACAATAGTGTCTAAATAGCAATTTGTGTTTTAGGATCAGAATCGGTGATCTGGATATATATTAAATGCCCCTTGTACACTATTTCATCATAAAATTAGTTTGAAACTGTAAGTAAACCAGGAGGCCTAACGAGAAATAATGGCAGACATCACTATGTCTGGGATGTACCAGTTTATTATTTTGTCTGTTTTCATAAATCATCGAGCAAATATATTCAGAAAAATATACAATTCATTGAAAGCAAAGCATATGTATTATTTTAATAAAGATTTAACTTTAAAGTGCAAATTATGTAAACTTCTCGTTTTGAAAATAGATGCACTCACGTCTGTGTTGATTCTGTAGGAAAGAAGGGTTTAGTTCAAATACCGACTATAAAGGAGACATGTAATTTTATGCATTTTAGTGTATTATGTATGAATAGTTATGGTAATGTTTTATCTGCAATGAAGAAATGAGGATGAACAGTATAATCTGAAGACGTGTGCATTTGCCCTCATGTACATGGTACAGGGGTTGTTTCAAACACGTTTAGAAATCTTTGAAAGTGCCATTATTGTGAACTTTGAGAAAGTATAAATAAATACAAGAATTTTTAAAAACTGATTATGGGTAGTTGATTAAGCATTTTTACTAACTTGAAATTACAGTAATGTAATCTGGTTACTCAGTTAAAATTTGTTACAATATAGTTTCTGTTATTCTTTTTTAGAGTCATATGGCCAAAATAACTCAGAAAATTGTCTACTTGAAAATAAAGTATTGCTTAAATCCAAAGTTAAATGTAAATATGAATACTTGGAAATAGAGGGCTTAATTCAAATAAGAGAACATATAAGTGTTTCTTGCTTTGCGTCCACTTCTCCTTGTTGAGCTCTAACATCTTCCTGTTCTGTCCAAAATGAGAAGTCACTTCTCCCTAAAATTCAAGCCTAGCTTGACCCCTGGAGGGACTTCAACTTTTGCTGGTGGGACTCCTGGACTTCTAGTTTTAAAACCCTAACGAGACCTCTGGCTTAACAGGATGAGATTCAATAAGTTTGATTAAACAGCATCAATTCAGGTATTATGCAGGTTAGAAATCTGGTAAACTCTGTGGCCTTGCCCAACAGATAAGAGTCCAAACTTAATTTATCCAATAACGCTATAGAAAAAATCACACCTTTAATACAGAATCTTAATATCAGGGAAGATGGTAACAACAATGCCACCAAAACCGATATCTTACCATGACACAATGAAATGGGGGGGGGGGCTGATACGAAAACTGGGGTCCAGGTGAGACAAAAAGAAAGTCCATTAGTAAACATAAAATCTTTACATTCAAGGAAAGTCAATAATACCTTAAAATAGTCAATCTTAATCACTATATGTATCTGAATTATTTAATTTAATTTAAAATATTATTTTAATTTCTTTACTTTCTGAATATATGAATTCTTTTTTTTTCCATTTATGTAATTATCTTTCTTCACAAGTAAATTTTATCCCCATGCAACCTGCTTGGGAAAACATACTGCCATAGTTTCAGGAAAACTGAAGGCCCATAGCTAGTAATTGAGAGTATACAGCTAGTAATTGCAAGTACATAAACAGTAATTGAGATTCCACAGCTAGTAATTGAGAGTACACAGTAACTGAGAGTCCACACTGTAACTGAGAGTCCACAGCTTGTAATTTTGAGTATACAGCTCGTAATTGAGAGTACACAGTAACTGAGATTCCACAACTAGTTGTTGAGCATACAGCTAGTAATTAAGATTCCACAGCTTGTAATTTTGAGTATACACCAAGCAACTGAGAGTACAGATAGTAATTGAGAGTATACAGGTAGTAATGAGACTACACAGCAAGTAATTTTGAGTACACAACTAGTAACTGAGAGTGCAAAGCTAGTACTCTAGAGTCCAGAGGAATCACAATAGAACACTTATGATCCAAGACTAACATCTGAAAGTCTGTGAAGTACAAGAAGAACTTAGAGACCTGTGTATTTCCATAAAGCCTGGAAAAGTGGGTATTTCTGTTGAGATTTCAAAAGTAAGATTTATTATTGGTTGCTATGTAAATCCAATGGTTGCTAAGTGTATTAGAAACATAAAATGATAGAACCTGTCACATGGAACAACCCTGTCTTCAAAATAAAGTTTTAGAATCGGCTTGGCTCTAGTTGAAGGACTACTGAAACTCAAGGAATGGTTAGCAATTTGCTTTAAAAAAATTCTACCTGTCCCTCCTACACCCTACCCATACCTCATATGATGGGGCTGGGCCTAGAGTAGTCTCAATTGAAAACAACTGCGCATTTAATTGCCTCATGCTGGTGAAAGTTAAAAAAGGGCAATATTTCTTACAAAATTCATGCTATTAAAATGACTGGTCACTATGAATATCTTCACATGATGACCATGATATGTACAAGTATCAATGAAAGCCAGAACTGTAAATTACAGTCAAAAGATTGTACTGTGGCACTTGTCAATAAATCAAAGTACTGAAAATACTGAGAGCATGGCGGCTTGAAGAGATACTGTGTGTATGTGCTTTGGATTTTTAACGTAGCTTTAACAATTTTTCAGTCATTTTGCTATGATGTCTGCAGTGTGACAGTTTATAGGTGATGTCTAGCACTGGGGCATCATGCCACAGACATGCAGCATGATGTCCCACCCAGTCACATTATCCTGACACCAGGCCGACCATTCCTAATAATAACCTCTTAATGCTGAGCGCCAAGCGAGGCAGCTGTTAGTACCATTTATGTATGTCTTTGGTATTACTCGGCCAGGAATCGAACCCGCGACCTCCCGCATCCAAGGCGGATGCTCTAACCACTAGGCCACCGGAGTGGTACTAATACTAATTTACACAAGGTCAGATGTACATAATCCCAGAGATATTGCTATTCATGGTCCTTTTCACTGCTGTAAACATGTCTCTAAATAATCTTTATTTTTTATACACTTTCTTTCCTTTATATGTAGCAAGAAAATTTATACTGACATTTCAAACATCTGAGGAACGGCTGATTTATTATAGTAGTTTCCTTTTAAAAGCATTTTGCACTACTGCTCCAAGTACAGGGGAACCCCGCTATAATGCGATGATTGGGATCCAAAAATTGGATCGCGTTAATATTGGGGTCACATTAATGCGGGGTTTTACAGTATTTTACTTTTTTTTCAGAGAACAACTCATTGGCACATACAGAGGTCTCGCTAGGATTTTAAAACTAGGAGTCCAGGACTCCCATTTTGGTAAAAATAGGAGTCCCACCATCAAAAGTTGCAGTCCCTTCTTTCCTACAGAATCAATACAGACATGAGTGCATCTATTTTTAGATGGAGAGGTTTCCGTAATGTAATCACTCACTTTAATATAGCTTCATTACAACAGTCCTTTGACAGGATTGCAAATTTATAGTTTATTTATTTGTCTATGTACTTATAGTAATTTTAGACAATGGTTAAATAATATCTGATTTGCTGTTTTTGTCCGTATTTTCGCAAATATGTGTTAAGTCAGAAAACAGCTTAGACCTTAAAGCGCAAATTGCGAATTCCACAACATCGCATTGTCTAATACGTTTCTGACCTACATAAATTGCACTTTAAAGTTAACTCTTTAATAAAATAATACATAGGCTTTGCTTTCAATGATTTGTATATTTTTCTGAATATATTTGCCCGATGATTTACAAAAACAGACAAGCTAATAAACGCGTACATCCCAGACTTAGCGAAGTCCACCATTATTTCCGGTTAGGCCAACTGGTTCACTTACAGTTTCAAACTAATTTTATGCCGAAATAAGTGTAAAAGAGGCAGTTAGTATATATCTAGATCACCGATTCTGATCTTAAAACACATGTTTGTATGTTTTATCATCAAAGGAGATCATGCAGGAAATGGATAGTTGCTACCTTACTCGGAAAAGGGTTAATGGTCAATCAGCTATCAAAACATATGCTTGTGAATGGTCAAGAGTTTTTTTGTCAACGTAATTGATATCAAAACTAGGCCTAGCTACTGATGCCTTGATGAATACATTTCGCTACAACACTAGAACTAACCGGGCTAAGGTGAGGGGCATTGATATCATACTGTCGGGGCTTGCAATTAATCCATAATACATGTAATTCCATTGCACAAACTGCATACATATTTAAACTATTCAAAAAATTTGTCACAAATTATTATGTGTCTGAATTCAATGGGAAAAATTAATAGCAAAAATAGGTTAAGAAAGACAAAGCACATGTATGGTTCATTAGGTTACAGGGTCTATGAACGGTGTCTGTAAAAATTTCATACTGCTAAAATTTTCTCATGTGGGTTTCAGTGTACATTTATCCATTGCAAATTTCCAATAAATAATGCTTGTACACCTATTTGTTTGAACGACTACAGCAAGAATAATTAACAATCAACACATACTTTCAGTGTGCATATAACTTTTACTTCAGATTTTGTTAATATTGAAAGACACGTGTGAAAACTACTATACTAATCATTGCGCAAAGTGCAGAGAATGACTTGCGTTTGTAAACTTGCTTTTCCATAACTGTAAAATATTTTTATAAAAAATAGGACACTAATAACGAGTTCATAAACAAACACCATACCCATGTAAAACCCGAGAACTAAGTGCAGTAGGCCTACAATGGTCACGAGTCACTTTTATAAATTTTAAGATGAATGCATGTACAATTTCATACCTTTTCAATTTCCAGCGTATTAAGCAGACATTATATACTGGTCAACTGATTGCATCTAATAACACTGCCAAGCCCAGCAGCTATATCTCAGTATTAAAAAAATCAACAAAAGTCTATTAAAGTTCGCATATTTCCACTTAACCGAGCAGGTGTTCATACTTTAATTGATTGGTCAATCTAATATCAATTATGGGGACAAATTAATTTAGTACTGCTATTATGCACAACATCTTGTCCTTCTCAATCCACTTTAACTTTTACAACAGTTAACTGGTGTGGATAACGTTGAAGGACAAATGAGTACCACCACTGCCACTAGACAAAATTTCCTCTTTATCCAAGCAAGTTTCGGAGTTTAAGCAATTACCTGGCTTAAATTGCTTTCAGTAAATAAATCTACCAATTAAAAACAAAAGGAAATGCTAAAACAACCTGCTGGCCAAATCAAAAGTGGAATGAATAATGAATGGAAAATTATAATTTTGTGCTAAGCCAAAACACTAACCCAAAATGGATTGGTTAAGATCACTTATGTGAATACATGCTGATAAAGTAACTTATGAAATGAAAGATGCATGTCTTTTCATATAAATGACATCACTCTGTAGCATTGCTTATATCACTGAATAGGCAACTCTTGAATAGGTTCTTGAGTAGGTAACTCTTGAGCATGTGGATCAAAGTAAACAAAATAGCAATTGACATCCAGCTAGAATGGAAGAATGTGATTTTGTAAAAAGCAAAAACGAGTAAAGCAAAATTTTCATATAATATTTTTGATAATAAACAAGAATATGGGTGATGCTATGCATGATTTATGCTGTGTAAGTACTGTACACTATAGCATAGATCTCCTGGTACTCTCCAAGTGGCCCATGAATTCTGAAGTCTTTATCTTCCTTTATTTTATTTCATCTTGGAAAAATGGAAAAATCTACACATGCAAAATAATAACATAAAATCAATCAAGTAGTTAATAACAGTTAACTGATTTGGTTAATTGAACAAGAACTAATCACTGCTGTCTGATGCATGGCAATCTTGCCAATTTTGTTGTGACAATACTGTTTCTGTAAGTGTTGGCATACCAAAAATGCTACATTTTGTATGCAATAAGTCTTGGAACACGAGAAAAATTAATTATTTTGTGTCCCAAGACTTACCATCATCATGATATTGTCAAACTGAAAGGACTGGAATTTAAATTGATGTTGTTGTTCTAGGGTTAAACACCATTTTTCAGCACAATATAGGCTATACATGGCGGCCAGTATAACTGGTGGAGGAAGAACCCTGAAAACCCAGGGAAGAACCACTGACCCATGAGAAGCTACTGGCAGGCTTTCCCACATACCGACACTAGCCAAGCCTTGGACTCGAACCCATGCAGACTGAGGTGAGATGGCAGTGATATGGAACGGTGAGCACTTTAGACCACTCGGCCACTCGGGGCCCCGAATATAAATGGAAAGGATTGGAATGTCTTGCAGATGGAAATGATAGATGGATCGACAAATGCATGGGCACAGGAGTCCTTCACATCCATTTCTGACTTGGGGTTGAAGAAAAAGCAAAAGTCCAAGAAAGTTACTGCTTCACTCTAAAAACTGCAAGTTTTGACAATATGACAGGTTCAGATAATAAATAGTTATGTCTGTAAACTTGGACAGCTTAAAAAAAGTTTATAAAAACAAAAATTGCTCATGTTTATGATCTTGATTCCAGATTTTTATACTGTTAAATTCTGGTCAAATTTAACTCTTTAGAAATTTTAATCATGCAATTCTTAACTATCATGATCAAATGCTGAAACCATAGAATAACTTTTAAGTACTATAAGCAAATCAGACAACTCTGTGACACGGCTATATAGCTTCTGCTGTGCTTTATTTTGACTATAATAAGATAATGTTACTGAGGTTTTTATTTTTTTGTTAGTATATTTTAGCCAATATGACAGCAACATGAAGTAAATCCTAAAATACTTAGGAAACAATTTAATGAAACACATCTTTCTAATAGGGACATACAAACCTCAGCTCTGGTGGTCTCCTCTTCTTCTTCTGTTTCTTCTTCTTCCTCCAGTTCCTTGTCCTCCTCCTCTTCCTCCTCTTCATCTTCATCTTGTTCAGCATCTGAAACCATATCATCGTTCTCCATGCCCTCTTTTTGTGGTTCCGGGCTATCAGGATTTGCCATAGTTTGATGTTCTGCTGCATCTGCACCACTTGCTCCATCAGCAGTTTTGGCCCTATTCATAGTGTTCGGCTGATCACTTTCCTCCTGTTCATCCTCTGGTTCTACTTTTATTTCAACATCTGGGGTTGGAAGTGGCATGACTTTGGCCAAAACATCTTTTGTTTTCTGCTGCTTTGCCTCACTGCCTTTCTGAAGTTGCAAATAACTCTCCTCAAGACTTCTGGCATCAAGCATCGATACAAATTCAAGGCAATACTGGATGAGAGATGGAACCTGCAGATGCCGAGCCAGTCTCTCCACACGATGAATGTTGTCAATACAGAGCTTGATTGTTCCCTTGTAGAAATAGTCCAGCACTAGTTCTATAGCCACTTGATGGATCTCTACTGGAAGGGTCAGATGAAGTATGCTTCCCTCCTCAGTGTGATCTAGGCAACGGAGAACATTGGGACATGCCGCAACCAGCACAACTTTGTGCAGCTGTTGAAGATATATTATACTAACGTAAGTAAAAACATTAAATAGACTTTGTGCAGCTGTTGAAGATATATTATACTAACGTAAGTAAAAACATTAAATAGAATTACAACTTATTAGTACATGAACAAGGTTTGCAAGTAATATTTGAAAAACTGGAAGTCATAATCTATGAATTAAAAGCAACATTACAAACATTTTACTATATTTCCCTTTCTTCTCTTTCTTCTCAAATGCTCTTTGATAAAAATGATGATAATTGAATTTTGTGTGTCTTTAAATCTTCCAAAATTCTTAGTAACCCAACAGCAAAAGAGAATTTATCGACAGTTTGGATGGGTTCCAAAGCTCCTTACAAAACTGTGCATTCAGACTAAACATGAACAACCAGTGAATTCAATACTGCTATTAGCATCCATATGGGAGAATCGAACCTACATTTAGATAATGTATCCCCAAAACATGGCACCTATCCTGATATTATTTCCATTTAGTTATAGGCACATGGATTTGTTAAGTTTCATTGTTGATCCCCACATATACAGATGGTTTTAGTGCTGATAACCTGGGTTTCAACTGAAAACATTACTTTATTCCAGTATATCTCAACTGTGAGATTTCTCTCACTTTGACCACTTCATATGATTTGTTGTTAGCAGACACCATTAGTGTCTTCTGAACTCAGTGTTTACTTAAACTAGAATCATGCAGTTGGTGCTGACATGTTCTCATGGGTGATTTTTCTGATTCATACTGGTTGTAACCATCTGTAATCTCTCTATTATGCTAGACCATCTTGTCTATTTCCTGTCCACTATGGTTGCTTTTTTCCACATTTCATTGTTCAAATTTACTAATAATCTGTGACATGTTAGATTTATGAACAGTGAATATTTCTGCAAATTTTCTCTGACTTTGAAATCTATTATAAAATTATATAGCCAGCTATCAATGTTCAGTAGTTGAAATTTCATGTTGTCCACCATCCATTGTTACAATGTGACATTAAAGATCTTTGAAAATGATGCTGCCCCCTTTTTACTGGTGCAATAGTAGAATATCTGAAACATCTAACCTGATACAAAACCTTTACATTCTGGATGAAAATTAAACATAAAACAATGTCTTGATGGTGAAAGTGAATCAAGTTTACATCTTTTCTTGGCAACGAGTATAGTGAAAACTGTCTATGAAGGTCATTTTATGGACCACAAAAATTGATCTTTTAATGACAGGTGTCTTTATACAGAGGTAAAAAAAGCAAGTAAACTAAAGAAAAGGAGCTCAATACTATCCTTTGTTAGCAGGTGTCCTGTATCAAGTGACCGATAAACAGGTTTCAATGTATACATAACTTCTCAGCTCAAATATCTTTAATAATGTACATAAAACAAAAATTCTCTTCATCACAATGTTTAGTTGAAGCCAAAAAATACAATATTTTTTCTCCCAAATATACACCTATCACAAATACTTATCATGTACCTTGTATCTGTGTTCTCCAAGATTGAGGATAGCATCACAATACATGTCAGATTTTCTGAGCTCTGCCATTTGAACCAGCAGCTCACTGGAGTAGTTTCGATTAATGAATATTTTCTCCTTTGATCCCATCCTGTTGGCCATTGCCTATCTCCAAACTGGTTTACTAGGATTACTGCCAACAGGCCCAGTCTGGAAGCTGAAATAATATGTTGCCCATAACTCTCCAAAATAAAATATGACAAATAAATAAATAATGACATATGATGATGTAGGTACAAAATATATTTAACTTGCTGTATTGTGTAACCAATGTACTCTGGAGAGGGTAAATATAGGTTGTACCTGTCACCCCATCCAAGTGAAACTATTAGTAAAATACTGATGTTGAAATTCATAGGAATGAAACCAGCCTATAAATCACATTTACGAGACTACACAAACAAATTTGTCCTTGAATGAATAAGTCTTTCACAATAAATTTGAAAATGATATAAAAATGAAGCAAACAAATATCCTTTATAAGCAGACATACTGTTTGCTACAAAGTTGACAATATCAACAGTACTTGAAAGTGTAAGACAAAAATCTGGAAATTATACTATATTTTCTAACCAGCAAAAAAAGGTCACTTCTCGTCAATTTAAAGTTGATCATGGACCTTTGGGCTCTTCATTCCTTTTAGTTTTCTATGTCTCTTGGTCACTCTACATGCAAAACCTCTTAAGTACAACAGATGCAAACATAAATTGCAAAGAAAAAATGGCAGTTTTCTAAAACACAGTATCAAATGTTATGCTGTAGATGTTCCTTGATCTGATAACTTCTGCACATTTATGTCTACAGTACAGTGGACTCCCTGTTATACAGTGCCCCCCTGCTACCACCTTCTCTACATAGCCAATTTTCTTCGCACCAGCTAGTTTGTGCATAATAGCAGCCACCCCATTGATATATACAGCCAGCATCTTGGTCCATAAATGTCAAATTTACTCCTCACAAGTGGTGACATTTTATCTAATACATGTTCAAAACCAATATTTAAATCAGATGGTAAGGCAGGTAATCTGATTATTTTTTCTGAAGTTGGATTCCAGAAGTCAGGTTTTTGTTACTAAGCAGGGTCCAGCTAGACTTACATTTTAGGAAGAAGTGGTTTCTTTTCTTCAGAATAGGCAGAAGTGAGAGCTGAACAGGGAGAAGCGGGAGCAAACCCCAAAATTATATATATATATATATATATATATATATATATATATATATATATATATATATATATATATATATATATATATACCCAGAGGTCTTGCTAGAATTTTAAAACTAGGAGTTCTGGTTAATTTTTGTACAAACATATCACTAGTCTGAGTTTTCTCTGACCCTTGTTGCCTCATTTTTTATATTTGGCCATTTATGTTGGGATGTAGGGTCAGAGTCCAGTCCCTACTGAAAAGTTGGAATTCGCCGACACCATTTGGTGTCGGCATGGGGTAGCCTCTTATTAGCCAGCCCAGCAAACTTGAACGACCTTTCATCGAGATATACCTGCAAGAAATCGATAGGAATATGATTTATTTCCTAAAAAATCATGAGCATAGCATTTGTCACGTCTTTAATCCATTGTCCTGCCAGGTACACTGACTGGCCTTAGACTGGATTCCTTCATGAACTCACTGTTTTTACCAAATCCATACATTTTTTTAATTTATTCATCCATTAATCCATCCATGGATAAACATAAAAGACAATAAAATCAACCATTACAAACAATGCAAATTTTTACAACATGATACTTTTCAAACATTTATCAAAAGTAGTTTGCAAAATATGCATTAATTAAAAATTTCAAATTATATACAACCCCAACTTTTGCCTGCAGAAAAGAAGAAATATTACATTACCTGATAGGATGTAAATGAATAAATAGTTAAACAAGAGTCCCTTGCTGGGACTGATGCTGCTCTGTCTGAAAAGAATCTGCAAGAATTTAGTTCTTTTAACTACAGAATGCTGAAACCATATCTTATATTCTGGAGTGATAATAGACTCAAATTAGCCATTGTTGCAGCCATACTGAATGTAAGATTGGTTGTATTTTCATTAAGGATAAGACTTCTGGTTGAAAGCCCATACTAATATAACCATCCATTCATAAGTAGTGATAAGATTTTCAAAATGTTCAGTGTAACAACTATATTTGAGATCAGATCTACACCATTTTCTTTCAGGATCAGCGAGATATGATAATCAGTTTTCTGCTGAAACCCCTATGTCAATAAGACTTTACATTTTAAATGATTAGCATTAACAACAGTTTCTAAATAGCTGCCATGGTGGCCACACTAAATGTCAAACTCGTATCATTTTCATGTAATGCAAACTAGACATTATAAGAATTCTAGCAAAAACCCAATGCTGATATGAATTACCATCTAGGAGAAAGTAGCAGCAAGATTTTCAGGATGGCTGCTGTGGTGGCCATACTGGATATCAGATCAGCACAGTTTGTATTCAATACCAAACAGATACCATAAAATGTCTTCCAGTGAATAACTTCATATGACCATCCATTCTGGTGGAGTCTTCCAGTGAAACCCCAAGCTGATATGACTTTCTGTTCAGGAGAAGAAGCAATACCGGATTTTCAAGATATCTGTCATGGTGGTCATATGACATCTATGGCCATATGGCACCGTTTTCATTTAGGAAAAATTAGACATTTTAGAAAGTCTTGGAGTGAAAACCCCATGCTGATACTATCATCTATTTTGGAGTCAGGATAACAAACTTATGCTAATGGACCAACAGGGAGATATAAGACAACAGACCATCCCATAAACTCTTCCATTCTATTACCAGTAAGCTCAAAATTGGAAACTAAATAACTGGTACAACTTAAACACATTTCTCTGAAAACTAATAATGATATATTATGATTCATTGTCAAGGACAATGTTCACAAGGAAAACATTCCCTTCTTATGACCATGCCCATTTCGTATCTAAATAATCCTGTTTTATAAATTATGTTTTCTTTGCCTAAAATGGAGTATGTATTGCTGTCGCTCTATTATTGGTTGATAATTAACATAAAAATTTTAGCAAAAAGAATCTTTTGAGAGTTTTTCCTATTTGCAGCTGGAAAAAAATATAGGTTTGGCGATGCGCATTAAGAAATGTAAAGTTACTGAATTTTTCATATGGTGTTTCCATGGGTTTACAATGGAAGCTTAATTGGCACAACCAGTCCTACAAAGAACGACAACCAACTAATAATGCTAATAGAGTTGTTCAGAAACGCGTCTCGCTCCCACCGGGATTCTAATAAATGGATACAGTATCTGCCTTTTTAAAACTTGCTGTCATAAACATATTCATCTCTCTATATGTAGCAGAATACGCATTTTCATCCTAAAATAAAACTGTATCGAAAATAGGTTGTTCGGCAACTTGAAAAATCGGCAAACGATTGCATCAACTAGGTTATTGACTTTATATAGTCTACTGTGTGAATCAATAAATAAATACTATGATTACTTGCTAGCTACATATATATCACTAATTTCGCGGATTAATGCACAAAATTTATGGAATTTTATCAAATTTTATAAGCACCTAGACAATGGAATCCGACATTACTTCCGGTACATGACTTCCGGACATGTAGAATAGATTTTGGAAGCATAAACTGCATCGTAACTTTCCCTGAGTAGAAACTGATCCTAATGTAATGCCTGACACTGGTGAGAAGTAGTGTGTGTATATATATATATATATATATATATATATATATATATATATATATATATATATATATATATATATATATATATATATATATATATATATATATATATATATATATATATATATATATATATATATATATATATATATATACCTAATTCAAACCTGGAATTATATTACTATGATTTAACAAAAGACTGTTGACACATCAGCATTCCGAAAGCTTTGGATATCTTCTGGACTTTTACTGAATTGTATTCAAGACTTTAAATTCTTAAGACTTGTGTCTGTAATTCTTGGATTATTTTGGATTTAATTCGCAATACCGTAAGTTCTTTTTATCTCATGTTCACTTTGTATTCTATGTTAAATTTTACAAAGCTTGTTGTCTTGTCTTTCACTCGTTTCTTTACTTATTTTAAGAGCATAGACTCGTAACACTATATATATATATATATATATATATATATATATATATATATATATATATATATATATATATATATATATATATATATATATATATATATATATATATATATATATATATATATATATATATATATATAATGCCAAGGGATGATTATATAAGACAAATCTTCATAAAACACATATCTAAAAAAGGAGAGAGGGAGAGAGAGATTCAGCATACCCCACTCTTTGTCCATGTAACAATGATGGCATGGCTGTAGTTAAGGAGATTAATAATTGGCTGTTTTAGACAGGAACATTTATAATACATACATATATGTGTTATAAGTAGTTAAGTGGGCCACTTTACCGTCAATGGGAATTAGCATTACAAGACCCCTTGGGCAACTTTAGCGTCAAGGGAAATTTAACATGGAGAAAAATCGTGGGCAACTCTAGGGACAATGGGAATTTAACATAGAGTTTGGGTCTGTCTAGGGACAAGGGAAATTAACATGGGGAATAGAGTTTGGGCTTTTGGGATTTTTTTTTTTTAAAAAAGTTTTTTTAAATTTAAATTTAAATTTAAATTTAAAAAAAGGGGTAGGCAATGGAAAGGCTATCTCTTTTCGAGAAATATGGCTGGCCCTGAAAAGGGCCTTTGGGTTTTCTTCTGCTTCTAGTTTCTTCTTTTTCTCCACCAAGTTCTTATTTTATCTCCAACACTCTTTCTCTTCTTTTCTTTCTTTCTTCTCTTCCTCCTCTTCTTTCTTCCTCTTCTCATTTTCTTCTTCTTTTTCAATCTTTTCGTTCCATTTGCTTATTCTTATTTTTTCCTCTTCATCCTCCTTCTCCTCCTTTGTCTCTTTCATGACACCACTAATCTTGTCCTTTACCTTTTTTAAGTTATTAATTTCCATCTTTACACGATGGGGACTATAGGAATAATGGTCTTCAACCAGTCTTATCAACAGCTGCTCCATCATTCCTAAGTTGTCTAAAACGTCTTGTAATGTTTGTATTTTGTCCATTTGGTTAGAAGCCATCTTCTTTTTTTATTCTTTGCAGAATGGTTTGAACGACGAATACTGTGGGTTCTTATACTTAAAGCGCGTACGTGAAGGAAAACATCCCCCTAAAACGTAAAATTGATCTTACCTAGATCATGACCAAACAACGCGCGGACGTGAAGGAAAACATCCCCTACTTTTTCATTTCATATAATAAAACCCAAACTAACTCTCCACATACGCTAAGAAACAATAAACAAATCCATAATCTACTATCCACACAATCGTACGTGAGCGGGTACAAACACAAACACACAAACACAAACACACAAACACATACGCTAAGAAACAATAAACAAAATCCATAATCTACTATCCTCACAATCGTACGTGAGCGCTTACAAAACCCTAACTATACTCTCCACATACGCTAAGAAACAATAAACAAATCCATAATCTACTATCCACACAATCGTACGTGAGCGGGTACAAACACAAACACACAAACACACAAACACAAACGCTAAGAAACAATAAACAAATCCATAATCTACTATCCACACAATCGTACGTGAGCGGGTACAAACACAAACACAAAAACCCAAACTATACTCTTCACATACGCTAAGAAACAATAAACAAATCCATAATCTAGTATCCACACAATCGTACGTGAGCGGGTACAAACACAAACACACAAACACAAACACACAAACACATACGCTAAGAAACAATAAACAAAATCCATAATCTACTATCCTCACAATCGTACGTGAGCGCTTACAAAACCCAAACTATACTCTTCACATACGCTAAGAAACAATAAACAAATCCATAATCTACTATCCACACAATCGTACGTGAGCGGGTACAAACACAAACACACAAACACACAAACACAAACGCTAAGAAACAATAAACAAATCCATAATCTACTATCCACACAATCGTACGTGAGCGGGTACAAACACAAACACAAAAACCCAAACTATACTCTTCACATACGCTAAGAAACAATAAACAAATCCATAATCTAGTATCCACACAATCGTACGTGAGCGGGTACAAACACAAACACACAAACACAAACACACAAACACATACGCTAAGAAACAATAAACAAAATCCATAATCTACTATCCTCACAATCGTACGTGAGCGCTTACAAAACCCAAACTATACTCTTCACATACGCTAAGAAACAATAAACAAATCCATAATCTACTATCCACACAATCGTACGTGAGCGGGTACAAACACAAACACACAAACACAAACACACAAACACATACGCTAAGAAACAATAAACAAATCCATAATCTACTATCCACACAATCGTACGTGAGCGGGTACAAACACAAACACACAAACACAAACACACAAACACATACGCTAAGAAACAATGAACAAATCCATAATCTACTATCCACACAATCGTACGTGAGCGGTTACAAAACCCAAACTATACTCTCCACATACGCTAAGAAACAATAAACAAAATCCATAATCTACTATCCACACAATCGTACGTGAGCGGTTACAAAACCCAAACTATACTCTCCACATACGCTAAGAAACAATAAAGAAACCCATAATCTACTATTCACACAAACATACCTTAGCTCTTACAAGCACCAACACACAAACACATACCCTCACACTATCTTAGAAAAGAGTTAGTGTTTATATTCACACTACTCTACCTACACATTGGCAAATTGATGGTTATTTCTTTTCTAGAGTATTGGGTAGCCCTGAAAAGGGCTGTTTTTTTGGAACTTCATGGACACCTGGTTAATGGTGGCACCTTCCAGGCCTGGCGCCACATACACATCTTATCCCCCAGTTACTTTTTACTTTTTTGGGGGAGAGAGCAGAGGCAGGATATGTCGCTTCAGAATCCCAATTTTCGCTCTCTGGGATTCTGAAATTTATTCTTCTTCTCTTCTTTTCCTTCTCCTCCTCCTCCTCTTCTTTGTTTCTTCTCTCCTCCTCTTTGTATCTTCTTTCCTCTTCTTCTTCTTCTTTATATCTTCTCTCCTCCTCTTCTTTTTTTCTTCTTTCCTCCTCCTCTCTTATCCTTCCCTCCTCCACAATGGCTTCCGCGGCCAGTTCATTCAACAGGCGCCTGGCATATTCCAGATGCACATGAAGTTCCAACAGTTTAGAGAGTCTCGTGTTCATTTTTGGTGTTGATCAATCAACAAGGGTAGCTAGACTGCCCAGCGAGTTTCAATTTATAGTGAAAGCGCGGACGTGAAGGAAAACATCCCCCTAAAAAACATAAAATTGATGTTACCTACATCATGACCAAAAACAACAACGCGCGGACCTAAAAGAAACACTCACTCACTTTTTTATGCTACCCATCACTATTTTAAAATTTTTTATAAATCACTTCATTAGACTATCCACATACGCAAAGCAATACAATCTAACTCCAAATATACACCTCAAACACCAAAAAAAACCAACATGATTTTAATCTACTATTCATACCAACTTACTTAAGCACTTACTAACACACAAACACATACCCTCACATTTTTTAAAAAAGAGTTAGTGTTTATTTTCACACTACTCTACCTACACACATTGGCAAATCGATCGTTATTTCTTTTCTAGAGTATTGGGGTAGCCCTGAAAAGGGCTGTTTTTTTTGTTCGCTATGGCATTCTTTTTTTAGTTTCTAAGAATGCGATGTCCTCTGAGGATAGACTTTCTGGCGATAGGTCTGCTTCTTCGGAAAGAAAAGAAGAACTCTTTGGTGTCGATACGACAATCGACAAAGCCTCTGTCAGCTTCAGGTTGCTGCTGCTGTTGTTGTTGTTGTTGTTGTTGCTGCTGTTGCTGCTGTCTCTGAAGTCTGTACTTCTCTGTCCATTCTTCTTTTTCCTTGTTCATTTCTTCTCTGAAGAGCTCTTCTATCAGGTCTTCAGTGATTTTTAACATTCTCACATTCTCTATTTCTTCTGGCTTCGGTATCAGACTGTGTCTGACCCTATGCAAATTCACGTAGGCTTCGTTGAGTTTAGCTAGTTTGGAGCACATCTTCTTAGGAGGATGAGTCGACAATGGATGGTTAGACTGGAAACAACCCGGTTCTTAAAGTCAAAGCGCGGACGTGAAGGAAAACATCCCCCACACGGTTTTTGAGTCGCAACGTTTAGTGAGTGTCATGAGAGGGATAGTAAGAAATGAAAGAGCATCAATCCAACATTCTTATAGCTAAACAAAAGACAAAGGCATTTTTTTCAAAACACAACATTTTTTATTCAAAAATCACTTAACACTAAACAACAACTCTAACATTTTTAACAATAATCCAACAATATAGCATCAAACAATTTTTTCAAAACACAACATTTTTTATTCAAAAATCACTTAACACTAAACAACAACAACTCTAACATCTTTTAACAACAATGCAACACTAAAAGTTTCTCCACTAGGTAAAGAGGGATAACAGTCTTCCATGGTTTCTAGTAATCTAGGATGACTTCTCTCAAACTGTTGATTTCTATGGTATTATCGAATTCTGCATACAGGATGACGTTCACCGTTTCATCAAGGTCTCGGTCTTTAAACTGAATTTCCACACGAATCTGGCCGGATTTTATAGGGTGGAAATGTCCCTCGTCGCTGCCTTGGTCTGGAGTGAAATCGAAAGCCCACAAAGCGTAGCCTCCTGCATAATCCTCGTACGTAATACCGTGACTGGTATTGGTTTCTAACTGTCCGGTGGCTTCGTACAGGGACAAGTACGATCTCAAGTAATTCTTCTTGGTAAAGTCAGGTTCGAAAGGTCGGGTACACAAGGTCTTGCCATCGCGACTGACTTCGATTTTGGACACGCCAAAGTGTTGAAAGTAGAAAGGATTTTTTTCGGCAGCTCCGTTGAAGGCTGTATTCTCGACGATACCAACGATCAAACGTTTGGGTAACTGTCCTTGGAACAGATGATCTTCGATCATGGATCGCTGTCCCTTGGGAATGGTGAAGGTTTTCACTTCCACGCGTCGTATGGGATACTTGGCGGTCGTTCTGCTCAACGTCTGACTGATGTCGTTTCCCACTTTAGGTAACACTTCCACACGGCGTACGTAGAGTCTGGCTTCTAGGATTTTGGTTTTGTAACCGTCACTATCAGCCATCAAATGGAAAGCGGCACTGCTACGATTCAGTCTCAGACGGACATCCACCCCGTTCAGCAAATACTTTTCTTGCAACCACATGTCCAAATGCAAACGATCCATCAGTTCTAAACTTGTGTCGGCTCCCGTGATTCTCTTTCTTCGTTCTACAAATCCATCATTGTTGTCTTTCTTTTCATCAGTTTCCAATATTTCAAACTTGGTAGGTTCGTCAGCTTCCCATACCACACAGGCATTGAGATGAGTGTTCTTGGCATCTATTCCGTACGTCAAGAGATTTTCCAGGTAGGCACGATAAGGGTAAGTATCCATGCTGCTACTGACCAGTTTGTTATTCAAGTACAAGTCCACCCCACTGAACAAGGAATGCATGAAATTGTTGACGGGAGCTACTGCTTCATCGTCTATAGCACCTCCAGTCTTATCTAGAATTTTGACTTTCAGGTACAAGTAACTGCTATTCAGATCGATGTAATCTTCGGGCTGTCCTTTGATTTCAAACTCGATGGGAGCGGAATCGGTCAGTGAGGAGACCGGGTGAAATTCCACCCACTGGGATTCTTGCATCGTCATCATCGTGGGGGGCATGGCAAACAGGTCCAGTTTCGTCTTGGAACAAGCGCAAGATTCTCGGTGCATCATTTTTTTGTCTCTTTTCTCAATAATCGAAAACGTCTAAGTCTCGAACGGTTCTTCTTTTCTTGGCCTTTCTAGCTTGAAGTCTGGTGAAAGGGTGTTTTCTTCGTCGTCTCTTTCTGCCTTGTCCTTGCTGAATGCCTGACTCGGTAACGTGCAGGGCATTTATAGGTGTTTCTCGTTGGCCTAAAATGTCTTTGCCCGTTTGCAGCAAGACATTTTTGCCTGCCCTCATGAAGGCTTCTTTAGGGTTTTGTTTGTCGATGATACCATTTTGGAGAAATTCTTTGCCTTGCATCAGTGCCGCATCTTTTAAGGCGTGCAATCCGCGTGTCACCATCGGTTTCAACACCGGGGCCACCGAACGAAAGGCCGATTTTAACATATCTCCTAAGCCGTGTCCTCGCTGTCGAGCAACCCCTCGGTACACTGGATACATGACTTACTTACGAATCGTGAGAGAACTGTTTTCGAAAATGGAGTTTCACCGTGACTTTTCCTTTGGTGAATGGAATATTTTGTCCCAGATCTCCTTTTATAGCAATGTTGACCGTATCCAAATACGACTTACTGACAGGCAAATAGTGAGGATGTACAAATTCGCGGTGGACGTGGTAAGTGTTTCCACCTTCCTCGTCAGCGCCCGTGGCAGAATCTACTTTGAAAGGAATGACACGCAGTAACGGTACGGAGGTGTGTCCCACCACGTTATACTCCACCACATCGGAGTACACAAACATCCAATTCAGTCCTTGGTTCAGTTCTACCGGGGCACGAAATAACTTGCTAAAAGACTCGTTGTCGTAAACGATGGGTAATTCGTTTTTCTTGATCATGGTCTTTCTCATGTCCATGTCTCCGCCCAACATGTCAAACAATTCAGGACAAAATAAAATGGACATGATTTTACTCCGTTCAAATTTCAGCAAGAAGCGACGAGCTGTTTTGTGGTACTCCATGGTGACACTTTTGTTGACATGCTCCAAAGCTTTCAGAAACACGACATTAAACCTGGAGGTTATGGTGCTGACCAAATGTTGACCACTAAAATAATAGCCTGGGGGAATGAACAAGTGATAGGTGGTGTACTTTTGATTTTGTGTACGGGTTTTCTTGTCATATTTGACATTGCTATCCATCCACTGTTGCATTTGCTCGTCATGAACTTCCACATCAAAAAAATTTTGATTGGGAAGGACATTGAGGACTTGGGTCGGGTGAATCATTTCTACTAAAGCCACTTCCCAATGGGCTTCGTGATCTAACTGGATGGCTTGAGGTAATTTGGCCGTGTAACAGCACAACGTGTTCTTTGGAAACACCTCCATGGAACTGTCAATGGGTAAGGTTAAGTAAAATTGGTTTTGGTGACTCATAATTCCAGAGTTCTGTGGCTGTCCGAGGGGATATTACTGGACGTCAGAGGCGTGTCTCCGTCTAAAATGGGGTTCTGGTTGTGGTTGAAGTGGTGACTGGCACTGGCACTGGACACAAGGTTCCCGGGGTTCCCGTTCGAGGTGAATTTCAGGGAGGGATTAGGAAGCAGGTAACCGATGCAACTGCTCAATAAAATGGTCCACAATTGTTTGTCTCCTTGTTGCAAACTCAAATTGGCGATGGCTGCCCCGATGACACAATACACCACGAAGATTTGGCAGAAAAAGACGATTTGCGTTTTAGGAACACGTTCTCCACACCACACCTACAAGGGTTGTTTTTGTAAATCTTGCACAGAAGAACTAAGTGAAGGAGGAGTGGTCAACGTAGCTGCGTCTGCTGTGTGAAAGGGCATGATGGTCACTTCTTTTTATAGTCGATGACTTGCGAAGCGTCGATCCAAGAATCGAAACTGGGTGGATATCCTTTCCAACGTACTTTGACTTCTTTGACACATCGTTTGCCCACTTCACGGGTTCTGCGTTCGAGAATGCTTTCGATGTCGTACACGTCGTCTTCTTTTTTGGTGACACGTTGTAACTCGGGCAAATAAAACGTTCCTTTGAGCACTTCTCCGTTCATGTCTTCCAATTTATAGACGGCAGGATGACGGGCATGCACTCGTCCAGTGACGCGAAACAATTCGGTCGTCCAGTTAGGTAAGTAACCTTTGTCGAAAGTGCGTTTGGTTTTGCCAATGTGCACCCAATCTCCTACGGCCAACGTTCCACTTTTCTCGGGGACAGCCCTCGTCGGGGACGTACCAAACAGACGCTCAAACACCAACACTTCGTTGTCGGGAGTCACGTCTTGCGGGGCACGTCCGATGCTTCGATGGTATGATTGGTTGTACGCTTGCACCAGGTGCGGTAAGATGTCGATGTACTTCAGAGTGTGGTGATGCGTAAAATATTTCCACATGCGTTCTTTCAAAGTGCGTTGAAAACGTTCCACGATGCTGTCTTTTGTTTCGGGATTCTCGGTGGTAAAAAAATGAATGTCACGTTTCTTTAATTCTTTTTGGAAAGCTTGGTTCAAAAATTCGGTGCCTTTGTCCGTTTGCCATCGAAGAGGGTGACGACCGCTTTGTTTCAACACCCGTTGCAGGGCTCGCACTAACTCGCTGCTCGATTTGGAAGTCAAGGGCACGACCCAGGCAAATTTGGAAAAGACGTCGATGACACAAAACAAATATTTGTAGCCACGATTGTAGCTGGCCAAATGAGAGACATCGGCTAAATCGGCTTGCCATTGATGATCGATGCCTTCCACTCGGGTGCGACTTCTGGCAAACTTGCGTCGAATGGGTTTGTGTAAAGTGTAGGTAGCTTGTTCTTGTAACCATCGTTGCACTTGAGGTAAACGGAGACTTTTCAGTCGCGTTTTGGCAGCACGATACAATTTTTGAACTCCTGCGTAACCTGCAGGATGGGAGGGATCGTAGTAAATGCTGGCTAAGACTTTTTCCATTTTTTTTGTGTTGGTTGGTGTGTTAATAAGACACCCACTCTTGGAGGATGCTACTCTTTTTCTCTTGGGGTATTTTCTTGGATTGCAATGCTTTGCGTGTGCGGCCAGCAATAGGTGTCGAAGAGGAGAAGGATGTCTGAGCGGGGGATATCGGTTTTTGTTTCACTTCTGTCTTCACTTCTGTCTTCACTTTCTTTTTTTCTTGTGAGGAAGAAGGGGTGGCCATCATCTTTTTAATCCATCCAATTCTGGAGGTAGGTGGTGTTGTTAACTTGCGTACTTTTTCTGGTGGAGTTTGAAACCCTTCCTCTTCTTCTCCTTTTTCTGTCTTGGTCACGGGTACTGGTGGTACTGGTACTGGTACTGGTGATGGTGCTGGACTTTTCATCAAGGTCTTAACATCTTTCAGAGTGGGTAGAGCTGTTTCGTCTAAAGCTTTCTGGTGAAAGAGTTGCAGTCGTTGCAAGAGTTGACCGTACTTTTGCGATTTTTCTGTTTCGGACAAATCTTGGCGATCCATCAAGGACTGCAATTCGTGTTGTAACTGGGACATCTCGCTCAAATGGGGATTGGGAGGTAAATGCGGGGTGTGTTGTTCTTGCCACCGATGGTATTCCATCCATCGTTTGTAAGGTACTAAAGCTAGTTTTCGTCCTTCCATGGGGTTGTCAGGGGTCGATTCTGAGATCTTGGAACTTCCGAGGCCTTTTTATCTTGCTCCCAGCAGTCCTCCCAACATGGTTCCCAAGACTCCTTTCAGTATGGGGCCTAACAAGAGAGGTAAAATACCTCCACGTTGCACTAACATCTTCTTTTTTTGACGAATGGGAATTTTCTTTTGAACCATTTGGCGAAGAACGTGACGATGTTTGCCTCAGCATTGTTTCTGGTGTTTGGACAAAGGGATCGTGCCTTTCAAAACGTTCAAACAACATTCGCACACGGTATCGATGACCTCTTTGGAGGCTGTTTGAATGAGTTTTTTTCGTAGGGGTGGAGAAGCTTTGGACACGACAGATAACATGTCCCCATGTTTGGCTAAACGTGGTGGCAGTCCTTTCCTTTTCTTTCCTTGGGGTTTTCTGGAGGGTGACATCTTTGAGTCTTCAGGAGCACCAAAAAAAACACTGATACCCGACTTGGTCACAGGCCTTTTTTATACTGGAACGCGTCGCCACTGATTGTCTTTACGTCGTATTAGTTTGAGCACAGGCATGACACGTCGTGCAGGGGTACGTAACGGACTAAATCGAGCCAGTTCTTGCTTGGACAAATCCAGCAAACTTTGTAACATGCCCGATCTTTCTTGAACTTTGATTTTGGGAGAAGGTACTTTGTGAGCAGCAGCCACTGCCACTAAATTGGAAGGTCCTGTCACTGGGGAAGTTCTTTTGGGGGTCATCAACGGAGAAGTTCTTGGTGTGATCAACGTCTCCAAGTACTCTTCAGTTCTGGGTGTCATTAACGGAGAAGTGGACAAACGTGAAGCTGCCGGAGACGCAGTCACCGCCGTGGCAGGTCGTGGTTTGCGAGTGTAAGGTTGCGTCCTAGCCGAAGTGCCTCTCTTGCGACTAGTTTTCTGTGGACTTTTCTTTTTCTGGGGTCTTCTTTTCTTTTTCCGGGGTGGTGGTGGTGTCTGGTCAGAGGAGGGTCCTGCCACTGGAGAAGTTCTCCTTGGGGACCTGGTCTTTTTCTTCTTGGGGCTTCGTTGGACTTTTGTCTTGGGGATAACTTTGGGGGGCATTAGGATCCCATCTTAAGAGTGAGCGAATGATGACCCCTCCTAGAGTACCGCTCCCTCCAGGTTTCAAAATGATTTGTTTTTTGGTTTGAGTGTCGATGCGGGGATCGGCCAGTTGGACCAACGCGACTTTGTTTCGATCGAAAAAGCGTTTGGTTTGATGAGGAATCTGAATGATTCCTTGGAGTAATTGACGTGCCGTCACCGTGAACCATCGTAAGACTTCTTTGAGACTAGCTTCTAAGACACGAGCTCGTGTTTGTGGATCTTTTTCTCGACTGATGCCATACAAGGCACGAATCAATTTGACGGGAAGATGCGACTGAAGGGACGTCATGTTCGCACTGAGAGTGAGACAGACGAAAAAAGGGTCTGAGGTTTTTATAGATTTTTTTATGGGGAGTGAAATGAAGTCGAGGACGGAGACGTGTACAGGACAGGCCCTCCGTCTTGGCACCAGTGGTGAAACAAGTGGATACGAAATCGCAAATCCTCGGGAGTCGTAGGTTTCAAATCGACGAGTAAATAGGCGTGTGGAGTTTGAGTGGCATCGTCGTACGCCTGAGTCAGCCAAGGCGTTCCTAACTGTTTGGCTAAGACTTGCACTTGCGATTTATCTCGAGGGGTTTTAAACAAGACCACGTAATGCGCATTGAGACTGATGGTGCGATGGGCTTTACTTTGTTGAAACAAATTTTGGGTGATGTAAACGACACTGGCATTACGGTGATGCCCTTTGCGCGTGAACCACAGTTTAATTTCTTCTTCGTCTTCTCCTAACATGTCGTCGAAAATGACCAAATGGGTTTGACGGGAGTCAGAGACGATGCCGTCGTCTTCTTTAGGAATGCCTTCCACAAACACGATGGAATCGCCTTGACTTTCTCGCAAGAGGCTGTACGCCGATTGCCACTCTTTGTAACACCACACGATTCGTTGAGGGGGTCGATCGATCAAATGATGTTTATGTTCGATCAAACGTTTGACGAATTCGGTTTTGCCTGAACCGGTAGGTCCAGCAATGAGCATGTTAAAGGGATGGCGAAGATACAAAGCCTCCCAACTGGCACGATCTAAGTGTTCGTCGATGACTTTGACAGTAGAGGAAGAGGGAGCAGAGACAGCAGAGGTAGCCATGGTGTGAGAAATGTCACTTGTGACACGAAAAAACAAACAAGACAAGAGTTTATATACTTTTTCAGAACACGTTTATTGAATGTTTCAAACATGAATACGAAAGACAAAAATGCATAAAAGCCAAAGGCTTAAGTACAAGAATAAAAGGTACATGATAACCATGAACGTGGAATAAACACAAGTGTCTGTACAACATGTTTTGGGTAAAGTTCTTACCAGTTCTATAGTAGGGGTAAGGTCACACAAGTGCCCTCCCGAAAGGGTCTTTCAGGCCTGTCTACGACAGTCCTATCCTGGGTGACGGGTTCTTCTGGCACCGTCACTAACACAGGTTGAAAAGTAACTTTTTTCCTTGAATAACTCTCGTGCATACTGGGCCACCTCTTGTATCCAAGCCTCAAAACCCTGGTCTCGGTGATGTCCAACATTTGACTCCTAACCAATCTGGTTTCTTCTTCGTCAACGACATGGTAAGTTACTTCAATGAACAATGAACTATCGATCTTGCCTAGGGTTCCTTTTCATATACAGACCAATACCGACGTGACCGTCCGGTAAGGTGAAGTGATTGGGAAGTCGCACTCGCTTCTGGTATACAATTTGATAGACTTTTTCCAAGGGTCGACTGACGATGTGGTGAGCGGGTAAACGTACAATCTTGTTCGGTTGATAGGTGGTCACTTTAAAGTTTCCATCCTCTCCCGATTGCAAGGCTTCTTTCAATACCCCAAAGTTGACCACTCGACTGGTACGATGATTCAGAGTCAGTCCTTTCACTTTGCACGTCGTGTGCACTTCTCCTTGTTTGTCCCGGTATTCGTAGCCGTAATTTTTGGGACCACCACTGACGAAACTTAGAATCTTGTCGTCGGGATGCTCGTCTGTCCAGGCTCCTAAACGGTCTCCTTCGATGTCAGGGTGCTGTTGAATCGGGTGATGGATGTAAATGCAACTGTCCGTGTCAAAGTACAGGACGCGTTCTTCTAACAGTTCTAAAGCTTCGTACAATTTTAAGCGAGCATGAGCTGTCACGTAAGCCGCAATGATGACATTTCCAAAAGGGTCGTCTTGTACAAAGTCCAGATCTTCTTCGTAATTGACCAAGATCAAATCCTCTCGAACGACGTCCACGTGTTTCATGTATTTGGTTTTGTCGTGAATCATCTGGAAGTAGCGGGAAGGTTCTGTCAAATATTCCGTCTTGGGTAAACACGGTCGTTGTGCCATTTTACCCCACAAGCAATTTAACATCACTTTGGCAAACGATCGCCTGCCTTCGTTTTTTCGATGTGGTCTAAAGAGATGCCTTCTTGTGCGTAGTATTTCTCTTTGAATTGTATTTGGTCTTCGGGAGTGTGACACCAGGAAGGATAGCCGCTGGCTTCTTGTTTCAGTTTCAAAAAGGCATCCACGTAGTCGGCGAAAATGCCTTTCTGAGTAGGGTCACCCTTGTGGTATTGTTGTGTCTTGGGAAAGTGGCAAATTTCGTACACTTCTAACAGTTGGTATCCCATGTCCAGAGCTTTGAACAATTCCACGCTGACCCAGGTTCCCGTCAAGGCACGTTCTTCCTGGCTGTGACGGCAAGGTTGGTCCTGGTTGCACGTTTCGGCACAAGTACGGCACAATGGAAACATCAGTTTGCCTTGACAATGGTGAGGTAAGACGGGATGGTATAGGTTCGTGGGAGGCAAAACTTTACACTTGATCAAGCCTTCGTATTGTCGAATGTTTTTCAGGTCGATGTGTTCCGTCAACAATTGAGGGTGCCCTACAGGAAAGCGACAATATTTGCACACGTAGGGATACAGCGAACACACGTCCAAGTATTTGATTTCTTCTCCTTTCTCTTCGTCGGCTTGGTACAGCAAACAGGTGGCATTGGTCCTTCCTCCGTACAAACTATCCCTCGGGTTCAGCGGGTCCATGAACTGGTAACTTTCCACGAGGCGTTTAAACTCGGGATCGGTTTTCAAACGGTGATCGTACTCGTGTTCCCACATTTCCACCACTTGGTATCCTTGCTGTTCTAACTTTAGGCGTCGCTGACAAGTGTCCTGGTACAAGTCTTCCATGGTTCTTTGCAAAAACTGATTTTTAGTGTCACGGTCAGGGTAACAGACGGACATCCGTGAAATAAGCAACCGTTAAACTCGTACACGATCTTGGGGTTTTCTAAGTCCCAGCCATCTACCGAATACGTTCCGATGGTCTTTTCGCCTCCTCCGTTGCGAACATGCTGAATCCATTTGTCTTCCTTGTCGCACAAGTAATGTAACCAACGTAGGGCTTTGACCGAGTATTGACGCTTGACATAGTGGGTCGTTTGAGGACTGATGACAGCCACGGTGTTTTCAGGCATGAATCTTTGGCGGTACACTAAGGAACACGCTTTGGCAATGGTGCAAGCTTCTTTCAAAGGATCGACCCCTCCGTGTTCCATGAACAGTTCTCGAAATTTTCCACAGCAACGCCGTAAAATGTCCACGTCGGAACGACAATACTTTAACATTTCTTCCTGAAAGTCGAAAGGGTCCGAGGCGTGAGCTTGGTGCCAAGCGTAGAAAGCTTCTCGTTGTTCGGTACGCATGTTGTCGGGGTCGTAATAGTGAGCCTCAGGCAAATGGGGTAGAACAGCATGTTGATTGGCTTCCGTATTGAAAAAGTGTGGAAAGTACCCTTTAGCCATTTCTGTCATTCCAAACGTTTTAGGCATTCGGCTCAAAGGCATGGCCAAGTAACTCATCGAATCTTTAAACTGTACTTGTCCCACTTGCATGAAAATGATTTTGGCTCCGTTCAAAATCACTTTAGGACGTTCGGTGCCATGTTCCGTATAGTACCTCAAAAGAAACTGTCCATCGTATCCGGAGAAATTGTGAGCCATCACTGTGGCATGACGATGACAATCTCCGTAACGTTCGATGCCCTCTTGGCTCCACGTCTTGTCGATGGGGTCTAAGACCCATTGGGCAAAATCGGCTAACGTGTTTGGTCCCCGAAAGATTTTTTCACGTTCTCCAGGAATCTTGCTGCAGTGAGGGCAATGACTGAAGATAGGTTCTTGAATGCACTTCTCGCACGCTCGATGAGCCACGCAGAAATTAGGAATGTGAATGCCAGTCTCTTGCATGCATTCGAAATCGAAAAAGATGAAATTGCCTTTCTTCTTGTGACCGTCCTCTTTCTCTGGTGGGGGTTGGTATTTTTGCACGTAGCATTGGTGTTCCAAGTCCACGATGTGGTGACAAATGTGACATTTTTTCTTTCCTCGACATACGTGTGCCTTGGCATTGTTGGTACGTATGCCTTGTCTACACGTAGGGCACAATCTCAGGAGTTGACAAGCACATTTCTGCTGTGAACCTTGTGTTTTCAAATGTTGTTGGTAACAGGTAGGGCTGACAAACGTGCGCAGACAAGTCGAACAAGGCACTGGTTCTTCGCTCAGACAGGGTGGAGAGGCCAAACATCCTGGGCATTTCCATCCACAATGCTTGTGTTGCTCTCGATTATTATAACCATAGTCACATTTCTCACAGTAATATCTGTATCCCAGGAATCCGGTGATACTGGTAATGGTATCGAAATGGTCATCGTGATGATAAACATGAATGTATTTTCCGTCCTTAAAGTCTTGGCCTCGAAACAACAGAGACCCGCGCATTTCTTGGGGTGCACTTTCAAGGTGTAGCGTGGAGCTAGGGCATCTTGCAATTTTTGCATCTCAGGAATGCCACAGGGTGTGTCTTTGGACAGGCCAGCTTGTTGCAACAGGAGTTCTGCTTCGTTTCGTTGTTTGGCTCGGTCGGATTGTTGAATAGTGTTCCAGGTTCTTTTCCATTCTACCGTGTCGTTCTTGTTGGCATAGGTTCGTCCCACCACGATGGCCCTAGCTAAACACATCTGGTCTTGAGGGTTGTTAATTCGGACGAGACTCTTTTTGGTGTTGCGAAGGTCGTCCACCAATAACATCTTTTTGCGTCCTGTCCCTTGAGGAAGAGAGACGTGGGCCATTTTCAGTGTGGCTTTACCATCGGTGATGTCAAACTGATCATTAGATTGTTGTACGTGTTGTATCTTGTCCATGACTTTGGAAGGGGTCAGTTCTGCGGGTCTGCTAAACTCGATCCAAACAGGGGATTTCAAACCGTCGTGATCTATGGATAGTGTCAAGCGATCGTCTTCTTTGGCTTGACATTGTCGCTTGAGTGCGGTGAGCAAAGAATCCCACATCTCGGTGATAAACCCTTCTGCTTTCTCCAATGGTACGTCGGACTTGAAATCTTTAAACTTCACCGTGTAGGTGTAAGCCGTGGTTCTAAATTTTCTAGTGGAGCGCTTTTCCGTCTCTCGAATGGAATAGTACTTTTCAGGGTTGACTAAGGGTGGTGAACTTGGTTTAGAGGGTTCGGATTCTGGTTCACTCATGTCCTCTTCAAAATCACTGGCATGAATTTGTGCCAAGATTTCAGCCCTGGTACGAGGCGATAGATCACGTTTCTGCCTCTTACTTTCTTCTTCTTCTTTCTTCTCGAATGAATGGGATCGTTTCATCTTGAGTGCAAAACGTCAAATGACTCAAGTTTAAACACCATAGACTAATTTATAGTCTTGGCAAACCAGCGTATATAAAAAGGGTGTGTGTCTTGTCCTTTCACTATTCATTTCACTCTCAAGCTGAGCACAACGATGGAAGAGACTACCCAGATGGAACGTTTCGTCAGAGCTTTGCGAGGGGTCATTAGAAAATTCTCTTCAGACCAGCCGACGGACTACTCTCCTTCCTTTCGAGATAAAAGTCAAGATACTTGCTATATCTGTCAGAAGAAAGGGCATTGGTCTTCAGAGTGTCCAGACCGTCAAAAAAGAACAAAAACAGGGGCTAAAAAAGACAAAAGTCAAGATACCTGTTATTATTGTAAAGAAAAAGGACATTGGTCTCCAGATTGCCCAAAAAATAAACAAGAGGAGTCAGAAGAAAAGAAGGATTCTTCAAAAGAAGAGAGGGATTCTTCGGAAGAAGAGAGGGATTCTTCAGAGGAAGAAGAGGAAGAAAGAAGACAATTCTATTTAAAAGAGGCAAAGAAACAGGAGAAGAAAAGAAGAAGGGAAGAAAATGAGGAAAAAACGGTGAAGAAATTCAAAAAACAGAGAGACTAAACAAGGAGAAAGAAGAAGTGTACGAACTTTTTAAAGTGTTCTGTGGTGAATTGTGAATTGGATTGTAAAAAAATGGATAAAAGAATACAGGAATGATATAAGGTAAGTGTCTTTGAGTTTTGATTTTAAAATAAGAAGCTACACTCACGCACTCATACACAGACACGTACTATAAGGGTAAAATGGGTGGGTTTATTTTTGAGTTATTGGCAAATTGAAATTGTATTTCTTTTCGAGAAATATGGCTGGCCCTGAAAAGGGCCTTTTTCTTTATGGTGTAGGAGTGAGTTTAACCAATCAACTTTAACTGCCTTAAGCCTTTGCCACGGCCAAGGCCTACTTCTGATGATTGGGTTGAAATCACTAAGGGTGGTACGACAGGCTTAGTCACAGGGTTGACGTGTTTAGCTCGGGAAGGTCGTATTCTCTTCGGTCGTGATAAAGAAGTCTGATACATTTGTTTCAGACTTCTTAACTCCGCTAAAATGTCCAACAGTACCGTAGCCGTTTGATTTTCACCCTCTTGTTTCTTTGCTGCTACTTCTTCTTGCTGTTGTTGCTGTTGTTTTTTTCTTACCTCTTCTTGTTGCTGTTGCTGTTGCTGTAGGAGAAAAGCTTGTTCCGCTTCCTTTTGTCGTTGCATAAATTTCTCCAATTCTTCTTTCTGTCTCTGTCTAAAATTCTCCACTTGCGGTAATGAAGAAGGTAACGAAGGTTCCGGAACAAATTCTTGCGAGGTAAGAAAATCCACAAAATCCCAATGTACCTCTTCTGAAAGTAAGTCCGGGTTCCCTTGGGCAGTCTCCCCTGCTGGTACACCCCAATGGATCGTTTTCTGAGTTTCCGTCATGTTGAATCACTGTCGCATAGACTGACTGCACACAAGCGCTAGCGAATCTATATAGACCAACTGACGTCACAGACTACTCTCTTCCGATTGGATGTGGGGTGACTGAATTTTGTAACGCGTGTTTGGATTGGTGAATGAACTCAATCCGTTTCAATCCTGCCTCTACCTATAAATAAGCGCAGTTCAGTGCATTGATTCACCTGTTCTCGTCGCTTCAAGATGTGGACCGATGTGCACTCTTCTACGCTTGTGTCTTCCATGATGTTCCGGACGGACATACCCATGTATGTCCGATCCAAGTGGGCCGTTGTCCACAGGACAAACACCAGCCTGTGGATACGTAGGATCTACGTAGAAAGACAAGGATGCCTGAAAAGAGTGATGATTTACGGACCAACAGTGAGACGTAGCCTAAGGACAAGAAGAAGACCAATGCGGTACCATTTATGTTAATGAATACATTAACATAAACCCAAAGGCCCTTTTCAGGGCCAGCCATATTTCTCGAAAAGCGATAGCCTTTCCATTGCCTACCCCTTTTTTAAATTTAAATTTAAATTTAAATTTAAAAAAACTTTTTAAAAAAAAAAAAAAATCCCAAAAGCCCAAACTCTATTCCCCATGTTAATTTCCCTTGTCCCTAGACAGACCCAAACTCTATGTTAAATTCCCATTGTCCCTAGAGTTGCCCACGATTTTTCTCCATGTTAAATTTCCCTTGACGCTAGAGTTGCCCAAGGGGTCTTGTAATGCTAATTCCCATTGACGGTAAAGTGGCCCACTTAACTACTGTTATATGTTTCTGTTTTAGCCGACAAGTTAAATTCAGTACAGTACAAAGAGTGCTAACACCAGCGAATATGTATCTAGCTATGATACTGTGTTTATTTTTAATGCTGGTGGTGTGTTTCATTCCAGACGAAGCATGGTGCGAATCAAACAAGACATGAAGACACCAACAAATGAATCAGAATCATTGATAAAGGGGTAATGTGAGACACTGATTTTTCCACGACATTACGTTTAAGCAACCAAGAGTTAAATATACAACCGCCAATCCAGTCGTGGACCAATACGAGTTGGACCTCATGCAGTTGACAAATATAGGATTAATGTGGTATCTGCTGACAGATCAAACTTTCAAAGTGAGTAACTGATATTGCTACTTTACAACCTTCCATGTCAGGTAATAAGCAAGTCGTGCATGACAATGTGAATCATGGGAAATTCTTGGATGTGCTATATTGGCTCTGTTTGGGCAAAATCTCAATCAACAAGGATTGCAGAATGAGCAGTTAGTAAGAACAACAGACCAGAGAGCGTGATGCATGAGATGACTGAGATTGTAAATGACCTGGACCAAACAATAACAAAGGACGGAAGCTAACGTAGAACAATAAGGACGCGCTGTCATGGAGGGATAACTTAATCTTCCGTGTCCTAGAAGAATCTAGACTTAACTTCAGTACGTCACAAAAACTTGCGATCGTTATGTAGCCAGGTGGAAAGATATGGAACCAGTGCTGACAGCACAGGAGAAAGCAAAGAAAAGTCAGACAACAAAGAAATGAGAATCAGAATTCAAATGACCGGTTACACTCAGACAGTCAATGCAGAAAGGACATGCTCCATAAAGCACAACTAACGGTACATATTAGAGAGAACGTTATGGCGGGAATGAAGAAAATGAGGAATCTTCTGAAACGTTTCATGCAAGAAAGAAAAGCCTAACTTAAGTATGACTAAAGAATGACCAATAGCTGTCAATATGTGTACGATGAGGTGTCAAACAAGTGTTTTAGTGCAAAGTGACAAGGGACACAGCCTGGACCCAACGTCGGATAGGCAAAATAAGACGATGACATTAATATGAAAAATTACTAGGGATACGGTCTGGACCCAATGTCAGATAAGGCACATTAAGGTGATGACATTAATATGGAAAGTGACTAGGGACACAGTCTGGACACAACGCCAGATAGGGTAAAATAAGACGATGGCATTCATATCGAAAGTGACTAGGAACACAGTCTGGACCCAGTGTTAGATAGGGTAATAATAATAGTGTCCGTTCTGCTGGTACTGAAAATGCATATATGGATTATTGTAATGTCATTTATAATAATGTCAAGGCAGCTCGAATTTGTATTGAATCGAATATGTCTGGACTACGGACAAAGTTTAACGGATATGCATGATGTTTTGAAATCGAGGATTTTATAACTTCTTGGAATTAATTACGAGTCTGACGTAAATTTGGCTATAGCAGAATTTCATAAGGAGGAGTAGTTCCATCAATTTTCAGACGTTTTTAATACAATCCTGAAACCACATAATGATGGGACACCAAACTGTAAAACCAGGAGGTATAAATAACATCTTGTAAGGCTGAATTAAAAACATCTGAATATTGATGTATTTACCTTTAGTGCGTGACTGTAGATTGCAATGAGCTAAATATAGGTGTTGAAAAGTTATAAAATCAATCTTAATATGAAGCTGTTTACAAATTTGGGGTCATTTCCCAAAGGACAATTAAGTCAGATGGGTTCAGTTGTGACGAAAGGTAGTGTGAAATATGTCACGTGGGAGGTATTGCGACATAAATAGAGTAGAAAAAAAATTGCGATATAGAGCCGTAGGATGTATATAAGGACGAAGAGCCGAATAATTAATTCAATACTATTTCCTATGTTCTCGGTGCAATAACAGTCTGCAGTGTGTTAAATGTTGTGTTAAGACTTAATTTGAGAGGAAACATTTACTGCAAATATTTATTGGAATTACAAAGTGCTCATTGATTCTGAACTAAAGTAACATATTGGGATTAATGTGAATTCATTCAAAGGAGTTTTGGGCAATGCCATCGTGATACATCAAGATTGTGACGATTCATATTCAAGGATATTGGTACACCGGCCTATTCAGGACCGGAAATTCATTCGGAACACTCTATTATTTTGGACTAATGATATAATATTTTAGGATTATTTTCGGATTTAATTCTCATCTTAAATTTGTATTTTATAATTTAAAGAATTAAATTATTTGTTAAGTTTTACAAAGCATATTGGCTTTTCTTCTTTGTGTTACTTAGTTTAGGACCATAAAATCGGAACACTATTAAAACACAAAAGTTGGGGGAGGTGTTTATACAAATAATATACTTACATACATACAAACAAACAAAAAATCACATCACGCCAATGCAAAGAGTATCTTGATTTGCAAAAAGTTGAAACTCTGGAAAATGTTGCTCGCACAACTAATGTTTATTCCTTAACTCACAAAGTTTCATTTGTCACTAAGTCTTACTCTCAGCAGCTTATTTGTAAAATGTCATTTTAGTAGCATTCGACAAACCTTCAAATCTCAATTTGGCACAACTTTTAAGATTCAACATCTGAGAAGACTGGTGAGAATTTTATATTTCTTCCTAAGTGCACTTGTTGTACAAGAAAACGGCATGTTATTCCTAAAACAAATAAGCAACAGAATAAATAGTTATTCCAAATGATCTATTTTCAAAGCGGTCAAGGTTACGTATTGTACTGAAAACATTATATTTGGTGGGTCAAACAAACCCCAGTCTGATTCTGTTATGGAGAATTATAAATCGGTCAGGTCGAAGATTTAATATCAATTATTGGTAATTCTGCCAATCCTATCCCTATTAAAAGTGTACGGGACATAGAGTGCGGCTTTGATAATATCCATCTCCATTGTTTAAACTTGACATCATACTTAGTCTCAGGACCCGTGACAGTCGGAGCAATAATTTCTCTACTTATTGAGAGTATTAATTTAATATCAGGCAATGAATTAACTGGAGATAATGTCGTGGTTAACTAATTTGTAATTGACAAGACTTGTTTGGATCCAAAAGATGATTGTATTGAGAATGATATCCCTGATTTATACCTTGCTCGTGCAATTACCAAACCTATGGCAAAGAATGCTTTCGAAAATGATGTTTATCACGAAATTATTCCTTTAGCTTTAGATTTACTGTCAGAATAATAACGAGAACGTGGGAATTATTGATGAACATGATACGTGTTTCCTCCTTCATCGCAAGCAGCTATGACATAATTCATGTTGAAAGGAATGACTCTCAGCAACGGATGAGCTCTGTTTTCTACGACGTTGTACTCAATGATATCAGAGTACACAAATATCAAACTTAATCCTTCATTCAATTTGACGGGAAAGCAAAACAACTTCTAGGGTCAATCAATGCTGTGAATGTCTTTTGAGTGCTGTACTATGTTGATGTTTCTACACAGCATGTCGGGGCCCCGAGTGGCCGAGTGGTCTAAAGCGCTCACCGTTCCGGATCACTGTCATTACACCTCTGTCTGCGTGCGTTCGAGTCACGGGCTCGGCTAACGTGGGTACGTGAGAAAACCTGCCAGTAGCTTCTCGTGGGTCGGTGGTTCTTCCCGGGATTTTCCAGGGTTCTTCCTCCACCAGTTATACTGGACGCTATGTAGGCCTATAGCATATCGTGTGCTGAAAAATGGTGTTAACAACAACAACACAGCATATCAAAGAAACTGGGGGGGGGGGGATCGGATAGGTGGCGTTTTGCTGTTGTAAGATACATTTTAAGACGGTTAGCAATTTTATTGTGCTCGATCAGCAAGTTTTCTCCATTGCTTGGCCAGACTGATCTTTGAAAATAGCTGTCGAAATCTTGAGTATTAAAATAAAATCGTGAAGGAATTCTCATACAATAGACTGGATTCATAAATGAGAGGATAAGTTTGTCCAAGTGTTCATGAAATTGTTCGTTTAATATTTCGACGAGGAAAATAGTTTTATCTCCAACTATATTCTTGACTTTAGTGGCAAATAACCAAATTAGCTTCGCGATCCACTTGTATCGACTCAGGTAATTTGGTCTGGAAACAACATACTGTGTTGTTGTAAAATACATCCATAGAACTGTCACTAGGTAATGTTAAATATAAATGATTATCCATTGTTCCTTGGTTCTGGTCTGCGAAGAGTCACTCGTTGTCAAAGGTGGATGGTTTTTCACCTAATCCAGAAACGGTTGCTGCTGTGCTTGGAACAATAGTTGTTTTGACTGGCGTTAGCGAAACTACCTATTTTGCTGTTACTGTCGGTATAATTCTAGAAAGGAGTGGAAAAAGATAACCAATGCAACTGATGAGTAAATTAGTCCATAGTCATTTAACTTCTTGTTGGAAAATAAATATTTAAATGGCTGCTCCGATGAGACTACACACCAATAAGATCTGTCAGAAAAAATGATTTTTAGAGACACGTTCTTTATACACATCCACAGTGGTTGTTGTTGCTGTGTTTGCAGTTTTTGAAGAGGAGAACTCTAAGAAGGAGAGATAGTTACTGTGTTTAACGGCATGATGGTCACTTCTACTTCTTTTTATAGTTAATGACTCGTGAAGCAGCAAGAATCGTAACTGGGTGAAGATCTTTTGCAAAGAAATTTCTATTTTTGGAGTCGATTTGCTTATACATTACGTGTTCTTCGATTGAAAACTATTTTGATATTGTACACGGTATCTTCTTTCTTAGTCACTTATTGTAACCCAGGCACGTAAAAGTTTCTTTCACACTTCTCCATTCATATCTTCTAGCTTACAGTCGTATTTTTCTAATGTAAACACATTTCCCATGTTTTATTGTTTGTCTTCTTATATGATAAATATTTAATAGATTTCTCATTCTTTAATTACAGGTTTTGAAAACAGCACACAATTTTGAATGCTTTAAAATAAAAAAGTCTTTTCATTAAAATTTCTTCAGAAACATTTTTGACTGAGAAGGAGTGTGTGTGTGTGTGTGTGTGTGTGTGTGTGTGTGTGTGTGATTTGGATTTTTAACGTAGCTTTTAACAATTTTTCAGTCATATCGCATCCATGTCTGCATTGTGGCAGTTTATAGTGATGCCTAGCACTGGGGCATCATGCCGCAGACACGTAGCATGATGTCCCACCCAGTCACATTATCCTGACTCCAGGTCGACCAGTCCTAACACAAACCTCTTAATGCTGAGAGCCTAGCGAGGCGTCTGTTAGTATCATTTTTATAAATATTTGATATGAATCGGCCAGTGTTCAAACCCGTGACCTCCCGTATCCTAGGCGGACGCTCTAACCACCAGGTCGGTGTGACTGAGGAAGTGTAATGCTAATTAAATATACTGAGCAAAATAAAGTTAATAGATACATTTTAGAAAGTTTATGAAAAGAAATATACTGTCAAAGTTTTAATTTGTTTGGTTTTATAATTTACCTCCAAACCATGGTAAATTATAAAAATCCAAACAAATTTAGACAGTTTTAATAACCTTTTTCCAAAAAGATTGTAAAATTTTATGCAAAATATAAAGTGTTGCTAATCTTAATGTGCATGTTGTTGTAGGGTTTAACGCCATTTTTTCAGCACAAGATAGGCCATACATGGTGGCCAGTATAACTAGTGGAGGAAGAACCCAGGAAAACCCATGTAAGAACCACCGACCCACTAGAAGCTACTGGCAAGCTTTCTCATGTCACAGGTGAGATGGCAGTGATCCGGAACGGTGAGCGCTTTAGACTATTCGACCTCTCTGGGCCCCCTTAATGTACGTACTGTACTTACTATCTGTGTGTGTGTGTGTGTGTGTGTGTGTGCGCGCGCGTGTTTATGGCGTTTCTAATCCCCCATATATATACTTTGTGGACTCTTCTGAGATTTAATCCGTTATACTGTAAGATTTTGAAAAATTTTCCTTAATTATTTGTTGAATTTTACAAAACTTGTTGGTTTTTACTCTTTTCTATTACTTAAAGACCACACACACACACACACACACACACACACATATATATATATATATATATATATATATATATATATATATATATATATATATATATATATATATATACACACACACAGATAGATAGATAAATAGAGAGATAGATGTGTGTGTGTGTGTGTGTGTGTGTGTGTGTGTGTGTGTGTACTGCCTGTTGAATTCGTGATAAACGCTGCGTCAGCTTAAAAACAATTGTGATATCTCGCCAGCTCAGAAGACGAGGTTCCTGGAATCTGCAATGCAGTTCTACATTTATTCAGCTACATACGTGATGAAGAACATTTCCATTACTTGCAAAATGTATCGATTTTGATGTTAAGCTTGATGCATCATTTCACAAGATGCCGTTCTATGTTCTGAATGCCCCACCCACCCTCAACTTCTTAATTTCTCACCACAATAAATGAACTAGCTTTTGGAGGAATTCAACTAGTACCACTTAATGTACGTTCTCCACCAAGACGTCTGATTTGCGACTACGGTTGTTGCAGAAATTAATTATGGAACCCAGAAGGGTTACTTTAGGACGGGCATTTTGTGGGCATCTCAAATAGGGGCCGTCCATTTAGTACGTACGCATGGTGGGGGTTGGGAGATAACCCAAATGCATACGCTTGCGTATGGGGGGTGGGGTGTCTACTGATAATGTACGTGCTCATAGGAAACGGGGTGGGGTGGGGTCGGTGAAACCTCGATAATAGTTTGTCTACATTGGCCTTCAGATGAGCCACAGTTACGAAGCTTATTTCTTTGATGCAGCCGGACATTCAACGTCTGTGGACTATATGTTTTATAAGTTAATATTATTAATCCTTGATCATTTCTGGGTGGATTAAAATTAAATATAGTTCGTTCTACATCATTGGGAGGGGGGATGCGTCAAGCTTACGTACGCTGGTGGGGATGTAAAAAAGTACGCATGTGTACAGGGATGGGGGAGAGGTCAAGCTTTGCCAGATTTTTGCGCACGTACTAAATGGATGGCCCCATACTTCACAAACAGACATTCTCTTTGACGTTGGAAAGGTTGTCATGATTATTTCTAATAGCAATGCAAAGAAGGAGCATGTGCCATGATAGGCAAATAAAACTGACTTTAGGGCATCTTTACAGTCGGATAGCTCACGTTGCTCTAGTCGAAAATTAAACTAAAAGAATGACTGATCTACTTTTTTTTTTAAATAATTACCTGATAAAAAGGTTATTGACCGAGTATTAGAAATCTTCCAGCACCACGTGACCTCGGATCGACTATTTTTTTATTACCCACTTATATAATAACCTATACTTAAAACTAATTCAAATGAAGTAAGCAAGATGTTCTACTTTAAAGATAATACTTTCGATACGTTGTATTCAATCTGATTAAAAATCTGATCTCAGTTGTCCTACGTGTATATAATAATAATAATAATAATAATAATAATAATAATAATGAGGACTTTGTATAGCGCCTAATCTTTAGAAGCTCTAAGCACTTTACAACATTAGACAACACCTATAAGATAAGAAACATAATACTATTATTACAAAAACAAACAACACGAAATTAGAAAAACATTAAAAAATAAAAAAACATGCTGAGAATGTATCAGTGGGGATCTGATTTTAATTCGATGGCCTTTTAATGTAACGCATCGTGAAGGAACTAAAATAATTTGTCAGAAACAACCAAGACTTTAACGCTAATCTTTGCTATTCTCAACGGAATGAGGTTTGTAAAATGCAATTAGCTTTTAGTTAGTTTTGAAAGGGACACCACAGTGCTGTATAGTCTTCCATCGTTATTTAGTCAGAATGAGGCAGTAGTGCATGTGACCCAGATTAACGCAAGTGGTGCCCGTGGTGCAAGTCAAGAAGGTCAGCCTGTCCACCGTGTATAATTGAAAATCTCGTACACATATGGCACCAGTACTCTATGTATACTTCTTGGTCAAGGTCGTGTGCGAGCTAAGAATTTCCGGGCTTTCAACAATTTCCCAGAGTTCATCTGCCCCGATATAAAAGCAGCAGCAGCGTTCCTTCTGGAGGTTTCTGAAACAACCGAGACAACGACAGGTGAGTTCTCCATAGTCACCAGAACAAATTACAGTCTCGATCTCGCAAGTTCGACGAAGGTAAGTTCCATTCGTAATCAAGACAGCTAATATACTTCAAAGCTGTATTATCGGGGCAAACGGGATTTCCGATTTCCACAAGAATTTTGAACAGGGGACATCAACAGTACGGGTATATGTATCGGCGTATCAGTACCCTATTCTCACGGTAGAAATAATTCATATATAAAAGATGAAAACTGTCGTACCTGATTATTTATCAGTTATCTTCAATCCTGTATTCACTATATTAAATGTTTTACGGTTATTATTAGCATATAATATAGGTTCATTAATTCTCGTACGAGTTGGTAAAAGCGTCTAAAGTGTTTCATCTTCAATACTGAGATTAAGTGGAGCTAGACCAACAATTGTTTCTTATTTACTGTATCAAGTATTGCAACAGGGGTTGATTTTATTCTTCAGAATTATAGAATTTATGAAAATGGAATGTTTTCTGCATAATTTAAATGCCTATTTAAAAATGAACATATCATTAAGATATAATTTTGAAATAAATTCACATGAAGCATTCATGATTCAAACAAGGACACTGTCCAGCATTTTTAGTATATGGTCTTTTTGGTCACTTTTTGTAGGTTCTTCACCCTGTGTTATTTCAAGCTGAAATGTTTATTATTGCTACTTGTGGTTATATAGAAATGTTTTGTGAACATTCAGCCTCAAGAATAAATCAAGCTTTTATCTGTGTTTTTTTTACTATGTGCCCCCAACATTTTTTCCCCCATGAAATACCATATTTTTCAGCATACACAGGTTGAAATTAAATGTAACTCTTACATTGATTGGAATGTTTTCTTTATAATTTGAGGGTGCAGATTTAAAAAAAAAACGTCTTTGATATCTTTTGAAATAAATTAATAGGAAGCATTCAAATGCATGCACCTTCCACCATTTATCAACAATATTTTGGAGCTGCCATGTTTGCAAATTTGTGACATCCTGTAATTTCATGCTGAAATTTGCATATAGCTTACTAATGGTTAGATAGAAGAGTGTTGTGAACATTAAGGTTTAAGAAAAAGTTGACTTTTACATGATCCAGGTACTTCTGAAACCTTTCTTTCTTTGATAAACTCCCAGTTCCTTCCCTATCCCAATATTTTTGCATGAAATACCATATCCTTGAGCTGTCACCAATTCGAAATTATATCTATTACTCATAAAACCAATACACATTGTGCATATTCTTTACATTGTTCTTGTACATATACACATTGATCTGAAATCAGTTTAGTAAATTGCCATTTTTTAAAATTTTGTTATAAGATTACTTTATTCATATATACTACATCTTTTTTTAAAAAAAAATTAGCTACCCAAAAAGATACTCAAATATGGAATTGGAGAGAGAAGGAACTGGCACAGCGTGGTATTCAAATATGTGCTTAGGTTCTATAAGTAGGTAAATGCTGTAGATCGTTTTCTTTCAGGATAATGTGACTGGGTGGGACATGATGACAGATGTCTGCAGCATGATGCCCAAGTGCTAGACATCACCACTGCCATGTAGCAATATTGCTGAATTCTTGTATATTGCTGCAGTAAAAATCCAAATCTCACACACAGACACACATGCACACTCTTTCAGATTTTGCAAAATGGATCAATTTTTACTGCTTATTCATCTATACTAAATAGAATTTTTGTATTTTGAATACCAATGTCACAAGATAAGAATATTGCCTAGAGTTGATGGCTTGACAATGATATCTCAATAATTCTTAATCACATGTCAAATCTAACGGTGAAAATACATTACACAACAAAAGTTGTACTAAAGTGATTTAATAAATTTAGTATAATTATTAACATTACATTTGTAGCATCTGATTTCTTGGTACACTTTATATACACCTGCTTTTTTCATGAAATGATTTTTTGTGTTTTTATACTTGATTTATGTCATAGTGTGGTAATTTTCACCATTTTTTTATGTAGTCACATGTCTGCAAACTATATCATTCTTGGCGTCATTAGTGACCTTTGATAATGACAATTTGGATGATTCATGCAAATATTTGAATACATTTCACCATTATTCTCCTAGAAAGAACTCAACTAATTCAAAAGCAGACATAGGTGAGCATTTATGTTTGTTTTAGTTTGTCTTTTTTCTGAAAAATTCTGTTGTGAATTATTTCCACTGAATATGTTGCATAAAATCTCCAATGTCATTTAAGCTAGATTTGGACAGCTGTCCCTCCAACTATTATTACATTCAGATGTAATAATTTCTGCTTTTTACATATGAAAGCGGAGAAGGTACCAGGTCTAATGAGGTTGCCGTTTTGAGAAAATGTTAATCTTGATTCCAGGCACCTGTTGTTACTATATATTACAATCATCTGCTGTTTGGATTACTGATATAATTGCGATTATGATATCTTTTGACATATCATCAATTATATGAGTGTATAGAGTGCATGATTACAATATTCTGGGATGATGTCAAGGTTTCAATACAACCTAAACCTATTTTTTGGCATACTTTTGCAATGAGCAATGTTCAAACAAGGTTAATCATGTGACCATGCTTCTATCAGCAAGTCTATCTTATTGAGCCAAGTGGGATGTTATTCTGCTTTCAGTATGAGAGTACAAGACTAGTATTTGGATAGGGGATTAATTGAAGAAGTTAATATGAAGTTTCTATTCATTAGTTTTTTTTCTTGTCTGTTTGCAGAAAAGAAAACATGGTAGAACAAATTTGTTGTTAGTTAAGATATTATAAACATTGCCAGTCTCTGTTTTGAATGGAAATAGTGGTTGACAGTTTAACTTTGTAAAGCTGCAGCCTAGAAATGTGCAAATGTGTCAGAGCACTTTTTTCTGTTAAAAAATGCCAATATTTTTAGTAAGTCTACATTGAAAAACCCCAAACCACTTTGTTGTCAAGTGCATTTAGTTTCATTGGTCACCATGTGCAAAACACATAACAAACTTGTATTAATATCGGTGTTGAATACAAAATATCCTCAGTGCGTTTTGTCAGCAGCCTGATGCTTTAAGTCCTATATGGGTGGTGACGCACATGTCCTAACAAGCTTTGCCTGTAATTTCATTCTGGGTAGCCAGTATGAACCAAAATGGACACAACAAAGCTTTGCCTGTTAATTTCATTCTGCATAGCCAGTATGAATCAAAATGGACACAACATAGCTTACAGCCTTACGAAAATTGGAAAGCAATGATAGAAAAACTTTTTTTTGCAATTGTATTTCAGTAATAATTTTTATTTATATTTATATGCTTTAATATATATGCCAAATAACCATTACAAACTTAATTTCTTTGTGTCATTTAAAAACATCTGAAGAAAGCCAGGTGACAGTAAAATTTGACAGATTTACAGAGTGCTTTTACAATGTTACGTTTTTTTTAGTTTTGATTGTTACAGTTATTCATGGATTCCAACTTACTGATATATGTGTTACTATGATAGCCAAGTTAAGCAAATGTTGCAGTAATATAAAGTTGTTCCACTGTCTGTGTCAGCAGCCATTTTTGGTTTTATGTTTATACTCTATGATTGACAGAGACTTCTATTAGGAAGCAATAACAAAACTGTTTGAATATGTACTGATAACAATATTAAGTACTGTGAAAATGCAGCCTTCTGGCTATATGTACATTCTTTTCTCAGTACATTTAGTTTTATGAAAAAGTTAAAGAAAAAAATTGATGCCCCGTTTAGAATTTACGGATGTGGGCATTTGTAAGAGACAAGTGAGTGAAACTTTTTTATAATAGCTTTTATAGACGATAGTTTTAGACATTTTGACAAAATATTTTTCTTTTACATTTTGAAAAGCACAGAACAGTATTAGTATATAATTGTATTTATCAATTTAAAATTTGTACACCCTCCCCCCCCATCAAAGTATAGACTTGGAGCTGTCCTTGCACAATGCAGTGGCAGATCAAATTTATGCAACCCTCTTGAAGCCGCAACTAAAATGGTAATAACTATTTATCAGGCTCAAATGAGCACAGATCCATGTCTTAGGCTACAATGCAAGATATCCACTCTGGTAATTTTGTTGCTTGTGTGCAGTGTCATGCTTTGAACTACAGGCCTTTCAAATTCTATCACTAGTGAGAAATGTCAAAATAATGAGGAGACAAATGAAGCAAAAGAAAATCTGTGTGCTACTATTTTGAAAGCCATGGTCACATGTTCTACACATCAGAATGGTCTCCTTTGCTATTTACATACGACTAAATTTACAATGCTAGATCAAAACAAAATAAAAAATTGTAATTTTATTTTCAGCAGTAAATTTATAGATTTGATAGATGCTGTTTATAGTTTGTATAAACATTTAGAATTTAAATGCTAATAGACTATATCGCAGTGTCTGACAGGAAACCTTGACTTTGGAAATTGTGTTACACTGATTTATCTGATATTTGATTCACAGTCGTGTAAAAATGTTCGTATCCTGATATTTATGACGAGGCTTTCAGATGGTTTTGTGCTGAGGATGACCACTGTATAGAGGAGTACTGTATGTGATGAAATTTTGTTATCATGCATATTTTGAAATTTATCACCCTTGTACTTTTCAGACGTGAAAATGGCAAGGTCTCTTATCCCAAGCGTCGGAGACTTCTTTGCTTTTGACCACCACTTTGATGATATGCATCATGAAATAAGTAGGATGCATCAGCAGATGACGAGGGACCTTCGACACCTGCGCAGTGCTATGAACAGGTTAGAAGCTAAACAGTGGTGGATGGGTGTAGGTGTTTTTTCTTTTAGCTGTTCATAGACCAGAAGAGCTTATGGGATGATCTGTTCTATCATCTGACCATCTGTTAGCACAAGTTTGTCATCACTACTCCTCCTAACTTCTGGAGTATTGCAATGAAAGTTTATACTCACATTCAACCCATGGTCTAATTGGTCCTAAATAAAAATGGTCAGAAATTCAGTATGGCCACCACAATGACCAGCTTGGAATCTTGTTATTGTTGCTTCTTCAGAATGGACTGGCATATCAGATTTCACTTGAAGACTTCTTAGGTATCTAGTTTGGTTCTTAATGAAAAGTGGGGTCAGTGACTATCTTGAAAATAATGTGATCTCTACTGCTCAGTTAATGATCATCAGCATCGGCTTTTAACTAGAAAATTTCTTGTGATGTCTAGTTGGTCCTAAATGAAATGGTGCCCGTGTGATCTCCAATGCGGCTGCCACATTGACCATCTTGAAAGTCTTGTCGCTACTTGCGCCTGAGTGGAAAGTCATATTAACTTGGACTTGTCACTAGAAGCCTTCTTGTGAAATCTGATTGGTTCAAAATGAAAACGTTGAGATCTGATGTCCATCATAGTTGCCGCTGTGACCATCTTGTTATCAATACTCCTTCAGAATGAATGGTCATATCAGAATGGGGTTTTCACAGAAAGACTTCTTTTATGAAAATGGTTTCAATCTTCTATCCATTAGGCCCATTTTCTTTAAGAAAAAACGTGACTGACATCTACCTCCAAGTGGATTAATAAGTTATTCTTGTGTGATTTAATAATTTCTGCTATAAATATTCTCTTTCCAGTATTATATACTTTTCGCTAAGGTTTTCTTGCCAACTAAAAGAAGAGTGGTCACCATTATTTTAGCGGATAAGGAAAACAGAGAAGACCATGGTGTTGTCTGAACCCACAACAGTTAATCCAAAGCGTATAATGTTGGAAAATGGAATATTTATTTCAAAGTTAGAATATCATTGACATGAATTCCTGCAATTACAGAATGTACAAATTTTATCAAGAAACAGGTAAGGGTATTTAACACCCCATATTGTTTCTCAGTGACCTCACTTTTCAACCTGGGGCCCAGAGTGGCCGAGTGGTTTAAAGCGCTCACCGTTCTGGATCACTGCCATCTCACCTCTGTCTGCATGGGTTCGAGTCCAAGGCTCGGCTAGTGTGGGTACGTGGGAAAGCCTGCCAGTAGCTTCTCTTGGGTCGGTGGTTCTTCCCTGGGTTTTCCAGGGTTCTTCCTCCACCAGTTATACTGGCCACCATGTATAGCCTATCTTGTTCTGAAAAATGGCGTTAAACCCTAGAACAACAAAAATCACTTTTCAACCTGGTAGGGGCCATTGGAACCCACTTTCCAATTTATGAATAAACACTGTACAACAGTGGTCATAATACCGGGGTAGCTCTCACAAATAATGAACTCTGTACAACACTGGTCACGATACACAAATATCCACACGTTTAGTTCATCATGGCCATACGGCCAAGAGGTGAGCTTATGGTAAAATTTGTCCATCTTCTCTTCTTAAAACTGCTTCACCAGTATGCACGATTTTACATAGAGCATCCTGGCATCAAAGCCAATATAATTTCTTAAAATCTGCTGCACACAGTAATTACAGAGTTGACAGAAAGTATCCTTGTATGAAGGGCATTTAAATTTATTCAAATAATGCAATAAATGAAATAAGTGCCAATCTAATTTCCAATATGACTTTCATGGTAGCTATCTTGAAAATCTTCATCTTGACTCTGATGAATTTGCAGTCACTTGGTCTCCATTGCCCAAAGTTTGAAAACCTTCAAGCAAACTCTTTGCTAAAATTATTCATCAGAATTTGACCAAATTTGATGGAAAGCCCTCAGGCATAGATAAATTTCAGGTTTAAACAAATGATGCTGGCCTGCCATGAAATACAACCACCAGTATTACAAATCTTGTTATAGCCACATCTTCTGAATGGATAGTTGTAATGAAATAGGGCTTTAACTATGCAACATTTAGCGAGTCCTAAATGAAATCGGTGTGAGTCAGACCTCCAATTTGGCTGCCATGATGGCATTTTGAAAATTTAGTTTTACTTTTCCTAATCAGATAGTCATATAGACATGGAGTTCTCACAGAAAATGTGCAAGGTCTAGCTGGTCTTAAATATAGATGGTGCTAATCGTACCTCCCAGATAACGATGGTGGCCATCTTGAAATTAGGACTACTACTACATTTTAAAAGATCATCCTATAAACTTGGAAATTTATAAACTACTTTTCGTTTATGTAGTTGATTCTTTCATTGTGAACTCCCAGACATTTTGCTAATCTTGTAAGAGATTCTTTTCCACACACAAAAATTCTTTCAGTATGTAGTTGTTCCTGTATTAAAATAATGCTGAACCAACCTCTAAAATTGCTTCAATGATGGCTATCCTAGACCCATTTTGAATGGCTAATTCTGAAATGATGGTTGTTCGGATGTTGGATTGTTGTTGAAACAATATTTCAATACATGTATGTAGCTTATTTTGATGGAAAATGATGACTTCCAACATGGCACCATCACAAAATGAATCTGGTCTCCTCTTCCTCAGTGAATGGTTGTGTTGACACAGGGTTTTGCCTGAAAGCATTCATTTAATTTAATTAGTTCAGAACAAAAATAAAACAGTTCTGACTAGCGACACTTCTGCACTTTGATGAAGGAGTTTTACAAATTAGATCTAACTTATATTGGGATCAAACCAAAGGTCATTCTTTGCATTTTTTTATGCTACCTTGAATTTTATGAACACATTGGCTTGTACATGTGCAAATTAATTTTGTCCAGACTTTGTATTTAGCTGCATTCCTAGTGATAATGTTGATTGCACTCTGATCCAGATTTGTAAGTCAAAGGTCTCAACAGTTTTATTGCTTTTTGTGTTGTATTGAACTGAAAGCATGATACTATAAGGAAATATGAATGGAATTTTATTTCAAACCCATTTTGTAGATGTATTGGAAGAATGCCTCGAATGATGCCTCTTAATAACTCCAGTCTACTCCATCCCCCACCCATCCCCAAAAATAATATAGATTTAACCAAACTTGGCATGTGGGTATACTTTGATATTGTTCAAGGCAAAGTTCAGTGATCTCCCCATGAAAGAATTGTGTACTGCACTGTCATTGATACAACATCCAAAACGGCTTTCTTTATGGGCATCATGACAATTTTTATATGACTACTGGATGATCTTATTGACATGGTGTTCTCATTAACCCATTTTATTTTGAATATGACTACGGTTGTAATACCTCATTCTATTCTGAATATGCCTGTGGTCTTAGTATCCCGTTTTAATATCCCAGTTGTACTCTGTTACGTATATGACTGCTCCTGTGGCCTAGTGGTTAGAGCGTCCGCCTCAGATGTGGGAGGTCACGGGTTCGATTCCTGCCAGAGTCATACCAAAACAAGAATGGTACTAACAGCTGCCTCGCTTGGCGCTGAGCATTAAGAGGTTAGTGTTAGGACTGGTCAGCCTGGTGTCAGCATAATGTGACTAGGTGGGACATAATGCTACATGTCTGTGGCATGATGCCCCAGTGCTAGACATCACTATAAACTGCCACACAGCAGACATCGTAGCGATATGACTGAAAAATTGTTAAAGCTACGTTAAAAAATCCAAATCACTCACACTGTTTTCTGAATTACTTTTTTGCTCCAAACTAACAAGTTATTAATTAAATGACAAGTTTTGCATTTGCATGAATTTAGTCACTTTTGTTAACCTCACAATAAATTAAATCATCTTTGACATAGCGGTGATTTTAACCTTGAAACTCCATTAACTAATGACCATCAAACACTTGACACTGCAACTTGGCCAATTTTCGCAATCATTTAATGTTTTCATTGTCAGTATCAGTTTTAAAATATATATTCATTGTTATCTTACAGTTTTATCACCCTTTATGATTTTTGACATTGCTAGCACCACCCAAGACCTGGGGGGACAGCTACTAATGAAAAGTTTTAGACATATTTTTCGACTTTTTTCAAAAATTTCTCTGAGAAAGTGCCCAGGAGGGTCACATGGTCAAGATTTGGACAATATAAGACAGACAATTGCTGAAAGTGCAAGCCAGTGCTCTGCAGTACTGCTCACAATCATTGGGTTTTCACCACAAGACTTGCATTGTCTAGTTGGTCCTAAATGAAAATGGTGCTTGTTTCAACTTCATTAAGTCCACCACAGCAGCCATCTTGAAATATATACTATTGCTATTACTCCTGAATGGAACGTTGTATCAGCATGGGATTTTCAGTGGAAGACACAAAGAGGAGAAAGATTAGAATTGTATATTAAATTATGCAATTCATATATGAATTGGGTATTCCAGTTATAAAGGAAGTATACTTCATTCTGTGAAGTGAAAAATTGACCAGTTGCTAGCTAGTACACTTGTACGTAACTTATAAGTGACATAAAAGTAAATGATAAGGAATTTATGTACTTACTTCATTTGTAAATGATGTATGCAATGCTTGTACTTAATATGAGTGAATTCCCACAAAATCGAAACATTATAAAGAAAAGGGCAGTTTACACAAACTTCTATGAAGACTGGTGGACTTGAAAAAAAATGGAATTCTTTGATGAAATTTCTAAATATTTTGACCAAAAATTCCATGCTTAATGAAATGATAAACTGTGAAGTTATTTAGACAAAGGGTCCTTTTAAGCCTCGTGTTATGCTTTGCCACAATGTAGTAGGAGTTTATGGTGTTATCTTTGCTCTGCTTGCCACAATGTAGTAGGAGTTTATGGTGTTATCTTTGCTCTGCTTGCCACAATGTAGTAGGAGTTTATGGTGTTATCTTTGCTCTGCTTGCCACAATGTAGTAGGAGTTTATGGTGTTATCTTTGCTCCTCTTGCCACAATGTAGGAGTTTATGGTGTTATCTTTGCTCCTCTTGCCACAAGGTAGGAGTTTATGGTGTTAACTTTGCTCCTCTTGCCACAGTGTAGGAGTTTATGGTGTTATCTTTGCTCCTCTTGCCACAATGTAGTAGGAGTTTATGGTGTTATCTTTGCTCTGCTTGCCACAGTGTAGGAGTTCATGGTGTTATCTTTTGCTCCTCTTGCCACAATGTATGAGTTTATGGTGTTATCTTTGCTCCTCTTGCCACAATGTACGAGTTTATGGTGTTAACTTTGCTCCTCTTGCCACAGTGTAGGAGTTTATGGTGTTATCTTTGCTCCTCTTGCCACAGTGTAGGAGTTTATGGTGTTATCTTTGCTCCTCTTGCCATCCATATGTTCTGTCATGTTTTTTTATATATTCCTTTGTGGATGGACAGTCCTGTTTTTGAACACATTTTCAGTTTTATTAGGTCTACTGGTCATATCTAGGTTGTTCATCATCTGTCCCTCTTTTAGCATAAGGTTGTGATTGCTTCTCCTGAACTACTTGGGGGATTGCTCTAAAAGGGTACGCATACATCTACTCCAAGATCTAGTTGGTTCTAAATGAAAATGTTGCTGCTCAGACATTCAGTATGACTACCAGAGTGGACATCTTGAAAATCTTATCCCTGTTCCTCCTAAATGGATAGTCATATCAGCATGGGATTTTAAGTAGAACATGACGATATATAGTTGGTCCTAAATGAAAATGGTGCCAATCTTGCATCCAGTATGGCCAGCATGGCAGCCACCTTGAACATATTGTTAGCTATGCCTCCTGAATGTGACATCATATAGCAGCATGGGATTTTTACCATATGACCTCTTATTGTATCTGGTTGGGACTGAATGAAAATAATAATGATTTGTCCTTGAAAATATAGCTACTGCTACAATGTCTGAATAGATGATCATATTTGCATGGACTGTTACCAAAATGCTTGTGATGTCTTGCAGACCATAAACAAAAATGGTGACAATCTTGCATTCAGTATGGCCACCATGAATGCCTTCTTGAAAGGCTTTTCACTGGTAATTCTCCTGGATGGATGGTCATATCAACATCTGTTTTTCACCAAAATATTTTTTATGACATCTACCTGATCCTCCATGAAAAGTTTCTTGATCTTACATCCAATATGGCCACCATAATGGTCATTTTGAAAAAATGTTTTCACTCAAGACTGAAGAGCTATTGTGGGATAAACAGCAGAAATGGTTGTATCTTGAAATGCTGAAAAATTATTTTGTCCTGCAGGGTATTGGTCCCACTACTGTTTATAACATTTATTGTAGAATTAAAAAATGAAGGAGTGGAATCATATCCCTTCAGTTGGAAGGAGGGGAGAATTTTCACAATGCATGTATTGGAGGGATTAGTGAAGAAATTAAGGTAGGACTTGTAAATACTTTTCATGATTTCAGTGTGATATACTGTTGTGGTGGGAGCAGTTCTATATTTGTGAGTTAGTGTTGATCCTACAATTGCACTTCTTTGAATAGATCTGATAAAACTTTGGGCAACAGACATGAACTATGGTGAGTAAATAGTAATTGTATCAAAAGACATGTTCAGTTAGGGTCCCAGGGACTTTTCACTGATTGTGAATGCCCCAATACTCTTTGAGCTTCAAGGCCAATCATTTAGGAGAAACATTTGAGCTACTTCAAAGAAATACTTTTCAGAAGTGACTTGCAGATAAATGTGTCATTTTCAGACAGTTCACTTAGTGATTGGGGGTCCATATGTTTGGGGGTGGGGGGGGCCTCTCAGTTGATTGATATTTCTGGAGAGTGCCTTTCCTTTGTATGCTACGTTGCAAGCAGATTTACCTTGTATATTTAATCCTAATGTAGGAGAAATGCCAATTCCAAAAGTATGTTGATGACTTTCATTGCATTGTTCCTATACATGCAAAGATGTGGGTATTCAGAAAATTTGGAAGAAATGAAGAGATCATGTTGATTATGGCATCTTAAATCCAGATGAGCTTTCATTGAAAATCTTAAACTGCAACTTTTTTCCAGATTGACCCCAGTGATGAGTTTATCTGACCATGCAAGTGATCTCCCTTTGAAACGGCAGTTGGAGCAGATTAGAGTCCCAGTCGTTACAGAAGAAGATGGGACACGTCGAATGAAGGTCCAAGTTGATGTCAGCAGTTTTAAGCCAGAAGAGGTGTCTGTTACTGTCAAAGATGAGCAAGTCACCATTTATGCCAAGCATGACGAAAAGTCAGACACCTCACATGTCTATCATGAATTCTCTCGCACCTTTACTATTCCAGAAGGTGTAGATGCTGATACTTTAATGAGCTCGCTGTCACGTGATGGAGTCCTTACAGTTACGTCTGCACCTCTGCCAGCAATTGAGGAATCTAAGGAAAAGAAGCTGGCAATTGAAATGGAGAATTAATTCTCCAGGGGAGAATGCCCATAAAGGGAGAAAATACTCAGCAGAATGTCAATAAGGGAGACGAGTATAGAGGAACTAGAAGAATTAAGGAAAGATATAAAGATTAAAATGGGCTTTTATTGTTGTTTCTTGCATATGAAACTGCATTTGTTAACATACTTAATGGTTGTAAGAGACAAAAATCCATGTTGTTGTACTTTTTTTGGGCATAATTCAGCATTTCAGTTTTGAAGTGTTGGTGGAGGATTCAGTGTAAAGCTCAAAGAGTATTGGACATTTTTTTGGAAAACTTTTTTTGATACACTGTATCAGTATTGATATTTTGCATATTTTTCATACTTAATTTCACAAATTCCTATTTGTCTCACTTGAAATGGTTGGAAGTCCATAGGAAAATTGAATAGAGAAAGTGACGGAAATTTGAAAAATGCTATTGATTGGTTTTAATGCTGTTACTGACAAATCAGTAATTCTTTTCTTATTTTATTGATTTATATAGTATTATTTGTTAGTTTAAAAGCAATATATTGTGCAGTTATTTAATGGCTTTGAATGAAATAGACCAAACTGTTGGAATGAGGTGCTGTGGACAGCTATGTTTTGTTGTGGCAATAGAACATCTGGTTGCCCAAAGCATTGAAAGGCAAATGGTTTGGTTTCTTCCTTTCACAGTCATAAAATAAATGTTTTATTACCTAACTTACGTCAGGCTAATAGAAAATCTAGAATTTTTGATAACGTGTAAACACCTCTGTTTCACTGGAGCATTTGTAATCATGCTTTTTTTATTTCTTAAATAGTTGAAATTCTTGTCACATGTGCATTATTGTAATGGGCAATAGTTCCAGGGCAGTATGCAATCACATGTGATGATAATTGCTGGTAATTGTGTTTAATGGAAAATAAATAAAATGACCACAGAATAAGAAATAAATGGTTGACTACAAATACAGCATTTTGGTGATAATCTCTGATACTTGGAGGGCACAAGAAACCTATTAACATACACCATCTTGCATAATTTTTCAGAATTGATTCATGATCTCTTTGCTGGATTCTGCTTTATCTTTTAATTGATGTTGTGTTGGCAAGTTCTTTTACCATCCATTTCTTTTTACATAAGGGACCTTATGCACAAGCATTCTCGCATTTAATTGCCATACATTTGTTTGGGCACGCCTTATTTCCTGCCAAGGTTGTTGTTAATGTTACAGTGGTTAAGTTTTGTTAATGTTGTAAGCATTTGAATTGTCATTGCTTTTTATGATAAATTAATAAAATTTCCACAAAATTGGTTGATTTTCTTTTTTTAATTCATATTAATTTCTTGCTCACATAATGTGCTGCAAATTTCCAAACCATTCTTCTACCTAAATATGTGATGAAAATTTACATATATTGTTTGCTGGTACAGATAAGCTACCCAGCCATGGGGATTGTGGGAATTTGCAAAAAATATTGTTAGTCATGCAATTTTTCAATTCCAATTGGGGAAAGGGCATGCAAATTATTTGTGTTGCTGCAATTTGTTTTACTCCATGTGTGCTGTTTCTTTTGTTTGTTTGTTTTTTATTTGAGACAAAAATGAAAAGTAATGGTTTGTCAAATTATATCTTAGTCATCCATTTTGCAGGTGATCTCAGTCAAACTATACTAAGGCAGATTTAGTGCTTGAATACAAACATCTGTACGACTGAAATCTACAGTTTTTGCAGGAACTATCCAGGGGTTGAATTGTCTTCTAGAGAGGTATAAATGGATCGGCAATAACAGAATTGTATAGAGTGTAACAAGGAGATTTTTTCATGCTGAAATGGAAGTTCTACAATGGTTGATACTATAGAACAAAAGGAAATTTCTCATGTTCAGACCTGAACTGAAGAAGTTGCAAAAACTGACTTTGGAAATGGTACCTTTAAGTTCACAGCACAGTAACCAAAGGCTGTAAAAAAAAGAGAAGAAAAGGAATTCAAATTCACAACACATGGTGAATAACCTACAGCATCAAGGAAAGAACTAAAAAGGAGGGATGCTATTTGTTTTCTGATGAGAGTATAAAGAAAGATAATCCATTCACTAATGAAAATGGAATATCAGGTAAACCTATGTTCTTCAAAGCCTGCAACCTTGGCACACATCCTTGCAACAAATGTTGTCCTACATCGGAATTATCTTTGGCACAATATGATTGAATTGTGGAAAAAATATGTTTGAATATCATGAAGACCAGTTCCCTAATTTGTTTGAATTGGCAAAGTTTGCACTGGTTCTCCAATTACAAACAGCAGATTGTAAAAAGGAATTTTGTTCAAAAATAGAATTCACTCTGCTTGTAACATCAGAAACTGAATAAACTGTAGATTATTCAGAAACAATGGGGTCATATCAATTATTTCCAGTTTTCGGAGTCTTTGAAGAAGCAGTGACAGCAGCAGAGAAAAATATTTACCAGCATAGCAAACTAAGTTGGATATGCAGATACTTTATATATCTGTTGTCATAGAAGTGATATAAAGTCACTAAATGCTGGTCCTAAATTAGGCATGCATATGTCACTTGGAACAGAATAGCTGATAAGCTTAACCAAGATGGTAAATCCTAGGAATATTATAGGATCATGTCAAGATGATGCAAATCGGCAGATAAGTCATCCTAAGAGTAATATTGATGCTCGTAGTATCATGCTGTGAAATGAAATTTTGTGTGCACTGAAACTGAGCAAAAATAACACACAATTTATAAAAAATAAATACTTGCCATGAATATGTAAGATACTGCAACCACTATCTAAAAAGGCAATGTCCTTGGCATTACACAGCACACAAAACCCTTGATGTACCTGTATACATGTACATACAACCCTATTTAGACTACTGTAATACAGTATGGGGTAATTCAAATGATAAAAACATAGCAAAGCTGGCACATCTTCAAAAAAGAGCATTAGGGCTAATGTCAATCCAGAAAGAAAGCAAGGAAAATTTAGCTATTAAGATACAAAGATTACCTATTAAAGACCAAATCTGTTTGAGAAAAACCAAATTAGTGTACAGGATATCCCATAATAGTGCTCTTGAATATTTACAATCACTATTCCAGTATAGGCTACCTGGTAATACTCACCACCTGTGATCCATGTCTACCAAACAGTATAAAATTCCCAAACCAAATAAGGAGTTATTTAAAAAAAGTTTACAATATTCTGGAACTCTGCTCTGGAATAGTATTCCAGTTGAGATTTGAAATGCCCAGTCTATTTCCTGCATCCAAACCCAATATATCCAGTGGCTTCAGAGATGCAGCTAAAATAAATTCCTTTGTATGAGGGCCTCAAGGTAGATTAGTTCTTAGCTAATTGTGTTACTCTTTAAATAAGGTCATTATTATTATTATAAAACCCAAGATGCATTAAAGGCCATTTGAATAAATCTGTGTTGTGTAGATTTATGAATCCATTTGTTCTTCGCAAGAAAATAATTTTAAGGTAGTTTTACTGCATTATAGTGCTTGGCTCGTTTTTCTACAGTACCAAGTGAGTTTATGGTGTGTCCTTGTATCCATTTGTTGTCAGTCATCCGCTTGACCAACAGTTGCTGGTTCACATTCTGGAGGGCACAATTCAGATCTAATTTTGATAAAACTTTAAAATGGGTCTATACCATTAAGTAATGAGCAAGAAGCTTGCATATTGAGGTAATCTTGAATGTGCTTGGTTTCGTTTATTACCACTCTGAAGACCCTATTTCGGATGCTGTTTTTGATCAAACTTGGAATGCAACTTAAATGATCAAGACCTCTAATGATTTTGGTTATAAGTTTAATGCATATTAATTGCATGATAGTGTATCTGATTGGCTGAAATTGTTATTATGGAAGTAGTATTTCTCATCAGTTTGACCCAAATGTGGAATAAAAACCATCTGATCAGTTGACCTTGAGAGACTATTTTTTATCCAATTTGATCATACTTGGTCAACGTATTTGAATTGTCAGGATCTTGTACATACACAATTATAAACAAGATCCACACATACTGGGATCTTTCACCTTAATGGCAAAACTTTTAAGCAAATTCAGATCAGATTTTTAATGAAGGTTTATGTCATTAAGATACACAACAAGTTTTATTACAAGCAGTCTGCAGATATTAATGAATTGATCTTGCATCAAATTGGCTGAGCTTCTTAACAATTGAGAGATAGTATTTCCTACCCAGTTGTAATCAGATTTTGTTTAAATAGACTAAATATCAAAAAGTTTGGAGGAGTTTTAACATGAGCAAGACCTGTGCTTAAATTTGAGGTGATTCTGAAAGCAGAGATTGTTGCTAAAACATTTTGACCAGACTTAACAAATGGGCTTATATTATCAAGATCCGAGTATAATACGGTCAAAAGCTAGATTTTCATGCTTATCAATATGATCTTGCATCTGATTGGTTGACCATGTCAGAATTTTAGCAACTATATTTCAGATAGATTTTAATAAAACTTCATTAATAATCTTTATCATCAAGATTTTCAATGTGCTTAATAATGAGCAAGACCCAAGCAGATTTATGGGATTATAAAATCTTGCATCTGATTTTAGCCCTCATCGTCAGAGACTAGAAGAGCTTGTGGGATGGCCATTCATTTGATGTCCATCCATTAGTACGATATTGCTACTCCTAAACTACTTCGAGGATGCCATAAACTTTATGTCTAGTTGGAGTTGAATGAATGTGCTACTGCTCAGAGATCCAATAATAATAATAGCGCTTTATTTATAGAGGGTGACTCATTAGTCAAGGACTGTTCTTCCTTGAGGCATTCTTAAGGAGAGTATAACAATGCACATTATGTGAAGATGGCAATAATTACTGTTTATTTTAACATGTTTAGTATTAAAATACTAAATTCCATTATTTATTTTATTTATTTACTTTTAATTTGCTCTGTTCTTGGTTTTGGTGCTAGAAGGTTTCCATGTGATACTGATCTCAACTGGTATGGTGTTGAAAAAGGCCTGAAGATACTCTGGTGCAGTTCCATCAAGACATTTATATAGAAGAACTGCCATGTGAAAATCAAACCTGTCATATACATGTATTGTGAACTATTTGAGTTCTGTAAACAAAGCTTTTGAGGGATGAACAATAGATGCATCGAAAATTACATGTGCTGCTTGCTTCTGAAGTTTATAAATCCTGTCAAGCTCAGATTTAGCACACTTTCCCCATACGTTAGAACAGTAATCCATTGTTGGAAGAATACATGGCTTGTAGTACAGATTGCGAGTTTCCATAGGGAAATATTTCTTGATTCTGCTGAGTAGGACAATTTTGGATGACATTGTTTTACAAAGCTTATCAATATGGTCATCCCATAATAAATTATTATCTACGGATACACCTAAAAGCCTTTCATGTTTGACATTTTCTAATGGGTGATTATTTATTGCAAGAGATAGTTCTAGGTGCCCAGACTTGTGTAGCTTTTGTGATGTCGTCAAAAATCATACATTTTGTTTTACCTTCTTTAATTACCATCCTATTTTGCTGCGTCCAGTTTTGGACTCTATTAAGGTCTGAGTTTAATCTTGTTTGGATAACTTCAGTATCAGAACTAGATGTATACAAGGTTGCATCGTCTGCAAACAAATCCGTATTTGTGGATTCATTATTTAATGGTAGATCATTGATATAGATAAGGAGGAGGAGAGGGCCCAAAACTGAGCCTTGAGGGATCCCTGAATGAATAGTGCGAGCTTGAGAGCTAATACTGGCAATGCTTATTTGCTGACACCTTTGGGTTAGGTATGATCTAAACCAGTTTAAAGAAGAATTTTCAAACTTTTAACAGTTTAGCTTTTGCAGCAGAATTTCATGATCAACAAGATCAAAGGCTTTCTTGAAGTCAAGGAAAACAATTCCAGTCATATGCCCAATATCCGTTTCCTTCAGCTAGAGATCAATTAATTTGGTAAGTTCTGTTTGGCATGAGTGGTACTTTCTAAATCCTGATTGCGCTTTATGAAATAGAGAGTATGTTTCACAAAGTGTATAAACCTGAATGGCTACATGCTTTTCAAATAATTTTGACAATACAGGTAGAATTGATATTGGTCTGTAATTCCTTGGATCCTAATTTTCTCCTTTCTTAAAGATAGGTGTTGTAGGGGCGCTTACCAATTAATATGTACTTTAGAGAGAGTGACGTATGTAAGGTGAAGTAGTTTGCATTTAAAACGTGCACAATGGAGAGAATGTTGGCATACCTATATGCTACAGTAATGTAATGTGGATGATATTTCTTTTGATATTGTACTTTCGGAAATTTTACATGATTTAAGCACACTGCTAACTAAAATGTCTGCTCCCTTGTGTTAAAAAATCAGCCTGAATTAGTCTAAAAGTACACTATACATAGCAGCTATTAAAATAGGGAAAATGAATTTTGCCAGACTAGACAATACCAGCTTCTGAAAGTGCAATGAATGAGTTACCAAATATGTAAAATGTAAAAAATGTTATCGGCTCTTTTTTATACAATTTACCTCTGAAGTTCAGGAAGTGAAAATGACCAAGTAGAGCTAGCACTTTTTTGAAAGGTTCACATTTGAAGTAAGGCCAAGCTGTATACTCTGTAACCCATAGTACACCCATCAATCATACATCAAAAGAAAGGGAATTAAAGGTTCTTTTAATTATACCTAAGATATACAAGGTCTTTTTTAAATAGCCAGTATAACCAGTGAGGGAAGCTGGGGAATTCTTTTTCTTTAAAATCTTAACCCTATGGAAAATGCGAAACCTGTTGTTGTTGTTCTAGGGTTTAATGCCATTTTTCAGCACAAGATAGGCTATACATGGCGGCCAGTATAACTGGTGGAGGAAGAACCCTGGAAAACCCAGGGAAGGACCACCGGCCCATGAGAAGCTACTGGCAGGCTTTCCCAAGTACCCAGGCTAGCCGAGCCTTGGACTCGAACCCATGCAGACAGAGGTGAGATGGCAGTGATCCGGAATGGTGAGCGCTTTAGACCACTAGGCCACTCGGGGCCCCAAAGATAGGTGTAATCTTTGCACATTTTAGTGTTTCTGGAAAATTACCACACATTATACTTAAGTTATGATGTGTTAGTGACTTTGTTATTACTGGTGCAGCAGTTTTAAGAATTTGTGGACCATTACCATTTAATCCAGAGGATTTATTAATATTCACCTTAATTAGCATATCAAAAGCAAAGGTTCACTAGCATTAGCTATTGAAAAATAATTATCAGGAAAATTTTAGCTCTTATAAATAATAGAAGAGCATCAAGTTCAATTGGGTTGTTTGTCTGGTTCTGAATAGTGTTAATGGAGAGCTTATGAAGAAATTGTTGAACGTTTCCACAATGTCTTGTACAGATGTTGCTATATCCTCATTTTGCTTAAGTCTAGGGGGAAGACTACTGTTCCTGGGTAGGTTCAGCTCTTTTAGATGCTTCCACGATGTCTTAGTACTCTTACTGTCATCAGTAGCCTGTTTATAGTAGTTCTCTTTTGCCTTATCTATCAGGTGCTTAGTTTTATTCCTCCACTTTCTATAGCTTTTCATGTTTTTTTTCTTGTGGAAATTATCTCTTGGGTGCCTAGCCTCACTGATCTCGGGGGTAATCCACTTGGGTGTAATTTGGTATTTAACCCTTTTTGTTTTAATTTGGGCATTCTTGTCTAAGGCTGCATTGAACATCTGATACCATTTGTCTAAGGCAGTGTTGACATCAGCTATGTTGCAGACTGACTGGAAGGGTTTGCAAACTAAATCATTTAAGAACATTTCCTCATCAAACTATTTGAAGTCCGTGTATTGTATTTCAATGTGTTTACCATTTTTAGATTTTGGAACATGTCTAGTTGTACGGACTGGGTAGTGGTCACTCATTGCATACACTGGCACATTAATTTCACTTACGTTTTCATGTTTATTAGTATAGACATGATCAATGATAGTTGCAGCTGTAACAGCAGCCATCTTGAAATCATATTGCTGCCCACCTGAATGGCTTGTCATGTTAACATGGGGTCTTCACTCAAAGACTTTTAATGATGTTTAATTGTCCTGAATAAAAATGGTTCAACATGGACATCAAATATGGTCACCAGTGGTCATCTTGAAAATATTTTCATCATTACTGCAGAAGAATGGATATCATTAGAACAAGGTCTTCACTGAAAAACTTCTAATATCTGGTCGCACCTAGGTGAAAATGGTGCTTATCTGGTCCTGAATGAAAATGAAAATGATCTGACAACCAATATTGAACATTTTGTTGTCACTTGTTTAGAATTGGTGGTGATAGTTTTCACCAAAACACTTCTTGTAAAATCTAGTTAAATCAACATGAAAATGGTTGTTGTTGTAGGGTTTAACGCCACTTTTCAGCACAAGACAGGCCATACATGGCGGCCAGTATTAATGGTGGAGGAAGAACCCAGAAAGAACCACTGACCCACGAGAAGCTACTGGCAAGCTTTCTCACATAACCACATTAGCCGAATCCGAGACTCAAACTGACGCGGACAGAGGTGAACATGAAAATGGTACCAGCATACATTCAATATGGCTTCCAGAGTGAATGTGTTGAAAATCTTGCCACTAAATCTTCTAAATGGATGATCATATTGGATTTGGGTTTTTTATACAAAAATTCTTCTAATCATGTCCTGTTTGTCCTAAATGAAAATGGTTATTATATGGCTTCTACAGCCTCTAATTTGAAAATCATATCACAAAAGAATATCTATGATGGTTTCAAAACTTGGCAGTTAAAAGAAGAAATGGTCTTATTTTGAATTTCTGCAAATTCTTTTCAAGCAGTACAGAACAAATTCCTTCAAAGGACTCAGGAGAAAAAAAAAATGATAGGATTTTGCTCTGTCTTGGTAAATATGGCTTTTAAGCTCATCATTCTCAACTTGACTAGTTCTACAATAAGTGAGATGTGCTCATGTTAATGAGATCATCTAACTGGCTGAGCTTGTTTCCTCTCCAGTTCTTGAGATATATTTCTCATTTATTTTCAGAAAGCTCCTGTGGCCTAGTGGTTAGAACATCCACCTCAGATGTGGAAGGTCGCATGTTCAAACCCTGGCTAAGTCATACAGAAACTTCTGAAAATGGTACTAACGGCTGCCTCACTAGGCACTCAGCATTAAGAGGTTAGTGTTAGGACTGGTCAGCCTGGTGTCAGGATAATGTGACTGGGTGGGACATCATGCTACATATCTGTGGCATGATGCCCCAGTGCTAGACATCAATATAAACTGCCACAATGCAGACATCATAGCAATATGACTGAAAAATCGTTAAAGCTACATTAAAACTCCAAATTACCCCCCTCCCCCTTCATTTTCAACAAAACTTGGTAAATAGGTTTATATCATCAAGATCACAAGTCCAGTTAAAATTTGTTTTGTTTCTATGTGGGTTTAATGCCATTTTTGACCACTTGACTGGTTATACATTTCAGCCAGTAATTTGGCAGAGGATGGATTACTGATCCTCTGGAAGCTTCTGGTAAGCTTTCTCACATGCCCATGTTAGGTGAGCTAAGACTCTAACCCACACAGACAGAGGTAAAATATGTGAGTGATCTGTAAAGACAGGTGCCTTAGACAACTCTGCCACATGAGTTCAGTTAGGAGCAAGAAACTATGCATGTTAAAGTATATCTTTTATCTTTAGAAAAAAGTTTTTATTGGGCTATAGTAAAACAATTTAAATCAACATGTTTTGGGAGTGGGTAAAACTGATTTTAATTATGTATTACTTGACTGCTGCTATTGCATTATTGTCTGTTCTGGGATGCAAATTCCCCAGTCCAAGCTAAATATTTCCTCCAGTGGGAGGCCTAAAATTTAAAAGATCATCCCATTTTTTTTTTTATAGTCAAATATGCAATACCATGCTCATTTTGGTTTGTACAGAGATTAAAGGGCAGCAATGCAATGTGGGAGGAGGAAATATTTGCAGTAAAAATTGTACATAATGTAAGTCCTACATCAGTTACCTGTGAATTGTTGGACACATGAGTAGTAATAATAACTGTAATAGTAAGTAATACCAGTGTCATCAATAAGTGGTGAGAAAAAACTAGTTCAAACAAAATTATCTACAAGTGTGTGAGAAAGAAAGACCAAGGCAAGAAACATAAGAAAACCAAATCACATAGTAATTAAGTAGTTCCCAAATGGAGGCAGCTGTCACTAGTTTGAGTGATGCAGGCTTGAGTGCAATTCAGCTGGACTTGTAGGTAATAAAGCAAAGTCTCTAAGGGAGGTTTTCAAAAGAAAATTTCACATCAGCAGTAGCTGACCTGGTTAAAAAAATGAAATTATCTCACTATTTTGAGAGAATTTTTAGAGAATGTGAAGGAAGATCTGAGAAGGGAGATGTATGTAGAATGTGACAGGGTAGTTGAGGAGAGGACTAGAGAGTTGATGAATAGGATTGATTTTCTGGAATTTGAGAACTGCCAGTTGCAAGGAAATTTACAAGAGGCAAAGCAGGAAAATGACAAAATGAGGAGTGACCAGCTGAAAGACTATTGAGATTGAAGCGACCAAGTGCAGCTTCAAACCAGATCAAACAATACTCAAGGAAGCTGAATATTAAATTGAGGGGGCTGGAAGAGGAGGAAAATGAAAATCTAATAGAGAATTTCAAAATTGGTGAAGAAGTCACAAAGATTAACTTAGATAACAGGAACATAGTGTTGATGCATAGGATTTCCAGCTGACAGAAACATCCATAGCCAGTGATTGTCAAATTCTGGAGTTTGGATTGTAAACTTCCAATAATCTGGAAGTGGAAGGATTTGTAGCAAAATAAGGGAATTTGATTGGTGGAGGATGTGACCAGGCTGAACATTGAACTTCAAAATTGTCCAACCATCAGTGGATTGAAAGTACATGATACTTTAATGGTTTTGTCAGGAAAAAAGTTAAAATTTTACATTTATGATGAAATTGATGACAAAATTAGAATGTAAGTGTAATTTTAATTTTTATGAGCTTATGAATTGGCCAAACAGGTATGTGGAAGTTCATTTTCCTGCAAAATACTTCTCATTACAATTATCAATGTGTTTGTTTGCTTAATGGGAATGTTTTTGTTTTTCCTGTTAAGGGTATATATTTACCAATTTCTTTTTTCTTCATTAGTTCATTAAGTTATTCTTTTCTTCATCAGCTCTCTCATTATTCTATCGATTGATTATTTCCTTGTTCATCGTATCATATCATTCCTTTATTCATTCAGCAATTCATAAGTCATCTTTCATTCATATATACATTAACTTGATCATTCAGTCATATCTTCAAAAGCACACATCCACAATCATATTTCCAGTGCTGTCTATTAGCTCATTCATTCTCCCATCTACCACATCCATATATACATATACACTCATCCATATTAGCTTTTCTTCCCTTTTTCTTCCATTCATTTGTCCACTTACAATTTATACACCTATTTTCTGTACCGTTTTGGTGTGCAAAATTGATTTTGCTCCAGAAAGATCATTGGAGGCATGTAAGAATTATCTCAGGGTGATTTGTTTGCTTGTTGTCAACTGCCCTCTGTATTAATAATTAACTGACAAATCTACATGTACTGTAACACTGTAGATGGTTCTATGATGGATGCTTGTACATTGTGCACATAAATTCGAGGTGACACTTCATATATTCCTGCAGAAGAATGTGAACATGTATATTTTCTGCTATTTTCATGAATAATAGGATACAAATTTTATCTATGAATCTTTGAGGCCTGCATATATTCAGTCCTTAAATGAAGGGACATTTCCAGTGGGTAAAACAGAAGATTCATATGTATCTATTGTATGCATGCAAGAAACTCAGTACAAAGACCGAGGAAAAATAGTGGGCTGCTGAATGGGGATACAAATGTATATTTAGTCACTATAGTAGTAATATGGGGGAAATAAAGAGGACTTTTATGTTTCTCATTCCTTTAATGAAAACTGAATAGGAAATATTTGAAATGCATAGGGAAGATTACACGGATAGGGAAACCTGTGAAAATTTTGAAAAAAAAAAGAAAGCAGAACTAAAGAATCTAGGAAAATGTACATAGAAGTTGTTACAGTGTTAATTAAGATCTTCGCTTGATGGTGTGAGTTGGGAGAACAAAGCACAAAATATTTTTAAATCTTGAAGAAGAAAAATTATGACAATAAAGGAAGTAATTTTAGATGATGACAAATATATCAGACTAAATAAATAAGAAGCCCCAAAACAGTTCTGTATGGAATTGTGTAAAAGTAGAATTGCTCATTTTGATGTTAATGATATTCAAGGAACTCAAAAAGAATTTTTAATCACAATATTAAACTTAGTCAAGAGGGAAGAGAATGGTGTGAAGATCTACATAAAATTAATAAATACAGGATTTCATTCTCTACTTAATCTATGATGTTATGAAATAGTCTGGTATTTTCTCCATGAGTCTGTCTGTCTTTCTTAAATCCTTTTTGACTATCACTGATTATTCATGGAAAAACTATTTTAATTTTAGCTGCAATAGCTCTTGAAGCTATCTTAGAGTCGGTATTTAGGAGTGATAGGTCTCCAGTTTATTACATATCTTCTGTCTTTGTCTTCCTTTGGTCGATATGACAACTTCTTGAGTCTGAAAATCTGAAAGTTTTCCTTTAGTTATCCATAATTTATTGATCTGCTTAGAAATCTCCCAATATAGTCTTCCAAAAGAATTTATAGAACTCTGCAGTAAATCCATCTGAAGCAGGACTTTTCCCATTTTCATCTGTTTTAGAGATATAGATATGGTTTATTATTGTTGATAGACTTTGAAAAAGCTTTGACTGAATTAACTGGAACTTTGTGGAAAAAACTTAGAGACTTTTAACTTCGGTGATTCCATTTGTAAGTGACTTAAGTTCTTTTGTAATAACTCTCAGAGTTGTGTTATAAGTAAGGGAAATATGTCATCATTTTTTTTTATTGAAAGAGGATGTCATGGGGGTAGGGAATCCTCTTTGCACCTTATTTGTTTATTATCAGTATGGAGATTTTAGTTATAAATTTAAAGCACAATGTGGATGTATGGAGACTCGTCTTTGATATTAGTGAGTATAAATTTGGTTAGTATGCCGATGACACTTTTATTTGACTTTTTAGATCTCAGCATTCTTTGAGAGCATCTGAGAATATTTTGCAAGGCATTTTTCTATTATTTGGACTTAAATGTAACATAACAAAAACAATTTAAGGCTCTTTGGATTGGAAACAAGAAATGTTCCAATGAGAGAATATGTCCCGATATGGAACTAGACTGGTTTTCCTCTAATTTAAACTCCTTGGCATCAATTTTTCTCTTGACAACAAATGGTGGAAATTAAATTTGGAGGAATAACTAACAAAGGCAAAAATAATGCTGGCGAGCTGGAGTCAGAGATGTCTTTCATTTGTAGGTAAAGTAATTGTTGTAAAAACTCTAGTTATTATTTATACATCTTTCTTCATCATTTTTAAATTTGTATGGGGTGGAAAAGTAGAGAGAATTAAATGTAATATACTAGTATTCCTGGTGAATAAGGGAGGATTAAATATAATACACTCATAAGGTACATTAAGATGGGTTGAGAGATTGTTGGAAAATGAAGACGGCCAAGGGAAGAATGGGGACTGTCATGGTAGTTTGAAACATGGAAATTATAACTTGGTTGAGCACCTGCAGGATTATTTTTGAAAAGTATAAAGGAGTAATGTAAGATGATTTTAGTTCATGCTGAAAGCATCCACTGTCTAAGCCTTCTATGTTATTGGACAGGCATAAAAATGGAGCTTGTTGTACAGTCCAGTATCAAAGAAGTCCATTAAATGTTTCCTCTATGGTTGAAAAAGTGTCTTTGCTATCAACAAGTGCAGAGACCATTATATGACAACTTCATGGTTCTCTCTGAACTGGTTGGTTGCAATATGATGAACTTGAAGAGTGATCTTTGAGGTGACTGCCTAGTGGAGTAGGTGCCAGATTATATAATTCCCACAAAGTCTAATGCTAGCTACTTCTGATATATTGTAAAGGCAACAATAACACAATGACACCTTGTGCAGCTGGCACACCCATTTTGGGATAGAAACACCGTCAGCATTTCTGTGTTGTTCATTATGAAGGGTCGCTTCTTCCCATGTCCAATGTCCCTGAAGTACTACCAACTCTGGCTCCCGGTGATCACCCCATCCTGAATTTGATGAGTCATGGCTGTGGTCAATAACCAATCCCAGTCTAGTCACCAGCTCAGGTGGTAACAAATATCAGATCCCAGAGGAATCCAAGTAATTAGTGGGCCTTTCCTTACAGTTTCCAGATTGCTAAACACAGGACCTGGAGAGAACACAAATTAAATCTTCAGAGGGTAACAAGACCCATAGCCATATTTAGAGTTCCAAGGAGAGAGATAAAGGTGGGTCAACAAGGAAGTCATGACCACAAGACTCGATGTGAGGAAAATGATCTGAAGGATTCTCTGTGGTGGGACATGAACCCTTCTTTATCTGGTGAGAAAATTCCTCCCCACATGCACTAAGTCTGGAGATGGTATTGGACCAATCATCAGGGATCCTTAGGCCTTGTGGCAATATCTACTAAGCAGGTGGAGGATTTCAATTCCCTAAACCGAGAAAGGATTCAGACCTCTGCCGGGAATAGAAGTTGTCTTGTGATGATGAGGAGGAGGCAGGTCTTTCCCTCCTTTATTAGTACAGCAGCTTCCCACCAAGGCCCACACTTGACTTGTCCAGACAACATACAGGACATATGCATGTCTCATGGGATCTTCTTGTGCGGTCACATACCTACACCCTATGACATTAATCTATGAAAGAGAACAACAATTACAGAAAACAAGCACCCCTCACCTCATAGGGACTGACGCTCTACATGCTAAAAAGAATTTTCAGATTCAAGATTAGACGGTTTCTTCCTATTAATTACAAAGTGTTGAAATCATGTTTAATATTCTTCAGCCATAAGAATTAGCTGCTGTGGTGGACATACTGGATGTCAACTTGGCACCATATTTAGAATCAACAAGGTATCATAATAAGTCTTCTGATGGAAATGCCATGTTGATAAGACTTTCCATTTTTGAGGAGCAATGATGATAACATTTTCAAGATGGATGCCATGGTGGTCATATTCATTATAACATTGGCACCATTTCTATTTAGTACCAACTAGATTTCATAAGAAGTCTTTTGGTCAAAGTGCAGTGTTGATATGATCAGTCATCAAAAAGTAGTGACAAGATTTTCAAGATGGCCATTGTGGTCAGATCAGCATCATTTTCATTTTGGACCAACTCTACATGAAAAGAAGCCTTCTGGTGAAAAGTCTATGGCAATATTATTTTCCATCCAGAAGAATAATCTAGAATGAGATTTTCAAGATAGCTAGAGATGGCTATAATTGCTATCAGATCAGCACCATTTTCATTTAGGAGTAAATGGACATGAGATATCTGGTGAAAACCCCATTGTAGCACCACTTTTTGTTCAAAACAAATAACAATAACAAGATTTCAAGATAGTCATTGTGGTAGTCATATTGAAAATCAGATCAGCACAATTTTCATTTAGGACCAGCCAGACACAATAAGAAGTCTTTCAGTGAAAATCCCATGTTGAATTGTCAGTCCTTTCCAGAGGAGTTATAACAATATTTTCAAGATAGCATATATGGTGTCCATATTGGACATACATTGACACACTTTTTCAGGGTGTGGTCTAAAGCACTGTTATCTCACCTTTGTTTGTGGGTTCAGGTCTTGGGCTCATTTGATGTAGATATGTGAGATACCTTGCTAGTAGCTTCCTGTGGGTCAGTGGTTCTTCCTCCACCATTTATACTGGCCACTATGTATTGCCTATCATGTGCTGAAAAATGGTGTTAAGCCCACATCTTGAGATTATGATTGCAAACTGTTTTTGGCCCAATCAAAATAATTTATGACTTTACTTTTTTGAATACAATATCTTTGAATTTAGTCATTTTCAGAAAGAAAGGATGTATGGTACATGTTTCTTCCAGTCTGAATTTTGGCATTAGAGGCTTTATTGTTTTACAACCATGAGATTTCTAGTAGATCCAAATCTGCTGATGTATAATGTGCAATCAGATCAGGGTCTATTTTGTTTGTTCTTCTGATCAGGTTCTGCTCTTCAGTTCTGCACCTTGCTTAGGGTTTGATATTTAAAAAGAAACTTAATTTCCCAGGTTTTCTTTTTCATTAAACCCACAACAATGACACCATTTTATTTTGGGAACATCAGACGTCTCTTTGAGAAAACCCATGGCAATCTTTTCACTTAGGAGAATTAGTAATAACAAGATTTTCAAGATGACAAATGTGGTGGTAATATTACCATTTTCATGTAGAACCAGCAAGACGTCTCAAGAAACCTTGTGAAACCCCATATCGATAATACTTTTTGTTCCACATGAGTAGATATAAAAAGATTTTCCTATTCACCACTATGGCAGATATATTGGCCATTGGATCCACACCCTTTTCTTTATTACCAACACGACATGAGAAGTCTTCTGGCAAACAGCCATAACAATGATTTTTCATTTATCAGGAGAGGCATTAAGAATACTTTCAAGATGGCTACAGTGGTGTCATATTGGATGTCAGATTGGCACCATTCTCATTGATGATCAACTAGACATCATAGGAAGTCTTCAGAGAAAACCCCATGTTGTTATGACCATCTGTTCAGGAGTAGCGATAACAAGATTTTCAAGATGGCCGTTCTGGATTCCATATTAGCAATTAGATTTGCACCATTTTTATTCAGAATCAACTAGTCCATGGACAAATGTGTAAAGTTTTGTGGCAAGGTAGTTTAGGTGTAGCAACAACAGGCTTGTGCTAATGGATGGACAACAGATAACATGACAAGAGACCAGCTAACAAAGAAGGATAGTTTTTACTTATGTGGAACACCAGTTACTTACTAAGATCTTGGATGTGTCATCCCTGCAGAGGTATGAATTGCCATGGCAATGAATTATGCATGCCTAGATATTTTGGCCACTGCTTTTAACAAAAAAAATGTCGGCATGTGAGGCCATGTAGGTAGGGGAACTGAATGGAGAATGGGCCACCTTGGCATGTCCTACATAAAACCCACAAGACTATGAGGATTGACAGGGGTCTCACATGATTAGTGATTTATAATCATAGACCTGCAATTAGTGACATTACTGATCTGTAGGAAGTGCTCTCCTCAGATCTTATGGACTTGGAATTGGGGGACTGAAAGGGAGATGCTCCTCTCATGGGGGAATATAACTCATTTAGCCAACACCTAGTTGTGGGCAGTAGAGTTGCACTTCCCTGAGCTAATGGGTACAGGTTCACTCACTCCCTTCCGTACGGAACTCACTCTCAAACCCCTTATATCCTCCCTTGGAAGGGGCCTGAATTTAAAGAAAACACAGCCACAATGTTGATGTTTTAATGGCAACAAGAGCAACGCTTATTCTGAGCGAAACCTCATCATAAAGTAATAATAATAAGGAAAAAAAGTGTTTGATCATTAAAGACACAAATGAATGCAAGGACTGGTGTGCAGTCTTCTAAAGAAGAATAAAATATAGCAGGAGTTGGATTAAATGGAATACAAATTTCTTTTATTCATCATTGTATAAAAGCAAGACAAAATAATCAGAATGAGACCACATACCAAATGCAAGGATAGGGGTAACTAAATACATACCAGAGCTTGAAAAAAGAATAAAATAATTATCAATCACATTAAATGTTACTTGAGCACCCCTATTTGGATTTGGATAGTAATCTAAAAAATGCATGATTATGAAAGAAAAAAAAGTAACTGAACAACTTTCAAGGTAATACTGAACAGAAATAATGCTTGATGTGATGGTAATTTCACACATAAAAACTATGCACATAATTCTCAGATTGCAATGTATGAAATTTTCATCAAAGTGTCATTTAAACTGCCATAATCACTGTTGACCAAAAATGAATGAGGGCTCTTGTACTTGGGTCAGGGTCACTGGTTAGATGATGGCTCTTTCCAGAAAGTCACTCCATGGGAGGAAAAATTCTCATCAGTCAAGGGTATTTTCCATCTGGAAAGGAGCAAACTACATAATTGCAACAGGTTATATATTACCTGTTGTTATATATATATATATATATATATATATATATATATATATATATATATATATATATATATATATATATATATATGATTTAATTTTATCTGATTCAACATATATTTCAATTTAATTGTTTGTCAGTTTTAATTTTTTTAAATTATTTTTTTATTTTTATTTGCTATTATAATGTAAATTTATTCTCTAGAGATGATACTTTTTTCAGAAAATAGTTTGACCTTGACTGTTTGTTTTATAAACAGGAGGTGTTGATCTAAATCCTGACCTTGTTTCAAAATTTGTAGCAACCAAATAAACAAGTTCCATTTTTGTTTTAGAATGATTGGTTGTTGTCAAGGTCATGATGGGACTTTAAGAGTAAAATGATTGGTTTTCATCAGGGTCACATAGGGTGTATGTGACCTTTAACAAGTACCTAATTTCTATAAGCTTCTACAGCATGATCACGTTACCCCTTGTTTACATTTTAGGAGATGATATAACCTATGTTTTGGAGAATTATTCTCAGTTTCAGCTGGGTGTTCTCTTACACTGGAAAGTTGTAGTGCTGTTTGGAGTTATTTCAAATTACTTTAATTCAAAAGGATTAATTCTGTTATTTTTCTGGAAAATATGTGTGCTCATGTGAAATTGTTCAACAAGGAGTTTTTTTATATAAAAATTTATTCAAATATCTGAAACCAGAGTGATAATTCTTGTTTCTACAAGGAACTATCGACTTCAAAACTACAGGTTACAGCGTAAGTCGTCTTCCATCTTGATTCTTCATTGGGATTCGAACTTGAAATCAGTAGAACATTTTGTTATTAGGACTTCAAAAAATGTATTCTTGGATTAGATTCTACAAAACTGTAAGCTCATATTTTTTTCATTTTTACAGAATTTTTCCAGGAAAATAAATTATTGTACGTTTTCAAAGTTTGTTGTTTTCACTCTTTCTTGTGTTACTGTTTATTCGAGCCTAAACACAGAAGACCTGTATTAAAAGATACCTTTAAAAAGCAGAGCTAAGGTAAGTGTTACTTGCAATTCACCTCCCAAATGGCATCCATTACAAATAAGGGTTGCAAAGCTTTGGTGGTTTCAAGAAATGTGAATGGCTGGAATTACAGACTTGAGGATGAGGTTATGTCTATAAGGCTCATTCCTGTTCAGTCCTAAAAGTAATCCATTGGGTTTAAAAAGTTCAAGCCACCATCACCCGAAACATTTTTTCATCACATGTACTAAGTAGAACCAATTTGGGCTCATGGCAGATGTACTACAGGAATAGCAGTTCCTGTAATGAACACAATGTAAAATTGTATAAACTGTATATGCATCAGTAGTGCAGAATGGAATAAAAAATCCATAGGGTTTGCAAAGTCAGTTCCTGTGATTTGTTACCAGGAGATAAATTCCCTACCAAGTTCCATGAATATATAATAATAATAATAATAATGAGGACTTTGTATAGCGCCTAATCTTTAGAAGCTCTAAGTGCTTTACAACATTAGACAACACCTATAAGATAAAAAAAAAACATAATAATATTATTACAAAAACAAACACCATGAAATTAGAAAAAAACATTAAAAAATAAAAAAAAACATGCTGAAAATATTTCAGGTAGGAAACATTAGATCTTTAAGTTTGTTCTTGTAGTTGAAATAAGTGAGTTTTGAGAGCCCTCTTGAATGTGATCACTGTGTCTTTGTGTCTAAGTTCAGTGGGCAATTCATTCCACGTTGCTGGGCCCTGGTATGCAAAAGAACGCTGTCCATATGACTTTGTTTTCATAGTGGGAATAATGAATATACGATTGTCAGAAGAGGAGTGATTGTCAGAAGAGGAGCTTAAGTATCTTGCTGGTGTGTACACATGGTTGAGATCGGATAGGCATGTTGGACTAGAGTCCGACAGTGAAACGTAGCACAGATAACAAATTTTGTGTTTGATTCTGAATCGAATGGATAGCCATTGTAGGGTACAGAGCAGCGGGGATGTGTGCTCTGATCGTGGTACTCTAAGTATATATGATGATTAGGAAGTCAGAAAGTGATAACCTAACTGATCTATGCTTTGCTGGAGAGAAAAAAAAATCTATAAAAAAACACATTGTAATTTTTCCTTTCATTTATTTATCTAATTTCTAATTTGGTATATCTGACCTACATTTACAACATATTATCAGCAATCTGAACAGAGATAGCAGCAGATGAACTCCTCAAATACACAAAGGACATAGTAACTTGTATCATGTGGAGCAGACAACATTCAAGAATATGGGTACAGAGATTTAAACATAGGTAACATAGCTATATGAACAACAACCAGAAGTGATAAAAAATGACATGATGCATGTATGTACAAAGACTGAAATCAACTTTTACACAAGATATAAAGACATTTTACAATATACAACTCAGATCTTGTGCTTAATTATGACTGGGGGTTAAAATAACAGAAAAGTGGTGGGAAACTGTTTTTATTTTCCTAGTGTATATGGTACAGCTGAAACACCTATGTAATCTGATAATACATTTTATGTTAGCAATCAATACTTGAGTAAATTTCACACATTCCACATCAAGGTATTTAACCCATTCAAATGAAAGCCTTGTGGAGTCCATATAGATTTTTTGTTTTAACAGAAGGACTTCTGAAACATTTTTTTAATTCCTTTTCTTTAAATTTCTTGTTAAAATACATTGTCTTCCATTTATAACAACTCGAAGTTAAGTTTCGGATTCAGTAAATGAACAATTTACATCCAAGTGATTAAACAATCAAATTCTTACTGGTTGTAATGTTTCTAACGAAAAAATGCCTTTTCATTAGAAACAAACTCTAATGATAATTGACTCTGAACAATCAGTCAATGAATTTGTTACCTGACAAATCCTTTCATTATGCTAAATTGCTAAAGATTGATTTCTTTCAGTTTGGTATTTATGGCACAGCAACACCTGGTAGCTAACCCAGGTCGATCCAATGGTAAGATTCTAACCCCCACTTTCGGTTGCAAATCTGGCACTTTAACAACAGAGCCACCATGGCTCCAGCCTCCATTAGTGAATGCTTACATGTAGGAGAGCACATCAGGCCATATTCAATTCCTCTGAGCCCAATGGGAGTTAAAGATTCAAGATAAACAAGCAACATTAAAACTTTATTGCCAAACATGGAAACAACCTGCATGTATTTTTGTTCTTTACAATCGGAGACAATGCTTCTCATGATATACATAAGCAAAAATGCTTACCAATTCATCCTGTATTAAGTATTTACTGGTTTTCCAGTACTCACAAGTCACTTCCTTCAAGTTAAATAACTCAAAGACAAAGTTTATTTATACAAATATAATTTCATCGAAAAGCTAAAATTCTGTGGTTATTCAGATTCAAATGTGATGGTTCACCATTGCTGTTTTCATTACAGAATGGCATTACATTTGAAGGGATTAAAACTCCGTTGTTGTAATTGTTTTCACATTTTGAATGAATGGCAAAGTAAGCAGACGTGCTAGCCATTTAATGCTAGCCTAAATTAGATATATTTTATTTATGATTTAATTTTAGCTTATGCATTTGTACCAAAAAAGGGTTGACAACAACATGAAAATTTATTCATGTACAACTTTCATGCTTGCACATGCTAAAAAATATCGGTGCAAGTATAATGCAGTACTATGAAAAATATCTCATTAAGATATTACAAAGAATATTTCGAGAAAATCCAGTCCAGTTCCAGACAGAAATTTTCATAATGCTGTACATGTTAAGACATACAAACACTTGTCTAGCAAGTTTTGTTATATTGTTTTTTTAAAACTAAATTCAAAAAGCTGAGATTCAAATGCTAATAAAAACAACATTGAAATTCTTGGCAAATTTTTTGGATAAATCCAGTTTAAATATAATTTTAAAAGAAAACTTATAGATTTTAACTTTATAAATATGCATGTATCTGATATCACAACCATTCAAAGTTAACAATGTAATAAAATTATGCTACCCCAATGAAGAGAAAGCAGCAAAATGTACAAAATTACAACAATATTTCATGAAAAGAAGCTTGCTAAATATGCTTGCATTCATATCATGCCATAAAATTAGGACTAAAAATCTTTGTTCAACTGTTTCTGAAGTACTGTAGGTGAAAATTACCAAATTCTGGGATACAAGTTGTTGATCTATTTTTAAATCAAATGTTTTTGTGGCAACTTGGCCATAAAATTAAATTTCCTTCAAATTCTGAACCTATATATAATTGTATGCCAGCTGCATTTCTAAATAATTCTTTTACAAGCTCATGTAACTTTTTCCAGAATGCTCTAAGTCAAAACTTTTGCCCAATATTACAACTGTATATAAACAAAACTTTATGAGAAATTACCATGACATTGCTCTTTCGAGCTAACAGCATCAAGAAAAGATATAACTAACTTCTACCCAAGGTTAATTTTATAATATGCACACAACTGTAGCACTGGCCCAAGCAATGGCAAATTCATCTACAGGAAGCGTGTCATTCCTAATATTACAACTATGTAGTCCCTATTATCATCTTTATGTATGGATAAACCAGCCTTGATAGAGACAAATAAAACTAACCATAATGATGTAGAGTTTTATAATACACCTTCACATTTTTAATTCAACTGAAATAAGTTTAAAAATGTAACTTTTTGTCACATTTTCATGCTTTTTCAGTTTTATGGCCAAGTGCTGCAAAAAGATTATGCCTATATATTTTTGTCAATGTCAGAAAAAAGCTTTGTTTCTGTAAACCCAAAAAAAACATGCCATCATCCTAGAATTTCAATACACCTGTATATTGTTAAAAAAAAATTGCAATTCATGTGCACTAAAATGGTCACAAGTTGAGCTCAAAGGTAAACTTGGGTTATTGGAGATGGCTCATCACAAAAAGCCACATTAACTACAACTGGCTCAGCAGGCCTTTAGAGGAACTTGTGTTGGGGAAACAAAAACAAATGGGGTCTTAGGGGTCACAACTTCAGAAAATGATGAATGCTGGAAATCAAAATTGTTCAAGGTCTCATCAACATATAGATGCATGCCTGAGTTAAAATCCATCAATTATTGGCACACTAATACTGGAGAAGAAAATATTGGGAACAGGCAATCAGAGGACATAACTCTTCTAAATGACATTTTGGAATGCTGGAACAAAATCCATGCATCTCATAAATAAAAAGAACCATGCCAAATTTTCTTGAAATTCAATAAGGCCTAATAAAGTAATGCAGTGGAAACCAGTCAGAGGAGGACTGAAAATAAGGCGGCCATTACATCTTGCATATCAATTCACAGAATGACTGAAATCAAATTAATTAAAGGACTGATCATTTTGGAGGTGCATGCTAAAGTTGGTTGAATTTTAAATATCCTTAATAAAGTTATGCTGCATGCCAAAGTTATGAGGATGGAAAATCAGGGCCCATAACCGCTCTCAACAATGCATATTCAAGCATTTAAAGCTACAAGTCAAACTGAACTGAAATTCAACAATCCTTTGTAAAGTGATGTCATGGAACCAAAGTCAACTCTTATCCATGTGCTACTGGAATGCTTTAAATGGAACTCTTTCAAGGTGTCATCAGCATAAATCCAAATATCAAATTTGTTTCCAAAACAACAATTCTTTATGAATTTATGTTGAACAAACCAGACAAGATGATGGGAATTAAGGAGGCATACATAGTTCCTGTAAATGATACCCTGGAATACTGGAAATTCAATTACATTCAAAGTCCCACCAATATAAGGCATGCACCAAATTTGGTTGAAATCAAAACAAATCTTTAACTTATTCTGCTGGAACCAAAATCTTTTAACGTTACATACTAAATTTGGTTAAAATCAAACAATTCACAGAACAGTTATCTTGCAGAAACCCAGCTCGTGACAGGTACACACAACCATGTCCCCTACTTTGCTGATCAAAGACCATTATTATAACTGCATATATATATATATATATATATATATATATATATATATATATATATATATATATATATATATATATATATATATATATGTGTGTGTGTGTGTGTGTGTGTGTGTGTGTGTGTGTGTGTGTGTGTTTGATCAAAATTTATTAATTTCATATATTTTTGGTGCTAAAATTGCCTATATTAAAGAAAGCTGCATAAAGCAGAATTGACATTATTATTATTACAGAATCAAAATGAAGTTTTCTGTATCACCTGTTCCTGTTAAGAATTATTTACAAGACAATATCAACCACAAAAGCTTTATGGAAAAGGCAGAAATGAGAAAACTGTCAGATGGAACTAAAAGCAAATTTGGTAGCAACAGGTGTGTCAAAATTGCAAAAAAAAAAAATGACAGGTATTCAAAAAGCCTTTTTTTAAAGAAAAGTGAACGTACAAGAACATGCAATGCAGCACATACATGTACATATCTTAACTTGGCAAACTGTAACTTATTATTTACACAAAAGTAAAAGCACCAAATCTGAACACTTTTAGATAGTCACTTTAGGTGATATATAATCACGGATGCAAATAATAATCAAATGCTTTTAACTTTTGTCTCCAAATGGTGCATTTTTGAAGACTGTTGTCATATATGAACAACTTGATAAACGATAAATGTGTTGACTGTGACCACATTATTTGTATGAACTGGAACAATGCATAACATTCAAACACAATAATATCATTGAACCCAATATTACTTAAAACTAAATAGGATTCTTTTATTGTACTGGTTTACACACAACAAAAAGATCAGAAATAAGCATTAAAATGCATTCAATGTGTTCCTTTATAGAAGTCTATTTTAACACAACGAGGCAAAAACATGACTAAAATGTGTGGTCCTCAGGGGGGAAACTTTCAGCTGAGGGGGAAAAGAATTGGCTAGCCAGTTGTTTCCCCCAGAATTGGCTAGCTGATTCTTTCCCGGGGACAAAATCAGCTAGCCACTTCTTTCCCCGGTGAAACTTTCAGAGGGGGGATAAATTTGACTACTACACTGGTTGCTTACTATCATAATCTTTGGGATTTATTTTAAAGTTTTTCACCTTTTTCTTAAGAGACTGTCTTTTATATCTTTTCACTAAACTCTTCAGTGTTGGACTGGAGAGGAAGTGTGACCAGCAGCTCTAACTGGTTTCAATAGATCTTTAAATAACAGTAAATCTGTCTATATTACACCAATTCAACACTAAACCATTTGTAAAATCTAGGTCCACATAAAAGGAAAATTTGCTAGACATTGTATTAAATACCCTGCAGTCATAAGGGGCTGATTATTGTGTATTCAACAGTATTTGTGAGGCATGTATTTGGATGGATTTCATGGCTGCTACACTCCAAATCAAGGACCCAGTAAACAACGAGTCTTCTGTGAAATTATAATTTTCCTCTCCTAATCACACAAAATATGTATTGACAAGAGTTTCTCCAAAGGACAATGCTCTATAGGCTGAAAAGAATTTCCATGAGACTGCTTCCTTTTTTAAATTTCTTTTAGCTGCAGAGTACTGAAGCCGTCTTGTATATTCTTGAGAAACTCCAATATGGCAAATTTGGTAATAAAACTATTTCCTTGCATATTTTAAGTCACATTTTCACAAGAAAAATTATTTATCATGACCACTGATCTTGAACCTGCTAGCATGAGTATATTATCATTCAACATGTCAATGTCAAGATATACCGATGTACAAAGTTTGGTTAAATCTATAAATGATACTTTTATTTTGGAAGGAAAATAAAAGTTATTTTCGTGGTGTCAAAGTTTACATCAGATATATTTCCAAACTGGGCTTATAAATATCCATCCATACTAGTCTGTGTAATCATGCTCACAAGCCAGTAAAGCTAAAAGACCACAAGTTGAGATCATAAACTTTAAAATCAATGTGAGCTTGCTAACTATGGACTTGTACATTGGAATGCAACCAAGAACAAATCCCAGTCAAATTAACTTGTATATATACAAGTCACTGTGTTCATAAACTGACCTCCTTTGACATGACTCCAAGGTAAATTAGGTCTGGTTTTCAAACTCGTACAACAGATATTTGGTGGTCAGATCTGTACCATTTTCATTCACAACCAATTGAAATATTTCAAGAAGTATTTTAGCAAAACAAGTCAGTGCCATCAGTCATGCAAAAATGGCAGTGATCACATGATTCTCACAACAGCCATTACGGTGCCATGCTGGAGATCAAAAGAAAACGATTTTCTTTCAGAAGCAGTTACAGATTGCTAAAACAGTTGTTTTCGTGAAAAGCTATGCCAGTAAGACCATTAGTTCATGACAGGAAGTAGCCATGTGAAAGATTTTCTGGATGTCCATCTAGGATGTTCAGCATAATTTAAATACAAGAAAAACTATATATTGTCAGCAAAATTTTAATTTCTTTTTTTTCTTCTTCAAAAATTAATATGGTTTTCCATTTAGAAGAAGTAACTGTAACAAGATTTTTCACAATCTGGGAGGTTACACTGGCACCATTTTCATTTCAAACCAACTGAACATAGTAAGAAGTGTTTTAGTGAACTCCATGGTGATACAATCATCACTTCATGAGTAATGGTAATAAGCTTTTCAAAATGGTCACGATTGATGAGTATCATTTTTATTCAAGACCAACTAGATAGCCTAAGTCTTTTGGTAAAAGTGCTGTTGATATCATAACATTTTCAAGAGGGCTGTCATATTGGAAGTCAATTCAGCACCATTTTCATTTTGGACCAAACAGATTTCATAATTAGTCTTGTAGTAAAAAAAAAACAAACCAAAAACGTTGATATCACAATCTTTTCAGGAGTAACAATAACAAGTGGTACCTTTTAGGACCAACTAGACCTTGGGTCTTGGCAATCCTCCAAGTAGTCTAGGAGTTGTAATATACCTGTACTAATGGATGGTTGACGGACAACAGACCATCCCATAAGCCTAGCTTATGACGAGTGGGACAAAAATGTTATCTTTTGCACAACCATGGAAATTAATATCCACAAAATAATTCACGACATCCCTCAAAGGTTTGTCATATTATTTATTTTTATTTAGTGTATACATAAAAATACTAGTACAATGCAGATTTAATGAGGCAGAAAATTTAGAATCTATCTACCTAGGTGTCAAATTTTGTCCTGTAACTCACTGAATGTTTGGCATTTTTTTAATAACCATAAATAAATGCATCTAACCAGATGTTGGTTGGTTTTTAACAGCACTTTAAGCATATTGTTGACTACATCATGCCACAGAAATAGAAACTAAGTGTCTTCCCAGAAACACAACACCAAAAGAACCCACCCAGGATGACATTGGTGAATATCGAGCATGTGACCCGAAACTTATCAAAATGAAACATGTCTGATAGTATGTTTGTTCAACTCTTCAAAGAATTATTTCTTTAAATTTCACAAGTACTCTCTTTATAGTACAACCTAGTCTTATAAATCAGATGAAAATTGTTGTTCAACAAAGCAACTGGGTGTAACTAATGTATTTGATGTAATATTAACACATGCATTAATAAACACATACACACATCCATTTGTAGTGTGAACCTGCAATAAATATCCAGTGCTTGATGCACATGTCTTGATCCCAGTATGGGGAGGGAAGCCCATATAAACACTGATTAGAACATCATGATCTTTTTAAATCTAATCGTGTGTGTCAAGTTCCCTGTAAACACTATCTTTGTTGATTCAATTGATAATTTTTTTAAAAATTGGATCAAACATGTGCTTTATTTAGCATGACCATATTGGAAGAAAGAATTAACCTCATCAATGGAGAGCTTACAACATATATAAAGGGAGCTAACGCTTCTAGTATGTACATATGCAGAATAGGGATATTGTCAGTGTGCTTATTATGATGAACTAGAATAATTTAAGTGCACAGTGTGGACAAGTCAAATATAGTAACATTTACAAGCGCTAAATGAACAAACTTATCTACCATTGCAGAATGCAAAAATCAGAATCTTGTTTCCACTCAAGACTGATCCTTCTGAAATGCTGCAGTATTTAATTTTTTTAAACTGGCATTTTTACATAGTTACTGGGTCACGATATCCCAACTTAAAATTGTGTGTATTTTCTTGCACTAGTCTCAGGTAAATATCTAAGCTTACATAAGGGTCATTACACAGAATAGTATGGGAAAAGCACCCTCTCGCTTATTACCCATGAAAAAATAGCTGAATGAGTATTTAAAATACATGAACTTTGCAGTTTGAAGATCACAGACTCTTCTTATTCAATAAACAAAGAAAAGGGTATGCTGGTGAGGGAACTATTTTAGTATGACACGATTATTTAGATCACATCATTTTCTGCAGTAAGATATCTTCATGGCTGATTTACAACAGTAAATAAACCACTAAAGGCTTCAATCACTGATTTGATTGTTTCTTTCACATAACTGTTATTACAGTTATTAAAACTGTGGAACCATTGTTTTGTTGATTTTTTAATAAGTGACAGAAGTCTCAACGACATCATTTTACATCCAGTTTGTCCCATACTTCATAGCACTTAGATATGACAAGATAAAAAGTGGCAGCATCTTGACGAAATTATTATCTTGTGATCAGAGCATTTCAAGCTGCATAGCAATTGTTGATTGTATAACAGTGGACTACCTTAAAATATTATCAGGCAAACAGAATGGACACCATAAACCCTGGTCAGCTGATGATTTATAAAACAGCAGAACTGGGTATATACTGTCCACAGTTGTGTAGTCAAATACAGTACATATGTATATACCATGCTAAACAGTCATAGAGCTGTACAGGATACATCTGCTTAGAATACAATTTTAAAACATGAAAGTCCACAAATGTCAAGTATTGAGGATAACTGAAACAGAACTGAAAAGGCAGAATTTTAATATAACTGGCAGTTACCAACCAAATGGCACTAAAATATGACAAAAGGTTTACAGAAAGATGCTAGTTACAAGGTTAGCATTTATGGACAGACTAACTGCAATATGAAAAAGATGATTACTGAGAAGGACTCTTACATCACAAGGTACAAGACCCTACAAAAATGTGTATATTAAAAATTAAAAAATGCCTCTTATATTTCAAGCACCTTATCTCAATTAAAAAACAGTAGTTACAAGCAACAAATTGTCTACCAGAAACGTAACAGATTATACATAAAGACATAATATTATTTGTAACAATTAATGCAACATATCTAGTTCCTAAGCATGCTAAAAAACATCAGTACTGACACATCTATATTTTGCTACTCCAACTTTAAAAAAATATTAGTCTGAATGAAAAAAATCAAAGCAAGAAATTCCCAATGGTTACTAATACCTCTTGATAAATTTCATCCATTTGGTATAATCTACTGAAGTTACAGAAAAAAATATACACATCCTGAACACTACAAGAGAACCAACTTTTCAAAAACAGAATCTAATTACATTGTATTATTTAGCCAGTAAGAACTTGACAAAAACAAGATTAATGCAGGTTAAACTGAATTCCATCTTATAATCTGTTTCGTATCAAGCTTTTAAACAAAAAGGTCGTACTCCATAAAACAAATTCTGCATCGTTTATTATGTGACTTTATAAACTTTTTCAAGATAATACAAATTTGCTAAAAATTGATAAGCTCAAGTTATGTGATAACACATTAATTACATCAAACAAACTGGCCAGGATTCATTCACATTACCAAAATATAAATGTAAGAATTACAAACCTGTGGTTTCAGCATTACATTATTATGAATATTTCATCAAATGATTAGCTGAGATACTAGTAAAAAAGATTTATGTCATGCAAAAATAAATTTTTAAATTTCAGCACAGCATTTGTTTATTCAGGTTAAGTTGTTTTCATATATTCATGTGAAACATTTGTTTTGGAGACAAGCTCAGGAAGGAAGCTTTTAGACATTCATACTGAAATCCCTATATTGTCTGTAATATTTCATACATTTTATATTTTTTAGGTGTACAAATAAATATAGGTCAAAAATTTCAATTGTAATTTTTATCTCATTTTTAAGTACATGCACCATGATTTGCAGTTCATTTAGAAAAACATTTTCAATATGAAAAACTGAAATACATACAAATAATTCAAATTTCTATCACATGATAGTGTAGAAAAAAGGAGGGTAAGAAAAATTAAAGACAAAATACATTTGTTCCAGCTTTCAAGGACACCAATATCACCTGGCCTGGACACTAATCTTGCTTGAAACATCTACTATTTGTATTTACCAGGTCATCTTACCTGACCATAAAATCAGTCATGTGGATTTCTGATTTTATTCCCTCATACACATTCACTGGTTTACTATTAGCAAGTATTTTAATAACAATGAATTTTAGCAGAAAGTCAATGGCTTTCAGGATAACATATACATAGAGAACCAAAATTTTTGAAGGACAGATTCTAGTCAGACCTTTGACTGCCCTTTTCACTAAAGAGCTTTAACTCTGCAGAATGACAACTGTTTCTCAAACTTTACGGAATATATTTTTCAGAATGTTTAGAAGATGCTGCCAAAATAAAATTTACACATTAGTAAGAAAATGCATACTTATAATACAAAAACATGTACAACATATAACATGGACATCAATTATGTCTTGATGTAAGAAGACTAGAGACACTATTCGCTAATAATGCTAGCACTATCATAATCCTGGCACTCTGTGATCCTATACATATTTCACAGGTAACAGAAATGGGAATCTTTACCAAAATGTGCAAAAAAACAGCACTGTTAAATAGCCTCTAACCAAACAGTACTATTAAATCACAAAACCATGGCAAGGTTAAAGGTTGAGTAAAGCGATCAAAGACTGAATGGATGAACTTACTTGTCCATTCAGACGTGTTCAATTCTTCCTGTAAAGACCAAATAACCTGATACAGTCAACTTGTTCCTAAATTATTATCACTTGGGCTCAAAATTAAGTAAACAAATTAATCAAAATATGAAACAATACAATATACATATAAATGTATATCAACTTATAAGGTAGACTGTTCTATATCAGCTTTAACCTTGCAACTGTTTTGAATTGGACAGTCTGAGAAACAGGCCATGTTTATTCGCTAGATGACGGAAAAACAGACATCAAACATTGCAGAATGTTTGTAAATGCTTCATAAAATATCTCTATTCTATATTTACAATATATCCACTATCACATCCTTCCTCACATTTCAGTACAGCTTTTTAAAACAGTATTCTTCATTACTCAATGGAAGCTGCTGATGCAGAAATAAATATTACCAATGTCAGCAAGTGCCATAGCCCTGAACAAATGACTGTGCGACACTTAATCCTTGGGATTTGAGATTATCAGTCCTCCCAATATAGCTTTCTCATTATAACATGAAAAGCAGGTGACCATTACATACATTACCTCCATATACAAAATTTGCTATGGAGAAATTAGAATGACTATTGTGATTGTTGGAACAGATCTGACTGTATTTGTTGAAAATGAAGTTTGAAAGGTGAAAATGCATACAGAAGTCACTTGTGTATAAAGGTCAGTTTGGCCTTTTCTCATAGGTGGCTGTTATTAACATTTTTGTAATACTAAGCTTCATGTCGTTTTCTTTCAACCAATGATGTCATACATTTCATAGACCAATTAAAGTACAATAGTTTTATTTTGGTTGCAGGGTCAACAGTGACACCATGCTACAATTCAGGGTATTATAATGACAGAGCTGTACCAGGAAATTTTCTACTTGTCCAATGAAATATATTAGAACCATGCCAAATAAGAACCCCTGATTTAACATCATCGATGGTGATTTTGGAAAAGTCTCAAGAGAACATTTTTTATGTGAAATGTTGACATGAATATATGTACACTTACTATTATTCATGTGCTCAGCCTCAACATAGAGTAAATATACACTGAATTCACTATATTTCTTGAGGTTCAAATTTGTTTGAAATTTGTGGTTGATACAAGCCATTATTTAAAGATTCAATGAACAATAATCATCCTGTGAAAAATATATAACCTGTCCAGAATCTATCAATTAAGGAACCATCAAGTGTCATTTTCAAAAACCCATGACAACTGATTTCCACAAAAGGAAATTAACTTGTTGTATAAGAATATCTTAATACTCACTGCTTGACATTCAAATCCCCAATAACAAAAGCTTCAAAAAACATATTACTATTTAGTACACAAACACAAAAAATATCCACATTCAAATGAAAATCAAATTCTCAAAAGTCCACTGACAAATTACCTAGGTTTTGGACATGATGAATAACAAATTCATTTGCAGTATAAAAAAAAAGTATCATACGAAACATGTAATGACACAGGCTGGATTTTATTGATGGTCATGTAATTTTCATAAATGCCAACATATTTTAACTTGCAATTTGCATGTAACAAGTCAAAGGTTATAAATTAGTAAACTGTCTTCTAAATGCCAAATTAATGTCAAAAGTTATTAAGCAGAAGTGAATTCGCACCCGATGTGACATGATGGACCAGTATAGGTAACACTACACATGTATGCTCCCTCCAAAGATACAAGGCAGAGAAAATAAAGCAGAATTAAATTGAATATGGTTGATATCAACTCATCATCAAATCATTTACTTGCACAACAATAAATGTTTGTGTACAAAAATGTGTCATGTCAAAACCACAACTAATTACAAGTAACCCTGGTATGCTGAAGTTGATAGTTCAAACCCTCAGGAACCTAGTTAGAGACAGCCCATATTGGAGCGATTTAAACTGGCATGTCTGAGTAAAATGCATCAAAATTTATTTAATTCTGAAAGCTAACTCTGCAGTATATGACCTATAAATGGTTTATACTGGCTTTTTTTCTTCATTTGGTAAAGTAACTTATTTTTAACGCCACTTCTAGAATGAGTTATTAATGCTAATGACATGTCACTCATGACTTGCAGAATGAATACCATTACTATTTCGCTGGACAGTGAATAACTTCGAGAAATTGAGCACGAGTTGTTAAGCCATCTGGAGTTTTCCTTTTTATTTAAATACAAAATAAAAATATAGTGATTCTGTTGGAACTTTAAAGGAATTTTAAGCAATCACATTTGTTACAGCTATGTGGGTTTGAGCCAATGAGATTTCACTGTAAACAAGTATAGATCCTCCTCCTGGTTATATCCATGAAAACCTACTAGAATGTTTTTCTTAGGAATTGTATGTAACTGACACAGCCAGAGCTACCTTCCTGTCAACATTTAAATACAGATACACACATCTGGAGTTCAACTGGTAGACTTCATAAGAAACATGATAAACAAGCACAGACAAGCTCTATGCCCTGTAAGGTTACATTAGTATATTGAGTAAACAGGCTGAATATTGCTCAAAGGAACATCATTTGACTAATTAACTTTAAGGACTAGCAATGACATGACTTATCTCACTAAAATCAAAGTTAAACTGACTACAATATTAACTCATCAAAATGAAAACAATATTATGTTGTCATAATGATGTCTCAACTATCATATAAATATGGAGATTACCTCATTTTGTGTGTTACCTCATTTTGTGTGCTTCTGTATCTACAAGTACATATACAAAATTTTACCTCAAATTATTATGGAATTAAGTGACCCCATAAATTTGCAGTGAAACCTAACTGCTTCATATGGTGTCTGACAAGAACTCATGCCCTGAACCCAGGAGTTACCAGAATGATAAACTGAGCCACAATTTTACAAAAATTAACCACTGTCCAAACATGTTTCTCTTTTTTTCAAGTATAAATTTTGATTTGTTACCTATGGAAAATTCCCAGTGACTAAGCTTGTTCAAGACTACCACCAACTTCTCAAAAAGTCTTGTCTTAATAGAACATTAACGTACACTGCTGACCAGACATTTGGGCATATTTTGACATTTTCACAGAAAAATAACTTCATCACTATGCTCAACATCTATGTCAATTACAATAAATATCATTATCCTGCTGAACTGAATTACATTACACCTGACAAGATTATACATGGGGACATCATCATCATCAAAAAGAAAGCATGTAGCAAGGATAGTCTCTTGAATATAGCATCCTGTTTTGTGTTCACTGACAGTTTCTAATTATGGGGCTCTGTTTATTCAACAAGTATTAAAAAGCACATACAACTTTTCCTCTCGCCAGAACATTCACAAATTGAATTTTTTTTTGAAGTTTCCAAACTGTAAATAGTGTTCTTAATTACCAGTGTACCAGTTAGCTATATTTATTAGAGAGTTAGTTATTTATTAGAGTGTGCCATCCTGCTCTTATTTCTGAGTATACCTATATTTTATCAAAGTATCCACATTTTCTATGAAGTCCATCAAATGATTAATATTAAATCTCAATCCAATCTTTGCTTTTTACCAAAGTGTTATCAACCAGAAACTTTCTTGGTTGTCTTCTGTGATTACGATTTCTTCCTACTGAAAAAATGATTTCTTACAGCCATGGAGAGATTTTCTTCAAGGATTTCCAAATGTTCTCAAGGGGTCTTATGGAAATTGAAACTTCTCCAGTTGCTACTAACAGTCCTGTGTGTCATTTGATTCATTTATTTCTTCATTACTTCTTTGGAAAAATTATAAATAAAAAAGGTACATGCTTTATTAGGTATTACCGTTTTACAGTGTCAGATAATTTCACAGAGCTGTGGCAAAATTAAAGATTTTTGACAAATTCAAAGACTTTTCAGTGATAAAACCATTTTTTTAATTCAAGGAATTTTCATGTCAACCCCTCAAATTCAAGGTTTTAATCGAAAGAAGCACATGTAATGGCTGTCAAACTCATATTGACTGTGGATGATACCAATTCCACCAAAAAATTCCCCCAGATAATAATAATAATAATAATAATAATAATAATGATGACTTAATTTAAAGAGGGCAACACAATTAGCTAAGAACTAATCTACCATAAGGCCCTCATACAAAGGAATTTATTTATTTTAGCTGCATCTCTGAAGCCACACTGGATATATTGCATTTGGAAGAAGGAAACTGAGTGGGCATTTCTAATCTCAACTGGAATACTATTCCAGAGCAAAGTTCCAGAGTACTGGAAACATTTTAAAATAATTCCTTATTTGGTTTGGGGATTTTATACTGTTTGGTAGACATAGATCGCAGGTGGGCAGTATTGCCAGGTAGTCATTACTGGAATAGTGATTGTAAATATTCAGGAGCACTACTATTGGATATCCTGTAGAGCAATATGGCTTTTCTCAAATGGATTCAGTCTTTAATAGGTACTAGTTTTAACTTTCCAGCTAAGTTCTCCTTGCTTTCTTTCTGGATTGATATTAGCCCAAATGCTCATTTCTGAAGATGTGCCAGCTTTGCTATGTTTTTATCATTTGAATTACCCGATACTGTATTAGTCTAAATAGGGTTGTATGAACTGTTATAAATCAGTTTTCTGTGCCTTTCAGGCAGAACATGTCTTATCCTACTGAGAAGCCATAAACTTGAATTGACTTTTTTACTGATATGCTTGATATGTTCAGTCCATGATAGGTTATTATCAACCAAAAACACCAAGTAGTCTATCATGACAGGCTATTTGCAAATTTTTATCCTTCCATGTCAGACACAGTCATCACTATCAAGATCTGTCATTTTTTTGCCGTGTTGAGATAAGTAATAATTTAGTTTTACCAGTATTTACCACCATGCCATTGCATGTGCACCAGTTGTCAAGTTTGTTTAGGGCATCCTGTAAAGAAATTTTGAGTTCATGCTTTGTGTTTTGGATGTCTGACAATGTTGTGTCACCTGCATAGAGATCTGTAGATGATATTGAGTCCCTTAATGATGTAAGAAGTTACTAGCCAAAAAAGGTTCATGAAATATTGGCACAAGCTAACAGAGTTCTTTATGCCCATTGTACATGCAGAGCTTTTGATACATGATATGAATCCATCATATGGATAACTTAAATTGTTTTATCTGATCAGCAACAAATTTATGTTCTTTTGAGGCAGATTTTTTTAAAATATAGATATTAATAATTGTCCTGAACAAGCTTTTTCACTGGTACTTTTCTAAAATTTAAAATAAAAGAAACATGTTTGAATTGAGTTTAAGGAAATATATGTATAAATGACTTATAACAAGGAAAATGGAAGCAAAGTTTCATCTGCTAGTGAACTCAATCTAGGCTTCCTGTGTCTTTTACTGAACTATCGTCTGATTCTGAAATCTGCCATACCTCATGTTTGAAATAAAGAATTTGCCCAATGGATAAAAAACAAACAAAAAAATCTGATACATGGAGTCTGACAAATTTGGATAAAATTGGTCCTTCAGGTCTTTTTTTTAAAATCTGAGAAGAAACAACAATTCTTAACAAAACTAGCAGACAGTTGACAATGAAGAGACATAAGCTCACTTCATCTCAGTAAGAAGAGTTAAAAATAAATACAATGGTTTATTACAGACACAAGATAAAATTCAAATATAACTCAAGTAAAAGCAATATGACCTAAAATGAAAAAATTAATCAAAAACTTCAATAAATTGCTTAAATTGTTCAAGAAAATATGGAAAAAGCCCACCAATCTAGTTGTGACAGCAGTCATTCATAGTTACAATTGATAAAGTTATGGCACGTAATTATTTTTCTGGCTTAAACTAGATCAGCCTGTAAGGAAATGCTTACAAAATAACCTCAGCTACCACCACACTGTGAAATATAATTTGCAAAAAAAAAGAGTACAATCAGCAATAGCTCACCTCTACGAAGCTTACAGTTGACTACAGTAGCCAAAATAAAGGTTATTATGCGGAAAATTAATCAAGACTAAAGTGATCTTGAGAATGAAATATTGGCCTCTGTGACAAGGCATAAAATACAAACAATAACAAATATAATAATAATAATAATAATAATAAAATACAAATAAAAAGAAAGTCTCTTCTATGGTACCATACAGAGTCGATTCATGCATGAGAAGAATTTTCTTCTTTCTCAAAATCTGCTTTAGAAGCTGTTATGATTGTTCAGTACTGGAAGCCATATTTTACTGGATGAAAGTCACAGGTTTTGAGTAACCTTAGAACGACATATTGACTATTAGCAGCACAATTCATGCATAATTACTGTGATTAGCCACTGTAGCAGAGGTCTCACATTAAATAAATGCAGTCCACTCATTTAACTTCTATACCCACTGACATGCTCATACACATGTAACCTGCTGAGACTAACAAATCACAACCTACAATGTATAACCAGTCATGAATACAGAAAGTTTAAATTTAAATAAACATATCTATTCCTACTTTCAATTGCACTGTTCAGAAAGGGCTGTGATAATGCATGGATAAATTTAAGCAATCATGAGCTAAATACCAATACTTAACCATGTTAAGTACAGTTAGAAAAGCATAAAATATTGATCACAGTGACCTTCTTTATTTGTAAGGGAGTAGTACTACCAAAATTACATCCAATTAACAAGTTCTGTGATTCTTACACAAAATGCACAGAATAAATAACCTTTAAACACATAACTTCAATAAAGTCAATGAGGCATGAAATATATCATGCAGAGACCTATTTTTGTAAAAAGAGTGTAGTATAAGTTTCATGATTCTAAGACATGGATAGTATGCATATAGCATGCCCAAAACTCATGTATCAGTAGATGAATAATAGGTCTCAATGAGCTTTTGCTGCAAGTTTGATTCTAACAATGCATATCATCATCAATTGGAGCAAAATGCAAAAATTTAACCAAGGAACGACTAATGGACATCTGGGTATAAAGTCAGCACCCTTACCACACTGCCCAGGGGCTACGTACTATGAGATTGTTGCCTGTGACCTAGTAAGAAAAAGTGGCCAACATACAGTGCAGCTGTATATATTTCTATACTTCTGTATGCGAGGACGCCAACACCAATAGTAGCATAAAAGCTATTCTCTACTTCGTACAGGTGAGCTAAAAACAGGGAGATAACTGTAGGAGAACCAATGAGACAAAGTCAAATCTAGTATGGGACACAAAACTCATCATGACACAATATCCCAAACAGTTCTAGAGATATTAAGCAGACAAGAATGACATACAGATGGATGGAAAAATTTTGTAATAAAAATACACTTCATAAAATGATCATCATAAAGATTCCATTTTGTACAAGAACACAATGTCTTGTCATGCTACAAAAGAATACCAAGTATGCATATCTCAAAGGGTTCAGGAAATATTAAGCAAACAAAAGGTTGACAGATGGATAGACAAGCTGACTCCTGTATCCCTTATCTTCGCTAGCCAAGATTCTGAGACGATAACCATATCAACACCTTGGTGTGTTGAGCAGATATTTCTGTGCCTTGGGTCTGTGAATTTCATTGGATGCGACAGCAAGCCACTGCATCCAATGAAAATTAAGTTGTTCAAATTTTAGCACTGTTCCTACATGACCGAAACAAGGGAGCACACAACTTGAATGTACTGATAAATAAACAAATTTTCACTGCTGGTCCGTATTTGTACAAATACCTTTCACTCAAATGCACCTGTAATGGCTTCCCTCTGTTAAAACGTACAAAGTATCCTTTTTAAGTCAATTGGCTCTGCCATTTTCGGCCAATGTACAATGCACCGCTGTTGCAAGCTATTGGTTAGTTGGCATTACATACCAAGTGAAGCAACTCATGAAATCCAATAGATGTTACTAGGACAAGCACTAAAATATCTGTTTGATCTGCCAAGGTGTAGATAGAGCTATCATATAGGAACTTTGGCTAGTGAAGATGGCATCCCCATCAATATTTTTTATTTATTTTGAGTTGGTATAATTAAAGAAGAGACATTTTAAATCCGGTAATCATACATACAGTACAAATGATAAAAATTAGCTATTGGTAATACATTTACATTGACCTTATGCTTAATCAAATAATTTCTAGAGGCTCAAATTTCAGTCTGTCATTTATTTCAATGCACACAGTTACAATAGTTTTAAAAAGTGCAAAAATAGCAAAACAATCTCCTCTATTCCAAACCAATGTAAGAGAAGAGTACTATTACTCTGGACTGAATACAACAAAGCCATGGAGCAAACTATATTCCTATGGCAGTCTTGCTAAAGCTGCTGTGGTTACTTTTTAGTCTCACTATTATTGTACATACAAATACTTTTACAAATGATTACTTATATTTTGCACATAAAATTCATTACATGTAATTCTACCTGAAAAAAAAAACATCCCAATGAGGTTTAAAGTTGTCATGAAATACACCAAAATTGATACAAATAGTTTTCCTTGAATAAGCACATTTTAGACATTCTGTTTAGTAATACCTAATGCTCTGTTAAAAACAAATATTTAAAGCAAACAGTTCTATTTCACTAGATATTTGTTTCTTGACTCAAAATCTTTAACTTTTTACTGCATTTTGCAGTTTGGGCAACAAGGTTCATGTCATGGATGAATCTTAGTCTGTTGTTTCAGTAATATTCTCAATGGATATTTGTAAGAAAATATATCCATTTGCTTCGAGTTTCTAATACGAGTGATGACAGTATCTAAAAAAAAATTTAAAAAATATTGTACATCGAGATACTGATAATGTCAAGTAGATTTTTATTAAAAAAAGAAATGAAATAGGATCAATGAATACATCTATGATGTTCAAAGTCATGAAAGGCTGAACAAAATATATCAGGGTCCACACAAGGGGGGCAATTCAGATGAAACAGACATCTCAGTGCCAGTCATTTCAGCCAGATATACAGCAAAAGCGAAAATGACAACTTCAGACAGGGCTGATAAAATCTCATGGTCTGACATCCCAGACTATTCATTTTCAAAGTCTGGCAAGTAAAATTTTCCAGGTCAACAGTCCAAGTCAATTGCTGTTTTTCTATATTAAATAGTAAGGAAAGTCAATATTTTGTTAATTAATCACTTCATCTACCTTTATCTGGCCATTTATGCCCTTGGGATGTCTTAAGGGCTTGATTCTACACTTTTTCATATGTACATTTACATCCTATATCAAATCTACCAGTGGTCATTTTAATAATTATTCTATGTGCACAAGTTCTATTACCACTTGACTGCATTTTGGGTTAAGCAACCAAATTATCAACATATCAAAACACACTAAACAAAACAAAGCTGGTATGATTAATTCGCAGTATTTTAAGCAGAGTTGCTGTACTGTTAACTCAGACCAGATCCTCACAAACACCTCACTATGATTTTGATCCATTGAGTTAGAATAATTAAATGACAGTAATGATTATTAAACTGCTTATAAAGAGGATTAACTTCCATGAGCAATACTGTGTTATAAATGAAACAATGAACTGTCTCTGTTCATATTTAGACAATAAAAAGTATGTTATCACTTTATAATTAGTTGTCAAGCAAGTTGATATTGACTCAGCTGAAAAAAACAAGTTTGCTAAAATATTTTCACAAGGACGGTAACAAGAACAAATCAACGAAGGCAAATTCATGCAAAAGTGGAGGGATAAACGTAAGACTGCAACTGGGTGTGAAGTAAATATTTCTCCCAATGGTAAAAGCCATAATCTGTGCCAACAAAAATGTCAAATATGACAAAACTTTATGACAGAAATTTTCAGCTGCATTGTTCATTTTCCCTGTCTTGAATTTACTGACTTGGACATGATGCAGTTATTGTAAATAATATTCCAAATTGGCACTGGTTGGATATGTCACTAGAACCAATAAATTCATGATCAAGCAATCGTAGGACAACTGAAAAGGTGGGACACGTGAATTTTCTGAAAATTTTTTATCAACCCTGCCTCATCTTGAGTCAATGTCTCCCTATCCACTATCCACTTTGTTTCACCAATAACTGCTTTTCATATTCTAAGCACAATCCGAACTTGTAAAATAGTTTAAACATAGTATTTTCTTGCTTTTTTATCAACATTTTTCTGTTATGTTCTAATCTATAAGATTCCTGCAAAAAATTCACTTAAGAAGCCAGAAGTGAGTGAAATTCTGTGTAAATGTTGTAGCCCAATCACAAGCAAATTTGTCCTCTACAGAGTTTTACAGACAAACTGCTAGTGATGGTAAACAAGTTTCATATTTCATTCTGTAACAGTGTGAAGAGAGGATTTATACCTTAATATCTGCCACCTGTATTTTATATCCTATTTTTCAAGAAAATGTCTTTTAGAAAAATAAAGTGATACAACAATTCTGCTGTATGAAACTGAGACTTTTTAAAAATATTTAATAATGTTCAAAGAGTATTTTTGATTTGATATTATTTGTCAGAAAGGTTTAGCAAAACAGTTCTATATGCCACACTTCTGAACAATGTAAATGTTTAACTCTATACATGCATGACTCACTTATCCCATCACATCATCCTATCTGGGTGGGGGAGAGAAGTCAAATTGTCAAGATGTTTGAGTCCAGTGTGGACCTTGATAATTTTGTCTGTGCCCATCGATCATCTCCACTGGAGAAAATAAATTTAATTATGAATATTACAAACAGCCAATGTGAAAAAAATTACATAAGACTACACTGTGACAAGGTCAGTATCAACAGCTCGTGTGCTAATTATAATCATACAATTACATTTAAATATGAACTTTTGAAGCAGATGTAGCTTCTTTGGATTTTTCAGTAATTTTCTCATCCTGTAGCAACCTGGCTGCATTTGCATCCACCTCTGCAACTTTTCTGCCACTTATAAACTCCAGAAGTTCCTCTAGGTTGCTTGAACTCTTGGCTAATTTTTCATCCAGAACAGCATTTTCTATTGTGACTTTGTGCCCAGGTAGCTCAAGCTGTATAGTACCTTCATCCCCAAGGTCCTGTTTCAAGCACACTGCTGTTCCTTCAAAAGTTAAGCGACGTTTTGCTTTGAACTCCCTGGGTCTTCCCTTTGTGAGATTCTCACATGAATTGATTTGTGATGGTGGAGTTGGACTAGTATTTATGTTGTTAGAATCTACTTGTTTCCCAGGAGGAGACGTGAAACTCTTCCTGCTTGATCTTATGGGAGACTGAAAATCCTCACTTACAGATCTGTCATCAATCTCAATCTCAATGCTGTTACATCCATCAGATCGGATGTAAGCATTCATCTGTAAATCATCGATACTAATGATGTCACACTCAAAATCCGAAGACACAGTGCTGCTCACATCATCTGTTACTGATGGTGATTTCCATGGTTCCCAAAAAAGGGAACGAAATGAAGAAACACTTGACCTTCTTGATCTTTTTTTATACCCTTCCTGCATCACCTTTGCATCTGACTCAATGCTGGGTGAAACAGGAGGGCAACATCCGTTTTTTGGACACCCGTGTGACTGTTGGTTAAGGTGTGGGTATTGCTGCGGAAATGCCTGATTATTAAAACTGCCCATCCCACCCTGGGCACACTGAGGAAAAGGGGACGTTGGTGGCATCCCTAGTGGTGGAAAATGCATGTTTGAAAATCCCTCATGAAATCGACTTGGTGGGTATGAATATCCTGGTGGCATAGATGAGAATAACTGTGATCGAAACATATCAGTAGATGAAGGAAAATAGGTTGGTCCTCCTGGCTGATGAAAATGACTGGCCATTGAATATGGATGATACATACATGATGAATCACTGGGCACACGACTGTCCATGGGTGGTGGGAAATTCATTCGAGGCATGCGTGACTCCATGACAGCCTGGGATTCCAAATGAGGATGTGAACTGGGGTGGGGTATGTGGGGGTGGTGATGAGTAAGACCACCAAGATTGGTTGATGGATGTGGATGAGGTATTGGAATTTGGTCAGGCTGCCGAAAATCTCCCACTGTGCGGTCGTTCATCACTGGTGGCGGAACAGGTAGTGTGGGAGCAGGTGGACTGTTGACATGTGTGGAGTTTTGGTCCTGTGGCCCCTGAGGTGGTGATGACATCATACAGTGTGGACTGATACTCATATGCATATTCATATTAACAGGAGGTGGCTGGAATGGTCCCCTATTGGCAGCCGAGACTTCAATTGAGCCAGGGTAAGCAGCAGCAGTCATAGGCATGGACTGATGGTGAGGTAGATTAGGGGGAAGAAAAGGATTAGTCTCTGGCTTAGTGTCTGGTGGTATAGGCAACATGTGATCTGCAAAGGGGGTATGTAGTCTCGCAGTTCCCATGGGAGGCCTCATAATAGGTGAAACACTATTTGAACTTAAAGTTCCTCCAGACTGAGAACCTTGAGGGCTTGGTTGCGGTCTGGAATATGGTTTTGGCTTCGATCGCAAGTACACACATTTTCTATAAACACAAGTTTGTTTTAGGACATCTTTTCTAACACAAAAATGACATTTCCCACAATTTTCTTTCACTTGACATGGACCACACTGCCCACAACGTTTGCGACGCTTACATCGCATCTTGTCCCCCATTCCATCATATCCCACGCCATCAGATGGATTACTGTCATTCATCTCAATGACAAAATCTTCATTTTCTGTCTGAACCTTCAGAGGAAACGAGACTCCTGGTCCTGGCTCACCCATAATGACAACCTGTGGATTAAACATAATTTCAATTAGTTGTAATCATCTCCACTGAAGAAACTAAGACTAGGTTATCCAACAGTTGAACTATAAACAAACTATCAGAATCAAACAGATTTTGCATATGAAGGGTTGTCAGGGCAAAGCCTAAATCAATACATGAATGACTTAATTCAAGTCCTAAAATGGTGTGTATATATGTGTGTATTGCAAATGTTAAGTAGCCTAGTTTTTGGCAGTTTTGATAAGTATACCTATCAGTTCCTTACTCTCTGAATTTTCTATGGAACCCCACTGATTCCCAGCCTTAGTGAATTTTCTATGGAACCCCACCAATTCCCAGCCTTAATGAATTTTCTATGGAACCCCACCGATTCCCAGCCTTAATGAATTTTCTATGGAACCCCACCGATTCCCAGCCTTAATGAATTTTCTATGGAACACCACTGATTCCCAGCCTTAATGAATTTTCTATGGAACCCCACCGATTCCCAGCCTTAATGAACTTTCTATGGAACCCCACTGATTCCCAGCCTTAAAATATTAAGAGAATATTATAATTAAAGCAAAGACAACCAGATATTAGACACATTTTTCCATATATTTAACTCTTTACATAACACTCATTTTATTATTAAAAACTGTGGTGGGTGCATAGAAATTCTATATCAATGCCATGAAATTTGCAATATTCAAATACAAATGATATTTTGTTAAATTTCTGAATAAAAAAAATATAAACGGTAAATAACAATATACAATAAAATACCAATCAGTGAAAATTTTCCTGGTGTCTACTGGTGGCAACACTTTAAGAAATAAATGCCAATTAAATAAGTCTTATCAAGTGAAATTCACATTTCAATTTTACCTTTTGAATTCAGTTAGTGTAATCATCATAAGTGTGATATGCACTCTTCTATTCAAATAGGAAAAAAATCAAATGACCATCAAAGCAATGGCTGAAGTGGCAACTGTGCTTTGATGTGTGACCTGCTAAGTGTTTGTGCACTGACTGTAACATCTATAAAAATGGTAGAAGATAAAAATGTTAAAAGGAATGCAAAGCCAAGCTGCACAATGGTTACTGGTCATTTGTCAAGGCAACTCATTTGAACTGACCTATTAAACACTATTTTAAATATTATTATGCAAATAACATCATTTTAGTATGTAACATTAACCATAACCATAGACTGTCCTAATCCATCAAAAATGTGCTCAAGGATAGCAAGGGAATCAAGTGAAAGGCATGTTCTGTGCATGACAAGTTTCTTTGTTTTTTTAGGTATACCAGTAATGCCACTTGTTAGCACATCACAGTCTAGACATGGCAGTCAGTATATATTCGGTGGAGAAAGAATCTGCCAAAACCCAAGGAAGAACCACCGCCCCACGATAAGCTACTGGCATGCTTTCTCCATGGTCTAGCATAGACAAAACCCCCCACAGAGGTAAGATGGGTGAGTGCTCTGTAAAGGTGAGCGCCCTGTAAAGGTGAGTGCCAGCAGGGGGCCTCTTATGAAAAGTTTAATATCATAGATAGGGTTCATTATGGAGAAGATCCAAAGTTTGTATTGCCTATAAATTCAGTTTGATCAATGAAGAGAAGAAATTGTATTCTTAATTGCAATGAAATCATTGCATAATGTTTACCAGATAGATAAATAAACTAGATTCCCTAAAATGATTGATGCTCTACTGTCAGAAAAAAAAATCCTGGAATTCAAGACTATTTTTTTTTATTTTAACTGTTTAGTGTTGAAAAAAAACAACCCTGACAGCCTTTTGGTTTGAGATGGTGTTATAGTACAGCAACACAAGAAGGTTTAGAGTTCCAAGGTAACGGGATTAAATTGCCTTACAAAAACATACAACAGCTGACCTGAACTTGTCCAATGGTTAGATTCAAATCCAAACGTTTTCATGTGTGTGTCTGGCATACTAACCACTGAACTACTTCAAGATATTATACCTTTTACCAGTAACTGTTTTAAAATATACTTTCTACAGAATTTTAACATCTTTCAGTTTGGAAGATTTTATCATCCTAATGGTTTCTTTGCAATTCTTCAGACTTACACTTTTAGAACCTTAAGTATTAATCAGCACCCTATTATGAGAATTGTGCTGGAGTAAATAAATCCATATATACTTTTTTAAAAATAATGTATATGATACAATTATGTGCAGAATACTCAAAACCAACTAAAGTATCTGAAAACTACATAGACTGCTTCTTCTTATGACTCACAAAGCAAAGCTATAAAAACAAACATGTTACATGTATTTTAAAACACCTGAAAAGTAAAATCTAATGAAATAAAAAAAAATAGCCACTGAGAAAAAAATGCTTCATAATAAAATAGCATTAAAGAGGCAAATTAAATGAAAAGCAATAGCCCATGATAAAGAAATACTTCATAAAAATTTTTTTTTATTGCCTAATTCTAATACATTACTCCCTCATTAATTCAAGCCCCCCTCCCCCAAAATGAAGCCGCAAACAAAGTTACAAGAACTATGGCCTGGGTCAATCCTGACAAAAATAGGAAGAAACAAGTGCACAAAGTGAAATACGTTCAAAATAACAACCTGAAACTTGTTTTTCCATATTTTCATGTCAAATGATCATAATTACTGATGAAATAATATCAAAACTTAATCTAAATATTAAAATATTTCATTTAACTCCACTAAGTTATTGTTTATGAGTTACTGAACTAGAAAGCAACCTCAAAAATACACATGCACAAGTTAAATAGAAAATTGTTGACTGTTTCCAAATTAGAACTCCTCTTTTTCTACATATTCAAGATGGAATATTGGACAAAATGATTAAGTTCATTAGTAATGAACTGGGATACATGAACCAAGTCATAACTCGCTTCCTACTGGGCAACAAGAACTCAAATTTGAATTTCACCATGAACTCCATGACATTATCAAATCAGCAGCAAAACTGACTACAGATTTAAAAAAACTTTAGCTTTTTTAATTTCCAACTTCCTACCAAGACAATGTTTAACTTTAACAATGTACTAAACTGAAACAAAAATGGGTGGGAGGAATGGTGTGAAATCAAGGCAAGACAACTTCGCTTTCTGGGTATGATTAGGTGAAATAAAAGACTCAGTGGAGAATATTTCACCTGAATTTGCCGTTATCATTGACCCTGTACATCTCCATCTCTTTCATAACAAATTTTATTAAAAAAATCATGAACTTGGCAATGACAGAAAAAGACATCCTTTTGAGAATCAGATTGTGATGTCTGACATATAGAACATTTTCAAATGTCTTATTATCTGATAATCTACTGATATTATTGGGGATTAAATTATAAGTGAAATACAAAGGTAAAAGAGTGCTTAGTCTCACATCTAATTATTAAGTCACGAAATATCTTCTGATAGCAAAAGGTAGTTAGGGAATTTACTTAGCAGCTGGGCCTGGTTTGATTTGGACAACTTTTAAGAATTTAATAATCCTTTAAAACAATGCCCTATCCATTGATTTACAGCCTAAAAAAACTCCAGCAGTTTACACTGCATGAGATATGCATCAATGACACAATCTGGTTCAGTCTAATTGCTTACATGAATCAACTATTGAGACAACTGTATGATTTAGTCTAAGGCACAGCTGATTTTTTATTTGTAAGAAAACTCTTTTGATATGTTTGGGAATAAGTAAAAATTCCAATAGAGTGCTTCTATTATCCAAACTTAAGATACAGGCCCACCAACCCTAACACAACCTCTGTAAGACAGTCAATAGTCTTCAATAGGTGGACCAATTTTCAGGAAGATAACAAAATATCTTGCACTGCTATTGTTGAATTGAAAAATATGCATTTTAAAAGTTCAGTACTATATCATGCCATGGCAATGGGAGACAAGTGCTTTTCCCATGGGCAGCTGACCCAGACTGGCTTATATGGGTAGCTAACCCAGACTGACTTGCTTGGGGATTGAAGCCCCCAAAAATGGATCACAACTCCAACAATCTACCAAAGCTGCTGTGATATATAACTATTATTTCTGCACAGAAACAATTTTTCATTCAAAGTGACCTGAACTGTTGACCTAGTGACATGAAAATCAACAGGCGCCTTCTTTAGATGCAAGACTTTGACAAAGTTTGGTCCAGGCCTGTGATGTTGGTTGGTTGGCTTCTAACGGCACTTTGAGCACTTTAAGGCTATATTACGTTCTGGACTTTGGCAACTTGATACTTATGCCATGAGTGTCCAAAGGCAACCAACCTGAGGTGTCCCATTTGTGCACCAACCCCACAACCTTTAGAGTGTGAGCACAATATATAAACATTAAATGTACAATTTTGCAGTTTATTTTTGGCTAGAATGACTCTTAGAGTGAGAAATTTACTAGTCCCTGATGAATCCTCATTAGTCCTTCAAACAAAATAATGTAAGACGCATATCTAGATTGACAACACTTTTCCTTCTTCAATATCACAATCATAAATAATTAAAAAGTACAAATCTTGCTTTAAATAAAAACACTAAGGTTACTTGAAAACATTCACAATAAGTTTGCAAGAAAAACAATGATTCTTCAGAAATTAACTGAACAAAAGATGATTCAGTAAACATTTTTTACAGGCCTTTAATCCTGAAAATAAAACCCAAAATAACAAGTTGAAAATACAAAGACCTCATTCACATTGATTATTATGTATTGTAACTCCAAGGATAATCTGAGACAGTGCTGCAGTAAAGGCATGGTGAGAAGATCTCTCAGTATAGCGGCATAGGTATTGTGTGGGTTTTCACACGAGACCTTTAAACAAAATATGGTATGTGTCTTCACCATGCTAATCCTTTAAAGACAGAATGGTTAATCATAATAGGGATTTTTAAGACAATGACACTACAATTACAGTTTGAGAAGTTCGTCTGGTTTACAGTCTTTTAGTCAGAGTTTCCTCTGACCTTTCCAACCCATTTTTGATAATCTTACATCTATTTTTGGGTGTGAGGTCTGAGCTCACTGTATATCCAAAAGTTGGTATTCGCCGAAACCACTGTGCTAGCATTTGGTAGCATTTTTTGTAGCAAATTTATTTGACCTTATATTGAGTTCTACCCACATAAAACTGACAGATGATTCCTCTCTTCTCAGAAAATTTAGAATACAATGTCTTTAATTTATTGAGAGATTCATCAGGCAGAAAGCACATGTTAACATGGATTTTATTAGTATTCCATGATAACTACATTTACATGTGATCTCTCTACGTACTGAATCTGGTTTTCTGTGAGTTGCTGTAATGGTGACAGGTTTCTGGTGCTTCATGATGTGTTGAAAACATAGCATGCAATCATTTGTAAAAATTTCATTTTTATTTTGGTGTTTCATAATAAATTTTTTGAAAACTAAGTGTGTTCTCGTTCTTAACAAATACTAGATAATTTGTATTTAATATTTTTTGGCACCCCCAAACAATCTGCACAAGTGCAGTTTTGTTTTATCACATCATGCAAAGCACTATGTTTCAAAGTCAAATCTTTTCTCAGCCACTTAATGAATTCTTTGTCTTGCAGCCAACTATTGCTGAAAATGCATGTTCCAGGCATGATGTAATGATCGCTTGTTAAAAGGACTATGTAGTTAATTAACCATCTTTACCTGGTGGAAACAAATGGTGAAGACTAACAATATGCTTTTCAGCCAATCCTGTGGGACAAATACCCCAAACTTGAAACGCTTCATTTTAACATCAAATTTGGTAAGGGATCAATGGTCTAGTATCCCGTCTTCTATAAAATAATTGCTGGAAGACGACACTCAGGTTTTGTTTCCAAATATTGCCTGACAGAGCATTGCTGTCATTAACTTGTAATTCATCTAAGAGGACCGACAAATTCGATATACAACTTCGATATTTAACTGATTTCTTTTATTATCTGGATAATAATTAACATAAATCTATTACAACTATATAATAAATAAAAGCAGCAGCAGCATTTGTATGGTTAAGATGTATATAAAATGTGTCCATTTATCATACCAATGTACTAATCCATCAAGTAACAACTTCATTATATTAGGAATTTACAAATATTCTCATGTGAAAACATTTTCTTAATATATTTTAAGATGTTAGTGGCCATTTGCAGTTAGCACAAAACAAAAGATACATCACTTTCATGTTCCATTAAACTGGCATTAACACTTTATTAGGGTGGAAAATCTAACTCATATTTAGCTAGTCTACATGTCTACTGTAACATTCGCTGAATGGTCGTAAAGTCCACAAATTCTGAATGATGTATTACTGTTGAATTTCTTTCAAAATGAATCAAATCGATAAGGACTCTTTCACTTAATATTTGGTACCATTTTTCTCAATATAGACTGGTCCACAACCTTAGTGTGTACCAAAATATATTGGATCTGTGACACATGGTTTCAAATTTTAAATAAAAGTGTTTTCTTGGAAATGTGTCACTATAAATAGAAAATAAGGAAACTATTTAATGTGCATGGCCAAATGTTTGCACACATCAAAAATATAACATCAGTAGACAGAGGTCTACAATGGATAAATGTACAGCAGCCAACAGTCACATGACATAACCTCGTACTGTGCTCATTATGCTGTGTCTCGTGCACTTTTGATGTCCCCAGGTAAAATCTTTGATCTGAACTTGGAAACATGTTTTGTTTTTTTTAAATGAGCTAAAAGAGTACCCTATGGCTCATTTTATTACCCAGGTAATTATGAACAGGCAGGTACCGGAGTGCCCAGTTACCCCATGACATCTTTACACACTAGCCAATCTGATTAAAATCAGATTTTCACCATCCTACATGATGAGAGTGCTCCAAAAATTTGATAGCCTGATGCTCGGGGCCCCTAAAATTATGGATCAGGCCTGTCCTGTATTCTGAAAGATGTGCCCAGTGGGCTTGTAAAAAAAAAGTTGTAAGAGAAAACTCTGATTGCACTGATGAAATGTTGGAAATATATTTTTAAGATCTAGATATACCTGCTATAACATGGCTCAATCTTAGTCACACATGTAAGACATTGGCCCCAATATTTTTGTTTTGGGTGTCACGGTCTTACTGGCTACATAATGGTGTTATATAGTGTGTGCTGATGTAGACTAACATTGTAACGAGAATTAAAATTTTCAGGAATATCTCACGCACTTGGTAGCCCATATATATGTCCATTCTGACATCGACCACTATTTTTTTTGGTGACCTATGACATTACCATATCTCTAATTTTATCACCCAATCAGTTGAAGTCCCTTTCAGATTTCTGAAAGCTGCATTTCCATTAGTTAAATAAAAGGTCACCAGAATATGACTACTAAGCAGTTGCACTCACATCTTCATGTAGGAAGGTAGATCTGATTTTAATCAAACTGCACACTACAAAGCAAAGTGGGTGACTAAGTCATCTAAAAATATGTAAATTTCACCTTCTTCTGTTAGGAAAGTGAATACAGCTTTGCCCTGTGATTATTTTAGAGGTACATTGAATAAATGTAGTTTTTGAGATGCTCCCTCACCCTTAATCAGTTTAGTTCCAATGTTGTGTTGTAGCTCAAGGCAAAATGTAGGCATCAATCCTTCAAACAGCTGGTGTTGATATCAACTGCACTTAAAAACAAACTCTTGCACATTCACATGCATGTGTTTTGATAGCTGCATGACCATTAATTCTTTCCCAAAGATAGTTAGCAACTATCTTGATTTCCACAAGTTATCCTCTGATGATAAAAACATACAAACTTGGGTTTTGAAACATAAACAAATGTAAATAATAATCTAAGTTTTAAGAACAGAATTGCTGATCTGAATATTTTAACTGGCACGCGTACAATATTTTGGTTATAAAATCAGTTTGAAACCATAAGTGAACCCGTCATGGGGAAATAATGGACGACATCGCTGTGTCTGCAAAGTACCACTTTATTACATTGTTTCTGTAAGCCATTAGGCAATATATTCAGGAAAATATACAATTAATAGAAAGCAAGTCTAAATATTGTGTTACTGAACATGTAGTTTTAAAATCCAATTATGCAGGTCAGAAACAAATGGGGAAATGCTCTGCTGCTGAATTCGAGAAGCATGTTGTTTTCTGACTTCACTCATTTTTTGTGAAAATACAACAAAAAAGGCAGCAAAGCAAATACTTTTTAACAAATGCCTAACATTACTACAAATACAGTACAGCTCATGTTTATTTTGAGAACCCCATGTAACACTGTGGTGGTGAAGAGGATAAAGAAAAAAAACATTCACCATCTCTCCAGGCATCCTGACAGAGTTGCCATGGCAGTTCGTGGAGAACTGCTCTGCACAACATGCTTTCTCATGTTGAAGTGGATGTGGTCTCTATCAAATAGGCATGGCTTACTATGTATGACAACTGCAAGCATGCTCTTCCGAGGCTGAGGAAGAGAGGCCAATTTATATATATTGTAATCAGATGATTGTACACATTTCCTAGTAATAATTAAGACTATGTAATAGATATGATGCCAAATAAAATTTAAATATTAATAGTCACAATGCCTCAAAAACTGTACCAACACTACTGTACCTTTTTCATTTACAAAAAGGCTGATTAGCACCTTTTGCAACAGGTTCATGGTTTTACTTTATTAAAAAAAAACTTAAGAAAGCTGTGCAAAGATTTAATGAGACCTTGTTGATCTCCTCTCGAACAGTGCAATGTTATGCAACTGTTTAAACATGAAAAGAAATCCTCTTAGATATGTACATTTAAATTCCCGATGAAAACTGCTTCTGTAAAAAAATTATCAAAAAATAAATAAATTCTGAATTATGTTTAAGTGCGAACCATGTGTTTGGTCATTGAGAAGTAATGACCCAGTTATAAGGCTGAATGTATATGTATGCAGCTGTGAACATCAATTCAATTCTAACTGCATTTAAACTGTATGGGACTGGTCATTTATTTTTCTTTGTAACTGAGGCATATTTTTTTTCTTTCATTCATCTCAAGACTGTTTCAAATAATATAACACTTTGGAAACTTAAATAGTCTCTATCTAATAATGAATTAGCTTGAGCAGACATTCTATAAAAATTAAGATAGTGACAATGTAAAACTAGCATCAGAAGACAATGTCAATTTCAGCATAGGGAAAGGCACGTTTCTAATACAAAGCCATCAAAAAACATGGTGCGTTATAGTTTACAGCTGAAATTATTGTCATTAACACTGTAAGTTTGGTAATTGTTTCTAATTATTCTGACCTCAGTGTATCGTTAAAATGAATAATAATGTGGAAAATTGTCAAATCTTAAATGTTCAACAAATTTAAGGCATTCTTTGTGGTTGTATCCACGGGTCCTATTATTTGATCGCTGCTGTAAGGAAAAATATAAAAAATATTCTTATCATGATAGAAAAAACTAATCAGTCATACTGAAATGATGCGCGAATAACCTAATCATAATACAGATCTAAGATGTTTAGTTTTTTCCATACGTTTCCTGTTTGTGACTACTAGAGTGATTGGCTATTTAGGAAAACAAAATAAAATGTGCAAACCAATTTCTTTCAATAGTACTTAGCCAATTTCTGTATTTGGTATACTGCTCTGCTGCTAAAATGGATTCAGTAGAAAACATGGGATTGATTCCTCATCTCTCTCCCTCTCTCTCTCTCTCTCTCAATAAAATGACAGGTGTCAAATCAACACTTCTTGAACATGATGTAATGACTATGCAAATAAAAGACCTATCAGCAGCAGTAAACCAAGTTTAGTCTCTACATTAGCTCAAATTGGTTTAGTGCTTTCTACTGCTCATTACAAACTCCTCTGCTTAACAGGAAACAAAAGTGCTAATGGACCCATTTCAAGTACATCTGTTGTAACGAATCTTATTTTTTAAAAATCTCTCAATATTTATGTTATCGGAATGTATGGATGCATTCATTTTCCTTATTTCTGTTGCAGTTTGCAAAATATACTTTAAGTATCATATGAAATTCAGTATTACTGCACCCAGCAATGAAAAGAACGATAACAAAAGATTAACATCAAACAATTTACAACTAAATTGCATTCATAATTGTCTGATGTGAAATATTATTGCACGAGTTCCAATAGTTACCCCATGCATGAGCACAGCCTAAGTAGGTCAAGCGTTGGGGGAAGGGGGAATCTTTCAAAATGGCTCCAAATTGCTCAAACGGACCCCAAAGCAAAAGTCTGTTTCTATTTACTCAAAGTGTTCATAATACACAATAAACATGCATAAGAATAAACGAATCAAATATCAAGTGACAAATGACTCTACATTTGTGTGTGTATGTTTTGGTTTTTTTGCAAGGTAGGAATGGGGTAAGGGCCCTGATCTTGCCCTGAAAAGAGACCAGAAATCAATGGAAATATAGAATAATAATAATTAAAGCACTTTAGAAGAAACCCTTATTCTGAAGTATCATCTGCGACCATAATGCCAATATTTAAATATTTAAATATTGGCACATCTTCTAGGAGCTGAATTTATGTGACTTCGTTTGCAAAATTTCCACACCTATTCAGTTACTTTCGTGATGTGATGTCATAGTAGCGACTCCAGCATCTCAACTCACAGTTGCCAGAGTAAATGACAATGCCTAAAGACAATGCCATTTTGCGTCACTTACGGGTGTACTAGCACATTAAGAAAAAGCTGTGGACAAGATTTTTCTTTCTTTTCCAAAAGATAAAGGCATAAAAAAAGTATGGATACATTATTACAAGTGAGTTGATTTCAAAGCAATACCATACAGCACTCTGTGCTTATTACATTTCTCAGAGGAATGTTATGAGAGGGATCCTGAAAAATTGGCAGCTCCTGGGATATGCAAATGCTAGGATTAGACTTAAAGTTCGCACTGTTCCAGACATACCGCTGGATATTTTAAATCCTGGAAAACATGTGAGTTACAAAAATAAGCAGAAGGCCGAGTAAGTGACCACATAATGCAACAATGAACTCACAGAACTTTTATCTACACCAGCAGTGCTAAAAAAAATCATATAGCCCCTCTAATTTTTGTTCTGGCCCATATATTCAAAGTGAGGTGTCCGTGGGGTTTGTTAAAAAAAAAAAAAATCCCTGAGGAAACTTTGCACTGATGAAATGAGTAAATGTATTTTCAAGATGTTGAGATACATGCCTTAACAGGGTACAATCTCAATCAAATCATCACTGTCCTAGGTGAAATTGAGATCTGATTTTAATCAAATCGAAGCTTTGCTAAAAATATGATTCTAAACCCCTGACACGATCGTGTTGAGAGAAAACACAATTTTCAGTAATCTAATAAAAAATAATATAAAAAAACTTTCAGTCTATGCCTGTTACATGTAGCATGTATAAACGATAATCTGTAATGATTGGAACTGATATTAAACTATCCCTTGTGCAGTTAAATAGCAGCAATTAAAAGAAAAGAAGTCAGGTATAAAATCAAAGTTTCACATTAACTGCCTGACAATAGAAATTGGGGGGGGGGGGCAACTACTGACCCCACCCATTTGCCCCAATGTGCGAGTGCCCATGGGATGCATCATTTCTCCCTGTGATATGCTTATTATCCCCCAGGACAAACCCCTTTTCTCATATTCTGGTCAGCTGTGGCTAAACTGCATAATAGCTGAAATTTTGACTTACATACACAAGCAATAGAGCCAGTGTGATTAATTAACAGTTAATTCTTATCCTTGCATTTATCATGTGAAAAGGACTGCCCATCGGACATACTTCAAAGAAACCATGTCTGACTGTTGTGTATGTAAGCACCAGCAACTGATTGGCAAATAAACAATGCCCTACTCTGTTGTAACTTACAATATTTATTCTTAATTCTTTGGGGACACATATACTGCATGGTATATTTTGTTTTATTCCTTCTTTTAATTTAATCATGGTAATTAAACTTTACATATATGGTAGATGAATGTCCAGTGTTAACTGGCTGAGTTTCTCGGGTGGAAATAGACATGCGATATTTGTTTGCAGAGAAAATTACACAGCATTCACAGTGATCATTTATGGAATTTAAGCTAATTGGTGACATTTTTCTTTTACTACAATACTGCTGTAGTGGTTTTCAAAAATCTGAAATTTACATGAATAATGTTTAATTTAACATTCTATTTATTGAAGAAAAAACTTGTGTGGTATTAATTATTTTGTCACTACAATATTCACAAGTGATAAAATGGAATATGGCATCTATGGATTGCATATGTTATATCTATTTATGTATGGTTTGGGCTTTTTGTTTCTGTGAAATTAAAATTGACAGACACAATGTTATAATCAGGAGTTCTCTGCGAAAATCAGAAGATATCACGAGATCGGGAGGTAGGTGTGGAAATACCTCCAAAATCAGGAAGGTTTTCTCCGAGCTTGAGAGTTGTAGGATTAAACACCATTTTTCAGCACACGATAGGCTATACATGGCGGCCAGTATTAATGCTGGAGGAAGAACCCGGGAAAACCCCGGAAAGAACCACCGACCCATGAGAAGCTACTGGCAAGCTTTCTCACATACCCACATTAGCCGAATCCGAGACTTGAACCCACGCAGACAGTGGTGAGCAGTGATCAATAACGGAGAGTGCTGTAGACCACTCCGCCACAGTTTGAGAGTTGACAGGAATGAACTGTCTGGGCTTGTGGAATTTCGGTCAGGGCTTGTGAGTCTATTTAAGTCACCACCCTGAGGCATGTGCCTAAAGCTGTACTGATGTCACTTTTTGCCAGTTATGCTGATACTGCATATAACCGATTATAAAAATTCCTGATACCGATTATGAAACAGATTAATTCATTATTATTTGTTTAATAACAATGACTGGTTCAAAAATATAAACATATATGGATGGGTCTGAGATCGGATCAGAGGACAAGCTAAGGTCAGATTGGGCAGAAACTAAATCACACACCTTGCTTTGTATCGCCTTATGCATGTCAGGTATCAAAGATGTGGAAAAGCACTTCCAACTTGGAATTTTATAGCGCGGTTCTGCCGTGGCTCTCAGATGTCAAAATCCAATGTCTTCAACAACGGAAAATGGTTGCACATCTACTGCCATGAACTCTGCAATAGCTTTGTGCCAAATAATAGCTCTCAGGTTGTCAAATGCAAATGGCGTCAATAGAGTACGAAGAGTTGATGCAGCTGCTGAGGTTAGTGTGCAGCATCGTTTTCTTTTTTATCTGCCAGAAACAGGCCACGTTCGATGATGTGCTTGCAGCGCAAGTGCTGGAAATGATTTGATATCATATAGTTTTTAGAATCATTTCCACCTCTGGAAATGCATTCTTTACAAAGTGTGCAATTTGCTTTGGACTCATCGACTGCATTTACTTTGAAGTAATTCCAGACCAAACATGAGTGTTTCGAGTTCGACATTATGTATAGATTTGGTAGAATACTTAATAGTGTACAATCACTAGTCGATATTAATAATCCAATCGATTCGTGTTCTTGAAACAATGTTTTAAATCAAGTAAGTTACTACTTCGTTGTCCACGTGGCTGGATGGATGCATGTACCACGCTGTGAGTCGCACGCTGAAGCAGCTAGGGTATCCAGGGGTAACGTTATTGTCGCTGGTATGCCAATATCAATGCTGAATAATATTTGTCAGCGTTCAGCTGCTTCAGCGTGTGATCGCTATTCGTTGATTAGCAGCATTGCAGGACTGGCTAAAGAACAGATTAACTATAGTGAGTCATAGTTTCATAGTAGTTGGAAATTTCGCTAGCTACCTAATCTGCCTAGCTATCTGCTAATGTGTATGCTTGAAGTTCAACAGCCACACAAGACCTAATTGGCTGCTGTGATTGGGATGAGTGCATGAACGGTATTGATAATATGTTGTGTGTAGACAATCAGCGGTAGTTTCCAGCAAGTGTATTAAAAAGTATTTACTTTTAAGAATATATTGCCTTTCAATTAACCCCCAAATTAAATGTTTATTCCTAAATTTCCAATATTTAATTCTGATTTAAAATTCAAGCCATGTCAAAATGAATGTTATGACTGAATCTATATCTTGGAAATTTATTTACATCGGCACCGACTATTTCTGCAAATACCGATTATACCAATTGTTCTAATAATCGGCCTGATTATGAGTATGGTTGATTAAATGGTACAGCTTTACCTGTGCCTAAACAGAATTTCTTTGAGGACTGACCAGTACAGTACATAACTATTATACCAGACATGTACATATTATCAGATTTGTCAATATGCTGACTGTAGCCTGCATGTAAAATTCACTCTCACTGAATCATAAGGAAGCTTCTTAATGTTTAAATTAATTACTTACGATTTCTGCTTTGCAAATTTATTTGTGGGTGTGTGTGTGTGTGAAAAACTAATGCTTAAGTTACGACCGATGAAAACCGTTCTCAATATCTTTTACACCTCCCCAGTAATGGATATTATTTCACTCACAAATCGGTCCCTGTTCTAGTCTCTTCGCCCAGAATTCAGTATTATCTCTCAGTGTTTCATGTACATTTTCAAGATATTAGTCCTCGGATGGTGTGTGTGCATGTGTGTGTGTTGAGGTAGGTAATGAATATGTCATTTACATAAAATACGATTGAACCTCATCCTTTTTTAATGAATTTATTGCATAGTGGTAAATTTTAATTTTTTCAATGGGCACCATCATTTAATCCTTATCACATATTTGCACAGCACACAATACATAATTTATTTTAAAATTACATTAACCGCTCCGGTGGCTTAGTGGTTAGAGCGTCCGCCTCGGGTGAGGAAGGTCATAGGTTTGATCCCCGGCTGAGTCATATCAAAGACTTACAAAAATGGTACTAACAGCTGCCTCACTTGGCATTCAGCATTAAAAGGTTAGTGTTAGGACTGGTTGGCCTGGTGTCAGGATCATGTGACTGGGTGGGACATCATGCTACATGTCTGCGACATGATGCCCCAGTGCTAGAAATCACAATAAACTGCCACACTGCAAACATCGTAGCGATATGACTGAAAAATTGTTAAAGTTAGGTTAAAGATCCAATGCCAGCCCTGCTTCAGCCACCTGCTTTGTGGGAAAATGTGTTGATCAAATAGCTGTGCTGATATTTATAATGACAGAATTCAGTGACTGAAAGACCCCTTGATGTACATACATGTTGCCATTATAAGAGTACATCAAAAAGAACATGATGCAATAGCTGGGCGGCAAGTTCAAAGGCTTTGACTGGCGGCCAGGTGGGGAAATGTACTGATATTTATACGGACTGAATTCAGAGTCAGAAAGACCCAGAGATGTACATGTGGTCATTTATGAAAGTACATCAAATAAATAAACTTCAGCTCTCGTTATTGTGTTCATTTCCAAATGTATCGGAATAAGTAGTGCACGAGAATAAAGACATGTTGAGACTTAGACAAAATGCCATTCTTAAATTTGGATAAGTATTTTGGGTTTAAACGGCAAACTTACGAAGATTGTAATGAGATTCAAAAGTGCTAAAGTTGCTAGAAGTGATAGTTTGGATAGGACAGTAGCTAAGTGTAAGAAAGTGTGTGATGCCCAGCTTAGTGTTTGGAATAAGTCCTTACTTGGATTGACAAAATTCAGTATCACTGATGGATGAACAAGAGCTATTTAAGAGGTACATTGACCGACCATACTTTTTTTTTAATGCCCCTCGCCTTAGCCCGGTTAGTTCTAGTGTTGTAGCAAAATGTATTCATCAATACATCAGTAGCTAGGCCTAGTTTTGATATCAGTTATGTTGACAAACAAACTCTTGCCCATTCACAAGCATATGTTTTGATAGCTGATTGACCATTAACCCTTTTCCGAGTAAGGTAGCAACTATCAATTTCCTGCACAATATCCTTTGACGATAAAACACACAAACATGTATTTTAAGATCAGAATCGGTCAAATGGATATATATTAGCTGCCTCTTGTACACTATTTCGTCATAAAATTAGTTTGAAACTGTAAGTGAACCAGTAGCCTAACGGGAAATAATGGCGGACTTCACTAAGTCTGGGATGTATCAGTTTATTAGATTGTCTATTTTCATAAATCATCGGGCAAATATTTTCAGAAAAATATACAAATCATTGAAAGCAAAGCCTAGGCATTATTTTATTAAAGATTTAACTTTAAATGCAAATTTTGTAGGCCAGAAACATATGGGACAATGCTATGTTGTGGAATTTGCAAGATGCGCTTTAAGGTCAAAGCTGTTTTCTGACTTGACACGTATTTGTGATTTGTGAAAATACGGACAAAAACAGCAAATCAGATACTATTTAACCATTGCCTAAAATTACTACAAGGACGTAGACAAATAAATAAACCATACATTTGCGATCCTGTCAATGGACTGCTGTAATGAAGCTATATTAAAGTGAGTGATTACATTACAAAAACCTCTCCATCTAAAAATAGATGCACTCATGTCTGTGTTGATTCTATAGAAAAAAAGGGACTGCAACTTTTGATGGTGGGACTCTATTTTTTCTATTTTTAACACAATGGGAGTCCTGGACTCCAAGTTTTAAAATCCTAGCGAGACCTCTGGGTCTGTTGTCTTGAAAGGGTTAAATGTCATAGCCTTATTATAGCAAGGTTGCAAAGTCATGGAAAAGCTAAATTTCTGGCTTTTCTAGTAAGGCCGCCCTCTGTAGTTTACTGTTTCAAGAGTGAACCTAGTAAAAAGGATTTATTGTGTATGATGGTAGTGCTTGCATTTCTTGAATAACAAGGAATTTTCCTAACTTTGCAGGGCTCAAAATTAGCGGTAGTCCGCTAGCCCGAGGCAAGCAGATTTCCTGTCGGACTAGTAACTTTCATAATGTTTATAGTCCGATGGGCTAGTAAGTTTCGGTTATCAATAGTCAGCGTTTGTTTACGCCATTCTCTAATAAAGACTTGACTTAGCGGATGTTCTGTAGAATCAAAGCAGTGGTCATTGTAAACACAGTCATAAAATATTAGCCTGAGAAGATGAAGTCAATTTCTGCCTCGGAAAGGTGCGTTTCTATAACAAGAATCCATCCGATTTTGTGCATTTCACTTAACAGCGCAAATTATGGTCCTGAAATTATCAAAGGAAGTTTGGTAATTGATCCTAATTAATCTGATAACGAATTAAATGAAAAAATGACGTGGTATCACACTTTATTCACTCGACCACAGTAACAAACTACAAAGCAGTATACCACACAAAAGAACATGGCAAAAACTATTCAAAGACATTAGTTTGCACGTTTCTTGTTTATGGTTCTTTTGTTTTGTTCGCTACCCAAACAATCCAACAGTCACAAACAGGAAACTACATATTTTACATTTCCATCGAAATAATTGTAAGAATTAAATCAATTTATTACGATTACGTTACTGACACATCCTTTCCATACAACTACTTTTTCTATGATGATAAGAATAGTTTTTATATTTTTCCCTTACAAGAATGAACAAATAATTGAATACACATGGAGATATCCAAGCAGAATGCTGTACATTTGTTGTGAATTAAAATCTCTGAGCATGGGCATCTAAGATTTCAAAATTTTCCGCCTTATGATTAATTTCAACAATACATTCAGGTTCAATTAATTAGGAACTATTACCAAACTTACGACTTATGATACCGTAATTGGAGCTGTTAAATACAATGAGCCGAGTGTCAGATGGCTTCGTTTGATGGGAATACACCTTTTCCAAGCTGAAACTAACACTATCTTCTCATGCTAATATTTTATAACAGTGTTTACAATAGCCACTGCTTTGATCATGCAGAACATCCGCTGAAGTTAAGTCTATGTTAGGGAGAGGCCATTTAATTGTGGGCGGGGGCAAAGACACGTGTTTTGAAACGTGTTTCTTGCTCTGACTTTCTTATATAAAGGACCGCGTGCCATTCCTTTTCTTGCTTTAAATAATTCGCGTCAGCTATACTATAACATCTCGTATTACTGGTGTACACAATTCGCTAAAACAAACACACAGAAAACATCCAGTTTTGTTGCGAGTTGTTCGAACTTTAAAACTGAATCGGCAAACGTACATGAAAGCTGCATAACATTGTTTTTTTGACCAGGACTAGTCAAAATTTGGCAGGACTAGTAAATTTCTCAATATACTAGTCCTTCTGGCTACAAAGAAATTTGTGTTAAATTCGAGCCCTGCTTTGCAGTATATGACACTGTTGTATAGCTTTAAATTATTTATTTTTTTACTCATCCAAAGATGGTAATTTCATCTTTGGTGGGGATCACAAGTTTCACAAGTGCTTCCAAAACTTTTAAAAGTCATATCTTGACAAGTATTTTACCACTTTAATGATTTTTTCAACATTTTATTTTCCTATTAAGATCTTAAGGATGGTAACAACAGCTTATTGCTTTTAATTGTATTTGCTGATATCATAAAAGTGCTTGGAATACCTATTGCTACTGTCAGATTTTGATTCCATCAGGATAAAGACAGCAAAGTAAGTAAAATAAATTAGATTTAAATTATTGGAGGAATATCGATATGAGCTGCCAAGTGTCTGAGATATTCCTGAAAATATTACCTCTCATTCGCCTGTCAATCAAACTGGGAACATGCTACACAAGGCCATTATTTCTGCAGTAAGATGTAGCACTAAAAAAAACTGTCATATGTTTTACAGTGTAGAACTAGGACTAAAATGATCTTTCTTACGTGTAAATTTTGAAGTCAGCATCATTAAATATAGCTCAAAGTACCCAGTCAGTTTAAATACTTTGAGTGAACGGAAATAGGTACTGACACTGAGTGAAAAACTACTGATACACAGAATGAAATTTCTGATGCAGTGTGGAACTATGGCTTTCTAACAATAAATGACGAAGTATATCAGACCCATATATTGCTTTATTTCCCTACTTGACTCCAGCAAGCCAGGTTGTGGTGTGCTCTCAAGGCATCAGAGCTGTAACACCTAATATCAGTGGCCATAATTTGTTTACAATCAACATATGCATGTCGCTGTATAATAAATGGCAAAACCTGGAATAATCATATGAAAAAACGTCATTAAGTGCATGTGCACATTAAACAACCAGCGCGTCTTTGAAAATGTGCATAAACGCATGATCTAGGTAATACATTTGCGTATCTGAAAGCTTCTATGACACTAAATAGCAGCACAAGCTGTTCTAAAAAGTTCAACTTACCATACCGGGACTGGTCTAAAACGCAGTCTCGATTCTAGTATACGTCAAAATTAAAGGATTGACTTACACGTGCTAGCTTTTTTGTCTAGGAATAACTCTCTACCTTTCTAAAAGTATAATTGTATTACTAAAGGTTGGAATGCGAACCCCAAGTCAAATTACACCCTTCACATTTTCCGCGCTTTAAATGCAACTGCATTCAAAATGCAACCAGACGTTCTTTTCTGCATGTAAACTTATCACGAGAAAGTGAAACATACACTGTGTTTTTCTATGAAACTATTTGTTGAATGACTTATTTGTCATCTGGCTGGGTATAGTTTGCAATCCGATCCCTGTGTAATTCGAGATACCCAAGAACAAAGGCGGCATTACATTCAATTGTCACTCTGCAGCCGCCATGCTTGTTTACTGATGTAAAAGTGAAAACTAGCGGATAATAAAATCACCAGGAAAATTTCCCTGTGATAAATTATAACAAAAATAATCTTCAATATCCATTTTAAAATTAATTTTATTAATAAACAATGGACACTAAAAATAAATAATATTCTTGTAGTTAAAATTAATTGCACACTTTAAAATCGATTGCTTTGCTAGGATGCGAAAATGAGGCCATGACCTTTTGACCTTTTCACGACCACCTGCCCTGAACACATCGTTCATGAACAACATGACAGCAATGGATCGGGAAGTAAATGATTATATTCTCTTTTTAAAAGAGAATATGTCAGAACTGCAGCGTTTAGGGAAAGAATGGGGCATGGCAGACGAAGAAATCAATCGATGTATCGACAAGGCCCTAGAAAATTCAACTGTTTCGCCAAAGAATCAAACGAAGTCTGGCAAGAATTACGGGAGGAAGGCTTGGATTTACATCCGGCTTGTGTTGAAAGCAGCATTGTGTTCTGTTTTCACGATGTTTGTCCTTTTATCTGGGATTTTGATTCTGACGTCTGTGCACAAACCGGCCGAACGTTATATTGGCAAAACTTTGGAACCATATGGTTACATGATATTTCGCTTCATCCGCTTGGCAACCCTACCCTTCCATCAGATCTTTCAAATAACCAGTGAGTCAAGATTTCAGTCATGTATATGGTCATAGCTATAATATTCTCCAGTTTGTTTGTGCTCCACTACCGATTTTAAAAATGACAGGCATCACGGAAATAAAATATGCACAAAACTAATTTCATTCATCAATTTATAATTTCTAACCTGATAGTTGCCAAGGTGCCCCTAACAATCTCAACTTATATACTTTTCAAATTAAGCCCATGCTTTTGATGTAAACAAGCAGACAGACTGCTCACTAACCTTTTCTAGGATAGTAAAGTTTAGTAAAAACTATGTCATCTGCATGCAGTGTCTGGTTTTAATTTTCTAGACAAATTGTACAAATTAAAAGGAAAAACTCTTGTATACATTTGTTCAGAGAGATGCAACTAACATTTATGGAATTATTGAGATTTTCTGCAACATTGAACTACATCATATCTGTTTCCTGGAAATATAGATTTGCCCATGCAAATATGGTGATTGTTTGATTTGAAATGCCAGTTAGGGAGGCATGGTTTGGGACTGCTTGTTGATAAATCAAGTGAAAAATTATAAATTGATTAATGAATTGGCTATGTTTTGTACATTTTTGGTATCCTTGATGCCATTCGTTTTTTTAAAATCTTTATAGCGGTACAAACAGCAAGTATGGAAATAGTATGGGGAGGGACGATTTTCCCAGATACACTACCACAAATAAGAGCTAAATATACCCAAATATGTGTGTTTTCTTGCGACATAATAATCCATTATTTTTGTCAGTATTTAAGAATTTAAGCCCATCGAGATATTTCATAACATGGTCACTAGACCAACAAGTTATTCTAATTTTCTTCCTGACGTGACTGGTGGTAGAGAACAACCTTATGAAGATATGATTCTTAATAGCATGTCAGCTTTGTTATGCTGGCGGATTATCAGGCCACTTGCCACTAATTAATGAATTTATTTCAACAGATCTTTGTATCTGGACTGTAAGTACAATCCTTCATTTAAAACACTTACTTTTTAGTATTAATCCCTTGTCAGAACAGAACACCTGAGTATTCAGCAGTAGCTGACCTCAGATTTAAATGTCAAAATTTTACGTGGAAAACAGCATCACCTAAGACAAGAGCAGTATACCTTTACCATCACATGTACTATACAGTTCCCAGTGATATATGCTTCGCTCAAAAGTTAAGATGTGTTCTTTATGCCATGAGGTGATGCTGCTTTTTCCAGCAATTCAGATTGAAGGTCAGCTGCCGCTGAATAATGTCTGGATTTAGTTTAAATAAATTCATTAATTGGTAGCATGGAACCCTATAGTCCATCTGCATAACAATGCTGATGCTCGTGTACAGATCATGAATTGTGTCTGCATACAGTGGTTTGATTCAATCTTTCTCTCTCACTTAGACACACACACACACACGACATAATGTAGTAACTTTAAAATCAGATCCTTTAACACCCTATGAGGACCTTATAAAATTCAATGGTGGGGGACTTCAGAACTCCATAAAATATTACACCGACAAAAGCCCGGATACTCTGTACATGACACTGGATCTGCCTACAATGTAAATTACATTCTAGGTTCAGTTTTTGCATTTAGCTTGGGTTTTTGCACCCTATATAATACAGTTATATTGCACCCTCCAAAAGTATGTTATTGTGATCCATATTTTGAGCTAGAATTCTTAAACTAGATAATTGTATATATCTGATAGTGCCACATATGTACAATAGTCACTGTGACCAACATTTCACATTTTACAGACTTTAAATAAGTTTTTGCATTTAGCTAATTTCATTTAGGCTTTGTGCATACATTGTACGAAAAGGCCACGAAAAAATGTTTCCTTTTGCACTGATTTTAAAGTTACGGTAGGCAGGTTGTTGTTTTATTTTTTTTAAAACATATTTATTATGATTTTTTTTTACCAGAGGGGGAAAAGTGCTTGGGTTGGCAGTGAGAAACCGGTATGGTCAGCCGACAAGAAACGTTTTTTTTTGTTTAGCCTAATATTTAAAATCATTAAACCTGATGAATGAATGCATCTTGCTGAATGGTGCTCTCTCATTAAAGAGGTTTAGTTAGGCTTGGTTTTGGCCTTTTACACCAAGGCAATACAAGTAGGTTAATTACTGGTAGTAGAAATTACCATAATGTAATTATAGCATCAGTATTCGATTGAGGTAGAGCTGTATTACATAAAATTTACCGTAATGTAATTATAACATTAGCATTAGATTGAGGAAGAGTTGTATTACAAAGAATTTACCATAAATGTAATTATAATCTTAGCATTAGATTGAGGTAGAGCTGTATTACATAGAATTTACCATAATGTAATTATAATGTTGGCATTAGATTGTGGTAGAGCTGTATTGCATTGAATTTACCATAAATGTAATTATAATGTTAGAATTAGATTGAGGAGGATCTGTATTACATAGAATTTACCATAATGTAATTATAATGTTAGCATTAGATTGAGGAAGAGCACAGCTGCTGTATTACATGGAATTTGCCATAAATGTAATTATAATGTTAGCATTAGGTTGAGGTAGAGCTGTATTACATAGAATTTACCATAATGTAATTGTAATGTTAGCATTAGGTTGACAGGGATGGTCCTGGCTTTTAAAAAGCTGTCGCCAAAAAAATCGCCAACCTCAATATTTTGTCGCCAATTTTCAAAAAGTGTCGCCAAAAAAGTAGTGTACATTTTTCCAAGTATTAATTTAGTCTATTAATGTAACAGGCAATGAAAATTACAAAAGATGGATTAGTTAATACTTTAATTACAACAAGCATTAACAAAATGTTACAAAGTGTTACATGAAGATCCGTCGCGATTTTAGGGCTGCCCACTTGTTGAATGCAGTTTCAAAGTCTAATTTTTCACATCTGTACATGCTAATTCTCATTAAATTCTCGAGAGATGAGATGCAGAGCTTATTTCTGATGTCAGTTTTTATGAAGTTCATCTTACTGAATCCACGTTCACAGTCCTCAGTGCTGACATGTGACACCAGTAGCCTCTCAGCAGCCCCCCCCCCCCCCATTTTATGGCTAGCTTCACAAAGCTTGTAGCGAATTGCTTCCTAAATCCCAAGAATGATCACTGAATGCTGTATAAATTTTCTCGACAAGAAAAATAGGATCTCCATTCCCACGAATGAAACTTACACGAGTCAACACCTGGCAATATTGGGCCGTATATATAAACGTAAATTCACATCCAATTTAGGGATTCTTTCACTCCTGTATTTTGAGAAATAAATAATTATTATTAATTATGCAAAACTGTTTTTTTTTTTTTGCTATTTCTTGTTGCGGAGTTTAAGTCTCTGCAGCCGTAACACGGGACTGATGGCAAAAGGAAAAGATCAGTGAGTATAATGCTGCACTGGCGACAGATGTAATTGTGATTGAGATTTTTTCCATTTGCTTTGTATTTATACACAGTAGTCGGTACTTCAAAGGTTATCAGTTTTCTATGAAGGTTCAGCAAAACTATTGTATTGGTATATGTATAAAAAACAGAAGGATTAGCCATACAATTAACTGTATCTGTTCTATTCGCGTCTTCAGAAGTCGGTCAGTTGTAGGTATAGTGCGGTAGCATGATTGACTGTATCGCAGCATACAGTACTCAGCCCAGATGTCAGCATAATCAGATTATGATGTAACAATGCACTGTAAAGATAGGGTTGTCAATAAGAACAAAGGATCGTTTGTGTAACAGATTGATTCCAATGCATTGTTTAGTCAAGTTTGTGGCTTCCTTTCATTCTGGCTTTAAATTTATTCAGTCCAAATCCATGATTGTATGTACAAATTAAATAACCAAAAAGTATGTCACCAAAAAAATCGCCAGATGGGATATTTTTGTCGCCAATAAGGAAAAAAAATCGCAATTTGCGACATTGGCGAAGCCCACGACGATCCCTGGGTTGAGGTAGATCTGTATTACATAGAATTTACCATAATGTAATTATAATGTTAGCATTAGATTGAGGAGGATCTGTATTACAGAGAATTTATCATAAATGTAATTATAGCATTGGAATTATTCAGACTGAGATATATATAAAAAAGGAATCAAACATATTTAAAGATAAGAGAGACATCCAACATTTTAAGTATCAGTGTAGACCCTGACTAACTGATATTATTTTGCCTTCTCTTCTGATATCTAGTGTTGTCATGTGGATATAGAGCTTAAGCATAAGATGAGGGCACTTTAATCTACCAATGAATGCTGTATGAGAACAGTTCCCAGTGGAGAAAGCAGTAATAAATTCAGTATTTCACATAACATAATGTGACTGCATAATATATCAGCATGTGACAATAGAGTCTGCTGAAATTGGTATAATAATGTAGTCAGGCATGTCATCTTGGATTCAAGGGGACATATACACTATCCTAAATTAAAATAGTGTTAATAGTCCATCAGAACTTAATAATTTACCAGGTGACACACTTTATTGCATTGCAGTTAAATCGGGTGAATTCTTTTGGTCGCAGTACACGTCACTTCCCATTACACTAACATACCCAAACACCAAGGGTTAACATCAGTAGCGAAAACTTTGGTTACAAAATAAACCCAAATATCATCTCTCATATTAAAGCATATTAGCCCTTTTAAAACTGGTATTACACTGCAATAACGTTACCTTCGATAACTCCCATTACCTACAAATTGGCAATGCTGCCATGGCAACCATTGTGACCCCATCTTATCATAAATTATGCCAATATTTTTTGAGTAATCTAGAATGGAAGCTGTTGAACTTAGCACTAAACAAAACTTCTTTTATATATAGGCAAATATCTTTAATTATATGGATTAGAACAATTGGAATTAAACAAATTCCATCAATGCTGCAACAGGTATCATAAAATTAATATGTTTACAATGTAATGTTCCATGGAAGGAATCATGCTCATTGACACAACTTCATTTCATTTCAGGAAAATATTAAAGTTTTATTTGATTTACACTGCAAGCCTACAGATAAACATTGTATTTAATGGCAATAATACATTACCTATCACAATTACCTGGTTTACCATTTATGGGGTGAAAGTACCCTTGTCCAACCTTGCTGTTCTATCCTTCCATTAGATAGATAGTCCCTGAACATCTAGAACAGAAAGAACACAGACCTGATCTGACTCCCACATCATGAGCCAATGCAGAATACTTTTTCTCTTTTTCTTGCACAGCTGTTCAGATTGGACATGTAAATGGAACATGTCTTTTTTCATGTTTCCAGATAATTTCTTCTTTGCAATTTAATGTTTTGCATATTCATTGAGTGATTATGCTATCAATCCTTGCAAACTTGAAGGACACTCCAGTCTCTCTAAACACTTGAACTTACCTGTCCACAACATAGACTTTGCTCAGCGTCACATAAGAAAATTATTATATCTGAGCAGTCTAGTAGCACTATTAAGTGGAAAGAAAGTGAATAATATTTATTACCCCAAATGCACACTCTACATTTTGTAGGGATCGCCATCTCTGAGTAAATGAGAGTCAAAGACGTTTTTATTTTGTTGTAGGAATACCAGGCTAATCTTTTAATTATCTGCTAGACTGAATATGCAGAACAAAAATTGGGTTATAGTATACAAAATTAAGTCAAGTCATTTAATGGACTGAGTTTGTTACCACTATCAGTATTTTTGTTTAAATTTTAATCAGATTTGAAGTATATGTTTATATTTATCAAGGTCTTTGACAGTTTCAATAATGAGTGAGATCCACATATTTTAATAATCTGCATCTGATCTGGCTTTGATCAAACTTGGAATATGGGCTTGTATCTTTAAGATCATTCATGAGTTTGATACTGAGCAAGAGCCATGCATATTAATGAGGGGATCTTGCATTTGATTGGCTGAACATGTTACAACTCTAAATACTGTATTTCTGAGAGAATTTTGATCAAACTTGCTAAATAGATTTAAATCATAAAGATTTTGGATGGGTACAGCTATGTGCAAGATACATGGATATTAATAAGATGATTTTGCATTTGATTGACCATGTGTGTCTACACTTTATTGACTCTATTTCTGATCATAAATGTATTTTTTATCAAACTTGGTAAATAGGCTAAAGTTATAAATTTGTTTGATAATTTTTATTATGAGCCAGATCTATGCATGCTTTTGAGATGATCCAGCATCTGATTGGATGTTTTTTTTTATACTAATCTAAAGACTATTTTTGATAGGACTTTGATCAAACTTGGCCTGACATAAAGATCTTGGCTGAGTATAATTACAAGTGAAATTCATTGCATATATTTTATGTGATCTTGCATCTGATTGGCTGAATTTGTCAAACACTCTAGCAACTATATATTTCTTAGACATTTTTAAAGCTTGTTCAATGGAATTAAATTATCCAGATGTTGGATGAGTTTGATTGTGAACACGATTTAAGTATAATGATGTAATCTTTTATTTGATTTGCTAAGCTTGTTGCTGCTGTGGAAACTAAAGTCTGATTGTATTTAGCTCCATCTTCTTAGATAACTTGTTTTATCAAGTCATAGCTTCTATAGTAATGGAGGTCTTTGTATATTATTAAGATACTGTACCTTGCATGTGATTACCTGAGTTTATTACTTCTTGAGATCTGGAGACTGTTTCGCATCTTGTTTCTGTCAGACATGGATTTCTGTTATCAAGATTTCAAATGAGTTTGATTATGAGCAAGAGGCTGTGCATATTAATTATACTCTTTGTAACAAGATAGACCTGAATGGATGCCTGGATTGAATGACAACACAATACAATGTGATGAATGATGATAATTTATATAAAATGAATTAATAAAAATAATATATGTATTACAAATACAGTGATTCTTTCACACTCCAAACATACGTCTCATTCAAATACTCTGTCCAAACATTCACAAGTAGGAAAACAAAAAAATGATTCAAATGAAAGTGAGATTCAAATAATCTCCTGGAATGTAAGTGAGATTCACATAATCTCATGTAATCAAAAATAAAGATTCAAATAATATTATGTATTCAAAATGACTCAATTGTACTCAATTGAAACAACCAATTGAAACAGACATAACTCAGTCATTTGTACAGCCGTATGATTTATATATATTTGTAAAACTTGCAAAATGTGTCCACTGACCAACCATACAGATCTCCCGAATTCTTGGGTTGACCCTCACTTGTATTGGCCATACACACCCTTCATGGATCCACCATGCGCACAAGTTTACAAACTATCAGTTTCATCTTCGTATGGCCTTGATGGTTGCATCATCTTCTATATCGACACACAGACTGCCAGACAGATAGCCTGAGATACCTGCACACACATACTAACTGACAGCACACATTTCTCCTTGATTGGGGTGGCCCACTTGTATTGGCTACACCATCCCTTCATGGATCCACCATGCGCACAGACATACGTACAGACAGTCCTAAACAGCTTCTGACAGCCCTAAACAGTTACAGTAAAACCAAACTGGTCATAATAATAGGTTTGGAATTAATATATATAGATATGTGCTACTAAATTAAACTGTAATAGCAACTTGTAATTCAAAAGTTCACACGTTTCAAATCTGCGTTGTAATAAATGCATCATTTCACGATACGACATTAAAAACTGAATACACTTCACATATCAAATAAAATACAAATGTAACACTTACCTCTATGGCTGGAGAACGTTCACTCCTTGACAAGATCCATAGACCATTGCATCAGTTAGAAATGGAACTTGCCTTAAATCCACAGGAGAGTGAGTTTTAGTCAGGGTAAAATACCAGTGCTTACTGTGCTTTTAGTGAATCTCGCCACAATCTTATCTTCGACGAGGTACATGTTAGTTCAGTTGCTTACCTAGAAAAACAATTATTCACCCTAGGTAACGTCGTACGCATGTACAGTGAAAATGATCAACTCGTTCTAAGGCGAAACCAAGTTATTTCTTGCCTTATTTTGTGACACCCTTATCTTCATAAAGAATTTTTTATGACGGTATACAACAGTATGTAAAATTATCATGATGTAAAATTTGTGAGATGGTTTTCATAGGTTGCGTCTAAGAACACTACATAAGCCTGCTTTGTGAAATGGTCACCTATTAAGTTACATGAGCCAGGTGAGCAATAACAGGTGCATTTTTTCTTCCATGTTATACCAAACTAGTTCTTCCATTTCAGAACTTTACGATTCGGAGTGTGTGATAAACAACCCATTCTTTGTAGAGGAAACTCCTGAGTGTTGGGTCTGCAGCAATACAAACACAGTTAAAGAAATCAACACAGATGAATTCAAAGCTGAAAAGCTGGCACTTTACATTAAGAGCTGGAAACCAGTCCTGTTCAAGGTTTGATATTAAAGAAACAGTTTGCTTAAAGAAAATCACAATTTATTTTATATTTTCATTCTTAAAACACAGTTAGTATCCATTTGCTATTGAATAGATGATTGATTAATTGATTGATTGATCAGTTGATTGATTTCCTAGTAATCAACAATGTACATATTGTTGTTGTTGTGGGCAAAACACCATATTTCAGCACATGATAGATGATACATGGTCGCCAGTATAATTGTTGGAGGAAGAACCCAGGAAAATAATGCGAAGAACCATTGACCCACATGAAGCTACTTGCAAGCTTTCTCACATAAGCACATGACTGCTTTAGATCACTGCACCACCTGAGGTCCTACTGTGTATATGTACATACCTATGTAGATCAGTAGTTCCCAAAGTGGGTGGTGGGATTACCAAAGGGGGCACTAATAGGCAAAGGGTGCTGAAGGTGAGGATGAGTTTATGGAACCAATGGCGGTGGTGGCCTGAAAAAGTTTTGGAACCACTGGAATAGATGATTGATTGATTGGTTGATCAATTTCCTAGTAATCAATAATGTACATGTTGATGTGGGCTTAACACAATTTTTCAGCTCGTGATAGTTGGTACATGGTGTCCAATATAACTGGTGGAGGAAGAACCACTGACTCACATGAAGCTACAGGCAAGCTTTCTCACGTAACTACATTGGCTGAACCTGAGACTTCATTCCAAGCTGACATGGGTGGGATGGCAGTGGTCGGTAAAGGTGAGCACTTTAGACCACTCAGCCACCTGGGGCCCCACTGTGTATATGTGTATACCTGTATGTATATTAGGCACTCAGCTGTAAACTGTCTCTAAATCACATACTGCATGCAGTCACTTTTGTATGGAAGTAAAACAGTGTAGGCCCAGAATAACTGCCGTCTTATGCAGCAGCGGTTGTTCTGGATATAAATGTACATGATTCACAGTTGCATTTATGGTATGCACTATCCAGTATGGTGGACATACATGGACAAAAATAAAAATTTCCATTACCTTTTACGTCACATGCTAGAGAAATAAACATAGATGTAAATAGTGACCATTTGAAGCTGCCTTTAAACCCATTGTGGTTTATGAGTAATAATAACTTCAGTCACATTACAATGGCTCTTACTTTTCAACAATATTAGCAATGTAATCATTGGTGGAAGGTATGGAAACCAAATGTTTCTGTATTTTTTTTTTTCATTGAAGATTGCAGGAATAAAATTAAAAAGTACATGTATTTTATTGATTGTTGAAATGTCAACAGATATTTAATGTGTCAATCATTTTATGGGATCTTTTCTTTTCTGTTTGGACATCCATTGGCCAGAAATGTTCAGATTTGGAAATTATTACTTTCCTGATTACCCCAGAGCTTCTTTTAGTTAATTGACTTGCTTCAGAAACATAATAGGATGTTTGAAATGGGAAGGAATGAGTGGTAAAAGCAGGTGTAGCCAGGCAGAACAAAATTGTCATTTGTGTCTATGGTTTCAAAGACAGGTTGCAGAGTTTACGTTTAATACAGCTCTATAACATGGTAGCCAGGGTCCATAACTGCATTATGTACCAAACATAATGGGGTGGGGTGTAAAGAGAATGCCAGTCACATACATAGTAATACTCTTAGTTTATTTAAATTATGTTGTGTTTTTTTTCTCCACTGCATGGTATTTGCACATATAATTATATCCGATAATAATATTTTAAAAGTAATTAAAATTTACCAAGCTTTAGATTGCTTTCTTTCAACTCGTATGTTGTACATATAATAAAAACAATTATATAAACACCTCATTTTAATAAAAATACTTGCCATTTTTAGTTTCTATCTACAGCTGCATAACTTTTAAAAGGATTGAAAATGTTGTAATCGCCTGCAAAAATGGCTAAATTTAGGTTACTTTTCAGGCCAATGCGGCCTGATGTTAAAAGCTTCATTCCTTTTTAATCACAATCACACATGTACCATTTCAATTTTGTAATTAAGTAAATAAGTCATGGGACTCTTGTTGCAGCATTATTTTACCAAGCTTTATTGGATTTCAACATTATATTGATGAGACCTTGCATAACTCTAATTCTGAGCATTTTACAGTATCGTTTAGAAACAATATGGTTCCCGATTGTCTTTTCCTCTGTTTAAGGCTGAGACAAGCAAATTTAAGTGAGCAAGGCCATTTTTGATGCACCTTTCAGTACAAGCTGTAGGTGCTGATGACATAATAAATGGGAAATAGATGCTTCTTATTGTGAATTCAAGAGCCTTTTGTAGGTTTTCATTTTTTAGTTTTGGGCAAGAAATATTTTTCCATAGATCTTGTGCATAAAGATTTATGCTTTCTGTGATTTCAGTCTACATTGAAGAGAAATGTGACATACCAGGATTTAAGAGAGCTGTACCTCTCCCACAAGGTTCACCTTGACAGTTCTGTGTACATTCTGGAAAGTTCACACCTCTCCATACAGAGCCTGCAAGAAATGTTTGAGGAGGATAGAGAGGCATTTATAAAGGAAGCTAAGGAATTTTATTTCATATGGTAAAATTTATTCATACATTATTCAATAATTGTGTTTTGTACTTAACCCTTTACCTCACATAAGCACTTTTGGATGCCTCTACCACATTTCATTGGAAGTGTGTTCCAGCGCCTTCATCCACTTCACATATAAGCATGTTTGGACAACTGTGCACCATCTCCATACAAACATGTTTCACCACTTACAGTATGCATCAGCCATTTTGAGCATTTTTTTTTTTTTTTGTGCCAGGAGACTGTCCCCCATTAAAAACTATTGCGACTGAGGAAAATTTCCATAACATCACATGGTTGCTCTTTCAGATAGAATTATAATTTGTTGAAAAATAGTATCTCTTGGATTATCCCAGAAGGAGGCAGCAAACTTTCTTCAGCAGTTTCTATAGATCATGTGATGAGAATTACAACTTAGGTGTCCAGTATTAATGATGGCAGTGTTGATTTTCATAATTTATAAGATTTGGATCATTGAATACCATCTATATGGAAGTGAGACCTGGAGCACCTACATGAGGCAAGAGCACCAGCTCAACTCCTTCCATATACAGTGCCTGAAACGCATCCTGAAAATCAGCTGGCAAGACTGCGTTCCACACGCCATAACCTGCAGCGTGTAAGTATCCCCAGTATGTACTCCATGCTGAGCAAATGCCGCACGGAGGATGGGAGGCTGCCAAAGGACATTCTATATGGACAGCTGACCACTGGCACCAGAAGAGTTGGCCGCCCCTCATTCCATTTCAGTGATGTTAGCAAGAGGGACATGAAGGCATGCAACATTTCACACGATGGCTGGGAAGTACTGGCCAAGGACCGAGACACCTGGAGACTGACGGTGAGCAAGGGCATAGCAGTCGCTGATGCAAGGAGAGGCCAGCTAGCGGCTGAGAAATGTAAGAGAAAGAAGAGCATGGCAGCAACCTCATTAACTCATACTTCTCAGTATGTCTGCACCAACTGCAATAGGGACTGTCACTCACACATAGGTCTGCACGGCCACAGCAGACAACGCCAGAACCCCAGAAACAGACAACACTCCAAGGGCGCTATTCGCATGGTCTCTTGAGACTGAGCCACCACTGATGATAAGATTTGGATCATTGAGTAATGCAGTTGTGAAAAATGAACATGACATGATGGTGAATGAATTCTCTCAGGTTTTTAAAGCACGTCAAAAATTCATGGGTGAGAAAAGATAGTTGACAAATACTAGTCAAAGTTAAATTCAATATTTTAAAATCCCAATATGATTTAAAGTAAAATACTGAATTAAATTTGATATTACATACAATATTTCACAGACAAAGGCATCTGTTTGGTATGATCCCTGGTATTATTAACTGTTGCATAATACCCATATGTAACTAATACAGTAGCTATTAATCATTATGTCTGCTCTTTTGCAGATATGTTTTGGGTCTTGTAAGTTTGTCAGTATATCGATGCATCACTCAGCTTTCCTTGTACCCAACACTCGTCTACATCAATATTTGGTATGATGCTCTAAAGGATAAGTAGATTATAATGAAGGTTTCAGATTATGGTTGCAGCCATTTAGTAAAACAGGATGCAGGAGTCAATGGTGACATTTTGCTCACTGGGCTGTAATACTGAGTGAGTTTTTGGTATGGCTCTGCATCTTCCATAAGTTGTCAGGCTTGCATTTGTCAACATTTGCTTTTTTCAGCTCATCGGAAACCACCAGATCAGTTTCAACCAACTTTTGAAGAAAGCATCCCGACATAAAGGCCTTTCAGTGATGCCAATACCACCATTAAAAATGGCTACCAGACTAAAAGAACTTTTAAAAAATCTTAGCAAATTACTTTACAAAAACTGCTTTACAAAATTTGACTACAGTTGACAGAAGGTATCCTGGCTATCAGTTTCATTCAGTTCATTCCAATCTGTCATCGGTTTTGTACCAATCTTTCCAATCTGTCATTGGTTTTGTACCAATCATTCCAATCTGCCATTGGTTTTGTACCAATCATTCCAATCTGTCATCAGTTTTGTACCAATCATTCCAATCCTTCATCGGTTTTGTACCAATTATTCCAATCTGCTATCAGATAATACCAGCATTACTAAGACTACTGGAGCCATCAAAAACTCACCTAAACTGCAATCAGAATTTGACCAAATTTGCTAAAAAGCACACTGGCATGAAGGCCTTTCAATTTATGCAAATCATGCCAATTTTTATTCTGATATATTGGTTATTACTAATGTTTCATACATGGGATCCCGGGAAGGTACTTTTAATGGGCATCCCCATTGCCTGAGGGGTCTACAGTGCTCACCTTTACTGATCACAGCCATTTCCCCTCTGTCCATATGGGTTTGAACCTATAGCTTGGTCAGTGTGGGTATGTGAGAAAGCATATTAGCAGTTTCTTATGGGTCAGTGGTACTTGCTGAGGTTTTCTTGGGTTCTTCCTCCACCAGTTATCCTAGCCACCATGTATAGCCTATAATATGCTGAAAAATGGCTGTAAGAACACAATAAAAAGAGCAACAATTTTAATGCAGAGTAGTCAGCTATAGATCCAATTTAGAATTTTAGAAATGTGTGAGTGATCAGATTATCCTGGCATATATATTTTTAAGAATTGCCTTTCCTGGATATCATCTGCGTTAAATGAGACATCCCTAAAAATAGAAAACTTTTGTGTAACTTCTTTTTATGTAATAGAAGAAAAACACTGAACAAAATATGACCAAATTTGAATGAATTTACTGTTTTAAAGTTTGTACTTGTGATGCCGATACCATAAAATATGACAGCCATTATTAAAAATGGAAAAACATTTCAACAGTTTCTTCTCTCAAACTGTTGAACAGTAGCTGACCAAAAAATGAATGTGACAGAAATCATCCCAGCATAAAGGCCTTAGGTCTGTCATCAAATATGGCCACCATTATTAAACACAGAAAAACCTTCTTTGATCAAAGAGAATGCTCAAATTACTAGGATTCTCATATGAAGACCTTACAGATTTTAGCAAGTGATGCCAATCCATTATTGGATATGGTTGCTATTACTAAAAATAGAAAAATCTTTAAAGGACTTCTTAGCACAAACAGCTGTACAGAAGGTCACCAGAATTGGAAAGAATGTATTCAAACATCAAAGCCATTTCATTTTATATGAATGATGTTGATCTGCCATCGAATATGACTGACATTACTTAAAACAGGATACACTTCAAAGGACTTCCTTTGAAAAACCACTAAATAGAACTTAGACAAATTTGGCAGAAACAGTCAGATGTAAAAGCCTTTCAGTTTTAGCTCCAGTTCTTCACATCTACAGTTACCAAACTTTATGGAGGGCTTACATATGGGTTAAGGAAGAATCCTACAAATTTAAATGTCCAAAGGTCACAGTCACTGTGAATGAAAGAAGAAAATAATTTCACACAGAAACACTAGTTCTGCCTCACATACTTGGACCAACCATTGTGGATGGCTTGCACTTGGGATAAGGAATGACCCAACTGAATTCAGGGTTAATCATCGACTGAAAGAAGAAATATGGTTTCCACACAGTAATATTAGTTCTGTATGGTGATCTTAGTGGTTCATGTGCCAGAATTGTGATCAAAAGGGTGTAGGTTCAGACCCTACCATTATAAAAGCCTGGGTCAGCTACCATACTGTGCTCTTGGGTAAGGCATTTTGCGTCTACACTTAATAACTCACTTGTGTTGCTGTGCTATGAAACTGACTGAAAGAAATTAGAAAATAGTCTTTTCATAACTTCATTTGCAGCCCATATACTTGACCAAAGGTTGTGGAAGGCTTGCACTTAAGGTATTGAAGAGGCCTGTTGATTTTGGGGTCAAAAGATCAAAGGTCAGTGCTTTTTTTGGCAAAACAAAATGAGTTTTGCAGAAAAACTTTTTCCAGAATAAGTTCCTTGGTCATACATTCTAGATGGCTTGCACTTAGGGTAGTAAATAAACCCATAGATTTTAATACCAAAAGGTCAAAGGTCACAGTCATGATAAGTCGAATTAGAAAATACTGGTTTATACAAAGGTAAGTATCAGACCTGCCAACTCTTACGATTTTGCTGTAAGACTTACATAATGTACCCTTAAAATACGGACTTAATGACATACAAGCAAAAACTTCGGAAAAATGATCATTGCTAAAAAATCTGGAAAATTTGTTCATCCGTGTTTGATTTGGATCCGGGTTTCATATTAGAAGTAGTGAAATTGGTCAGGGAACCAGACTAACTTTACAGCAGCATGTCACACACTTTAAACTGCACATATTTGTTCATGCTAAGCATCTGCATGATCAAACTGTTGATCATAGAATTTTTTTTAAAATGGAGTCAAGCAAGTGATGCATGTTTAAGACAGAATGGGAAATAAGCATCTTGAAAAGTGTTAATAATCAACACAGGAAAAATAAAAAGGAATATTCAGATTCTTGTGAATATAAGCTGGAAGGGACAAAATTATGTTTATTGGACATTACGTGCCAATTTGACTTGTGGCGGGAAATATGACGGCCATCGTCATGTGAAATGGAAAAAAGAATTTCCAAGAATTACATCAAGTTGAGAGATATAAACAAGCCATTGAGCTCCATATGGTTTGGAACTAAAATTTGTGCAACTGTACTAGTGGTAAATAAGGTCTAAGCATACTTTACAAACTTTTCAGTTGAACATAATGTTTATCGTTGCTGCATGTTCCAAATACTGAAATTTTAATTATGTTTTCCAGCTTTACAATAACAATTTATATTTTGGTACACCTTACTGACAACTGGTGAAACTTATGGAGAAAAATCAACTGCCTTACTGAGACGGACTCGTCAGGGTTGGCAGGTCTGATTACTATAGTTAAAGACCTTAAACCTGAACCCTTGAAACCTGTTGAAAAATAATATCTGGGAAACATACCCAACTAGTGTTTACATCGTGCCAATTAAACATGGGGTGTGCATTTCATGTATTTTCTGCAGTACATTTGCTGAATACAATCTATGATAGAAATACAACTAGTCTAATGGATTTCAATGGCCAACTATGAAACTCGGGAAATTTTTTGGTATAATGTTATCATCTGGAGAGGCACATGTTGACAAATCACGACATTGAATTTCTTAGAGTTGTTGCCCTTTTTAACTTGGATCATGATGTAATGTATGACAGAATTTTGTGAAGGAAATTAGTCTAATGACTTTCAATTGATCACCATGAGATCTTGTAGGTCTTATAGTTTGGAGAAGCAGATATTGAAAAATTACTGTCCGCCGCAGTTATTGACTTCTTTGTCTTGTTGCTGAATTCGGTGTTTGGGAAAATCCTGTGAATGCAACTAGTCTTAGAGTTATTTTTAATGGATCTCTTTGAAACTTGTTACATAATATATTCATTGTCAGAAAATGTGCACAACGACACATCTCTATACTTCTCTGATGACCTTCATCCAGTGTCAGGAATCCATTTGCAGAAGTTTGTTATTGCTGCTAGTCAGCTGCAGGGGGGATTGGCAGCAAACTTTGGTGACACATTCATCCCAAGGTCTTGTTGGTTCTAGATGAAACTATTGCCCCTGGGACATCCAATATTTGGCAAGCAGTAAGTTTATTGCTTTCATCACTTTATCTGGCCATTCATGCTGTCTGATGTACTGAATGCTTGAACCTACAACATTTGGTATTACATAACATGTGCATGAGTTCTAACACCTCTTGACTGCATATTGGGCAAAGTTACAAAATGTCTGTCAATCAAAACACATAAAGGAAACAAATCTAGTATGTATAATTGGTAGTTTCAAACAGTTTTGCTATATTGTGTTTACTCAGCACAGATATTCACAAGTGGAGCACCGTTTGATTTCAGTCCATTGAGCAAATATAGTAACAAAAGACACTTTTACTGCCCTTTGGTTTTCCTTTATGAACTAATTAAAAAATGTCAGTAATAATTCTTTAAATTTTAAATAAATATTTATTTAGAGAATCAACTTCTACATTCAATGTTATGTTTGAAGCAAAACAATTCCACTAATTTTAGAGCTGTCTGTATTGATACATAACAACCAAAATGTGTTTTCTGGTCACTTTTGAAGTGTTTGTCAAGAGTGGTGATCTCTACTACATGGATACAATGAGTCGTACATGAAAATTGAGGGCGAGAATGTTAGTTGGTCATAGATTATGAGGTGCATATTTTTTCAAAGAGGCACGATTCCATGGCAGCAAAAATGTTCAGTATGAAAATTCTCTAAGTTAAGACTTGTGGATACTTCGCTAGGAAGGGTAATTTCAAAGCTAAATGAGAATGAAATGACAAAAAGGATAGTTCTGTTTCGCACAACATAAAGCCTAACCCTTTAAGAAAACCATTTTTGATGTGGAATTGCTGTGTGCACTACAGTAGAAGAATGGTACTGAAAACAGACCCAGGGCAAGAGATTTTCCTGAGTAATTTGATCAAGTCTTGCAAGAAGAAGTTAAGAAAAGTCTGAATTCCAATAAATTTTCTTCCATTTTTGCTGATGGAAGTACTGATGCTGCAATGTGACAGATATGTACATTGACATTCATTCATCCATCTGCTTCATCCATCTGCTAACACGTTTGTATCTAAAACAGAAACAAGTATATTTTTTCAGCTATGTTTTTGAAAAACTAAACCCTTTGAAGAAAAAATGTTGGACATTATTTGCGTCTTTCTATGGATGAAAGTGCATACATCTCATTGAATAGCGGCAGGTGGATGAAATTTTGGGACAGGTGAAAAGGTAGATGGAACAAATGAATTCCTGAAACTACTTATCTTGGACTAGTGGATTTGATCAGCCCTGCTTGGATTTCCAGAAAATTGTTTTGGGCAGTACTGTTATCCCATTTTAGGGACCCTTCTCATCAGTTATTGCCTTTTTGACTTGGATCTTGATGTTGTAGTGTTGTGGATGACAGAAATCTTGCAACCAGTCTCATAGATTTCAGTGGATTACAATGGGAATTTGGAAATGTTATGGTTGTCATTTAAATATGGGCATGTCAGCAAAATATGTTCCTGCTATTTTTGTTAGAGTTATTGCCCTTTTTAACTTGTGGCCATGTGTAGTGTATGACAGTATCTTCTGAACTAAACTTGTCTCACATTTTTCCATGCATTACCATGAAACTTTGTGAATGTTATATTCATCAGTTTAAAATGTAGATATCAACGATTCACTGTCCAGCAATTTGTATTACAGTTGTTGCCATTTTTGTCTTCCTGCGGAACCCGGTGTAAGACAGAATCTTGTGTAAATTCAACTTGTTTTTAAGTTTTTAGCTCTTCAGTTCTGATTTTGTTGTTGTAGGGTTTAACACCATTTTTCAGCACATGATAGGCTATACATGGCAGCCAGTATTAATGGTGGAGGAAGAACCAGAGAAAACCCCGGAAAAAACCTCGACCCATGAGAAGCTACTGGCAAGCTTTCTCACATACCCACATTAGCCGAATCCGAGACTCGAACCCACGCAGACAGAGGTGAGATGGCAATGATCTGTAATGGAAAGCGCTTTAGACCACTCGGCCACTCGGGGCTCCTCTTCAGGTCTGAAGAACATAATGTGATAGTCTGATGTCCAACATCTATCCATCAGCAGAAGTTTGCTATTGCTACTTTTTCCAACTGCTTAATGGATTACAGTGTTGCCAGCTCAGAAGCTGAATTTGTTATCATTGCTCCTCCCAAATGGATGGTCATATCAACATGGGGTTATCATTAAAGGACATCATATGATGTCTACTGAAACCTAAATGAAATTGGTGCTAAGCTAAATTCCAATATTGCCAAACATAGCTGCTATCTGAAAATCTTTTTATTGCTTCTCTTCCTGAATGGAAAGTCATACAGAAATGGGGTTTACATCAGAAGATTACATGTGGACAGTAAGTGTACCACAGCTTCCATCTTTATATTCATTTTATTAGTTTTCTTGAATGGATAGTCATATCAACATGTCAGGAGGTATGTGTGTATGATTTGGCTTCTTAACATAGCTTTTTTTAAAAATCAGTCATATTGTTATGATGTCTGCAGTGTGGCAGTTTATTGTGATGTCTAGTACTGGGGCATCATACCACAGGCTTGTAGCGTCATGTCTCACCCAGTCACATTATCCTGACACCAGGCTATCAGTCCTAAAACCAACTTGTTAATGCTTAGCACCTAGCGAGGCAGCTGTTAGTACTATTTGTATAAGTCTTTGGTATAACTCAGTGGGGGTTCTAACCTGCAACCTCCCACATCCGAGGAAGACACTATCCACTTAATCCATCAAAGTGGTCGTCAGCATGGGGTTTTCGCCAAAAGACTTACTATGATGTCTAATTGGTCCTCAGAAAAATGATGCCAATCTGACATTCAGTATGACCACATCTAATTTGAGAATCTTATCACTCAAGAATATCAAATATGGTTTCAGTTCTCAGCAGTTAAAAAGAAGAAACAGTCTTGTCTTGAATACCTAAAAATTCTTTTGGGCAGTAGAGCACCAGTGCCTTCAATCGGTGTGATGTTTTGTATAATTTCTGGTTATCATTTCAGGCTGTGCATATTGACAGATCTTTGTGCTCCCTCAATTTTTGTAAGGGTCATTGCCCTTTTTTTTACTGAACAACTCTTGTTGTTTACAGTGGATATTGTGAAAGCTTGTACATATTCTAGTAACTCCTATGAGAAGATATACAGGTTGACTAATCATTGTACTCACGCTATGTTTGGATAAGTTATGCACCTTTTTTAAGTTAGGAAGAGTTATACACCATTTTTAAGTTAGGAAGAGTTATGCACGTTTTCTTTAAAAGTTGACTCAACTCTGTTATGTTAGTGGACTTAATGCAGTGTTATAGTTATGTAAGCAAGTAGCTCCATTCCTGTTGGGGGGTGGGGTGTTAAAAAGCTATTTATAGACAGCAGGACTCATAACAGACATCATCCTGTGCTTAATTGAAGCATACAGCTACATGTTCAATATACATTTATTTTTATTGCTTTTTTTCAGGGAAAGTAGAAAAGTTGCTTCCAGCATATCACTGCGCCAAGTATTCCCAAGGCCATCATTCATGCCACTGAAGTCAGAGATAACACTTGATAAAACTGTAATTATACATGGACCAGGAATGAATACGTCGCAGCTGGTGGGTACAAACATTAGAAGCTACCATAGGTGTGAAACTGCCGGTACATGGTAGCCAAATTTTGTAGCCTAGTTCATCAACAATTTTTGTTGTTATGAAATTTTTATAATTTTTTCCAAGAGGAGAAAATTAAGTTTGTAAACATTCTGAGTCTTGAGTTCAAAACTTGTGGGGAATTGTGTTGATCAGCTTTTTCAAATTGTTGCCATTTTTGTCCAGCAAAAGAATGAGACAGGATTGTTGTAACATAACTTGCTTTTCACTTTAATTTTATGGATTATTGTGAGGCTAGGTGCATATTATGGTCATCATTTAAAGAAGGTTGTTTTGAGAAATCTTTGCACATTTGAAAAGTTTGTTTAAGTTGTATTTTTGTGGGATGACAACATTTATGCTTCTATGGTTCCTTCAACAATGAATTTAAATACCCATCAGACATCTAGAAATACTTGGACCCCCTCCCAAATCTAAGGAATTAAATGCTAATGAAATTGTTATTTTGTATAAAACCATAAAAGATGATGGCATAATACAAAATAAAAACAAGTTCACAGTAACAGCTTAAGCCAAATGGTTGGGTTTTTTCCAAGTAAAATGCTGACTTTTTTGGAAACATTTCTTTTTTGTCATGTTTGCATGTTTAGGCAGGTTAGAGAAGTCACTGCACCCAAAGAGTTGTAGTTCACAGACTCAGCTGTAATTTCTACAACCTTCTTGTGACACTATTCGTCGCTGATTTGTTTTCTTCAGTCTAGCTTTTCCCTTAATGTGATCAGAATGTAACCTTTTTATGACAGGAATGCTTATATTTCAAAAATATAACTTTTGTTTAGTTCACCTGGTCAGAAGACCATCTGAGCTTTTGGTATAGCCATACATCCATTTTGCTTCGTCTTCATGTTGACAATTGCTTGTCAATACTCTTTGTTCTGTATACTTGATCCAGTTTCACTCAAACTTAGAAATGAGCACATACCATCAAGATTTTGGATATGTTCAATGATGAGTGAGATCCACTGATGCAAATGAGATGGTTTTGCATAAGATTGGTTGACCTTGGAGGTCATACCTTTGGACACATTTTTGATCAAACTTTAAATATGTCTTTATTTTATCAAGGTCACTCAGAAGTTTGGTGAGTGACATCTGTGGATATTGATGAGGTAATTATGTATCTGATTGGTTGACATTGTTACCACCCTGAAAACTATATTACTGAAACATCTGTGATCAGAGCTAGGATCTGTAAGAGTTTTGTTAATGAGAGAGATCCATGCATATTAATGATATGATCTAGCATCTGATGGGCTGAGTTTGTTACCATTCTGGAAGCCATATTTCTTTTATCTTATGGTCAGATCTCATACAGCTCTGATAATGCTCAGGGTTCACACATTATTGAGGTGATCTTCCATGTGATTGGCTTAACTTGTTACCACAGAAACAGTATTTCTAATCAAGTTTTGTTCCAACATGGTAAATAGGAATATATCATCAAGATCTTGGGCAACGAGCCATTTGTATTGAAGAGGTGATTTTGCATCTGATTGGCTGAGCTTGTCAACATTTTAGTGTTATATTTCTGATAATATTATTATCAAATTTGGTTTATATCATCCAGATATAAAATGTGTTTTATTCTGATGAACATCTATGCATATTAATAAAGTGACCTTGCACATGATTGGCATAGTTTCTTACCATTTGAGAGATTGTATTTCTGACCCAATTTTATTCAGATTTGGTAAAGGCTAATAATATCATCAAGATTATGGGTGATTTTTATTATGAATGAGATCTACACATATTTATGAGGTGATCTTGCATCTGATTTGCTGACTTTTTGCTAACACTGTGGAGACTATATTTTTGATAAGACTTTGATCAAACTTGGTAAACAGGCCTTTGTCATCAAGCACTATGAGTATGAGTGAAATTCACATATTTATTATGTGACCTTGTATCTAAATATCTGAGCTTGTCTACACTAACAGCTTTTGATCACACTTGCTAAATACAGGGTCCATAGGGGACCTTGAAAACCTTGAAAAGCCTTTAAAAATGAATTTGCCTCTCAAGGCCTTGAAAACACCTTGAAAATTCAAAATATTGTCTGGGTATCTTGAAAAACCTTGATTTTCATGAAACCAAAAGGAATTAATGAGTAGTTTTACAAATTTAAATTAAAAAAAGAAAAGAGAAGAAAAAAAATGATCACTTGCTAAGTTTGTGCTGGAACGGACATTTCCACAACTGGTCACTGCACAGTTGTGCATTTGAAACTTCCGATTATATGAAGCTCGGATATAGCTGCAATTTAAATATGAGTCATTTGTAATCTTCAAAATGGCTGGCTGCCGATTCCAGCTTTGGTGGCTTGACAAAGAAACATTTAAAGATTGGATTATGAGATCTTTCTCAGAGAGCTTTTGCAAAATGCAAATTATGCCAGAAGGATATTGATTTGTGTGCAATTAGAGTGCTCTATGGTCGCATGCAGCTGGCAAAAAAGCAGCTAATACAGCAAAACAAGGCCATCAGCATGAAATCATTTTTGACGAGAGAGGTATGTCTGTGATCGCAGGGATTCAAGTTTTAAAATAGAAACTGTATATAGTCTTAATTATGAAATTAGTTTGATCTGGTTCTGTTTTTAGATTGAGTGGAAATAGGCAGGCAATAATTACAATGAACACGATAAATCTGAAAATACAGAATACAGTTACGCTGAAATAAGTACTAATGTATCTAATATGAAGTGGTTTAAAATATCGATACGCTATTTTTAAATAAGTGATAATATTAAAAAAAACATATCTTTGTTACTTTTTTGTTTTGTGGGTGAGGGTGAAGAAAAAAGGCAGGTACTGAAAAAGAGATTGAGACAATGATGGCTGATGATGATGACTATGCAATGAAAGCAGAGACCAATGGGAAACTTTCCTTTATCACAACACCAAATAGTTTGAGGAAAAGATGTTAAGGACAAAATCGCTGAACTTAGAGCTCTTGAAAAACAGCTTGATGGCAAGCTACATGAACTGAAATATTCACTCTAAAAAATGTTGGTCTTTGTAAATAGTGTAGTATAGACAGAGTAAAATGAACATTGTTCAGTGACTACATTATTCTAATGCCCAGATGTAGGATGTTTAGTATTAATGGGAATTATATCAATGATCATACTCTTAACTTCATGTTTTTGTTTTTTTTTGTAAATAAATTTGCAAGAAATGTTCCTCACATTAAGTAATAGAAAAAAATGCATATCATTTATATCTTTATCTTCAAAAAGAATTTCTATCGTGTTATAGTGAAATAGGTAAAATGAATGTATTATAAAGTTTGGGAAATAATTTGTACAGGTTGTGTTTTACAGCACTGCATAAGTACTGCCTAGTGAAATGGTCAACTGTTAACTGTTAAATATATTCCAGGTGAGTGGGGCCTCTGGTTTTACTTGTCAGTTTTGATTTTCTAGGGAGAGGGCCCTGGGTAAAATTAAGGTCAAATCATCTCAAAATCTTTGTTTTGCAAAAAGAGATTTTATGCATTCATATTACCTTGTTATTATTTGCAGCCAGCAACTATAGACCGTTGGTACATGTACACGCAGAGCAGTGGAACTCGGCATGTAGCCGTGACACCAGCTGGAGATTGCGAAATGTCTTGTAGTACGATGTTGGTCATTCTCCAACCTGGAGATACTTGTGAGTTTTTAGTATTTGTCTATATTTTTATGGAAATAATTAATATGCTGTACTTCCTCACCATTAAAATATGGTCCATTTTATAGGGCACTCTCACCATTAAAATATGGTCCATTTTATAGGGCACTCTCACCATTAAAATATGGTTCATTTTATAGGGCACTCTGACCATTAAAATATGGTCCATTTTATAGGGCAGGTTTGGTTATGGATCCCATTTTATCTAGTAGTAAAATTAAATACCGTGTGTACTCATAAGTCGAGACAAACTGCAAACAACAAAGATAATGATCTGCCATAACATAATGCACCTGCAGATCAGCATCTTTGTTGTTTGTTCAACAAATTGCTACTAACAAACTACTTAGACCCAGATCTGCTGGTGCATTATGCAAAGGCAGATCTGGATCTGTGCAGTTTGCAGCTGAACTCATGAACAGGTACATACAGTATGTACTGAACTTTATTATAAGATGGTTTCACTATAAGTCAGTTTAATGTATAATGATTTAATAAGGTAATGTATCACATCAAGCTCCATAGTCAGGAAGCATACTGAGCCCAATGACCCAAAATTTGACATTATAAAACTTTGAATAGAGTTCAGTTATGATCATATAATTTTCAGATTCTTAACTTTAGTTCCTATACATGTGTGCTAAATATGTGTGCTAAATTTGGAACACCATTGATTTGGACGAGCAATCAACACTATTGGCGATAGTCAGATTTTGTTTGGTTTTGGTCATTTGATTGGGCCCTCCTTTTAATTTCTGCTTCAAGATTTTCATGTAAAAAGGCCATTTGTCATATTTAATGTGCAGTATTTAACAATGAATGAACAAACAGTCCAAACTCTTTCCTAATAACTGGTAGTATACTAATTTCTTATTTACCTGATCTGTGCACTTCAGAAATTTCTCATTTGGGTGAATATCATGAAGTGATAGCTTATGATAATAAGCTTACAGTAACAATGTAATTATTGGTGTTTCTATCATATGTATATATGTATATTATAAGACGTAATATAATAAGTATACAGCAACAGTGTAATTAACAACGTTTCCATCACAAATATGTACATCTGTATGAGTTATCTACCTTTTATTTTTGGAGCTGTCCACACTGGAGCTGCATTTTCTCTCCTAATAGGGTTGCATTATTTAAAAAGTTATTACTCTAGATTTTAAAATATGTAACTGAAAGAAGTGAAACCAAAACTTTAAGTAAAATCAAAGTAATTTTTTCTCTACAATATGTGAACATTCAAGAAACACTTACACCGTTGTGAATAAAATTGCAAATAATCCTAAATCACAAGGCCAAAAATATAGAATGTTCCAAATGAATTCCAGTGGTCTTGAAAGTTCTGATGTACAAAATGTCACAACCCAGAATGTCTTTGAATGCATTCACATTAATCCAAAATAGTGTGTTAGTCCAGTAGTCAGTGAGCACTTAAGTAATTCCAATGAATATTTTAAATAAATAATTACTCTTGAATTATATCTGACATCAACAGAACAATTGCAATATCTGATCATGGATTTCCACAAACTGAAAAAGAACAGGAATTAATTATTTATGAAATCCCTTTTTATACATATTTTCACTTGACCTTAAAGTAATAGAATGTGAACATTTCCAACACAAAAACCTTGTTTAACTGTAAATAAGACTGACCCTGAACTCTTGCTATGAAACCCTCTTGTTTACAACTTATTCTCATGGACAAAAGTAAGCTTTGTAAATGTGTTGTTTACAACTTAATACCATGGACAAAAGTTAAACACACTATATAAATTAAATATACATAACAAAAACCATGTGTAAGATTTAATTTTGAGGCTTAAAAGCCACAAAATAATGTAAAGAGACACTAGGCATGTATGGTGCTAAGCTCCAATGAAACTTGTCTGAGCCACAGTAGTAATGAGACGGCAAGCATATATGGTGGTAAATTCAGATGAGACTTATTTAATTCACACTGGTAATGATACAACAAGACATGCATGGTGGTAAGTTCTGCCATTAATTCCTAACTCAGTTGATTTCTGCTTTGTGTCTAAGATGACCAAATTATTAGGGCTAGGTCTAAAGAGCTTTCCATTACGGATCACTGCCATCTCACCTCTGTCTGTGTGGGTTCGAGTCTCGGATTCTGCTAATATGGGTATGTGTGAAAGCTTGCCAGTAGCTTCTCATGGGTCGGTGGTTCCTTCCAGGGTTTTCCTGTGTTTTTCCTCCACCATTAATACTGGCCGCCATGTATAGCCTATCGTGTGCTGAAAAATGGCGTTAAACCACACAACAACAACCAATATTTGATGAACATATAACAGGTATGTGAATAGATGATGGTTATATGCCTTGCACAATTAAATACGTATACCTTTTCATAATGATTATCTCAATTTTTAGGATTGCTTATATCATTGAAAAATTGTAACTCATGAGCACATGGAATCAGCGTAAATGAAGCAGTTATGCATGTCTAGATGAAATGTCATCTGGAAGAATGCGATTTCGTAGAAACAATGAATAAGGTAATCTGCATCCAATATTTTTGGGATTAAACATGGTTTTAAGTGATGCTAATCAAGATTTTCACTATATAAGTACCATCTGGTATAGTACAACCTGGTCTGTGCATTTATTTAAATTGCCAAACTTTTGGTCAAATCTGCGTAAAGTTTGAGGGATTTTTTCTTCATGTAGGAATATCATAGGAACATGCTACAACCACTGGCTGAATTGTTTACATCACCTCTGATTGGATTGAAAATTTTATGAATATTCATGAAGTTTTAATAACCCACATTTTTTATCAAAGAAGAGAGGTCTCACGCAACTGCTGCATGATCAGCGCTTATTTCCAACGACGTTTGAAATCTGTTACTTTCAATGATTATAAAGTAATAATTCCATTAATATAGCATCAAATATAAAAAGAAAACATGCCCATTATAGATAATTTATTAGCTTTTACAATATATAAAATGTGTTGCAGTCAGATGACATGTATTGATGCTGCAGTGAAAATCCTACACTTGGTCAACAGTTTCATCAGATTTCCAGGTTAACTGTTATCTTGTCCGTGTTAGACTGGGGTTGAAACCTCATGTCATTTGAGGAGAAATATTTACTAAATGCATGAAATGCACGTTAAAGTAATAGTCCATTTGGCATTGAAGGAAAGGAAAGACAGAATCAATCAAGGAAGACCACCAATGGTTCATTTTTGGTGATACAGACTCATTGGGGAGTATTTCCCAATTTTAGGCAGCCCAGTGGGCCTAAGTCCCCTGCATGTCTGAGCATTTCCCAGTTTTAGGCCTAGTCCCCCTGCATGTCTGAGCATGGCCTTCAGACCTTTAAGTGCATGATGTTTACGCCCCATCCATTGGATCAAACGTGTAAATACTGCCATGCCATTACCAGCCATCCCGATATCACCAGTCATCCAGCTGACACCAGCAATGCAGCCATCCCAGCAATGATGACCTTTTTATTGAAATGGTACAGCCAAATAGTTCATACAGGGATTTTAGTGATAGATCCATCTGTCTGAGAAATGTAACCATTCTTCCAGGCCTTCAGAGCGGCCAGTACCGGTGATTGCTGGACTATCTTACATACCTCCAGCACCCAGGCCGACCACACCGTTCACACCAGCCTGTAGGGCTGGCTATGTCGAACTTTTACTCTCTGCCTACCCTCAAGGGAGAGCTAATGGCTGCTAAATACAACCGGTCACAGTCATTGATGCCACCCAGCATGACTTATGCAGAACTACAAGCCTCCCAGGACAAGGACCCAGCACACAGTTTTGTGTGATGAGATGCCAACAAACCCATCTAATTCAGATCCAAGTGTGGAGCAGACTGAATTCAGCTTTCAAGCTGCCAGTGAGGAATTCTTTCGGGAGCTGGCCATTTCAGAATGCCATCCAATCAGCAGAGATTAAAGAGATTAATGACATGCTTTTGGGTCAGATTGGCAACCTGGGCACAACTAAGGTGTTCTTCTTGGAAAGCTAGGTTCTACAAGAATTTGGCAGCTCTCCACATGTTGGCTCCATCCAACTAAAAAGTGGATAAGAATGTGTTCCATGCCACATTTAAGCTGGTTCACAACATCTTGGTGACATCTCTATGTTAGATTTGGCTGCATTGGCACTATTCCAAACAATCCAACAATAGCCACACCTGGGATGAAACAGCCTGGATCATTCTTGTCCTTAACCAAGCAGCGTACCATACTATGGTTAATGCTTTGATGGCTTTGGCCAATTTAGACCTAATCCGATGGGATGTGTGTCTGTTGTCAATGTTGCTTAAACCGCACCATACTCTGCTTTATGGATGACCCCATTGGGTCTCCATTGCTTTTGGAGGATGCATTGAAGAAGTTTGGAGGCAGGCAGTTCAGGAATTGCCCCTCCAACTCACTGCTTCCGCAGCATAAGAGTTAGGCCCTCTAAGCCCCCCGCCAATGTGAAGGGATACTTAGCAGCCCCAAGATGGGATTTCCTCAGACACACACCAATACCAATCCCAGCCCAATGCCAGAATCTTTCATTTCAGTATAGTAATAAAATAATATTTTGTGCTCATAATTGTCATCACATTTTAAGCTAGCGAATGACAAATGTCTAGAAATGTAAATTTCAATTACAGTGTGGACAAAAATGTAATTTTTTTTTTGTATTTCATCAAACCAACATCCACTCACTCTTTGGGATTTCATGGCAAGCATTTTATACCAGTTCTTGGGCCATTCATCTACATTGTGGCTGGAGTGTACATCACATGTATAATGGAGTTTCATCACAAAATGTAAATGTGAATAAAATTTATGTGAATATTAGTTAACCCACTGAATTAGTAAGTTTTACAAAATTTCACTCTGGTTTGCCGTACATTGGACAATTTTAGGTGAAAGTCTGTTGTGAATATCATTATCATCTCTTTGTGCTTTTGAACTGAATACTACATACCTGTAAAACAGATGTGATATCAGATTCACAAGGGTCACTCTGAAGATGTTACTTGGTAACCAAGGCACAACTTACACTTGAGGAAATGCTCAACTTGGCAAAATACTATTTCTTTATTTTCCAAGGCACTATCCACTAGATAATAATGTTCTTTCTGATTGATAAAATATGTTGTAATATTTTATGTTAATGTGAAATTTCATACATTGAAGAGTAAATGATTACATGAAATATTGGAAAAGCCATATATTGTCTCCCTTTGAACTAGGCTACCCCTTCCTGTTTAAGAAATATCCATAGGATGCTCTTAACAGATGCATTTGGAAGCATCCATTATCTTAAATAGTAGGTACCTTCTACATTATGATGCAAACACAAAAATTGGTATCTATTACTCTTGAATGTTCTTTTCTGGCATTTTGTTTTTTCATGAAATGACGATTGTACTATTGAATGATTACTTTGTCCATAACAGTGGGATACAGTTATTTGTATGCATTCAGAGCTCTATATAAGAGTTTAATAAATTGGGTATTTTACTTCCTGGTTTGGAACTAATTGCATTTGTTTTTACAAAGTTAATGTGGAATTAAGTAATTTCTTTATGTATTTTTAGTAAATCTGTATTGTGTAAAATAGGCAGGTATACATAGTAAATTTGTATTATGTGAGATAGGCAGGTATACGTAGTAAATTTGTATTGTGTAAACATAGTAAATTTGTATTGTGTAAAATAGGCAGGTATACATAGTAAATTTGTATTATGTGAGATATGCAGGTATACATAGTAAATTTGTATTGTGTAAAATAGGCAGGTGTTCATGGTAAATTTGTATTGTGTAAAATAGGCAGGTATACATAGTAAATTTGTATTGTCTAAAATAGGCAGGTATACATAGTAAATTTGTATTGTGTAAAATAGGCAGGTATTCATAGTAAATTTGTATTGTGTAAAATAGGCAGGTATACATAGTAAATTTTCTTCAGATGTAAAGTAGGTAAATGTGATGGTCAGTAAATTTGTTTTGACACAATGAATGTGTTTTATTAGGTCACACAATGAATGTGTTTTATTAGGTCACACAATGAATGTGTTTTATTAGGTCACACAATATTACAAACCCACTTTTTTGTTAGATATCCAGGCAAAAATCACGATTGTATAAAATCAAACTTTAATAATCAAAGTTGAAATGATGCAAGCAATTTACATCCATCCACCAAAGGTTTAAATGCTATTATATACCAATGTGCAAAAACATGGTGAATAGTTTGCAGTTATCTACCTGTATTTCAGTATTTTGACATGTTATGAATTAATTGCTTGAACTATTTAGACTTTGGCTGTAAGTACGTACCCTGTCACCATCACTGTGTGTAGACAAGTTTGAAACATCTTAGCAGTATCTTGTGTGACTTAATAATTTGATATTTTTTGGTATTTCAGTGCTGTTTACAAGTCAGATGTGGTGGGTCAAGCTCCTTACCAATGGAGATGAGATTAGTGTTGGCTACCTAGTCTCCTTCAGTCCTTGAGTTGCAGCTTCTCATTCAGCGGTTTATTGCAGCTAGAATCATTGTGTAAAACTATAGGAAAATAGTCACATAAATCTGTTACAGTTATTGTATTAATGATAAAACAAAGCAGCTCCTGTCATCTGTTGATGTTGCTTGTTTTGGATTCTTATGAGCTTCAAGCATCTCTGATGAAATATCACAAATTCTTTCACCCAGGAAACATGTACCATATATACTCACTTATGAGTCCAACTGCAAACTGCACAGACCCAAATCTGCTGTCGTATAATGTGCAGGCAGATCTGGGTCTGTGCAGTTTGTTAGGAGTAATCATTAGAGAAAAGGAGATAGACCCTGATCTGCAGGATCATGATGCTATGGCAGATCAGGATTTTTCTTGTTTCCAGTTTGACCCAACTTCTAAGTAAGTATAGATTGTACCAAGTAATTATAACTGAATTATGTCATCCATATTTTAAATCACAAGAAACTTACTTAGTTTATGGTATCAGATACCTTTTTTTACTTTTCCTTGTACTAGGTGTCTGTATTGTCCCTATACCATCAAGTCATACAAAGTACAATTATTCTTCTGTCCTCTGACTTTTGTTACAAACGACTTTGTTTTTTCTTATTAAAATCTTTTTAGATTTTAGGTCCCTAATAAACTGATATTTTTTTTTTACCTTTAATTATCTGTATGCTTAAAGAAATTGTCATCAAGTTTTTATACAAAAATTAGACAATAAAAAGTGACAAGTTGATAATGTCTTGCACTCATTTTTCATACACAGTTTAATAATAAAAATGAATATTAATTCAAAGTTCACAACTGGCCAGTGTTGTAATTTTAATAAGCTCCTGAACAGCAATTTTCTTGCCACAAGATTGAAAATTCAGTCCCATAATATTATCATACAGAAATAATCATAACATATATACTTCCTTATAAGTCCAGTCCAACTGCATACTCCACTGACCCAGATCTGCCATCACATAACGCACTATCAGATGTGTCTATACAGTTTGGTTTGGAGTAATCAGTAGAACAAACAGGTTGATAGACATCCTTATCTGCTGGCATATTATGTGATGGCAGATCAGGGTCTGTGTTATTTGCAGTTGGATTTGACATTTAAGTAAATACAGTACGTAGAAATAAGCTGTCTTTGACAGCTTTAACTTAAAGTAGGACCTAGAGGAAACCACGAACCTCAAGTGGGTTAACATGTACCTTTGCACATAAAAGAATTTAACTTGTGACTTAACAGGTGCAAAGCTAGCACGTTAACAGCTGTACCATTGTATTATTTACTTTCTTTGGATCTGCATACATCCGTATTCCTTTGGAAGGTCATTATTTATATGCCCTGAGAAGTACATACAGCAAAATCAATGTTAAAGTATGTTGACATGTTTAGATTAAATCAGCCTAAAGGTGTGACCCAGTAGAATCCAGATTAAATGTGGCATGCTGTGTCACAATGAAAGCTATGCATGTTGATAAACAAATTCATACTACCCTATATTGTGAGAATTAGACTGAACATGCCCATTTTAGTACATGGCCACCATTGTAAAATTCCATAGTGATCAGTTATTTTTGTCTGCAAGGTTCTTGATGCCAGTTACGGTGCTGAGTATTCAGTAATCGGGATTGAATAGACTTTGGTTAAACAAAGTCAGAATTCTATTTTTAAACAATAATTTATATTTAAGATGAATAAATGCATATACATATATGAATTTTACTATAAAATAATGCATACATTCCTGCAATTGCACATTGTTGAGTATGAACTATTGGCTTCATTAATATTTGATTGGCGCATAAAATAATCTTTGAAAAATATGATTTATCATTTTGTTAGAATGACTTATCATGCTAAAAATTGCTGGCCTGTGTAACACTGACAGGCAGTATAAAGACATTACAAAGTGTTGCTGTGGTCTGCATAACACTGCCAGTCAATATGAAGACAGATTATATGGTGTTGCTTTAGTCTGTGTAAAACTGACAGTCAGTTTGAAGACAGACTGCACAGAAATGTTTATTTTTGTCATTCCGTTTCCAAAGAAAATAATGTAGTAAAATGTATGAAGTAGATCAAAGACCCTTATCAACCACAACTCAATGTCAAGGAGATTACCAAAACTACATATTTATATGTTTCAGTGCAAATTTCATATTGCTACGATGTCTGCAGTGTGGCAATTTATAGTGATGTCTAGCGCTGGGACCTAATGCTGCAGACATGTAGCATGATATCCCACCCAGTCACATTATCCTGACACCAGGCCAATAAGTCTTAACACTTACCTCTTAATGCTGAGTTCCTAGCAAGGCAGTCGTTAGTACCATTTTTATTTTAAGTCTTTGGTTTGATTCGGCCGTGGTTCAGGGCAAGTAAATATGTACTATATATCTTTCCATATGTCTAGTCGAACTATAAACAACATAGACTCCAATCTGCAATTGCATAATGATCAGGCATATCAGGGTCTACATTGTTTGTTTTAATGATTACAGTCAACAAATTGCTTTGACTCGGATCTGCTGACTCATTATGCAGTGGCAAATATGGGTCTGTGCAGTTTGCAGTTGGACTGAACTTACATGTGAGTATTTATGGTAGCAATATAGGTTTGGAATGTGAAAATAGCATTTTGGCATCGGAATACTATAGACAGGATATCTGTTCCCGCATTGTTACCCTTGTTCATGAATTTTATATTCACAGCTACATATAGATCTATTCCTCACTTTTTTATTTTAAGTCGATTAAAACTTTTTTAGGAAGTTAATTGTCTTGGCCTTGCTATTTTTGAATACTGTCAATGGCTTCAATATCCAGACATTAAAAAATTATTGTATTTGTTTGTCTCTGGCCAGATAATTTGTGTAGCAATGAAAATTATTAATTTCCCAAATATTTTGTGTGAAAAATTAATCACTTGTTAGGATTGTGTATTAATGAGATTAACAAGTGTTTGGAAGTGGTCTAGGTAGGTAAACTAAGTTGCATTAGATCATTCTTTCAAGTTTAAAATTCTTACATGATGATGTTTAAATGTTTCCTTCTACAAATAAAAGATTCTGGTTGCATTTCTGGTATTTGGTTTTCTTTTTATTTGTAAAACTGCATTCATCATGTATATATGTACTACCAATGATGAAAAGAAACATATTTACGAGCATGACCCATTTCTAATAACAATATTGTTTCATAATATAAATATTGTCTTTGAAAGCAGAATGTACAACTGAAATCATTTACATCTATTCATATTAATTTATCATACTGCTGAAAATTTGAAAGATAAAGAGAATTTTCCGTCAAAAGTGCTTGAAGTGATCTCAACACTTCAAAAAGATAAAATGCTGATAGCCCTAATTTGCCAAATCACTTAGACTGGTTCAGGAATTTAATTTCAGAGTACCATTAGTTGTGTATAAACAGAACCATGTCCAAATTAGAGGTAAATATGCCATTAAATAAAACTTAGAATACAAGAAACTCGCATGTCAGAAATGTTGACAACTTTATCACAGATAAATGTAAATCTAGTACAGTTTAATGGAAAAGTGAATTATTAATGGTTTTGATTTAAAGTTTTGAAAATTATGTCAAATTCAATATGCATGATTGAATTGTCTCCCTTTCTACATTCTTGACCCGTAAATATAAAACAAAACTGCAGTCACATATTGACTTTGTGTAACACTGATGACAAATAAATTTATGGTATCAGTGATTAATAGTCCTGTTTTTAGTACCTTACCATAAGGTTTATTTAGATTTTTTTTCAACTTATTTTATTACCTATATTTTGATATAATAAAAAATGTTTTGCATTTTTTGTCTGACACCTTTTTATGCCCTGTCACAGGTGCCAACATTTTGTTTTCAAAATTACATGTAATATCAGATTTTTATGTATGATAATTAATGTTTAGAGTGGCTTCAGAAGACTACTATAAGTAACTATTTACTTGTTCATATTGACAAAGTATGACAACAAATATTAGTATAAATAATTCTCGTTACCATGGCAAGCCTAAGCACCAACAAAATATTGCAACTTTAGTAGAATATACTGAACAAAAACAGAGGCAAAACAAACTTCTGGAAATAATTTTGAAAAAGTTTTGGTCAACCCACTTTGGTATATGCATGTGTTTTCATAGATCCATCCATGTATGTTTCTGTCTGTACCCTAAATTAAACCTTCATGATTTTATTTTCCTTCTATTTCAGTACCGTTCTATCCTTTTCCCCTTTTTTCTTGACAGTAATAGCAAACATTAGGCTTAAATTAACTTTGATGGTAACATTGTTTGCTTTGTAGTGTGGTCAGTTTTTCCAAGTACTGTTAGCCAAAGAGTCATTGAACTTACTATGTGGACATATCTCTATGTGTGTTCAACACTACTTTACGAAAGTATGTCATTGTGACCCGTATTTGACAGTTTCCTGACATTAGTTATGTTTTTAGTTACCTAAATTTCATATATATTGGTTGTGGAGACTTGCAACTTAGCTTGTAGAGACATCTTGTCGTGTATAATACCAAATTACCAAAAGTTGATCAGTTTGACCTATATTTTCACACTTCTGGTACATTAAGATTCATATTTCAGTCTGTTTCCCCTGTACTATTACAGATGTTTCAGTATGTTTGTCCATCCATCCATTCACACCTTTGATTAACCTCAGTGTTAAAAGATGATACTTTCCTTTTTTTTCTCAGTACCATTTTATTCAAGATATATATACAAATTTAAATGAGCCATGTGATTATCAATATCAGGTGGGTGGGTGCCAGGGGGTTGGAAGGAACCTCAGGTCACTTTTTCAGAGTTAACTGCATATTAAATAGCACAAAAATATACAAGTATCAAATTGCTTCCAAGCTAAGTAGGCTGTTGGAAATATTTATATAGACAATATTGCAGCCAATGTAAAAATTGAAATGGTTTGTGAGCTAATTTGATGCAATGGCATGGCCCTGTACCCTTATTGCATCATACATGAACATCATGTGTCAACAGTTGCTATTTTAAACTTTGATGCAAGCACCAACAGACCAAATCTGACCATCCTGGCATGAAAGACTTTCAGATTTATATAAATGAAATGATGGCAGTCTGCAATCAAATGTAGAAAATAGTAAAGCTGCTGTTACATGTATTAATAGTAGAGAAACTTGTAAACAGCTTCACCAAAACTGACCAACAGAATTTGACCAAACTTTACAGAAAGCATCATGGCAAGAAGACCTATAGAGACTGTTCAAATGGTGCTGACTTGCCATCAATTTGGCTTCTGTTACTAAAAAATAAAATTTAAATTCGTTTTCTTTGTAACTTCAAGACAGAATTTGGTCATAGTGGACAGAAAGCATCCTGGCATGAATCTCTTTCGAACTTTTTACAAATGATGCTAATCCACCATCAGATATGGCCACAATTACTAATTAAGAATAACTTTTAAACAAGTTCTTCATCAAAACCGCTGAATTGAATTTGACCAAAATTAGCAGAAAGCATCAAGGCATGAAGAACTTTCAAATATATACCGATGATGCTGATCTACCATTACTAAAAATAAGGTCATCTTTGCTAACAATAAAACTCTTTAAATGACTATCTCTAAAAGCAAAAATACTAAATAGAATTTGATCAAACTTGACAGTATCCTGGCAAAGAGCGCTTTCAAAACTTATACAACTGACATCAAATATGGCCACTGTTACTAAAACTTAAATTTAAACAACTTTCCAAAACTATTCAACAGAATATGACCAAAACGTATGGAATGAATCCTGTACTTACCAGCTTGCCTATTAAAAAAGGGAAGTAGCCCTTGACGAGGGCTATTGAGAATCACAGGTTTGGGGTTATGCAGAGATCTCCCCATTACAGAAAAAATTTAAAGCAGGTTTTAAAAACATGATTATAATATACAAGATGTATAAATTTCAATAAACAAGTTGTATAAATGAGCAAAATAATGCAGCGAATTTAAAAAGTATAGAATACAAGAGACATTTCAATAGAGCAATGTATAAAAGTTAACAAAATAATATACCTTAGGAATTAAAACTAATAATCTATAATTTAAAGGTGAAGAAATAAACTAAAATAGAAATATAACAATACTTAAAATAAATAAAATAAATTATGAATAATATTAGTTTGGAAAGCAATGGAATGTGCACAGTTTTGTGAATGAACATGCTGTATTACATGGCATTGTCTGCTCATTTTAGAGCTTAGAAATGCCTTTGAAATTAAAAACTATAAACTTAAAGCGTGCTTGACCCAACCAAACCTAAATGTTGTTGTGTGTATACATTGCACATTAACAAATAAATGTTCATGTGCTGGAGTGCAATGTTCGATTCCCAAACCAGACAAGTTTGGCAGTCATATGTCTTTGTGCAAAACACTTGACTCTCAATGACCAAGAAAAACTAAATAAAGCTACTAGACATAATTCCCTTAAACAGGCTTAGCCCAACCAAACTAAATAAAGCTACTAGACATAATTCCCTTAAACAGGCTTAGCCCAACCAAACTAAATAAAGCTACTAGACATAATTCCCTTAAACAGGCTTAGCCCAACCAAACTAAATAAAGCTACTAGACATAATTCTCTTAAACAGGCTTAGCCCAACCAAACTAAAAATGTTTGCGACTCTGATGTGCACCTGTAATGCTTCTTCAGCAAAATTCTTTCCTCTCATTGCACAAAAGAATCTAGAACCAGTAAATACTAAATAGTATTGCCATATTCAAATGACTAAAATATTTGTTGTTAATGTTCTCGTGTGTATGTATGTACAAATTCGGTGTCTGATAAGGTTGAACTAATAGTGGGAATCCAACCCACACGCTTCTGCTCAGGAATCTTAGTAATGTCCAAATAGTGACCCCTGGGTAAGGTAAGACCAAGGAATTAATGCCAACTGCATAATTTAACTCCCCTTGCAGTGCCAGTTAAGTGTATATATATATATATATATATATATATATATATATATATATATATATATATATATATATATATATATATATGCTGTATGGTTGAGGCTATGCACACTTTTTAAGTTACAAAGTGAAGGCTACTCCCCAGGGGGCAAAGAGAGACCCAAGGGTCAATGCTGATTGCATATATAAAGGCCTTTTCATGCCATGAAAGTGTACATCAGATTTTCTGCACAGTTCTAGAAAACTAAAAGTAGTTGTGCTTTTCCCCATTTGAAAACATGACGTAGATATTGTATTCATTGTCAGAAATAAATGAATGCAAAGTCAAAGCACCCCGCAACCAAACCCAAACTATACGATATTAGTCTATCCCTTGCATCTTACAGGAAAGTAATCACAGTTGACATGTACAATGAAACATTACTTGCCTTGTTTTGTCCATTTAAATCCACAAGAAAAAGCAAGCATATTAAATAAACAACTTTAAACATGAAGCAAAAGAATCCATGCTTTAATCTCCTTTATACAGTGTTTATGATCTTGAAAAAAGATGAGAGAGACAACATTAATAAACCATAAAGCAAATAAGTGCTTGGAACTTTTCTTACATTCTACAGATTCATTACATGTATGAATTTGTATTCACAAACGAATATTTTTCAGTTATCAGTTGAACAGTCAGACCCACTTGGACATCTTGTTTATATCAGTACGAACTTTGCAGAAAATCAAGGTTTGCGGAAAAATCGAGGTCTACAGTTAATGTTTACAGAACGATCAGAACAAGACATTTAACTGGCAATCAGCAAGGCTGGCAATAAATCAAGGAAGTAGTGTACATGCTTCTGAAAAGAATGTTGTAGCCATAAACCAAAACTCTGGACAAGATTTCTACAATCATTCAGTTTTTCATTCATTCGTTCATTGCTACCATTATTTTTTTACTCCCTATTTACTTCCAACTCTATTTCAGCTACACCTATGAACACTGGTATGCGGATGCATCTCAGGAAGAACACACCGCAATAACAATACTAGCTGACTGTAACATGCTTTTGTGAGTAATGTATTTTCAGCTGTTCAGACATTTCACCCTCAGTATCTTGGGACATTTTCCACTTTACGAAAATTGGCATGTATATCTCAAAGTAACTCAACCTTACCAAAATGAGGTCAGTGTGACCCAGTTTATATGTTTAAGTAACTTTTATATTTTCAGCCTTTTTTACATTACACCACAATATCTTGGATCTACACACATAAAAATTGGTATGGGATGTGTCTTGATGAAAGAGATAATTGTTTGACCCATTTTTCACGCTTCAGTGATTTTTGTATTTTCAGCAGTTTGTTTATTACACACTCAATATCTTGGACTCTTGGTCACGTGCACTCATGAAAATTGGTCCGTGTTACCTACTTTTCACACTTGAGTGAATTTTGAATTTTCAGCAATTGTTTAACCATATATATATATATATATATATATATATATATATATATATATATATATATATATATATATATATATATATATATATATATATATATATATATATAATACAAATCATATAGCTGATAACAGTCTTTTCATGTACACTGGATCCAGCATCGGACTGCATGTGTCATGGATTGATTAAAACAAATGTAATAAACTTAAAACATTAGTTTCTCATATTTTCGACCCTTTATCCAGTAGACATTGTTACATCAACTTTTGTAATTTGAACGATTTTGGTGGGCGTTTTTTTGGTCTTGTCTCTGTTTTGTGCTCGCCTTCGAAAAAGCCTCGATCAGAGTCCAAAGTGCTAAGGCTAGTGAGAAGTTATATATATATATATATATATATATATATATATATATATATATATATATATATATATATATGCATCCTTTTTCACCTACACTCATTAAAATTTGTATGTGAATGTATCTTAATAAGATCAACTATGTGATCATATGTTCATGCTTGTGTGACTTTTAATTTGAACTGTTTGTTACAGCTTTAATATCTTGCACCCTACTTCACTTACACTTGTGAAATTTGCAGCCTGAATATATATTAAGGTACGTAATCAAACCATACTAAACTAGGTCACAGTGACCTAATTGTCACACTAGATTGACTTTTGTCTTCATTTATCCATTTATTACTCAATATTTTGGACCCTGTTTCACCTCCTCTCGGGATGCTTGCCACGTGAATTCATCTCAAGGATGGTGACATAACCATACCAAAATTTGGCAAATGTCACACTTAATTTAATCTTAATTTTCACATTTGAGTGACGTGTATTTTCAGCTACCCGTTCGTTACACCCTCGGTATCTTGGAATCTATTTCACGAACACTCATGCAAACTGGTATGTGAATGCATAACCATACCAAATATATGTCACTGTGACCTAACTGTCAGTCTTGAACGACTTGTATTTTAGCAGCAGTGGGTGGTGACCGCTCCCAAAACATGACAAAGGCAGACTGCGGCTTTTTTTCCACTATGCCAGCTCGTGTACTGCTAGCTTTTCCAGTTTTGCTCTTGATGGCGAGGGCATATGTGCTTATGACGAGACACCTTTTCGTCAGCTTTCAATGTGCAGTTACCGTCAGCAATGATCATAGCTTCAAATTTAGACGGAATGTCACATATTTTATCCTTCACATTTAGTTGCTCTGTGCCGTCTGCACTTTGCTGAATCTTTTTATCGGAAGAGAAACTCTGTCATGAATCTTCAGAAGAAACGGTTCCAGGTATCTTGATGCCTATTCGTCATCAGAATCACTACCCAACAGATCATCCAGCAAATCGTTCAGATCTATGTTTTCTTCTCCTTTCACCTCTTTACTATCTACGGATCTTAGTTCTTCAATCAGGCGAACTATATTTGCCAATTCTACCTTCCAGCCATTTTTCCTAGCCAAATTCTCGGCTCGTTCTGCATTCATCGACGATATGTCAATTTTACCTTGCCTTCGACAAAGCTCAGACTTGGCTATAAAAAATAGCATCTTTCTCCTGGCTTCCATTTCATTCCAGACGTCCGGCTGTTCAAGATAACCGAGGTAACTCTCAGCACATCTCGTGTCCTCGGTATCTACCTCTACTCCAACAATGCGTTTTCCAAACAAACCAATACCAAGCTGACAAAACACTTTCTTTAAAAGAAGCATTCTGTGGAAGTCATTACCAAACTCTTCCTCTGTATTGAAATGAGATATGGCCACCTCAGTCCTCTGCAAAATCTGCTTTTTTAAATCAGGGACTGGGTTCTTTTCATAAATTTGTGAGAGGAGGTTTATCTCAATGTAGAATACCATTCCCGTCTCCTTACATGGTTGTACCATCTCTGCGTGTTGCTTTGCGTAGTTCAGGTACCCAAGGCCTGCCTCGAGACTCTCCATCATGGATTTGGCAGATGCATACCTAAATACACAAAAATAGTCATATTTATTGTTTGGCAGGTTACTGTATCTGAACTTGAATTCGCTCGTACAAGAAATTTTACGAAATGTAAATACTCTCGACTACCAGTATATGCAGTATGACCAGGTCTTAGCGGTGGAAGAAACGTGAAAAGAACACCATCTATGAACAAGGAACCACAAGGAATCTTCACGCAGCAATACTTGCATGTGTTTTCACCTGGGATAGAACGAGTTTCCTCCATCTTGGAAATAGTTCTATTATTTGGCTATTACTATCCAATTTTCTGTATCTTGTAAGTCGTTTTATTATTGGGTCATTAGCCATATATTAAAGCAATTTCCAAGACACAGGAACTCCGTCTACACCGCGAATCGAACTTGAAACGACAGTTAAGTAATCAAACTATCACGTGTGCTTTAGAAGCAAATGTTGCTTGTTCATGGTGCAGCAAATAAATGAAAACATTGTCTATGAATTAAGATCATGCATATACGGTTCGTCTGAAGAAGGAGTAGGTTCTTGCACTGAGTTTGCAATATAACAGATTTCACACATAAACTGTAACACGGCCTTTCTTAAGTAGAATAAGTTTATAGATGCGTGTTGCCTGTTTTAATATAATACTTGTTTGTTTAATTTGCACGAGTTGAAAACTAGGTCTTGCGTAATAAGTGGACGTTTATAATGTTATAAACGAAAGCACTTGATTTTACAACTAAATCATTCAAACACCTTAAGACCACATTAAAAAAACATTTTTAACAGATTAGACAGTCTTTATTTTATCGCGCTTAAAGTATGATTAACTCGTTAAAATCATTTTAAACGTGTTGCGGTATCTAACGCTTTGCAAACTAACGCAATCAGTAGGCCTACCGGATTTACTTGCATTTTTAATACTATAAATCTAGCTAACCTTTTTATCGTAAAGCGTGTTTTAACGGATTATATATATATATATATATATATATATATATATATATATATATATATAGTAACACATTTGTAGCACAACACACTTGAAATAGATATTTTATCTTTCTGAAAGTTATGTATCTGCTTTATTAAACTATAAGGTAGAACGATACTTCATACCTGGCCACCGAAATTTTCCTAATATAAATTCAATAATATCGGTGTTCGGGATAGTGCATTTTACAAAATTTGCCTTCATAAAAGACCATAATATCTAAAGCACTGGATTTTTCTGGACATTTTTTCCCCTACAATAACTTTTTCTTAAAGGCAATATTGGACTTTGAAACAAAACAACAAAAAAAAGCAGGAATTCATTATCGTGTCTTAATGTTTCGAATCACGAATAATTTATTTGATTCTAATAAATACGCCATAAACAATACTCTCCCCTCCCCAGCTCCGGCATAATATTTATTTCGGGCATCTTCAGAACCCGAGCTAAGAGGAAGCTATCATGCATAGGAGGCGTGGCAGCACTGTCCTAATATTAAATGCTTTTCATGCACGTTTCTGGTTGTCATGTCTATGTTGTACTAAATTAGTACCCCTACCTTTTTGACGTCCAGGCTACGACATCTTAGCTACATCTCTATGAAGCTGGAATGTGTGCTTTTGAAAAATCAGCTAATTTGTTGATGGTGGCACATGAGTGTGACGTTTTATCAATAAAGTAAGGCAAAATCTCTTGAAAACATGAAATCACTTTATAGGTAATATAAATGAACATTCATTTATATTACCGATAAGTTGATTTCATGTTGTCAGAGATTTCGCCATACTTTATTGATAAAACGTCAGACTCCTATGATGGTGGTAATATTTAATTTTGGGAGATTTTTGTTTCCATATTTCCATCTTTTTCGTCCCCCCCCCCCCGACCTAAAATATGTTTAATTTATTATCGTACTCGCCTCATGTCCAGTGTAATATTTCGGCAAAGGCCGAAGAGGCCCATGCGTAGGTTGAGAAAATATACGGGGCGGTCAAATTCCAGCGGCATTTAAAAACAAGCGACTTGCTGAAGGGAATATGAATATGTTGTGAAAACACTAATAAATAAGCAGAGGTTGAACATACGATTCGCGTTTTTCGCTGCTGAAGCCGCACTTCCGAAAGGACATAGGGGTTGCAAAAAAAAAAAAAAAAAATACAAAAATAAAATAAAAATACGCAGCTACTCCTTTCGGGCATCTGCACCCCTTCATCGGATTTCCTTGCCTTTTTACTGCTTTTCTGTATAAATTAAACAGTGATAAGGTCTCTCTCTCTCTCTCTCTATATATATATATATACAGTCGGCTCCACTTAAATGCATATCGCTTTACTGCACAGATCGCTTAAAGCATAGCGAAAGTATGGTCCTGTTTTACATTGTAAAATACACATGAATTCCGCTTAAATGCATACTCCGTTTATATGCATAGCTTGGGTCCGGCTCCGAGGCTATGCATATAAGCGGAGTTGACTGTATATACCGGTATATGTGTGTGTGTGCGTGTGGTTTAAATTATACACAACAATTACACAGTAAAATATGTACGCACAAAATATGAATAACCCATACAACAAGCTTACTGGGTTTGACAAGATAAATTTATACACCCCTAACAGTAAAAACCCAGAGACTTAGGCCATGGGTCACAACTCTGAAACTATGGGGATCCACGCCTTATATTTATACTCTTACCAGACATTAAACGACGAATTTCTACACGAATCGGATTTTGACCTTCGGGTCCAAACCTACCCCCATGGACATCTCCCCATCATTATATCTTTCAAACTATTTAGATCACAACCCTTTAACCATGTATACACTTCCTTGGCATAAAAAGAAAAAACTTATACATGCAACTGAAATTGACCCCAGGTCGCATTTTAACCCCAAGGGTCTTACCCATAGCTTTCCCAAGAGCCTTTAAGGTCAAAATGGGGTAGCGCAGAGATACATGTATTACATTCATAACTATAGTTACATCGAGATGCGCTACATACGTATTTCAAATTAGCATATGTTAAAAACGAATTTCATCTTTTTTATAAAAATTAAGTTGATAATTTATTATTAGCCATCTCTTTCAATACCATTATAGTGGCTCTATTACGGTCTGCCATACATGGTCTGTATAATGTTCAAGTCTTTGTGTCGCTTAATTTAGGTTACGCCTACCATGCTCAGGCTGCCCGGCCAGAGCATTATTGCTCATGTGTTCACTTTTGATAATAAGTGTTCAAGTACGAGTCCAGTGTAGCTGTTTCAATACACTCCCTATGCAAACAGGTATTGTAAAGTTGTACCAATTTCAAAACACACTACTTCACTAATCACTGTACTAGAAATAACCTAATATAATCATTTATTCCGCCAAAATACGTTTAGAACATACCATCAGCGAATGTAAATATTCGGTGCAATTAGGGAGTGTCTGAGAAAAGTCAATTGGGAATATCTTTGTTACGTAATGAAGACTGTTAAATATGAAATATATGTTTCATTTAAGTGCACCTGAAATATGTACTTAATGGAATAAAGATGTGATTACTAGTCTGTGGTTTACCTATACTAGATTTAAAAGTTTAGACCGTTTTATTTTTAACTTCACATGAGTTCGAAGACGGAGTAGGCCGTTTTATGGATAGTTTCCACCAGTATCGTTCTTCAAGTAAACTTTTCTCATTTTTTTTAATTAGTCATTTGAACACATTATATTAATTTTATTGTGTCATATTCATTTTATTTTATTTCGATTCCCAGAAAGTTAATTTGAAGCCAAGGAAGAATCAGTATCTGTATTTTTAATAAAATGGCCGAGAGCCTTGCTTATAATAACTAATGGTTACAAAATAGAAATCACTAGAGTTTAATCGATGTGACAACCACGTCTCACTCACCTTGCAAGGTATGTCATACTACTGACGGTTGGATTTGTGGTAAATGGCAAAATCTCGAGCATATCTTTGAAAATGTCACTTTCATACAGGCTGACGTCATACTGCACTCGTCTCAGACTAACTTCTGCTTCCAGTGCCACAAATCTCATGTCTGCAAGCTCCATGTTGTCTTTGATATGCCTGTCTTGTCTCAGTTTGTACCGTTCAAATTTTCTATTAATTCTCTCATTTATTTGTCTAAACTTTTCCACATCTCCATCGTGTGAGAAGTTCTTCAACTTGTGAGCCAATGCGGCCAGTTTCCTTCTGTGTTTGTTGTGAATACTTATTTTTCCAACAGATACAAATACTCTGTCCCTGTCTTGTTTTTGTACTACACACTCCTCTTTCATATTTTTCAATCTCTTCTCCAATCTCTCCGCCAAAAATGGGTAAGTGTCGTCATATTTTAAAGCATCTATGAAAATCTGAAATGGACACTGTTCCACAATATACAGCAAAAATTTTTGGCAGGAGGCTTTCCTGGAAGTTGTATCATTGCAGAATAAATCCTTCACTTGCTCGTCCGTTAAACAACTTTTACTTAACAGGTAGCTAGCTATATCGGTAGGGTTTAAGTCCCTCACCAGATCTACATTTAGTTCTCGCACGACTTTTATTTCCAAGCTATCCATTTGAAATCAATTCCCATGCAAATAAACAGTCCGACATCAGAACACGTTTCATACTAAAACAAATCTTGTATAATGATGCACAGCTATTCTGAATTGACACATAACACAGTCCACTCCGCGCCGACCTAAGAGCTGTATACATGAAAAAGGAACACGTTAAACGGTTTAACATAACCTGTAACAAACGTTCTCTGAAACGCTATTTTAGGGTATTATATAATCCATCGTCAACATGTCACAGGCAAAGTATAGTGTTCGTTTTGGCAATATTACAGGATATGTTTGAAATTGTCTGAATTTTATAACCGAGGTTTGTCTGCCGATATTACATGTGTAGAAAGGCCAAACTACGTTGTATACTTGTATCTAAAAATACGGTATGAGGTAACGAGCAGGGATTTCCCAAAAGGAATAACGAAACTTCTACTATTCGGATTTCCCAACATTTGAGAGAGAGAGAGAGAGAGAGAGAGCTGTTTGCAACAGAAGAGTTGGGATAAATCTGAAATTGTGAGACCATCTGAATCCGACATATAGGTTTAAAAAAACACATGACAAAAGGGAATGTACATAATTAATGTAATAATGTTATCTCTCGCTAATTTGTCTCATTGTATTTTGCTATCATAAGTGATTTTTCTTAAAAAGAGTTTGATTATAATGTTAAATTTATTTTATTATGCTTTGCTAATTGTATTCGTTTAGTCCAAAATATCCTCATGTTATGTCAGTCCGACGGCAATTCCACACTCCATAAACATATGTTCCGTGAATGAGTGAATGACGGCGTAATATGAAAAGATTCAACAATTATATACTCATATGATAGTGTTTGGCATTTAGCCAAGTCTACACTACATCGACTTAACAGGATTCACCGTGTGAATATAATATAGACTTGGTAACACTGGTCAACAGTGAAATCATTACTGACTTGAAAAGGCCCTAATCTGTAGTATTTTGGTGTGCCGAACACGAATATAACCGTGAAAAATTTGTATTGGCTCTCGTTTTGAAGATATTCATATACCTCATTTTCTATGTTTCACTGTGTAAATTTCTCCAGTAGGACTGCAGCAACATCCGGAATAATGATGTAACATTGCATAATACCATCATGCTCACATCATCCACAGTTGATTGCATCATTTTCTGATGCAATGCAATACTAATGCCATGCGGCTGCTGAAGTAAGTTGACGTCAGCAGTGTACTATACATGTGTAGGCCTATTATACTAATGCCAGGCGGCTGCTGAAGCTGACGTAAGCAGTGTACTATATAAAGCCCAATCAGATAGGTTCAGCATTTAAAATATTTTAGACGTTGTGCGAGACAGTTCAAGCTACTGTTACATAAAACTTATTATTTTATCCATTTACGTACAATAAAGAACAGTAATGCCTCGAAAGTGTGTTAATACCGCGGACAATTTTTGCTATATTTGTGGGGAAGTGACATTTGCCAACCAGAAGAAAAGTATCAATTCTCAAGTGAAGAAGGCATATCATCTTTACTTCGGATGCAAGGTTGGTGACCAAGACAAGCCTTGGGCTCCGCATATATGCTGTGCTACATGTACAACACAGCTTTCACAGTGGTTGAATTGCAAAAGGTCATCAATGCCGTTTGCAGTCCCAATGGTGTGGAGAGAGCCAAGCAACCACCTAAATGACTGTTACTTCTGCTTGGTTCCTCCTCTTTCCGGCGGAATAACGAAGCGAAAGAAGTCGAGAATAGTCTACCCAAACATTCCGTCTGCATTGAGACCAGTTCCACATGGTGAGGGACTTCCTATTCCAGAACCTCCAGCAGAATATTCTCTTGATTCATCTGACGAAGACAAAGGTGAGTTGACCTGTTCTTCTCCTGGTCCATCAGCATGCAGTGATCCAGATTTTCACTGTGGTGCATCATCAACCCCACACAGAATAACACAGGAAGAACTAAATGACCTGATTCGTGATTTCGACTTATCAAAGAACAAGGCAGAATTGCTAGGATCAAGACTCCAACAATGGAATCTTCTAGAAGAAGATGTCACAATTACTGCATATCGAAAGCGCCACCAGCAATTGGAGCCTTTCTTCAGAAAGGAAAGTAATCTGATATTCTGTTCCGATATTGAGGGCCTCATGAATGCTTTAAAAATCACTCATGACCCACAAGAATGGAGACTATTTGTGGACTCTTCGAAACTGAGTCTCAAGGCTGTGCTTTTGCACAATGGAAACATTCTTCCATCTATTCCAGTAGCGTATGCTGTCCACATGAAAGAGACATACGATAACTTAAGGCAGCTACTGAATTCCATTGAGTATAACAAGTACAGCTGGCACCTCTGTGGTGATTTGAAGGTAGTTGCCCTTTTAATGGGACTGCAGCAAGGATATACAAAATACATGTGTTTCTTATGCGAGTGGGATAGCCGAGCAAGGGAAATGCACTACATGAGGAAGGAATGGACTCACAGGCAGAATGTAGCCATTGGAGAGAAGAATATCCAACACCCAGCTCTGGTTGAGGCTCAGAAAATCTTGCTACCACCCCTTCACATCAAACTAGGTTTGATGAAGAACTTCGTGAAAGCCATTGACCGGACTTTGCCAGCATTCCGATACCTGCATGAAAAATTCCCTCGACTCAGCGAAGCAAAGATTAAAGAGGGAGTTTTTGTGGGTCCTCAGATTCGAGAGCTTTTCAAAGATGACCGGTTCAACAACTTGCTGGAAGGTGACGCGAAACAAGCATGGAATGCTTTTCGCCTAGTTTCTACAAACTTCCTCGGAAATGTTAGGGCAGAAAACTATAAGGAACTAGTAGAAGACATGTTGATGAAGTATAAGAAACTTGGCTGCAATATGTCTCTAAAGATTCACTTCCTTCATTCCCAGTTGGATTTCTTTCCTAGCAACTGTGGTATTGTTAGTGATGAACACGGCGAACGTTTTCATCAAGATATCGCAACAATGGAACAAAGATACCAGGGAAAATGGTCCACTACAATGCTGGCTGACTACTGCTGGACACTCCTCAGAGATGCTCCCGAACAGCTGTACAAGAGACAGGCGAAGAAATCTAAGATGTAGTCAATGACTTGATTTTTTATAGGTAGGCTATTACAGTTGACCTTTTACTATTGGAATGCATTTCGTTATGTAAACATTAATTTCTTGCAGATTACAAAAAAACTAGAGCCAATTTTGCAATTTGACTGTCATATTCGTGTTCAGCACATAAAAATTGATAAGAATTGACTAATTTTATTTCAGTAACATGACTTTTGTAAAAATTTGTTGTCCAGTGTAACCAGTTGTCACATTGAACTTTCCTATGACAAGTCTAAGGTATTTCAAATAAAAATAATTTTTAAGTTATGTCAGTGTTGTAGTTACATGGTGACAAATTCATAAGCATTTAGCACAATCGACTGATTCGAAAAAACGATATGAATAAGTGAAGAAGGATAAAGATGGGGACGTGTTATCGCGAGTTTTGTGCGAGAAAAGATGAGGTTTGGGGCAGCCATTTGACATTACAAGATGGCTAAATCCTTCGTGATGGTTGTTAATCAATGAGACAGTGTTGTTATGATGTATTTTTTTATTAGCATTGTTTTTGTACTGGACTTTATATCGGTTCTGTTGAATTGTAATTTTACAAAAGACGTATTGTACGCACTTCGTAATTACATTTTTGTAGATATCGTGCTAAATACTCTCCCGTTTGTTTGTAGCCCCACCTTACAAACGAAAAGCATAAAAGAAATAAAAATGCACAAAACCTAGTAATTTACTTCACCAATTTATAATTTATAAACTGATTAAACGGAAATTCGCTATGTAAACAACTAGACAGACTGCTCACTGTCCTTTCCTGGTTTTTAGAATACTCCAATTTCAGTAAAAGCTGTGTCGTCCGCGTCACTATTTGCAATGTCTAGTTTTAATAATTCTAAGACAAAAAAAAAAAGACAAAAAAAGGAGAAACTCTTGTATACACGTGTTCATAGAGATGTAATTACAAAATTTACGAAATTATTGAGATTATTACAGACGGTGTACTACATCTGATCCTCCCTATGCCAATATGGCGATCATATTACTAAAGAAACCCCCGTTTGATTCGAAACGCCAACAAGTTCACACTGTTTGGGACCCCAAGGTCACAATACGGTTCTAAATTAAAAATTGATGGATGAAATGACTGTTTTGCATTTTCTTTATATCTTGATGGCTTATATTTTTGAAATTAGCAGGAAGGTACAAAGAAACAGGAATGTATGCGAATACTTGTTTTATAAGCATAGTACAAACTTAGGAACGGTTTGAGTCCCGCGTGGAATGATTTATACCTTTCTGGAACGGTTTGAGTCCCGCATGGAAGGATTTATACCTTTCTAACACACATATATAAAAGGTTGATTCGATTTAGCAATTTTCAGTAGACATATCAGCATACGAGATTTGTTGTTATGGGCTTAACGACATTTTTCTGCGCATGATAGGCTGGCTATACATGACGGCCAGTATAACTGGTGGGGAAAGAACCCGGGAAACCCCGGGATGAACTACCGACTTACGGGAAGCTACTGGCAATCCATTTACAATTGCTATTTTAAACTTCTTATCCAAATCATCTCTACATGGTTTGATAAGGGCATGATGCTATTGTATAAAAATGAAGCCGATTTGGCATCCAATATGACTGCTGTTATTAATAGCAGTGAAATAGTAAACTGATTGCTTCTCTGTTAAAAACCACTCAGCATAATTCGACAAACATTTTAAAAGAAGCATTGAGGCAAAGATAACTTCAATTTTGTACAAGTGATGCTGATTTGCTATCAAATATGACCACTGTTACATAAGAATAAAAAATTCTTCTTCAAAAAAAAGCTGAACAGAATTTGACCAAATGTGACAGAGAGTATTATGGCATGAAAAGTTTTTTTAAATTTGTTCTAGTGATGACGATCACCCATAAACTATGGCCACAGTTACTGACAATAGGAAAGCTAGCATTTCTCATAAACCGCTCTTCATAATTTTACCAGATTTGAAAGAAAGCATTTCAGACTGAAGGTCTTTCAAAATGCGTTCCAATGGCACAGATCTACCTTTAAATATGATTGCCTTTAACAAAAAATTGAAATCATTTTGAAAACCACTAAATAGAATTGGACTAATTTTAAATTTTTCTTGGTTTAGTTGGTTTAACGCAAAATAACTTTCAGCAAATTATTGGCTATATACTGCCGAGGATATGGGAGCTAAATGTGTAGTATGATGATAATGATTTTGGCATTTCTTTACTGATGTGGGGCACAAACTCTTCTCACCTACTGACTTTATCCTCACATCACACGTGCACGCATACGAGCTCACGTGTGAACGCTACCTAGAGGTACCCGTACCAAAGAAAATTGTCATATGGGGTATAGTATCATACTACTTGATTATGGTTCTAAATTCTGAAACCATACGAGTATAGCCCCATAAGTAAAGTTGTCATGAGGCGCCTCAGTATACAAGCAAACAGTTACTCTATTTTCACTGCCTGTAAATTAATCACTTGTTCTGGGTCACTTACGTCACTGTTCCGTATCTGTGCCTGATGTCGCCCGTAGTTTTCATTTCCTCCAATACGGTGTCGAACTCACCCATGCTAATCGTTCTATCTTCTATAACCATCGAGTATAACCGCGAGAAATTCTGAATAGACACGTATTCGCGAATGTAGCCGTAACCAGATCATTTTACCGGCACCGCCAGTCAAATCGGTGACTAACGATATGGCGCCAGCAACAATACTTATTGCTGTACCTATACTAGCTACTGTTGCTGCGATTATCGCCACAACCAGGCCAACGTTGGTTGCTGCTGAAATTCCGTAAATAGCCTCTACAACAAAACACACGTGTTTGTATTTCATGAGTAGCGCGGTTCTCCTGATAACGTCGTCTCGCAGCTGTTGTTCCAATATTGACCCGTAACAACATTTTATTTCAGTGTATACGAGGGCTGGCACGCATATATGCGTCGAAAAGTGTAGGAAAATCGTCATCATTGGTCAGCCGAGCAGCAAATTCCGCAATCTTGTAATGGAGATCTAATCTTAAAAACAAATACCAAAGACGGTTTAGTTCCCTTTTGGCCAGACATTGTGACCTCCGAACTGAATTTCATCTCAGGCGACTAATGCTAATAATGCTGTGTATACCACCTACTTTAAAAATAACGTTTTTTAAAGTAATTTGATATACGACTACTGTTGGTTTATCAAATTGTGATCCGTCCATGGCGTATTAATACACATATATCAACATTGTTTGAACAGTAGGCTATGTTTCAACATTATGATCTCTAAATCAATGACGAATTTCCACTGATTAATCATTAGCGACTTAAGGAAATAACGATACAAAATTTTAGTAATCCCCGTATTCTAAATGAGTTAAACATAACACACAATTTCATGGAAATTCTTTCTGTGCTCTCTCTCTCTCTCTCTCTCTCTCTCTCTCATAAGGGACAAAATATGGGGAAATATGTGGAGTGAGCGAGAAAAATAATTTGGGCCTGATGAAAACCAAGTAACCTACAAGAACCTGTGTCGTCGTAATGGCACGTGTACACTTTCCTTGGAATTTAAATACAGTGTTCACAATAACAATGATGCAAATTTGCAATAGTCTGTCGAGATTGTACGGGACATATCTTGGTTAGGAAGCACACACACACACACACACACACACACACACACACACACTGTAATCTATTTAAAGCTTTGTTTTTTGTTTGTCTTTCCTTTTATAACACCAATACATAGGTTCTTAAAACATATTATTTAATATTAACATATCTGAAGGTTGATCTCCCCGCCCCCTCTTCTCTCTCACAGTGTTGGTTGGTAAGGCAGCAAACTAACTAACCAACAAATAGACATAGGGATGGATTATTACCTGATTTTCGCCTGTGTCGTACGACGATGTTTCTTGACCTTTGAATGATTTAAAATTGACGGTCAAATGGACCAGTTGAAAGAGGAAATATTGGAATGGAGCATAGAAACAACTGTATATTCGGTAGTAATGTTAATTAAAGCATAATACTGATTTAGATCAGCTATAAATAAATTTAATTGTTTGAATTACCTCTTGTTGGTTTGTCATTTTACTTAGTTTATATTTCCCACTCGTTTCAACATACGCGTCGGTAAGTGAATGGCTGCGAGTTCGTTGTTCAAGTAGCTTACAATGTTGGGTTTGTAGTGCTGTGCTTTCTTCACTTAAACCATCTTTCATGCTAAAATCATACTTGCATCTTATAAGAAGCTTAAGAAAAGAAACAATTTATGAGTTGTAAGAGGATTGTAAATAGCCGCAAAAGGTAAAGAACTATATATTGTAGCGGATACACTGGACAGGGGTGTGAACAGTTAATTCACTCTGTCAATACACAGTTGCCTGTAGTAAATATTATCTCCATTGGAAATGCAAGTATGATTATTTGTAGTTATATGATATAAAGGAAATATATGTGTAGTATGTACGTTGTATCCTTGATATACCACTTTGTAAAAATTTTTAATTACAAGGAAACTCGGCAAGCTTCGTTTCCATTCAGTGAAAAATTAATACATCTCGTGGTATATCAGTGATACAGAGTTACGCTATACATATATTCTAGAATGTATAAATTTTTTATTAAAAGGAAACGAGGATTGACTAAGTTGTATTTGGGTCAAACACACTGGGAATTTCCAGTTAACTTTGTCGAAGAAAGTCTCAGTGTGACTCCACAATCGTTTCGCATTGTGCTGTGGGTTTTTTTCGCAAGCCATATTGGGTTCAGGTCAACGGAAATTTCGTGATAGGACATTATTATTTGAAAACGTAACAGGTTTAATTGCTACGTTACAAATTTATGAATTTTCCACAGGAGCGTCAAGGTCTCTCATTCGGCCACATGTGCTCTCCAACAACAAAGTCAGTGCATGGACGATCACAGATTATGATATGCATGTGTGACTTGACTGTCTGTGAAGTTAAGCAAAATTTCTTTAGAGGGTGTTTCTGATGACCGTTTAACCGCAGAGAAACTAATGGACTTATGGACGTTCTGCTTTCGTAACTGCCACTAATGGTGTCACGTGTTATATTCATCCGCATCGTGTTTGGTTGATTCTAGCAGTATCTGGCGCAATGGGGTATCCACACACTTTATGTAATGTACGCAAAAATTCGTTTGTCCTCGAGAATTTCATTAATATTTTCAGGTCAACCGAGAACTGTTCTCAACTACGACCGTGCAATGTCAACAGCATACTGTAGATGTTCGATCGAGATGGTAGAACTGAATATGTGTTCGCGTATGAAAACTGTAGATTATTTGTTGGTCTCTAATGCAATCCTTCATCGAATCTCATCATTGATCGTGTTAATGTTGCACGCGCCTGTCAGAAGTCCAAAAACATTCAAGATACATTCTCGTCCGTCCTTCGCCGAAAACACAAACGAGTTATTCGCGAAAAGGCCCCCAAACGGGTTACGATCGGATATTATGCCACCTGTAAAAAATGCGCAACGATGCCAATGGAATCTCGAGTGCACACCCTTCCCCAGCGGTGACTGCTGTAGAAGAAAATCACATATGACTCTAGTTTCGTTGATGAGATCGTAATTATTGATGTAATGCTTGGAGTTGTGTTTGTAACGGCACGCTGCATAGCAGGGTTGATTTGGCGAAGAATCGCCTTATAATTTACCATCTGTATCGTAATATATGTAATCGTTATTTTCAGTAAGTTCGTGCTACAACGCGCGAAACTTTTCCGGGTATGAAAAGCTATTAGTGATCAACCTCTAACAAATCGATGAGACCTCATTAATAACTTCTGGGGCGTTGCTGCCTGCGCGAAATGACCCCACGAGTGTTTCTGACCAATCCACAAGCTCGTTAAGGTCACAGAGTTCACCAATGCCTTCTCCTTTCTTTGTTTATTTTATATATTGTTTCGCATGTACCTCAAATCTTCCTTTTTTTTTCAAACTGTTCTTTTGTTGTTCCCGTGTACGTGTACGATATGGTAATTCGGGTGCAGGTTTTTGTTCTGGTGTAGGTGGAGAAGGTGCCACAAAGATTTGTTTGTATGTAATGGTTGAGGTTGGTACGATGGTCAGGGTTCGGGTTCGGGTAGAGATCGACGTGCGCAATTTTTTATATATAGCATTTTCCTATCTGCTTCTTGCATAATTTCTACTAGCTTTTTCAGCTTTTTTAACGCCTCTATTGTTAAGTGTTTCAAGCATTCTGTTATAGTAATCAAACATCCGCCCAGTTGCTTGTTTAAACCCAGTAATTTCTATGTATACCTTCTTGGTTTATACATCTTTTGCATTAGATGGTTTTCTGATCACGTTCCATCCGATGTTTATCTCAGATGCGGCCTATATAAGATTTTCATAGATCCACGGCGTCCTTCTTCGTTAAAATTTTGCGGATCTGTTTCCAACGGTGATCGTGGATGATTCTCAAGTGCTGTTCTGACGTATGAATCAAGTTTCTATGTTTATCGTTTTGGATCTCTCGTTCTGCGCTGGTAACTGTCTCGGTTGTCCTAATAATAGGGTTCAGTTCATCTTCCGTTCCGACATCGCCGTGTTGGTTTTCGCAACTTTCTTTATTTCTTTTGCGATTTCTCGCATGGACTTGAACAGTGGTGCAAACGTTTGTGTAAAGCCATCTGTAAGATCTTCGCGTGCAGTTTTATCTCGACTATAACATATCTTAACAAGTTTGCGGCTGACTATAACATTACGAATCACTTTCGGGCGAATCTCGTGCAGTTTTGCGGCTTAGCTCTTCATACTTTGCTTAGATATCAGTTCCAGGTGTTGACATTATGTTTATCATAGTTGTTTAAATTACTGTTTTCAAACCGACCCGACATTTAACTGAAATTCAGGTAAAGTCAGTAATGAGAAAACTAAACGTGTCCTTGGTGACCATCACAAGCATATTTCGAATCTCATTCCTTGTGTAATCAGCAAATGCAATGAATTTTCCCCCAAGGATATGAGCATCATCAATGCGAACTATCAGCATGTTGTAGTTGAAGTGCTTTGGTCAAATCTTTGAGTACATCATAACACAGTTGATCGTCAGCCGACGGCGCAATCGCATGCAGACGATTCCATATTAACCATCTAATAACCAGAATCAACTGCACTTTCTCGGATCTATCTGAGCCAATGATTAACGTGCAAAGTGAGTTTCGAAACCTTTTGCCGTGCTTGGATGGCCTGGGCTTGGTCTGTGCAGATAAGTCAAAAACGGCAAATTACTTTTTTAGTGATTCCATGTTAAATATTAATTGTTGTACAACACAGTTTTTCTTCACATTATATCCGATGTCTCATGAAAACTCATACCTCAATTCAAGTGCCGATTAGATACGTATTGGTAAAGCAGCAATTACTGAAACATTTGCTTGATGTGGAACAATGAAGTTTATATTTGTAGGACCTTCCAGGTCCACCAGCAACCGCAAACGCAGGTCTAAAAACTAGGCGGTGATGGTGTCACTGCTGAATTAACAAAGCTACCAGGGACACTGTGGGGCAACTTCCCTGATGAAAAACATCTTCCCAGATAAAATTAAACTGGTTCTGGAATTTGACTGGATATACGACTTGATTTTAACAACCAACCAAAACCTGGAGAATCACCTACACATCGTGTTGATACAGCATGTTAACGACATTCTCACGTTCCAAGAAATAAATGATATCCGTGCGCGTCAACACGCTGATATAGATCTCATCCATGACTGGAATATGATCAGTCTTTCACCCGGAAAAAGACCTGCAAGATGGATCATCAAAGGATGAATGATGGCTAAGATTCTTTCTGGAGTTGTAGTTTCAATATAATGAAACTAGCTACTACAGTCCGCGCTTTTATTGGAAAGGAAAAGCTTCCGTTGAAAATTTAGAGAGTACAGAAAAGGTCTCCGACGGGGTTCCTCCAGCATCGTTTGTCAAAAAAGCGATGGGGCAAATATACATATCAGCACCAAGGCAAATTTTCCGTGGATGGTTTGTTATGAGGTACACCCAACGAAGCTCATTAGGTTGATCTTTGTTTCTGCTACAGGATCATGTACAAAGACGCACGCATAAGTACGCACTAACCATTGCAGATGTTGCCATTAGATACAAATAAGTGGAGCAGTTGACGTCTACAGATCCAGCAAGTTTCGCAGATGCGCTTAACCGTATTTACACACGTTGACCACTAACATATTAGCAGTTATTGCAAATAGATAAGTCAAGGGATTGATCAAAGCCGTTGCGATAGTTTTCACTCGTCTGCATATACTTATTTGGTAGTTATATGATGTAACAACGAGTCCGTAACCGTGTGTAGCATTTTTAATCCGTCGTATTATCTTGTTTCCAAAAATAAAACTCAAAGGCTTAGAAAGATCTATCACCGATGCTCCCACGTACATCGGCTTTGTCACTATTGGTTTAGTTTTTTTCTGCAAAAGCGTATGAGGCCGCCCTCAAATAATTGCGTAACTAAAATGGTGTGTGCGCGATGAGCATTCGAAGCCTGTCTTGTTTACGATCACAAACAATGTCTACTTTGATCCACTTCCGTAAATTTTTCATCGTTTTGCCTAATTCGATATTGTTCATGAACTTGAAGAAAGTCTTTCTCAAGCTCATTGGTTGTTGCAGTACGGTGATTTGTTTTTATTTGTATGTAGGGCGCCATTCATGCGCTCTGGCGAAACCGGATCACCCGATGATTCGTTGTATAGACATGCCCAATTGCAGATACAGCAGAAGATTAACCACGTGTATTCCATACATGTTTTTAGTCGAAAGACTCGTAACAAATTTGTCGCATTCAGCAGACTTACGTGCAGAATCATTCACGATTTCACATTGATACGGAGAAAGTTTCTAGCAGGGCGCAGACAGCTCTAATGGTGTCAGAGGATACTCGTTATGAGCTTTCTAAAGCTCATCCGGATAACTCCAGGTTAACTTCATTAGAGTATCCGATATCGCTTTTACTGTTGTACTCATGCGTCCACTTGTTAGTCGATACCAGCGTGTGCAGGATAAAACCATTCAATCCCACAAACAGTCATGAGCTGCATCATCGCCCAACCATACAAGTTGCTTGTATACTGATATATGATATAACTATTTGAGACATCCATCCAGGTTTGAGTGTATCGGTGACTTATCATAAAAATCCCACCGCGTAAACTACGGTCCACCAATAGATATTGATAAATGACTATGAGAACTTACAACTCAACCTTAATGTTATGCACCCCGATCCATTCCTGTTGAGGAAATGTAGAGCGCGGTGTCGAGCTTGTATACGCGCATGGCTGTATAACGAAACGTTCCATGAGAGATATCACTAAGAAGTAGATTTCTTAAACGGTGAAGGTAAATACTTAACTGCGTCAAAACTAGGGTTGAAAAAGATGGACCACCCTGTGGTATTGTATGCGGTTTTATTTTCGTAAGGTGCTATAAATCACTTAGATCTTCGAGAAAACATATGGTTTTAGAGACGATTAAAACTTTGTTACTAACGTACACCTTAACAAAGGGACTTAAAAAATTATCGACACAAAATGAATGTCGTAAAGCTCCGTGAGGAGCATTCATTATTTTTGGTAGAGGAAAATCTTTAGAAATTTAGAGCGCCGTCTGTTGTCATAATGCCATGCTAATATCTAGTATGCCATTATGACAACAGATGGCGACACGAGTTGAACAACAAAGACGATAGTGATAAAACTTGGTATTTACATTGTTGCAAAGACCAAATCTGTATGAAAACAGCAGTTGGAATGATGTAACTGTAAAGTTTATAAACAGAATATACAAAGCTTGTAATAACCGACATAGCGTTTTTCATACGACAAACTACAGAATCAGTTCGGTAGTTGGCAAATCGCAAGATACAATGACGCAGAAGGAAAGTAGATCGAAAAACTTGCAAGCAACCATTTACAGCTTGGATCAATGACTAGAATTATGATTGTAGCACTTGCAAGCAGTCATTTACAATAATGCAGAAGGAAAGTAGCAATTGCAAACTGCCAAGTCCAATTTGCATCAATGAAAATACAATATACATTTAGAAAATTATGAAAGTAGCACTTACAAGCAGCCATTTACAATAATGCATCAAGCAAGATTAGGAAATACACGCATATAATTATGGCGGTAATCACCCTCCATACAAACTATGCCATAATTTGTATTCCTGGGCAAGTTTGCTCTAATCAAATTTAGTTTCACAGCCGTTGATGTCGTGCTTGAAGAACGCAGATGTGGAACAGTTGCTACCCGCAAAAACAGATGTCTCGACAAGAACGGTTAAATACAAATTTTGCACTTCGCCGAGCACATTTTCATATGTGGGACTTTCAACGAATTTGCCGGAGTTCTCGCGTTTTACTGTTCTCCAAGCGCGCGAATTCATACAAATTTTGCACGATTCGCGCAATGGCACATCTCACATCATCTCCGCCTAAGTACTTGACATATCTAATGACTTCCTCGCGACTTCCTGTTGCTCTGCCAATACTTCCTGTTTGTCACGCAGAGAATAAGCTACATTCATTTCTGATTGGTAGCTATTCTTTAAACCTGGAGCGGAAAAACAATAACCACAAATGAGAATTCATTGGAACATATTTCAACTTGCAACACACCGTCAGCGTAGCTTTCAAATCGACCAAAGGAGTCAAAATATAATTCAAAGTAGAAACTCAAAGTGGTTATTAAATGATGAGTAAAGTACTTCATTAAACACGTGGAACACGTCTGGAATGTATAGTATATGATGAACATACTTTTGGGTCAAGATAATTAGCATGAAATGGGAGGGGGCAGATTACGAACCATGTCACTTTGTGTTAACTTGTAGAAGACGAGTGGGTATTCTCAAATAATCTTTTTCATTTTTACTAATAAACACGAGTGCCTGTGACTGCGAATGCTGTTTCAGATGGATTATAATTTTACAGAATAAAAAGGCAACTAATAATAATTATTCATGACTGCTGAAGACTAATATAGCATGCTTACGGTAAGTATCGTTTTGTATCGATTCTCCGTCTCTTGTATCGATATGTGTATCGTTTCGGCAAAAGTATCGATGCATCGCTATATCAATATTTATAGTTGAAAGCTGTGTTATTGATGACTGAAAAAAATGAAGTATCCCTCGTACAGGATTGCAAGACACATACGTGGTTTTGTTTTCTTGCTTTGAGTTGGTTGATTGTTTATTGTTAACTGCAGTGATGACATCATTAACTTCAGTATCTTTTACAAATGGATCGTGGTGTGCACGTTTGCCTATATCAGAGTGCTGAAGACTGTGAAGAAACAACTTTCTTTTTTGAGCAGCTAAACAAGATGCTGAAAACACACACACACTTACGTACGTACGTACACACACACACATACACACAGATTATATATATATATATATATATATATATATATATATATATATATATATATATATATATATATATATATATATATATATATATATATATCCACCTGTCAAATAATATAGTTTGCAGAGTTTGTTTTCTTTCACTTAGTGTACCGGACGTTTTTCGTCCGTATCCGATCGATCAACTTTCGGGAAGCATCATCGCAGCACTCAACGACAAAGCCGCACTTTATCACTTTGTGATATTAAAGACCTTTCTCGTTCCATCTTCAAATGTTCAGATTTTGACTTTTTAAAATTAATGTGAACGTTCTCCAAGTTGTCTGACAAGTTCAACTTTAGGTGGATCTTTTAGGTTTTTGTGAAGTTACCTTTTTAGGTTCTTTACTAACCTTATGTTTGTCCTGTTCAACTTCCATTTAATTTACAAGGATGTTTTAAGAAATATTTCAACCGGTTTCAAAAGAGTATTTGCAAATCTTATTTAATTCTACGTTAAGTATGGAAAAATACTTTGAAATCTAAGTACAAAAAAATAACAACGGATAAAGATATGTCCAAACTGTTAAGAAGAAAAAGAAATAACTGACTTTTTAAGAAACAACAGTCACTTTGAAACTTTCCAAATGCACATGTAAAAGTACGGAAAAAGAAATGGAGTATAGAAACAGAGCTCTACAATGATAATGTGAAACAGAAATACTACAAAGATGAAAATTTTGGAACATTACAAGCAAGAAATATTAAAATTTTACAAGTATTATGGTAAACTTAACCTCAGGTTCAATTTAAGTGATGCGCTTTTTGACTATCGTAGATGGCTAAACTTCAATAAATCTTCATATTCATCATTTGACTTGTCTTATTCCAAACACCAAGAGAGAGAGAGAGAGAGAGAGAGAGAGATGGCAGCACTGATCTGATGTTACTGTACCTCGAGATTTTATATCTTACCATCAGATTTGTCATCATATAGCGATTTGTTATGTAATTAAAAGGTATGTCTTTTTTGTTGTATTGCAATTAAGTGACGTCAATGCCTTTCAATTAGAACATCTGCACTTAGTTTGGGTTGTTTGAGATCATTTGCAAGATTGAAAATATCATCAGTTGCTATTTGTTGTGTATCTACAACGTCATCTTCTTCACATAAGAGATTTTAAATTCTTCTATGTCACAGCCTTCAAAACCACTTACATCAGTTATTTGTTTAGCAAATCCCTACCTATATATATATATATATATATATATATATATATATATATATATATATATATATATATATATATAACTTGACCTATAACGTAATATAATGTGAAGAATTACAACTGAAAAAGCTAGTCTAACTGTAAATAATACTGACCTTGAACTCTTACTAAGTAAATAAGTCAGTTACAAAATGTTTTGACCTAAAATGTTAGGTGAACATGTTATTTGAAACTTACAATGATGGACAAAATTTAGTCATGTATACAAATGACCATTATCTCAAAGTTCAATCTACAATAATGGACAAAAGATAAACACACAATATTTCCAAATATTTGTTTGATTTAGCAACAAAAACCTCTATCAGTATAGCTTGGGGTGTTGTCTAGCAAGGTCATAAGCTGGTTTTTCAAAATAACTATACAGAATGTATCTTTCCTAATTGAACATACTAGTTTACCTATTTTTGTATTCATTAGTTTGTTATTTACATTTTTAAATTAGAGATGCAATTAAACCATCCAGGAGAATTAGCCACGCTCATCACCGTAGCTGAAATTTAGGTTTATAAATTGTTTTAAAATTTTTACTTTAACAGCTTATGCAACCATTAATATCAATCTAAATTATCCTTTGTCTATTTCATGATAAATGTCGTGTTTTGGGGGACTTTCTGTTGTTGGGTTTTACACTTTTAATTGCCATGTGTCCTTGTGCTTGTGGCAACGTACAACAACAGAGGCACAGTACGAAAATTGCATAGTGCTCATCACGTGTATCGAAGACGCAATTACATCAACAGAAGTTTTATGTACATGATCCACCTTCATGACTGTAGGAGTATCCTCATCTTATAAGTTTTTTTAAGTGCGGTTCTTTTCTATGATGGCAGGGTTTAACACAATACTTAAAAGTCTTTTCTTGTCGTTCTTATCTACTTAATCCATTGTTTCCTTGAAACAGGATTAGTAGGAAATGAGTTCAAACTCACTCCTTCTCGTGTTGTGTTGCTACAACCTCCAACCATACACTTTTTACGATTTTTTTCACACACGGCACCACTTGTTGAACGTAACTACAATGAAAATTGGAAAGCTGTTTTCCCTACACTGAGTCACTTTCGCTTTGCCTTATGGAAATTACCGAGCGCGAAATCAACTATGAGCGTTTTGTCTCCAACGATTAAAAAAATCGATGTTCTATAGTCATTATTTTCACTAATGATGAGTTATATTACATAATACCTATACAAATCGCTTCGTGAAGGTTAAATTTATAATATAAAAGAAAGTCGTGTGAGTGCACAAGTAGACCTTTAAAAGAATCACTGAATTTCTGTAGTTTTGTTGTATCCGACAATATTTTCCATTTTCATAACCACGTAACAATGTAACAAAAAAGCACCGTAATCGAAAAGACCGTTGTCCAAATTCACTTTAGTATCTGCTATGCATTGTTCAAATTTTGTTATAATATATCCATCTGATTTGTAACCTTGATCCCCTAAAAGTTAATAACTTCATTACCTCTTTAAGGTTGATTGAAAATGTCGAAACAATCTATATAAAAAATGTCTTGTTTTGAACTTGTGCACCTAAGATGCAGGTTACATAAGACCTTACACGTCACTTTAGCCTTTCAATGTCTTCATCTGTAAGTAAGACCGTTTCTTTCTTTTCGAAAGAATTGTAATGATCATGCAGGTTTATCTTTGCCTGTCATAGAAAACGTTTCGTCAGCTGACGTTGTTCTCCAGTACTTAGCAGCATCTGCTCCATAGTTATAATTACGTTTGTACGCAGATAACACACTAGCAGACGAAGATTCTCCTGAACCCTTAGCGTACAAATCTTCTGTGTTCATTTGGCCCATTATTGATTTGTTTGTCCTTTGTGTTATCTCCAGACATGATGTGCTGAAACTGTTGCAGATAAAATTAAATTGTTTCACGCACGCACGCACGCACACACACATCCATATATATATTCAAAGTCTTCAAGTAAAATTAAAGATGAAATTACTAATATTAAGTTGACTAATTATGGTATAATTGTGTATTTTAAGTGCCGGTAGGAAATCCTACAACCATAGTGCCATCCACACTGTCCAGCTTAGTTTATCCTGACGAAAACTCATTACACAGTGTGTTCGGTATCGATATCAAATTTTAAAGAGTAGATATTATAAATGTTTAATGGCTTGTAAGCTAAATGTAATTGCGTTTCTTAATGCTTTTTTTATCGTTAAATGTAATAGCTATTTCAAATTGGCTTGGGTGAGTTATATGAATATGTAATAATATACTGAATCTCATGACAGTGAGTTATGCTTGTGGCCAGGACGTGTTCAGATGGCAAAATCACATGAAAAATATAGCCCTAAGGAATGGTGTCCTGAAAGCAATGCCTCAAGACCTTTTTTTCTAGGGTATAAGAAAGCAGTGTAATGTTCGCACCTATGAATTTACCTAGTTAAATCCATTATTTAGAATTTTAAAAAAGTATGAAATCGGCTTTTCTTGTGCAAATGTATTGGGCCTCTATTTACTGTTTTTTTCCCTCCACATTCACAACTAATTAACTGCTGCTTTCTCTCTCCAGTCTTTTAACTTCTACACCGTGATACGGTGATACCCGTTTAATCCCGTATCTTGCACACAGTATTGGCACTTCTAGTATTTTATACTTTGTTATTTGTATCTCTGTTATTGGCATTTGCAATATTTTACAACTCTTTGTATCACCAACTATGTTTGTTTGTATAGTTAAATGTTCACTTACTCTTAAGGTCAAACGATATATATATATATCATCCAATGTGTACTGTACTGTAAAAGGTGTTATTACGACTAAATGGTCATAAACTAAGTAACACAAGTCCACAAACAATTTAATTGTCAATGTTATAAAATGAAAATTTAAGAGGAACTTACACTACTATGAACTAAATCCAAAATAATCCTGAAAAAGTTATATTAACGTCCAAGAGAATGAAAAGTTCAGTACACATTTCATATCCACGATTATACTAGTCCGCCAACAGTCAAAATGGCGTTGTCTAGAACTCCGTTGAATAATTCACAATAATATTACTATGATAGAACTGAGTGTGAGTTTATTGGCAAGTAAATAAATTTTAGAGTCTCAGCAGGTCACCATTGTGAGTCCTAGATGAATCTCTTCATTTATCGATTCCATGTCGTACGAACCGGCAGGAAATTCATTATTATTCTAGGTGGCACCAGTATCTGCTAAAAGCATGAATGAGTTATTTGCAGGCGGACCACCAAACGGTTGTGATCGGATATTAGTCCAACTTCAATACAATCGCAGCGACGCAAGTGCGATCTCAGTGTGCAAAAGAAGTCACACTGAATTCTGGTTTCATTGTTGAGATTGTAGTCATTAATGTAACGCTCAGGGTTGTATTTACTCGCAGCAACCTGTTGCACTGCAGCATATATTTCGCGTAGGAAACGCACTGTCTTAATTGTTTCACAACTCACCATCGGTGTCGCAGTAATATAAAAAATTTGTTATATCGTCAACAAGTTCATGCAAAAGTGCGTGATATGTTGACTGCAGGTGTGCTGTTGTCCGCACGAATAGACCCCACTAGTATTTACAATCAATCCGCGAGATCATTATGGTCACTCAGTCCACAAGCCCTTTTCCTTGCTTTTCTTTTTATTTTTCATGGTTTTTGGATTGTTCGTACCTTGTGAATTCCTCGTCTGCCCATTTCATTATGCCTTTTATTGGGAGTAAAGGCGAAGCTACTTGTTTAGGCTTATCAACGTACATTTGTCTCAGAACATATTGTATAGTCTTTTCTGCACCTTTTCTTTGATACGATGTTAACAAGTTTTTGAAGCTCAGGCCATATGAGATCTTTACTGCTTCGTCTGTTTTGTACTGTCCACTATTTGTATAGCTATTCAGGCCAGTGTTGTTCAGTGTAACCATGAGTTTTATTCGCTAGTACTTTGTTCTCCAACAGCAGTGAAGTGGGCCGGCCCACTTCACTGCTTCCCATATATACTTATTTAGTTGCTTATCATTAGGTACGATAGAGGCAAATCGTATAGGATCGTCATAGATTTCCTGCCATGCTGGTTCTTAAAATATTTTATCTTTTGGTTTTTTTAACATCGATTTATATTCGGGTGTAATTTCTTGTGGAAGATGCCAAAGCACCTCTTCAACATCTTCTTTGGCTTCAACCATCTCCGCTGGCAAGCGCGTAATTGTTTTTTTTAGCTGCAATTCTTGTTCTTTGATTATCTTTGGTGTCTTCAGCTATTTTACTAATTGGACACGTTCTTCTTCTATTCCAGTTTGCAGTACTACCTCTACCACGGTTGCTCTTTTATCTTTCGTGATATTTTAGTGCACTTAGCTAATTTACGAACTAGACCGCATTCTTCTTCTGTTACAGCTAGCCCTGCTGCTTGTTCTGCTGTACTTGCGTTGCCTATTTTTTGTCCCCGGCACGTTCGGCAATTTCTTTTGTGGGTTTAATTAGCGGCGTAAATATTTGTTCAAAGCCCGCCATGATATCTTCTCGTGCACTTTGTTGCGAGTGTAACATATCATTGACGCATTTACGACCTACAATAACATTACGAAACAACAAAGACTGGTTTTGTCAGCTTGAGTTTTGATTTTTACTGTGAACGGCAACAAGTCCACCATCAAAAGACAACGATGAGTCTTCCAAGTTGACCTCGTCCACAGGGTTCATACTGAACTATGAATGATAAATTCAAAGACTTTTCCCAAACTTTCAAAGACCACAAACAGAGATTTCCAAGACCTATTTTTGCTAACATTGTGTATACAGGTTATATGAGAAAACAACGAATGCCAAATACTACAATATTGTTTACTGATTAAAGTCAAACGATAATTAATTTCCTAAAATAGCATTATAATGATCTGGAAGATAGGTTAACATTTGTTATTTTTCAGAAATATGTAACATACATGTCAGATTTAATACAAAATAAATTGTTCTCTTAACAGACATCAGCACTGCTTTAAATGCATTATTATATTTGGGTTTTTTTTCTGGTGCGACTTGTTCTGCAGATTTTTTATTTTGTTGGTGCTTATATCCTAGAAACGAAACAAAATTAATTATCATTGCAAGAATTTTAATGAATCTAAATGAAAACAAATAACTTCATGATGTATGAAAGTAATTTTTAATTCGGTTTTACATACTAGTAAGAAACGCTATTTAGACACAAATTACCATTTAAAAAATGGCTTCTGAAAAAGTGAAATAAAATATAGGGGTACAAACAAACGGGGATGTATAGTCAGACTATAGATACATAAATCAATTTCGGCAATGTGATTTTTAAAAAAAATTTTTTTTTATACCACTGGGGAAAAATGTCGAGGGTTGGCAATGAGAAACGGGGACATTCCGTCAACAGGAAACACATTTTTTCATTCTTTTTTTTTTTAATTGCCTAATCAAATGACTTGACTTCCTACAGTTAAAGCTTCACAGCACACGTTAACGCCATTTTTTTTTCCACTCGCAATTCAAGAACAACAACTCTTGCTTAACTCTACTATAGTGTACGCATGCGCACTTTGAAACTTTATCCGTGAATTGAATTTATTACAATGGATGTTTCTATATTAAACCAAGGAACATTATTATGTAGAACAAAATTTTCGAAAATGATTTTTGTCCCTCAAACGTGTTAAATAAACCGACGGTATAAGTAAATTTAAACGGGCCCTCTTTTGCCATATCTCCCAAATCATCAAACTAAACAATATCTTATTTTATACCCGAAAAGTAATGAGTTACCATTATTTTGCCCAAAACTACCAATAGCTTATACTTCTGCATCTTTGTTCCACTAAATGAACAGTATGTAGTTGCTAATTTGCAACTTACCTTTGGCATGACTTGTAAGGGCTCCTTCCCCCATTGAAGCCAAGTTGATCGTCTTTTTACACAATGTACAAAACGCCTTTCGTTTACATAATTTATCCTTTTGCATCCATTCCTTGTATTTCTCTTGTTCAAGCCAGATATCGTTGAAAGAGCAAAGACCTGGCATTTTTAAACACTGAAGATGTAAATCGACTGAACAAATTTTGAATCCTCGAGCGTAATACTTTCGCGCACTTTCTACGTAGAGTGAATTAGTGTAATGAACATTTTGATTGGCCAAAGCTGATGGACTCGTCCAATCAAATTGAACGATTCGTCAAAAGAAAGAAGCCAGGAAAACCAGCTACATCCGAAGCTAACGACCTTAGGCAATTTTATTTGTGACTTCCTTTGATGAAGTGTGTAGCCGTCTTGCTTTAATGAAGAGTGCATGTGTTATTGAAGTCGCCGCCGAGGCCAACTTTGGATAGCCAAACAAAGCCTCTTTTGTTATTGCGGCGGCAATGAAATTGAACGGGTCATCAAAAGAACGAAACCACGATAACTAGATTACATCCGAATCTAACAACTTCGGATAATTTTATTTGTGATTCTGGAAAGAAATTGCAAATTTTGGGGTTTATTTCACTTTTCAAAGACTTTTAAAGACCTCAGGGTAATATGCTCGATTTTCCCAAACTTTCAAGGCTTTGAAAATGCTACCTTATTTTTCCCAAACTCTCAAAGACCTTCAAAGACCGTACGAACCCTGCGTCCACTATCACGGACAAGGTCAACTTGGATTCGTTTGCGCTGATTAGTCATGGTTTTTCCGAACACAGATTTATTCATGAGCTTGAAAAAGTCCTTTTCAAACGCATTTTTGGCCTTAGTTCTCAAATTCGTATTCATTTATATATACAGTACCATCCAATCATGCTGGCGAAATTCAAGTATTCGATGGATCTAGGTTACATTTGTATCTAATCTCAGATACAGCTGAAGGTTTCTCACATAGTCGAGCTTGGTCCTGAAATTTGGTACTAGTTTGGTGCATTCCGTGTATTTACGTCTGGACTCATCAACGATCGATCACTGATCTGGGGACAGCCACGTACCAGGCACCAACAACACTTCTGGGGCCAGCGGATAATCGTTATGTGACTGTAGATGTTCAGGGTATTCTAGATCAGGGGCTCTCTCTCTACAATCACAGGTGTCTATGCAGTCACAACTGTCTGGGCTTTACGCGCCTGATAATATTTACGTACAGATCCACATGGTCGACAGAGCTGATTACGCGATTCGACTCCGATACCACATCCTAGCATGTGTGTTTGACATTATTCATAGTTGCATAGTTGTCGCAGAATTCATATTTGCCAATACATGCACCTTTGCATTTGTTGCGCACCAATGCCTCTGAGCTTTACATTTATGTTGAAGCTTATCTAATTGGTTAAAAACATTGTTTTTCTGTTTTATTTTCTTATACGCCTCCAGTGGTATTTTGTACATAAACCCGTGGTGTCCGCCAGCAATAAAATGAAATTGAAAACGAGCCCTGAATAAAATAATTAAATGTGCCTGTTTCAGTTTTCTCATAACAAACTTCCTTTGCAGAACTAAATAAATTAACTTTCAGAAAGAAGTCCGCACAAACAGCCTCAAATAACCCATCACTGAGTACAATGCCAAGAACATTTGTTGACTGGTCCGAGCTATAACTACGTATAGCTTGGGCAAGTATTGATCGATTTATTATTGCCAGCTGCATAGAAGCCGTACACAACCTAAATATCGTGTATACATTTTGACTACTGTCGTGGATTAGTCCACAGGTCGCGCATTTCTTGTATGTCGATTGCTTGCCAAGTCATGGGGGGGGGGGGGCGGGTTTAGAGGCTCTGGCTTTCGGTTAAAACCCAAACGGGAGGCAAAAATGCCTAATCTCACATTACTTCGTCACCTAAAATATTGCTTTACAAACGGGGATGGATAGTGTTGGCGATGACATTAGTATTTGCTGTTCCTTGAAATTATGCCTGCATAAATCATCTATCACGAAAGAAAATTGAAGGTGGGAGTGACCTGCTGTATAATTTACGATGCATGCCGCGAATCTTCATCTTATATTTTGGCTTTACATGGAGCATGGTACTTGTATTTACAATTCCTTGAACGCTATGCCAACATTAACTATCGATCAAAAAGGGAAGGAGGGTGGCCTGGTTTATCATTTACGTTGGATACAATACATTTTCATCCAACATTTGCGCGCTTTACAAAAGGGTCGACAGAGTTGTTACTATTCCTGAAATGTAATGTGTTTATAAATCATTCATGGTGGTTACAAATTGATTTTAACTGTTTTTACAATGAATTATTTGTCCTTATTATGTGTTCCTGTTTTTGTTGGTCTGTGGAGTTTTACTATAATAAAATACCCTTTTGATTACCCCGTTTAAAAACATCATGTACCGTCCTTAATCCTTGTGAATACCTTGTTCAAAAACATCAAATACCGTCCTTAATCCTTGTGATTACCCTGTTCAAAAACATTGTCAAGTTGTGGGGAAAATTTGCTGATGCTTCATGCTTCATGTATACACATATTTTCTTATACTTAATTCGTAGTTAAGGGCACCTGTGATAACGTCAATACGTATTATGTAAGATTGCGACTTTAGACTGATTCTGGACACAAAGAAATGGATCTCTGTTGTATACCATTACGCAACGACCTGATCGTGATTAAATTGGAGGGAATTCTACAAGCAGGCCGTCCAGGTAGAGACTCATCTGTTTGTTTTGCGATCAGTCATGATGTCACAACCAGCGCGGAAGCAATCTTGGGCTTTTGGGGACCGGAAACCGATAGTAACAGGGAAGTGATAAATTACCCCATGGCAGTTTTCAAAGAGACCAGACCGTATCCAATCGAAACAGAGATTCAAATCGAGGGGGAGTCTCAATAGGCAACTAGTCCCGACTACATCCATTTGCCTGTCATTACATGGGCGAACGTCGCCAGATGTGGATTGTAGAGAAGTTGAGAATGTACTCCGAGTTGTGCGCTTGTTAAATGGTGGGAGGAAATTTTGGTTTTTATCGTCTGAAAATGGCAAGGACAAAGCAAGTAGTACAGTACAGCACAGCACAGTACAATGCCGCCTAAGCAAGCTAGTGGCGCAAATTCTGTATTAATAATGTGAACAAAGTAATAATACCAAAACCAGAATGGACTAAGGAATATGCTTCAGTATATAATACTTACAACTTTGCAGAATATTACTTAATATACTAAAATAGAGACCACGGGTATGAGTACTAAACACGCTTTTTTATCAGCAATGGATTCAATTGAAAAAATGGCGACCATCAGAGCGAACAAGCCAGTGAGAGAATTTGAAAAATACTTCCACACAAGGCGGATAGATATACAGGGAGAATCCTTTCTGGAATGCACATATAAGAAAGGCACACAGGAAATAGATATGACCGGAATACCTAGAGGAAGAATACCAGGGACAACGACAGTAATGGTTGCAATAAAAGTTCAAAATCCGGAAATTTTGCAACGAATATATTCAATCAACCGCAAAAGGGACGAAGGTTATATCGTACGCCCAAGAGGAACCCAGCCTATATTACCGTTTGGAGATTTCAGTATTGCGGAAGAAACAGTTACAATCAAAGAGCCTACACCTATCTTACGCAAAATCAAAAAAACAAACGGGAGAACTACACATTTCAGACATACCACTAGAGATACCCTTGGAAGCAACAGTTGAGAAGTTTGAGACAAAACTGAAAATCAAAGCGATATCTTCAAGACTAGAAACCATCCCTACAACGTCAATATACAATGGAACGAGAATATTGGAAATAGAAAGGAGTAAATTATCAGACGTGAAACGAGCTTTTTTCTACATGGTTTTTTGGGCCAAAACATGGTATAAGGGGTGTATTTACCATCGAAAATGCAACAAATACCAACAGAAAGGACATACACCTCATAATAGTCTGAATAACTCAGAAAACAACGCAGCAAGCAACACAGAAAACAGAAATAATAATCAGAAAAGACCGATATTAATGAGGACAAATAAACAACAACAACTGGGAGGAAAAGACCAAGGAGAAATACAAACATCAAATAAATCACAACATCAACCTGATAAACAACAACCAGAACAAGAACAAGAAATATTAACCACAACACAGCTGCGGAAAGAACAAACACAGCATCCACAACAACAACCGCAGGGAAACGAAAAGCAACAACATGTTGGACAGAAGAACAAACAAGAACAAGAACAGCAGAAAAATACAATACAAAAGAAACAAATAACTGACCGGGCCCCAATAACAATAACATCAACAACAGAGATTGGAGTGACAAATGTAACAACAAAAACAACAGCAGGACAAGCGACAGAGAATAAAGACATAGCTAATAATACAAAGCAGCAACAAAACCAGCAACGAGAAGAGCAGCAAGAAAAACTAATTTTAAATCCAAGACCAATAGTATAACAATAACAACAAAATCAACAAGAAACCTCAACAACAAATAGAACGGATCCAAAACATCAATGTCAACAGCACCAGCAACAACAACAAGGAAAAACCTTACAAGCCAAATCATTACCAATAATGTCGGCATCACAAGGAAATCAGATACCCAAACCCTCAAAGTCAACACCAGCTGCAGAAACCCAAGAACAAAATACGAAGACAAAAAAGGGAACAAGAAGAAGCAGAAGAATATTTTTTAGCACTAGACGAATGTATAGAATAGAAAGAAAAAAAAAATAAAAATATACAAAAAATTCAAATGTTGAAAACAAAAGAAAATAATTTAAATGTTGAAAAAAAAACCCACTTCATTTCAGAAAACAAAACAATAGCAAACACTTAGAATTTTAACGAACTAATTAATTCTAGTAAACAAAACAATACAGCAACACTTACCGTTATAAAGAACCAATCCATTATAGGAAACAAAAACAATATAGCAAACACTTACAATTAGGGCAGGAGGGCCTCTCCACATGGTCTGTAAAGATCAACCGGAGAGAACACCCTCCATACAAAAAAAAGAAATTTTTAGAGAAATTCTAGTTTCGATTAGCGGACAAAGACTTTTGAAGGTAATATATATTCGCCCCTAATTTGTCTTGCTTTCTTAACTTGGTCTTGTAAGATTGGTACATTATTAATCACATTTGCTTTATTAGAGACGGAATCTTCCATGTATAACTGAAATTATAAGGATATCGTAACGTAGCGTATAACGAATTAGGTCGAAATTAAGACAATTTATCCTAGCTTGAAAGACAATTCGGCCCAATTTTGCGATAGTTGTATCAAGTTCTTTTCTTCAAAAATCTATGTAAGATATATATAATTTAAGTGGGACAAAATGTTTTTGAAAAATAGAATAGGTTGTAAAATAGAATAGGTTTTAGGGAAACAAATTGAACAAATTGTAACAAACTAAACTATCTAGATATTCTTTTAAAGAAAATGGTCATATATATATAAGAGAAAACACGAACTAACGCCATTTTTCAACACACGATAGGCTATACATGGCGGCCAGTATTAATGGTGGAGGAAGAACCCGGGGAAACCCCGGAAAGAACCACCGACCCACGAGAAGCTACTGGCAAACTTTCTCACATACCCACATTAGCCAAATCTGAGACTCGAACCCATGCAGACAGAGGTGAAATGGCAGTGATTCGTAACGGAGAGCACTTTAGACCACTCGGCCACTCGGTTACTTGTTTTGTTAGATGATCTGTTATTTTATTCATCGGAGAACAGAGTAGAAAGTCAATGACCCTTGATGCCCATGACATATGTTTCACCCAGGCTTCATGGATGTACTTCAAAAAAGAGTACAGTAATTGTTATTGCATCTTTTAATTGATTCTCCTTCGAATTCGTTGTTTGAGTAATGTGTGTTTAGCGTAGCCCTATATATACATATAGAACCAGTCGAATGCACATTTATTAGTTATAGACTGTGTGTCTGTACCTTGTATATTCTAACAATGCACTACCCATGTATTCAGTGTAATAAGGAGGTGACGACTTGTCAACAAGCTGTCGAATGTGACTGTTGCCATCGTATACATAAAACTCACCAGCTTGAGTGCACATACATACATACATACATGCATGCACGCACGCACGCACGCACGCACACACACACACATACACATACATACATACATACATACATACATACATACATACATACATACATGCATACATATTGTGCTTGACTAAAAATTCTTCATGCAGGAAGCTTTGGTCAAATTATATATATATATATATATATATATATATATATATATATATATATATATATATATATATATATATATATATATATATATATATATATATATAATTTTCATACGTCACATTTTAGAATATGTTTCCCAAATCTGGAACAATTGCTCTACTGAAGATATGGACAGATTGGACAAAAAAGTTACATCAGAAACTGCACCGATTAATTGCTATTGAGAGTCTTTTTATAAAACTCTTACACAAGGAAGGAAGGAAGAAGAGATAGTGCATATTGTATTTAGTTATAAATCGACCTTCTTACACAGGAGATATGATGCATCTCATTATCGTCTACGAAACTCCCAAAGTATCACATTCATCTCTACAATACTTTTTTTTTTTCAGACGTCCTTTCTCCCATGTACGATTTTTCTTTGGGACTCTTTCCCAAAAGATATCCGAAAGCTCCTAACCTTTATAACATCGAAAAACATTTAACTAATTGAACAAAAGTTTCAAATTTTATTCTCAACCTATTCCATTTTTACAAACTAATTAAATTGAGAATGAAACGGTGTTCTGAAGCCAGTGCACAAGTTCACAGTAGGAACTAATTATTGTACATCATTGATATTTATTCTGATTTTGAAAAACAAAATAAGTACTGTAAAGGAAAAGGTGACCTCCCTTTATTTCACATAATACACTCATTATATCCCAAAAGAAGAAAAAAATTAAATTACCTAAAGCAAGGATTTTGAACTATACGGTAAAAAACATATTATATAAGAATTGTCAAAAAAATATTTTGTCTTAGTTAACTTACGCATATTTAAGTTATAAATTACTGAGTATTTCTTACTGAATATTTCCTTTTAAAAATAAATACTTGTTAAAACTTTGTCAGTTGTATTATACAGTTGGGCCGAATTGTCTTTTAAATTGGGCCGAATTGTCTTATTTTCGGTCAAAGTTGGGCCGAATTGTCCAATAGCCAACGAATTATTGTCATACAAGATTAACGTGTGTAGATTGTTGGATTGTGTAATTTACTATGTTGCATCGTAATGCATGACTGAATTTATTAGTGAATTGTGTTAGAACTTGTACTTGCTTTATTAGTATATGACTATAGATTATGAATTATGCAGAGTTAATAGGTGTTGCACTTGTGCACATATAATTAGATATTTGCATATTTGTATGTGTCAGTATAATTCGTAGGGCAGGAATATATATGATTGTTGTTGATGATATAGTTTCTATATCCAGAAGTTAACAATTAGGCACCTGTATGCATGTATTAGAAGTCGTTGATATGATTGTTATTGGTATGGTACAATTATTATAGAACAAAGCGTGTATGGAATATTTAGATGTGAGTGTGTGGGTTGATATGATAATTTATTCGCCATTATTCTGATGAAAGGTCTGCGAGAGTGTGGTTAATTGTCCTGAGATGAGAGCAAGGAGACAAGATTATACGTACCTTCTAATTCAACAGGAAGCTTTCCGGGTGGAGTTTGTGTGGAGGCACAGTGCCGGAAGGAAACGTGGGAAACAGTACCGGGTGTGTTAGGGGACGGTTCCGGAAGTGCCAGGAGAGCACGTGGTCAAGGGTACCGGAAGTACCAAAAAAGAGAGAAGAGGCGGACAGATGAGTAGCAGACACAATACGGAAGGGAAACACTCTCATTTAAGACCTGAAATTCATATGATGTGATAGAAATTGGCAACTGTGAATAGGTCATTGTTTGTATTTGTTCGAAAGAAATTGCGATTGAGAAATTTGTCGATTAAATTGTTGAACGCATTTGATATATTTTATTAAATTGTTATACCTTTCACCTTGGGTTATATATACACCTTGACCGTTGGCAGTGCTGACTGGGGGCTTGGAGCTAATTAAAATTTAGTTGTTCAACTTCTCCGATGTTAGAAATAATACCGTAGGAGGCACATGACAACCACAAACCGTCCTTATTCCTTGTGATTACCCTGTTTGGAAACATCATGTACCGTCCTTAATCTTTGTGATTACACTGTTTAAAAACATCAAGTACCGTCCTTAGTTTTAATTTGCGCAGTTATGATGAAATACTCTAACAGATTCATTAAACTTTTAACAATCAGAATGAGTGATCTTTCCGGTCAAACTCAAACTAGTTTTACGGCTCTCAGACAGCATACTTGAACATTATTATCTTGAATGACAACTCAAACGACATGTATGTGTTAGGATATTAAAAAAAAAAACAATATTGGTTGACGAATGTGTAGAATTAATACTGTCTACTTTAGTGGGTCATATCACATATATGATCCTTTTGCTGGACTTTAAAAACTTCCCCGTCCATAATAATATATATGCTATACGAAGTTTACGTGTACTTTTTTTTATAATCATCTCTCTCTCTCTCTCTCTCTCTCTCTCTCTCTCTCTCGGCAAGACAAAAGAAGACTCTATTAAACTGTTCCAACTCTTGGTTTTAAATTGTGTAACAGAAACACACTGAAAACAACAATTTAAATAAAATGAAGACGTAATTTGTCTCTCTACAATACAAAGTGAAAATTCAAGAGACACTTAGAGTATTGTGAATTAAATCTCAAATAATCCTAAATGTCTTATCACAAATCCAAAAATATAGAATGTTCCTAATGAATTCCATCAGTCTTGGTTGTCCTTGTATAACACAATGTTGCAATCCAAAATGTCTTTGAATGAGTTCACAATAATTCAAATTAGTGTACAAGTCCAAAGCTGAATAAGCACTTTAGTAATTCCAATGAATATTTAAAAGAATAATTCCTCTCGAATTATTTTTGAACACATATGTAAATTCTGATCATTAATGGTTTCCCCATGACAGACCTAAAATTAGAATTAATTATTTGTTTATCAAAACCCTGTTTAATTACATTCTCACTTGACCTAAATGTGAATCATTCCAACGGACAATTCTGATCTGATTAAAAACAAAACTGGGCCTAGAATGTCCTGAACTCAAACATTATATTTACAACTTACAATCATGAACGAAAGTTAACTACGTAAACTTTATGTGTACATTATCTAAAGTACAACTTACAGCCATGGACAAATGTTAAACACATAATTAAATATAGATAACAACATCCAGTTTCCAAAGTGTAGAATATATAAGGTACATGTGAAATAAACACAAATATAGAATGTGATATCATAATAGCATGCTTAACCGGAATTACAAAATTCGGAACACACGATATAAGAATCTGAAAATATTTGTCTAAAGTCAAAGATAATCTTTATTCATGAACTGGATGAATTTAAAATCGTTAGTTCTGGAAATGTAATAATGAGGTATACAGTTTCGGCTTTCATCCTGAGAACACGATATGATGAATTTCATCTCTTATTCTCGAGACTGATAGATTATACAATACGTGTTATTTTTGGGATCATTAGCCCTCTACAGTTTTCAACAAAAAGCCAGTTAAATGCAGTTCTGAGTCTAATAAATATTTATGATATGTATTATTTACAATAAAAATATATCTTACCAAAATCGAAACTAATTTTAAAGAACCTATAATTAAAACCTTGGCGTATCGATGCTAGCCGAACAAACTTTCAGACGTAGTTCTACTTTGTTCGCCAGTTAACTGACACAAAACTTTTGGTTATCTACATACGTACCTAAATCCAGCATCATCTTACATAGATTTCACTTCTAATATTCGTTTACTTTCATACGAGTTGTCACAAAAATGCTCTGTAAAAAATACATATTTATATATTGAAGTTACATGGCTGTCGTTGAAACATATTTTAGTTACATTCAGTGAGCCTTATTTTCTTTTGATTGGGCTCTAACTCGTCAGGTCTGACAATTTCACCTTTGCTCATTGTTATTTTGTTCATGGTGTCAGAGATCGTATTTTGTTGAGTATTGAGTTTCATGTTCATAATTGATTTGCGTTTGCGTAAATCTACGACATTTTTGACAGTTGCATTATAAACTACTGTATCCTTATTTTCTTCTCTCAACTCTAGTTTTCCATCATCATCATCTAATCTATCAGGTTTGACGTTTCTGACGATGGATATGAGTCCTTCATTACTCCCTGGAGTAGTAAGAGTCTGGGGGTCAAAACTATTGTCGGAAGAACTTTCCACGACTCCAAAAGATCCTTTCTGCACATCCGATAAACTGTCGCATTTGTGAACCATGTCTGTGAGATACGGTGATTTTACGACATTTACGAATGGTTCTTTGTGAACCATTATATCTTCATTTGTATCTGTTAAATCCAGATGGTCATCATCATCATCATAATCTAATATATGGGGGTCAATATTACTGACAGATACAGGTCTTTCACTCATCCCAGAAGCAGTAAGGGTCTCAGGGTCCAAATGGCTGTCGACTGAACTTTCCATAACTCCAAATATCCTGTTCTTCGGATCTGAGAAACTGTCGCCTTTGCGAATCCTGCCTTTCAAACACTGCACTTTTACGTCATTTCTGAGTATTGCATTATCGAACACTGTATCGTGCGTTTCTTCTGCCATATCCAGCGTATTATCACCATCATCAGCACCATCATCCAATATATCATTGTTGACGTTACTGACGGGTATGAGACCTTCATTCATCCCTGGAGTAGTAGGGGTCTGATGGTCCAATTCATTGTCGGCTGAACTTTCCACAACTCCGAAAGACACGTTCTTCTCATATGAGAAACTGTCGCCCTTGTAAACCCTGTCTGTGAGACACTGTGCTGTTCCGACATTTACGAATAGTTCTTTGTGAACCACAGCATCCTCACTTTCATCCATTAAGTTCAGTTCGTCATCATCATCATCATCATCATCATCATCATCTAATCTATCGGGGTCGACGTTAATAACGGATACAATTCGTTTACTTTTCCCTGAAGTAGAAAGAGTCTGATAATCAAAACGGTTATCGGCTGAATTTTCCACAACTCCAAAAGACCCGTTCTTCAGAGCTGAGAAAATTTGGTCTTTGCGAAACCTATCTCTGATACACTGATGTTTTACAGCAGTTTTGAGTATTGCTTTATCAACCCATTTATGGTCCTTTTCGTCTGTAAAATACAGTTTTTCATCATCATTATCATCAACATCATAATCATCGTCATCTAATATATCAGGGTCGTTGTTACCGACAGATACGAATCTTTCACTTATCCCTGGATTAGTAAGGATCTGAGGTTCAAAATGACTGTCGACTGCACTTTCCAAAACTCCAAAAGATCCGTTGTTCACATTTGAGAAACTGGCGCCTTTATGAACCCTGCCTGCGATACAATGCGCTTTATCATTCACATGTAAAAGGCTGTCTTTTTTATTGTAATCGTCGTCGTTGGGAGCAAGAATGTCATCAACATATTTCTGTATACATTCAACATCATCGGAAACATATAAATGCTTCGCGTATGTAGTGTCAATCTCATCTAATAAATGGATGATATTTTCAGCTTCTTTTTTCCATTCATTCTTCTTTGCAAGTTTCTTTGCTCGCTTAGCATACATCTTGGCAAAGTCAAAGTTATCCTGTCTCCTGTACCATTCTGATCTTGCTATCATGAAAAACATTTTCCTTCTTGCCTCAATCCCATCCCAAACCTTTTTTTCCACGAAATCTAGACAGTTTCCTGCAGATGACACATCTTGATTATCGACAATTGCATGTGGTATTCGTTCTCCAAATAGACCAATGCCAAGATGACAAAAGGCTTTCTTAAGCAAGAGCATCCGTTGGTAGTCTTTACCGAATTCATCCTCATTGAAATGCGAAATGGCCAAGTCGGTCCTTTTCAAAATATTTTCCTTTAAATTAGATTCCGGGTTGTTTTCATATTGTTGGAAAAGGAGATTGATTTCTATGTAAAACACCATTCCAGTCTCCTTGCATGGTTGCACCTGCGTAGCATGCTGTTTCGCTATGTCCAATTGCTTCAGCCCCGTATCTATGCTTTCCCTCATGGTCAAAGACGAGCCATACCTTCATAAAATAAAAATCAAATGGTCTTTATTTCATCTTATTACTGAACTTTTGGGTGCCAATATTTTGTTGTTCTTTATCTATCTGAAATATCTGATAAGAAGGTTTATTATCTATTTTATTATCAGTGGGAGAAAAATTATATCGCCCAGAATGAGATCAACCAGATTCGCGATTCGTAAAGAATATTACATATCTTAGTCAAAATCAATAGATCTGATCCTCTAGATCAACCACTCTCCGTGAAACTAAATGTAAAGCATAATCACTTATAGCCTACAAATAAAAAAGATATAAAGAATTATCATAATTGAAGCTACAACTCAAGGCCGCAACTTTTGTCTTTTAATAGACAGGTGGAAAGTAAATTGAAACATATAAGGATCGTCTTAAGCAAGCTCAGTTTTAAAAAAAGACAATAACCACTTCAGAGTAATACCGATTTCTTACTAACTGATTGAACAGTCTAAGTAAACTGAAACAAAATAACAGCTTCTCCGTTTTGCTACTGGTTACACACAGAAGCAGCTCATTATACGACTACGAAAAAAGTACGGATAATTGATATCGATTCTTTTATTAGCTGCCTAACAGTTTTCCTCATAAACCGTATCACAATGCAAACTTCTTAGTGTCTACAAACCACCGACGTTGCATTCTCTCTACCAGCCACAAGTCTCCACAACAAGGCGACAAATAAACCAGTTGCTTCCACTTTAAACAGCGCCCGAAACACCTCTTCTACTTTAAACCTGCTCACGTTCATAATCTCACGCTACGGTAACAGTCATCTCTTCCCACGAGCATCTGCACGAGTTATGATGTTGTATGTCACTCCTTAAGGTGTTTCCAAACGACATCATTGAACGCTCATGGTGTTCCAAGCATAACCATCAATATATTGGGTTAATCCGCTGCTGAACCAAACGGCCTTACACCAGAGAGTACAACCTGAACACTATCATGTAGATGACTATAAATAAGAAAGGATATGAAGTACACCTCTTCCAGGGTACAAAAGGACTAGTTTTTAACATGATATTGCCATGGTTCATCTATTGATAATGCTAATTAATTTTCATGTTGTAATAACAGTCTTTCAGCAATTTCCCAATGAACACTGATCATCACTAACTGATTGTTTAATTTACGCACGATGAATACCATGGCAGACTATCCCCTACAATATGCTGGTGCCCAGTAGATTTCATAGTTAACTGTAGCAACAGTTTCTTGACAAGCATGTCTCTAACAGGTCAAAATCGCAAGCTCTCCATTCTTAACCACGACGAAAACTGATAGAGAGATAACGCTTCTTACAGGACACCGTACCCCCTCCAGTTCTGAAAGTTACTCAGAATCATAGCTTCTCCATACTGAACAGCATTAAATTCATCGTCATTGGTGGCATGTATATTATATTTCTGGAGCAAATCATATGTTTGGTGACTTGTAAATCAACCTGGAATAGCACAACCATCTGTCCTGTGGCCATTTTGAATTTCAAGCTTGATATGACTGTTACCAATTACCGGTATGTGTCTAAAGTGTACGCATGTTTGTTCCGGAAAGATTTGCATGCAGCAAAATTGCACATTTTAATGAACAGGTGGCATCAGACCCACATATCGTCCATCAGCATCAACGCAGATTTGGGAAGTTGATTTATCGGACTAGCCTACTGTGAGAGGATGGTGATATAGAATCGGAAAAAGACAGCATCGTTTTTCGACTTGTAGGATATGACGGAAAAAATCTGGATCTGTCTTCAGTAAAACAATATTGAAAGGTGTATAATAAAAAGTTTCATCAAAATCATATCAGAAATACGGTCTAAAGAGTGGTATCAAACTCAGCCAACCAGACGCAAGATCACCATATTGGTATGCGTTGATCTCGTTCATTATAAAGAGATTCAGAGATCCAAATGATATAAGCGTATATTGCAACTGTGATCAAAATTGGTTTACAAATACGGCCTTCAGGGTGGTGACAAGGTTAACTAATCAAATGTAAGATGATCTGATTAATATGCATAGTCTCGCTCATTATCGAGAATTTGATTATATTAACCAATATTCAGAGTATGATTGAAATCGGGATCAGAAATATTGACACAAGCGAGGAAACAAGCAATTGTTGACGGGCGGATACACGATTCACCATGCATGACGGACACGGGACCATACCATAAGCTCCAATGACCTTACGGCAAGGTGAGCTAAAACGTTATCGGTCAGCGGCTTTTACAGGGGCCAGGATTTCCTGTTCCGCTGGAAACATTAGGTTCGTTAATAATTTACCCAAACACATATAGGTCTTACTAACATGAAATATTTGCAAATAAACAAAGATACTTGAAAGAAAAAGGCGTTGAAAGAATTACCTGGCAAGAAATGTCATACTGCTAACCGTGGGATTTGTTGTGTACGGAATTAAACCCTTCATGGATTGGAAAACGTCACTTTGGTAAAGGGTGACATCATACTTTAGTCGCCTCGCCTCAATTTCGGCATCCAAAACAATAAATCGTATGTCCGCTTGCTTCATTTCATCTGTTGCCTTAATAGTGTCTCTGAAATAACGCGTGCGACATCTTTTGTGAATATTTTCAGTTACACGTCTGAAGGCATCAATGTTGCCGTCATGTGATAATTTTTTTAGTCCGTGAGCCAATGCTGCCAGTTGCTTTCTATATCCATTGTCCACTCTTATTTTATCAACCGACACGAACAATGTCTCCTTTTCTTGCCTTTGTGTCACATATTCCTCCTTTAAACTCTTGAGTTTTTTCTCCAAGCTATCAGCCAGATGTGGGTAGGTTTTTTCATATCTCAATGCATTTAAAAATATTTGAAATGGACACTTATCTACAATGTCAAGCAAGAATTTTTGACAAGCTTTTCTGGGAATTCTATCTCCATGCAGCAAGTCAAGGAGCTGCTCTTTCGATAAGTAATTTTTCTCATACAGGTAGGGTCCAATATATTTCGGATCCAAATCACTTATTAGAGTTGTATTCAGTTCCCGTACGGCTTGCTTCTCAAGACTGTCCATGTTCATTCCTCCATAAAGACATCACGTTTTCTTGCTAATAAATGTAATAGCAACCCATGTATAAAATCCTTTCAAGTTTTGAAGCACTCTAATAAATCCCTGTCTTAAGTTCAAGAGAGCTGAAAACATGAACCTTGTACATTCTTGTACTATAAAACCGTATCTCATGTATGCTGTTAATTAAAATTATTGCTAAATGTTGTCATATTATTGCGAAATCATATCATCTCGTTCTGTGGAACTTATAAAAATCTATTTTTAATGACACAAAATGAAATAGCTGCCAATCTTTTTATAAAATACTCGTGACTCAGGATGGTATTAAAGCACATAATGACTTATAAGAACTAATTTAACCAAGCGGAAATTCCTATTGTCAGTGGTTTCGATTCAACTGACAGTTTTGGAAACGAGCCAAATGCAATGCAGTCACTCGATAATATACACTACTCACTGACAACATGTACTTTCCATTATAATTTGATAGGTTGAACACAACCTGGATTTTGCATAGGCTCTCTACCGTAGACGGATAGTATTATTAAACAGAACCTTCTAAAAAAATATTTAATGCATTCTTTCTTAACTCTGACATATTCTTTTAATTTTCATTAATACAAGATATTATTAATTAAAGTATTTTAACTGAATTACGTGATATTTTTTTTAATTTTAATTACTTGTCTGCATACAGGAATGTAAGTACGTTGAACTGAATGGGCTAACCCAGTAATGTAGTTTTGTTGGTGATGATACTTTTGGTGAGGCTTTTGGTCAATGTTTTTTTCTTCATGATGGTACTTTTTGGTGCGTTTTGGTCAATATTTGCTGGTGTTGGTCCTTTTTAACAAATTTATTCCATGTTTGTTCGCGACGGTACTTTTGATGAGTGTTGGATAACGTATGCTTATGATGGTACTTTTGATGAGTTTGGGTCGATGCTTTTTTAAATGAATTTTATAGAAAATTACAGCACATTATTGTGCTAAAATGGAACCAAAGTACCTCCCGCAAGAACAGAGCGAGGCAGTCGACCCAAACCTACTTTCACACTATAATAATAATAATAATAATAATAATAATAATAATAATAATAATAATAAACTATCTTTAACGAGGATAACACATTTGGTCATGGCTGACCCATCTGCCATGTGGTCCTCAGTTTTTGTAATCGGCTATGTTAACAAAAAATAAAAAAATATTTAATACAAAATAATAAGAAGAATTTGTAAAAATAAAAATACACAAAATAAAAATAGAAGACCATGCACACAATCAGGTATCGTCGCACACTCATTCCTACATATTTAACATGAATGACTATGTGTGACTATACTGGGAAACATACACATATGAACAATATTCAATACACAGGTACATACATTTCAGCATAAGTCTTAATATATATATATATATATATATATATATATATATATATATATATATATATATATATATATATATATATATATATATATAATCATCATCATTGGCGACTCGGTCTCGAAAGACCATGCGAATAGCGCCCTTGGGGTGTTGTCTGTCTCTGTTGTCATCGTCTGCTGTGGCTGTGCAGGCCTATTCGTGAGTGACAGTCCTTACTGCAGTTGGTGCAGACATACTGGGAAGTCTGCGTTACTGTGGTTGCTGTTGTGTTCTTCTTTCTCTTACGTTTCTCTGCCGCCAACTGGCCTCTCCTCGCATCAGCGACTGATATGCCATTGTTTACCATCAGTCTCCAGGTGCCTCGGTCCTCAGCCAGCTCTTCCCAGCCATCGGGTGAAATGTTGCATGCCTTCATGTCCCTCTTGCACACATCTTTGAAACGGAGTGAGGGGCGTCCGACTCTTCTCATGCCAGTGGCCAGCTGTCCATATAAGATGTCCTTTGGCAGCCTTCCATCCTCCATGCGTCGGACGTGACCCAGCCATCGAAGGCGGCGTTTAATTAGCAGGGAGTACATGCTGGGGGTACTTGCACGCTGCAGGATCTCGCTGTGTGGAACACGGTCTTGCAAGCTGATTTTCAGGATGCGTTTTAGGCACGGTATATGGAAGGAGTTGAGTCGGCGTTCTTGCCTCATGTAGGTACTCCAGGTCTCACTTCCATATAGAAGGGTGCTGAGAACGCAGGCCTGGTAGACTCGAACCTTGGTGTGCTCTGTCAGCGCATTGTTTTCCCAAACCCTCTTGGTTAATCGAGCCATGATGGTGTTTGCCTTTCCAAGCCTTCTGTCCAGCTCCATATCAATCGAGAGAGTCTTGCTGATGGTTGACCCTAGGTAGGTAAAGTTGTTGACTGCTTCCAGGGTGACACCGTTGATTTTGATTGAAGGAGCAATGGTGGTATCTTGCATGCTGACATTTGTTTTTTCCAAGCTGATGGTGAGACCAAACTGCGTGCAGGCAACAGCAAAACGGTCTCCCAGTCTCTGGAGGGCTTCCTCGGTGTGGGCCACAAGAGCTGCGTCATCTGCAAAAAGCATCTCCCTGATGAGCACAGCTCTCACTTTGGTCTTTGAGCGCAGTCGTGCCAGGTTGAACAGCCTCCCGTCGGACCTGGTGTGTAGATATATACCATCCGTGGACGTGTCGAAGGCGTAGGACAAGAGCAGGGAGAAGAAGATCCCAAAAAGTGTTGGTGCCAGCACGCAGCCCTGCTTCACACCACTGTTAATTGGGAAGGAAGTTGAGGAGGATCCATCGTACAGGACTGTTCCCTTCATATCTGCATGGAAAGAGATTATCATGCTGAGGAGTTTTGGGGGGCAACCGATCTTACTCAGAAGTTCAAAAAGGCCCTTCCTGCTGACCAAGTCAAAGGCCTTGGTGAGGTCGATGAACATCATGTAGAGTGGTTTACCTTGCTCTCTGCTCTTCTCTTGGAGTTGTCGTAGGGAGAAGATCATGTCTGTCGTCGACCTGCCTGCTCTGAAGCCGCACTGTGATTCCGGGTACACACGGTCTGCCAGCAACTGCAGCCTGTTGAGTATGATGCGGGCATACACTTTACCAACAATACTCAAGAGCGAGATCCCTCTGTAATTATTACAGTCACTGCGGTCGCCCTTGTTTTTGAAAAGGGTCACAATTGTGGCATCACGCATGTCTTGGGGGACTACTCCTTCCTCCCAGCAGCGGAAAAGTAGCTTGTGCAGTGGTTTAATCAATGCTGGTTTTCCACGTTTGATAGCTTCGGGCGGGATGCTGTCACTACCTGGTGCTTTGTCGTTTGGAAGGCAGTCGATTGCTTTGCTGAGCTCCTCTCAGGTTGGCACTTTGTCAAGCTCTTCCATGGTGGGCAGATTCTTTATGCTGCTGAAGGCTGCATCAGTGACTGACGTTTCTCGGGAATATAGTTCTGAGTAGTGCTCCACCCATCTGGCCATCTGTTGCCCACGGTCTGTGATCTTCTCTCCCGTCAGGGATGTCAGGGGAGCGACCCCTTTCACTGTAGGGCCTAGAGCCTTCTTGATGCCACTGTACATACCTTGGATGTGTCCGGACTCGGCACTGCGCTTGATCCCTTCACACAGTTGTTGACAGTACTCGTTCACACACTGTCTAGCAATGCGTTGGGTGTTACTTCGGGCACTTCTGAGAGCAGCAAGCGTCCGTTCATTAGGGCATTTTTTTATAAGCTATGAAGGCTTTTCGTTTCTCCTCGATTTGTGGTTCCATCCTTGATAGGTGTGCATTGAACCAGTCCTGGCTGGGTCGTTCCTTCTTGCCAAACGTTGACATAGCTGTACTGTAGATGGCACCCTTCATGGCGTTCCACTTGGCTGTAGCGTCATACTCAGGCAGGTCCTGGAGAGCCTTGTTCAGGGCAGACACATACTCCTCCACCTTGGCAGGGACTGACATCTGCGCAGTGTTTATGCGAGGACGTCCTTTTGGTTTTGAGCGGTGTAGCGTGTGTGGCTGTAGTCGCACTCTGCTGATCACAAGGGCATGGTAGGAGTCACAGTCTGCACTGTGGTAGGTTCTGGTGGAGAGGACGCTGTTAAGGGCAGAGCGCCTGGTGATGACCAAGTCGAGTTGGTGCCAGTGATGAGATCTGTGGTGTTTCCATGACACTTTGTGTTGTGGCTTACACTTGAAGAAGGTGTATGTGATGCACAGGCCATGGTAGGTGCATAGCTCCAGCAGTCTCTGGCCGTTTACGTTGGTCTTTCCAGTGCCATGATATCCGAGGCAGGTAGGCCATGACTCGTGGTCCGCACCTACTCTGGCATTAAAGTCGCCGAGGAGGAATAGTGGTTCATTTTTGGGGCATCCTTTGATCTATTCGTCCAGCTGCCCATAGAACTGATCCTTCACGTCTTCTGATGACGTGAGGGTTGGGGCGTAGACACTGATGATGTTGACAGGACCCGAAGCAGTGGTGAGGCGGATGGACAAGAGACGCTCAGTGCCCCCTGTGGGAGGTTCAACCGAGGCCAGGAGATTGTTTTTGATGGCAAAGCCCACTCCGTGCTGACGGGGCTCCTCAGGTTCTCGACCCTTCCAGAAGAAGGTGTAGTTTTCCTCTCTGAGGGAGCCACTAGAGGCGAGCCTGGTTTCCTGGAGGGCAGCTATGCTGATATTTAGTCTGGTGAGTTCTCTATCGATGATGGCCGTCTTTCTGGTGTCGTCCACTTCTCTGAGGTCGTCGGAGATGCCTGTACACATGGTGCGCACATTCCAGCTTGCAAATCGAAGAGCTGCAGTCTTCTTTATTGGTTTCTTGTTTCTTTTGTCTGGTGTGGAATTACCGTCTGCTTGTCATGCTGAACAACACACTGAGCTCCAGACACCCACTGGAGCAGGCAGACGATGGCGGGTCAACACCTTATTGACCGGGGGCTGCCCGGCTTGAGGCGGGCGATAGTTGGCCAGTGGGACACGATGATCCCTCCCACCGTCAAAGCTGACCCGTGGCGCCCCTTCCCTACGCCAATCGGGTGGGACTTATAACCCGTAAACTGTCAGCTTCCGTGTTGTTTCCTCACTCAGTAGCGATATATATCGAATAAGATCTGCATATATCAATTATGGATATGATTATAAAGTTTTCTCTTCAGAGCTTTTAATATGTCATTCCAGCTAGTCTAGAAAGAATTTCTTTAATGATATTTTAAAAGAAGCAAGGGAAGTTGAATTACGTATCCTCATTGGTAAGAAATTCCATACAGTAGGTGCTGATACAGTAAATGAGCTTTTGTAATGGTTGGTTTTCAACCTAGGAATCTGGAGATCGTTGTATGTCGTCGATCGGATATTACGCTCAGTATTCGATGATCTTAGTTCAATTATATTAGAGATATAATCTAGAGAAAGACCGTTTAAAGACTTGTATGTCAGGATTCCTTTAAAATAAAGAATACGTTTTTGTATGGGTAGCCATTGCAGACGTGAAAACAAAACATTTGAGGGAGTCATAACAGGAAGTTTCAGTATTATTCAGGCTACCCTTTTCTGGAGTCTATCAATTCTGGACAGATTATAATTTGATGTGTTTCCCCATATGGCACAGCCGTAATCTATCAGTGGCAGTATATGACCCGAAAAATAAATTTCAAGTGATTGTGGAGATAGAAATTTCGAAAGCAATTTTAACAGAGTTATTCTTTTGACTACCATTGCACATAGGTGATCGATATGCGCATTCCAGCTGAGGTTTTGGTCAATGTAGATACCAAGAAGTTTTTGATTTTTGACAATAGATACGTCTAAGCCATTTTGAGTTAGAAGTAAATCCATGTTAGTAGATAGACGCTGCCTTGCTCCAATTGTCATACATTTCGTTTTAGAGATGTTAATATGCATTTTGTTTTGATGACACCAAACTGATATATTGTTGAGGTTGATTTCAAGTTTATTTTTAATGGAGTCTAGAGATTTACCAGATAAATGCAATGTAGAATCGTCAGCGAAAAGATCTGTGTTAGCGTGCACTGGATACAAGGCTAAGTTATTGATAAATAGTAGAAAAAGAAGAGGCCTAATATAGATTCTTGAGGAACACCACCTAAGATATGACTTGGTTCGGATATATATTTACCCGTGCAAACAACCTGGTGTCTGTTTGTGAGATACGACGTGAACCAGGCAACTGAGTTTGGAGAAAACTTGTAGGTTGAAAGTTTTTTAATGAGCACCGAATGGTCAACCAAATCGAATGCTTTTTTTAAATCAATGAAGATTGCGCCAGTAAGTTCGTCTGATTCTACTGCTAGTAGCCATTGGTCTATAAGTTTTGTCATTGCAGTTTGACATGAATGATTCTTTCGAAAACCTGATTGTGATCTATGGAGGAGTTGGTACTTGTCAAGATATCTGAAAATATGCTTGCTGACATGTTTTTCAAAATTTTTTGAAAGTACGGATAGAACAGATATGGGTCGATAGTTGGATGGGTCATTCTTTTCATTTCCCTTATAAACTGCGAATACGTTTGCTAACTTCAACGATTCCGGGAATTTACAGGAAGTGATACTACAGTTAATTATTTCTTTCAACGACTCTGAGATTGATAAAGCCGACATTTTCAGAGTTTTGGGGTGAATTCCATCTAGACCAGCTGATTTGTTTGTGTCAAGTTTATTTAGAACATCAAAAGTGTCATTTATTGTTATTAAGGGAATGTTGAAACTAACATGATCGGGTACCCTTTCATTCACGAATTTAGTAAGTTTGTCTAAATTAGGCTCTGTATTATTAAACCTGTCAAGCGTTTGGGAGATATTAGTAATAAAAAAAATGGTTCAGTTGGTTTGCAATATCGAGCTCATCAGTATAATTAGTGCCATCAACTATAATTTCACATGGAGCTAGAGGCGCAGGTTTCGTTGAAGTTAGATTTCGTAAGTGATTACAGATGGATCTGTTATCGGAGTTTGATGTGATGGCTTCTTTGAAAAAGGAGCGTTTGTGTTTTACAATGATTGATTTGACTTTGTTCCGCCACAAACGATAGTTTGTAAAGTCTTTATATTTATGGTAGTAGTTTTGTTTGCGTTGTGCCTCTGCGATTTCATTAGTATACCATTCTGGTTGTTTTGATCGTTTAATTCTTTTGATGCGTACGGGGGCGTGTTTATTTAGGATAGTAAGAAAACAGTGATTCCAGATAGACAAGTCATAATCTGGGTCTATGTTAGAGAAATATATTGTGTTAATGTTTTGTGATAGTTCGGTGATAAATTTATTTTCAGCAAAGTATTTGAAACATCTGCATTGCATGTAGGAGTGTAGTTGTTTTTCTTTGCGCTCTGTTGCTTACGAGTTGCACATATAGGATAGTGATCACTAATAGGGAAACATGGTACGTTTATCTCGTAGAGATTGGTTGGATCGGTAGTATAGATGTGGTCGATCAGAGTAGAAGTACAGGCTGTTACTCTTGTTGGAGCATATATTACCTGTGCAAGGTGGTGTAGTTGTATCATATGTAGCCATTTAGTGTTAGTATCAGAGAGGAGGTCAATATTAAAGTCTCCCATGATAATTACTTCATTGTTGGAAGATAAAGCAGCCTCTAACTCATGTTCAAATTGGTCAGTCCATGAGGAGAGGGAGTTTGGGGGTCGGTATGCTGAGCAGATGTAGATTGATTTACTATTGAGGAAACGTAACTCGATCCATATTGATTCGATAGTAGAATTTTCAAAATCTGTTCTTCTCTTGTACGTTAAGTTATTTGAAACATACGTGACTATCCCTCCTCCCTATGCCTTGTGGTCGATCTCGTTTTTCCAAAGAAAAGTTGCTAATAGCGATAGCACTGTCAGGTCCATTACAATCTAGAAACGTTTCGCATAGTCCAATTACTGCAAGGTTGGGTTCATTTTGTATCGTTAGTCTTAGTTCATCGATCTTTGGTAAGATGTGTTTTACATTGATATTGATAAGTTGCAAACCTTTCTTTTTCAAACCAAAGGATGTACAGTTTAAATTTTTCTCAGTCGTTAAAGGAATGAAGACAGATTTATTAGTTATTCCCGAATACTAGAGAGAGACCTCATAACCTTGGCATGTGCAATTAGAATTTGTACAGAGAGATAGTCGGAACAAATATCTCCAAAAACATGATACTTATTATTGATTGAGGTATATGTATAATAATCATTGTACCTAGATGGACATACCTAATGGTTATAATTATAGTTAGGTACGCCACGTCTGTCATGTGCGTACTGTTGTATGATCGAAGTGTCACTTTTCCAAGGCCTTGTATAACCTTCGAGTCTGCCTCGATAACCACGCCATGTACTCTGTGTATCATGTTGATGTTTCTGTTTCCACCCATTACGGTCTTGCGTTGCAAGTCTGTGGCTTTTCTGTTGCCTATGTTGGTATTGCGCAATTGGGTAGAGCTTACTCACGTTGGTAGGTGTTGTTTTGAGTACAGGAGAAACACTATGTATATTTTTCAATAGGTTTGATGTGCCCGCATCTTTCAGGTGGATCAGGTCAGAGTGAAAGAAAGTAGATGGTAGCTGACCCGACGCTTGCAAAATGCTGTCATGGTTTGATACGTACGGCAGGTTGAAGGATCTGCTAATATTTATGAGCATGTCATCATATTGCGTCATATCCACGTCACGTCTTGGAATAAGGCCAAATATAACGACATTGTCTACCTGGGTTAGCAACCGGTTGATGAGGGACATGTATTTGACTTCAAACTGGTTTATTTCCAGATCTCTATCGGCGTCATTTTCACCTACTTGTACAATAAACGTATGGTAATTATTTAGGTCAAGTTTGTTCAGTTCTCTTTTGAGACTGTCAATGGGGCACCAGGGTATGACTTCACATGTACCTCACGTGAAAGTCCTCTGGTGTTGATACCTTTCAGGAGAGATGATCCTGTAATCAGTGTCTTTGTTGGTTTTGGAAGAGAACGACTAAGTCGATTTTGATCTGTTTGAGGGTGTTCATATCTTTCATTAGCTCGTGTTGGTTTATCAGATCTTGGTTGACTCCTGTCCGTCTGACTGTTGGCCGTTTCATTACCTGACTTTGGGTATTTTGTATTAGTTTTGATCAATTCGATTACATGTTGTGTTTTGTTCAACAATAAAGCTGTCTTCTTATTTGTTTCAAGTTTGGCACCTAGTGTTTGCTGTTTGATTTCTTCAAGTTGTAGTGAGGTTGATTTGTCGTACACAGCCATGCGTTTGGTGATGCTGGATATTTGGTCGTTTATGTTTGCAAATTTTGATTCCATTCTGTTTGATAGAATTTATATTTGGTTTAAAATGACCGTTGTACAAGCATGCATTTCATTTATCGAAGCCTGAATCGTTCTAAGGTCTTTAGGCATTTTTCTACACAGTGTAGAGTATAGCCTTACTAGTATCAATTTATTCTGCTCTCTGTCATATAGTTTAGCTGTTAAGAATAAAAATGTGAAAATGAATAACAACTGTATAAACAGGCCATTTCTTCAGATTATACAATGTATGGACAATGATTGGCAGTATCACTTTTAGAAGGATCTGGCTGCATCATTTTACACACGTAAGATAAACTGAAATTATTCCAATCACCCTAATAGTAGAACTGTAGTGGACGTTAAAGTACGAATAATACACTATAGCGTGCATTTAACATATAAAATACATGTACTAACTTTCACCAGAAGCACTTCAGTGGGAACATAACGTTATTTGGTGACCATGTTATTGCCACAAATTACAATATATTGTTTATTCATTACACTGAATTCCCAGGCACAGGTTCCTAATCTGTCATCCGATCCTGAAATATTGATGAAATATGATTCTTGCTGAGGATGCTTTATCACTAGATGTCGACCTTTAAGGTTTTATTTTTGTGCGCTGGATTTTAGTGTTACGTTCCGTGACATCGGAATAATGATTCCGAGTCGCTCAGAACGGGAAGCTTCCGATACGAAAGAATTGTTACAAAAACGACCCCCGAAAAAGAATGTTCAGAGGTGTGGTAATATACGGTATTAAAATTCTGTTGCCACGAATGGTCTGACAGATACAGGTCACCTAAGGTCAGCTCCAGGCTCTCATTCAGTTGTAACCCTATATGTCTTATGATTACATTAGCGTGACAAACTAGTGTGCGTAGGTATTCTAAACAGACGAGTTGAGCTTAGCTGAATTTTGCTTTCGCATATCCCGCGCCGTTTTAATGTTTTCACAAAGTCAACATTCTCCGTCCAAACTCATTATATCACCGGATGTACTAAGAAATGTTTGGAGAATTTAACTGGGGAGATTATAACTTATATATTGTCTGTTTCAAACTATTGCATTAAAAGCGACACTATTGTGTGACTACAACTAGCCATACAGATTCTTTCCTGGTTTTCTTTAGTGTGTGTGTGTGTGTGTGTGTGTGTTGCGTTTGTATGGAAAAATATGAACTCGTTTTCTCGGATGATTACTTTACTCCCAAATGTCGTGCAGTATTAGTCCGAAAAAAACAAACTCGTTCATATTTTTCCATACAAATGCAGTAACATAAACATTTGTACTGTACTGTAAAGGGTGTACTGAACTCAAGCCATCCATGTGATGTAAACTGTCCTCCCGTAAAAACTGATTGTATTGTTAGTAATTCTATTTGATTTAAGGTTTGAAATATGTGTTAAAATTGTACATAAATTGTTGCCTCAAAATGTTTAGCTGATAGTGTTGTTTATTCCTCCGTTTTTTCTTCAGTTTCCTTTTTTGTGGAGGACACTTAGAAGCCCAATATCCTTGCTCGTGACAAAAACATTGGATCAGTTTTGCAAGATAGTAAAAAACAAAAAATAGCAGAAGTGTACTGATAGAGTACAATCCATACTCTCATCGTCTTAAAATTGAATTTTCCCACAAAGCAAAACGATGTCCGTCTAATTTTCTCCTTGTTCGCTATTCTTGGTGGAAACACAGACCTCTCTGAAACAAAAGACATCAACAACAATAACAAATTTCTTAAGTAATTTGATACCCCACGAAATTGAAACAAGGCCTCAGTGTCATATTTACCCCGACCCAGAGTAGTCCAGTTTGAAACATGTATAATCAAGGCAATTCTGACGGGTCATTGTTTGATGTCGAACATTGCCGAAGGCTAGCACTAATCCGTTACGTAAGATTGTTGTGGCTAGAATCGAAGGACCGGACATTGGAGTTGCACACAGCCAATTATCACCTAGGTGTCGAAATGTTTCCAAGATCAAAAGAAATTGCCTGAAGAAGTGGGAGTGTCCTAACTTCTTTCCCTGCAAACAGACAGACAGGTTGAACTGGCCGCTAAGACGATTGGACAGGGGCACAGCGCCACCCAATCAGAATCGAGATAGGGGGAGACCTTGATTTGGGTAGAATGATATCCCTGCGTTTTCCGGCAAAAGTTAGTTCGCTGAGAGAAATTACCCAGAGAAGAGGTTAGCGTAACTCCGAATAACCATTCGTTATTGGCGGGAAAATCTTAGTTGAGAAGTACAGTCAGTTATAGCAATGGCGCGTACAAAGCAAACCGCACGAAAATATACAATAGTTTAGAAGCACTGGATTCCCCAACAGGACTATCTGAACTGTCCACTACGGACTCCGAAGCTCATAAAGAGTAAGAAGAATCAAATTACACAAAATAATTAATCCAACGAAAAATATTCAACAAATGGAAATCGACATGGGAAAACGAGACATTGGAAACAGAATGCGTGCAACACGAGGCAATATGGCTACCAGGAAAGAAGTTAATTACCTGGAGAAATTTTTCAAGCTGGAAAGAGTAGTGATGCATGACAAAAGCTATCTACAATGTAAATACAGGGAAGGAGCACAAGAATTAGACATGAGGCACATTCAAAGGGAAAACATACCTTGTCTAACCACAGTTATGATAGCCATGAAAATAGCCCACCCAGAGTGTATGGATAGAGTATACTCCATAAATCCTAATGGATACAAAGGCTACATAATAAGACCAAAAGGGAAGAAACCAATCTTACCATATGGAGAAATAAGTATTGGGAAAGAAAGAGTGACAGTAAGGGAACCAGAACCGTTGTTAAGGGAGATAAAAAAACGAACAGGAGAATTACATGTTACAGACATCCCGCTGGAAATCCCAATAGAAGAAATAGTTAAGCGCTTTGAGGAAAAATTCAATATCCCGGTTGTCTCAGCAAGAAACAGAACGATAGAAACAACATCAATTTTAGACGGAACACGGATTTTAGAACTAGAAAGCAGTAACATGAAGAAAGTAAAGAGAGCCTTTTACATATTCGGATTCCTAGCAAAGACGTGGTACAAAGGATGCATTTTTGACAGAACATGCAATAGATGCGGGAATACAGGTCACACACCATTTAAATGTCCCCAGAACTCGGAAAATATAGGACCAACAATGACATCTACAAAAACAAGCAGCAGACAAATAGGGAATATACAGCCACAACAACAACAACAGCAAAGAACACAAGATGAGCAGCAGCAACAACAACAGCAGCAGTTACAAGAACAAGGACAACAAATACAAGAACAGAAAATACCGAAACAAGCAGCAACAAAGATAGAGCAAATACAACAACAAAGAGAGGAGCAACAACAACAACAACAGCAGTTACAAGAACAGGAACAGAAAAGAAACAAAGGAGAAACTACACTACAGAAAGAATTTGAAAACAAAAAACAAGGGCAAAAAGTTCAACTGCAGCAACCCAAACAGACACGAGGAAATGAACAACAATGGCAACAACAACAAATAAAGATACCAACAGGGCAGCAACAACAGGAAAATAGACAAGAAGAACAACAAAAGAAAATAAAACCACAACAGCAATCAGAAAACATAGAACAGCAAGGGAATGAAAGTCAACAACAACAACACCAACACCAACAGACTCGAGATCAGCCTCCAGAAAACGAATCACAGGGATGTAAACAACAACACAAATTACAAATGCAAATACAAGAAAATCAACAAGAAAAGATCCAGCTAATCCAACAAGGTATTGAACCTGGGCAACAACTAGAAAGCAAACTACACCAAAATAAAAAAAACGAAGTTTACAAGAAAAAGAAGTGATACCAATACAGCCACCAATGCAAGAAAATGACTCAGTAGTGACAGCTTTCACATTACAACAGATCCAGAAAACACAAACACCTAGACTAATAGATACGCCTGGAATAAACAATCAAAATCCAAATAAAGATCTAGAAATTCAACAAACAATGGATACAACCCTGGATATAAGGAAAGCACTTAGAAGAAAGACAAAAGAGAAAAGACAAGAAAGGAGAAAAATCCAAAAAGAGACAGAAGAAAAACCTATGTTCAGCTATGATGAATACATTGAAAGAAAATATGGAATTTAAAAAAAAAAAAAAAAAAAAAAAAAAAATTCAACTTCAAACAAAGCAATAACACAATAGCTAAACATACAGAATACCAATTATAACATGTAGGGCAGGAGGGCCTCCCTAACTGGTCTGTGAAGATCAACAGGAGAGAGTACCCTCCAAAAAAAAAACAAAAAAGAAAATCTTAGAGCGCGAAGGTCTAAGTACAGAAAGCTTCAAAAGGTCAGTAGATATTTGTTCGGTCTTTGTGGAATGCGACTGCATTTTAATTGTAGGTCGTATGTATACTTTATTAGTACTAGAATCGTAGTACGAAGAATTACTTTGTTTTGTTAATATGAAAAAATTTCAATTGATGAGTTGATATTTGTAAAGAATTATATAGCTTGCCAGCCGTCGTAAGAGTTAATATTGTAATTTACTATGTGGGTATTTTATAGTAGACTAACACATATGTTCATATGATTATAGATTTTGCCATTGTTGAATATTTGTAATGTACAGACATGCGTCTGATTTTGTCAGATTGTAGTACGATGAGATTAAATATATATGTGTATATACTGACGTGACGCAATGTATTGATGTCTGTATAACAATTCGCTGATACTGTGTTATTACGCCATTGTTTACCCAACAAGAAGTGTGTGGGAATTTCGATGTGTATACATGCGTGGCCGAAATAGTGACAGCTATATGATGGTTAATTGTCGTTATAGTGTGAGGTGAGGTTCGATAAAACATTTGTTAACGCCTTGTGGTTTTTCACAGGAAGCTTTGAGGGACAGACCAGTTAAAGTTTGGTCCCGTTGTCTCGGATAGAGAGACGGAGGAAAGGAGGGAAGAAGAAGAGGGAGAAGTTGAAGTCTGGGCGCGGAATTGGAGGAGGAGATAATAAAAGGAGGAGAAAGGAGAAGCTGAAGTCTGGAGCGAAGCTGGAGGAGATAGTAGAGAGGAAACAGAGACAAAGAAGGAGTTAGAGGAACGGAAAGAAGGAAGCAATCAGCGGGAAGAAATAGATGAGTAGATGCAAGGACAGGGGGAAAATCGAACTCACACTGTAAATCACGGGATGAATTAGGCTGTCACTTGGTCGAGGGAAAGACGAGTGATTGGAAGTTATCGTTTTTTTTAAATTATCACATTTATTAAATTGTTATTTGATTGAATTTCATCTTCGTGTTCTCTATAATTTAACCGTCGGCATTGCTGACTGGGGGCTCAGAGCTGTAAATCTACATCATCACTAATTTAACTTTCTAACCTAACGAGCCAGGGTGGAACTTTCAATTTAATTTAATTAAATTATATTGGGAGAACCCCACCCCAATACGACAGAACGTCACACTCAGTTTCATGTTTGTGTACTCCAATGAAATCGATAACGATATGGAGGGAAACACAGCTGCTTCGCTGCTGAGGTTCGTTCTCTTTAAAGTGAATTCTGCAATTAGTGTTCACGATCAAGGAGGAAACACGTGTCACATTCAACGAGAATTTGTACATCCTCATTATCTTCCTGTCAGTAAATTTGTAGTTTGACAGTGTCAATCCTAGCATAAAATGAGAAATCGGACAAAATATTATATACTCCAAAAGGAAACGTCACGGTGAAGCTACATTTTTGAAAACTATTCTCGAGTTAATTGACACTAATTTGTACAGTGTACCGAAGAGTAGTTCGTGAACGACGACATGGGTTTGGGTAGTATGTTCAGACCAGTCTTCCATACTGTAACACCCGTCCATAAAACTATCGTCTCCCAAAGACTGCATGCATTGAAAAATGCTGTCCTATACAAGATTTTCATCCAAAATTTGCTCATCGATAAGCTTTGTCCTAAACAAGCGCTATCGAATGTAAGAAATTTGTATGGTTACCATACATGAAAAGAGCTATTTGAACTTTCTACAAGGCGATATAAAACTGAATATGCATGCATACATGTATATCTGTCAAGTTACAGAATAATGGAATGTCTAAAACATCAAAGAAACTATTACCCTTACCTAAGAAAGAAGAACAGAAGTCTCGAAACAAAGTCAATACGAATATTTCGTGTTTCGCGAGCAAGAAGACTTGGCTTCAGAGTGCTCTCCACTCAAAAGGAAATTGAAGGAAGTCAGAAGTGAGGAGGAAAATATATTTTATAAGCAAAAGAAGACGCAGCAAAATAAACCATTCTCTATAAACAATAATTTCAAAGCAAGACAGTTACAAGAATAAAGACTTTTGTGATATATTTGAAATTTCATTGTTTCACTTATTCACGAAAATATACCAAACGTAAGTGAAAATGAAATTATTCATGAATTTTAATGTTATTATTATTATTAGTAGTAGTAGTATTTGTTGTTGTTGTTGTAGTTAGGACTCAGATACCAACAGACGTATATAATTTGAGGGAATTTGTTATTTTTTTATTTGGTAATGATCGATTACCATCTCCATTCTGAGATATATGAGTATCCGTGGAAAGGGCCGTTGTTTAAAAAAAATACCTACCCAAAGAATAAAAAACACCATAGACTCCTCCGAGTTAACCGCCGCTGCTGTCGTCCTTGTTGTAATTTATGCGGCTAAGGGACTGTCCATCAGTACGTACGCATGGAGGAGGCAGGGGCGGGTAACCCAAATGCACACGCTAGCGTATGGGGGGTGGTCTACTGATGTACGTACGCATAGGGTGAAACCTCGATAATAATTTGTCTTATACGTAACCTGTTCGACTGGGTTCAGTCGGCGTTTTAATTTTAGCGGACACTAAACTAACTGTTTAAAGTTACCCAGTTTTTTTCTTTGATGTAGCCAGACATTCAACGTCGGTGGACTATCTGTTTTATTAAACACGTTAATAATATTTATAGGTTACTGCATTTGTATGGGAAAATATGAACGAGTGTTTGGATGGAATACTGCACGACCTTGGGAGTGCAGTATATCCTTCCGACAAAACGAGTTCATATTTTCCCATACAAATGCAGTAATCTTTTAATTATATTCTTATTTTTTAAAAATTCTACCTAAGGTTTGATTATATAAACAAAATATACTACAAGAAACAACGCAAATGAATGTATGCCGCATTCCAAACTAAATACACAAGCGCATATTCATCATTACACAAATCAACATTATTACTACGCACATAACTCCGCCCAGATAAATTTGAACTTATTCGCGTGCTCGACATAAATTTCGAAAGAAAATGGCGTCCCTAGTTAAAATTGAAATTTGGAGTCATATTGTGAATGAATGTGCATTGCAACAACTTTTCCATTTAATCTGGAATGAATAGATTTTGGTATTTTTCTCAATTCTATGAAATTTCGTGATTATGGACTGGATTTTTATGTGACAATTCCACATGAAATACATGAGATTGAATAAGTTAGGGAGAAGCGTGTTGACATCCGCAAATATGTTTCTGTTTCTGTCAATGAATGTTTTGAAATCATAATGTGGAAAAAATATTAAGTCTTTCGATTGCAATTATCAAAAAGACGCTATGGAATTTAACGCTTATTTCATTTTGAATGCAGTAAGGAGGATGCAATTGCACTTATCATCGAAATTACAGAACAATTTCGAAATGTGTAATCCAGATTGAAAACCTATGACATGGCTCATGTAATTCGGATTTGCAGAATTAAGAAAATACATTTTGAGGAAATTCAGGATGTAAAACTGTTAGTATATTTTATTTTGCCATTTATATCACCAGCTAAAGAAAAGAGTATATGACTTGTCATTTGTATGTTATTTGTAAGGACCTTATCTTGCGTCTGTTATATACTGTAGCTAGCCTAAATCCGTAACATTGTATCAACGCGAATGTGCCAAGGCAGCTGGTATGTGGCAGTCCACGAAACATCTGTTTTAGTTCATTCAGAAACAAATTTAAACAACCACAACGTAAAGAGCCTCTTACGCGAGTGTACATGATTTGTGTACAAATCAAAAGTGCTGGCGTCTGCGTCCTTTGTTTGTATACAATTTAAAGTAGTTCCTTTATGCACGTGAATCAACCGTTTTCGAGGCCATCGAGGTTTCGAAAAACATAAATGCTAATCTGTTTTACTAAACCAAATTAATTATTTTAATGTTTATTTCTTTTTTAATATATTTTCGAACAATTTGTAAAAATTTGTAAGAGTTCTTTTCTTAAATGCTAACATTTAAAAAAAAAATTTAAAATGTTTTTAAACATTTTCTGGAATGTTTTCATTCTTCGCTAAACTCTGTATACTTTGTTTCAGATTTTAATATTTTACTTCTACAATTTCTTTCATAAAATAAATTTTGTGCATTTGTTATATTTAATTTTTATTTCTTTATTATTTGTTTGTATTGTCCTAACTTTATTATTAATTTTAGATTTTATAAATCTCAGTCAAAATTCTGCATTTGTTTCTGGCTTTTAACATTATCCTTAGTCTTCAAAGTCTTTACCATATTATGGCTTTTTATTTTAGTTTAGTCTGCGCTAAATCCCATATTAAATTCGGAATTATAGAATTGCTATTAGTGAAAAGGTTTCTTTGGATTTGCTCTTATCTACGCTTTCATTTTTGACTACAATGAGAGTACTGTCTGAGCCCTGTCAGTGCTGTTGCGATCGGAACCCAAAATTTCAAGCTCTTTAGCTTCATTAAATATGTAAAGCAATATCAAAGAATGTATGATGACGTGTGCATAGAGAGGCTATGCCATTATAGCTGTAAATTTTATATGCATTTGTGCAGTATTCCTTTTGAATTATGTTTTGATTATATATTTGCAATACTGAAGTCACTAAACGTGGACTGCACCAACAATCATGGAGTAGGTTACTTCTGCTTCCCTTATTCAGAACTCTACGGACCTTCAACTTGCAGTTTCTTTTTTAAAATTAAATTATCTTTCTCCTCATTCTTGCTGTCCCTCGTGCTATAAACAAATATCTAACTATAAATTCCGTGTAGTTTATAATTTTAGTATTACTTTTAGGCTAAACCGTATATTCTCAAATTCTTCTGGGGACTTTCCTTTAGTCTACTGAATTCCATATTAGCTTTGGAATGTTATTACAACTTTTACGCTATAGTTTTCACATTTATTCTGGATTTTATCAGATTTTGCTTAATCCGTACTAGTTTCGGAATTCTAGTATTACTTTTAGTCTCGGTCACATATTTAACAGAATTATCTGCATTCCGTTTAGTATCTGCTTACGTACATATTAGTTTCGGAATTTTAATTTTACTTTCAGTCTCTGTCATTTAGTACTACTTTAAATCTCTTTCATTTTAATCTAAAGGGTTTTTTAGCCTTCGCTTCACAATCTTAGTCAAGGTCATTTAGTCATTTAGTTCTCTTGTGAGTTGGCTCCCTTCATTATAATTATTCTATACATCAGTACAACATATGCAAATTTGCTGACACCAACAACATTCTCTGAGGTATAAGTAGTGTTTTTATATATAAATCTTTGGCATATGCATGCAGCCAATAGGCAGCAATCTGTCCGATAGACTTCCCTTCCTCTGGTTTGTATGAGCTTGAGTGTATCTCAGATTGGAAGTTAATCTTTATTAATTTAACCCCTTACTTGACATCCTGTCCCTGCATTTATGTTAGCGTGTTTGTGTTGGTCAATATGATGTGGGTGTTGAGCAGTAGACTTGGCTGCTGTTTAGCATATGCCCGTCGATAGGAGTGAATGCTGGCCATAAATGTAATGGTAGCAGGCGTGGTGTTGGTTAGTACATGTGGAGCAGTAAGACTGCGTGTTTGCCAATAGTTGTGGGTGATGGTCAGTCACACAATGTATTGGTCAGTATGCGTAGGTTTTGGTTAGTAATTCATGGAAAGGGTAATTATTATTCCTTGAAAGCTATGCCAACATAAACCATCAATGATAAAGGGAAGGAAGGTGACCTGGTTATAACTAGGTTGGATACAGCGAATCTTCATCTAACATTACAAAAGGGTGGAACACGGTAGTTCATATTCTTGAGAAGTAATGGGTATAGAGATGGTCAATGATAGTTAATCATTAAATTAGATTTTTTGTGCGATGAATTGTTTGTCCTTTGTCCTTATAGCTGTATTATGTTTTCCCGTTTAGCGAGATCTGTGGAATTTTGCTGTAACGAAAGACTCAAGTGATTGCTCTTTTTTTGCAAATTCATGTGTCTCTTTTAGTCCTTGTGCTTGTCATGTTTAACAGCATAATGTATCATCCTTAATCATCCTTAATCATGATTTGCACAGTTAGGATCAAATAATCTGATATATTCGTTAAGCTTGAAACAAGGCTAGAAAGTGATCTTTATGTCAAACTCAGTCCAGTTTTTCGGTTCTGAACACAATCGTCTTAAATGACAACTCAACTGACCAAGTACGTAATAGGATTAGAAATAAAGATTAACAAATGATTAGAATTAATATTGTCGACTGTAGTGAGTTATATCACATATATGATCTCTGTCTGGAACTTTAAAAAATTTGTCCCTTACATAATGAAATAAATGTTATACGAAATCTACTTGTAAAATTCTTATAAGCATAACTCTCTCTCTCTCTCTCTCTCTCTCTCTCTCTCTCTCGGCAAGACAAAAGAAGACTTTATTACACTGTTTTGAGGCTGTATCTTAAATTATGTAACAGAAAAAGTGAAACCAGTAATTAAAGTAAAATCAACAAGAAATATATTTTTCTATAATATAATGAGAAAATCCAAGAGACACATTATTGTGAATTAAATCCCAAATAATCCTAAATGACATGTCACTAGTCCAAAAATATAGAATGTTCCGAATGAATTACAATGGTCTTGAATGTCTTTGTGTAACACAATGATCCGAACCAGAATATCTTTGAGTTCACAATAATCCAAAACAGTGTGCTGGGTCAAAAGCGAATGAGCTGTATTACTCGAAAAGTGAATGAGCACTTTAGTCATTCCAGTGAATTTAAATTTTAAATAAATAATTTCTCTTGACATATTTCTAAAGACAACTTTTAAATTCTGATCATAAATGGATTCCCTCTGACTGACCTAAAACTGGAATGAGCTATTTGTGTATAAAATCCCTGTTAATATACGTTTGACCTAGATGTGAGTCATTCCAGCGGAAAATTCCAATCTAATTGTGAACCAGACTGGGCCTAGAATGTTCTTAAGTCAATTTCTATATAAACATTTCATTTGCAATTTACAATCATACATGAATATAGTATACTATATCATACCATCATGCTAAACCGGAATTATACAAAATCGGAATACTCGATATATCAATCTGAAAATATTTGTCTAGAATCGTATATAACCTGTATTCATGTACTGGATGTATTTAAAAACCTTAGTACTGGAAATGTAATAGTGATGTATACAGTTTTGTCTTTCATCATGAAAGTAAGACCACGATATAATGAATTTCATCTCGTATTTTTTGAGACTGGCAGAGTGTACAATATTTGTCTTTATATAGAACATTAGCCCATCTACCGTTTTCAACAAAACAAATACCAGTGATGTTCAGGTAAAAGCCTAATTAAGCTTTCGTATGCATTTTATACCCCAAAAATATATCTTACCAAAAGCAAAAGTAGTTGTAAATAAGATATAATTAAGACCATTAGATGGCGTATTGATGTTAGCCGAACAAACTTTTGGCCATAGTTCTACATTCTTAACCATTTATCTGACACGAAACTTTGGTATCTCCATGCACAGGACCGTAGACTGCGATCACGGGCCCTTGGGTAAGAAACACCTGGGCCGCTCCTAGTTCTTGTTCAAGTAAAATTTTTCTTTAATAAAATTAAAAAAGTGTTGTTCTGTCCGGGACCCCTCACTTGCCCGGGCCCGGGGAAATATACCCGTTTGCCCCCCCCCCCTTGTCGACTCTGTCCATACTTGTCAAAACCCAGCATCATCTTATACAGATTCTTACTTCTAAAATCCAATTATCATAGTATGACTTGCCACAAAAATGTTTTTTTCTTTTTCATAGTAATAATCGTCGTTTGGAGCAAGAATGTATTCTACATATTTCTCGATACATTAGACAACATCGGAAGCGTCTATAGAGTCAATATCATCTAGCAAGTTGATGATACTGGAAGCTTCTCTTCTCCATTCATTATTTCTTGCAAGTTCTTTTGCTTGCATAGCATACATCTTGGCAAACTCACAACTGTCTAGCCTCATGTAGACTTCTAATCTCGCTACCATGAATAACATTTTCGTCCGTGCCTCAATCCCACTCCACACTTCAAGTCTTTCCACGAAATCGAGACAGTTTCCTGCAGATGTCACATCTTGATCATCGATAATTGCATGTGGTATTTGTTGTCCAAACAGACCAGTTCCAAGATGACAAAAGGCTTTCTTAATCAAGAGCATCCGTTTGTAGTCTTCACCGAATTCATCCTCATTGAAATTCGAAATGGCCAAATCGGTCCTCTTCAAAATATGTTTCTTCAAGTAAGATTCCGGGTTTTCTTCATATTTCTGAAAAAAAAGGAGATCGATTTCTATGTCAAACACTATTCCAGTCTCCATGCATGGTTGCGCTTGTGTAGCAAGCTGTTTGGCGATATCGAATTGCTTAAGCCCCGTATTTATGCTTTCCATTATGGCCAAAAACGAGCCATACCTTCATAAAATAAAAATAAGATAGTCTTTATTGAATCAAATTATTAACTTGTTGGCGCCAATATTTAATTGTTCTTTGCATATCTGAAACATCTGACAAGATGATTTATTTTATATTTCATAATGAGACATTGAAAATATATCAGTGGGAGAAAAATTATATCGGCAAAGTGGCGAAATCACTTTTGAAACTACTATCTTTAACCCTGGTTAGATAAATCACAGCCATTATGAATGCTAAAGTGGAGTGGGAAACAATTTGCATCGCAACTCGTGGCCACGCCTGTCACGCGTGACAAGATAATGTTTACACGTCACTCGTGAAATATTTCCTTGCATCTACTCAAAAAATGCAAATGTCCTCTATTTATCAGTGGGCAAGAGGAAATCTAAGGACGTCGAAAATAACCATGGAGCTAAAGAGCAAAATATAAAATTTCCATGGTGAATTGTTTTCTCTCTGACCAGGGGTAGAAAACGTTTCAGAAAGCACGGTTGCCCATTTGACAACCAGACTGAAAAGAACGGGTTGCCCAGTTAAAAATATGTGTCTATTTGTCCAATTTCAAAACTAAAAGTAAGTCCAATTTAGAAAATCGATGACACAATTATGCAAACTTAAGCATTTAATTTTTGGAACAATTATGTGCAATTGACTGATAATATGTCTGTTTTTATCATTCAATTTATGTCACAGTCTATATGTTATTGGTTTTGCAACAGAGGAAATATACTTATTGTAAACGAGTGTTGTTTTACTTTGAATTGGGCTGATGGGCAATGGAATTTTCAACCTATCTCTGACTGTTTTATATGTGATTTGATTTTAGCGATTCAGAATGACGTGGTTTCAAAATAATTCTCAAAATTTCTCCTAAAATTGAGATCTAGCGGTATCTTATTTATGATACGTCAAACAATATATTTTTCGGGGGTACAAACAGTGAAATGGATGCAAAATTAAATTTAAGTTTTAAAATATAACACATGGAAACCACTTTTCTTGATAACAGTCGGAGAATTCTTCAAATTTGTTTAAAGATTCAAAACACAAAGACAACAATGGCTGTCATAAAGAAACATATGAATGTAAATGGTATGCTAAATTTGTATGCAATCATGTTTAAGTTACATGCATGTAAAACAATACTTAACATTCCTTAACGGTAAAGACATTGACGTTTGTATGTAAGTTGTTCATCTCTTATATGAACAGTTTCGTTAATTCAACCCGACTCTCGCATGACTCCTTGAAATATCTGTTCAGAATTTCAAGAGAATTTGGTTGAGAGAGAACACATTTTTAAATATATAGTGAATTAATTTAATTTATGGACAGCAACATCTTTGACGCTGAATGTAAACAATTGTATTGTTACACGCACACGGGTATTTACTTGACCGAGCGGTTGTCAAACCCTGGCGCGATTCTCGCTAGAAGTCATAAGTTTACCCCGACTTTCCAATGACTTCCATTCGACTTCAGTTGTAAATTAGAAAGCCCGACGTGTCCATTCTATACCTAAATTTTCCTCTAATTAATGCAAGACCACGGATAAAACAAACTGTAAAATATATATCAACTGTACATCTGCATGTTTTATCTTCATTATGTTTCCGTACCGCCAACCGTTCACGCCTTAGAAAATATTCGAGTATCCTCTGACAATGGGAACTATTTTAACTCCGCCACCTTAGGCCAGTCAAAGTATGCTTTCCAGGCACATTTCGCCAATATAACTGCACCATATTCGCCCACATGGCGACATAAACGGTATCTGCCAAGTCCCTTCTTATTTATTCCCTTGTGTCATTTACCGGTTTCCTACCGTAAATACTGCCCTTGCAGTCACACCACCAATATACACCACTAGATTTTAATATGGACTATCTTACGACAGGGACTTTCATTCTTTTTTGGCCGGAATTCACTACTAGTGAACCATGGCGTAATGGAAACACACTAACACTTCACTCCGAGACGTTTGCTCCTAATAATTGGCTCATTATTTCTGGCTAGGACTATTTCCATGGCGCCGAATTCCAATAATCACACAAGTAATCACACAAATCTAAGAATTCCTTAAAACGGGGCGCTATAACCAAATGAGCATACTCCATATTTATTACATTATGTAGCGGCCAAGAAGAAGCACAAAACAGTTAAAGAGCTTCTCGGTGACTTAATTTTGAATATAGTCTTTCAAACTATATGTATTCTTGCAAGTATCTGATATGCTAGAGGTTTATATAATGTTACCATAGGGACCTACCATTTCATGTTTCACGCGGGAGGTGAAGGGTGGGGTTGAGTACGGGATTTTCTTTTCCGACAAGATTAGGAACAATAAGCCCTGATATCGCTAACCTTTGTTACAACCCTTAACAGCTGACCTTTTCACTAAGCAGGTTTATGCAAGAATTTACATATTTTACTATATCCTGAAGAAACATTTGTTCTAAAGATAATGACATAGTTAATATGCACAAAGTAAACCAATACATTGATTATATCAACCCAGTTACCAAGTTATACTAAAAATGGATGATAAATATATCCTCGCGATCTAGAGAGGTAACAAACTCAGCCATCAGGTTCAAATATCTCATTAATATAGTATATATATATATATATATATATATATATATATATATATATATATATATATATATATGACGTCTGATTGAAATCAAAACAAAAATATGGCTTTAAAAGTGTCGACATGTTCAGCCAATCAAATGCAAGATCACATCATTAATATGCGTGGATCTTGTTTACTTTTGATACCGTTCAGGATCTTCATGATATTCAAGTCCTTATCCCTATTTTGATGCTCAAAACAATTTCGAAAGTTTGACTTTCAAAGTGGTAATAAGTTCACCCAATCCGATACAAAATAACTTCATTAATATGCACGGCTCTTGCTCATTATCAAAATTGTCTTAGAGCTTGATGGTCATAGCATATATTCCAAACTTGCTCAAAGTCAGATCAGAAATACAACTTACAGGGTGGTCACAAACTCAGCATTTCAGAAGCAAGGTTACATGATTAATATGCTTGAATTTTGCTCATTATCGAAACAATCAAGATCTTGACTACATCAACCTTCATTTAAAGTTTAATTGAAATAAGATCCGAAATGTGGCTTTCAAAGGGTTAGCTATCTCATCTAATCAGATAGAATATTAACTAGTTATTATGCGACGATCTCGCTCACTGTCGAACACGTATGAGATCTTAATGATAGTATGTATTTCAAATTTGATCGAAATAATACAGTAATAAGGCCAAATGAGAAAACAAGCGACTTCTATCCAATGCTTCTATGAATTAATACATCACATGTTTAGTCAGAATCTAAAAGAATAATTACAAATAATCCTACAACCATTGTGTACGATGCTATCTGCTTTATTCGTGTGATTTTGTAGATTTAATCCGTTTGACAGCATTAGGCCGTCCTAAACCCAGCTAGTTACAAATACAATTATTTTTTGTTTGCCTACTAATGATAACTGTTCAAGAACATGACCCCATCTGTGGGGTGGGGTTGGGGAGAAGGACCACATAGAAATAAAGTCTCTTTTTGTCAATCAAACACAATAACTCAATGAATGATGAATTTCAGAATCCTCTCTGGGAAATAACTCATTTTGGTACCTTTAAATCGCCTATGAAAAATTTATTTTCTAGATGAAAATGCTCTTCAACTGGCCACGTGTCTGGTAAAGAGAAAAAAGCTACTCTCAGTGACCCACGTTTAGGCAATTCCCAGCGCCATCTTGTCATAAATATATTCCGTTCTACATGAAATTTATATCACAATCAACAATACAACAGCATTTACTAATAGAAGTATGTATCTGCACACTTTTGAATGGAGACTAATAAATTATATTCTTGTAAACAATAAAAAGGGCACATACCCACTAATATTTTAACATTATAGAAATCCAGTTTCGAGTACAAATTTCGCTTCATTTGCTATGTTAGATAGCCAGGCTTTTGGTCTACAAAAAAAAAAAAAAAAATCGAAAAGTGAAATATCACAAACTATCCAATGTTTTACTGCTGCAAGGGAGTCTAACGACACCTCACTATTGCGCAAAAAAAGCAACACCTGTGTGAGGCTGACCTGATGCTGAGGTTTCCCTTATTTACATGGATCTCAACAGTCGTTGTCAACTGAAGGCTTTTTAAACGCGCTAATGCCACAAACAATTTTTCGTTAATCAATTAATGGTCAGAAATTAACTAGGTTCTAATATTATGCTTGATGAATTTTCATTCCTTCACGTTTTTATGGTTTATCAGTTAGCTTTCCCAGTAGCAGATCGGTATTTTATGCCACGTACCACAAAACATGACACAAACAAATAACACAGCGTATCTCAAATTACCAAACAAATGTACGTAAGAACAATTGAAGAATTCATTTGTTCCGAAATTAGGGAGTGCCCATTTTACAAAACTATCCATACTACCATGCAATATCGTTAATACTGTACATTATGATGCATATTCCTAATAAATGGTTAATTACTCGGTTTGTGAAATATCTTCCCACATCGATTCCCAATAAGCAAATATAATCACTATAGTCTAAGAAAGCTATGAACGGAAATGTAGATATATAAATAGCATATACCCTTGGTATGTTCCAATACCTATAATTGTTTTACTCAAGAAAGAGACAGAAATTTACCGCCGTGTCCTTGAAGTAGGTACAGTGGCGTCACTCGGGTTGGTGTCACCCAGTGCGGTAGCTCATGGTGTCACCCCCATGGTCCTCCTTCCGTAACAGACCATACAGAATCCTTAGTAATGTCATTTTGGTGTCACCTCCTCTGATGGTGTCACCCGGTGCAGTCCTCACCCCCCGCATCCCCCTAGCGACGCCACTGCTGTGCCTGCTAGTCATGTATTTAACTATGATCGGTTATCCGCTTATGAAATCCGACTAGACCGAGCAGTGTGTGCTCTGTAAAATTTGCAATTTTTCATTTTGGTGTCACCCCTCTGAGATGGTGTCACCCGGTGCGGTCCGCACCCCCCTAGCGACGCCACTGAGTAGGTAAACGATACTGGCGTTTTCTAATTGCGTTTCACCATACTCTCAAATGAGTCTGGAACTAATGTTTTCTCGAGGTTTCCCGACTACAAATGCAGCGCACCTAGCGATGGAATTTCAAAGACGTTATTTAAAAAAAAAAACAATTTTGTCGCTATATTTTAAGGTTCCAGCTGTATATCTCATACATACATACATACATACATACTATTTGTTATTATTATTGTTATTAATATCATTACAGCTTTTATTTTTTTATAAATATTTATCGTTCTCAAGATCTCTCTCTCTCTCTCTCTCTCTTCTTGCCTTGGTGTGATGCTACTTTCAACGCATGCGTCAGCAATTTATAAATAAGGTCATTAATAGATGTATACATAGATGTTCTGTTCTGACAGGGTTTATTACTAAACAGTGAGTGCTCTGAAGGATTTAACGCCATGGGTCAAAAGCAGAGGGTTTTTAGTTACCATCCGCATACCCAGGTCAGTCGAAATAAATTTATGAATTACTAGCGAGCGTCCAATAAATCAGAAATATTGGGAAGGTTAACACATCGTAAAATTTCAGTATGGAATACAGACCGAAAACAACACCGTAACAATTTTCAGATAATTTAATAAAATTACTGTCCTTAACTGAAAAACAAAGGATATTGCTATGAATTTCAGCCTTTTTTTCATCCTTAATCATTAACATAACTAGATATTGTTCAGCTGATATGCGCATGAATTTCGCAGTTTTTGAACGTCACAACGCGCCCGAACCAACAGTCACTCATTTTCACAACGATCACTGTTAGTAACATGCATTTTTAGATGCAGCCACAAATTATTGAATTTACATCACGTGATTTTACAAGAGCTGAATGACCGAAAGTTTATATCTTAAGTCAGGCTAAAGGCTGTGTGAGAGGCTCCAATGGGGGCTTGCCATGGGAATCAAATCATTATTTTGACAGTTTTGTTTTTTTTTACAACGGGTTTGGACAAATTGATGGAATTTGATGATAAAGTTTTGTTACAGAGGATGTCACTCATTTCCTTTTGAGTGTCTGGTAAGGCTACGGCACAGTAGTTCACCGCGAAACGTCGAGGAAAACGTAGTTCTAGCCTAGTGTGAGCGGATGGTGATACAGAATCGGAAAAAAGAGAGTATCGTTTTTCGACTTGTAGGTGATGATCATAAATTCTGGATCTTTGTTGTTGTGTGGGTTAACGCCATTTTTCAGCACACGATAGGCTATACATAGCAGCCAGTATTAATGGTGGAGAAAGAACCTAGGAAAACCACGGAAAGAAACACCGACCCACGAGAAGCTTCTGGCAAAGCTTTCTCACATACTAGTCCTACAGGTAAGACCCGACGCTGATATTTATGTTTTGGGCGTCAGGGTCTTACTGCCTAACTAACAGCGCTGTGTAGTGTTTTGATGTCGACTAACATCGTAAAGAAAGTCAAATTTTCAGGAATATCTCACACAACTGGCAGCTAAAATAACGGCGCTTTTCTACAAAGTAAGGTAATAATGTTTTAGTCAGACTTTACTTACTCTGACGTCTTTTCTCTAATAAATTCAAATTCTCACAAAAGAAATGGACCAGTTTTCAAGTTTCGTTGGCCTACATTTCAGTTGACTGGCAAGGGATGAAAGCCGGGAATGCCGAAATCAGTTTAAGTGGAAATATTATTCTTTAACGAAAAGAATAAAAATATAAAATGCTTACTATAACTGTAAAGCAACGTTTCGTTTCGTTCAAGAAACATATCCGCCACATGAACCTACTTAAACATACTTCGGCATACCTCGACTACCGTCGCATTGCAACAAATTAAAATGTATGTCAACGGAACATGAAAAGGCGTCCATTTGCTAATGTTATATTTTCATTCCGCCAGGATAAAGAGAGCACAGTAAGTATATTAATTACACATAAATTAGTGGAAACGTGTCGATATATGCTGCCAGACGTGTGAGATATTCCTGAAACTTTGACAACTCATTCCGATGTCAACGACATCGGAACACACTTTACAAGGCCGTCATTTGGAGGGTAAGACATAGCACCTAAACAAAATCAACATGTGCTATGACTTACATGTAGGACTATCTCACATACCAACATTGGCCGAATCCAAGACTCAAGCCCAGAGGTGAGATGGCAGTGATCCGTAACGGAGAGCGCTTTAGACCACTCGGCCACTCGGGGCCCCTTTTGGATCTTTCTTTAGTAAAACAATATTGATAGGTGTATAATAACAAGTTTGATCAAAATAAAATCAGAAATACGGCCTAAAGAGTGCTATCAAGCCCAGGCAATCTACTTAATATCACCACATTAGTATGTGTTGATCTCAGGTCAAATGACCTTGCGACAAGTTGAGCTAAAATTTATAAGTCATTGTCTTTTCCAGGGGCCAGGATGCAAAAAAAAAAACAAAGACACTTAAAAGAAAAAGGAGTTGAAAGAATTACCTGGTAAGAAATGTCGTATTCCTAACCGTGGGATTTGTTGTATATGGAATTCAATTCTTCATGGATTGGAAAACGTCACTTTGGTAGAGCGTGACGTGATACTTTATTCGCCTCGCCTCAATTTCGGCATCCAAAACAATAAATCGTACGTTTGCTTGCTTCATTTCATCTGTTGCTTTGATAGTGCATTTGAAATTATGCATGCAACGTCTTTTGCGATTCTTTTCAGTTTACACGTCTGAAGGCATCAATGTTACCGTCGTGTGATAGTGAGCAAGTGCTGCCTTTCGCTTTCTGTATATATTGTCCATTATTATTTTCACAACCGATATGAACAATGTCTCCTTTTCTTGCCTTTGTGTCACATATTCCTCCTTTAAACTTGTGTGTTTTCCCTTCAAGCTGTCAACCAGAAATGGGTAGGCTTTTTTATATATCTCAATGCATTTTAAATGTTGGAAATGAATATTTATCTACAACGTAGTGCAAGCAAATTTGACAAGCCTCTACTGTGCGAATTCAATCTCGACACAACTCTTTGAGCTGCTCGTTAGAGAAGTAATTTTTCTCATACAGGTAGGGTTCAATATATTTCGGATCCAAATCACTTATTAGAGTTGTATTCAGTTCCCGTACGGCTTGCTTCTCAAGACTATCCATGTTCATTCCTCCATAAAGACATCACGTTTTCTTGCTAATAAATGTAATAGCAACCCATGTATAAAATCCTTTCAAATTTTGAAGCAATATAGCAAATTACCGACTTAAAGAGAGCTGAAAAAACATTAAACTTATACATTCTTGCACTAGAAAACCCTATAGTATGTATGATGTACATGTAAAACTATTGCTGAACGTTTTCATGTTAGTACGAAATCAGATCACCTCGTTCTCTTGAATTTATACAAATATATGTTGCGAAAATCTATTTTCATTAACACATAATGTTGTCATTGACAATCTTTTATGTACAACTTGTGACGCATAACGATACTAAACATAGTTATAAAAGTTTAACCAAGCGAAAATTCCCCTTGTCAAAGGTTTCGATTCAACCGCAGTTTTGGAAACAAACCAAGCTGTACAAATGCGTACCAAATCGATAGTATATGTTATTTACTGGCAACACTCTGTACGTTCTATTATAATTTATGAATGTATGGCTTGAACACAACCTGGGTTTTGTCTAGGCTCTGTACATCATGTAGATAGTATTAGTTAATATAACATTTATAATTTTTTTTTATTTTTGATTTAATACATTAATACTTAACTGTGACGCAGTCTTTTAATTTTCCTTAATTCAGGACATTAATATACGACCTCAGTGTGAATTTTAATTGAATTATATGCGTGTAGATTTTTACCAGGCGTATAATTTTAATGACTTCGCTTCGTACACGAATGTAAGTAACACGAGTGTGAGTACCGTTGAATTAAATAATTAATAAGCTAACCAAGTAATGTAGGGGGTTGGGGTTGGAGGGTGCTTTTGGTGAGCTGTTTTGGTCATTTTTTTCACGATGTTACTTTTGGTGAGTTTTGGTCAATGTTTTTTTTAAATTAGATTTAAAGACACTTATAGCACATTATTGTGCTAAATCATGCCGTGAAAATGGGACTTAAGTACCTTCCTCAAGGACACAGAGGCAGTAGACCAAAACTGTTCTGAGTGGGTATCAAACTTGTCTCCATTGCATTGAGAGTCCAAACGTTCTACCAACTGAGATACCACGGGTCTCTCCTGGTCAAACGAACTCTGCCGATACGTACATTCACACGATAGACTTACAACTTACTCAGCCCGTTTGTTACAATACAATATATTACGGCTGAAACAAATGTTCATAGACATAGCGTATAAATCTGAAACGAAATGACTTATATCAATCAAACTTCGCCATTTGTAATGTTCATCTTTCAGAACAAATTTTATTTTAAAAAATCTTTTTCCAGATTGCAATTAATTTCGGCTGCTAACGTATCAATGAAATGACTCTTGAGAGCATATCTACAATTTTGGAGTTACTTCCCTTATGTTTTGGACTAGGGTGCAACTCTTGGTATTTTTGTACAACGAAGACGAATGCTTGGCTTAAACGGCACGTTTAGCACCTTTTTGGCTATAAGATTACGCGCAAAATGGGAGCTAAGTGCCGCTCCCAATGCAGTTGTAAGGTATAAGTGGGCAGGTATCTCAACTAGCTGATGAGTAATCGTGTATAGCATGGCCACTCTAGACGTTTCCTTTATTATTTCAGGCTTCCTCATCACAGGTCATTGACCAATGATGTTACACTGCTAATACGCAGATAGTCATGTTTAGCAAAATCGATTGGCCGTCTCTAGAGTCTGGATGTTTGTGATGTCGCCTTCAGTATGTTGGGCCGAAGTAAAGGAGGCATATTCAAGCATGGGTATAACAAGGGTGTAATTGGCTTGTTCCTTAGTCTGTGGAGGGCTGAATTTTATGGTACGCCTTAAGAACATATTACGATTCTATGGTCCTAAGCTCCGTAAAAGAAAAGAGCGAAAACCAACACGTTTTGTAAATTCAATAAATAATGTATTTCCCATGGATACAAAGATAAAATTTAAAAAGAACTTACAGTAATGCGAATTAAATCCCAAAATAGTCCAAATAGTTATATCACCAGTTCATATGAATAAAGTCCTAATTAAATTTTAGTGGTGTTCGAGATAAGATTCAACGCTGAAGGTGTTGATATGCCTGTAGTGGCCTATGACGTGGTGATGTGACAACAGTCTTTTGATGAATCACAATAATATAATCCAAGATGTCCTTGTTTGAATTCACCATAATTCCCAGTTATTGTTCGTGTACAATAATCTTATATAAGAACACATTGTATTACTGGCGATCGCGAGGGTGTGTCTATAGATGGTGTAGTTGACAATAATTGACTGGTGCTTCTTATCCATCCTTGAAACATCATATTTATCTGGATTGAAAGGCAACTACCATTTGGACTTCCACTCCCGGAGATTGTCAAAGACCTTCTGAATGGTAATACAATTCTCAATGGAACGGAATATTCTGTTCAAGAGGCAATCATCAGGAAATTGTCTGCCTATAGATAATGTACACTCTCTCATATTACTGATATATGTCTGTAATGGGAGAAGACCTAAAATGTGCCTTGGGGAATACCTGATTCGGCAGGTGAAGATTTGGACTAGATATCATCAGAACGACGTATAATGTACGGTTGGAGAGAAAGCCCTCAATCCAGCTAAGCATGTTGTTTCTTAAACCATTGTAATTAAGCTTCTTTAAGAGCCGTTGATGTGGTACTCTGTCAAAGGCCCTGGAGAAATTCAATAAGACAGCATATATCCAAGCCTTTGCTTGGTTATGTACGGAGTGTGCCACATGGTTTTTATTCTGAACACCGTTTTGCCAGTAGTTAAGTATGTTGTAATGTTCAAAGTGTGACATGATAGGGGTATGTATGATGTGTTCCACTGTCTTACATATGGAAGTCTGGTATATCAGCCAGTAGTTTGCTGATTTGAAAGAGTTTTCATTCTTGAGAATTAGTGTCACGAGGGTGGTTGTCTAACCGTTTGGAATCTTAGCACTATCTTGGGAGATTTTGAAGAGCCTCGTACGGTCATGTTATAATTTTGTGACAGCTTATATCAGTATAATTTGCCAGGAATTTAGTTCTTTGCTAGTTGCTTTTGTTTTTGCTAGCTGCTTTTGTTTTTGATGTTACGAAGCAGCTTTATAACTCCTTTTTTCACTGACAACAAAATGAGGCATGGTTGTTGCATTGCTAGTTTCAGGGTCTGGTTAAATGGTTATGTCCTTGGTGAACTCTGGGCCAAGTTGATGATTTAATATGTATGGTTTGTTGGTGCAGTGCAAAAGGTGAGACCCTCTTTGTCAAGGAATACCAGTGCAGTTCTTCCTTTTCACCTTAATGAAATTCCAACCTTTTTGCTTTGATTGGTTACTCCTCATCATGTTACTGATGTACGTATTATGGGCCTTACGGCACATTTTCATGTTTGTCTTTTTATTCCCTAATACCTTAACTACCAATCAGCTTACTTAGATGATTTGGCTTGCATAAGCCATCGACGTTTCAACTGAGTAATTCTGCTGTTACCTCAGCTTATCTGGCTATAGCGCGCGTTGGGAGTTCATCCGAAAGAGAACGTTTTCTTTAATAATAAGAGAGATACTGTGTGTGTGTGTGTGTGTGTGTGTGTGTGTGTGTGATGGATTTATAACGTAGCTTTAACATTTTTCAGTCATATCGCGACGGTGTCTGCAGCGTGGCAGTTTGTAGTGATGTCTAGCACTGAGGCATCATGCCGCAGACTTGTGGCATCATGTCCCACCCAGTCATATTATCCTGACACTAGGCCGACTAGTCCTAACACTAACCTCTTAATGTTGAGTGCCAAGCGAGGCAGCTTCTAGTTTCCATTTTTTAAGTCTTTGGTATGACTCAGCCAGGGTCGAACTTGCGAACTACCGCCTACGAGGCGGACGCTCTACCGAAGCGGTTTGAAGTAATAGGATGACATGAGTCGATGAAAAATGTCGATGTATTGTTGATGTTGCTAGACGATGTAAATGTCGATGTAAATGTATCAAGAATTGGCTGTGATAGTTTGGCGCATTAATGTTTGATAATGTAGATTTTATTTAGCATACAGAGCTTTATTTTAGATGGCTTCCTTCTTAGCGCGCGGACATTAGAATCTTTGAAGTTGGATTAGTGGTCACTAATGACTGGACAGTATTTATTCCCAAGCTATGAACAACTTATGAGGAAGAAGTCCAAGGTACTGTTATCTCTGGATGGGGTTTGGTTCAGAACTAACTCGCTTTTCATATGGAGGAAGAGTTCATTGACAGGCTTTCTACACCGATGACCGGTACTAGCGTTGCTCAACCAATTTATAACTGGGAGATTACGTAACCAGCTATCAAGGTGACAGCGTCCTGGAACTTGATGCATACTTACCGTATTAATGAAGTCCGAAGTGTCTTCAATGTTATTATTAGTAAGACGGTACAATGAGCCAACAAACATGGTTTGAGAACTCCTCTCTATGAGAAGCATCAACTTAATACCTATGGGACCTTGGTACCTCTCCAGTAGTTGCAGATGAGTGGCTTTGTTGAACTAAGGAAGTTGTCCGACTGACTTGCACACTTTTACAGATAAACGAGATTAAAGGAAATGTGAATATATTATGTCAGTACTTTATGATGTATGCCAATCTCTCATTGTTCTCATTTCAGAAGACAAGACGCACGTGCCAACGACAGTTATTCTCTAGGTCTTGAAATTGATATCATCGAGATGTAAATTTATATTCCCGATGAAATACTGTAAAGTCGCTAATCGCACTTATACGATACCAAAGTCAAAAAAAAGCTTTCTCAAGAATTACAGTCCTTTGCGGGCATCTCTTACTTTCTGTGCATGGATCATCCCTGCATTGTATTCATTCAAATGTTGTTGTGTTTCTTTTTACGGCAGCTGGGAAAAAGCCATAACACCGCACCAGAGTTCAAAAGATGCATCATCGTTATTAGAAGCTTTCAGTGTTGTTTGGTATATATAGAATGGGTTAATAGTGAGCAGATACGGATGTTTACAGATTTGGCTGGGATCAAATATCTTGGGGCGAGAGCAATGCGTCTTTCTAATAATATAACCATTTAGAAATTGGTCCCTGTAATCTTAGAAGTAAGTCATTGTTTGGGGTACACGCCCTTGTCACAGTAAAAGTGGTTATTAATTTCGATAGCAAAGTCCTGATTAATGTCATAAACGAAAGGAACTCCAAGTCTGAAAGAGACAAGTCTCTTGTATGTCCTTTTGGTACTGTAACTTTCATATAAACAACAGTCGGACAATTGCTACGCACATTCAGGCAAAATATTTAAAAAAATGCTGAATCTGTTTCACAGTTGTAGTGGGATACATACTGAATTCTATCCTATCAATAGATCAGCATCTTTAATTAATTTCACTGAAGTTTATACGGGTTTACAACAGAAATCAGATTCGTGACGATATTAAGTGAACAGAAATATTATTTGAATTTTGTTTTATGAATTTGAGACAAATTTACGATTCCACAGCCTTTGCCACCACCATTACTTCATATTATTAATTACTTGATTAGTTGCTTTCGAAGAAAGGTCGGGTCAAATAGAATTGAACTGAATTTCTTGAAGATGTCAGATCCAGTAAATAAAGTTACATTACAATAGCCTGTAATGGAATAATAAAGATTTAAATCTACACAAACAGACAATTAAATTAAATCAAATATAAATTAAATCAAATATGCATATTTATAACAATAAAGCTTTCTTTTACCATAGATTAATTATATATGACGTTGTTTTGGTTTTTATATATAAAAGAACATAAGAAGAACTCTTATGAATTATACAAAGTATACATAAAATAAAACATTTCTATACACGGGAAAGTGCATCTGCTATTAAATTTTCTTTTAACTTGATGTACCTGATGTCAATATTATAGTTATTTCTGTAACAACAAACTTTACCCTAGTAGTCTTTGATTTTTATTTTTCATCTTGCCGATGAAAGTAAGTGGGTTGTGATCACTAAACACAATAATCGAAGAAGAGAATGATGTAATGTAAACTTCAAAATGTTGTAATATCAATATCAAAGCCAAACATTCCTTCTCGATCGTTGCGTAATTTCTTTGGTGCTTATTTAACTTCTTAGAAAAATAGCACACTGGATGATCAAAACAGTTTTCGTCTTCTTAAATTTATCAGTGCTCCATCCCCAGCATCACTTGCATAACAGACAGTTTAAATGATTGGCTGAAATTCAGAGCTGTAAGAACTGGCGCGCTTTTAAGTATGAATTTTAACTTGTCAAAAGCCTCCTGACATTTTTCAATCCAAACAAACTTGTGTTTCTTGCTCAATAAATTTGTCAGCGTTCAGCAGTTATGGAAAAATAGGAACAAAATTTCCGATAGTATCCAGCCATACCTACAGGCACAGGGAATTCAGAGATAGCCGTGACCTTAGCATATATAGGTTTAACTTGTCCATGTCCCACTATATGTCCTAGAAATGTTACACAAACACGGCAGAACTCACTTTTGGATAAATTAATTGTCAAACTTGCATCACTGAGTCTGTCAAAGAATTTCCGAATTTTCTCTTAAGGTTCTTTCCAGATGTCGTTGTAAATGATGACATCATCGATGTAAGCATCACAATTATCTAGAGCAGAGGTAATCATATTCATTAGTCGTTGAAAAGTACTTGACGAACCCTTCATCCCAAGCGGCATCACTTTATATTGATATAGTCCATCTGGAGTCACGAATGCCGAAATTGCCTTTGCTCATTGCGTCAGTGGAATTTGCCAAAATCCCCTCACAAGGTCAAATTTGGTGACATATTTGGCATTTTCGATTTTATCAATGCAACCGATTCTTGGTAATGGAAATGAATCTGTTTTTGTCGATCTGTTCACCTTCCTGTAATCAGTGCACATACGGAAACTTTTATCTGGTTTCGGAACAGGAATACATGGTGAACTCGAGTCATTTTACTGGATTCAATGAAATCATTCTCCAGCAAATACTGCATTTCTTTTTCCAAGTATTCCTGTTTGAGAGGGTTCATCCTGTATGTGTGTTGTTTCAAGGTTTGGAATTTACAATTTCAACGTCATGACAAATGTATTTTTTTTTGTTCTTGTAGAAACATCTGGAAATGAGTGCTCATATTCAAATAATAACTGTTCAAGCTCATCCCTTTCTTGGTATTGCAAATGTGAAAGTCTCTTGTCCAGATCATTCATAATTTCTGAACTCCAAAGGTTTGACGCTCCAAAATCACTAGAGTCGGATGATATTCCTACACTTAAATCTTCACTAAGTGGGACAGGTACAAATAAATTTATTGCATGTTTAACCTGGCTATCTTTCTTAATATACTAGTGCTCTTTTAATTTATTTTGATCCCGGGATTACTATCATCATAAAATAACTCATCGTTTTCCTCTTAACTTTGTAAGGGCCGTAATATCTAAACTGAAGAAATATGAAGAATGAGCAAGAGAGACAGAACTCTGTTACCAGACTCAAAAGCTCTCTCCACTGAAGTTCTGTCAAACCATAATTTCACTTTTGACTTGAATTGCTAAATGCCAAATTCAAGCGTAATTAGCTGGAAAATTCCAGACCTAAAATGTGATCCTTGATCAGATTGGACAGATTTGGGAAGACCAAATTTAGTTTGTTTTTTTTTTTTTAAAAAATCTTTATCAAAGCTTTACTATTGTTTTAGATTTAATATTCTTCAAATGAATTGCCTCTGGAAGCCTTGTTGACGCACACATTATGGGCAACAACTATTGGTTACCTGACTTGTTCTTAGGTAAGGGACCAATACAATCTACCATAATTCTGCTAAATGGTTCGTCAAAGGCAGGAATATGTTGTAGATGAGACTTAGGTATCTTCTGATTGGGTTTTCCTAACATTTGACAAATATGACAAGATCAACAGTATTTACAAACATGACTTTTATTTTTTGGCCAATAGAAGTGAGTCATGATCTTGTGATACGTCTTATTAATCCCTTAATGACCAGCCAAATGAGTTTCATGGGTCAGACTAAGTATTTTATGTCTGTACAATTTTGGAACTACAATTTGATAGTTCACTGACCACTCGTCACCAGAGGGTACATTGGGAGGCCTCCATTTTCTCATAAGCATTCCAGTTTTAATTAAATAATAGACATGTACTTCAGTGGCTTCAGTTTCACTAATGGCCCTTTGAAACAAACAGGAGATCTTATGATCTTTTTTCCTGTTCGACGACAAGTGATTGTCATTTATCACCCTGTTTAGAATAAAGAGAATGAGTAGTTAAAAGAGGATCACTGTGATCAATATCTTGTGATTGATCCAAACAAGGAGTGAAATTGACTTCATCAAAAGCCTGACCAATACATGTGTCAGCTAAAGGAATATTTTCCTGATCAACATCATTCTCAAGAGCTTTCTTTGCCATAGATCTAGTAACTGCACAAGATGGGCATAAATCAGGGAATTCCTTTTCAATTGAATCGACATTCTGGTCCAAACAAGGCTTGTCAGTTACAAGTGGATTAACCACAACCTTATCTCCAGCTAGGTCGTTGTCTAGTAATAAATGAATGCCCTCAACGGGTAAAACAGACACTGTTCCAACTGTCACGGGTCCTGACACTAAGTCTGATGACAAATTTACACAATGGAGAGGAACATTAACAAAGTGGCACTCTACTCCCTGAATAAGAACACTCTCATTCATTCGAAAAAGACTTCTCAGAAAAAAGGCAAAGTACCTGACAATAAAAGACTCTGAAAAACTCCTGTGTCCCTTAAATATTGATATAGAACCCTCCGACATGAACGGTTCATAATTATCCATAATAAAATCAGACTGGGGTTCATTAGACCCAACAAACGTATTGCTTTCAATACATGACCGTGACCTTGACCTTGACCTCTTAGAAATAAGATCATTTGGAATAAGTCTGCCTTGATTATGATGCTTATTTTTCATTTTGTAGCAATCAGAAACAACTCGTCCTTTCTTCTTGCAATAGGTACACGTAGGAAGAGACAAGGATTTTTGATTAAGCTTATCAGAAGCTTGATCTTTAAAAGTTATGCCAGATTGAAATTTAGAAGAGTTTTATTAGGCTGAAATTCTTTTCTACCAGAAGACTGCTGAGTGGAAGTGTTTCCTATAAAAGGAACTTAATGAGCTAAAGAATACTCGTCAGCAGTACGAGCAGCATTTTCCAAGGTTTCTACCTTATGCTTAATATGATAAGTCTTAATGTCACTATGGACACAGTTCTTAAACTCTTTAAGTAATACAAGTTGTTTGAGACTTTCATAATCTTGATCAACTTTCTTGGCTAAGCACCACCTATCAAAAAACTTCTCTTTTTCTCTTGCAAATTCGCCATGAGTTTGTCCAGCTTCTCTTTTATATATCTGAATTTTTGCCGATAAGACTCAGGGACTAACTCATAGCCTTTTAAGAAACATTCCTTAACCACATCATAGGCAGCACTTTGCTGTAGTGACAGTGAATGGTAAATATCACTTGCTTTAACAGTAAGTACACATTGTAATAGTAGAGTACAATACTCCCTTAGCCATTTCAAATATTCCGCATTTTTTTCAAAACGAGGAAAATATTTGTTTGCTTCTTTCTCTTTAAAAGTAGGCATTAACCTAATATTCTTTGTAACATCAAAACCTGAATTTTTATATGCAGTGGGAAAGTGCATTTCACTTGCCAGTTCTATTTCTTGTATTCTAAATTGATATTCCCTCCCTTCATTTTCTCTTTGCATTTGCATAAGCCTATCTTGTTTTCCTTTCTAAAATTGTATTTGTCTTACATCTTTATCTTTCTGAAACTGCATTTGTCTTTCATCTTTCTCTTTCTGAAACTGCATTTATCTTTCTTCCTTTTTCTTTCCATTTGTATCATTTCTATCTGAAACTGAACATATCTTATCTCTGTATCCAACTTTGTAGCTGGACTTCTATTTTCAAAATGTCCAACCACTCCTAGGTACAATTCTAAAAATTCTCTACTTTTGATGTTATTGTATATATAAAAAAATCTTGCTGATTTCACTAAAAGTTTCTAAAAAATAAAATAATACTCGGGATTTAAAAACTTTCAAAAACTAGAGGAATTTAAATTTCAAAAGACAAAGTTTTCTTAAATATTTTAGCCAAAAGTCATATATCGCATGGACGAGCAACCCAGTTTTCTTTACAAAACGTAACAAGAAAAAAGTGAAGACAACAAGCTTTGTAAAATTTTGCAAATAATTTATTTTCACTGAAAAACAAGTCAAAATTGAGAAAAAGAAACTTACGGTTTTACGAATCAAATCCAAAAATAATCCAGGAATTAAAATATAGAAGTCCTAGTAATAAAATGTCCTAATGAAACTGAGTTCGAATCCTGGTGAAATTCAAAATGGAAGGCGATGACGTATGCTATGATCAGCGTCGTACTGATGTGTCAACAGTTCTTTGTTGAATCACCGAAAATAATATTCCAGTGTTTAAATTCGGTGTAAATTTCGATAACTGTCCTAGTCCAAGAATTAATTAAGAGTACAAGTTTTTTTTTCAGGGAAAAATAATCTCTTGGAATCCAAATAATTTGAAGAAAACAAAATAATTAACAAAAAAAACTGGTCACAACATAAAACACCTGGACGTCTCAAATAATAAGGCAAGTAATGACTATTCTTTCTCAAAACATGAATAATAAATCTAGCTACGGCGCAAAACAGATGCCCGGATGTGTGTCAATCCTCTGCAAAAACCTAACTGGTACATGTTTATTTTTATCACGTACTCCAAGTATGGCTTCGATTTCACTTTATCAATCTTACCCGAGAAAGAATTTTTTAAAAATTAAGGAAATGTTGTTTACTTAAACTCTTACTGATTCTGAATCAAGGTCAGGAACTAGGTGAACATTAGATAAAAAGTTTCTATTATTAGTTGTTTATGAAAAACTGTCAGGTCAAATCGAACTAAACTGAATTTCTGGAAAATGTCAATTCCAGTAAATAAAGTTACATTACAATAGTATGTAATGAAATAGAAAATGTTAAAACTAACAATCAAATAAATTAAATAAAATATAAATTAAATCAAATATACATAACTCTCTCTCTCTCTCTTTATATATATATATATATATATATATATATATATATATATATATATATATATATATATATATATATATATATATATATATATATACTGTGTGTATTATATGTTACACAGATGGTTTCTTTTTCCGTGATAATATATTATATATATATACTGCAGTAAGGTTCTAAAATAATATATTATCACGGAAAAGGAAACAATCTGTGTAACATATAATACATCCAGTGTCGTCGCGAACAGTAGAACACATTCTCACACAAAAGAAGTCTTTGAAGAATAAGGCATAGCCGCGATGAATAACGATGTTGTTGTAGTGGTGATTTCGATATAATGTTGTTGTAGTGGTGATTTCGGTCTAATATAATAAATTCTCATAAAGGAAAATCTCCTTAGAATATAGTCGCGATCAAGAACAGTGGTACGGTAGACGTATTTGTGGTGTATTGGGGCCCATTAAAGGAATTTTACGGGTTTATGCGGGTTACACTCGAGTGCATAGATCATAAACTTCCGGATTTGGAACCGTAATTGAGATGCCGGAGTAGTGTGACAGTAGCGGTTTGTTTGGCTACTGATCTAGGTCACAGTCTTCTATATCCCATGACTTTCCTCTCACACCATGCTATAGTAATTGTGTATTGGGGGGGGGGGGGGCGAGGTTGCAAACGTATGCGCGGCCATTTTTACAGACATTCAATTCAATATATATTTCACAAAGTGATTAGAGAGCTCTTCAAATAAATTATACAGCTCTACAATTTAATTCGCGAACTCTGTATGTCAATTAAAGATCTCTGTATAAAAATTTGAAGCCTCTCTAATTCAGTTATTGACCTCAGTAATGTTCCACATTTGTGGTACCACAGTAATAGAATTAAAGACCTCTGTAATGGATATAGAGACCACATAAGTAGAATTAGTGACCTCTGTAAGAGAAATATAGACCTCTCTAATTCATGTATTGCCCGCGATATTTTTTTCTTCTGATTTGCAGTCCACTGTAACAAATTTAGAGACCTGTATCACAGAGAACTATCTAATTCAAACCCTCTCTCTCTCTCTCTCTCTCTCTTAATTCGATAGTCCTCGAAGTTGTCGGTGTATAACAATTCCTCCCTCCACATTATCGGGAAGATATGTATATTTCTCGTGAATGTGTCAGTTGCTAAAAAATGTCCAAGTTTGTTAGTCATTGTTGGCTGGCGAATGAACCTGTGGAATGTGAACATCTAGCCTCATTTAGTGAAGTATGTTGGTACAGTTAGAAGATCTACAACCCAGAAAACAAATCCTTTGAAGTACCAAGTGGAGCAGTGAAAGACAAGGCGGCCCCAGCAAAGATACAATTCATCATATAACCGGCTGGTTACGTGAAGCCACTTTGGCTTCTTACCAAACAGACAAACCAATGTTTTGCTTTCTAGACAGCGATCTGTTAGGATATGTTACGAGGTTTATTGAGGAAATATTGGTTTCTCATTTTCTAAAGCATGGTTTGCTTTCAGCTTTTACAACATCTGTAAAAGCTTGTGAGGTATGATGTTGGAAATATTCTTCAGTGGACCCCTTTGAATTACAAAATAATTTCCTCTTCGGCGGTGGGCCCCTTGACCGTTGTGGGCCCCCGGAATGGTGTCCTAGTTGTTCCACACTGTCTGCGGCCCTGTTCGAACCAGGCGGTGATATATCAGTGATCGGTAAAGGCAAACGCTTTAGACCACTCAGCCACCCATAACCCAGACGACGGCTATAATCAACCATTACTGAAGGAATGAGCTAAGTTTACTAAGGCTGTTGAAACATAATCACCCGCTAGTGAAGAAATGAGGCAGGTTTATTATGCTCTGGAACATGATCAAACAATACTGACGGAATGAAGCAGGTTACAAATGCTCTGGAATATAATCAACCGTCACTGAAAGAATGAGCCAAGTTTATTATGCTCGGTGTAAAGGTGCAACATTTTTAGATGTTTTCGCAGTACATTCTGTCGTGGTCAGCGTGATACTTAACCATTAATATTGACGCATGGGCTATGCTCGTAATCAATCGGTAACTTGCGGTAGTAAACCTATCTTGTTTATGGGCATGAGTAACTTGTAATTAGAGTCCGTACCGGACAACACTGAGAAATGTAGAAGAGAGTGATGTTAACTTAGGGTCAAACAGCAGAAAATGATAATGTTGAGACAAGCCAGAGAGAACTTTTGGAAATCTTGGAACATTTGAAATAGATGACATGAAATGAAATTGTCCAGGAATAGTTTTTAATAAAGGCGGACTAGAGAAAATTATTCTGACTTCGATTGGAGTGTTAAAATTTTGGCGGCATGAGAATGTTAATCCTGATTAGCTAAGCTAAAGGAGAGAATGTGTTTCCCAGACGAAATTCAATGTTTTAAGTAATTTCATTTGCACAATTCGGCAGTCCAAGTTTCCTGCCGAAAGGGAAGTCTAAGGGACTCCTAGGAAATGAACAAGTACTTTTTCTCGGAACCAGAGAGAGATTCCGATGCATAGAAAGAGCAAGTCTCGAAAAGGTACATAGGTATTGTCTCAACTGTATACAATATGTTCATTGATGTAAGTTTGTAATTATCTGTTGAATTTATTCGTTTTAAATTCATACCTTGAGTTCAGAATAACAGAACGGCAAATTGCATTTCGCATAAATTTTGTAACAGGTGGGGGATCATACATCATATCGCTCACTCACACTCTGGAACATCATCAATCATTACTGAAAGAATGAGGCAAATTTACTTGTACTGTGTAACGGGGTAAACTTTTGTAGATTAGTTTCGCAGTACATTCGGTCTTGATCAGCGTGACACGTAACCATTAAGACTGACGTAAATCTAAGCTCGGTATAGATTGGTAGTTTTTTTGGTTAATCTCTCTTGTTTGGGGACGTTAGTGAATTTCAGTTAGAGTCTTTTCGGATAACGGCTAGACGTATAGAAGAGAGAGGTGGTAATGTAAGGTCAAATAGTCAAAATTACAAGGTTGAGACAACCCAGTGACAAATTTTAGGAAATCTTGGAGCATTGGAAATAGGTGGCATAAAATTAAATTCTCCAAGAATAGTTATTAATAAAAGCGGACTAGACAGAATTATTCTGAGCTAGATGGGAGTTTTAAAATATTGTCGGTTAGAGAAATTTAATCCTGATTGTCTAAGCTCAACGAGAGTTGTATTCCCAGACGAAATTCAATGTTTTAAGTAATTTCCCTTGCAAAATTCGGCAGTCCAAGTTTCTGCCGAAAGGGAAATCCGGGGAAACGAGTAATTTTCTTGTTAAATAAATCATTCGAATGACTAGGGTCTGGAAGAATCTGAGAGACCAAGAACCAGAGAGAGAGAGAGAGAGAGAGAGAGAGAGAGAGATATTCGGCTACATTGAAAGAGCTAGTCTCGAAAAGGCACAAAGGTACCGTCTCAGTTGCATTCATATATGTTCACTGATGTAAGATTGTTGTTATTTGTTGAATTTATTCGTTTGAAAGTCATACCTTCATTCATAGTCTTTAATATTATACGATTCATGTACCTGTAACGATGTCAGGCAAAATTTCGTTGATATGAATGTGTTCGGATTAAGTGGTTTGTATGTAAAGGAACCGGTATTGTAGAAATTTAATGCATTACTCTGACACGAATCGTGAGAGTTTATATATGTCTTAAATGATATGTATCATGTTTGCTAAGAATTGATTTTATTATGTCTATGTCAATTAACCGTTAGTTAGCAGGTAATGTAGTTAAGACAATATATGAAGTCCATTAATTCATGTGTGTATATATGTTGTGAATTCTCTTAACCGAGGAAAATCTGTACGTGTCGACCAACATCGATCAACTAGTAATTTAGAGCCCACAGTGGGATGTAATAGTTATATGAGAAGTCTAGTTATATCATGATTCCAGTTAGAAATGCGGCTAGCAGATGGAGAGACATTGATTTAATGATAATAGGATGTGTGTATCAAGTTGGGATCTGACCACTTTAGCTTAGTTCTGATGAATTACGCTAAGACGATATCTGACGAAGAATTAGTGGAAATATTGTTCTATTACAACAGAAAATAGAAACACAAATATTTATGATGCGTATTATATTGATTTGAAAGGGAAACATATCTCTGTGCATGTACTACACAGTGGGAAGGAGTGCAGACTGCAACCAAGTTACTGTTGATGACCCGAAGAGGTTGAAGAGAGAGACAGAGACAGAGACAGACAGACAGACAGACAGAGAAAGAGGCATAGAAGGAAGGAAGGAAGGAAGGAAGGAAGGAAAAGAAATACGACAACGTTGACCTGTCACCAATAGTGATTTTGAAAGGACCGGAAGCAACCAGGTTATAATGGTATACCTACAATTTGAGTTTGATCATTCACTCGATTATTAATGAAATGTGTTGCATCGGTATAATAGAACGGCTAATTGCATTTCGTATAATTATTTTAATTCTGTTTCTAAGAGAAAGTGCATCATTCAAATATCATGTTCAATTTCATTTTATTTATGTAATTGATTATATTGTTATATTTCATATACGGAGTTCTATTCTATATTCTTGCTCAGATCTCTGTTAATCCATCTATTATTTCCTATTTTATTTTATTGTTTGCTCGATCCCGGCAATAACACCGTAGTCGATCATATCTCAGATAACGTTAACCAACGCACCGTAACAGGTGGAGGATCATATATCTTATCACTCATTCATGCTCTGGAACATAATCAACAATACTGATGGAATGAGCCAGATTTTTCTAATCCTGTGGAACATAATCAACCATTACTGACTGAATAATAATAATAATAATAATAATAATAATGAGCCACGTTTACTATGCTCTGGAACATAATCGGCCAATACTGACTGAATGAGCCAAGTTTACTATGCTCTGGAACATAATCAGCCATTACTGACGGAATGAGCCAAGTTTACTATGCTCTGGAACATAATCAGCCAATACTGACTGAATGAGCCAAGTTTACTATGCTCTGGAACATAATCAGCCAATACGGACTGAATGAGCCAAGTTTACTATGCTCTGGAACATAATCATAATCAGCCATTACTGACTGAATGAGCCAAGTTTACTATGCTCTGGAACATATCAGCCAATACCGACTGAATGAGCCAAGTTTACTATGCTCTGGAACATAATCATAACACTGGTCAACAGTGAAATCATTACTGACTTGAAAAGGCCCTAATCTGTAGTATTTTGGTGTGCCGAACACGAATATAACCGTGAAAAATTTGTATTGGCTCTCGTTTTGAAGATATTCATATACCTCATTTTCTATGTTTCACTGTGTAAATTTCTCCAGTAGGACTGCAGCAACATCCGGAATAATGATGTAACATTGCATAATACCATCATGCTCACATCATCCACAGTTGATTGCATCATTTTCTGATGCAATGCAATACTAATGCCATGCGGCTGCTGAAGTAAGTTGACGTCAGCAGTGTACTATACATGTGTAGGCCTATTATACTAATGCCAGGCGGCTGCTGAAGCTGACGTAAGCAGTGTACTATATAAAGCCCAATCAGATAGGTTCAGCATTTAAAATATTTTAGACGTTGTGCGAGACAGTTCAAGCTACTGTTACATAAAACTTATTATTTTATCCATTTACGTACAATAAAGAACAGTAATGCCTCGAAAGTGTGTTAATACCGCGGACAATTTTTGCTATATTTGTGGGGAAGTGACATTTGCCAACCAGAAGAAAAGTATCAATTCTCAAGTGAAGAAGGCATATCATCTTTACTTCGGATGCAAGGTTGGTGACCAAGACAAGCCTTGGGCTCCGCATATATGCTGTGCTACATGTACAACACAGCTTTCACAGTGGTTGAATTGCAAAAGGTCATCAATGCCGTTTGCAGTCCCAATGGTGTGGAGAGAGCCAAGCAACCACCTAAATGACTGTTACTTCTGCTTGGTTCCTCCTCTTTCCGGCGGAATAACGAAGCGAAAGAAGTCGAGAATAGTCTACCCAAACATTCCGTCTGCATTGAGACCAGTTCCACATGGTGAGGGACTTCCTATTCCAGAACCTCCAGCAGAATATTCTCTTGATTCATCTGACGAAGACAAAGGTGAGTCGACCTGTTCTTCTCCTGGTCCATCAGCATGCAGTGATCCAGATTTTCACTGTGGTGCATCATCAACCCCACACAGAATAACACAGGAAGAACTAAATGACCTGATTCGTGATTTGGACTTATCAAAGAACAAGGCAGAATTGCTAGGATCAAGACTCCAACAATGGAATCTTCTAGTAGAAGATGTCACAATTACTGCATATCGAAAGCGCCACCAGCAATTGGAGCCTTTCTTCAGAAAGGAAAGTAATCTGATATTCTGTTCCGATATTGAGGGCCTCATGAATGCTTTAAAAATCACTCATGACCCACAAGAATGGAGACTATTTGTGGACTCTTCGAAACTGAGTCTCAAGGCTGTGCTTTTGCACAATGGAAACATTCTTCCATCTATTCCAGTAGCGTATGCTGTCCACATGAAAGAGACATACGATAACTTAAGGCAGCTACTGAATTCCATTGAGTATAACAAGTACAGCTGGCACCTCTGTGGTGATTTGAAGGTAGTTGCCCCTTTAATGGGACTGCAGCAAGGATATACAAAATACATGTGTTTCTTATGCGAGTGGGATAGCCGAGCAAGGGAAATGCACTACATGAGGAAGGAATGGACTCACAGGCAGAATGTAGCCATTGGAGAGAAGAATATCCAACACCCAGCTCTGGTTGAGGCTCAGAAAATCTTGCTACCACCCCTTCACATCAAACTAGGTTTGATGAAGAACTTCGTGAAAGCCATTGACCGGACTTTGCCAGCATTCCGATACCTGCATGAAAAATTCCCTCGACTCAGCGAAGCAAAGATTAAAGAGGGAGTTTTTGTGGGTCCTCAGATTCGAGAGCTTTTCAAAGATGACCGGTTCAACAACTTGCTGGAAGGTGACGCGAAACAAGCATGGAATGCTTTTCGCCTAGTTTCTACAAACTTCCTCGGAAATGTTAGGGCAGAAAACTATAAGGAACTAGTAGAAGACATGTTGATGAAGTATAAGAAACTTGGCTGCAATATGTCTCTAAAGATTCACTTCCTTCATTCCCATTTGGATTTCTTTCCTAGCAACTGTGGTATTGTTAGTGATGAACACGGCGAACGTTTTCATCAAGATATCGCAACAATGGAACAAAGATACCAGGGAAAATGGTCCACTACAATGCTGGCTGACTACTGCTGGACACTCCTCAGAGATGCTCCGGAACAGCTGTACAAGAGACAGGCGAAGAAATCTAAGATGTAGTCAATGACTTGATTTTTTATAGGTAGGCTATTACAGTTGACCTTTTACTATTGGAATGCATTTCGTTATGTAAACATTAATTTCTTGCAGATTACAAAAAATCTAGAGCCAATTTTGCAATTTGACTGTCATATTCGTGTTCAGCACATAAAAATTGATAAGAATTGACTAATTTTATTTCAGTAACATGACTTTTGTAAAAATTTGTTGTCCAGTGAATCAGCCATTACTGACTGAATGAGCCAAGTTTACTATGCTCTGGAACATAATCAGCCAATACTGACTGAATGAGCCAAGTTTACTATGCTCTGGAACATAATCAGCCAATACGGACTGAATGAGCCAAGTTTACTATGCACTGGAACATAATCATAATCAGCCATTACTGACTGAATGAGCCAAGTTTACTATGCTCTGGAACATAATCAGCCAATATCGACTGAATGAGCCAAGTTTACTATGCTCTGGAACATAATCATAATCAGCCATTACTGACTGAATGAGCCAAGTTTACTATGCTCTGGAACATAATCAGCCATTACTGACTGAATGAGCCAAGTTTACTCTGCTCTGGAACATAATCAGCCAATACTGACAGAATGAGCTAAGTTTACTATGCTCTTGGACATAATCAGCCATTACTGACGAAATGAGCCAAGTTTACCATGCTCTGGAACATAATCAGCCTAAGTTCTCTTACGGATCGTCTCCCATCGTCCACTGTTGTCGTCGTTATCTCGGTCAAGAGAATACTACCTCCTCAGAAGATTCAGTTTCTAGGAGCGATTCGTAGACCATGATAATATAATAACCCTACAATACAAAATAAAAACGCCTTTTAGAAAGAAACAGATTAGGCAATTTAAATACATTGATCGCCAGTTGACAGTCAACCAAAAGTTAGGGGGATTGACTCCACATAATCTTCGGTTGATTCACGTGAGAATGGTTGTATACATCCTAAATACGAATATTTACTCCTGCATAGTTTTTAAAATTTGCATCATACTGTGTGGAAAGAGTCTTAATATTAAATTAATTTATCTTATTTAAATTTAATAAAAGTTACTTTTATGAGCTGGCTGCTGAATGGATGATAATAATTGTTTATCTTTTCAAGAAAGTAAATATTAGGGAAGTTATATTTTGGCGCGGTTGAAAGAAAGCGGATGTGTTATCAGTTGCATCAATATTTGATACACGTTGCATATGGTACTTACAGTTGATTAGTTTTTATATGCCCAGTCTGATTAAAATCAAACCTACACTGTTATACATGACCGCTCCGGTGGCCTAGTGGTTAGAGCGTCCGCCTCGGATGCGGGAGGTCGTGGGTTCGATCCCCGGCCGAGTCATACCAAAGACTTACAAAATGGTACTAACAGCTGCCTCGCTTGGCGCTCAGCATTAAGAGGTTAGTGTTAGGACTGGTCGGCCCGGTGTCAGGATAATGTGACTGGGTGGGACATCATGCTACATGTCTGCAGCATGATGTCCCAGTGCTAGACATCACTATAAACTGCCACATTGCAGACATCGTAGCGATATGACTGAAAAATTGTTAAAGCTACGTTAAAAATCCAAATCACATCACATCACATCACTGTTATACATGAAGATCTGACAGCGACTGCTCTGGGGTCATGTTCTGGTATCTTAAGTTATTACCATAATCGCTAATTTTACCACCCAATCATATGACGTCTTATATCTTCGCGTTTAGAACTTTGCAGTGTCCATGAAGAGCCTGAATGTGTACCGAGCGATTTGATTCACTTTCAGATTTTTAAAAGCTACATTTCCATTGGCTAATTCAACGGTCTCCAGAACATGACCCTTAAGCGGTCGTCGTCAGATCTTCACCCGACAGCGGAGATCTGGTTTAAATCAAATTGTTTTATGGTAACACGCTAACATATAACTTTGTTTGAATCCAGTTGTTTCAAATAAGCCGATAAAATTCTTATGCAGTGTTCACATTATTGATTCGTTGCGACCTTTCGAATATTCCTAACCCCGCCTTCCTGCACCACATTATTCCATACAATTACTATTAACAATATGGTGATCGGTGGACTAATCGACACGGGAAAAGCAGATGACTATCACATGCACGTACTGTAGTTGTGATCGGTGGACTAATCGACACGGGGAAAAGCAGATGACTATCACATGCACGTACTGTAGTTGTTATGTATGCCGAAATATGCCCCACTAACCACTGCATAAATGTTCTCTGAATGCCAAACTAAAACTAGTACATTTGTAGGAGAACGAAGAAAATCCATCACGCTGTCGAACTTGAATATAATGAGCCAGTGCAGAATAACACACTTTAATGCAGACAGTACCCTTTACTTTTCTGCTGCCGCACTGTATCGATTAATTTTGAATAACGTTTTTCGAATATGGGGTGTAAATATATGACGTAACCCACAGACGAAGAGGGAGGGGTCCGACTTGTGTGACGATGGGGGAGGGACAACGTTGAAAACGGTGTCGTCACACAAAAAAACACCACCAACGCCATCTATCAGAAGATATTTAAACTACGTAGTATCGCAAAATCAGCATATGAGGAAGTGAACATTGACAAGTAAAGTCATGAGATGAGATGTCTACAATTTTATTCCTTGAATTTTAAGTCTCTTCCAATCCATATTTTCTTTCTCTTTAGTGTAGGTTCAGTGCCGGATTACCAAATAGTCAGAATAGGCACCTGCCTAAGGGCTCCACGCCTTTTAGAGGCCCCGCAAACAACGGATCAAAATAATATTGATAAAACGTATTAGGAAATAATTTGCGGGGGGGGGGGGGGCAAGAATTCGACTGCCTAAGGGCCTCCACGGGGTTTAATCCGGCACTGTATAGGTTTCAAGAGAACTAAACCTGGGTTGCTCAAGATATTTTTAAAGTCTTAAATAATTCAGAAGGCGGTGTTATATTGTGTGTTTTTCCTTTACAAAGGGATTTCAGACCATTACAATTTTTGGACAAGAGTGGCAGGGTGGTCAGAGGTTTTTTACGTAATATATAAAGGGGGCTGAGTTTTTGTGATGGAATAAGACGAGGGAGAGGGATTATAAATCAGTGAGATCATAGATGGGTGGCCCTTATAGTACAGAGGTTATTCAGCATTTAGAATTTAAAAATTCTATGCAGACTATAAAGTCGATTGATGACATAGTATACTGGAAGTTAACGTGTTCAGCGTGTACTTGAACTAAACCGATGGCAATTTCTTTTACTAATTTCTTTGTAATATCAGAAACAAACCTTGCAACAAAACAGAAAACTTTCTTTAATCGTAGTTTTTGAGGAATGATAAGTTATCAAAAATTAAAATGTTTGAATGATAGGTTCCGTTCAGACTACATTAAGTTGTAAAGTAAATAAACATGAACAGCTAGAGTGGCCATTGACGGTTGTTGTTGTTGTTGTTGTAGGGTTTAACGCCATTTTTCAGCACGCGACAGGCTATACATGGCGGCCAGTATTAATGGTGGAGGAAGGAACCGGGAAATCCCCGGAAAGAACCACCGACCCTCGAGAAGCTACTGGCAAGCTTTCTCACATATCCACATTGGCCGAATCCGAGACTCGAACCCACGCAGACAGAGGTGAGATGGCAGTGATCCGTAACGGAGAGCGCTTTAGACCACTCGGCCACTCGGGGCCCCGGCCATTGACGGAACTCAAGAACAACGGTAACTACTTTGCACACACGCAGATATATTCATGTTAAGAAGGGGGTGGCAGCCAAAAACTGGACTGTCTGATATAAAACCGGACGAACGGCCAGCCGATGAACAGCAGAATCTTGTCTTATACTATAACAATATTTAATATTGATATTACTACATCCATGATTAAACAACAAACAGACTTGTTATGTGTATGTATCAGATTTATTTTTATTAAATAATTGAATGCCATATTTAGCATGCAGATGATTCGATTAAGGAAAGGTAATGAAATTTAGGAGGTCGCGGAAATACTATTGATGCCGTATATAACCACAATTTTTCTCTTCGCTCCGTAGACATCGATAATGCTACGAGGGAGGATCTCTCATTTTGTCACTTGCTTATTTTAATTACAAGAATGAGAATAGTATCCTATTAAAAATCCCACAATATGCTTTTTAGCTTTTCATTTGTGGGGAGGGGGTATGTGTTTGTATCTTTGTTGGTTGATCCCTCCCCCCCCCCCAATAAAAACCCAATCAGCTTGAAAATAGAACTATGTTACTACTGATTTTTGCACTGAGAATGTGCACAAAATGCAGAAGAACATAAACGGTAAACAGCCGACATTAGCGCACGGAATACCGTAAGAAGTCTTCTTCAATCTGTTATTCATATTGATAGCCAGTACGTTTGAGCATAAAATTGAAAATAAACGAAATTTGGCTTGTTCCGAGTTAGCATATTTGAGTTTTTCAGAAAATCAATAAAATATATCTTTGTTATTCACTCGATGTAAGCAAATATCATCTGTATTATTTCACTGGAGATAAATGGATAGATAGGAGGGCAGACAGACAAAGTGTCTTTTTATGGTAAGAGGAAATAAACTTTGCATTTGCAATTTTTGTCGTCATTGTTTTGTTTTGTTTTTGTTTGTTTGTTTTTGTTCGTATTTTGGTGTTGCTTTTTGTTGTTGTTGTTGTTGTTGTTTGCCTGGATAAGCAATCTTATTAATATTCCTTTTGAAAGAGATTATCTGTGATGTAAAGAACTACGAAAACTGTAATAGTTACGGACTTAAAGTAAACATATACAACGTGTAGAGAGAGATAAACAGCATTCACTTTCGTAAGCTTCCTCATAAACGCAAACTGTTATATGGTGCCACTGGGCATTAATTGGAGAACAGCAGCATTAATTATTCCTCTGTTCCACAAGCTGTCAAACACTCCTTAGCCCGCGGCTTTGAGCAGTAACTATGGCAAGACGCGGGCTAATCACTGATTACCTAGCCAGCAAAGCACGTACCGATCGATAAAAACTTAAGTTATCTGCTGTTGGCAGTGAGTTAGCGTTAGCTAGGTTAGTCGGCCTGCGCTATCTCTGGCATGTACATAACGCTGAGTTTGACATAAAGATGTCGGATGATATTGTGATATTGTTCTTCATTGCTAGGACTTGTGCCACTTGGGGACATTTAAAACCTTAACACAGAGACAAGGAGTGACCGCAGGAAAGTTTTAATAACTCGGTTGTTGAACATTTGACAGAGCAGGGAATACGTTTCGATTATTTTAAATGGAAGACGAATGTATGGACATAAACTCGTGGGCATGGCAGCGTAGAAAGCGGAAGCAGAATTTTACAGCAACTGAGACGGACGCCATCCTGGATATGGTTGAGAAATACATGGACATTGTTCAGTCTAAACACACTGATTATGTGACCAACCAAAAGAAACAAGCGATTTGGTTAGAAATAACAGCAGCAGTGAACAAGATTGGGGTTACTTCGAGGACATGCCAAGAGGTTAAGGAAAAATGGAGGAATGTTTTTCAGCAAGCCAAGAGAGACTATGCGGAGTATATAAAAAATGCAGGGACCAGTGAGCAAAAGGATGCAGAAGGCCAGAAAGGCGCGGAAAACACAAATGTTCAGATTCACCCAGTATCTATGAGAATGATCAACATGCTGAAGAATTATCCAGGCTTCACACATAGACAAGACTGGAGGGATAAACGAATTGGTAAACTCTCTCTCTCTCTCTCTCTCTGAAGTTCTCATATACTTATGGGACGCCTATTCACAGTTAATCACATGAGAAAAGATACGACATAATAAAATCTAATCTACGTTGTGATAGGCAGTTAACCAAGTTGCGTAACTATGAATGAGAGGTGATACTCAGTTGAGTGTTTTTGTTTTTTTAAATTAACTTTAACGGTCTGTGGACTCGCACAGACATATAACATGTTAATTGATACTTTTAAGGAGAGGTCATAGGAAGGAGATAGTAGTCTCCTAAGATAAGATAGATAAGATTTTTTTTCTATAGACGGCATGATTTTAAACAACAGTTCAAAATAAGTAGCAATTGTCAATTTTTTTAACGCATATTAATTGTCACGGTTTGTATGCTTGTACAACAAAATATAACATGTCAATTGATTAATTAAGTACAGAGTTAATTAGGCATGTTTTGTTTTTCTTCCGCTATTACCGCGAGGGAGATTCCGCGAGATGTGGTTATAGTTTATGGCAATATGTTCACAATACCGGACCATAAATTCGATTTTATCATATCATTTGAAAATTTAGGATATAATTAGGATATAATTCAGTAATATGTTTAATATAAAAAGACTCAAATTTATTCAGTCCAATATTATATTTCGATATCATAACATTTTTATTTGATTACAGAAAACAACGAATAAAGTAAAAAATCGGCACCTTAAAAAGAAAAAGATTTTCTGAGGCCATTGCGACATTGATTTTTTAGTCGCTTGAGAGTAGAAAAGGCATTTATTAAACTGAATATTGCTGTGGTTTTAGTGCTGCGTGTCAGTGGGAAAATATGTGAAAATTACTAGAAAATATTGTTTGTTTTGGAGATTAAAATTACGGACATTTCTAAGTTTCTTGTTTATTATTAGTACATGTTGAGAACAGCTAACTTAGAAGTAGGTTGTTGTTGTTGTGGGGTTTAACGCCATTTTTCAGCACGATACTATACATGGCGGCCAGTATTAATGGTGGAGGAAGAACCCGGAAAACCCCGGAAAGAACCACCGACCCACGAGAAGCTACTGGCAAGCTTTCTCACATGCCCACATTGGCTGAATCTTAGACTCGAACCGCCGCAGACAGAGGTGAGATGGCAGTGATCCGTAACGAAGAGCGCTTTAGACCACTCGGCCACTCGGGGCCCCGTTAGAAGTAGGTACCAACTGAATAAAATGCAACAAGTCAAAACCGCCAATTAAACAATTTTTTTTAGAAAATTCAATCCAGAAAGATATTAAATATACAAGTTTCCTGGTAATCTGCTCCCTCTTACAAACAACTGAGTTCTGCACTTCCGAAATCAGTACTTTTGTTTCGCGTTATGGAACTATTTTGGCAAACCAACATAGTCATAACTGGAATGTCAAAGATTACGGTCACAGCGACGGAATAAAAATTGTACGTACGCAATAACCTGAGTTCTCCAACACACATGGGGTACATAAGAACCCCATATTTTGTTGTGGGGTCAGAAGTTCAAAGGCACTTTGACTGAAAATAAAAAATAGTTTCTGCACAGTAGCATTAGTTCGGCGTCAGATTCACGGATTGATTTAGTTTTGTGGGATTTAAACGCCGTTTTCTTTTAGCACATGAAAGGTTATATTGGGCGGCCAGTATATTTGGTGGAGGAAGGACCGGGAAAAACCCACCAACCCACGGGAGGCTACTGCAAGCTTTCTCATGTACCCAGGTTGGCTTGCACAAGTGAAAGCTGTCAATTTTGGGATCAGAGGGCAATGTCACTGTGACTGCAGTAAGAAAAATAGATTTTGCGTTGTACCTTCTGACTCTTTAGTTGTTGAAGGCTTGCCCTTAAGGTACGAAAGCGATCTGATCATTTTGAGGGTCAAAGTCCAAGGTCATTGTGGATTAAAACATGTATTTTGCTGAATAAATTTTGTTCTAGAACAAGTTCCTTGATAAAACTTTCTAGATGGCTTGCAGTTACAGTAAAAAAAGAAATCTAGCGATTTTAGGATGAAAAGAACATAGGTCAAGGTCATGGTAAGTATAATCAGACACTAATGGTTTCTGTACAGTAAATTTAGTGTTAAGTGCCTACATAGGGGACTATTAAATACATGGCAGGCTCATAATATGCCGTTTACGGTACTCTTGTTTCTTAATATCTTTCTTTATAACAAAAATAATTTCCTCGATGGCATGAACGGTCGGTGATAATGGAGACTTGGGTTTTCATGGTTTTCTGAAATGAGGTTCCAAGAGAGGACATCAGTGCACTTGCGGAAAACAAAGTTGTTACTCTCTTTAATATAAAATCATTACAAATTAATGATTTTTCTCTTTTGCGCTAAATATCGATCTAAGTTTGAAATGCTGGGGGTGAAGGTGGGGGAGGATTCTCTTGAATGTAGTGTCATGTCAGCTTTGCCAGTACATAAAACATATAAGTATTTTAGCAAGGAAAATAGGTCATTACCACTACGGGTGCTAACATTTGCGACAAAGGTGAATTACAGCGCACATCATATTACATGACCATGCGCGCATGTAAAATAAAATGAAGGAAAGAAAATATTCATCGAGGGCATAACAAGTACTTGCATATCACTTCTACCAACATAAACCTTTTGCCTGTGGTGATTTCAAATGTGAAGACCTGCCCATCAAATTTGTTTACTATACAAAAGTGTTGGCCCCCGTGTATGAAATAAGACAATTGAATCAGTTATTATAAACAAAACAAAATCGTATAAAACACTTGAAGGATACACTTCTATTGGAAAATAATTACAAGAAAGTTAATATAGAATGCAGTTGGCTGATCCGTTTCTATAGATATCACCAATTTCTTCATGAAATCGAGTGAGAGTATTCGAACTCAGTTGTCTAGTATGACTGCTTAACCTGCTGACTCTTTGCGGGTCACTCCAGATTCAATACTAGTAGTAGGTTGGGGTTGATTTATCACTCTAACTTCTAATGTAATACGGCCTGCAATGACATCTCTATTCCATCCAGCTTCTTATGGGTCGTAACTGCAATATGATCCCTTCTTCGTCCCTGTTTCTTTGCGTTGTTGTGTCGTTGTGTGGAACTATTTCCCCATTAAAATATATAAATAGGCAGCCTAAATAGTTCGTAAGGTCCTACTACTCGGATAGAAAGTCATCTCTCTAGTTACGTCAGATTTTGTCATATCGAATTCAAATAGACACTAACTGCTAATGTGGTTTCCAGGTCACATTTTTGCATATCATGAAGTAATCTGTGTACATACCACCTCATCAAACGGTATAGAAACTTAACGTATGACCTTAATCATTAATGTATCCAATTAATATATAAATTCTAGCTCCGTTTCTGTCTATAAAAAGAGAGTAGCACTTGAAGATTAATGTATATCTTTGATAGACTATTTAGTATCACTAATGGAGCATAGCATAGTCTTTTGATAACTCATCACGTCCTACCGTGAGGGCTATCAGTCGTTATCTGGACAAAATGGCGGCCAACAGGCTCTCAAATGCTAATACGCGATTAAAAGATTCAGTTCATGTCATAATTACAATATTAATAGTTCATTGGCGTAACATCCTATCAACTGGAGGAGGCTATCAATTCCTAGCATACACGATTCGTATGACATACACGAATAAATTCGAAGAGTCTTATCAAGAATCTAGTGTATGAATTCTTAGAATAAATTAGTCATATAACAGTTAAGACATGAATTCAAACGATTATCTTCGGATCAAAAATAAAATTCTATGAAATTCTTAGATAAAGTAAATTCAGACAACTATCTCTGACTGATGTCAGAGAAATTGTGTGAAACTAAGATACGGTACCTTGCTCCCCCCCCCCCCCCTTAATCGTCTCTTTACCCTTTTACAGAATCGTCTCTCAATATTTTCATTACATATACGTCCCTTAGACTTTTCATTTCACAAGAAAAAATAATTGTCTTCGGAGTCATGATCTCAGCTAGACTAATATTTCGATGTAGAAGATTTGAAAAAACACGAAATTTTGGCTGGAAAGACCACCCTTTATCTATCTTAGCCAGTCAGGATTAGATTTATCTAACCTCCGTTATTTGCTCACTGAGGTTTGAGTAATTCTTCATATTTTCGCGCTTTCTTAATAAAACCTGTTTCTGCAGTTTCATCTTATGCCACGTATTTCAAGAAAGACTAAAGGTGTCATTAGCATCAATTAAACTCATTGCATTTGCCGATAATTTTAATAAAATTCACCTCGCCTTGGCCATTCTGCCTGACCGTTCTCAAGCGGACCCTCATTAAAAATCAATCATGCCCAAACCAGGAACATCAATGCACGGCATTGTAGCCCAGGCTCTGGCCGTAGCACGTTTCCTAAACACATTAATCAGCTTAATTGGCTTTGTGTCTCGCTGACTTATTAACGCTAACTCACTTATCTCTAAGATGACATAACATCTTACAAATTCTTACTGTTACACTGTCTTTGATTGCGATGCATCGATCTGGGGACCACAGTGGTCCATCTATAAAAGTTCTGTTATAAGTACCCCTCCTAAATGTATGGTCATGGCAACATTAGGTGTCACTAAAATAATGTTCATGATGTCTAGATGGTCATGAATAAAAATGGTACTGATCTAAAGTCTAATTTGGTAACCAAGGCAACCATGTTGAAAAATGTCTTATTGCAACTTCTCCTGAACTGAACGTGAGGTTTTCACCAAAAGATGTATTACGTCCAGTTGGTCTTAAATGGGCATGGTTCCAATCTGATATCCTCAATGGCTGTCACATTTGCCATCTTGACAATCCTGAAATGAAAGTAGTCCCAATCTAACGTCATTACGGCCTGCAAAGCAAACATCTTATTTCTACCCGTCCTAAATGGAAAGTCATACTGATACGGGGTTTTCACCAAAATACATGTTATGATTTATACTTGGTTTTAAATGAAAAATGCGTTGATCTGGGGTCACATGGCTGCCACAGTGGCCATCTTGAAAATCATGTATTAATACTTCGTCTGAGATAATGCTTATATTATCACGGGGTTTTCACTAAAAGACATCTTATACTGTTTTGTGGATCTTGAATTAAAATTGTGATGTTCTGACGTCAAATATATGACCATCTAGAAAATTTCGTTTTAGCTACTCCTTTTGAAAGGAAAGCAATGTTGACATGGGGTTTTCATCAGAAGAGTTTTTATGTTTGTCTACTTGGACCCAAATGAAAGTTGCCTGGACCATAATGAAAACGACTAAACCTCATTATGGCCAACATCGTAGCTATCTTAAATATATTGTTATCTTTACTCTTCTCCAAATATAGTAGTTCAACATGGAGTTTTACCAATGGACTACTTATGATAACTATTTGGTCCTGGATGAAAATGGCACCATTCGGATAACCAATATGGCTGCTATGACGGCTGTTGTGAAATCTTGCTGTCACTAACCCCCTGACTGGATGAACATTACGAAGTGAGGCTTTAATACAAAGAAAACGCCAAAAACAACTTTTAATGCTGTCTAGTTTGTCCTAAATGAAAATGGCATCAATCTCACAACCAGTATGTGTACCACAAAAACGAATTCAAAATCCTTGTTATCGCTGAAGCATGTCAGAGATGGTTTCAACACTCCGCAGTTAAAGAAGAAAGTCTTTTCCTGAATTCCTGGAAAATCTTTTCTCCCAGAAGAGTGACAGTCTCTTCAACGGACTCTTATTTAATGTTATGTTTTGTTTAATTTTTTTAACATTTAAGTTTCTCATGTTTTAAAAATACTTTTACAATTTGTTTAAAAATTAGTTATTTTCTTAAAACTTACAATTAAAACTTTTGAAACATTATCTGGATTTTTTCTTTAGTATCAGAAATTTGGTGCAATATGTTTAATGTTTTCAGTTACACTTGTAGAATTGTGTAAAAACAAAATTCGTAATATTAGTTTTTCTTGGTGACGGTTCTTTTTGTATTGTTAATTGTTATAAACAGCACGATTTCCAATAACTAGCAAAAATTTTCTCTTCGATTTCTTTTTAGTCTCTGCTAAATTCCGTAGTAATTTAGGAAATTTTGCATTACTTTTAGCTTCGGCCGTAGTTTTAATTGTACTGGTCATAGACGAGAAGAGTTTATGGGATGGTCTGTTGTCCGACGCCTGTCAGTCCGTTAGCACGCGTACGTTATCGCTACTACTCATAAGCTACTTGGATGATTGCCTTGAATCTTTACACCAATTTTTTTGCCGTACTTTAATTGGTCCAAAATGGAAACTGGTGCTACTCAGAGATTCAATATGGCCTGAACATGGGAATTTTGAAAATATTGTTATTGCTATTCCTTCATTTGAAAGCTTATCCAGGTTGTAACTGAAAAAAGCCGACATTGTCTTTAATTGATATAATTTCATTTCCTCTGCAGACTATTGTTTGAAATCAATTACAGATTACTGAAATCAGCACCTGACCCTTTGCTGCGGTATTGAAAGCACATGTTTCAAACACGTTTAGATCCAGAAAATGCCTCGGGACTATGGCTTTCTCTGCAGAGAAGCTGTCCTCAAGGATATGTATGTGCTGACAAATATCAGGTTGATCATAAACATTCTGAAATTTTAAGTTATTGAAGTTATAATATCATGGTATTAGCATAGGTTTAATATGGGGACTGAATTAGTACCGTGAGTGCTGAAAAATGGCGTTAAACCCACAACAACAACCTCTACAATGGCTGAGGCGAAAGAAATAAGGTACTTGCGAACGAAACGATACTTGTGTACCTTCATCCCGTTCTTTTTAAATGATACTTTTCGTAAGCCATAAACATCGTCACACACGTCTTATTTAGGCGTAGGTAGTAATACTGATTTAATACATGAGCAACAAGAATTAATTCATTGAAAGTTTAGGCATATATATTAATTACTCTTTCACTTGCTGAATATTTAATATTTGTCGCGTTGTAAGAGAATGACTCATTGATAGGCACCATTGGTTTCAGCATTATCTGAATCATTTTCAGTTTTATGAGAATGTTTAGAAAAGATTTTGGAAGCGAAAGTTACTATAATCGTCTTCTAAATCAGATTCAGGTCTTGATGAATCAGAATTAAAAAAAAAACATTCTAAGAAGAAAAATCATAATCGATCCATAATTTAAAAACTTTCGTATGTTTTAACAAGTTTTTAATGAAAATGGCTGTATCACAATCAGATTTAACATTTCCATTCTGCCATTTTCTCTGTAGTTTAGGTCCGTTGGCCTAATGGTTAGAGCGTCCGCCTCGGATGCGGAAGGTCGTGGGTTCGAACCCTGGCTGAATCATACCAAAGACTTATTAAAATATGGTACTAATAGCCAGGGGCGGATTAAGGCTCACTGGTGCCCTAAGCACTGACAAATCTTGGTGCCCCCCTCCTTTCCACGTACACCTGGGAAGATAACCCTAGGGTGCACCATGATCAAGAAACAGAACATTATGATCAATTTGCACTAGCTTTATCAAATTTTTTTTGGAAATCTTCATTCGTTTTTTTTTTCTTTTCACCCTTTTCTCAACTTCGTGGTGCCCCCTTTGGCCCTGGTGCCCTATGCACGTGCTTAGTCTGCTTAATGGTTAATACGCCCCTGCTAATAGCTACCTCGCTATGCGCTCAGCATTAAGAGGTTAGTGTTAGGACTGGTCGGCCAGGATAATGTGACTGAGTGGGACATGATGATACATGTCTGTCGCATAATGCCCCAGAGTTAGACATCACTATTAACTGCCACACTGCAGACATCGTAGTGATATGACTGGAAAAATTGTTAAAGCTACGATAAAAAAATCAAAATTACACACACACACACACACACACACACACACACACTGAAGTGTTGATTGATGTCTGAAATAATTCTGAACATAACCAAGGATTGGGATAACTTTATCAACTTGTTGCTGTAAATTTTCTTCTCAGATATAATGCATCTCTCTTCATACTTAAGTTGTCTATTGTGCAGTTCATTTAGAACCATTGATAAGTTCATTTTAATACCATACAATATTTTCAGTAAGGTATATTCATATCATCTTTTGGGCATACGTATAGTAGAAAGAGTTACTATAAATATTCAGACAGAAAGACTTAGTAGAGATATTCAAAGCTTTTAGAATTAATGCCTAGTCTGCAAATTTCAACATTTTTGTTGTAGAGACTAAATTTCCACAGTAATTTACATGAAATCCTTCTGTATCTACCTCACTTTAGTTCAGGACAAGAAGCATTAACAGTTTTGCGTCGATCTCTCCATTTTCCCGCATTGATTCATTACATATAGACCATAGATTATTTGTTTCTAAATTATTTTAGATTTAGAAAGAATACAAGGCATTATTAGTGTAGGAAATCGTATACGTCATCAGCGTCAGAATACTACGCTTATCTATTTTATCAGTATACACAATTAACATTAGATAAGAGAGTTAGTTACTTTATCGTATTTATTGTATATCATTATCTATGCCACTTTGTGATAGAAAAAGTATATTTGCAGATAACTTGTATTTAATTTTATTCTTAATTGAGCGCCGATCTGACATACAAAATGGCCGCCATAGTGGCCTTTGATATGTCTTCTTAAAAGTATATTTCTTCTCAAGCATAGGTACTAACCAAGTCAAATTCAAATGTTCTTTCAAGATGACCTTCGTTTATCATGAACTACTTTGATTCATACTGTAGGAAGATTATAGATATACATCTATACTCTAATAAGTACGAACTAAAAGGTACAACGATTAGACTTTGAGATACCTATAAAGTTTAATAAAAAGAGAGTTTACAAGTTTTCAGTATATATTCTGGTAAGAAAATTAACTTATATATAATATATATGGTGTGTCATTAATCTACTCAGAAATATTTACGTTGTTAGATGTACTTGAAAAAAATGTTTGAGAGTGAGATGGATGAAACAAGCTTGTATAAACATAAATAATCCCCCCCCCCGTTTAGAATGCATAATGTATATCACTATTATTTGCTTAAATACTTACATATTTTGAGGTACATGTACATGGAAAGTTCGATAAATAGAGAGGTAACACGCCAAGCATTAGAGGGTACTTATGTCTCCAAATTACCGCTGTAACGTTAGCAAGGTAGATACTTGTTGATTAGAAGCTTAAGTGTAACACCCATTAACACAAATAGAAGCCAGGGTTTAAGATTTAAGCTTGTTTGATAAAAGATTAGCATGCCATACATAGAGAATTAGTTGTATTACCTAATTATTACGTAAGTAAGAAGTATACAACATGCCGATTAATAGGTAATTAATATATATATATATATATATATATATTACACATTTTTTGATAATCTTAAACACTTTGGAAGTTAGAACATTGTAGATAAGACGACTTAATTACATATTTAGCACCAGTATACTAGTACTCTTCAACATTAGAAAATGCAAGATTGAGTAAATTTCTGGCTAGTAAATTGAAATTTAAGTGTTGAGGAGAAATAAATCTTTATGTGCAATTTCCTCACTGAACGTCTAATTGATGTTCCCAAATTGATTTTCAAATTTTATATATATATATATATATATATATATATATATATATATATATATATATATATATATATATGATACTTTGTGTTTAGTTTTTCCATCTTTGTCTTCTTCATTTCACCACAGCTATTACATTTGACTTCCATTTTAAATTTATCTGATTTGAGGCTCTAGCGGTTATAGACCACAAGAACTTATGGGATGGTCTATTGACCATCTTCCATCCGTTCGTTACTGCTCACGTCTGTTATCGCTACTCCTCCGAAACTACTTGGAAGATTGCCTTGAATCTTTACACACACATTTATTCCTTGGTCTTCTTGGTCCTTAATGAAAATGTTGCTGATCCGACATCAAATATGGCCGCCACAACAGCTATCTTGAAAATCTTGTCATCGCAACTCGTCCTCATTGGATGGTTATGTCAACAAGAGGTTCTTACCAAAATTGTTCTTATGATGTCTAACTGGTTCGCAATGAAATTGGTGCCATTTGGACGTCCTATACGTCAGCCAGAACATCCATATTGAAAATATTGTTATCGTCGCTCTTCCTGTATGGGTGGTCATATTAACATGGGTTTTCACGGAGGTGCCGATCTGTTCTAATATGGTCGCCACTGCCACCTTTTTGAAAATCTTGTTATCGCTACTCCTCCTGAATTGATGGTCGTATTAAAATGGTGTTTACACTAAAATACTTCTTTTAATATATGGCAATATGTAACTAAAATGGTGCCAATCTGATATCCAAATATGGCAGCCATCTTAGAAACATTTTAATCCCAATTCAGTTTGAACAGAAAGTCATATTGATGTGAGGTTTTCACCCGAAGACATATGAAGTCAAGTTGTTTTTTATATAAAAAATGATGTCTAATATGATATCTACAGTACGTGTCTCGAATATCTTGTTATGGCTACTCCTTCTGCAAGAAATGTCAGATCCTACACATATTATTATCTCTATACCTCTCGAAATGGAAGGCTATATCAAGATGGGGTTTTCACCAATGAATTTCGTATGATACCTTGTTGGTCCTAAATGAAACTGATGCCAGTCGTACATCCTATACAAATGCTAAGACAACTTTCTTAAAATTCTTGTCAAAACGTACCCTGAATGGATGTTTACATGATACGGTGTTTCCACCAAAAGGCTTCTAAGCTGACATCCAATATGTGTACAACAGCAGCAGATTTGAAAATATTTCAGTCGTGAACAGGATCAGATGATTTCAACACTAGTCAGTTAAAAAAAGAGATGATCTTATCTTGAATTCCCGGAAATCCACTTCTCCCAGTAGAGCGCCAGTTCCTTCGAGGGACTCTTGTTATATTTGTAGCACTCCATCCAAGGAACTTCCCTTCCTATGTTTGGTTTGCAATATCAATAGTAGACGTAAATACTTTAAAGGGCAGCGTGGGAAACAAGGATACCACATGACTATGATGAAAACGGTAAATGGTGGAATGTCTTCAGGTACAGGGCTGCACAGAGGACGGGTATCATGATCATATTTTGATATAATCGATCTGCCAACAGTCATAACAAATGAATTTGCATCCCTGTTCCTCATACTATTAAAAATAAAATCATATATATGTAAATCATATATATGGACCCTTAGAGTGATTGATCTGGTCAACACAAGAACACAATGACTAGCAAATATAGACCCAGGATGACTGATAGGGTAGATGGGGGTGGGTGAAAAATAATACCTTATATAGAATGTGTGCATAGAAAAGCTAATTATAGGTTATTAAACATTACCACCCCTAGCCAAACGACCGATTCGATATGTTTAGGTCGGCTAGTTCCCATATATATTAGATGCTATATGAACTTGGCTGTAAAGACAGAAATGTGAGAATTTTCCAAATGGTAAATGAACTTGGCAATAAAGAGAGAATTTGGGACTTTTCCAAATTATATCACTCGGCTGATGACGTCTGTGGAAAGCAGTTTCACCAACTGTATATCTACACTATTGTATCTGGATTACCAGTGACTTCCAGTAAAGGCTGGATGACAACTAAGGAAGATTGGTGACACCTGGAGAGACATGTGACGTCCAGGAAAGACTGGATGACAACTAAGGAAGATTAGTGACACCTGGGGAGACAGATGACTTCTAGGAAATACTAGTACCTGAGTCAAGATGTGATGGCTTCTCGTCTTGCAGTCTTTGGAAAAAGACATTTAAAGCATGCTGCAAGTAATAACAAAATAAAATACCCAAAGGCCTTGGGGAGGGAGGCGAGGATAGACCCAACTGGACGGATACAACGACGACGAAAATAGTATCCAAACGACATTGAATGGTGTTAAGGCGGAAACAAAATGCCATTGCGGGAAAGTATGGAGAAAAGTCTGGAAAGATGGATTTTGGAAAGTTACCTACTCCGATCACCACAGATAACAGCCTTTTGGTAACTGTAGAAGAATCGATCCCATAGAACCACCGAGCAAACTTATAGACCTGAAAGAACCGACTTGGAAAGAGGTTTATGATGTTGTGAAGAAAGCCCAATTCTGTTCACTACAGGGTTCAGCGATAATACCGTATAAGGTGTACAAGAAATACCCGAAGCTTTAGAGACGGTTGTGGCAACTTCTTCGCACAGTATGGAGGAAGCTTAAACTTCCAGGTTGTTGGCAACAGACTGAAGGTTGCTTCACACAAAAGGACTAGGACTCCAGATCGATCGAGCAATTCAGGACAATCTCACTAGCGTTGAACGGAAGATCTTCTCTATCCTGACAAAACGGATGACAGCATACATGACAGATAACAGATATGTAGACACATCTGCCCAAAAGGGTGGAATTCCAGGATTTTCTGATTGTGTTGGACATAACAGCGCCTTGACCCAATTGAAACTAGAATAAACCGGAAAACCCTGACAGTCGTGTTTGCTCGACCTAGCTAATGCGTATGGTTCAATACCCCATCAACTGATTGAGACAGCTCTACATCACTACCATGTCCCTAATCATGTTGGCAAGTTGATCATGAGCTACTTCAGCAATATACACTTGAGATTCGCAATAAGTTCGCAACTACATGTCTGAAAGTGGAAAAGGGCACTGTAACGGGGTGTGCTATCTCAGTAATTTTGTTTATTGATGGGAATGAACCGCATCATCAAAGCTGCTCAAAGAGTCCAGAGGTCCCAAAACAGATTCGGGCATTCGTCTCCCTTCTAATGGAGGGTTTATGGATGATATGACGATAACAACACAGACCTACGTGTCCAGGCTAAATGGGTTCTCTCTGCCTTAGATGAGACAACTGGTTGGGTAAGAATAAACTTTAAACCAAAGAGGTCCAGGTGTCTGGTGGTAAAGAAGAGGGTGTCACAAACAGTTCAGACTGATGATACAAGGTGAAAACATACCTACATTATCGGACAATCCGATCAGATGCCTTGGAAAATGGTTCCACGCAAGCCTGACAGACAACAATAATTCAGTTAAACTCAGGCAGCAGGCAGATGAAGTGTTGCGGAAGATTGACAAATCAGGACTTTTAGGGAAGTTTAAGGCCTGTGTCTACCAGAATGTTCTTCTTGCGGGGCTCATATGGCTACTGATGGTTACTGAGATCCCTACCAGTACAGTAGAGAAGTTAGAACAGATAATAAACAATCACATTTACGGCGATGGCGTGGTGTTCCTCCATCATTTACCAGCATCGGGTTATATGGCATAATCAATAAACTACAGCTGTCCCTTACATCATTGGTAGAGGAATATGAGGTACCAGAAATAAGACTTCTTCTTGTCCCTAGGGATTCGTGAGACGAGAAAATCAAAGGTGCTGGCATTCGAGTACGAACTGGAAGAAAATGGTCAGTGAGCCAAGCAGTGGACCAGGAAGAGAGCAGACTAAGGCAGAGGGACATTGTAAGTTCAACAAATGTTGGGAGGGAAGGACTAGGGTAAAGAACAAGGCAAACATGGAAGAATGTGAACAAAGTTGAAATGAGAAAGATGGTCCAAGAGGATATCGGTAGGGCAGGGGAGGAATCAAGATCAGCAGAGGCAGTCCAAATGGGGATCCAAACTAATTAGACAAAGTGATTACTGCCAGAAAGGAAACTTACATGGGAAGATATATGGCTGCGGTTTCTGCTTTGATCGGCGTATGTCCTCCTACCGTCACCAGCCAACCTAGTGAAGTGGAAGCTCTTAAAAGACACATTATGTCAACTGTGTCAAGGAAGAAGAACACTCGCTCACATATTGTCAGGATGACAGGTTGCACTGGCCCAATGTCACTACAGATAGAGACATGACAAAGTACTGAGGGAGATGACTGTTATATATGAAAGAGAAAGGAGTAAAGAGAGAATCTCAAAGAAAACAGGTCATCAGTTCATCGGGTTTGTTAAAGTGGGACAACGGCAAAAGACCGCAGCGGCGGTGAATACTGGACTGTTTCAGGAAGCAAAGTCATGGGAGATGTCGGTCGACATGGGCAGGAAACTGGTATGTCGTTCAGACATTCCACCGCTCTGACATTGCCATCTGGTCACCAGCTACAAAGAAAATTATCTTGGTGGAACTTACTATGCCATGGGAAGAGAGTACAGAAGACGCTCATGACAAAAAGAGAATGAAGTACAAAGAGTTAATAGAGTCTTACAGGGGCAGAGGATGGAAAGCATGAATATTCCTTGTGGAAGTTGATGGTAGATGGATTCCAGCCCAGTATGATGATGCTCAGTGCACTAGGAATAAAAGGAAGGGCACGCAAGACATCTGTGCAAACACTGGGCAGGTCCACAGAGAAGCGTCTAGTTGGCTCCGGCTCAGACGCGAAGACAAAATAGGGCAGCCATTACAGACGGGTAGTACCTGATCAATACTGCCGCCCCGCCATCTGGAGGGTGTTCAGAGATAAGGGACGAAACACCCGTGGAAAGATGGGCACACTGCTGATTACGTCTGTGGAAAACAGTTTCACCAACTTTATATCTACACTTGGATCAAAGATAGAAGATTGATACTTTTCCAAACATAATATACCATAGAAAATGTTCTGGTACCTGAATTACTTTATTTCCTTAAGACGTGAACGATTGTTTATTCAAGACATTTAAGGGTCAGAGTATTACACGTGGTAATTTAGACTTCTTTGTTTCTTACTTCGTCTTAAACACACACACACACACACACACACACACTTTCATTCAGAAACAATCTCCTTTCCAAGCTATTAAACACGAGTACAAGGAATTTAAATACAAGCATAATCACATGTACCAGTGCTGATTGAATTGCTGAAGATGTCAGACATTTGTTTGTTTAATTATCTTTTTCTTCATCATCATCATTGCAATTGTCACCATTATTATCTCAATACACACATTCCTTTGGTCGTGTTATTTTTTCTTCTTGTAATTATTTTTTATTACGACGGAAATAATGTCTTACTTGTACCGTTGCTAATTTTGTACATCGTATTCAGTTAAATATCGTGTAGTAAGGATTTAACCCTCGTCATATGCGCCAAACAGTGCTTATAGTAAAAAATACTTCTTTAATTAGAACACACTTAAACGCCCACCCTCTCTGCTAATTATGGATTAAGTGCAAGTGTCTTTTCACTCTTGCAAGGTCAGCGACACTAAATACAAACGTGAGGGATGAGAGAATCAAGTTTAGGGAAAGTAGTAATTCACCCAGAAGATAAACTTTAAGCACATTTAATTAATGAAAGGCAGAATTTATCTTTAATTGTTGCATCAGCCCTGTAATAAAGGATCAAAACGAGTACTCTGAACATTGAGAGAGGGAAAGAAGATCAGTTAAATACTCAAAGACAAGATATGAGAAAATACAACAGTATCTTTTCATTCAATAACTGTATTTTTTTTAACCTTTTGCGGCCATTTCAAAGTCACAATCAAAGAGTACAGAAGAAAGAAAAAAGAAAAAACGTTTTGTAATACATAGTTTAGCCTTCCAACAGGAATATGTGGGACTGTATTCACATTGAATCATCAGCTTTGAAAAGGTGTATAATTACATGGAGCTATAAAAGCAAATTAAATAAGAAAGAATCTGTACTTACATGCACCTCAAAGAAGAACATATCCATCAAAAATAAACGAATAAAATTCCATAAAATGAACTTCAAGTTATCACCAATATATTTATCGAAAACAAAAGCTATAGATCGAAAGCGAATCCATAAAATTAAGGGCATCAACTTCTGCTTTTTTCCAAGTGGACACGTTTCCTCCTTGCTTGTTCCGACGGTGTTACGCTCCGCAGTTCTGTGCTTTAGTAATCACCTATAATCAATATGACCAATATAAATTGTCCTAAAAATATCCTGGCGAAAAATCCTTTAAAGTTCCTAGTTTTTGTTTTCGTTGAAATAAGTAAATTTGTTATAACTATGTTATAATCTCAGACCGTTGGTGTGTTAACAATTTCATTTCCGTGCAATATTTTGAGTTGTGGACTACTTTCTGTTAACTTGTGGAAGGCTTGCACTTGGGTAGGGAAGAATGCTTTTGATTTCGTGGTCAAAAGCTCAGATGTTAAGGTCGTTGTGGCTTAAAGAAAGAATAAATATTTCAGGACAGGAACTCTAGTTCGCCACAATTTAGACTTAGCAAACTTAAATTGGGGTAAGGAAGGATACTATTGATTTTGGAGTGAAATGAAAATGACCTTGGTCTATGTGACTGAAAGATTAAAAAATGGTACTGCACAATGACATTAATTGTACATCACATACCAGAACGAAACGTTGCACTCGGAGTAAAGAAGAAGTCTATTGATTTCGCAGTCAAAAGGTGTTAAATTGACCTCAATGCAGGAACCACTTTTCATATTTAAGTCAGAGTGACTTTATCCTACCAAGGTGTTAATGTTATCCTACCAAGGTCTTAGTGTTATCCTACCAAGGTGTTAATGTTATCCTACTCGGTTAGTGTTATCCTACCAAGGTGTTAATGTTATCCTACTCGGTTAGTGTTATCCTACCAAGGTGTTAATGTTATCCTACCAAGGTCTTAGTGTTATCCTACCAAAGTATTAGTGTTCTCCTACCGAAGTATTAGTGTTAATCTACCAAAAGCAGTATGATGCTGAAAGCGAACCACGACAGTCGGGACATATCATACCTAAAGATAACAATACCTAACAAGAAATGCAATGCTTTATCAGGAATAATACTAGAATTAAGTGCACTGGGAATTGCAAAGGCCACGAGAATATTAACCTTTAGTGTGTCGTGGATCTGGATTTTAATCAGATTGTATATATGCCGGTTGGAAGACTTTTTTGCGCACGATTAATGTTGATAAAATAAAATAAAATAGTTCTTTAGAATGTTGCGCTAATGAATGCCTACTTCAACGATAAAAGTCATAATTTACGAAACTTCAAACCGCGTACAATTGCTATGCCACATAATATAAGGCCCTCCAAAATTTTAAGTAGCTCCTGGCAAGAAAATATGTCGCAATGGTAGCCGTCGCGTGTATGATTGATAACTTAAGCTAGAGAATTATGTTCAGTTATTCACCAAGTGAATTTATGAGTACTAGCGGCAAGAAATTGCCCAGTAAATTACACTTCACTTATATCAGTGAATTATTTTTAGCATGTAACCACTAATTTTACAGTAAAGACGCCTCAGGTATATACTAATAACAAATCATTATTAAAGCCGAATTATATGCAGTTATAGAAAATAGAAAGATAGTCAGAAAACGAGGTATCAGGTTCTTTTTTCGAAAGTTTTTAAACTCCACGGCATGATTTAATGATTCACAATCAATTTTCCAGAGGCTGTTAACTCCAGTTACGGAAATGATCGTTCAGGCATTTGCAACGTCTCACAGAGAAGTTTCTTCGAAGACACGAGAATGGACGAGGAAGACAGCAGCAGCAACAGCAGTCTGCACGGGATTGGTAATGGGTATTCAGTCCGCGCTAGTCAACCGGGAAACGGTTCAATTCCAGTGGGCCTCGCTGTGAGTCAACAAGAAGCCAGCTCTATTCATTCGCGGTTAATTATAGACCATAATACCAGTAATTACAATATTCGTCAGAGGAACTTCTCGAATCCTTTAAATGAACATCAAAGGAGACGTGAGAAAATATCTGTTGAAAACATTAAACATGAAGTGATTGAAATCTTTGACCTCGATACCAATGACTCTCAGCAGTCTGACGACGAGATGAGATCATCGCCATCACCAAACGTACAAAGTACGGAGGGAAGTTCACATGGTACTCCTCCGGCATCAACCGAGAACACTGGCACACTACTGCTAAGCTCATCACCTCCTGCTATCCTCGATGTGCAAAGTATGTCATCTGCATATAATTGTGATGTCAGTGTATCCATACCTTCTAGCCTATATCATAATCGAGCTCAGGTACAGGATGATAGCACAGCGCAAACTGAGAATCCATACACGCATTCGCCTCTAACAATTCAAAATCCACAATCTTTTCAAGGACAAAAAGAAAATTCAACAATATTTATTTTGCCCAACGCTGACCCTTTGGACCAAACATCTTTACAGTCGTCGCAAGCGCCAGAAGATGAGCATAACAAGAAAGCAGTAAATGGGTCAAGTGAAGTACAAGGACCAGAAATACTAGATAGAAGATTGCAGACATTCAAACATGAAAATGATTTCTCTCGGAAAAGAACGTTTGAAGACATGGATAAGGAGGCGACATTCCCAACCACCCGGGATGTACTTAAAATGCAATATGAGGTTTTGATGGAAGAAAAGAAGAAAATTCGCTTGGAGCAAAGAAATTTAAACCTCAGAAACAAAAAGTTGAGCCTTGATATCAAACGATTAGAAAAAGGGCTTGAATCTAGTTTCTAGAAAGGGTCAGCTGTTGTGCTCATGTATGCTACCTCTAATGTTTTCTTAAAGAAACAAAGAAAAGAAATTATTAAATAAAGTATTAAACTGTTTCGTCATTGCCTTTGTTCTTTCTTTCTAAGAATATTACTGTTACTTATAACGCCGCTTCTGATTGGCCAAACGCCAAAATTTGTTGCTGTAAAATCCACGACAGATTGCTAAAATGTTAATGTCATCGTGTCGTCACTAGTCGAAAAGCATCGACTAAAGCTCGGAAGTAACTGTTGCGAGAAGGTAAGATACTGGCGGACAAATATACGGTTGTAGAATAGATCATCATTATTAAAGAAAGACGCTGAAAATTAAATTTAAAGACGTTTAAACATCAATTAAAATATTTCCGCTTTGAATTTTTAATGTATTTCATGGAACTTTGGGATACAAAACAAAACATTATTCAGTTTCCATAGTGAAACTGCCCTCCAAACAACGCCACTTACAACACAAATTGTTTGACCCCCTAGTCAGCCTCGATATGACTGAAATTGGCCTATCACTTAACGATATTATAAATATCGCCCTTGTTGTGGCAGACATCGGCCTATGAGTTAACGATATTATTGCTATGTGGGTAATATATTAACAAAAATGGCGTCATTTTGTTTTCCTAACATCTTAACCCATGATGCCCAGTGAATTTACGCTCACGTCTTTACTACTGTTAAAGTCTTTAAATCCACAAATACATGGTTGTTATCCCGCTTGAGTCCAGGCTTTCTTTTCTTTTCCAAACCTGCCCTTTAAACTTAACATCAGTCTCTTTTTTCTTTATTTCCCCTCTCCTTAACTGCTTCCTCCTTTCATTCTTATCTTTGTTACCCTTCTGTTCTTCATTCTTACCTCCCTTTCAGTCATAACAAGAAAATAGCCTACGTGCCACAGGAACCATTTCCGATCCATTGCGATGTAACTGAAGTAATGACCACAACAGTTTTTATTGACACAGTGGTAGATTTGAGTTATCGACCTCGCATTCCACCGGCGCGCCCAAAATGTGCAAATGATGCCATACATCTTGCTGTTGTCGTCAAAATAAGAGAAATAATGTATCAGAGGTGATGGAGCGTATGCTAGCTCAGCTTAAACAGCTGGCCGGTGAGCTCTGTGACGAAACAGGTGTATTAAAGAAGTCATCTGGGCACGTCGCAAATGCTATTTAAGATCATTCTGTTAAGAATTCTTACACTAAATTAATGGTGCGCGTCAAAGATTTTAAAATGTGTCCAGGTGTAACATATTAGGAACAAGAAGGCCAGGGCCTGAATATCAAACCCATTATTCAAATATTGCTGTGAAACGTATGACCTTGACCACAAGGACAAAAAGGAATAACATAATGAATTAACTTGGTTTCTTATTGTTCATCCAATGTATGAACAAAATTCATCAGTGATCTAGGATTGGAAATGTAAACAAATGACCAAACGGTAACTAAAACCTTAACGCAAATTTTCTGTGACTATGTCCATCACCCGCAGATCATAATAATTCATCCCATGTATGAGCAAAGTCCATCACGGGTTTACGAAAAACTGTACACAAAGAAAATAATTTTTTTAAACAAAAACGTAACGCAAATTTGCTATAAGTGGCCTTTACCACAAGGTAAAGGCGACAGGCGAACATGTAGAATGAATTAGCTTCAAGCCAAGTATGTATGATGAGTCTGTTTAAAGGAGTCTATGAAAACTTGGACTAAAATATTAGCAATCTGTTCATCTTTTCGTCTCCGCAGCCTCCGTCGTCGGAATATCAAATGTGGGCTAGACAAACAGTGTCCAGAATCAGTATCGCCATTAATCCGGTACGATCAGGAACGCTGTGCCATTAGGACATTTATTGTCGGTAAGACGAGGTCAGGGGGTGTGATTTGGATTTTTAACTTAGCTTTAAAAAAATTTTCAGTCATATCGCTACGATGTCTGCAGTGTGACAGTTTATAGTGATGTCTAGCACTGGGGCATCATGTCGCAGACATGTAACACGATGTCCCACCCAGCCACATTATCCTGACACCAGGCCGACCAGTCCTAACACTAACCTCTTAATGCTGAGCGGGGGGGGGGGGGGGGGTACCGTATCAGTAAAAGTTAAAATCGACTTGTAGCAGTGTCCAGAATTAAACAAATATGAAAGAACTTGTATATTAAAAAACTCCACAAAGAACCAAAGCTGCGACCAGCACATGCGTGGCATTTTAACAGGTGGTGAAGAAACGAAAACAACAGGTGACACTCAGTTCCAGTCCAATTCGTAGAGACCGAGGTAGGAATGTATGTAATAGCCACTGTACAAGGGGGTGGTACCAAGTTTTTGGTTAATACTGGAGAAGCCGCGGCACGTGTCTGCGAACTTATATTGGTGAATTCACATTGAAACAGACCTCGAAAACTGAGCTAGGCAATGTATCGTCTCTTCAGCAGGTACCGTGTTGACTGTTATGTGACACTTTTGGTATGAGCGTTAAGACCTACCACATCAACAACAGCATGTTGGCAGACTTTGTCGTCTATGGGATCATAGGTTTAGGCCCAAGGAAAGAAAGGCACGTGTCCATTGCTGTTGCTAATTATGCATCTATGATTGGGGTGACAAGGTACTGTCAGTCACATTCCAAAGAGTCTGAAGCGGTTACAGGTCCAGCAGGCTAACTGCAAGAGCGGCAGCAATCGGCAGATCTGTGCAAATAGATACAACGACGGAATGCGGCTTCGAGTGCAGACGCACCCCTTCACTAGGGACTCGTTTTACTAGTACATCCAAGGAAGGGTCTATGTAGACCTGTGTATGGATTTGCTGAAAATCGTAAGATGGATTGATACCGACAGAGGCACTCAATGTGCCTAAAGATAGGTATGTATAGACCAGGCTATCCGTATGGGCGCCCGCACGTTGAGGCAATCCCACCCCACCCTCGGATTTCACCTCAATAGATGTTTTGGTATACATCTGTAAACTTTAATAGCTGACCACTATATGTTTGCCCATACAGCCGGGAAATAATTCTGCGGGGACCAACATGGCTACCTTTTTGGACAGTGTGATGCTTGACCACTGGAATCAGACAAAACGGGGTTGGTTTAGAAAGTTTGTTGTGGTATGTGTTAACACCCATACCAAAAGCGAAGATTTTCCGTTCTGTGGATGACATATAAGTATGAAATTTACTCTGTGATAGAAGTTCGGTGAGTGAAGAGCTCTTCCGTCAGAAAACCTTGAATATAAATGCATCGCCCTATCGTTGATTTGTTGGATGGCATTGTTTTAACTGACTGTGAAGCCAGAGATGTATCTGATTGATTTCCCGCTTGTTTTTGCTGAGGAAAACAAAATCCAAGTAGAAAAAAAAATCTTGTACAACAAAGTAGTACTCAGTAGTAGTATAGGGTGACTGTATGTGGACACTTTAAATTCTTTTCTGTGATTTTTATTACGATCTCATGTAAGGGTATAAGAAGACAACTAGCACATCTTGTACTATCTTCTACAATTTGTATTACTATCTTGTGTAGAGATACGATACTACAACGAACATTCTTTGTACATTTTTCTCAAATTTGTATTATCGTGAAGGAAATAAACCAGGTACCAAATTGAATATATACTGTTAAAGTATTTAAGATCATAAACGATTAATCCGTAAAAGGAAAGTTAGAATCCTTCATAGTTATATTCGCCTGAGAAAAATCAAATCCTTAATATTGGGCGCGTTAGGTTAGTGTTTAGCGTGCTGTGTTTTATGCCGGAGTAACATGTCAATTCGGGTCAGCTGCACTTTTGTATTTTTAGGCAAGCAACTTTACTCTTATTCCTCAACAAAACTAGTCAAAGCCTCTCGATAAAATTCATTAAAAAGCCAAAATCAAAACGGTGTTGTGTGTCTCAGCAGCAAGCGGCTCATTAGCTAAACCATGGGTATCGAACTCAAACCACTCTGAGGACCGCATGAGGGAATTTTTGATGGCCCAAGGGCCGCATCGCCTTTGTTATCTCTCATGACACCTTGTGACGCCAATCATTCTGCGGGCCACAGGATACGAATGGCGGACCTTATTCCCATGCCAACCAATCCCCAACTGGCGATTTAACTAACAGTGCAAGGAAAAGGGCATAACTTTATTTCAAAAGTATATTAATATGTGGATCGGGGATGATACATACGAATGGATTTTAATTGGCCGTATTGAAAAAAATGCAAGACGATCAACAAGTACTGTAGTACTCACCTGAAGCTACCGCGCAGAGGAGGAGGAGCTTACGAATGCGTTGCTTGTTGAAAAGGGGTTAAGGCAAAATATGTGCGGTGTATAAATCCTAGAGTTTCAACAAGTAATCGCAACCCCAGGCTGATCTTTCTTGGTGAGTGTTTAGTGTCATTTGAAGTTGGTGATTTTTTTATATTTAGAAGAATATCTCTGTTTAAGTATACACATTGATAATCATGTCGCACGCACGCGTGTCAAACTACGACAGGCTGATGAAAGTACGTGAAGAATATGAAGATCTCATGGAAGATTGGCCGCCATTCCCTCTGAGCAAGAAGACTTTGCTAGAGCTGGAGGAATATCTGGGACAGGCAAACAAAATATGACGAGGAGAGAGGAAAGATGGAAACTAAGGTAATCATAAAAGAGGTATGGGAGACATCAGTGTTTGCTCGTCTTCTTATAGCTTTTGACGTGCAAGAGTCAGAAAGCCTGTTCTATCTTGACAAGGAAGCGCCATATCTAAATCTTACATGGTTTAGACCAAAATTGTTTCGCAGATTCCGCGAAGCCAAAATAATGTGATTACGGGGTTTGACGCTGATCTTGTATTTAGTACATTCCGTATTGAACTAGACGATCTGTTGAAGGACTTATGACCTCATGGAAGGCTACGAAATACGTGGTGAGAGCTCAGTTTTAAACAGTCGGGTAGCTGAAGCCAGCGCAGCGAAAATCTCAGAGCTGCCGGTAGCAAGAAAATAATTCTTGGTTTCAATTACGTTTCTTAACCAAAAGGACAAAGGTGATTGGTTTTTGAAAAATAAATTTGACCCAGTAAAGCAAGAAAAGGAACGAATGGTTACAATAACGTGCATGACACAGTGATGGGGTCCTTACTAAAATAGCGCCCCCCCCCCCAACAAAATTTTTTAATATCGAGACCACTTATCCAGTATCCGCTGTGGTGTATGGCCTCTCTGTGGTGCGGGATCCTAACCGGTTGGTTAAAGTTTCTAAAACGAAAACAAACAAAACAAAAACAAACAAAAAATGGAGGGTCTAGCGGAGGCTTCTCTCAGCACTCGAGTGGTGGGAAACTTACATCCATGCAAGGGGGGAAAATGTCGAAAATGTAGCCTGGCTGGAAAGAATCTTCAAGCGTTCGATCATCATGAAGGACATTGCAGGTTGAGGCATTTATAAAAGTAAAGTATAATACTCTTTCGGATGGAAAGAAAAGAGATCAGTCCAAGGGCCAAACCTGGTCAGAACACCTCTATTTTACCGAGTCGAATACACAGTTTTGTTAGGGCAATTTTAGGAGGCGATCAGATAGCCACAAAACGGTCCAAAAGCTGTGTGTATTCTTGGAGGATATGTGATAAAGGAAACTTGATCCTGCGCTTGCAGAACAATCTGTGCTAGCTAAAAGAAAGTGTTTCAGAGTCAGAGAACACCAGGACCAGACTTTTAACATATTTTTAGTACATATACGCACGATGCCGCCCAGGAGCCAGCAACAGCATTCGGCAATAAATATTACATTCAATATTATATGGAAAATCCAATTATGGGTGGGAGGGGTTTCAACCTCTCGTAGGAAGATAAATAAATAGGGAAGAAAGAAATATCAGACTACGCATCCATTAGTACAGTTTTTGAAACTGAGAACAGGAGAGAGAGAGAAAAAACGGAAACATGGAATATTGAAACGTAATATCATTATCCTACATGAGGAGGACACAAAAATATAATAGTGAGAGTTCTACAAGAGTTTATGAAAACTGCGACATAATATCGAATTGGAGACCATAAAAGATTAAGAACAAGAGCAAAACAAAAACCAAACAAAACCTCCAAAAGAAAATATAATTATAACCAAAACGAAACAAACAGAATCCGTTGAAAAAGAATGTTTTTCAGATGCTCTAGCAATGATAAAAAATACGGCTAAAGAAATATATGATAAACTTTAGGAATATAAAGACAAATGAATGCAAATAATAACAGGAAAATTCAATGAACTATACACCAAATTTCATTAACTATATAACAAAGCAAAGGGTGTGTATTAAAAAGATGAATTTATGCTAGGGAAAGAATGACAGGTAGAAAGTCAAAAGAAAACAACATAATGATTAAAAAGGGCAAAGGATTAATGAAATAATTTTTATTTTTTTAGAAAAACGTATAAACAAAGCACGATATACCATATGAAGAAATAAACGACTATTATAAAGATATTAAATTTATACAAATAAGCAGAGAATCAAACATAAACTGGGACAATTTCATAACTTTGAGGAAATAACCCTAGCTATAAAAAACTCAGCAAAGGAACAAATCGGAATCATATAAAACTATTACTTTTATTATAACTTTTTAACAATACCTTTCTGCATGGGAAAGTGATCGAAAAGACGAAAGAAGGAGTAATTACAATAATTTTTCAAACCAGCTGACCCTCCCCAATATCTGCTCCTGACCGAGTGTCAGACCATGCACGTACTAAAGTAATCTTCGCGTTTGGACCTAACGCACATACACTAATCCTGCTGCCTTGAAAAGGGATTCTTAGAGCTGGTGGGGGGGGGGGGGACATTATAAATGATTTGGATGTTTTGTGGATTTTTTTTAAATGAAGCTTTAAAAACGTTAAGTCATGTAGCTACGAGGTCTGCAGGGTGCCTGTTTATAGTAATGTCTAGACCTGGGGCATCATGCTGCAGACATATATCATGTCCCACCCATTCACATTATCATGAAACTAACTCTTACTGATGAGCGCCAAACGAAGCAGTTGCCAATACCGTTTTTAGAAGTCTTTGGTATGGCTCGACAGAGGTTCAAATCCGCGACCTCCCGCATCCGAGGCGGATGCTCTAACCAATTAGGCCACTGGAGCGGTCATAATGATACATTACGGAATCCACTGTTAAGGTTATAAACAAATCTTGACTCCTTGAAAACTCTCTTGAAATATTAGAACTAACAAGCACATCCCCGTCGTGATTGCTTTCCACCGCAATGCCCCAAAATTACAACAGATTATTCTGAAGCATCAGTTGACACCAGAATTTTGAAGGGCATATTTCAAGAAGTTCTTTTGGTTGCATATCGTCGACTTAAAAACCTCAGGGACTATTTGTTAAATAACAATGCAACATCAGAAGAAAAAAATCACAGATTCAGACACATACGAATGAAAAGACAAGCGCACCCTAATCTGCTAAAAATGGCCGAAGACCAAATCGTTCCAAAGTTTGGAAACAGGAATTAACTTTACATTCAATTTGAGGTTTGGGTGTCGAACCAAAAATGTAATCGATCTTCTGACATGCCAAAGCTGTGCCAAGTATTATGCTGGCGAAACTGTTGATTTAAGAAAATGAATGAGTAACCATAAGAGCCACATTCGCAACAAAATCAAGAAGAAAAAAAACTCACCATCAAATACAGCTCAGCTTGACATTCAACATCATCCCTCAACATGCTGTCGACAGAGTCTAACCTGTGGTGGACCGACATAGAACGTACACGTATGGAACGATGGTGAATACTGCAACTGAAAACTCATGGAGAATTTGGCCTAAATTTAAAAAAAAATAGCTCATCTTCGCAATAAATCTGGTCAAACTTCCAGTCAGGCATCGCAATCCTCGTGACAATATTTATCCATGGAAATAATTCTCGACTCTTTACGTGAAATAATAATAATAATAATAATTAATAATAATAATAATAATAATAATAATAATAATTAATAATAATAATAATAATAATAATAATAATAATAATATTATTATTATTATTATTATTATTATTATTATTATTATTGATAGTAGTAGTAGTAGTATTAGTAGTATACCTTTTCCAGGATTCCGGTACAACATTATTACGACCTATTTTTTTTTACTACCTTCTCCACGCATAACACCGGGATATAATAGCTATAGCACATATTGAAGTGTCTGGTCTTAGATGGCGTTGATCTTCGCAATGCAGTGTTCCCATCCTTGTCCACAGACTGGAGTTTGGTTAAAATAATATGGTTCTCTGTACTCTCAACGCATAATTACAAAACCCATCCCATCTTTGACCTACAAACTAATTTGTTAATCTGACAACAAAATATATACATGTAGTTTTTCTCTTTTCATGATATAGTTCAGTTATTTCACCTTCCTTTTTCCCTTTATTTAACACTTGTTTCAAAATACCCCTCGCAATGTCATCTAAATAAAGATTCCACGTTTTCTCTTTACTTTTGTGGTTGGTATTTAGGTTTTGGATGTAACCCTTGTTTCTTCTTGTAGCTCAAATGTAGGTCGAGTGGTGCCATTGCGACTACTATTTACTAAACAAGTATAACAGGATTTACGAATGATTGAACTGTTGTTGTTTGTGGGGTTTTTTTTGGGGGGGGGAGGGGCATTCGTAGTTTCACTGTCAGTCTTAGTCTGGTTCCCTGCGTCGTATGCTTCTTGCGTTGCATTCTTCTATGGTGGCGCTCTGTGGTTTCGTGTTTTGGATAAGGTTAGATTTGCAAACAAAAAGAATCTCCACGGTTTCCTTCACAGGTTATACTGGTTATTTAAGAAGCCCTTAACACCGCTCCGGTGGCCTAGTGGTATGAGCGTCCACCTCGTAAACGGGAGGTCGTGGGTTCGAACCCCGACTGAGTCATATGAAAGACTTACAAAAATGGTACTTACAGCTGCCTCGCTTGGCGCTCAGCGTTAAGAGGTTAGTGTTAGGACTGGTAGACCAAGTGTCAGGATAATGTGACTGGGTGGGACATCGTGCTACGTGTCTGCGGCATGATGCCCCAGTGCTAGACATCACTAAAAACTGTCACACTGCAGACATCGTAGCGATATGACTGAAAAACTGTTAAAAGCTACGTTAAAAATCCCAATCACACACACATAAGAAAACCTTGTGTATCTTAGGTACTGTTTAAAGAACTTTTAAGTGAATGGTTCATGTGTGTAATATGGGTTATAGAGTATACATACTGGCCTTACTTCAGATCTGCCTATATCAAAGCTGCTAGTTCCGCATGATCATTTTCATTTACAGGTCACTGGCCACCTATATTGTACAAACGTATGATATTATTATAGTCATAAAAAAAACGCATTTGTTATGCATGCACACCATAAAAATGTTTCAATAGAATTAAAAATCCGCTTTTATTAAATGAAAAATTATTCGGCAATCTCCGTAAGCAATTGGTAGTTTCCGCGTCCCAAAAACGGATATTACGTACATTTATCCCTTCTATTCACCTAGTCATTCAAGTGTTTAATTTCTCCACGTAAATGTTTGTGATATATCTTACGATCGTGCTTTTGTACAGCAAATATGGTGCACAGTGTTGCATAGGGATGTAACCAAACGAGTGATGATGGGACAGAAGGTTTATTTCTTTTTCCGAAAGACCCATTTTACCAGAAGAAGAAAAAAAGTACATTGAAGCTTTGGGAGAGATGGGAACGTTGTACCATTTATGCCAGATTATAGTCAATTTGGCCCAAAGACAATTCGGTTTAACTCGAAAGACAATAGTTTGAACAAGTTCTTTTCTTCAAACAACATGTAGATAATGTGTGTGTGTGTGTGTGTGTGTGTGATTTGGATTTCAACGTACCTTTAAAAAATTTTCAGTCATGTCGCTACGATGTCTGAAGTGTGGCAGTTTATAGTGATGTCTATCACTGGGGCATCATGCCGAAGACATGTAGCATGATGTCCCACACAGTCACATTATCCTGACACCAGGCCGACAGCCGACCAGTCCTAACACTAACCTCTTAATGCTAAGCGCCAAGTGAGGCAGCTGTTAGTACCATTTTTGTAAGTCTTTGGTATGACTCGGCCGGGGATCGAACCCACGACCTCCCACATCTGAAGCGGAGGCTCTAACCACTAGGCCACCGGAGCGGTTTAGGTACTATGTAAGATATATATATACATACATATCTGTGGCAAAATGTTTATGACAATTTTTATAGGTTGTAAAACAGAATAGGATTTAGGGAAAAAATTTAACAAATTTAAACAAAATAAACTATCTTCATATTGTTTAGAAAGAAAATAGTCATTCTTCGTAACGTACATATACATGAGAGAAAATAGAAACTGACACATCTTGCTCATTCTAATTAAAATATTTATATACATTTATTTGTTATGCTAAAAAATATAAGCATCTGCACAAGGACATTCTCAATTTAAGTCTTCCTGGCAAATTATCAATAATGATTTATAAAACAATAACATTTAACACATAATATTCTACATAATATGTATACATTTTTCTAAGAGTAGCGTACATGAGATATTATAATAAATATATTTAATTTTAGGCATCCGGTTGTAACACTGCTGCATATAATACACACTCGATTGCACACGAGAGAGAGAGAGAGAGAGAGAGAGAGAGAGAGAGAGAGAGAGGGAGAGAGAGAGGGAGAGAGAGAGAATAATGCTAAGCATTTTGTCAGTGTTTAATTGCTGCAATATGAAGCTCTTACCAGTTAATTTTATTATCTGTTTTTATTTGTCACGTTGATGTCTTAGTATGTGCGCGCGTAGACTGAAAGCTTGTCAGTACTAGTCAATATCGTTATATTTCCTCTGTTATTCCATACAAACAAGAAAGGAAATAATTTTGTGTTGAATTTGTGCCCCCCCCCCCACGGTACAGTAGAATAGATAAACCAACACGTATTTAAAAATAAAGTGAAAGAAACTAACCTTTCATTGTTATCATTTATTCCTTCTTTTTTCATCATGCGAAATTTATTAAAGAAAAAAATATATCCACGAACTCCGTATATGTAGTGGATGCCGGCTGGCGTATGCATCCGTACTGTAGTGTTTATCGCTTATGTCAGATAACAAAATCGCAAAAGAGATGAGAATATCATCCGATTGATTGAAGGCACCTGCCATTCACGCATGATAAGTTACAAGGTGCAAAATTACCAAGATTTTATTGTATCCAGGTTAACTATACGACGCTATCTCGCAAATAAAAATCGTTATTTTAAACTATTTACTGTGAGTGCAAATGATAATCTTTTCGCTAGCATGGGTTACAAAAGTATTACTAAAGCAAGTTATTGCTGTTCTTTTTACACTGCAAACATCAATTATGATTACATAAAGCAAACAAACAGAAGCCCGGGTGATGAATAAATACAATTGGCAGCGAGCAATAAACTTCTTGCTTAAACTTAACGACAAGGCTATCAGATACAAAGGTTATTTTATTACAAAGCATGTCGACCCCAGTAATCCCCCTCCATAAGAAACTGCTTTTGGATTCTTTTAAGTGTGCGAATTTTTTTTCATCAAGTCGGCAGACAAAAGGAAGCCAACTTTGGTTCCTTTGGATTGTTTTAAGTGTGTCGATTTCTTTTGTTTTTACAAAGTCGGCCGACATTGGGAAACCAACATTAATTCCTTTTTACCTGTATTAACGGGTATTTCGAAAATCAGTTGAAACAATAGAACAGTTTTGATAGCGAAACAATCTAGTGCGTCGTGCATGCACATCAATATACGACTGAGCAGTTAATTAGTTTTCAATAATTTAATCTAAATATTCCCTATCCATAGTTTATAGTGCTTTATGTTTCGACAACAAGAAGCATGTACTTCGTTTTGTGGGGATAAATGTACGTTATTTCCGGTTGGCGTCCTCTATAGGTAGGAAATCGTAGGTAAGGGGAAGTTAGTCCGATAAATTAAATTTGTGTTGATACTGATGGACAATGTTGTGGGTATGATGTCACCTGTTCATTAAAATGTGCAATTTCGCTGCATGCAAATCAGTCCGAAACAGATCCACGTACACTTTAGACACATACCGGTAATTGGTAGCAGCCATATCAAGCGCGAAATTCAAAATGTCCACATGACAGATGGCTGTGTTATTCCAGGTGGATTTACAAGTCAACAAGCATATGATTTGCTCAGGAAATATAATCTACATATCACCAAAAGAACCCTTCAGCCGACGGTAGCTGCACAGCCACAATAAATACCGGTAAGTGTATAATATGAACACCGATGTGTGCAGACAAATTTGAATGCAAATAATTGCAGCTTTTAATGAATAGGTGATATCAGCCCCTCACCCGAAAATCAATGTCATCACGGGTGAAAGGCTGATATATCGGCCTAAGGGGAAGTAACAGCGTTAAATACTTCTATTTCGAGTAATTAAATTATTATTTCTTCTTTACACTTGACAATTTTTTTTCTTTTTGTGCGAGTGTAACTACTTTTAATCATGTAATGCAAATCTGATGTGAAAAGAAAAATATTAGAATATGACCGGTGACCTTTAATTTCAGAGGTAAATTGTAAAAAAAAAGAAGTTTCATATATGTTGTGATTGCACTTTCAGAAGTCGGTATTGTCTAGTCTGGCGAAATTAATTGTACTTATTTTAATAACTGCTAAAGACAGTGTACTTTAGACTAATTCAGGCTACTTTATTTTATCTCATGTGAGCAGTTAGCTGTGTGCTAGGGTCATGTACAATTTCCACAAGTACAATATCCAAAATAATTTCAGCCACAGTACATAAAAGTAACATAGAAGTATGCCAGCATTCTTCACATTGTGCATGTTGCAAATGCAAAGTACTTCACCATAAATCCGACACACTCTCAGAAATACATAATATCTGTACAGCACCCCCCATAAAGAACACACAGTTATTAATATTGTATGATTTAATTTTGATTCTATAGCTGAAACATTTATGTGGCATGCATCAAAAGAGTCCTTTTGAATATGTTTCATGTCCCCCCGAACAGAATAATTTTAATCTGCAGTAAAGTCCAGCACAAGCCCCCCCCCCCCCCGAAAAGTGAGCTATTTTAAAAATGTACATTGCATATCCTCAGCATAGCAATCAGTATTATGCTGAAAGACAGGAACATGAAACTTGCCACAATTGTTCATGAGATTTCACTAATAAATTTTACAGTTTGAAAATGGATGGAACAGGCCAGGTTCGTGGAGGTCAAAGCATAAATAATTTCCTTATTCTTCTAACACTGGTATATGGAAGAAGAGATTTTGCTCTCATAATTTATCTCTTAATTTCATTACAAATGAATGAAAAGGGTCATGTTCACTCTATATTTCTTTCACTTAATATAAGAGTTTTAAATTTAAATTGCTTACACTCCTGTGTTCAAAGACTTCTAATTTCCCCATAATTAAGGTCACACATACAATACTGCAACATGAGCAAAATAAGCATAATTATCTTATTTTTATGCATAACATCAGTATTAAAATCTACCGTTTTGTTGACAATATCATACATGATGATATGAAAATAAGAAAAGTATTTGCCAAAATGATCATATTTGTTTTAAGATGGCGCTTACTTACTTACTTACAGGGAACCATACTATGTAGAAGTGCGACTGGGGACCAGTCTGTGTAACCCATGTTTTAGTTTTGTTTATTTTTCATGTGTACAATAGGTTAGAACCAGACTAAGCAAACTGTCGCACATTGCAACTTAATAATTTGCCTTACATTTTAATTTTCCATGAAAGTAGAAAAAGAATATGAGAAATTGCAGCATGATTAATTGGTAAAAGATAATAAATATTGAAAATAAAATTTCACTAGTCGTAACTAATATAAATAACCCATAATGCAACGCGGCATACCTTGCAATACGGTCGTTGAGTCGCAATGAATTCGTCTAAATTTTGCTAACATTACTTGAAAGAAGCAGGTACAAGATCAAACATTAACATTTCGTTATGTAGGCTACATAATAATTATATGTTCTTATTTTCACTCTGTTTGCAGTTAAGTATCTGAAAAGAAAAAGGGTAAAACTAGGAAGTTATGCGATCGGTATATGATAGCATTTCCCGGCTTCAGTGAAATCGATAAACAGTCGAGTTTGAAATAATTTCAGTGCAGATCTGCACACTTATGTTGTGAAATCTTACACAACACTTAAAATGTAATGAAACCACTAAATTATTCAAACCACTGTTCATTTTGACTATAGAGATCAAGTGAAACCCTAACAGAAAATTACCGATTTCACAAACTTGTGTATTGCTAAACTATAGAACAAGGAAGGTATTTTGATGCCATCAGCATGACGAAATATTTATATTGCATGTGTGATCTAGACGAAGTCTTTTACTTCAGCAAAACGAATTATCGATTGCAGACTGTTGCCTTGATCATGTTGCCAAGATTTGACAAAATTTACTGAGTAAAAGAAATCTTGGTGTTAAAAACTGGAGGATCAGACTCAGTAGAAAACAAACTTTGGTATCAAATCTGTGCGTCTCTGAAATGCAAGTGAGGGTAAAGGGAAACACTGGCTTCTGAACCATTATGAATTGTACTCCACCTTCAATCTCCAAAGGTAATTACTGGCACAATTAGTTGCAGTCTAGCTGAGAATTATTATTTAAACAATTGATTCCTTACAAATTTCAGAACCTCACCTCTTTTCTGTAACATCTGCTCATCCAGACACATTAGATAGATACAAGAGAATGGAGAGCAGTGGAATTTTTAGTCAGTTTCTTTCTAAAGATAAATTTTTGTAATTTAATATTATTTAAAATTCAGGATGACCACTAAATGTCCAACTTTATTTACAGATTGACACAATGGCTTCTACTTCAGAGTGTGTGAAGGTAATTGTTCGCTGCCGTCCTATGAACACGCGAGAAAAGGACTTGGATTGTAAACCAGTTATCATCATTGAAGAATCTCGTGCTTATTGTGCCATAAAGAATCCAAATGATGAGAAGGCACCGCCAAAGCCTTTCACATTTGATGGGGCTTATGACATCAATTCCACAACTGAGAATATTTACAATGAAATTGCATATCCATTAATTGAGGTAAATTTATTTCTCTTATAGGCAAGTATTATTGCAAACTGCACCATTTTGTTTTATGGTTTCCATTATGGAAGGTTACCATTTTCTTGTATGATTGCACTGGGTATCTCTATTTTAATTCTGTGATTTTGTATGAAGTACTCAGACATTGGAATGGTATCTATTGATTGAGTACATGTTTTTTTGTGTGCATGAAATCCTTTTTCTAGAAAGATTTCTTCTATAGATAATTTTTTATGTATTTGAACATGCACAGTCTGTTGTCTATAAACGTTTTCTAGACTGTAATTGAATACAACAAAGAAATAATTTTTGTCATGAAACTCACAACAGTCACATTTTCCATTGGTGGCCTAGTCAGCATCAACAGTTGGTTAAAACTTTCCTTAAAGTTTTTCATTTGCTTACATTTTCTAAGCCCATTCATTGATTTATATTTGGCATGAATCAGTTTGAAGCTAAGACAATTTATTCTATTATTCTATATCATGTTTGCTAGTCTTTCTTACCTTGAGGTGTTTAAGTTTTGTTTTCTAGGTTGTTTTGTAAAAATGTTATTTTAGTTTTGCTTTTATTTCCTAAATCCCCTGGAAGGATTTTCAGTATACAAAGATAATTCATTATGCAATATATTTGCTCTCCTCTTTTACCTTAGCAACAAGGTCACTGTCATAAAGAATTGTGTCATTGTTTTGATAAAAAAATATCAAAGACTGTTATATTTTGTTCATTGTATCACCATGAAATAGGAAAGACATTTTTGTTGTATTTATCAGATTTCTTTATTACTTCACTATCTCATTTACATGCAGTGGATTGATCAATTTTGTGAGCTTACCTGGCCTTATGGCCAGGTGATGTTATGGTATGGCCCTTTGTCTTTCTTCATGTGTCAACAATTCCCAACCTATTTCCCAAAAGGTGCTGGACAGATTTCCACCAAACTTTGCAGAGAACATCCTGGCATGAAGGTCTTTTACTTTTGTACCACTTATGCCAATCAACCAGTCTGGGTTCAAATATTGCCACTATTATTAAAAAAAGGACCACTGTTGTTGAAAATAGATAACCTTTAAACAACTTCTCAAGATCCACTAAACAGAATATGACCAAATATGAGAGAAAGGATCCTGGCTTGGAGGCATTTCAGTTTTCTACAAAACAAGCTGATCTGCCATCAAATATGGCCACCATTACTAAATATAGAAATACATCTAAATGACATTTTCTCAGAAACCCATGGACACAGTTTGGTCAAATTTAGACTAATATCTCCAGGTGCTGAGCCCTTTCATGTTTTTTCAAATGATTTTCCATCAGATGTGGCTGCCATTACTAGAAATGGGGGAGAATGTGAAACAGCTTTCTTTAAAAATTACTAACTAGAATTTGACCAAATTTGACAGAAAGAAATATTGCTTAAAAGCCTTCCAAGACCCCATTAGTTGCCTCTTATGACATGTGGGAGGATGGCAATTGTTACTAGAAAAAAAAGAGGAGATGCACTTAAATTGTGTTATTGTCAGCAGTCACTGCAGGGGTAGAGAGATTTGGAAAATCCAGTTGTTTCTGGGCAACCAGCTTTGAAATATGTGTTGCCCAGCAGATTTATGTTTGCCTAAGTATATTAATGCAGTTGCCTCCAAGATTGCTTTAATCAAATTTATTCTTCAACTTTTGTAACACACACACAGAGTCCTAATTGCACAAAGTGCTTGCAACTAATCTAATTTGTAATCAAATTTATTCTTCAACTTTTGTAACAGACACACACACACACACACACACATACACACACACACACACACACACACACACACACACACACACACACACACACACACACACACACACACACACAGAGTCCTAACTGCATAAAGTGCTTGCAACTAACCATCAGTCCTGTTAATTGAAATTGTCACATATTTACACACTGGTTTATATAATCTGTTTGAGATAAGCAAACTAAGGTAATGTAAGTTTCCTTTTCTTTGGTGGTGTTTAGTAATCAGATAAATTAGCTCCCAAACCTGAATTGGCTGTGATTGGCAAAAGACTTGAGTCAAAAGGTCAAAGGAGAAGGTCACTATGACTAAAAGAAGAAATATGACTTATGCACATTAACATCATTTCTATATTACATACTTTGACTATAGTTTGTGCTTGGATTGCACTTGTGTTATGGAAGAACCCTATCCATTTAGGGCATCAAATAGTCAAATATCAATGTCATTGTGACTAGAGAAAGCAAATTGAGTTCTCTATCATCTAGAGTTACCAAACTTTGTGAATGGCTTGCACATTGGGTTAGGAAGAGCCCTATTAGTTTTTGTGTCAAAAGGTCAAAGGTCAAGGTCAACTGAGACTGAAAGTAGAAAAGTGGTTTCTGCACAGTAATTGTAGTCCTACATCACATACAAGGACAAAATTTGTGAATGGCATGCATGTGGAGTTAGGAAGAAGTCTATTCATTTTGGGGTCACCAGTCAAGGTCACTGCAACTGAAAGAATTTTTAAAAGTTAATGACTTTAGTTCTAAACCATTTAACTTGACTGACGTTTGTGGAGGCCTTGAACTTAAGGTATGGAAGAAGCCTTTAGATTTTGATGTGAAAGATCAAAGTCATTGGAACTCCAAAAAATGGATTTCAAAGAATAGTTTTTGTTCTGATAAAATTTTTTGGATGGCTTGCATTTAGGGTAATAAGGTATCAAAAAATGTGTTTGCTGTTGCACTGGTTTTAAGATTAGGATGGGTTTGGTAAGTTTTTTTCTAAAGTATCATGTGTATTATAATGACTAATATATATAATGTACTAAGTATTTCAGGTATTGGGGCCCTGAGTGGCCGAGTGGTCTAAAGCGCTCTTCGTCATGGATCACTGCCATCTCACCTCTGCCTGCATCGGTTCGAGTCTAAGATTCAGACAATGTGGGTATGTGAGAAAGCTTGCCAGTAGCTTCTCGTGGGTCGGTGGTTCTTTCTGGGGTTTTCCTGGGTTCTTCCTCCACCATTAATACTGGCCGCCATGTATAGCCTATCGTGTGCTGAAAAATGGCGTTAAACCCCACAACAAAACAACAACAATAACAAAAACTTCAGGTATTGGGCAAAAAACCAGCTTAATTAGATTAAATGCACAAATCAGTACCTGAAATTTTAAAAATATTTTACAATTTTTGTTTTACTCTTGGGGGAAAATGTGTTAGGGTCAGCACCAAACAACAGGGACAGCCAGCCAACCAGAAAAACACATCGGGCGGGGTGTGGGTGGGGCTAAAGAAACCTTGGATTCTGGGTTAAAATGGTAAGTCTAATAAGAAAATAATGGTTTCTTTTTATTAAATTAGATGTGTTAAATGTGTACATAGGGGACTGTTAAACACAGGGTGTGTGCACAATGTGCCATTGATGGTACTTTTGTTGTCAAATGTATTCATCAAGCTCCCTGGTCATGGAAGAAATAATGTAAAAGAGCATTATGATTCTTTCATTGTGTTTTTTGCTGTCAGCTGACCAATGGTCAATGAGCTTATTGTAGGAATGTGTGTCCATTATGCATTTTGTATCTTACGTCACCATTGTCTAAAACTGTGAGAAGTTGGAACTAAATTGGACCAATGACATGTGGCATCAAGGTTTTTCAAGTTTGTTGAAAGAAGCCACTTATCAGATGTGACCACCCATAAAGAATTTAATGGAAAACATCCAAATTAATTGGCCATGTTGACTGGCATAAAGCTGTTTGGTGTGTCAGCCTGGTGAACAATATCAGATCACTTGATCTTCTTGTTCAGTGTGTGCTTGTTTTAGAATTATTTCATTTGATCAGAAATTTGCATTTTGGTGGGAAAAAAATTTGGCAAGTGACATGTTTTCTTCTGCTGTTAGGATTAAAATAAAAGCAATCTTTTTATCAGTTTTTGTTGCTTTTAATATGTGGCTTATAAGGTTCATGTTTAATTTGATCTGTTTCTTTGGTACTAGAATTTATAGATTAAACTTTAATATTATGTACACCAGATAATCTATTAGTAACATGGACACATGTGAATGACTAATAACCAAATACATTTTTATGTTATAAATTCTTATGTCCATTTTTATACTATACAGGGCCGAAACTAGGGTCAGAAAATGAGTATACATAAAATTGGGTGAAGTGGCAATATTTGAAGAAGTTATTGAAATCAATTTAATTTAGTTTTAATTTTATAAATGCATGATACACAACAGAATAATCATTTATGACGTTTTTTTTTTAAATAAAAAGATTATTTATACTGATGAAAAAATTAAAGTAATCATATCTTTCTTGCAAAGAAATATCAATCAGTTCTTGAAGAAAGCAATTCGGAAATTTGTTCAAAATAGTTAAAAGTTTGTCCCTCAATTGTTTTACTTGCATGTTGTTTTTTGTATTCACTTCTTACTGTTCACCTGACATTTTTCACATGGATCCTGTTCACATTGTTGGTTCCAATAAATATAAGAATTTGGTATACCTTGGATATTACCCTCTGAGAAATGTGTTTTTGGTGTGTATTTTAGGGTGCACAATTCAACAACTGTGTTTTATTTGGGGATTGTCTCCAAATCAGAAAGAAAAATGAAAATTCCTCATATTCATGAAAAAGGTGACTTCTCGACTCTGAAAGCCAGTCTAGTCACTTTTAATCAGCTGGCTTGAGTTTGCAACATATAGAGATATTTCTGCATATTTATTTAGAAGTTGTAATTTTAAATAAAATACAAATCATGTAGAATATGTTTATAAGTTTGTACAGTAGGATCTACCATATATACTCGCTTATAAGTCAGACTGTAAAAAACTAAGATTGTGATCTGCCATAACATAATGCAATGGCAGACCTGGGTCTGTAATGATTTTGCAGTTGGACTTGACTTATAAGTGAGTATATATGGTACTGTATGTCACACTCTTCTTGAATGTTTAATTACATGATTGCTAATTTCATTTGTTATAATGTGTAGCAAATGCTCCAGTGGCCTAGTGGTTAGAGCGTCCGCCTTGGATGCAGGATGTCGTGGGATCAAACCCTGGCAGAGTTATACCAAAGTCTTATAAAAATGGTACTAACAGCTACCTTGCTAGGCAAGCATTAAGACTTTTGCGTTAGGTCTGGTTGGCCTGGTGCCAGGTTAATGTGACTGTTTGGGGCAGAATGTTACATGTCTGCAGCATGATGCCCCAATACTAGACATCACTATAAACTGCCACACTGCAGAGATTATAGCAACATGACTGAAAAATTGTTAAAGCTATGTTAAAAATCCAAATCACACACACACACACACACACACACACACACACAGAATCTGTAGCTGGTGATGAAACCATACTGAAAATGAGATGCAAGCCATTGCAAATATCCACACTGCTTTGATTTGTTTTACCTGAACCCTTCATGCTGAATTTAGGATTTGAAATATTTTAAGTTCTCCACTAATCTGTGTGAAATATCCTTCTAAATATATATAATCACCCTTCCTCAATTAGTGTAGATGTAGTTTAGGGTTGCTTAGAGCCCATGTCAGTAGTTTAGGGTTGCTTAGAACCCATGTCAGTGTGGTCTAAGGTTGACATTGCCTGGGGTGGGAGTGGGAGACAAGCATCCCGATTCTCCAAAAATGCCCCATACGGCTTGCATCTCTGATTGCCTCTGTCAACTAAAATCCAGCTCCTGGCCTTTGTGAGTGGCTTAGATTTGAAGTCCGGCAGACCACGTTTTCCACTAACAGGAGAAGGGGTGAAGGCAGGCCACTGGCGCCTTAAAACCAGTTGCTTCGGGTAGATGGGACTCGTAAACCTTGGATGGTAGCTCATCTAGGAGAAGGAAAACTCCAATTCCAAACCTCTGCTGCCTTGTGGCTATACCCACTCATGGGAAAGGCTAAAGGAGTAAACCCCAACAGAAAATCCGGAGACGGAGTCGCTAAAGCGGTCTGACATTGACTTCAATGTCATTCCGGCAACTCCTGCGACACCATTGGTGCCAGGCTGTATTGGCATTTGTCGTTCCCTTGGGCCCACCAGCTGCGTGGAGAGGGGGGATCTGCTGCATGGACAACAGCTAATTCTCCATACCACCCTGCCCAGGCTTCATAGCTCCACTGGAGAGGACACTCCAGCATCGTCGTACGGCGTCAGCACAACACGAGAAGTAGCAGTTTACCGGTTCCAAGTCAAAACTCGATTGGTGTAGAGCTTGGTGCCAGGAGTTACTTCGATGGTGGGAGAGGTCACCAGGTTTCACTGGACAGCTACCGTCCACCTCAAGCTGGGCAGCCCCCTAGTCAGTAAGGTGCTGCCCACCATGGCCTGCCTGCTTCACTGGGTGCGTGGAGCTTAGAGAACCATCTCGACAAGTGGGCCACAAAACTCCGCACCAGGAAAGACTAAAAGAAGAAATAAGAAGACTCCAACTCTTCGTTTTGCAACCTGGAACATCAGGACCATGTGTCCTGGATTGACCGCTGACCTACAGCAGATCGATGATGCACGGAAGACTGCCGTCATTGACAGAGAACTCTCCCGACTGAACATTGCCATTGCCTGCCTCCAGGAGACCTGACTGGCTGACAGCAGCACCATCAGGGAAGCTAATTACACGTACTTTTGGCAGGGGAAGCCCTCGAATGAACCTAGGCAGCATGGTGTAGGCTTTGCCGTAAAGAACACGCTAATCACCTTCATTGAACCTCCATCATCAGGTACTGAGAGAATCCTTGCCCTCCGGCTGTCAACATCCTTAGGCCCGGTCAACATTTTCAGCGTGTATGCCCCAACCTTCTGCTCCACCCATGAGGAGAAAGACAAGTTTTATGAGGCTCTGGATCAGGCAATATCCAGTATCCCCAACAATGAAAGCCTTTACTTACTAGGAGACTTAAGTGCTAGAGTGGGAGCTGACCATGAGGCCTGGTCCACCTGTCTCGGCTTTTACGGAAGGGGCAAGACCAACACTTTCTTCAAATGCAAGGAGATCCACCAGGTGTCATGGAGACAGCCACGTTCACGCCACTGGCACCAGCTAGACCTCGTCATCACCAGGCGTGCAGAACTGGCCAGTGTCCTCCTCACCCGCAGCTACCACAGTGCCGATTGCAACACAGACCATTCCCTCCTGGCCAGCAAGGTGCCAATATTACCCAAGAAGCTGCACCATGCCAAGAAGAAGGGTCAACCATGCATCAAAACTTGCTGTGCACGCAACCCAGAGAAAACACAACAGTTCATCAGCAAACTGAAGGAAGCCCTCACCAAAGTGACACCTGATGACACCATTGACTCCAAGTGGTCCCATATCCGTGACTCTGTGTACAATTCAGCCTGAGGCAAAGATGAAAGCCCTCCTTGCATACAAGGCTGTATATAGTCCCGGAACACTACAAGCCCTCAGGATTGCAAAGAACAATGCCCAGAAGACTGCCCGCTGCTGTGCCAACACCTACTGGCTGAACCTTTGCAACAGTATACAGACAGCTGTCGACACCGGGGATGCAAGAGGAATGTATGAGGGTATCAAAAAGGCGACAGGCTCCCTCCCCAGCTACAAGACCGCCCCCCTCAAGTCCAAGATGGGCGAAGTCATCGCAGACCAGGGGAAACAACTGCAGTGATGGGTTGAGCACTATCTCGAGCTATATGCAACCCAAAACAATGTCACTGGAACTGCCCTGGACGCCATTCCAGACCTGCCTGTCATGGAGGAGCTAGACACACAGCCCACCCTGGAAGAGCTTGGAAAAGCCATCGATTGCCTTGCCTGTGGGAAGGCTCCTGGAACCGATGGCATTCTGCCTGAAGTCCTCAAGACTGCTCCAGCCCCAACACATACTCCTCTCCCTTTGCTGGGAACAGGGATACATCCCACAGGACTTGAGTGACACCAACATCGTCACTTTGTACAAAAAACAAACAACTACCGGGGCATCTCCCTCCTCAGCATTGTCGGAAAGGCTTTTGTCCGTGTTGCCATGGCGCGATTGCAGAACCTAGCCTCCCGCATCTACCCAGATTCCCAGTGTGGATTTCGATCTGGCAGGTCAACTGTAGACATGATCTTCTCACTACGTCTGCTGCAGGAGAAGTGTCGCAAGCAGCAGATGCCCCTCTACATTGCCTTCATAGACCTGACGAAAGCGTTTGACCTGGTTAGTCAGAGTGGACTCTTCAGACTCCTGCAGAAGATTGGCTGCCCCCCATGTCTGCTTGCTGTCATCATGTTGTTCCACGAGAACATGCACAGCACAGTGTGCTTCAGTGGCACAACATCTGAAGCATTCCCAGTCATCAGCGGAGTCAAACAATGCTGTGTCCTTGCACCGACACTCTTTGCCATCTTCTTCTTCGTGGTTCTCCAGTACGCATTCAATGACAGCAGCGAGGGAGTGTACATCCATACCAGGGCTGACAGCAAGCTGTTCAACATCGCCCGTCTCCGTGCTAAGACTAAAGTCACAGAGGTACTCATCCGTGAATTGCTCTTCGCCGACGATGCAGCCTTGACATCACACACAGAAGATAGACTAAGGCAGCAGGTATGCCGCCTCTCCCATGCTTGTAAGGAATTTGGACTGACCATCAGTTTGAAGAAAACGAACGTCATGACACAGAATGCAGACTTTCCTCTCTCTGTCACCATCGATGGGTACAACTTGGAAGTTGTCGAGAACTTCACATACCTCGGGTCTAACATCTCCAGCTCACTCTCCACTGATTCTGAGGTGAACGGCAGGATTGCCAAGGCAGCATCAGTGATGGCCAGACTTAACCAGAGAGTCTGGAACAACCCCAACCTCACCAAGAAGACCAAACTGCATGTCTACCAAGCCTGCGTGCTCAGCTCACTTCTCTACTGCAGTGAAACATGGACCACCTAGCAAGACACGAGAGGAAACTCAACAGCTTCCACCTGCACTTCCAGTGGAAGGACAAAGTACCCAACACAGAGGTTCTAGAATGCGCCAACATGAACAGTATGTTCTCCATTCTCAGCGAGAGGTACCTTCGCTGGCTTGGCCATGTCAAGAGAATTGACCCAGGCCGCATTCCCAAGGACCTGTTATATGGGGAGTTAGCAGAAGGTGCACGACCAACTGGATGACCACATCTGCGCTACAAAGATGTTTGCAAGAAGGATATGAAGACGGCAAACATCAGTGTCAACGACTGGGAGAGCTGTGCAAACAACCGTTCGAGCTGGCGTCTAGCTGTCAGGCAGGGAGTTCAAAATGCAGAGGAAGAGAGAAAAATAAAACAAGCTAAAAAGAGAGCTAGAAAGAAGGATAAACAAAAGCTTACTTTGGAGCTACGCCATCGTCTCCCATAGACAGATGGATGCCAAGAGAGCCCATTCAGTATCCAAATGTGACACTTGACATCCCACCATCTTCCTCCAACATGGACTGCATCCCGGAACCAAAACATGTACTGTTTAAAATGTGTCCTCACAAAACATAACCAGTATGATTGCTATAAACTGCCACACTGCAGACATCATAGCAACATGAATGAATATGCAGTCACCAAACTCTGTCAGTCTAGTCATCAAAATCAAGAAGTCCAAGCAATGCATCTGAATCCCCCACTTGTCAAAATCAGCAACATAGTTAAAGACGGATCTCTTCTCATAGTATCATCAATAATCAAAGGAGTAAGAAAAAGAGGATTATATAAAACTGACATAAAAACCCATAGAGGTGCAACTGTTAATACTATTGCAGAAAAAATATTGGAAATGGATATGTCACCATATCATTCTGTAATTCTTCTCATTGGTGGCAATAACTACAGTAATGGCCAATCTTTAAAGGGCATTGAGGATGATTATGAAAGCTTGTTGTATGCCATCAGGTCCAAAAATACAGAGTGTAAAATATTCATCTCAGGTCTACCGCTGAGAAGGGATGTACTCATTACTCCACTAAATGACACCCTAAGTATGTTGTGTGAAAATTTCCAAATACTCTTTGTTCCGAAATACAGGACCTTCTTCAGAGACAATTAAGTGAACCAGCAATTATACCAGCGAGACCAAATCCACTTGTCTAACAGCTGTACTGCCATGCTCCTTATTAATATAGACCAGTACATAAGACGTATAAACGGGGTTAGGCATGAGTCGGAAAACTGCTTGTATTGTGGAGAGCATGGTCTCAACAAGTAAGCATACTTGGCAATATTAGCTCTCAAACTCGCACAATTCATTCAGGGGTCCCTCAAGGCTCAGTTTTGGCCCCTCTCCTCTTCCTTATCTATATCAATGATCCACCATTAAATAATGAATCCACAAATACAGATTTGTTTGCAGATGATGCAACCTTGTATACATCTAGTTCTGATACTGAAGTTATCCAAATGAGATTAAACTCTGACCTTATTAGAGTCCAAAAATGGACACAACAAAATAGGATAGTAATTAATGAAAGTAAAACAAAATGTATGATTTTGGGGACATCACAAAAGCTAAATAAGTTAGGGAACCCAGAACTATCTCTTGCAATAAATAATCATCCATTAGAAAATATCAAACATGAAAGGCTTGTAGGTGTGACTGTAGATAATAATTTATTATGGAATGACCATATTGATAAGCTTTGTAAAACACTGTCATCCAAAATTGCCCTACTCAGCAGAATTAAGAAATATTTACCTATGGAAACTTGAAATCTATACTACAAGTCATATATTCTTCCAACAATGGGTTATTGTCCAAATGTATGGGGAAACTGTGCTGAATCTGAGCTTGACAGGACTTATAAACTTCAGAAACAAGCAGCACGCATAATTTTAGATGCATTCTATTGATCATCCCTCAAAAGCATTATTTACAGAACTCAGATGGTTAACAATGACAGGATAGATTTTCACATGGCAGTTCTTTTATATAAATGTGTACATGGAACTGCACCAGAGTATCTTCAGGACTTATTCAGGTCTTTTTCAACAAAATACTAATTGAGATCAATATCACATGGAAACTTAGCACCAAAACCAAGAACAGAGTAATTTAAAAAGAGCTTCCAATACTCTGGTACATTTCTGTGGAACAAGCTTCCACTATATGTAAAATCTGCTCAAAATATTAGAGTATTTAAGAACAGATATCATGAGCATGTATGTGCTTCTAATAGATAATGGAATTTAGTATTTTAATACTAATCATGTTATATAAACAGTAATTATTGCTATCTTCATATAATGTGCATTGTTATACTCTCCTTAAGAGGGCCTCAAGGGAGAATAGTCCTTGACTAATGAGTCACCCTCTATAAATAAAGCATTATTATTATTATTATTATTCATGGTGTGAATGGAGTTTACTTTACAAGGAGACCTGACTGATGAATGGGCAGAAAACATGCCCATTCACATTGTATCAGTAAGCATCAATATATTTATTTTCTTGCTTTCTTTCTATGCTTTCAGGGTGTGACAGAGGGTTACAATGGGACAATCTTTGCCTATGGGCAGACAGGATGTGGAAAGTCCTTCACCATGCAGGGAATCAGTGATCCGTCTACACAGAGAGGCATCATTCCCAGGTGAGCTATAAGACAGACACCTGTACAGACAGGTGTGAAAATAAGTCCAATATACTAAAATGTTTATTAACTTCTCACCTGCACAGACTCACTGAGTGTTGCTCCAGATGAATATTTTTTTCTTCTGAAGATTAAATCTCTTTCACATCTCACATACATTGTTTGCATTTCTTATTATCATAGAAACAATACATCATGCACTCCAGATCATATTTCCGGTACATTTAACTGAATTGATAGTTGGCAAGTATTATCATCATGCTTTACTTAAAAAAAATTCACTTTTACATTTTAAATTCAGTGTTCAAGTTAGGCTTTCTTTTCTTTTGGTCGAAGTCCATAACTAAATAAAACTTAAATATGATGCATTCTAAATCTTTTCTCTCATAGTTTTTCCAAAATCTAGTAATGGCTTGCATCAATCCTGTTGTACACTTGGCAGATATTATTTTTTTCTTTTCCTTTTTAAGGTTACACCAATCAGTTTTAAGTCGTACTTTCTGCCACAACATTCAGACCTAAATATTCAAACACTTTGAGCATCAGATTGTGATCTGATACTTGGGAATTGAAATGTAACAATTAACATAAAAGAAATTGTTTTTAATAGATGCCTGGGCTGAAAACAACTTCCTGTTGAAAAAACTGCTTGAAAGTTATTATTTATTTAGCTAACCTGGTCAACAGGCTAAATCAGCTTATGATATGATCCTTCATTTTGCATCATTGATCTTGGATTACCCATCCATTCACATTTGTTATTTAAAACTGCTTCTCACAAGCCACGTGACCAGTTTGCACATAATTTTACAGTAATCATCTTTTAATCAAGGCTTTTAAAATTTGTTCATTGGATGCCAATCCATCAATATAGCCACAATAACTTAAACTAGGAAAACCTGTAAACAACTTCTTCTCTAAAAGCACTTGACAGAAGTTGACTGGCACATCCTGGCATGAAGATAATTATCAATTGTTCAAATGATGCTGATCTACTGTCAATATGGCAACCATTACTAAAAAAATTATTAAAAAAAACAACATTTAAATGAATTCTTGTAAACTGTTCTTCAGAATTTGAAAATATTTGTCAGAAAGCATTCTTGTACTAAGGCCTTTTAAATTTGTACAAAGAATGCTGAACTGCCATCCATTATAGTTGTCATTGTTAAACACAGAAAACACTTTCATATTTATACACTAACAAATAATCAAGGTTTTCTATCCTTTTAGGCTATGGTCTCTCACAACCTTATTTTGCCCGTTTTCTTTACTTAGAAAATTGCTTTGTTTGGACACCAGTGGTAATTTCTGCAACTGTTTTTTTGGGAGGTGGGATGCAGTATTTAAAGATTATTTCCAAGATGATACTGTTTGGAGCATTGTATTGGACAAGAGATCAGGTTTTCCACCTTATCTGGATCCCCATGAGTTGATGTGATGCATTATATACAATGCATACATAGCCAAAAGTAGAATTTTCAAAATGGCAAATCCATGGACATAATTTTCTTGAACTAAGTGCAAGTCTTTGCAGTGTATGGAAAACTGTAAACCACAGTTTGTAAACAGAGAGTCCAGGACCAGAAATTGAAGGTCCAGGAAGTAGGAAATCACATTACAGATACCTGTGCGTATATACCTAATTCTCCACAGATGCTTTAATTGGTTTCAACTGTGTTATGTGAAATTTGAAATGAAGTGAAGAAAATCCTGATATTTAATGGTATCTAATGTTATGTTTTGGTCATTTGATTCAGAATGACAATTTTGCATTCAGATAGTTTAAACAATATTGATAAAGGCACCACATTATTTAGAAACTCTGAAAGCCATTGAATCAGACACCATACTTAGAGGACATCTGTGCTATTTAAATTGGGTAGTAAATGAGAGGAATTACAAATCAGATAATCCTGAAAAGTCTGCAATTCACACTTCAATTTACAGTAAGTTATAGAATACCCACCCACCCACCCAACAAAATTCTTAGGTTGAAACGTTTAGTTTGACATGTTTTAGCACCAACTTTAAGACAAGTGTTAAACCCCAAACTCAGATGCTGTACACTGAGGGTGTATCTGTATCATTACAAGCAAACAGCGAACATCCTAAATGCTCTACAGTTCTAACTTTATTCAGAGAAAATTTACAGAATGTCTGGAAAATATTTTACCTTTGAGCTTAAATTCAGAGTCATGAATTAAAACAACCCGGAAGAATACAGGCTCTATAGTCACATAACTTTATGAGCTAAAAATTGAACTCATTGCATTAGAACTGAAATTTAAAAACCACTGTTAAAATATCCAAATATCACAGAGATTTTGCATTCATATATAAACTCATTTTGAAAAATACTCTAAAATTTCTTGTGATTCTGTCATCCACTGTTTAAAGTTAATTAAAGTACATACGTTTTTAATTTTGAGTCTTAGTTAAGATTTCTTATACTTATTTTCATGGCTATAGGGCCAGGTCTGCTAGAGCTGTATGTGTTACTTGTTTTATCGCCTATGGTCTCCCCTTTCTGCCTAAGCCAGCATCTTTTTTAGGACTGAAGATTTAAGGGGACTCTTGTGAGGAAACAAAAATAGGGCTTGCCAGAACTTTTGCATGTTTAGTTCATTTTTGGGGTGCAATTTTTTTTCTTGAAAATTTTTGCATCAACACAGTCTCTACACACTTGGCAAAATATGTGGAATCAACCTCCACAGACAAGCTTTGGAGCATCATACCCAACATGGGGGAGTTGCAGTCTTCATATACAGTAAATCACATACATGAGATGGCAATGTGCAGATTGCAAAAGAATGCACATACTTGATTCTTGCATACCTACTCAAAGGTTTAGCCTCAACCAAAGTGTGTACCCTGCCAGTATCCACAACACACTTAATGTTGGGTGTATATACATCAACCCTGTAAGTTGTTTTTTTGTGAACTAACTTTAAAAATGATTTTCTGGTTGTTTTTTTATACATTTTTCTTTTATTTTATATACCTTTCACAGAATTTAAAACCTTTACCTTTAATTTTGTAAGTTTTTAATATTTCATGGTTTACCTTTCTTGGAAGTTTTTTTCTAAAATCATTTTGCAATTAGCTATATTTACATTTTTATCTTATATATTGTAGTACTTCACATTTAAGTTTATTAAAAGGGTTTTTGTTCCCAAAGTTTTTTTGTGCAGTTCTTGAACTTTTACTTATTTAGAACTTTACCTTTAATTAGCACTATATAGCCATTATTGTGCTGATGTGCCATTATAACTAATACATTTTAGAAAATAGTATAAATGCTACAATTGCACATCCTAGACAAGACCCTGTCAAAGGAATTAGTTAAGTGTAGCTTGAAATGAAAGTATAAAAACAGTATGCAGAAAAATAACACATTCATAACATATATTGTATTGATCATTCTGTTTGGGCAGTTAAACCCAATTTTGATGACTTTTCAATTTTCAGCCAATCATTGAGGAAAACACAAGTACACATGAAAGAGGTTTTATCATAAACTGATGATGTGTCAGCTTTCACTTCTGACAGGATTTCCAAATATAACATGTTTGCATCAACCAGAAAAAAACCCCCAACACTCACACACACACACACACACAGATTTTATTTAATTCACATCAGACTTTCATAGTGTTTAAACACAAGCATACATCAGTGATATGTCTACAGTGGTTTCAAGCACTTTAGGAATACAACAGTCACTTTGTTCAAACTACTACATTTTCAGAGAAACAGTTTTACACAGAACCCCACAATTTTGTTTTTAGGAAGAGGCTATTGTGTTGAGATACTTTAGAATCATGGATTTTTTTAATTTTAAATAAAAAATAATAGATGCATCTTTGAGTTACCCATAACATCACAAAGTGGTATCTTTAAACTTATGTGGCATCAAATGAATTAATGTTAAATGTTGTAAAAAGTGCATTATAGTTGTTGACATACTTGACTCTTGTGTCCACTGCAGATATTTTACATTCAATATTAGGAAACATCTTGAGCACAGGATTTCAACCTAGAATGAAACTTTTGAATATTTAATTTTTGGCTTGGAAAGATTTCAGTCCAACCATGTATATGGCACAGTGTCCATTCTCTTATACCAAATATAGTTTGTGTTACTAATAATAGTTACAAAGTGTGTTGTCATAAAATTTTTAACAAAAGACATATACAATATCCTTTCAGTTCAATTTCGTATTGCATGGGAGGCAACTCAAATTCATGCACATGATTAGATCAGCTGTTACTACTGTACTAGAAACAGTAGTAGAACATACTTTTAAAAGGAAATCACCACAGTAATTCCTCAAATAATGCTACAGACATTAATATAATTTCTTGAGTGACATATAATAAAAAAAAAGATTTATTTATCCCTTTAGATGATCTTTGTTACAGTTACAGATTAGTGTAACTGTTTCCTATCAATCAGTTGGAACTCACCCTTCAAGTAGATGAGAGTATTAATTTGCGTCATGCAATTTATGAAATGCCTTTGAATTTAGTCACACTGTATTTATCGCATTATCGAAGGGGGATGACCATCAAAAGTCACAGAAGCTAGGAGGAGGTTTAGTATTGTTTAGTTTCCTAGGCTATTAGTAAATTTACTAACCATGGGCTGGAGAACTACTGCTAATTTCAAACACTATTGTGTTCAGTTTTTGTGCTCAGGATGTTTCATATCTATGGGGCAATGTATTTTACAGACTTCAGGTTTATGTTTTGTTCATTAACCATTAACGTTGAACCCTTTTGCCCACTTTTCTTGCTTAATGTAAATAGAATCACAATAAAAGTAGATATTGTATCTGAATTGACATGTCTTATGATAACAGGTCATCTGGCTTTGACAATTCCTCGGCACAGAAAGGAATTATTCCGAGGTAACCTGTACTCGTTCACTCAGCTACATATCCAGCTAGTCAGTTATTACTCGGCTTTGTAGTTCATTTCAATATTTACATTTACCTTGTAGTTAGTATATATAGGTCATTTTTATTTTTGTAAAGCCAGTTTACTCTGCACGTATAGCATGTTAGAAAATAGAAACTCTGTCCACTAATATAGTGCAAATGTGAAAATATTTCATTGTTTTCAATATCGTGGCTCATTTTGCATAATGTTTTTGAGATTAATAACTTGAAGTACAAGTCAAAATTAACTAATTGTTTTAGTTTGTTGTCTTGCAGGTTCATCAAGCAGCATTAAAACATTTTTTTGTCACAAATATTTTTCAGTTCAAATTTAAAAAAACATAAAAAGATAACTTTAATGCCAATATTATTATGTTTTAACTGCAATAATATTCTCTGCCAATAATTGTGACATTTATTCTGTGTCAGGTTTTGTGAAGTTTCTTGTTAAACATATTTCATCACACACAAAAAATCTTCTTTATCAGGGTCCATTCAAGAACTGAAAATTTAGGTGAAAATCCCCCCCTCCCCCCTTTTGGTAAAGGTGAATTTTTTAAATACAGGAAGTATTTAATGGAGAAATCTTAGAACGGCTTGCAGATAAGATGTATTCAGGTGATTTTTTCAAAAATTTCTAAATTAGCATAAATCAGTTAATTACACATCCTAGAATAGACCCTGCTTTATTATTTCTTTACACTAAGCAAAGTATCATGTGGTATAATGTAACAATAATATGAAGGAAGACAAAATTGAAGTTTCTATACTTGTAATTTAATTGAGCTGTATCATGTGGCATCTAGTTTCACTACTGTATTATTCATATAGACCAATGGCAAAGTTCCAACTCTGATGCTGCACAATGATTCTGCAGATCAGGGTGAACAATGTTCTCTCTGACTCTACAGTAGAAGGAACAGGTCTTTTTATATTAGGATTTCAGGACATTGAATCCCATAAAGTGTTCATTGCTAATAATATTGCTATGTTTATGTCAGTTTTTAAAAAAAAAGTGGGGAGTCCCAAGTACATTTATACAAGTCTAAGAGTCGTAGTCCATTCTTGTGGAGCCAGTGACTCGGAACTGTTAGTTGATTATGTGGCACTAAATTTAGAGCTATATTGTTTACAATCAGACATGTCATGTACATGCATAGATACATTATAGGGATAGCTTGTGAAAATGTCTTGTATAAAAAGTTATGCTTTGTAAGTCATGACAAAGGTAGAACTAGACTTTGCAATCTAATCACTTTCCAGAGCTTTTTCAATTTTCCTGCAATTTACCTAAATGGTATGATTCATCATTCTTTTATTTCTTCTTCAAATACGTTACCCAAACATAATACGTTATTAGTACAACTACTACACAAATCCAGCCCAGCCAAGATAAGTTTTAGCCATACAGAAATCTAAAAATTGTTTACTCACATATTTGGGAGTCAGACAAGAGTGGGGGCCCCGAGTGGCCGAGTGGTCTAAAGCGCTGTCCGTTACGGATCACTGCCATCTCACCTCTGTCTGCGCCGGTTCGAGTCTCGGATTCAGCCAATGTGGGTATGTGAGAAAGCTTGCCAGTAGCTTCTCGTGGGTCGGTGGTTCTTTTCGGGTCTTCCCGGGTTCTTCCTCCACCAATAATACTGGCCGCCATGTATAGCCTATCGTGTGCTGAAAAATGGCGTTAAACCCCACAACAACAACAACAGACAAGAGTGACCTCCCCTTATATGGTTTCACGCCAAGTACAGTTGAGTTACTAATTCTGTTCAAGCTAGGAAGCAAATTCTTTTAGAGACCTCAAAGAAAGACTGCTTTGACCTTCTGGTAATCCTTGATGTGTAACAACTGAAATCTTTTGCCCAGTGGCTAAAGGGGAATTTAAACTGCTATTGATTGCATCCTTGGTTTACCTCTCACATAAAACCTGCTTCTTAGTCACTCTAGATAAAAAAAATAGTTGGCAGAATCAGTGTGATACATAAATTGTTGGTTGATTTGAACTATCCTCCCATCCTCACTTTGGTTGCATCATATTGGTAGAACATGCATTCAGCTCCAGTAGTAACTGGAGTATGGGCAGGCGATGGTGTCAGTCCAAGGGGAAATCACTCTTGTATGACTCCCACCTATGTGGCAGATGACCTTTTATAGCTAAAATTTAACTTCTGAGAGATAAATTTGTGAGGTAGTTGTTGTACTGATAATGTATTATTGTTGGGTAAGTATTATTAAAGAAAACATTTTACTCCCAAACAAATTTCTGTTTCTGGGATCCAATATTTCAGGCAAGAAATGCTTCTGCATGATGTGACACAGTGTATTATACATTGATATGAATGTTTGTGATAAGTTTGATTTTTAAAATCTTAATGTGCCTCATACATGTATTTTCCAGTACAATGGAATATTTGTTTTGTTTTCTATGTTTGGTTATCAATCCACTACCTTTCTTTAAATATGGTACTTTTGCTTAATAGCCTTGACATACCATGGTGATCTTTTTCAACTCTTTCGGGTAGTTGATAGGGTTGAAAGACTTAAGACCTGGAGTTGCACTGGCTCTATGGTTAGCATGCTAGACTCCTGACCAAAAGGAGGGAGTTATGAATCCTACTATTGGATCAGTCTGGGTTGACCTGTGTCCTTGGGCAAGGTGCTTAAACCTGATAGGCTTAGCACTAAATAACCTTGTATTACCATACCGTAAATAACCAAAAAACTTCAGCTCCATTGTAATGAAATGTCAGATCTTTCCTCAGAGAATTGTTCTATAGTTTGGCCTATTGTGCATGAGAAACCTGGCTATACATAACAGAGTTGTCACATGATAGTAACTGCTGTTATTTATATCTTGATATAATAGCAGCCTTTAAGTTTAAAATTCATGTCTATATTCTTGTAATTACAACTAACACTACTGCTGCATATTCAATGTCTTCTAATACGTCTACTTTTTACATTGTTGTCATAGATTTGTAACTTGCGGTTTTTTATTATCAAGTGCATGCTTCAACATCTGAACAATTTCTGTATTCTTAAGTAAAAAGTATTTAGAGGAACAAATAGTTGCTTTTCATATTGACTTAGAACACAGAGAATGTATTGGTTGTTCATTTTATTTTATAGACAGTAAATTAAGAACTTTTTTGCATGTTATATTCAGTATTTTTAGTATAATGCTTTTGCATTCACAAAAGCCCCTCACCAAAACAAAGCTTTGTTATTACTTATAGCTTTATATTATATATTTATTTGGGACGTCCAAAAGATGCAATAACTTACATAATACATTTATTATAACAATTAACTGCTATTAATATAGTACAAATGTAGATTATCCACTTATCCAAACTGTTAACTCAATGGAATTGCCTATTGCTTCTTATTCATTGATCCCTCACTATGTTGTACTTCAAGGGAGTCATGAATGTGTATTGCTATATGTTAGGTTAATCTTATACTTTGGTACATCATACAGTGGTCTCTCACTATAATGTGCTTTAAGGGAACTATAAATGTGTACTGTGTTATATGTGAGGTTGTGCATATTATAGATTGGTCCTCACTATAAAGATGTTCAAGGGAACCATGAATGTGCAATGTTAGGTTAGGTTGCCATGTACTAAGGTACATTATACAGTGGCCCCCCACTATTACACTGTTAGAGGGAGCCATGACAGTGGATGATGTTATAATTGAGGTTGTGTTATACTGAGGTACTTCATATAGTGATCTCTAACTTTTAATGGCATTCAAGTGAGTTGTGTTTACTGCATGCTATGTGAGGTTGTATTATACTGAGGTACCTTGTATAATGATCCCTTAGTATAATGCCATTAAAGGTACTGTTATTGGTGAGGTATAGTGGGATACTTCATATGAAAAATATAATTTTGCCAATATAGTTCAACCCAAGACCATCCACATTTTACCAAATATACTGCAAACTGCACAGACCTAGATCTGCCAGTGCATAATACGCCAGAAGATCTGGGTCTGTGCAGTTTGTTAGGAGTAATCAGTAGAATAAATAACATAGACCCTGATCTGCAGGCATAGTATGCTATAGCATATCTGGATCTTTGTTGTTTGCAGTTTGACTAAACTTATAAGCGAGTACATATGGTATATAAGGATCTTGTATTGAGGTGTTTTATAGCGAGGGAGCATTGTTCCTTTGTATGGTTAAATCTGACTTGAAAAACTGCTAGTTTGGTAGAGTACATGTATTTGATGACCTTACCCCACAATCTCAAAACTTTCCATGCACAAAATTGAACTTCTGCTAAAGTTGATCTACTATAACTTCGTTCTGGATGATGTCACAAAATATTTGACATGATTTGTATTGTTCATATCTGTATATATAAATGTATGTGCCAGATTTGAATAATATTTAAAGACTGTATGTATGCATCTTTTTTCAGTTGGTGCAAAAAATGAGTCTACAACTCAAAACTCAGAAATTGAAATTGAGACTGTTTTTTTTAATAGTCATATTGATACTTGGATTGTATTTAAATTACAGAGAATTAGAAAATATCAAAATCATTGTGATTCTAACTTTTACATTATGAAGCAAAACTGTAGAAGGTCAATTTTTTTTATACTATTGAGCATATTTCAGCTTTTGTGTTAAGAGAATTTTGAGATTGTTTTACCAGGTCTTAAAAGAAAGGTGATATTCCAATCCATTGGTCATTCATGTCTGGTTTTAGTATTCAGTTTTGTGTCCATGGGGTTTTAAAACTCTAATTTTGAGTTTCACTCTCAACCAACGAAAATTGGCATTACAAAAGTAAAGATCCTTGTGATTGGCTGCCACAAAATCTTAAGCTCAAATTCGAGTTCAAAAGTTTAAACTTCATGAATGAATAAACTTTGTTATGTAATGCAGGGAGCTCAGGATAGGAGTTTAATGAATTGGGTCTATTACTGCCAGGTTTGGAACTAATTATGTTTTTTTTAAATATTCTATTGGATATTTCATGAATACTGCAAAACACCTACGTCTGATACAAGACAGAGTCATCTAGATGTAAGCCATGGCAAAATAGTTTAGTGACCAAGAATAGTTCAGGCTGCATTCAGTTATATTACACTATTTTAGTGAGTGTTCTCACATTAATTAAGTACCATGATTTCAGATGTGTATGAAACATGTGGAACTTAACCCAATAGCACAGTTTATATTGATCAAATATACCATAATTAAATGTGGACTGATTATAGCAGGGGCAGTATGCTGACATTCATTGAATGAAATGCTTAAGATTAATTTTTTGTGTGTAATTTGAATGCACTTCAAAATTTCTTTATGTGTGTTTCATCAATTAGTTTATTTAAAATATGCAAAATATAATGCCTAGCTAGAGCACTGTAAAGTAATGACCTACATAAATGATTTCTTATAAAGGTTTTGTATTATCAATTATCAGAACAAAATCTCTTTCTCCCAGGTAATCTGGATTACGTTTTAACTGTATTACAGATATTGAGATATCAGGAAACACTTGTTGTGGTCTCTCCAAACGACCAAAAATATGAATTATACACATTTTGTAACAGACTTATTATCATAACAAATATTACTTGTGGAATTTTGTGGTAAATAAATAGTTTTCAGTGTCAGTCAGGTTTGCTTTCCTCTGGCAAAAGATGTCTGTCTTTTGGAGTAGCTATACTTAGCATTGCTATTGTCGGAAGTTGTTGATTTCATATTCATTATTATTGACTGACTAAAGATGGCAAACAGTGATTTAAAGGGAGGTTATTCATGAGATTTTCGACATGTCAAAACCATTGCCAGGAAACCCTACTATAACAGATTAGGTGGCGCTATACAGTTTCGCATTTTGCATAGGGTTAGGATTTTAAAGAAAAAGAATTTCCCTGGCTTTCCTCACTGGTTATACTGGCTATTTAAAAAAGACCATGTATAACTTAGGTATAATGCAAAGAACCTTTAATTCCCTTTATTTTGGTGTATGATTGATGGGTGTAATATGGGTTATAGAGTATACAGCTTGGCCTTACTTCAGATGTGCACCTTACAAAAAAGTGCTAGCTCTACTTGGTCATTTTCACTTCCTGAACTTCAGAGGTAAATTGTATAAAAAAGAGCTGATAACTTTTTTTACATTTTACATATTTGGTAATTCATTCATTGCACTTTCATAAGCTGGTATTGTCTAGTTTGGTAAAATTCATTTTCCCTATTTTAATAGCTGCTAGGTATAGTGTACTTTAGACTAATTCAGGCTGATTTTTTAACACAAGGGAGCAGTCATTTTAGTTAGCAGTGTGCTTAAATCATGTAAAATTTCCAAAAGTACAATATCCAAAAGAAATATCATCCACATTACATTAATGTAGCATAGAGGTATGCCAACATTCTCTCCATTGTGCATGTTTTAAATGTGAACTACTTCACCTTACATACGTCACTCTCTCAAAAGTACATATTATCTGGTGAATGCCACCATAAAGAAGATATAGGTATTATTTTTGTATGATTTAATTATGTTTATATGGCTGAAACATTTAAGTCGCAAGCTTCAAAACAATCCTTTTGAATAATTCTCCTGCCTTTCCCCCCACAGAACAGTATTTATGAGTGTCAGAGTCTCTAACAAGTCCAGCCTCCCCCCCAACCAAAAAGGTCAAATTGTTTTAACATAGAAGAATTCATTTAAAACAGGAAACTTGAATCTGAAAAAGTATTTTTTCATTTATATTTGTAGGAATTTATGAATAAAATTTTGATAGGTCAATCAGCGTTTTTTAAAAGAAATTCAGCATATGACTGAACTTAACTGGCATCCTTTTAATGCCCTTGGGTGAGATCCATAAATTTGTACTGTACTTTTCACTCTGCCATGAAAAAGAAAACACTCTAAAATCTTATTGTACCATATGTGTCCAGGTTAAGAATCCTGGAGTGCAAGGCTGTACCTACAAAGAATTGAGAAAGACATTAATGGCAGTATTGCTGAACTGCAAAATTTTGCTATGTCAGCATAGTACAGTTGTCCCATAATGCTTTGGCACAAAAACCCCTTTTTCAAATTTGAAAACTTCACCAATTATACATGGTACATGTAATATTATTGTCCCTACTTTTTAAAAAATGTGAGTTTATCGAGAATGTCCTCCCATCAATTCATCCATCCCAGCCACTTTAGTTTCCATGCAGTAAGTTCCTAAATAATTCTTAGATTTCAAGCAAATTTGGATTGCAGATATATATATATATATATATATATATATATATATATATATATATATATATATATATATATATATAAATAAGACCTTGGATGGGTTTAATTGTTATTGTTCAACATTATCATTTAGCAGTTATAGCCCCTGATTGAGTCACCTACTTTTGCTTCCACATAATAATTCCCTTAATTATTATTAGACTTGAACCAAATTTTGGCATGTTGCTTGATATTGCCATATTTCTGCATTATCATTTAATGGAGTCACAGCCCCAGATTTTTCAATCAGCTTACTTTTGTGTCCACACAAAAACTCCCATAATGATTATAGGATTTCATCCAAATTTGGTATGTAGCTTGAAAATATATAGACCTTAGGTGAGTTTGATTGTCTGCCTTCTGTGTCATCATTTGGCCGCCTTCTGTGTCTGATTGTCAGCCTTCTGTCTCGTCATTTGGCTGGATTGTCAGACCCTGGGACCCATTTTTGTTTCAGCACAAGAACTTAATTATTGTTGGGATTACAGCTAAATTTGATATGCAGCTTGATAATGATGACACCATGGTAGAGTGCCATTGTTAGCATTCTGTGTAGTTTAGCTGAGTTAGGTGTATAAACCATAATTGTCAAACTCACCCACTTTAGTTTCTACACAGTAAATCCTTTTATTATTAGATTTGAACAAAATTTGTTATGCAGCTTGATTTTAAATAGATCTTGGTTGAGTTTGTAAATATTCTGCATTGTTTAACAGAGTTTTAGTCCTTGATTCTTTGACCCACCCACCTATTTTCATTTCTGCAGAATAATACCCAGAATATGTTTGGATTTAAACCAAATTTTATTGGCAGCTTAATGAAGATGAGGTTAACAATCTGGATTGGACATCAATACTATGAATTTGCTTATTATTATATTATTATTATTGTTATTATTATTAAAATTTTATTATTAAAGTTAACCTGTCAGTGGGCAAAGTAATTTCTGACTTTTCTTGCCCATTCAGATGTTTACTTTCTCTGCCTAAAAAATGTAAGAAAATGATAAATAACTTCTTCTAAAATTGAAACACAAGAGTGCAATCAATGGCCTGTCATTCAGCATCATTCCATCTGCACAAGTTTGTAATCACTACACCTAGTCTACTGTGAGGATTGCCATGAAACGTTACATGTACTCATTCATCCCAAGCTTGAACAGATTGTCATATCTACATGCAGTTTTCACTGAAAGACTCTTATGAGATATAGCTGAACCTCAATAAAATGATGCTGATCTATTTCCCAAAATGGCTACATTTGTTGCTCTCTTCAAATCTTGTCATTACTTCTTATGACTTGTTGGTTCTATGGACATGGGATTTTCACTCAAAGACTTAATATGATATCTAGTTTATCCTAAATGAAATTGTTTTTCAATTTACCCCATCATGGCTGCAGTGGTGGCCATCTTGAAAATCTTTTTTATAGTGACTACTTTAAAATCACAACAGTAATTATAATGATACATGCATTTAATCCAACTTGGCATTTTGGAAATATCTTGGCAGTATCTGAGATATGTTCTGTGATCTTGTATCCATGTATTCCTTTTCAGGCTATCTGTCCTGACTAGGATTTATGTATTGCAGTTATCAAGAACCATGGCAACTCTAACATAGAAGAAAATTTAGTTTTTATGCAGGCTTGTATGTTAGAGTATCTCCAAATATCTGAGATCATTGCAGTACTCAGCAGTTAAAAATAATTTAAAAGAAGGGCAGGAATGGGCATGTCATAGATTTCTGCAAATACCTTTTTGGACAGCAGAGTATCAGTTCCTTTGAGGGACTCTTTATGCAAAGAAAACCCTTTTCACTTGTAGTCATGGTATGTTTCATACTAGTCCTTATTTACATTGCCAGTGATGAGTAATTACATACAGGGTATTGTTAGATTGAGTCTTTCATGACAAGTAATCCACATCTGATATTTGCCTGTAGCAGTGAAAATGAGGTTTTTCACTCTGAATCAGCATATGGGAATCCAGAAAACCTGCAGTGACATTATTAATTCTTTATATTACAGGGCATTTGACCACATCTTTGAAACTGTTAGTGTTACAGAGGGCAAAAAGTTTTTGATCCATGCAGCCTATTGTGAGATTTACAATGAAGAGATTCGTGATTTACTCGGCAAGGATATCAAAGCAAAGATGGAGCTTAAAGAACACCCAGAAAAAGGCGTCTATGTCAATGGTTTGTTTTTCTAGAGTCAATATAAATTCAGCATTTCATCAAACTATTGTCTTAGTTTACTTTATTATTATATGTGAGAAGTAACATACTCCATTTCTACAATGTCTATAGTAGAAAACACTAATTTCTGTATTTAAAAAAAATCAACTTGTCCTCTTATTTAAATAAGTATTTGGTTGATAAGGATAAGCACAAAAGTTTTAAATGACCAGACTGGAAGGATTTGCTGATGTGACCTCATTGAAATTGACTTTATTACTTGTGTTTCACTGCTATATAATGAACAGATTGTGACAATATACAGTTATTGACTTTTGATGAGGTAGGTAGAAGGATTTATAAACCTCATTAAAGTGATACCATATGTTCTTGTTTTTAAGTTGATGCCTTCACACGCACGCACACACACACACACACACACACACACACACACACACACACTTTTAAGGCTACAAAAAGCAAATTTCTGGTCTATTTTTCGAGTCAGATCCATCTAAAGGGAGACATGTCTTCAGTGAGTCAGAGTTGCACTTTGAAAAAAAAAATAAACAGGCCAAACTGTATAGATATATTAAAAGGAAAAATAATGACAAAACCAGTGTATAATGCGTTTATATTATTGAGTGGAATATGTTGCAAATAAATTTATAACTTATAATTTGTTCTAATTGATCCATTCAAATCCATAATTATTGACATTTTAAATCAATTTATATGATAAATCAGTGAATTCAGTTATAGGTTACATATCAGTGTAAAATTAGTTCAGAATGATCGGATTCATGTATCCCATAATATGTTAATTCCACATGTCTTACAGATAAATGAAGAAAGTCAAGTTCACATTATTGTGATTCCTTTAAATATCGGTATCTAATGTCATCTGGTACAAAGTCCAAGAATTTATTGGAATCACACATAACAGTAAAATAAAAAATACCATATTCATTGTTATACATATACTCTGTGCTTGAAAGGTGTTATTTGCATGAATTTTAACCAAGTTTAGGTTCATCTTCATATGCGCAAACCTACTACATCATAAACAGTGTCTTCATCATGTGTATGTACATACAGAAATACTTAGTTCCTTTCATCATTGAGAGAGCTCTCCACCATGGAGGTACATTGTTTCGCCCAGTATGGTTGCATGAATAAAGTCTGTGTAAAATTCATTTTTGAGAATGACTTAAGGTCTATGGTAATGAAAATTCAAATATTGTAATATAATGCTTTAACAAAGATGTTCCACTGATTTACCCCACAAACAGACATGGCAAAGTGAGAAGTCATATAATAAATTATTTTTCTCCTTCTTAATATTATTATTATTATTATTATTGTAGGCTTGTCTATGCACCCAGTACACAATGTTCATGAATGTGAACGTATTATGACCAAGGGCTGGAATAACCGTTCAACAGGTGCCACTCTCATGAACACTGACTCTTCTCGAAGTCATTCAATCTTCACGATCAACCTGGAGATGGCAACAGTAGATGATGAGGGTGAGGAACATATACGAGCAGGAAAACTAAACCTTGTTGATCTAGCAGGCAGCGAGAGACAAGCAAAGACAGGTATAAATTAGAAGTAGCATGATAATTTATAATTGTGAACTTTTGTTGAGTTAAGTTCATTGTTTTATTGAGCTGTTAAATGTGATATTGGCCAGTGTGAAGCAGAAGCCAGTATCAATATATCTTCTTCAAATACATTACCTGATCATAACCACTTTGGAGAACTTCAACTGCCTTACAAATCCATCTGTCCCAGCTTAAAATTTCTTGGATAAATTGCTAAAAGTTAACTGCACAATTTGGCTACTGTTAGGGTGATCTCCCCTTAATACTAGAATTGGTGCCAAATCCCCTGGACCCCAGAATTCTTCAGTTACTGCTTCCACTCATGCAGTGTAGCATGCTACCTACAGACAGAGAGGCCCTGCAACATACATACAAGCAGTTTTTAGAAGTTTTCTACCTTAAATAAGAGGAAGGGAAATATTTTCCATCCATAAATGTCCAACTTTTCTGTTCTTTCTTATGTTGATGACAAAGTTTTTAACTCTTTGGTGTTGTCATTTTCCATCTTCATGCACTTAGATGCCCATGGTACATACCTGCATGGTTCATGATGACATCCCTTCACATTGCAATAACCATGTTAATATTAATAAGTGCAGTCATTCTTTGAATACATGTTGGACTTGCATATTATTAGTAGAAGTCAATCAGCAGCAATACTGTGGGTAATAAATGGGAAGTGCAGAAGCATACCTTGAATAATAAAGTATCATAAGCTGGCATGCAGAGGTCAAAGCCATGTCATTTACTGGGGAGCAAGATAGCAACAACAGCTTCATTTGCCAGCTTGCATAATAGAATTATGGACCAGCTATGTAGATCACAATCCCACACCCCATCCCATCCTTAAGAACTGGACAACATCATGCCAGCCAAGATGGCCCTGTTCAGTTAAGACTGGACTCAGCCATATACCACTTATCACAAAGGGCCCACAATCAGTTATACAATATCAGCCACCAAAAGAATGAATTTTGTCAAGTTCAACTACTTGCATAGTGCTGCTAGGCACTTCCAGCATAGGATGCCCAGCTTAGTGCCATGATGCACGGTTTATAAGGATGATCCAACCTGTATAGTACTGCTTGGAACCATCTGTGTACGATGTCAAGTTTATACATGCACTTTCATGGATCAGTCTAACCTGCATAGTGCTGCTAGACACTTCAGGCATACAATGCCCAGATTAGTGCTTCATTAACCAAGACCTAAGTTATACAGTAGTGTAACCCACATGTTGCTGTTAGATACATTCTGTGGACAGTGTCCAGTTTATGAGGCACACATTATTCTAACCCACATAGTGCCACTAAGCACTTCCTGTATGCAATGAACAGTTTATACAGGCACTCGTAAAGGCGAGTCCAGCCTGCACAGTGCTGCAAGGCACTTTCTGTGTATGATGTCCAGTTTATACAGGCACTCATAAAGGTGAGTCCAGTCTGCATTGTGTCACAAGGCTTTTCCTGTTTATGATGTCCAGTTTATACAGCCACTTTCATGGATGAACATTAACTGCATAGTGCTGCTAGACACTTCAGGCATATGGTGCCCAGCTTAGTGCTTCATTTCCCAAGAACTTAGTTATACAGCAGTCTAACCCACATATTGCTGTTAGGTACTTCCTTTCCAGTTTATAAGGCACTTATGGATCAGTCTAACTCACATATTGCCACTAAACACTTACTGCATATGATGCACAGTTTATAAGGCAATTGTACGAATCTTTCTAACCTGCATAGTGCCATAAGACACTACCTGGGGACAATGTCCAGTTTATACAGGCACTCTCATGGATCAATCTAACCCACACAGTGCCACAAAACACTTTCGGCATATGATATATGATGCCTGAGAGAAGTCTCTTTACTGAGCCTGAAGCCATTGCTACCCAAAAGAAAGTCACTACTTAGTGACACCTTAGAAATAATAGGATATTACTTGTGACATGTTGCAAGTGTAGTGAGCTACAATCCTTGACATTCTTCTCCAGCTACTTCACAAGTAGTGCAAGAGACGTTGGTTTCACTACCTTTATCTAAAAACATTGAAATCCCATGTCATTATTAGATATTACTGTGATGCATAAAGACTGAGCCTTAATCCCTTGTCATTATTAGATATTACTGTGATCCATAAAGACTGAGTCTTAATCCCTTGTCATTATTAGATATTACTGTGATCCAATAAAGACTGAGCTTTAATCCCTTGTCATTATTAGATATTACTGTGATGCATAAAGACTGAGCCTTAATCCCTTGTCATTATTAGATATTACTGTGATCCATAAAGACTGAGTCTTAATCCCTTGTCGTTATTAGATATTACTGTGATGCATAAAGACTGAGTCTTAATCCCATGTTGTTATTAGATATTACTGTGATGCATAAAGACTGAGCTTTAATTCCTTGTTGTTATTAGATATTACTGTGATGCATAAAAACTAAGCCTTAATCCCTTGTCGTTATTAGATATTTCTGTGATGCATAAAGACTGTCTTAATCCCTTGTCGTTGTTAGATATTACTGTGATGCATAAAGACTGAGCCTTAAAGGTCTGGGCTGAAGATATTTTCCATCCTACTCCCATCAGAGTTCTGTCCTAATTCCTCTACAATACATGCCTGGTATATAGTTTTGACATCATGTCATCATTGGCTAAGGTAAAACCTACTTTCAATTGCTTCCACAATCTGATGGGGTTACTGTCATTTTGGGCTGCTTAGATCATGAATGGATGTTTTTTCCATCAAGTTGTATTCAGCAGTTCTACAAGCCCCACACACTGGATTTCCATTTGATGCATAACATCATGACTATAGGCTCATTACTTGATTTAACACCTATGGCAGTCTTTCAGTAGGCAGAACACAGCTTACCTTCTACAATCTAGAATCTCACCACACATGCCTGGGAGTCTGTTTATAGCATGGCCCACTTCATAAACATAGAGGCCCAACATACTATAGCCATGGCCGTAACAGTAGCTGTGAACTTACAACTGGCGGAATGAGATGCAGTGCTCTATACCTCCACCTCTTTTAAAGACCATCAAAAGGCCAAGCTATTCTTGCAACCTTAATAATCCAATCACCTTTTTAATGATCTTGTTAATGGAATCTGGCCAGCAAGCCACCAAGGATATCTTCTCTTCTTCCCTCACAGTCTCAGGTAAAGTCGAGGATTTTGCAAGACAAAAAACAAAAAATTGCAGGAACGTCCCTGTTGAACTTGTGGGTTCTGTTCAGCCAGTCAGAATTCAGAATAATTTCGTAAAAGTAATAAATCATTTATCAGATAATCAGTCAATGAAAACTACACAGATGATTATTGATATTTTTTAGATTAATTTTCATTACTTTAAACTTTAGTTGTTTGAAATTTGAAATAAAAGATGTTTAGTAGCAAACCTTATCCCCCTCTTTTCCAAGGGTTCAGACTAAAATAAGATTTTTAGTAGCCACTTTTTATGCAGTAACATATAACAAGGAACTAATATCTACGAACAGGAGACTTCTTATAATGTCTACTTGGTCTTAAATCAAAATGTGTTCAATATGGCAACCATGGCAGCCATCTTGAAAATCTTTTTGCTAGTCTTCCCTAATGGATGGTAATATAAACATGGGGTTTTCACTAAAAGACTTCCTGTTATGTCTAGTTGGTCATAGTTGAAAATAGTACCAATCTGACACCCAACATAGCCACCACAGTAGCCTTGTTATTGCTACTCCTTCTGAATGGATGGTCATATCAACATTGGGTTTGACTGAAAGACTTCTTATGAAGTCTAGTTGGTCCTAACCAAAACTGGTGCTGATCTGACTTCCAGTATGGCCACATTGGCAGCCATGTTGAAAATCATGTTATCACTACTCCTGAATGAATGGTTGTATCATTATGGGGTTTTCACAAAAATATTTCTTAAGATCTCTAACTGGTCATAAATAAAAATGATGTTGATCTTATAGCCATTATGGCTACCATGGCATCCATCTTAAAAATGTTGTTATTACAACTGTACTTGAACAGAAAGCCATATTGAAATATGGTTTCCACCAGTGGACTTTTATCATGATAGTTGGTCTTCAATGAAAATGGTGTGTATCTGACATTTGTTATGGATACCACAGCAGCCATCTTGAAAATCTTGTTATTCCTACTCCTCCTGAACAGAAAGTCACATCTTAAAATATTGTTATCTCTTCTTTTCTCCTAATGGGTAGCTATATCAACATGCAGTTTTCACAAGTAGACTTCTTATGATGTCTAGTGTGTCCTAAATGAAAATCTTGCTAGTCAAAAATCCAGTTATTAGCTACAATGACTGTATTAAAAAGTTTGTTGTCGTTGTTGTAGTTGTTGTTGTGGGGTTTAATGCCGTTTTTCAGCATACGATAGGCTATGCATGGCGGCCAGTAATAATTGGTGGAGGAAGAACCCGAGAAAACCCTTGAAGAACCACCGACTCTCGATAAGCTACTGGCAAGCTTTCTGACATACCCACAGTGGCCGAATCCAAGACTGGAACCCACGCAGACAGAGGTGAGATGGCAGTGATCCGTAATGGAGTGCGCTTTAGACCACTCAGCCACTCGGGGCCCTGTGTTGTCATTACTCCCTCTGAATAGATGATCATTATGACAAGTTTTCATCAAATCCGGAATGAAAATGGTGCCAGTCACAGCTGTCTTAAAAATGTTCTTGTCACTTCACCCTAGAATGGATGATCATTGTGATAAGGGGTGTTCACAAAAAGACATCTAATGATGTCTGATCAGCCCTAAATGAAAATGGTGCAGACTGACATCCAATATATATGCTACAGCAGTTAATTTGAAAATATTTTTGTCCCTGAAGAATATCAGAGATGGTTTGAACACTCAACAGTTAAAGGGAAGAAATGGTCTTTTCTTGCATTCATGGAAATTCATTTTGCCCAGTAGAGCATCAGTCCAATTGTGAGACGTTTTTAATAATTAATGCTTGTTTGAGTTATTTTTGCAATAATGATTTTTTATTTGTCTAACACTGGTCAGTTAAAGAAAATTTTGATTGCATCATTGTCACTATTTTATTAAAAAAAATTGTCTTCGCAAAATTCATAACTTTTAATTAGTTGAGTAGAGAATTAAAGAACAAAAATCATCACTTTAGCATAAAAAAAGAAAAGAAAAACAGTACTGTAACTTCTTTTTCAGCCTGGGTTTCATTAACACTTCTATTTTTCTAGATCCTGTTTTTGATCACTGCCATAACTGCTAACTGTATATTAAACTTTCTTTTTTTTTCTCGAATACTTTATATATAAATGTTATATTTTACTAACATTCAACATCCTGACCTACAGGATTAAACAAAAAAGGATCTGTTGAATTCAGTTTGTTTTGCCTTTTGTAAGTAATTCTGCCTTGGAGGCAAGTCAGATAAAGTTTTGGTCAGTGATGTAGTTGGAATAGTTGGCCACCCTGTCTTGACAGTTGCTATGAGGCAGATATGTCAAAGGCTCACAGTTAGGACAGTGCTGATGGCAGTATTTTTTATGAAAAATTGATGAATCTGGAATAAGTCAAGGCAAGACTTAAAATAAAAGCATGCTTTTGCTAATACTGACTTAAATTTTTATGGAAATTAATTATAAATAAGAGGTTAGACAAATGGTACCTTTGACTTGTATCTGAAGATTGCCTAATTTTCAGTATTTGCACAGATGTGTATAAAAATTATGAAATAATGTTTATTTTTCTGCTTTTTTCAAATTCATAAATGTGTGGTACAAGTCTTCTAATTGTGGTGTTTGGCCTATAGTTACCACATGACCATCCACCATTATGGTACTGATTCACCTCTGTGGTTTGCCTGAAAGACGATTATTTCCTGCGTGTTAATTCTGAATACCAGCGATTATCTCAAGAAGTCATGTCAACAGAAAAGCTTATGCATGTACATAAGTGATGTTTATAGTATAATGGATAAAAGTAATTACAAATGATTAGCATGATCAGAAAGTTAATAAAATATAATCCCTGGACAATGCCAATTAAGCCTTCTTCACCGTTATTCCCATTTTAGTTGACCAGATCGAAGCCAGCCCTTAAAATCAGACATCATCAGTTGTTTTAAAAAATAATCAGATCACTGAATGATCATAAGAGCTTCATTTGGAAGAAGAAAAAATGATGAAATGTTATATCTGCGAATGTGAAATGCCAAATAGTTTTGACACATGCTCCAGATGTTACAATCATTATTCAGTTATGGTTTTTCAGATAAGGTGCGCATTACACCTTAAACCTGCAAGTGATGCAGTTTTAACTGAACTGACGAGAACACTTTAAAGTATTTTAAAATGCCCCCCCCCCCCATTTGAATTACTGCCCTACTAACATCTTGGTGCAGTGAGTGAGAGAGAGGAGATAGTGACTTAGACACCTGATTGTAGAACTGAAGGTCAAAGGACAAAATGTCTAATTTTTACAGTTATGAAACAGGTGTAGGATAAAAAGTTAGAGATTAAATTGTCAGTTATTTTTATTGGAGTTAGGAAAATGAAAAGGTCAACAAGTTACAATATGACTTATGTAATTTTTGAAGTCATCTTACTGCTCAAATTAGGACCATGGTTTATTGGTCCTGTTAAATCTAGTACTCATACAATAAAACCTTTTTACCTGCTAAATTCTTGTCCAAAACCACCCCTTCCTGCATGCAATATAATTTGATAACGATAGACAAGAAGATATTTGCTTATATCATGCATATTTTGTAACCTTGTTTACTAAGTAATTAAAGAAACAAACCATGCCACCAATTGAAAAATTCTTATCAACATCGCCCCTTCCTGTAAAACACACCTTCTCTAAGAAGCAAACCAAAACTATCGATTGCTAAATTATTGTCAAAACCACTGCATTGTGTCATACTTGATTATTTAAATGTTATTTCAGTGTGTAATGTTTGTATCAATTAGAATATTGAGTGCGTATCAGTACGTCTGTGTAATTATGATCGCTGAGGAAAAAGTGAATGGAAGAAAGAATGAAACAGATAAAAGTAGATTTTTTATAGTGCATATATTACATGTAGATAAATCCAGTAAACACATGTTTATAAAATAATGTTATATTTTATTGATTTATCCATCACAGTTTATGTTATTTGTTTTGAGATATCTTTTAACAGTATCACACCATAAATATTTAAATTAATTTATTCCTTTTAGATGCACACAGCAAAATGTGAAACCCTTTATAGCTCTAAGTTATAACAATTACAGAATCTCTGGGGAGGTGGTCTTTCAGTAGAGGACAGAGAGTAATACATTAAATTGATAAATTTGTTCATTACCAGTTTGCTTTTAAATGACACTTGGATTGTATTGGTTGTGTTAGTTACATGAAATGAATTTTTAAGTAATTTGAAATAAGTATAAGGTTAACAGATCTGTTATCTAGTCACAAGTTTGCATGCTTGGTAACCTGGCTTTGTCAGCACCTTAATGGCCGATGCTATTGCTGTCACCTATTGGCTAGGAGGAGTTAACTATGTAAGCACTGTCTACAGGAAAGGTCTGTACTCACTTATAAGTTGAGCCCCACTGCAAACAATATATATATCCTCATCTGCTATATCATAATGCCCCTGCAGATCAGGGTCTGTTTTATTTGTTCTACTGATTACTCCTTACAAACTGCACAGAACCAGATCTACTAATGCATCATGCAAAAGCAGATGTGGGTCTGTACATTTTGCAGTTGTACTTGTCTAATAAGTGAGTATTTATGGTATATGAAAGTATATAAGGTACTTTCACTCACAAGCTTTAATCTTGGCAATAACTAAATGATTATTTGTATGGTAAAATAGTACTTTGACTCACAAGGCTTAATCTTGAAAATAACATAGTGACTGTTAGTTTGGTAAAATAGTACTTTCACTAACATGGTTTAATCTTGAAGATAACTAAATCACTATTAGTTTGGTAAAATAGCACTCTGACTCAGAAGGCTTAATCATGAAGATAAATAAATGACTATTAGTATGGTAAAATAGTAATTTGACTCAAGGGTTAATCTTCAAGATAACTAAATGACTATTAGTATGGTAAAATAGCACTCTGACTCACAGGGCCTAATCTTGAAAATTACTAAATGACTATTAGTATGGCAAAATAGATTAACATCTAATCTGAATACTTTTCTTTTCAGGTGCAACTGGTGATAGATTAAAAGAAGCAACAAAAATCAACCTATCTTTGTCTGCCCTAGGAAATGTAATCTCAGCATTAGTTGATGGAAAATCTAAACATATACCTTACAGAGATTCTAAGTTGACTCGACTTCTCCAGGACTCTCTGGGAGGCAATACAAAAACGCTTATGGTTGCATGTTTGTCACCAGCAGATAACAATTATGAAGAATCACTTAGCACTCTCCGATATGCAAATCGTGCAAAGAACATACAGAACAAACCCAAGATTAATGAAGATCCAAAAGACGCCCTGTTGCGGCAGTATCAAGAGGAGATCCAGAAGCTGAAGGCAATGTTGATGGGGCAAATCCCAATCCCAGAGGGTGGTTTCTTAGGTAAAATCATGTTTGGAGGTTGGGGTAATGTATTTGGTTTAAATTCTGGAAATATATACAGTAAAGATTGTTTAATAATGTTCTTGGATAAAACTTTTTCTGTGTTAGAATGTTCAAGTTTAATTTCCCAGGCTTGATTCCTAATTACTATATATTTCAACGGCTTTGTTAAAATGTTCCATTGTTACAACATTAAATTGGTTATTGCATTTGATTTGTATGGTGTGTCAGAGAAAATTATCTCAATTGTTATGTGTTTCTTGTCTATGCACTGAAACCATGTAAATAGCGGTGGCTGTTTAAATAACCAAGGCATGATATCACGAGTCATTCATAATCAGTATTTAGAATCCTGAGTTGCTTAGACTGCAATTAAAGCATGACACTAAATGTTTTTATTTTGTACTTTTCTGACCAAATGATTTACAAATATCCTTATATCATCTTTCTGTATCTGTATGTTGGATAATTGAGTGCAGCTGTAAGTGACAAATCTGATATTCTTTATCAGCATTTTCAAGTCATTGAAAAACATCTTGACAAAAATTCACAGTTTAATTAAAGTGGATGACTATAAAGGACTAAAATACCTGTCATCAAGTTATTGAACATTGACAGTTTCACATACAGGTGATTTTTATGATTAACTGACTGTTACGCTTGCATGTATCTTGACTCTTTCAGTGGATGGTAAAACATACTGATTTATCTTTTTTTTCCTCATTGTGACATGTATTTACAAAATATATGTTGTTTGAAAATTTAATTACCATTATAATAGGAATTCCAATATATTTTTCTGACAATAATCATATCAGTGTAAATTGTATTCCACACTTTTGTCTAATATCACAGACATGGATATATACATAAACATTTTGGTGTATTTGGATTTAAAATTTCTGTTAGAATGTTATAAAATCCCAGTCACCCATGAAACATTATAAACAGCCTTTACTGTACGTGCATCATGTAAACTGATAACCCGGATTACCAATTAAGATTCATCTGCATTTATATGGGCAGAATGGGGAAATCTAATATGAGACATTCAATTTGGGTCAGGGATGCAGCTAGTCTACATGTATTTGCGAATGTGAACAAAATATCTAATTTTCTCTGCTACTTGCTTTAACCAGAAGTAACTCAACTCGGACTTTGAGTCTGATTGATATGATACTTTGACTGATTGATGGTACAGCTTGTAATACCTTGCCGTATGATAGCCTGTATTATGCATTACAGTAACTGTAAAATTTGACACATATAATGCAGCCCCTTCTATTCGACACAGTTAATGCAATAAGGAATTGCAGAGTGAAATTCTTGGCATGGTGGAATTATGAAATTTTCATATTTTTCTATATTATAAATTGATCCTCTAGATTTTGAAGGATTTATCTTAGCAGGAGTGTTTTTTTTTTCTAAAAAGTGCTAACTAATTCTAATGCTGAACTATAAAAAAATTCTGAAACTCAGGCTTGATGTTAATCCTCTCATCTTTATTGTGTAGAATGTGGCCAAATGTATTTTCTAAGTTTTCATTCTATAATAAGATGGAGACATGGGAGCTGTTGGTTTGCCTGGCTCAGCACCTGTTAGGGCAAGACAACAACAACATTCCCTTGAGAAAGAGAGAGATGAATTAGAGACCGAAAAAATGAGGTTAAAGCAGGTATGTTTATAATGATGGGATTTTGATTTAAAATATCAATTTCATGTGATTTGCAGTAAATCTATTTTATCCAGTACATGCATTTGCAAAGCAAAGATGCCAACCTATTAGCATGCTTATAAAGACTTTTTGAAGTAGTTCCCTGCAATCTGAGCAGGCAGTAAAAAATACTCAAACTTTGTAGAAAGGAAGTTGAAAAAAAATATTTTTCTCTCAAAAAGGATGTAACACCACAAATACAGTGATATAAATTATGCTGTATTCTTTTCAACACACGACCCTACCTATCCTGCCTCTTGAGAAGAAATTTCAATTTAGCAAGTGTTACAAATCAATGATCTCAAAATAAGTAACACAGCGTGAAAAGCAACAAGCTTTGTAAAATTCCTCGAATACAAAGTAAAATCTTTAAAAAAAGGACTTACAGTATTGAGAAATAAATCCAAATATTCCTAAAATTACCAACACAAATCCTAATAATAAAAGTTCTGAATAAGCTGTAGTGGAAATCCAAATTCAGTCCAACAATGAAGGTGTTGATGTGGCTGTGGTGGCCTGTATTGTGTTATTGTACCAGTTCTTTCATTGAAACACAGTAATACAATCCAAGAAGAAATCCTTATTTGAATTTTCAGTATAAATTCAAGTTTCTATTTCCATGAATGTTATTAGAGCACTTTTGTATTTCCAGAGATGAAATAATTTGAATAATTCCAGTTCAAATACTGTACATAACAGTTAGTTGTTCCTGCTCGGATGTTAAAGCATGACTGAGTAATCTTTTCAGTTACAAGATTATATAGTCCTCTACCTGACCTCAGGTCACAATTAGCATTTTCTGTAAATAAAAAAACTCTTACCTAATGGAAAATAATCTTCTAGAAACTTCCCACTGTTTACAAAATAAAATGTTAGTTATAATTAAAACGTATTAAAATTATAATATTTGACCTGGACTATGTCTGGTAAGCCAGGTAAATTGTAGGGCAATTCCAATAACCTAGACCCAGACCCAAATAAACATGTTTACTTCTATTAATAATGATGTAGATATTAAACCCATGCACACAGAGAATATTTTAGCTATGTATGAGTTGTTTACAGAATAAAAGAGATCAATAAATCAGGTCAAGCAGAAATAAAACTTGATTTTGGACAAGGTTAAATCCAACATACAATGTTACATTACAGTACCATATAAAAAAAGTAACTAACAAACAATGCAAATTAAATATACATAACAGCAGGAAACAAAAATATATTCCTAATAAAACTTCTACATTTCTTTTCTTTTTAAAATAATTTTTCAGACACCAAATTTTGCTTTCAGAAGGATTCTCCATAGCATGTATGTAAGTGTATTGACCATCTTTCACAATGTAAACATCACTTCCTTTAGATTTAATGCACTTTGTCCATCTTGTGATCCATGTCTTTAACACAGTCTGTCATGTGACAGCATTCATGATGGCATCCCGTAGTTCTTCTCTGCTTTCGTAGTAGTTTCCCTGTAATGAATCTTTCAAATTTGGAAAAGCCAAGTCACAAAGAGCTAAATCTAGGTTGTATGATGGGTGATATAAAGTTTTAGCAAATAATTTTGTAAGGTCTGCATGAGTGTGCTTTATCCTCATGAAAAATGAAACCACACTTCAATAGGGCTGGTATGCTTTTTTCAAATAGTTGCAAATAAATGGTTATGACTCAATAGCCTTAAACTAAGTAACAGAAAAGAAACAAAAAACAACAAGTTTTGTAAAATCAACAAATAAATTTATTTATCTAAGTTACAGTGTTAAAAGTTTAGAGGAACTTAACATAGTTGTCAATTAAATCCCCAACAGTCCTGAAAGTTTTATCACAAGTCCAAAAGTATAGAATGTTCTGAATGAATTACAGTATTGAATGTGCTGATGTACCAAGAGTCTTGATGTATTATCATACAGTGATACAATCGAGAATGTTTTTGAATGAATGAACAATAATTCTAAAGTAGTGTTTTAGTCCATAATAGTCAAGGAGTTTTTTTTTTGGTTCTAATGAATAATTTAAATAAATGATTCAATTCAGTTATATTTGAACACAACTAAAAATTTTGATCATAGATTCCCAAAGACATTAAAAATAGGAATCAGTGATTTTTATTTCCTCATTTTTATATAGTAACTGTTACCTGACCCATGATGCAGTAGTTTTTTCTGGAAAACTTCACTAACTTGTAAACAAGGCCAGGCTTCTAGAACATTCTAAATTATTAACTAAGGCTAGACCTGGAACTCGGATATCAGTAAACTACTTATTTTTAACTCACAAACATGACAAAATATCAGGTACACACAAAACTTTATCCTCAGTTATGAACAAAAGTCAAGGACACAATATAAATTAAATATACAGAACATAAATTATATCTTATTAACATGGCAGAGTATTGTCTACTCACAGTGGTATTCTCTGGTACCATATGGTTCAAAATTATTTTTTTATTTGTGTTGAAAAACATAATGCTGATAACCTCCTTTCCAGCATGCTTTTATAGGTGATGGCAAACTTGCATGAGTACTTTTAGTCCATAAACAAGCATCTATGTTCACTTCTATGTTTGTAATGGATTTTCCTAATTGTTGGTGACATTTTAAAATCAGTCTCTGCTCAAAAGTGGTGTCTGCTATTTTGCCACAACATCTATAGATGTGAAAAAGATCACACCACCAAGCCTGTGATAAAATCTTTTGTCTTATATTTTGTGCTAAAGTATTTTGAAAGCCATACAACATACAGCTCAGTATGGTTGCCAGAACATAGCATTTCTTAAAATCTATGCATTATGATGGTCACTCTTTAATGCAAAAACGTCATTTGTTTCAATGTATGTTTTGCAGGAGTATGATGAAAGGCTACATGAGATGCAGAAACAATACGAGGAGGAAAAGGTGGGTAAGGCTAAGCTAGAGCAGGACATGGCCAAATTGCGAGAGTTTTATGATGTGAAGTTACGCACAGTAGAAGGACAGATAGCTCATCTCCCAACAACGGCAGAAGGTGAATATCACAAAATATTGTTTATGTACATTTTTAGGAAAGAAAAATGAAGCTTAATTCCAAAAAGTCGAATTTGTTGCTCAAGAAATGATACTGTCATTAACATCATTTTTTCCAATTCCAGAATTTAATTATCTGGGGTGCTGGGATTTAAAATAGGCCCAGTGCTTGTAAAAAACATTAATTGGGGTAAACAATTTGCCCTGGATATGTTCAGTAGTGATGTTCCAACTGACATCTTGGACTTTTTTAAAGAGTGGTTTATATGCAGATTTTGAATTTGAACTTGAATGATTTTATCTTTATTATTTTCCATTATCGAACCCATGACCTCTTGCATGCAAAGCAGACGCTCTAATCACTAGGCCACCGGAGCAGTGCCTTGTTGGTCCTAAATGAAAAAGAAAATGGTGCAGCTCAGACATTCAGTATGGCTAAAACAGCAGCCATCTTGAAAATCTTGTCATGGTATTCCTTCTGAATGGATGGTCAAATCAATGTGGCATTTCACTTAAAGACTTCTTACGATGTCTAGTTGGTCCTGAATAAAAATCCTGATGATCTGATGGTTTGGCCACCACAGTAGCCATCTTGAAAACATTTTTGTCGCTAATTCTCTAAAACAAATACAAAGATGGGGTTTTCACCAGGATGCTTCTTATAATGTATGATTTTTCTAGAATGAAAACAGTGCCTGATATTATGCACAGTATGGGTGCCGCAGCAGCCATCTTGAAAATTTAATTATTGTTTCTCCTGAACAGAAAGTCATATGAAAATGCTGCTGCTTGGTAATCCAGTATGGCTGCCAGAATTGCCATCTTGAAAATCTCATTATTGCTACTGCTGCTGGTTCTAGATGGATGGTCATTTTAACATTGTGCTTTCACCGAAATACTTCATATGATAACTGGTTGGTCTGAAATAGAAATGGTGCCAGTCTGATACCACTGTTTTCCCTCCAAAAAGGAAAGTTGAATCATCTTGGGGTTTTCACTGGAAGACTTCTTATTTCTTATTGGTCCTAAATGGTGACACTCTGATGTGCAGTATGACTATCATGGTGGCCATCTTGAAAATATTGCTATTGTAACTCCTCTAAAATGGAAAGTCATTTTGAAATGAGGTTTCCATTGGAAGACTTCTTATGGTGTCTTGTTTGCCCTAGATGAAAATGATGCAGGCTGACCCTCAGATTGGCTTCAAAGGTATTCATCTTGAAAATATTGTTATTTCTACTCATTCCAAATGGATGGCCTTATAAACATGGGGTTTTCATCATTATACTTCCTATGATGCCTGGTAGGACCTGTATGAAAATTTGCCATTCATACATCCAATATGAGTACCACAAGGGGCATCCAGAAAATCATGTTTTCAGTCCTGCCTTCTGAATGGATGACCATATTGACATGGCATTTTCATCAAAAAACTTCTAATGATGTCTATTTGTTCCTAAATGATGTTATCTGACATCCAGTGTGGCCACCACAGCAACTAATTTGAAACTCTTGTCATTGCTGATGAATAATTGATACTTTCAGGAAGAAATGGTCTAATCTTGAATTCCTGGAAATTCTTTTGGGCCAGTAGAGCTTCAGTTCCTTTGAGAAGCTCTTATTTGTGGTACAGGTGTAAATGATTAAATGTTTAAAAGGGATGGATAACCTAATTACAGAAGATGGGCTGTGATAAAAAGAAACAAGATTGGAAAAGTTATATGATTTTCTTTTCAATTATAATTTAACTTTTTTCAGATACTTTACAGAACTATTTCACACATTTATTTATAAGATAGTGCTTTACTGCATCGTAATTTAGACAGAATTTCTTCCAACTTCCATTGTTTTAATTTTTCAGTATTTTTCTCCAATATGGCTATTGTAATTAAATCAGGAATTGTTTTGTGGCTGTTGTAGGACAAATTTAATTTTGTTGTACACAGTGGGAATCACATTTCTACGAAAATGCATCAGATTAATTATTTCCGGTTCAGCCTAAATATAACCCTAGTTTATATAATTTACAGTTTCTCCCATAACATAATTAATTTGACAAATATAAATTGCTTCGTGACAAATAGTGATGTTAGTTAATGAAATGCTCTTTACAATAACAGGGAAAAATTCCTTTCAAAGTTGAACATAATTATTTTATAATTTTACAATGTTACAAAGTCTTATGAGTTTTCAGTTTTTAAGATCAAATCAAGTTTTTGATAAATATTTACCAAGAATTTTTTTATGTCTTTTGATAAAAACTTTAGTTTTAAATTTTTTTTTACTTCAATTTATATTTTGAATTCCACATTTTCATTATATAATTAAACTTTTATTTTTCATATTGAAATCCATTATTCACTTGAACCAAACTAAGCTTTTAATTGGTTGTTTTGTTAATATAGTATGATCATAATTATCTTTCTATGGTCAATGATACCATATACTTTGTATTTTTCATTATTTATTCATTGACACATATATGTGTAACTGACTAGTATGCTATAACCAAATCATTTGAACCCCAGAGAACATTTGTGTACCAGTCTTTTAGTGTTATTGGACACATGAGAGCTAGACACAAATGATAAAATGTAGGTATGCATGAAGGGATTTTTAAAAAATTGCATGAAACATGAAAACTGTTATAATATTGGATTGGTTTGGTAGACTTTGTCTAAGTTTAAAATTGAATTAGTCATAAATACATGTACTTAGACATAACACTTTTGATTTAGAAGTCATCATAGCTCTTTTATATTAGCACTGTACTCATAATTCAAGTGATGTAGGTTCAAAACCCACACGGGCTAGTCTTGATTAGCTACCTCTGTATTGTCTGTAGGAAATGCACTTAGCTCCAATTTCCATGGCATGATAATGTTTTGAAAGCATCATTAAAAATCAGCAAATTAGTAAACCGTCAATTTATTTTATATACTCACTCATCTATGTATCTCCTATAACTCTTTATGTACATAGTGTTGATAGCAACATGTATATTCAATTGTTGTCTTTGTGTATGTATGGTTTATACATGTATAATTTATGTACAATATATATCTCTTTATGTACATGGTGTTGATAGCAACATGTATATTCAATTATTGTCTTTGTGTATGTGTATGATTTATTCATGTATAATTTATGTAAAATATACATCTCTTTATGTACATGGTGTTGATAGCAACATGTACATTCAATTGTTGTCTTTGTATATGTGTATGATTTATACATGTTTAATTTATGTAAAATATACATCTCTTTATGCTTGATCCAATCATAGGCATAAAAAAGGGGTGGGGGAATCAACAACTTTATTATACATCAAGGATGTTAGCTTTGCTTTGTGAATCTAATATGACAAAATGTAAATAAGTCTCATAGTATATTATGATACTTAATGTTTTAGCTCATTTGCTTGTTTCATATATGATTATATAGGAAAGAGGTTAAATTCAGCTTCAAAAAGACAAAAGTATGAAAGACTAGATTGTGCTTTAAAGTTTTATTTTCGAGAAGACAGTGTTTATTACATGTGTTTAAGAGTAGTCTAGAGTCATAAATAGGCTTTATTTTTAACAGCTTTAATGAAATCATTCAGCATTTTAGTAATGTAATTGGAATATGTATGGTGTATCTTAATGCCTGATTCTCCTGAAATAAAAACTTCATGTGAAACTTTAAAGGAAAAGCAACAGTTGTTCCTGTTGTCATGAATATTAGAGAAACTCAGCACCAGTGAGATACAAAATGTGATATTATATTGATAAGTTTAATGTTAATCCATCAGTTTTAGGGGAAATAGAGACGGGCGAGGAAACACAGAGTGAGTTCTTCTGATGATATTGGTTGATGGAGGCGTGTCCTGACCTGCATGTGCCATTTTTTGAACCAAGGAACTTTGAGAAAGTTGTCTTCCTTGCATCTTTTATTCTTTACTGGTCTTTTGAAGATCAGCTAATAGATATAAATGCTGCATAAATTAATCTAACTTGACAAAGGAAAAGTTTACAATAACTCTAATAATTTTGTGACTTAACAATTTAGTGTAATATAATCATTTGTACATGAAGATTGTTTTTGTTCCCTTCCATGACAATGGTGGAGACATATAGCATTGCCATAGTTAAGCCATTTGTTTCAAAACATGTGTTGGAGCTTCGTGTTCCATCAACACTTTCTAGTTCTGATTTAATTGCAAAGTGAATTGCAAAATTATTTTGTTTATAAATAAACTTTTAGAACAAACCTTTTATAATGCACCAGTAAGTGTGCATGAAGTTTTAAATTATATATAGTCTTAAAATTTAAAGTTGACTGGTTAGATTTCACATGTGAAGAAAAAGAAGTTATATACAAATACATTTATAAAAGAAAAGATAATAATACAATGAAACCCCTCAAAACCAAACCCTTGGTACACCAGAATCCCCCAAAATGGAAGGTGGGGGACAAAGTTTCCTTCTTCAACATTATCTTTTGTTACATTTAACCAAAACACATCTCCAAAAACCAAACCAAACTTTGATCCCAAATTTCAATTTTGCATGAAGAAAACTGAAACTCACTTCAAACTAGGAAACTATTTTAGCAGCTAACTTCCTGACATACACTGAACTAGATTATTTACAGGTAGAAAATGCTGTACTTGGTTAAACAGTGAGAAAATGTCCCAAGGGTACATGAGGTTAAAACAATTCTTGACATCCAAATCAAGACAGGTTGCTTCTGACAGTAGACCAATCTGAAGTCTTGACACCATAAAAAGAGCCTGCTACTGTAAATAAGAACCAGCTTTTAAGGTTAATTATTGATAAATAAATGCTTTCGGATCAGCCATTTTAGAAAGATTATGTTTATCTGCTTATTATTCACTTTTGATTGATTCTGTTTGTTGATATTAATTTTAAGTAGAATGTTCTTTTTTTTAAAATGAAATACCATGGCTTTATTAACCAGGCATGCAGCCTCACATTTGATGCTGTGCCAACATAGAACAAAAACACAGTATTCTAGGACAGAGTCACTCAATTGATTTTCAATGGAAAAAAATAATTAAATAGATGCCTTTAAGTAGTCTTGACTGTCATTTGCCTTTCCTCGCATGTCAAGAACAACCAGCATGCATTGTATACAGTAGTATTGACTGTCATTATGTTTGTCATTACTCATGTCATCATGTCAAAAAGAGCCAGGATGCATCGTATACAGTATTGACTGGCATTTGTCTTCACTCATTTGTAAAGAGTTCAAAAACAACCAGCACGCATCATATAATTGAACTATCCTTACAGTCTGGTCAAAGCATATGTATCTGTGCCTAAAGCTGCACTGAAGAAATATGAAGAATTGAAACATGGTTTATCATTCATAATTCTGAAAGACTTGTGGTAAAGTTATAGAAATATTTTGTTTAATAAATGATTCTTAAGATGAGGGCTGTTTATGGAACAACTGTATGTATTCAGTGACCAGGTGTGATTTTTTAGAAAGAACATACATTTTCAGCAGATTTTTCATTAAATAGTTTTTAAAAAAAACAGCTTTCCTAATTTGTACACTCTTACATAAACATACATAGATGTCCTCACATAATATTCTTTTTCTCTCTCTTGATACAGAAGTTATTTTTAAAAAAAATAATTTTATCTATCTGTGAAACTCTCTGTAAACTGAAAACCTCTTCAACCTGAAAATGAAATTTTGTCCCAAGGGGTTTGACTGGTTTCATTGTATTTTAGTCACAGTTGTTTTCAAATAAGGAATTAAAATACTGCATTTCGGAAATAATTTTTGAAGATATTACTTGTCAACGTCAGACATCCCAACTTGTTGTCATCAGCAACTATTCAGAGTAAATGTTAATGATCACTAGATGGCTACTACATTGACGTCACACTGGTTAGGTCTAGATTATTGCCACCTGCAAGGAAGCACAATTTTGGCAAAGTTTCTTATACCTGTGTAATGAATATGATGAAGTCACTTTTACATTTTTGTTGGTATTTACCATAACTTTTTGAAAGATCTGCTCTCAGAGAGAAATTACGTCCTTTGTTGTTGTTGTTTTCCATGCCATCATGTTTCATAAGATTAGAATATCAGAGGCATTTGATTATTTTAACCGTCTCTTTTACAAACAAAAAAATGGGGGGGGGGGTATTTTCCTGACTCACCTTAGGAACCTAAAAGTTTATTAAAATAAGGCAAACTATTTTGAGGTTCCTGGTTGAGTGGTATTAAAGAACAAGAGATTTACATGTATTACTCAGATAAATCATAGAATAACAGATGGAAAACTTTAGCCTTGTTTTTGTCAGTACAACACGATCGCATAGTTATTACAAAAAGAAAGAGAAGTTAGAAGCAAAATTCAAGGCTGATTTAGTTGTTTTTTTTTTTTTTTGAAAGTGTTTGGCCTGCATGAAAAACATTTTAGCCAACAAGAATGTAATTGTGTCTCCATATGACCCTCCCCCATTTATTACACAAGTTAAGCAATCTATTGTGTGTGATTTAAGTTTACATGGCTGGTTTCTGAGCTCCAGTATCATTACAATGCATACAAAGGAAACAATTAATTGGAAACATCACATATTAAAACAGGTACCATGAAATGCCTGCTTGATAAACTTTTTTTATTATTTCTTCCAAGCAAATTTACCAACACAAAGGGCTTGATTTAAACCACATTGGTTCAGATATGGTATTTTTATACAATAATTAAAAGTTATTTTGCATAGTTTTGTTTGCCATGGAAGGAACCACGCATCCCATTTCTATTCCATATTCTCCATCAAACATTTGTATCTCTCAACTAGAAGTCAAAGAATTTTTGTTTTAGATGAAATTTGTTTTTAATCTGTATTTATTATGGCTGAATTTCAGGCTATCAGGACAGGTTAAAACAAAAAATATATGCATACAAATTTGATCACCATAGGTTATGGACAGAAATACCTAAAATAAAAACATTTTATGCTCATAACCTTTTTTGTCCTGAGATTTTTTAAAAAAAATAAATTAATTTTGATATAAAATTTATACATATCCTGAGCTGCTTCTTTTACTTTGAAACAGCTTGTTCATGGCTTAAGATCTTTTTAAGTGTATATCGCTTTGTACCATCTACTGCTTTTCTATCCATTGTTTAACATGGTGCTAAGTGTCTAAATTGGGATGATCATTTCTGCTGACTCAGCAATTTTTCAGTTTATGCAACAACCTCTGTAACCTTTCACTGCTTCATTTTTGTATTGCACATGAAATGCATCATTAGCACGCAATGTACACATTGAATGTGACTGATTATGTATTGCACAGATTGTTTTCATATTATATCACTGCTGTGCTATATATTGTGACCACCTTGCTATCACAACTCTAATAAGAAGTTGACCATCTGAAGTCAGATGAGGCTCAACAGTGGTTTATTGACATCATTAAGACACAATATATGACTGTATGGGACTGGTTCTATTTCAGAAAAATTAATAAATTTCAATTAAATCTTGTCAAGTCAGCAGAGATATATACTTCAAGTTTATCGCTGATATTTTTTTAGCTCATCTGACCATAAAGGCAAGTGGCTTATTGTATTGTTCTTTGTCTGTTATGCATTGTCCATCATCTGTTGGTTATCCACTGTGCATTGTCCATTCACAGTTTTACAACTGATCTTATTTGACAAAAAGCATACAAACATAAAGATCTTGCAGGTTTTTTCACCTTATGTTAATCTGTCCTCAAATATGTTTACTGTTGCTAAAAATAGACAAACCTTTAAATGACTTCTAAAAAACCACTGGAAAGAATTTGACTATATTTGACATGGAGAATTCCGGCATAAATGGGTTTCAAATCTGTACAAATAATGCCAATGTGCCATCAAATTTTGCCATCATTACTAAAAGCCAGAACTGTTTGACTTCTCAGAAACACTCATCAGAATTTGACCAAGTTTGTCAAAAAAGACCTAACAGAATTAGAAACATCCAGGCATGAAGGCCTTTCATGATTGTACTAATGATGGTAATATACCATTAAACGTGGCCACTGTTATTAAAATCAATGTTTTGAAAATGGCTTCTCAAATTCCACTTACCAGAATAGAACCGAATGTGACAAACACTGTCTAGGCATGAATGGCTTTTAAGTTTATGATAAGATTTCAATATGCCATCAGATATAGCTGCTACTCCCAAAATTGAAAAACTTGAAATAACTTGTGATAAGAAGTTACAATACAGAATTTGACCAAATTTGACAGGAAGCTTCCATGTTTGATAGCCTTTGATTTTTAAAGAAGTGATGCTGGTCCACCATTAAATACAGTTTCTGTTACTAAAGGTAGAACAACATTAACAAAACTGTGTCTAAAAAGAAAACAGAATTTGACCAGCTTTGAGATAAATCATCCTGGCATGTCATTATTTGGCAAATGATATAAATGTGCTATGAAGAATGGATGAAGGTAAAACAAAAAAACTTTAAACATTTGTTTTCATAACATATGCAATCAATGGCACTTGAAGACATTTGTACAGAAAGCATCCAACTTATCCAGATTTTTTGGCCAACTGCTCTTGGATTTGGCTGTTAGGCAGATCTCTGCAGGTGAGTGCTTTCATAACCACTTGGGCCTCTTGTTATTTATTGTCAAACCTACTATCATGGCAGAAGCTCAGCATAGTGATCACATTGGCATTAATGTGCCTCTCTGTCTGTACATTCATCCATATATCCATCAACACCTTAGATTAACCACTGTAGTTTTTTATATATATCATTTAAATAAAAAGAAGGGCTCAAAAAATGCATTTCACTCTTTCCAGATAAAGATGATGAACATCTGTGAGATTTATTTAAATCACTTTGACATACTGTAATTTTTCTAAATCACTTTGACATACTGTAATGTTTCTAAATTACTTTGACATACTGCAATGTTTCTAAATTACTTTGACATACTGCAATTTTTCTAAATCACTTTGACATACTGTAATGTTTCTAAATCAAAATCACTTTGACATACTGTAATTTTTCTAAATCACTTTGACATACTGTAATTTTTTAAAATCATTTTGACATACTGTAATTTCTCTAAATCACTTTGACATACTGTAATTTTTCTAAATCAGTTTAACATACCTGTAATTTTTCTAAATCACTTTGACATACTATAATTTTTTAAAATCATTTTGACATACTGTAATTTCTCTAAATCACTTTGACATACTGTAATGTTTCTAAATTACTTTGACATACAGTAATGTTTCTAAATTACTTTTGACATACTGTAATGTTTCTAAATTACTTTGACATACTGTAATTTTTCTGAATCACTTTGACATACTGTAATGTTTCTAAATTACTTTGACATACTGTAATTTTTCTAAATCACTTTGACATACTGTAATGTTTCTAAATTACTTTGACATACTGTAATTTTCTAAATACTTTGACATACTGTAATTTTCTAAATTACTTTGACATACTGGAATTTTCTAAATCACTTTGACATACTGTAATCTTTCCAAATCACTTTGACATAATGTAATGTTTCTAAATTACTTTGACATACTGTAATTTTCTAAATCACTTTGACATACTGTAATCTTTCCAAATCACTTTGACATAATGTAATGTTTCTAAATTACTTTGACATACTGTAATTTTCTAAATCACTTTGACATACTGTAATTTTTCTAAATCACTTTGACATTGGTTCATATTATGTGCATTCCCAAAAAGGATCAATTTTTAAAAAGGGGTATGTACTTTAAAGGTGAATGTACTATAAAGGGGGATGTACTATAAAGGGGGATGTACTATAAAGGTGAATGTACTATAAAGGGGGATGTACTATAAAGGGGGATGTACTATAAAGGTGGATGTACTATAAAGGTGAATGTACTATAAAGGGGTATGTACTTTAAAGGTGAATGTACTATAAAGGGGTATGTACTTTAAAGGTGAATGTACTATAAAGGGGTATGTACTTTCAAGGTGAATGTACTATAAAGGGGTATGTACTTTAAAGGTGAATGTACTATAAAGGGGTATGTACTTTAAAGGTGAATGTACTATAAAGGGGTATGTACTTTAAAGGTGAATTTACTATAAAGGGGGATGTACTATAAAGCACATTTTAGACATATGTAATAGTTTGGGTTTTTTTTCAATGTGCATACAGATATATTTGGAACTTTTTTTGGGTTGCATATTTTTACAAGAAATATTCTTTTATTACTGGCTTAAAAATAGGCATTAAAGTTGGTCACAATTAGAAAAATAAATTTTTGGCCAAATTTGGAACATATAAAGCTTTCATTCATAGGTTGTTCAGTGGAGAACCACAATGTAATTCAATTTTAAATATCTTATGTCTATATCTTCAACATATTAAAAGAATTTTTTGGTTTTCCACTGAAGTTGGCTTGATAATTTTTCATGAGGAAAACAAAAATGTTATAAACCCACCAGCTCTTTTAATATGTTGAAGATTCAGATACCGTACATATCATATTGAAACATGGACTTAGTTCCTGATTGTAAACTGCCGCACTGTATTAATATGACTTTGAAAAATTTAAAACTATGTTAAAAATCCAAATCACACACACGTCTTCATTATCTCAGACATGTTAAAAATCCAAATCACACACACATCTTCATAATCTCAGACATGTTAAAAATCCAAATCACACACACGTCTTCATTATCTCAGACATGTTAAAAGCTCATTTTGGTTCTCATTTGAAGCACTGACCAAAACTGGAAAATAAAAAGATATTTTTGTACCCAACAATTTATATATTGTGGAGTTAGTAATTGACAAAAGTATTAACGTTATGGGGTTTAAAAATACATTATATCATCACATGACTGCTGTGTTTCTTTGTTGATAAAGAAATATAGTATTTTTCCAGTATTCACTCCTGTAATAATACTTCATAACTGTCACAGATGGTCTCATCCAGGAATAAAGTGTAATGTCTGAGTCCTCCAAATACACTTCAGTTTTGTTTTACCATGTTGCAATTTTATTAGTTTTCAGGGATTTGGATCCCTTACGCTTATGCCACAGTGTCCATTATGTATTACCAGATATAGACTGTGCTACTAAAAATAGTAACAAGGTCAAACTTTATGATCTTAACAAAAATTCTTAACAAAATATATATCCACTGGCATTATATGTCAGTTTTAGATGTCTTTGCTATTTCACCACATTATACTTCAGAAAATCATTGTGTTTTTCTCATGAGATATATAACATTTTACATATGTGCTCATTTCAAATGCTGTTGATTATTTTGGACAATTTATCTCGATTAATTTTAATTGGTAAATTTTGGGAACTCCGCTGGAGTACATTTTAATAAAGTTATGGATTTGTAGTCTACATATAGTTCTGCTAAAAGTATTGCAAATTAACATTTTGAAGATTTTCTCCATAAATGACATTTGATGGTAAAATATCAAAGTCAGCTCAAATACTTCCTTGACTATATACATTTTCTGTAAAAGGGCTTCGATCAAATTGTAAAGTTTGTTCTTATAACAACCTAGGCTACAGTTTTAATGTCATAAAATGAAAAGATTTTGAGTTTGGTTATTATTTTTACAACCCATTTTTGAAGATTTTCTGATTAATTTAGAAGCTGCTGTGAATTTTTAAGGCAGTATATGAAGGAGTAATTCATTGTTTTGACTTCTATATCTTGTCATTGTCAGGATTAGGCAAAAAGTTATGTTTATTAATACTCTTGTCTGACAAAAGGTTAATGATTTTTCTAAGAGGAGTGATGATTCATTTGATAGGATGGTTTAGGTGATGTACGCATTTGTTTTGTAAGGCATGGTTTGTTGCAGTTACCTACTCTTCCATGTGTCAAGAGTTTTAATGGATGGTATTCTGTGATTAAAGTATGTCAGAGTAGTAGTTCATGGTACGTCATATATGCAGGGGGAGAAAAAAAGTTCAAGATTAGTGTTAGAACAGCCAGATGTTAATGCTCGGCAACCAGATTTGTCAGTCTTGTTGTCCAGTCGGCAACAATGATGTTTGAAATTTTTCTCAATATGGTATTGAGTTAATTACAGTGCTTGATGGCTGAAAATTAATTAATGAACCAACTTTAAGTTCAAGTTGACAGGGAAACCACTGTGTTAAAAGTAGAGTTTGTATTAAAAACAAAAATCAAACATTATTTAGAGTTGTGCAAAAAATCAGTACAATCACTTATAAGTTAAGTCAAACTGCAAACATTTAAGATCCTAATCTGTCATAGCATAATGCACCTGCAGATCAGGGTCTGAGTTGTGTTTTTTTCTACTGATTACTACTAATAAACTGCACAGACCCAGATCTGCCCAACATAATGTGCCAGCAAATCTGGGTCTATGCAGTTTGCAGTTGGACTCAACTTAAAATTGAGAATATACAGTAACATAATTTCCTTTTGCATAATTAGGGGCAGAGGAGGAGGAGGGGGAAGATGAAGAAGATCAGGGTGAAGCAGGGGAGACAAAAGACAAAGAAAAAAGAAAAAAGAAACAAAAGGCTAAAGATACTGCAAAGTTGGTTGCAGCTGGAGCAGCTGGTGCCATTGCAGGTGGTGCTGTGTTGAAGACGGTGATAGACAGTACTGGAAAGACAGTAGTCAAAACAGAATATATCACTAAGACAGATTATGTAGAGGTGGACAGACATGGTCGACAAGTGCCAGATGATCGACCACAGTCAGTGCTAGGTGGAGATGAACTGCCAGCTGGTCCAGGTAAGGGTTTTATTGTGGTATCAATGGTAGAAGATTCCATATTGTGAGATAGTGTTGAAAGATAAGCCAATCCCAGACCTAACAGCATGACAAACAAGGCTGAAGGTTATATAATGTAATTCACTACCCCTCATACCAGACTGGACTGAAGGTCATGGAATGTAATTTATCACACGTCATGATAAACAGAGCTGAAGGTCATGAAATGCAATTCACTACCCCTGGTACCAGACTGGACTGAAGGTTATGGAATCTGATTTATCACACCTCATGACAAATAGAGATAAAGGTCATGAAATGCAATTCACAACCCCTCATACCAGACTGGACTGAAGGTCATGGAATGTAATTTATCACACCTCATGACAAACAGAGCTGAAGGTCATGGAATGAAATTAACTACCCCTCACTCTGGGCTGATTTTTCATTTCTTTGTTGTGCTACACATTTGTATTTAAATACAAATCATAAAGAATTTGAGATGCATTGATTGGTCTGTTTTCTTTCTTTATGAATGAAGATATAAATCTCAAGGAATTGAATTTCCATAATTTCAGTGGTGTTATCTAACTCACAGGTTTTTTCTTGTTTTAAATTCCCTTTTTTTCTCAAAAGTATTTTTATATCTGGACCTTGTTCTGAAGTATTATATCTAGATGTGCCTTAATTCTGAGAAACATTGACTCATCCCAAGTTTAACTGTATCAGAGTTAGTTACGGAATGCTAACTTTATTGCAGACAATAATTGAACTTGTTTAGTGCAGTGGTTGTACACTGTACTCGTCAAGAACAACAGTCTCTCAGGATCTAGTAACAGTGACTAATTAATGAACTCAGATGACTGCCTGCTAATTTGACATGTCAGTTTGTGGACATAAGGTGCCCATAATTATCCCATGCATTTGTTTGGTCATTATGTTTTCCTGTTTGTTTTTACACTCTATAGCCACGAAGTACATGACAAAGAGGCATATTGTAAGCTTCTCTCCTGGACTTGACCTAAACTCTGTCATTCATTGAATGCAGCAGGGTTTTGTAAAGCATACATCTCATCAGTCCTTCATAGCATGTACTTTTTAACTCAAGTTTGGTGATGTGTCAAAACATATCAGACCTTTAGAACCAAATGTATGTGGTGGGGTTCAATTTTGATTTTTAATGTAGCTTTAACAATTTTTCAGTCATATTGCTTCAGTGTCTGCAGTGTGGCAGTTTATAGTGATGTCTAGCACTGGGGTATCATGCCACAAATATGTAGCATGATGTCCCACCCAGTCACATTATCCTGACACCAGGCTGACCAGTCCTAATAGCTGCTTGTACCATTTTTAAAAGTCTTTGGTATGACTTGGCTGGAGTTCGAACCCACGACCTCCCGCATCCAAGGTGGAAGCTCTAACCACTTAGGCCATTGAAGTGGTGCCCAATATATGTAGCCTAGACCCTAATTAAAAAAGATTAAAGATACAACTCTCTCTCTCATTCTAACACAGTCCATGAGAGCCTTTAGAGTAAACTGACTTACAGTGAGGCCTACTCATAATGAAGTACATGATTCAGTATTCCCTGATTATAACGCTGTCCATGGGAACTAGAGTGTACTGCCTTATGGTGAGACCACCTTATAATGCAGTACATTATACAGTGCTCTCTTTCATTGCAAATCTGTCAGAGTGTGTCACCTTATAGTGAGACCACCTTATAATGCAGTACATTTTATAACTTGAATACCTCTTAATGAAATGGGATTCAAATAATACAATCTAGAGCATAAGGTAGTAATGGAAAGATAATGCAGTTTTGAAATGGGCGGAGAATATTTATTTGAAAGCTGGGAGCAGCACAAGTTAGTGAGAGAAAAAATGTAAAAACAATTGATCAGCTGTTGATAGAATTTCTTTTTAAGATAGTGAAATATCGATCCTGCTTGCATAATGTGAGCGGTCTGTCACATTTTCTTGATCTACATCTGCCATCTTAATTGAATTAACTATACAGAAGTGAGTTGCACCGAGATGCCCTCTGATGTTTTCAAGGGGAGATACTAACCATGAAAACCCCCTATACATGGTGGCCATTATAACGGGTAAAATTCAAGAGGATGTTTTTCTGAAAGAAAAAACTGATTTTCTTAAATCAGAGTTGAGAGGAAGCTAGTGAAGGATCAAATGACACTATTAAAGTGAAGGATTGAGGGACACTATTAAAGTGAAGGATGGAAGGCACTATTAAAGTGAAGGATTCAAGGACACTATTAAAGTGAATTCTTCAAGGACACTATTAAAGTGAATTCTTCAAGGACACTATTAAAGTGAAGAATTGAAGAACACTGTTAAAGTAAAGGATGGAAGGACGCTATTAAAGTAAAGGATGGAAGGACGCTATTAAAGAGAGGGATTGAAGCACACTATTAAAGTGAAGGATTCAAGGACACTATTAAAGTGAAGGATTCAAGGACACTATTAAAGTGAAGGATTCAAGGACATTATTAGCTTGAAGGATTGAAGGACACTATTAAAGTGAAGGATTGATGGACACTATTAAAGTGAAGGATTGAAGGACACTTATAATTAAAGTGAAAGATTGAAGGACACTATTAAAGTGAAGGATTCAAGGACACTATTAAAGTGAAGGATGGATAACACTTATAATTAAAGTGAAGGATTGAAGGACACTGTTTAAGTGAAGGATTCAAGGACATTATTAAAGTGGAGGATTCAAGGACACTTATAATTAAAGTGAAGGATTCAAGGACACTATTAAAGTGAAGGATTCAAGGACATTTATACTTAAAGTGAAAGATTGAAGGATACTATTAAAATGAAGGATTCAAGGACATTATTAAAGTGAAGGATTCAAGGACACTTATAATTAAAGTGAAGGATTGAAGGACACTATTAAAGTGAAGGATTGAAGGACACTGTTAAAGTGATGGATCAAAGGACACTATTAAAGTGAAGGATCAATTGACACTATTAAAGTGAAAGATCGAAGGACACTGTTAAAGTGAAGGATTGAAGGACACTATTAAAGTGAAGGATTGAAGGACACTTATAATTAAAGTGAAGGATTGAAGGACACTATTAAAGTGAAGGATTGAAGGACACTTATAATTAAAGTGAAGGATTTAAGGACACCATTAAAATGAAGGATTCAAGTACACTATTAAAGTGAAGGATTCAAGGACACTATTAAAGTGATGGATTCAAGGACACTATTGAAGTGAAGGATTCAAGGACACTATTGAAGTGATGGATTCAAGGACACTATTGAAGTGAAGGATTCAAGGACACTATTAAAGTGAAGGATTGAAGGACACTTATAACTGAAGTGAAGGATTGAAGGACACTATTAAAGTGAAGGATTGAAGGACACTTATAATTAAAGTGAAGGATTTAAGGACACTATTAAAGTGAAGGATTCAAGGACACTATTAAAGTGAAGGATTCAAGGACACTATTGAAGTGATGGATTCAAGGACACTATTGAAGTGAAGGATTGAAGGACACTATTAAAGTGAAGGATTCAAAGACACTATTGAAGTGATGGATCGAAGGACAATATTAAAGTGAAGGATTGAAGTACACTATTAAAGTGAAGGGTGGAAGGACACCATTGAAGTGAAGGATCAAAGGACACTATTGAAGTGAAGGATTGAAGGACACTATTAAAGTGAAGCAACAGCAAATCCAAAACCAAAAATAACACTGTCTGCTACAGTTAATAACCAATTATGTCAATGTTTTCTTTATATTAACTTTGAATACTTGTGTATGTCCTTTAAATGGTTTTATATTAAATTTCACAAAAATCTAACTTGAAAGGACACATTTTAAACATCTGCAGTGCATCATGCAAGGCATACAGAAGTTTTGTTATGGTGTGCCTTTGCCTTGTGTTCCAGTTATAAGGCATGTCCACTAAGACATCATGGTGCTTGATATTATCACTCAGTCTGTGCATCAAACTTCTTATGGATCAAGATCAACTCATGTTTTGACAGATCGCTTAGCAAGCAAATTGTAAAAGAATTTAAGGACATGAAACTGCAGTAATTTTCCCTGAATGCTAAAGTCAGTGAAGGTGATAACACTACTGGTCAGATATAGATGTCAGTACTAAGCATCTAGAGGCTGCAGGAAATGATTGAATCGAAATTAATGATGATGACATTATGGGGACACTACCTCATAATATTATACAAGTTTTGCAAGTGGTATTTTGGCCAAATGAAGCATACAAAAATAGAAAAGGAAAGGAAATTATCTTACTGTTGCTGATCTCAAATAGAAAGGTTGGTTAAAATTACCAAAATGAAAATTAAGATCTCACATTATTGGAAGAATACACCTTTGATAGACTCTAGTATGTGTAAGATGAATTAAGAAGTACAGGCCTATAATTTATGTAAAGTGAGCTAATAATGGTCTTAGATGCATTAAAGTAATGTAAGTCTAATACTAGTCTTTGATAGACTGTAGTAATGTAAGATGAGCTAATACTAGTCTTTGATAGACTGTAGTAATGTAAGATGAGCTAATACTAGTCTTTGATAGACTGTAGTAATGTAAGATGAGCTAATACTAGTCTTTGATAGACTGTAGTAATGTAAGATGAGCTAATACTAGTCTTTGATAGACTGTAGTAATGTAAGATGAGCTAATACTAGTCTTTAATAGACTGTAGTAATGTAAGATGAGCTAATACTAGCTTTTGAAAGACTATAAAATGGGTAAGGTATACTAATACTGGCTTTTGAAAGACTGTAAAATGTGTAAGGTATACTAATACTGGCTTTTGAAAGACTATAAAATGTGTAAGATGTACTACTACTGGCTTTTGAAAGACTATAAAATGTGTAAGGTGTACTACTACTGGCTTTTGAAAGACTATAAAATGTGTAAGGTATACTAATACTGGCTTTTGAAAGACTGTAAAATGTGTAAGGTATACTAATACTGGCTTTTGAAAGACTATAAAATGTGTAAGGCATACTAATACTGGCTTTTGAAAGACTAGAATGTGTAAGGTGTACTAATGCTGGCTTTTGAAAGACTATAAAATGTGTAAGGTGTACTAATACTGGCTTTTGAAAGACTATAAAATGTGTAAGGTATACTAATACTGGCTTTTGAAAGACTGTAAAATGTGTAAGGTGTACTAATACTGGCTTTTGAAAGACTATAAAATGTGTAAGGCATACTAATACTGGCTTTTGAAAGACTATAAAATGTGTAAGGTATACTAATACTGGCTTTTGAAAGACTATAAAATGTGTAAGGCATACTAATACTGGCTTTTGAAAGACTAGAATGTGTAAGGTGTACTAATGCTGGCTTTTGAAAGACTATAAAATGTGTAAGGTGTACTAATACTGACTTTTTGAAAGACTATAAAATGTGTAAGGTGTACTAATACTGACTTTTGAAAGACTGTAAGATGTGTAAGTGTACTAATACTGGCTTTTGAAAGACTATATAATATGTAAGGTGAGCTAATACTGGCTTTTGGTAGACTTTAGTATATGTAAGGTGAACTAATACTGGTCTTGATAGGCTATTGTATACATAAAATGAGATAATGCTGGTCTTGATAGGCTATTGTATACATAAAATGAGATAATGCTGGTCTTGATAGGCTATTGTATACATAAAATGAGATAATGCTGGTCTTAATAGGCTAATGTATACATAAAATGAGATAATGCTGGTCTTTTTTGATAGACTGTAGTACATGCAAGATGAGCTAGTACTGGCATTTTTTTCTTATTTTCATTGCAAATCATAATTCCAGTCTAGAAACAAATCATACAGATTTTAAATCAGAATATTGTCCAGTATAATGACTGCTTTGAGACAGCATATCCTTAATTTGAAAAGGCCATCTGTGAATTGTTTAACACCCATGAAAATTTACCATAATATTCTGGCACAAAATCACAGCCTGTTAAAGACTTGCAGAATTTGTCCCAGTAGGTGGCAAGACCAAGAACATGCCATAGTGCATGTGGTGCAATTGGTACAACCATTTCAGTCCAACATGTCATAGTGCATGTGGTGCAGTTGGTACACCCCTTTCAGTCCAACATGCCATAGTGCATGTGGTGCAGTTGGTACACCCCTTTCAGTCCAACATGCCATAGTGCATGTGGTGCAGTTGGTACGCCCCTTTCAGTCCAACATGCCATAGTGCATGTGGTGCAGTTGGTACACCCCTTTCAGTCCAACATGCCATAGTGCATGTGGTGCAGTTGGTATGCCCCTTTCAGTCCAACATGCCATAGTGCATGTGGTGTAATTGGTACACCCCTTTCAGTCCAACATGCCATAGTGCATGTGGTGCAGTTGGTATGCCCCTTTCAGTCCAACATGCCGTAGTGCATGTGGTGCAGTTGGTACACCCCTTTCAGTCCAACATGCCATAGTACATGTGGTGCAATTGGTACACCCCTTTCAGTCCAACATGCCATAGTGGATGTGGTGAAATTGGTACACCCCTTTCAGTCCAACATGCAATCCATTGTCATTGTTATTCTCACAGACTATAAAAGGAATGGCAGAGTCTTTCCGGGCCTAGCTTTTCCAAATCTTTGATTTGCAAACAGTTGAATAGCTGATGTTATGCAAGTATTGTATAGTTATTTCTCAAAGATAGCTTATATACATAACCATGGCAAAATGCTGGTAGTAGCTAATCTTGAATATCAGTTTTTCAGTGTGGGCACAATGTTATCTCAACTCTTATTTGTAGAAATTCTTTTTTCAGATTTGGTACCAGAAGTTCAGAAGTTGCAAAGTGTTGTAAGTATAATTATCTTCCATTAATATAGCTGACACCTGAAAAATCTGTTTTTTTTATATATCAGGCCTTTATTTTTGAAAAGTTATCATCCTTTTCAAGACAACATTTATAAATGAGACATATATGGCATAAATATAAGTCTGTGTATGTAATAAAATTGTCATTATTTGAAATGAAGGTGGCCATTGGGGCAGGCTTGACTGTATGTTTCATTGCTACATTACCAGAAGATGTGCTTCTGTATTTGCTGTTGGTTCCATCTTAATACTGCCTTTTTATTATATGCTTGTACATTTAGCTCACCTGGCCATAATCATAATGCCATATCAACTTATTGTACAGCACTCCATAATGCATCATCTGTTATGCATCATCTGTCCAACAACAATTATCAGTCGCCATTCTGGAGTCCATATTTCTGATTCGATTTCAATCAAACTTAGAATATGAGTTCATATCATAAAAATTTCAAATAGTTTAGTAATGCAAGATACATACATATTAATGAATTGATATTACATCTGATTGGCTAACCTTGCTACCACTCTTCAGACCATGTTTCGGACTTAACTTTGATCAGTCTAGGAATACATGCTTATATCACTAAGATTCTGGACAAGTTCAGTAATGAGTGAGCTCCACATACAATAATGAGGTAATCTTGCATCTGCTTGTTAGCACTAGATACATATTTTTCATCCAGTTTGTATCAAGGATGAATATATCATTAAGATGTTGCACTAGTCAGATATACTAGTAAGGTCCATGCATGCTAATGTGGTGATCCTGCATCTGATTTGCTGAGCTTGTTACCACTATAGAAGCCATATTTCTGATCCAGTTTTGATAAAAATTTAAATATGGGCTTATATCATCAAGACATTGGATGGGTTTCATAAAGAGTGAGATCCTTGCATATTAATGAGGTAGGTACTCTTGCATCAGATTGGCTGACCATGTCACTGAAGAGGTTATATTTCTGATTTGATATTGCTCAGATGTGGAATATATGCTTGTATCATCATATCTCAGATGAGTTGGATAATAAATGAGATCCACTCCTACTAAGGCAGTTATCTTGCATCTGATTGGCTGAGCTTATTAACACTCTGAAGGCTCTATTTCTGATCTAATTTTGATTAGACTTGGAATGTATGCCTATGTAAGGAAGATCTTAGACAGTTTTGATAATGAGTGATAAATGTTTTTATATCATTATGATCTTGGATAGCTTCATGTATGAGCAAGAGACAGCAAATTAATTATGCCTTTATCTTCAGAAAGAAGTTTTTATCAGGATATTGTAAAATAGGTAAAATCAATATGATACAAAGTGTAGGAAATAATTTATACAGATTGTGTTCTTACATTACTGCTTAAGCCTGCTTATTTAAATGGTCAATTGTTCTATAAGCATGTGAGTGGATATTATGCCCAACTTGGGCCTTTTGTTCTTGACTTTTTTTGAGGAAAAAATATATCTTTTAGTAAAATCTAATACTAGAATCCCACCCTCCAACATTTTGTTTCTCTCATGATTGGGTGGGAGGATGGAGAAATAAAAATATTTTGCCAAGAAACAGACAAAATATATGACACTTGACTATCACACATTGCATAATGACCATGACTTTAGTGCTTAAAAACATACATGAGGATGATAGTAAAGGCTGCTATGTTGATGTATTATTTGCATTGGTTTTAAATAGAGCTTCAGCCACATCTGTTGTTCAAAAGGTCTTTTATGAATTAATGTATTGTTATATTAAAAAAGATAATCACATGTGAGGGGCTAATGTAATTTTGCCTCAGCATGTAGCCCAGGGCAATTTCATTATAAGATTATGAAAAGTCCAGAAATTAGATGAAGGGCTTTCACACCTCCATTCTGTTATTATTTTTAACCCTTCAGCCTTGGAATAATCATTGAATAATGAGGAAATCATAATAGCCATGCATGGGATAATTATGGGCACTTCTGTCAACTGTACATGCTGAGTTAGCCACTGTCCATTCTGGGTCATCTTTCAGGCATATTCAGCAGTAATTAGAAAGCATTAATTTTTGGCCACTCTATTTATTCTAGGACTAGATGCAGGTTTCATTCAGGATGAGAGAGTATTTATGTTTTACTTTGATTGAGTCATAATAAATATGGGTGGGAAAAAATGTTTGCTGTTTTGTTTTGTGCCACAGGATACATTAGAATCAGCATCACATGTAGCTTCATATTAGTCAAGTATTTGAAGAAATATTAAAAACTGCCATTTGTGTGTTGCACTTGAGCAACAAAAAGAACATAAACTTTGATGAAAATCTTTGTGGTTATGGCATGAAGAAAAAACTGCTTGGCTTTAGCCTTGAAGGGGGCCCCGAGTGGCCGAGTGATCTAAAGCGCTGTCCGTCACGGATCACTGCCATCTCACCTCTATCTGCGTGGGTTAGAGGCTCGGGCTCGGCAAATGTGGATATGTGAGAAAGCTTGCCGGTAGCTTCTTGTGGGTCGGTGGTTCTTTCCGGGGTTTTCCCGGTTCTTCCTCCACCATTAATACTGGCCGCCATGTATAGCCTATCTCGTGCTGAAAAATGGCGTTAAACCCTATAACAACAACAACAACAACAAAAGCCTTGAAGACACAAAGATGGTCATAATTTTAGCTGATTGTCTATGTGATAAAAATGAAGATATTTTGCAGATGTTTATTTGTTATAGTTTTAAGTTATAGGTACTACTTAAATATGTTGTTTGGCTTCAGAGCAATTTTGGAGATGGCCATAGGCCAGAAATAATGGGAGAGGAGGGTCTTATGGCTCCCAGATCGTCTCCAACTCATGCCCCCATGCAAGAACAGATAAAATTCCAGCAGGAGGAAGCCCTTAGAAGGTAAAGTTATTAAGCACTTAGAGATAAAATTATAAGATATGTGTATACTTTTGTACTGTTCCAATTATAACTTGACAACATCTGTACCAGTCAGGTGGAAAAATGTGGTTTGTGCACATATGCCCCATTTTACCTTTGAGTACACTGTTCAAGCTTAAGCTCTGAAATTTAATATAAAAAAGTACATTCGAAAACTTTACAGGGATTAAGATAAGAATCAGAGAAGATTTAGGACTTTTTCATCTTTAGTCATCCTATTGGCATTTTATTTTTCAAAACCTGGATGTGCTTGAAGGATAATACATGAGAATGGGTTTTGAGCTTGGAATTTTGTCTTGAGAATATAGGCAGTTTGGATTGAATTTGATTTTCAGTTTAGTCTGAAACAGATATTGCATAATTTGTTGATGTAATTGATATGGTTGTATTTATTGGTTGAATAATTCAAGTTAAAGGTCCCCCTGCAGGTTCATATCTTAAAATCACATCAGCATGGGTAAGCTACCATAGCGTTTCCTTGGGTAAGGTACTTTGCTCAAGTTGCCTCAGAACTCAGCATCCTACTTGTGTTGCTGTGCTATAAGACAACAAACCAACCCGCACAAATCAAATTGAACAGTAAATATGCAGACTTAGAACTAAAGGTTTTTTTTAAGTTTGTTCTCTTTTAAGTACTAAGCTTTTTTTTGATTTAAAAATGTTACTTTTTATTTAATTCCATTAAGAGAAAATCAACTGATTTGGACTATGGCATTTCTGAACTCTCTTGGAAAATAAATCTGGTACATGTTGCTTTTGATGTCAGAGTGTGTTAAAAAAAGGACTTTTGTATCCTTTATTCAGTTCTTAGGATTTTTCTTTGTAGGAGATAAAACCACAGTCCCGGCTGCAAATTGATGCATTTATCTCCCTTGATCTTACATTGAGACATGTTCCTGTGACTTACGAAACATATGAAACAAGTTGTAATATATAATCTTAGGTGTGATGAATAGATGATCTTGTAGAAATGTTCATTAGATATAAAACTGTGCTGCTTTCAACAGTTTGCAGTATGTCATATTCATTGTGTTTCATAAATATTATATCTAATGAAAATTAGTTTGAGAAATCTATTTGTCACATAATGGCAAAGACTTTGGATTGCTAGTTAACGTTTATGTGCGATATGATGAAAAGTGTTATATCACAGTATGGCCTAAATATTTATGACATGATGTGCTGGTGCTAATTTATTTACATCAATACTATTGGATTTAAAAATGGTATAAATTGGGACAATACTAATTATGGAATGATGTATTCTGTACAGGCTACATGAGCTGGAGCAACAGATGGTGGGAGGTGAGAACATCAACAACATGGAGGTTAAGGAGAAGCGAACAAAGAGGAGGAGGTTTGTTGAGGAAAAGAAAAGAAGGCTGGCAGGTGAGCATTAAGTGCAGTGGATTGGAGGAGAGAAATATGAATTTGAAAATGTCATCCAATAGTCTGCTTTTTAAAAGTCTGTTTAATTATGAAATGTTCACAGAAACCTGGAAATTTTCTTTCACATGTTAAATTGAATACAATATTTACTTTAAATTTAATGCCCACTCGACTTCAAACAGCATAAACCCAGATCTGTCATCAATTAATGTAATCTCAGATCAAGGTCTATTTGAAATCACAGATCTATCATCACATAATGTAATCTCAGATCAAAGTTTGTTGGAAGTCACAGATCAATAAGCACATAATGCAGTCTCAGATCAAGGTCTTTTTGAAGTCACAGATCTGTCATCAAAAAATGCAATCTTAGATCAAGGTATGTTTGAAGTCACATATCTATCATATTCTTATGTCATTTGTTTAGGCTCGAATAAACAGTAACACAAGATAGAGTGAAAACAACAAGCTTTGAAAAAATACAATAATTTATTTCCCTGGAAAAAGTCTGTAAAAATGAAAAAATATGAACTTACTGTTTATAGAATCAAATCCAAAAATAATCCAAGAATTATCCAAGAATAACATTTTTGAAGTCCTAATAACAAAATATTCTACTGATTTCACATTCGAATCCCGATGAAGAATCCAAGATGGAAGACAATGACGTATGCTGCAATCTGTAGTGTTGAAGTCTACAGTTCCTTGTAGACACAAGAATTTTCACTCTGGTTTCTGATAGCTGAATAAATTTTTATAAAAAAACTGCCCTTGTTCCACAATATTACACGAGTACATGTATTTTCTTGAAAAATAACATAATTAATCCTTTTGAATCCAAGTAATTTGAAATAACTCCAAACAGCACAACATAAAACTAACAGTTTCACAGCCCAACTTCTACTAATTAATTCTCCAAACCATGGGTTATATGGGCTTTCTAAAACATAAACAAGGGTCACGTGATCATCTTCTAGAAGTTTATAGAAGCAAATACTTGTTACAGATAACGTTTACCCAGTGTGACCCTGATAAAAACCAATCATTTTACTCTAACAAATAAAAAATATAATAAAAATTTGTTTATATCGTAAAGACAAGTACCCATCATGACCATGGAAACAACCAATCTTTTTAAACTGAAATAGAACTTGTTTATGAATGTTGCTACAAATTCTGAAACAAGGTCAGGATTTAGATCAACACCTGGTGTTTATAAACTAACAGTCAAGGTCAATCTATTTTCGAAAAAAACATATCTCTAGTGAATAAATTTACATTACAATATCATGTAATGACAAATTTAAAAAAATTAAAACTGACAAACAATTAAATTGAAATAAATATATATTAAATCAGACATAGTTAAATCAAATATACATAACAATATAATGCAGTCTCAGATCAAGGTCTGTTTGAAGTCGCAGATCTATCATCACAAAATGCAATCTCAGATCAAGGTCTGTTTGAAGTCACAGATCTATTGTATGATGCAATCTCAGAGCAAGGTCTGTTTGAAGTTAAGATCTGTCATAAAATGATGCAATCTTAGATCAAGGTCTGTTAGAAGTCACAAGTACATGGAGCTGAGTTAATCCAGGTTCCATAGTCATGAAGCTATTTGAGTACAGAAGGTGAATTTGAACTCTGATTTAAAAAATGTGAGTTTATTTTTTACTGGAGTAAGAGGTGATACAATTTTGGCATGATCTCACTGCATAAATCCCTACCTACATACCAAATTTTAGTGACAGTAGGGTATCAGGATATGATACCTCAGTTTAGAACTTTGAATCTAAGTTTGCATTTTAGTTTAAGGCTTTTTCGTGACTCTTGACCTGATCTATTGGTACATTATGCAGTAGCAGATCTGGTATTATTTGATATTTTGAGGTTTCACTGCATGGTAACATGTGTGTTATTGCATACAGAGGCAATTGGAGTGACTTGCTGAGGGACACACTGTGGTAAACCAAACATGGCTGATCCATTTGTAGGATTTGAACCTACACCCATTCACAGCACAGTAAACACTCAGCCACTGAAGATCTGAGTCTACAGTGTTAACAGATAGGTCTGCTTCATAGATGAAGAAATATGAAATCTCTTGTTGTTCTTTATACTTATGAAAAATGTTCACTTTTCAGAGGCCAATGCCAAAATGGATGATGATGGAATCATGATCAACATTTATAATGACATCCAGGTTGAGTTGAAGGTCAAGAACAAATTATTGGAAAAGGAGAAGGAAAAGGTGATTCATTTTTACTTCTTTTGTAAAAAGAAAAAAACAAAACAAATATGGAAAAGTCAACATTTACTTGGGGTGGGGTTGTGGTTATTGCTAATCATGCATGTATTTCATCAAAATTTTAACCCAACTATTGTGACAATGGCAGAAACTCATAAGGAGTAGTTAACACTTACCTGGGGAGGAGTTGGTTATTGCAGATTACATGTATATTCATAGCTGAATCTACTGTAGAATTGACAATTTAGGAAAGAAATTACCTCCTTAATTTCAAAATTGGGTTGGATTTTCTAAATAAAGGGAGAAGGGTCAGTTCCTGGAGGGATTTGAAAGGGTTAAACTCTTTCAGTTGTGTACTTCCATTTATGGGGTTATTGATTATCACTGAAATTTACAGTGTCATCATCAACAGTTAGAGACTGACCATTTAATTTTTGTTTGGGGTGCATGGGAACTAATTCTATCTATTATACATTAGTTGAAAAAGAAATTATCTAGAGGTAAAAGAAAAAAATGCTTGCAAGAATGAAAATCCCAAGACCTCATGAAAATTAAATGGTCAGTCCCTTATGGGATCATTGGTGGTGATGGTTTGTGTTGGGGAGTTTTGGTTTGCTTAGGTTGGTTTGTGTTACATTACATAACAGAAATAGAATGTAGCATTTGCTGTAATGCCATTCAGCCCTAGATGGCATATTCATCTGAGGATAACCAAATACTTTACCCTGGTTCACTAACTGTATTTGATGCTCAGTTTGACGTTGCCACATATTTGGAAATTAGTTTTAGTTGATACGTCAGATTCTCATAATTCTAAGAAAACTGTGATGGATGAATTGATGCACCTCAGATTGTTTATTAAACAAAAATAATAAAAAACAGGGCTTGCCATTGTTATGTGTAATTTGTGCACCTTCAAGTGATTTTTAAAATGATTCACTATATTTTTAAATAAGCATGAATTCCACAAAATTATCATGCATCCTCAAGTAGACCCAGTATAGAAATTGTAATCCAACCACTTTAATATTGCATAGTTATCATAGTCTATCATGCATCCTACAGTAGACTCTGCATAGAAAGTTTAACCCAAGCACTGTAATACTGCATAGTTATCATAGTCTATCATGCATCCTAGAGTAGATTTTGCATAGAAATTTTAACCCAACCACTGTAATATTGCATAGCTATCATACTCTGTCATGCATCCTAGAGTAGACTTTGCATAGAAATTTTAACCCAACCACTGTAATATTGCATAGTTATCATAGTCTGTCATGCATTCTAGAGTAGACTTTGCATAGAAATTTTAACCCAACCACTGTAATATTGCATAGCTATCATACTCTGTCATGCATCCTAGAGTAGACTTTGCATAGAAATTTTAACCCAACTACTGTAATATTGCATAGCTATCATACTCTGTCATGCATCCTAGAGTAGACTTTGCATAGAAATTTTAACCCAACCTCTGTAATATTGCATAGTTATCATAGTCTGTCATGCATCCTAGAGTAGAATTTGCATAGAAATTTTAACCCAACCACTGTAATATTGCATAGCTATCATACTCTGTCATGCATCCTAGAGTAGACTTTGCATAGAAATTTTAACCCAACCACTGTAATATTGCATAGTTATCATACTCTGTCATGCATCCTAGAGTAGACTCTGCATAAACATTGTAACCCAACCACTGTAATATTACGTTATCATACTCTGTCAATGATCCTAGAGTAGACTCTGCATAGAAACTTTAACCCAACCACTGTAATATTAATATGTAGTTATCATTCTCTGTCATGCATCCTAGAGTAGACTCTGCATAGAAACTTTAACCCAACCACTGTAATATTGCAGAGTAATCATACTCTGTCATGCATCCTAGAGTAGACTTTGCATAGAAATTTTAACCCAACCACTGTAATATTGCATAGTTATCATACTCTGTCATGCATCCTGGAGTAGACTCTGCATAGACATTTTAACCCAACCATTGTAATATTGCAAAGTTACCATTCTATGTCATGTAACCCAGAGTAGATCCTGCATAGAAATTTTAACCCAGCTACTGTAATATTGCTTAATTATCATTCTCTGTCATGCATTCTAGAGTAGACTCTGCATAGACATTTTAACACAACCACTGTAATATTATTGTGTAGTTATCATTCTCAGTCATGCATCATAGAGTAGACTCAGCATAGAAATTTTAACCCAACCACAGTAATATTTTGTAGTTAAACATACTCAGTCATGCATCCTAGTGTAGACTCGGCATAATTATGGTATATTACAAGAATTATTTTAATATATAATTCAATACAAAATTGCTCAAAATCTTTCTTGCTTTTAATATTATTAACATACAGTGGACTTTTTCTTTTTCCTGAAGGTTATTGGGTCACAAAATTTGCATCATCAATCTTGTGTCTACCATAAGGACTTTGTAGTAACAGGGCCCCAAGTGACCAAGTGGTATAAAGCATTCACTGTTACAGATCATTGCCATCTCACCTCTGTCTGTATGGGTTCGAGTCTCAGGCTCGGCTATCGTGGGTACATGAAAAACCCTGCCAGTAGTTTCTCATGGGTTGGTGGTTCTTCCCAGGGTTTTCCAGGGTTCTTTCCCCACCAGTTATACTGGCCACCATGTATAGCCTATCTTGTTGGGAAAAATGGTGTTAAACCCTACAACAACAACACTTTGTAATAAAACATTGTTGTTGTTTATGCTGTAAGAAATTGTAAAAAATTTAAGATTGGATCTAAGTGCAATTTACAGATGCCAATAAAAAGAAATTATGCTTAGATTTGGAATTCCCTGTCCACTTATTTTTAGTAGCCTGTCGTATGCAACATATGAGATTTTACTTTCTGCATTATGAAAGCTGTAATTTGATTGGTGACTCAAAAGATCAACAGAATATGACCTTGTCAGATCTACATAATTTATTGATAAGTAGATCCTGATTTTAATGACAATGGATTTTAGATGATATGCAGAAGTGAATTTTTTTTTGATAATTTGACTAGTTTTGTCACTGCAAGCAACATTGTTAATTGAATTATTGATTGGATTTTGTGCATATTGCTTGGTTTTTGTGCATTATTTCATTGGATTTTTCCATAGATGAGTCCTATTTACAGCATTTTAAAAATGTATTTCTTAAATCAAGATTTTAAAATACTTTGAAGGGTTCTTTTGAATTATGTCAGCTTGAAAAATGAAATAAAAGTTTATAAATCACCTCAGTCCCACCCCCAAAGAAGAATTATAACTTTATTCATGCAGAAATTGAGTAAGTGTATACTAAAAGTAACTGAGGCACTGAAAAACAGGTTGAATGTTTTCTTAATTTTGCAAGGTGTGCGTGACCTATATTTCAAAGTTTACATGAGCTACGTAATCACTGAATACACCCCAGTTCTGTATTTCATTATTTTGTGTCAGCAATCTTAGTTTCAGATTGTAACTGTGTTCATTTTATTAATGTCATAAAGTCTGGCATTGTCTGGTTATCTCTTCATTAATATTATTCTGATTTCAAATAATTTGTTTGTTTAAATCAGTAAGTGAAACACAGTAGAACCTGGATTATCCAAACATATTTGACAATGAGAAGATGATTTCAGAAAATCTCAGTTTATGGGCAATCGGAATATTCTATCTCTTTCTGATGTAAGACGAATATAATATATGCCTTGTATTGCATGAATACACTTGGATGTAAAAGTAGTGATACTTAAAACTTTTTGGTGGATAAAACTTGTCATCAGATATCAACTTTACCATAGGGGCATTGAGTATGTAGGAATTAGTCATAGATGGTTTTCTGTCCCATAGGGGCATTGAGTATGTAGGATTTATTCATAGGTGGTTTTTTCTGTCCCATAGGGGCATTGAGTATGTAGGAATTAGTCATAGACGGTTTTATGTCCCATAGGGGTGTTGAGTGTGTAGGAATTAGTCATAGATGGTTTTCTGTCCCATAGGGGCATTGAGTATGTAGGAATTAGTCATAGATGGTTTTCTGTCCCATAGGGGCATTGAGTATGTAGGAATTAGTCATAGATGGTTTTCTGTCTCATAGGGGCATTGAGTATGTAGGAATTAGTCATAGATGGTTTTCTGTTTTCAAACTGAAGAAAGAAATTCCAGGAAAGAAATGAACCATTAAGATGGCTTTATAGTTTAAAATCTTGTGTTCCAGAAAACAATTGAACTTCACAGACCACGTATGACTCCATTAATCTTATACTTCCTGATTTGAAATGCAGGGGGTACATATGATTGAGTTTGTCTATCTGTGCAAATGCTCATGCATGGGTGCATGCTTAAGCCATCCATCCTATTTGACTGCGCCATGTATTTTACATTGCTTCACCTTTTGACATCAAATTTGCTCTGTTTCTGAATCTTTAGATAAACATATGTTGCAAATAAAAACAGGGCTGATATGTCCAACTCATTAAGAGTTATTGAAACTTGATAAAAACTGTGTCTGGGCTCTTAAATATAATACCTTATCACCTATTGTAACCAAACTTAAGCTGAGGTATCTTTTAAGAAGATTGCATTTTAGACATCAAACCTTGGTCACTGTGACCTGTTTTCCAGGATTAGGCACATTACTTTAAGATGATGTTTTTGCTTGAATTTCCAATAATTTGTGCATTTTAGGTGCATATTTAAATTAATTAGGCTGTGTCACCTCTCAAAACTGGGTCACCATTTTATTGCACCCTTAAGAATGATTGATTCATACCACAGAATCATGAATCAGTAACCAGGCTTGATACAGTTGAATTTTATTGGATTTAAATTAAAATAATTGATGATTATACATTTCTGTTCATTGTTTACTTACAGACAGAAAGCTTGGAGAGGGATATTATCGACATCCAGTCTGAGTTCCAGTTTGAAAGAATTGACTATTTAGATACAATACGAAAACAAGAAAAAGAGATCAAACTTCTCCAAGCATTTATTGACAAAATTCATCCCTGTCTCCGTAAGGACAGTAATTATAGCAGCCTTGATAAGATTCGGAGGGAATGCAAATGGGATGAGGATGAAGGGCAGTGGTATATGCCCAGACTAGTCATTGAGAAGACATCGCTACCAGTGTCAGGTATTATTAATTGTAAGACAGTAGCTTAATTTAATATTCAGGTCAGTTGTTACCTCATTATCAATATTTATTTCCTACCTAGATTTAAAAAAATAAAACAATATTTATTAAACCAAATTTGGAAATTAATTGCTTGATGGCAGTTAGAGAGTATATAGATTCTGGAGAAAATAAAATTCATAATGTTTGACAAACTCTCATATTGCCTGTTTTGAAATCACTGCCCACCACGCCTTGGTTATCTTACCTTCAGGAACATGTAGGAGAAATTGATTTCATGGAGATTATTGATTTGCCAGTGTCTTTTTTTCTCAATAAAATAAATTGATTGTATGTCAGACTGCAGCTTCACAGACAATACACAGTATTACTGTAACCCAGTCTTATAGTTTATGACAAAATAGTATTCCAGTCAAGAAGGCTGAACAATTTTTTTTTTTTTTAAATGATGGGCACCTTTCTGTTGAAAGTTAAACCTGGCTGTAACTTGCAATTATACAGTTGTTCAATATGTCTTTGAGTTGTTTTCATACATAACCATGAGGTAAATCTGGAGTAATCCTAATATTCACTTAAACTTTTAAATCTATAAAATGAAACATTTGAACAAACAAAATCTGTATATTGTAATCTTCGACAAAGTTGCCCCTTCCCCACCCAGGCAACTATAAATCTATCATTCCATAATTGTGAAACCTGTAACAGTTATACATTGTGACATGACAAATTTTAGTGATGAAAAAAGCTCAAAATAGGCTAAAAGCAACACACAAAAAATAATGCTACAAAAAAATGATACAAACTTCTGGTGCTAGGAAAATACAGAGGAGTCTGTACATAACAAACTCCAGTATTGTGAATTTCCAGGTATAGCAAAGTACCAATTTAAGTCTGAAGGTAAACACGTCTATAAACTATGTATTCAATTTTTTTATATAATACAAATTCTCTTTTAAGGGACAACTTACATTTGTCCATAGCATTATAAGTGGGTTACATTCTGTGACCCATGATACTGTAGGGTGATGGTCAATTTCTTGGAATCATTACAAAAAAAAGGTGAGGGTTATAATGCCCCTATCCATCTGTATATGCATTTGTATTGTCATACAACTCCATCTACAGATCTGAAACTAGTACTCCGCATTTCATTTGCACATTATTTGCATTTGAAATGCGTTCAGAATTGACTTCAGTTTCATTTACGTTTGCATATTTTTTTTATTCTGTTGTTTTTCATTTTCAGTCTCAGAAGTGTATTCTGATTTTGCATTTACTTCTGTTAATCATTTCCATTCATTTTTGTTTGTTTGAAGTGAAATGAAAATGCATTTACTTAAGTTAGGCTTTTCAAGATTGTTAAAGGGAGTGAACCATTGCTTTTGAATCTTGTCCTTTTAAAAGTGTATTTTAATCAAAAGATAAATGCATAAAATGCAAAAAACAGAATTCAGTTTATGATAAATAAAACAAAGCTTATCTCCAGTGAATGTAAAAATACAGATATCATGTATTTGTCTTCAAATTTTATTTCTTAAATTTCATGGCATTCAAATAAAATGTTTTGTCTGCTTCATCAAGAACATTGTCACAGTTTGTAACAAGTGAAAAATCATGCTGTGTACATTATGTTATCTTTTTTGTTTCTGAGTAACCAAAATTAATGAACCTGTCTTTGGGGTTGCTCTGGTTTTCCTTATTGCTCCTCACACCAGGTAGTGAATGTCTGTCTAATGCCGGATCATGTTAGGAGGGCTACTGTCATTAGATAACAATACCCAACCCAAGTTAAAGGTATTGAAAATTGTATTACCCAAATTGAAATAGTGAATGAAAATTACTTGCAGTTGAGTAGTGCTAATTCAGGGCTGACAGGTATTTCTTAATGAAAACGGATGAGCTGTTGAGAATAAATTGCCAACATTATTCACTGAAAATACCAAAGTTTGTTTTTGATTCGCTTGGACCAAACACTTCACTCTTATTCTTCACTACTGATAAATGCTTACCAGATAGAGAGCAGGCAGGTCTCAGTTTGTAAATACTTTCAACCTGTGTTAAAAGAGGCCCAGAAAACAACTGTTCATTTGATCAAATTTTGGTCATTAACATCATCAGTGGACAAATTGTATATCACATGCCACATTGAGAGTGCTATCTTGAATGTCATGGTCTTGGAACAATATTTTATGTTTCCCATCACACTTTTCCCTCTGATCTTTGATTGTAAATCTGTTAGAGATTAAGGAATGAAACTTGGTATAATGATTCATTATCACCATGAGTTATGTCACATACTGGTTGGTGGTCCAGTCTTCAAGGTTCCGTAATTTACATTTGCATCACACTTTCCTTTCCATTCAAAAACTTTAAAATTCCAGCTGACATTAAGGAATAAAAGTTGGCATTCTTGTGCATCATCCCTGTGTTATGTGCCAAATAAAGTGTGCTATCCTCATGGTCAAGGTGTGTTATGTACCAAATAAAGTGTTCTATCTTCATGGTCAGGGTGTGTTATGTACCAAATAAAGTGTGCTATCTTCATGGTCAAGTTGTGTTATGTACCAAATAAAGTGTGCTATCTTAATGGTCAAGGTGTGTTATGTACCAAATAAAGTGTGCCATCTTCATGGTCAAGGTGTGTTATGTACCAAATAAAGTGTGCTATCTTCATGGTCAAGGTGTGTTATGTACCAAATAAAGTGTGCTGTCTTCATGGTCAAGGTGTTTTATGTACCAAATAAAGTGTGCTATCTTCATGGTCAGGGTGTGTTATGTACCAAATAAAGTGTGCTATCTTCATGGTCAGGGTGTGTTATGTACCAGATAAAGTGTGCTATCTTCATGGTCAAGGTGTGTTATGTACCAAATAAAGTGTGCTATCTTCATGGTCAGGGTGTGTTATGTACCAAATAAAGTGTGCTATCTTCATGGTCAAAGTGTGTTATGTACCAAATAAAGTGTGCTAACTTCATGGTCTGGGTGTGTTATGTACCAAATAAAGTGTGCTATCCTCATGGTCAAGATCATGGCTCAGTATTTTATGTTTTCCATCACACTTTCCCATTTGCACTAAATCTTCTAAAGATGTTTGAGATTAAGTGATAAAACTTCATGACATCATTGTTATTATGTGTGTTGCATGCTAATTGGGGGCACCATTATCAAAGTCAAAGTCACACTTCATTATTTTAAGTCTCATATGACACTTTTCCAGTCACTTTTTAATTTTTAAGCCATTTGAGATTAAGGCATGAAACTTGGTATTTGTACATCGTTACTGAAAGGTGTGGTTGCGTACTGCATTAGATGTACAATCTTCAAGGGACCGCTTTGGTGGCCTAGAGGTCAGAGCGTCTACCTCAGATGCAGGAGGTTGCAAGTTTGAGCACCAGCTGTCATACCAAAGACTTATAAAAATGGTACTTGCAGCTGCCTCACTTGGCGCTCAGCATTAAGAGATTAGTGTTAGGACTGGTTGGCCTGGTGTCAGGATAATTTGACTGGATGGGACATAATGCTACATGTCTGTGGCATGATGCCCCAGTTCTAGACATCACTATAAACTGTAATATTGCAGACATCATAGTGATGTGACTGAAAATGTTTTAAAGCTACATTGAAATCCAACACAGACACACACTCTTCAATGTCAAGGTCATGGCTCAGTATTTTTATGTTTCCGTCACACTTCACTCTTTTGCTTTATAGCTTTAAAGCCATTTTAGATTCAGGGATGAAACTTGGTTCGCTTTTACATCATCATTAGTTGGTGTATCTGATCAAGGTCATGACTTTATTTTGTAGTTTCCTTTACACTTTCTCTTTTGCTCCATAACTTAAAAACTTAAAATCCAATTGAGATTAAATTATGAAACATGATATACTTACATATCATCACCTGAAGATAGGATGTCTGCTAGATTGGGGTTGCTATCTTCATGATCAAGGTTGTAGCTCTATATTTTATGTTCTTGAAATTTTATGGTTTCATTGAAAGTGTTTACACACAAGGTTGGCTCCAAAAAGTACTGGAAGAGTGATTCAAAATGCTTAAAGTGCTTGAAGTTTGAAACAAATAGATGTCATTGAAAAACACTAAATTGCTGACTTAAATATCAAAAAAGAAAATAGACTATCCCTTAGAAATACAATGATCCTGAAACTTTAATTCATTGTTGGGTCACTTGCATATTTATTAGAACTTGCAGTTGGGTTTCTTATGTTCTCATCAGAACTCAGCCTCACTTAGGATTGTAAGCACTAAAAGATGTTAATGAATTGATATTGGACTGTAAAGGCTGATAAAAAAGTCAGTCAGGCATTCTGCAGTGGGATGCTTATTTTCAAACAAAATTGCCATAAGCACTATGCACTCTATACACACACACACACACACACACACATATTTATATAGATATATATATGTATGGCCAAGCAGTAAACAGAAAGTTATGTGTTGTGTTTGTTGAAAGATCTTAGATCAATGATAGATCATATCACCTTATGGAATGCTGATTGTGGGGGAGATTGCTATTGACTTTCATACAGATGACAGTTATTGATAATCAAGGTCTAAAAATCAGTTGATTGAGAACAGTGGTAAATTGCTTGTAGGCTCAGTGAAGAAATATAATAGAACTGGAACCAATTGCTGGGATGTGGCAACTCTGCTGAAAACTTTGTAAATTTGACCTTAGCTCTTGGAACTTCTTGAGCTACAGTAACCATAGCTTGACAAACAAGTAAAAGAACTGTGGCAAGTGTAAAAAGCATACAAAAATATTGTCCACAGGAATGAATTTAGAATATATTTTGTTTAAACATCAAAAACTCGAAGAGTTATAAACACAGAACAAGTAAGAATGCTAACTCCCAAATTGACATCAGTGAGATGACATCACCTCTGCTGATATTCCCCAACACCTTTGAGCTTCAGTGTCTTCATCTTGCCTTGTTTAACAAAAAATAGTTATCAGTTCTTTTCTGAATTACATTATTCTTATATTTTGTGGACTCAGCATACTATAATCAAAATTCTTACATGGTATAAATATATATATATATATATATATATATATATATATATATATATATATATATATATACAGTCACTATAATATGTGTTACATTCCACATTTGAAGTGTGATCAAGGTCATGGTCATTATTTTTAGGTTTTTTAAAAGTCATGACACAAAGGTACAGTTAGGCTTCACAGTTTGATAGCATCTCATCTCATCTTGTTGCAGTAGTCCCTACCTGTAACCTGATACATTATAATTATGTAATTCAGGGGATTGACACAGGTGTATTATGTAATATTTCATTACCAAACAGAAGTGATACCTAGTAAAATGAGAGATTGGAAAGTTTAATGAAAATAAGACATGTACACATCATGTTTTCTGTCACTGTAAAGAGTTTTTTCCACGATTATAAAGAGGCTTTTCACTGGAAATTTATTGTCAGGCTGGAAATAATCAGTTTTCAAATCCATATGCATTTCACTATTTCATTTATTATTCATCATTCATCATTATGTTTGCATTTGACCTTTCCATTATCTAAAAGAGTATTCATCATTATGTTTGCATTTGACCTTTCCATTATCTAAAAGAGCATTCATCATTATGTTTGCATTTGACCTCTCCATTATCTAAAAGAACATTCATCATTATGTTTGCATTTGACCTCTCCATTATCTAAAAGAGCATTCATCATTATGTTTGCATTTGACCTCTCCATTATCTAAAAGAGCATTCATCATTATGTTTGCATTTGAACCTCTCCATCATCTCAAAGAGTATTCATCATTATGTTTGCATTTGACCTCTCCATTATCTAAAAGAACATTCATCATTATGTTTGCATTAGATATCTCCATTATCTAAAAGAGTATTCATCATTATGTTTGCATTTGACCTCTCCATTATCTAAAAGAGCATTCATCATTATGTTTGCATTTGAACCTCTCCATTATCTAAAAGAGTATTCATCATTATGTTTGCATTTGACCTTTCCATTATCTAAAAGAGTATTCATCATTATGTTTGCATTTGACCTCTCCATTATCTAAAAGAACATTCATCATTATGTTTGCATTTGACCCCTCCATTATCTAAAAGAGTATTCATCATTATGTTTGCATTCATTCTGCATTCCATTTACCGCATTTAAGATAGAGACTTAAACACTTGCCATATTATTTGGTGTGGTCTGTAGATATTCATAACAGTTTAAGAATCTTGATCTTTCACCTGGAGCAGAGATTGGAGATGAGGACACTTATGGAAGGTTGAGCTCTAAGAAAATTGCAGGGATGTGCAGTTTTACCACATAATTATAGTTTTTGAAGTACCAACTAATTGCATAATGAAGGTAAAATGCCGTCAAAAGCTCCTGAGACCTGGATATGTTTAATGTCAAGGACATTGTTGACTAGCAATATTTTGAAATGCTATACCTGTTGGACTATTAAGGCACATCACTTTTCAGAAGTTTTTCCTTTACCAATACTATTGACCACACATTATTAAATGCAGTACTCCCTCACTATAAGTGGCCACAATGGCTCGTTGGTTAACATGTCAGACTTGTGACCAGAAGGTTGCAGCTTTCAGATCCTGCCATCTAATCAGCCTGAGCCGGTTACTATGGCATGTCATTGGGCAAGACACTGTATCTCCATTGCCTTGGCAATAAATAACCTACTTGTGTTGCTGTGCTTTAAACTCCAAACCAACCCTCATTATAATGCTGTTTATGGGAGCCGGAAAAGTGGACAGCCTTATAGGTGGGGTTGCCATATCCCGATGTATTTTATACATAATACCTGCAATATAAAATGGACTGCCTTATATTTTGGTACTGAATAGTGGAGACTACTATACTATACCACATCCTCTTGTGTGTAACATGCACCCAACTTCAAAGAGTGACCCTGATCAACCATTGCATAATATACTAGAAGATCTAAGTCCATACTGTTAGTTCTATTTACAGTATGTTTTCATGTGAGCATCCTAGACCCTGATCTGTTAGAACTTCATGCACTGCCGGATATGGGTCTGTGGTGTTTGTTCTATTTACAGCATGATTTTATATGAGTTTTTTAGACCCTGATCCACTAGCCCTTCATGTTCCAGCAGATCTGGATTTGTACTGGCTTTCCTGGTATGAACTAATGTGAACATTCTATACCTGGTCTGTCATTGTATAATGAAGCAGCAGATTTTGATCTGTATTGTTTGTTCTGTTTATAGGCTGAGTTATTGTGAACAACCTAGACCCTGATCTGCTGGCTCTTTTTGTACTGGCAGATATGGGTCTGTGCTGTTTGTTCTATTTACATTATAATTTCATGTGACCTTCATAGACCCTGATGTGTTGGAACTTAATGCTTCAATAGATCTGAATCTGTATTGTTTGTTCCATTTACAGCATGGTTTCTTATGAACATCCTAGACCATGATCTGTGGGCTCATGATGTACACTATTAGATCTGGATCCATGCTGTTTGTTCTATTTACTTTGGCTTGAAGGAACTTGAAAGACATTATCATATGTTCCTATGAATCTTCAGCTGTTTCATGTTTTTTTAAATATTATTTCTTGAAATACTTAGTTTTGTTTTGTTTGCAAACGCATTTCTCATCAGGTGTAATGTGTGGAGACCTATGACATTCACTTTGTCAGTCCATTTGTCTGTCTTAGTTTGGATTTTGTAAGCTAAAATTACAGGGAAATGTTGGATTTTAACCAAAATTTGCTATGCAGCTGTATATTAATGAAACCTCAGAAGAGTTCAATGAGTTCATTTTCCAGCCATTTACAGCATTATTTAATGCAGTTTTGGTCCATAATTGCCTGTCCCTCTAATTTTTGTCTTTGCAGCATAACTTTACCTGGACTTTTGTCAAATTATTCATGTAGCTCTGTATTGATAAAACCTTGAATGAGTTTGATTTCCAGCATTCCAAGACATCATTTGCAGTAGTTATGAGACCTGATTTCCTTTCCTCCAGAGTTTGGTTTCTACATCATAATTTTGCCAAGTTTATCTGGAGTTCAATGGAATTTGGTTTCTCCATCATAATTTTGCCAAGTTTATCTGGAGTTCAATGGAATTTGGTTTCTACATCATAATTTTGCCAAGTTTATCTGGAGTTCAATGGAATTTGGTATACAGATTTATATTAGTAAGATCTTGTGTATTTTCAATTTCCATTGCTCCAGATTATCAGGTACATGAGTTATGCCCCCTGATTGCCCATTCATCTTATTTTGTTTTCCACAGAATAACCTTACTAAGGTTTCTTCTTGGATTTCTTGGATTGGTTTTTTATTGGGCTTAATGTTGATGAGACCCTGAATAATTTTGATTTCCAGCCTTCCACAAAATTGTATACAGATGTCATGCCCCAATTATTCTCCCATGATTCTGCTCAACAGCTTCATATTTTTAACAGGGTTGAATTTCTAAATAAAAGGAGACTCCTGACTTTTGACCTATAAGATCATGTATTATTTAAAATAGACTCTAAGAATGCTTATGTTGGCAGGAATTTGGTTTTATTTGAGCCTTCAGGATGTTCCAGGTATCTGGCTTACTATGATTGTCACAGGGTTCAGGATGTTCCAGGTATCTGGCTTACTATGATTGTCACAGGGTTCAAGATGTTCCAGGTATCTGCCTTACTATGATTGTCACAAGGTTCAGGATGTTCCAGGTATCTGGCTTACTATGATTGTCACAGGGTTCAAGATGTTCCAGGTATCTGGTTTACTATGATTGTCACAGGGTTCAGGATGTTCCTAATGCAGGTATCTGGCTTACTATGGTTGTCACAGGGTTCAGGATGTTCCAAATGCAGGTATCTGGCTTACTATGATTGTCACAGGGTTCAGGATGTTCCAAATGCAGGTATCTGGCTTACTATGATTGTCACAGGGTTCAGGATGTTCCAAATGCAGGTATCTGGCTTACTATGATTGTCACAGGGTTCAAATGTGAATGTATATATTCAGACTGAATTCCTTGATTTTAAAAGCAAAAATGTGCTTAGTTCATCTGATTTTTTTCACATTTTTTTGTCTAGAGAATGGCAAATTCAGGAACTTAAGTATCAATATAATTTTAGTTGTAGGAAAATTTGTCAGAACAACAAAAAAATAATGAATTTTGGCTTTTTTCTAGTTCATATGTTAGATTTAAATGGATCCAGAATGATTTTGACTTCAGAATGTAATAGAATGTTCAGTTAAATAGAGAATTTATTTTGGATCATCAGAGCTGAAAATGGTTTCAGTATTAGTAGCTTTTAATGCCAAGATCAAACCTCAAGCAGATGACACAAGTATAAAGAGGTGACATTTTGTGAAAATGGGAGCATAACCTGACTTTGGTTTCTGCAGCATATCTTTATGAAGCTTTTTTTTTTATTTCAGGCAAATTTATTATGGGGCTATATTTCAATGAGAAACTGAATAATATAAATTTTCATCATTCCACTACCTCATGCACAATATTTATGCCCTGTAATAGCCAATCTTTCTGACTTTGGTTTCTGCAGAATTACTTTTAAACCATAGATTGTTGGATATTTATCGTGTGGATGGGTATTCTATTTTACATTGAGTGAGTTGCATTTCAAACATTCCATTTGACCTGAACTGCAGGAAGAAACTATATAATAATGTACCAGGTACATTTCCACAGCAAACAGAAACATTTTCATAAGCTGTTTGCTTCATATTGCACACACTGTCATAATAGTGTTAAGAAAGATCAATTCAAGTAGGTGCATGACATGTCAGTGTATGTTAAATTTCTCTTCAAGGTACAAGTTTGCCAACAGGTATTGTGAAAGACAGAAGTCCACGACCGATGAATGGAGATGTTGGACCCAGTATATATGACAATGAAGATGATAGATACCGTGAGGTAAGAAGCAAACCTGTTGAGTGTCTTACTTAAATAAACACAGACACACAGATTTTCACACCTCTGTAATATGTATGTATTGGTGCTTAACAACACCTCAGCATAACAATGGCTATATGACCCCAATTTAACATAAAGTTTTTAGAATTTTTAAAAACTCTTGGTTTTAAAATGTGTAACAGAAATGTAGTGAAACTTATAATTTAAGGAAACTTCAGCAAGCAATTTATTTCCCTAAAATACAAAGTGAAAATACAAAAGACACGTCATTGTGAATTAAATCCCAAATAATCCTCAGTGTCATATCGCAAGTCCAAAAGTATAGAATGTTCCAAATGAATTCCATTAGTCTTGAATGTCCTAATGTACCACTGTGATATAATCCAGATTCTGTCTTTTAATGACTTCTCAATAATCCCAAACTAGTGTTTTAGTCCAGAGAGTCAGCGACAAAGAGTCAGTGAGCACTTTGTAATTCCTTTGAATAATTTACATAATTCTGCTCAAAAATTACATCTGAACACAACTAAAAATGATTACAAAAACTGACCTTAAAATATATTTCACTTGACCTGTGACACATTTTCTGGAAAACTAATGGAACTCTTTTCAGCAAGGTTAGGCCTTGAATTTAAATTTTGGTAAACATCTTGTTATCACTTATAATTATGACAAAAGTCAGTAGGCAGACCTGCACAAACCTCAATGACAAACATGACAAAAGTCAGTAGGCAGACCTGCACAAACCTCAATGACAAACATGACAAAAGTCAGTAGGCAGACCTCCACAAACCTCAATGACAAACATGACAAAAGTCAGTTGCACAGTACAAATTAAATAAACAACAGAATGTTACAATAAAGAATTGTCAAAAAAGACACACCAAGATAGACTCTTCCAAAGAGACATCAACATGAAGTAATTAATACACCCATATGTAGTGTTTTAATTCATAGCAGTAATTGAATCCATATCCTGCATGTATATAACTAGTCCAAGTTTCCTCACCTTTCCCCACTCAATTTTAAGAATCTGGACAGTTTTGTTTGAATGCGAGGATCTCTCAGCCTATCAGAAGAGTCCACATATCTAAGAAAGGGTTGGAAAGGTCAGAAAAACTGGAACAAATGTATAACTAGATAGCTACCAAACTATCTTTCTCTCTTCACTAACTTTACCTACATACAGTGAAACTTTATGTGGGGAAATAGAGCTGGGTCTTGCCAGCCATTTTGTACGATGATAATTGCCTTCAGTATGACATCATGATAGTATCTCAGATATAAAAAAGTGTAAAAGAAATGCCAGGGTATTCATGACAACTTTTTCCTTCTGGATCTTTTGCATGCAAAACTGCTCAAAATAGAAGTCACTTGTATCATTGCAGAAATCTGTTATAGCATATGTTGAATTACTGGAGAGAAAAAAAACAATTTTTTATATATGTGCTGTGACACTAAAATAATTTAAAAAATTTTATGCACTTTTAGGGGATTTAAATTAATGAAAAACCTTTGAGTAAGTATATAAACACAAACAATTCTCAGATGGAATAAACTATTTACCAAAATGAATCAAAACACACATACAATAAGATTTGAAAACATCTATCCAACCTCTAGATGATTAATTACTGCAATACTAAAATTATTTACAAAGCGGACTTTTGAAAAATAGAGTGTAACATTCACTTGGGTAGATGTAGAAGGTATGAGGAGATGGACAGTTTTCAGTCATGATTAAATGGTGTACTTCATTCAAAGGGATAGAAAGAAAAAGAAATGTTCAGTTTTGGGGCAGATTTTATTTGGTTTATGAATCTTGTATTCCTGTCATGTATCAATAGTCTGAGTCTGTACTGTGATACACTATTGCCAGAAAAAATATGATTTATTAGTGGATCAGTGATATAAGCAATAATGTTCAATCTGTTAGATCAAATACATTACCTGAAGAAATTAAAGTTTGGAAATAACTGCCCTACCTCTCCAATCCAGGCCTTGCCATTTGGTTTGTCACTGCTGTTTGCCAGCCATATAGTGGATATATAGCAGCAGGCAGTGAAAGAACTGCCCTTCCAGCTATCCTTACCCTCTCCTCCAGTTTATTGTCCTACATCAATCTCTCCATTTGCAGAGAAATGATGGTAGGCAGTGGGATCATTTGCCCAATCCTGCTTAACTTCAAATGATGCAACCACAGCCCAGTTTCAGATGTCAACAGATTCCTGTCACAGAGGCAGTTTAATAAAGGGGAAATGAAACTAAGTTTCTCCTTCCCTGTCAACAATTGACAGTGACTTATCATCTAACACCCTGAAGAAAATGTTTCTGTAGATGCCAGACTTTTTTTTTTTTGACAATCATGGATCTAACTTTTTCTGTTAAATGACTGGGTGATGCAGTCTGTTTCAAAGGGGCATGAGATTTTGTTTTTCCTTGCTCCACTCCCCTACCCACCTCCCCTCTCATGTTCCCCTCTCTATTATACAGATCACAGTCAATCCTGGATAGGTGAATTTTACTCAAGATCAGTGTTCAACTTTCCATGTAGGCAGTAAAGAGAGCTTGCAAACACCCTAGAGTTTTATTGAAGTTTTTTACTTCTGCCAAAAGCAATCAACAATCTGAGACAGATGATAGGTTTCAGTTGGCTCAACAAATACATTAACTATGACAGAATTAAATAATGGAAAAGTCATGGTTGTTATGGCTCACAATGAAATGGAACAAGCGTGCATACTTCTATATCCCTGTCCACCCAAAACAATAATTGACTAATTTCATCATCTGCTGTTTTGCCTTGATATCACCCCATGGGTATTTATTAAAACAATCACCATAATTGACTAATTTCATCATCTGCTGTTTTGCCTCGATATCACCCCATGGGCATTTATTAAAACAATCAACATGTTCAGGTTGTCCTGATTTAAGGACTTACACAGCCTTGTCTTTCATATCAGCCTCCTGGGCTTCTGGTGAATTTAGAGAAGTTAGATTGTATCCCTTCTCGAAACTTAATTCATCTGGGTATGGACATTTTTACCCATCACAACCTCATTCGCCTCCCTTATATACATACTGTATGGATTATTGAGCCATGAGAGTCAATCTCCAACACAAAGTGGATTTTCATGAGAGCATTTCAGTATCTCGTCTTGGCTACCTTTTCATGCATCCTCTGCAGATGGCACTAGTGGTTTAGTAATGCCCCTTTTCCTGTCATCTACATCATAATGTTAATATCTAAACAGAAGTAAAACAGTTCTTGCATCAGTGACAAGTTAATCAAGGGTATATGCCAGAAATATCTCTGTAGAAGACCCTGCCAAAAATTATGGTTTGTACAGAAACCAGTTTTGGATACCTTTTTCTGAAAAGATAAATTTTACAATAAAGTGATAACTGTAATATCTGACATTTTGCTGGTGGTCATATATCCCCTCAATGGGGGGAGGGCAAATCACTTGCCCAACCACTGCATCCTTGTCTAGCACATCCAATGCAGGTTTTCCCAGCATCAGACACATCGCAGGCTTACTGCTCTTATCGATTCATTCTCAAGAATGGTTTAGACTATTCATACTGAGTGGTCCGTTTATCCATAATCTTTCATCAGATTTTCACACTTTCAGATGTCCAATGATAGATTTCTTTGCAGCATTTTGGAACCACAAACTGCCCACTTTCATCATTCCAGTCACAGAACAAAAGGCTTGAGCCATGGATGCACTGACCTTCAATTGGGATGAGTTTGAGAACTATGCCTTCCCTCCAGCAGCTCTGATCCTGAGAGTAATTCATAATATCATGGGCCAATCCTGCAAAGGGGTTTTGATCGTTCCCACTTCCAGACAGAACAAGTCCTTGGTGAACGATCTACTTGACCTTGCAATATATAACCCCAGGAAAATCACAGCAAGGCCCAACCTGCTCAGATATTCCCAGTTGCAAGTGTTTCATCCTTACCCAAACAGGTTTCATCCTTACCCAGACAGGTTTCACAGGTTTCATCCTTACCCAGACAGGCATCTTGCTCTCATCTGACTCTTTTCAGGAGAGCCATCCATGGAAAGAAAATTGAACCATCAGTCAGGGAGAGAATCTTGTGAAGTATAAGACCCTCCAAGTTAAAGGTTTATGAGGGCAAGTGGCTTGTTTTTAGAGACTGACAGCATTATCTCTATGAATGCCTCCATTTCAGCTGGCCAATTTTTCATGTGGCTTTTTGAGGGGAAAGGTTGATTCCTATTACTATCAAGGACTACCAGGCCACAATTTCTAACACATTTATGCATAATGGTAAGGTAGTTATAGGCCATTACAAAGACCTGTCAGACTTGAAGGCCAGCTTGACCTGAACATGACCATATCTCGCTCATTATTTCCTGTGAGGAATATTTCATAGGTCTTGACATGGTTCAACTCATGTAAGTCACAGCCTTTAGTCAAAACTTCACTGCAGCTATTGGCATTCCCTTTTCTTTACCAGAATTATCACCAGTTCTGATTGGATGATTTCATGGACTTAATGATACAACCAGGTTTCGTAAGTAAGAACCAGTTACTGTCTGGGGGCAGCCAGAACATTTTTCATGCACTCTCACTCTCCATGATTGATATGTCAATAGAGGCTGTGATGGCAGATCCAGTCTCAACTCTTAAGCAGTACTTGAAAGGAATAGAGAAAAGCTCAGGGACCTGACAAGACCTCTTTCTTCCATTAAAGGCCATATAAGACCCTGAGCACCTTGGTTTAAGTGATTCATATGCTAGGCCTACTCGGAGGTCTCACAAGAACCACTAGATGACCAACAGACCAAGTTAACATCGGCACAATCTCCTCATAGTTGTGGTTTTAATGCTTTCACTCGATTTGCTTGGATTTTTGTTGGTAAAAATATTTTTAGGGAACTTGATCACCCAAAATTTGTTATCTTTTTAAAATTCTGATTTGATGCTAGGTACAAAAATGTGACAGAAAAGACATGACAGGTCAGCAGATTTCCAATGTTTGTTCAAGAGTTTTGGCCTCAAAAGAGGGAGGATTTTTATGGGCCTAACTTTTAGCATGCAAGTTGAAAAAAAACCCTGTTGAACAAACTTGCATTTTTCAAATATCAAAATATGCACATCATCCCATCATTTCAAACCTTTCACAGTTACTTGCTGCCATTCATACACTCTTTATATGTGCCACAAGCATTTGTAGCATTTCTTAGAAGATTATTGTCTGAATTATATTGATGGCAGTCCTCATAATCTTAACACTCTGGAGATGATGTAATGGATCCAGGCTTCCTCTGGAGTCAGCCTGAAATTTCCTCAGAATGGGAATTGTCCTTTCAGTGTCTGCATTGGAATGTGGCAATGTTAGTAGAACTCTGCCCTCTGTTGAGTCCACCAATAGGTTTAAATTGTTTTAGGCCTGTTGACTGCCAGCCAGAACTGCTCAAGATTGGAACTGTCTGGATCTAATGTTGTTTTAATGTAAGATTCTCCACATAAAGCACACACTTTTTACCATCACACACTTGTACGTTATATCATCACACACTTGTACGTTATACCATCACACACTTGTACATTGTACCATCACACACTTGTACGTTATACCATCACACACTTGTACGTTATACCATCACACACTTGTATGTTATACCATCACACACTTGTACATTATACCATCACACACTTGTATGTTATACCATCACACACTTGTATGTTTTACCGTCACACACTTGTACATTATACCATCACACACTTGTACGTTATACCATCACACACTTGTATGTTATACCATCACACACTTGTATATTATACCATCACACACTTGTATATTATACCATCATACACATGTACATTATACCATCGCACACTTGTACATTATACCATCACAACTTTGTAACTGTAAGCCTAGTTGGCAGACACCTTTGTTGTCGTCATTATCATCACTATCACCTCTTGTTAGGGGCCCCGAGTGGCCGAGTGGTCTAAAGCGCTCACCGTTCCGGATCACTGCCATCTCACCTCTGTCTGCGTATGTTCGAGTCCAAGGCTCGGCTAGCGTGGGTACGTGGGAAAGCCTGCCAGTAGCTTCTCGTGGGTCGGTGGTTCTTTCCTGGGTTTTCCAGGGTTCTTCCTCCACCAGTTATACTGGCCGCCATATATGGCCTATCTTGTGCTGAAAAATGGCGTTAAACCCTAAAACAACAACAACAACAACCTCTTGTTAACAACAATAATCAAATTCAGAAAACAGATGTGACTTGCTAGTATTATAGACAAAGAAAAACATCTCATTCATCTCAGGCATAGTGGATTACAATGGCAGTTAGTGACATGTACTAAAGTCTTGTTTACGTTCATGTTTACAAGGGATTCATTCAAGATCAGTGCCCTTTATATATAAGCTTTTATGATGCATTTGTTTATAATGCTGAATGCATATTTTGCCTAAAATTCATGGTCACTGGTCACATTCTGCAGGTGTTCACTTATGTCAGTGAGTTTATATATTTTATTATTATTATTATTATTATTATTATTATTATTATTTTTATTATTATTATTATTATAAAAATAAGATCATGATTTCTTATCAGCGGTAAAATACTCACTAGGTGAGTAGTTTGTGTCCATTTACATGAAGAGTTTTATGTGATTTCTGACCCCAGGAGCATTATTTTGACTATGTCACAAAGCTGATATGCTACCAGAAACAGGAGATTATGTTCAAGCTGTGAAATAGTTTCTCAGCACATGTAACTTAATCCATATTTGATGCAGGTTCAGCAAACATGGATTTCAGTTGTTGTAGGGTTTAACGCCATTTTTCAGCACACAATAGGCTATACATGGCGGGCAGTATTAATGGTGAAGGAAGAATCCAGGAAACCCCCCGGAAAGAACCACTGACCCACAAGAAGCTACTGGCAAGCTTTCTCACATACCCACATTGGCTGAATCCGAGACTCAAACCCACACAGACAGAGGTGAGATGGCAGTGATCCGTAACAGAGAGCACTTTAGACCACTCGGCCACTCGGGGCCTCTGGATTTCAGTAATGGTATGTTTGTTGTCACAGTTAATATGAGACGGGGTTTCTGACATCCCTGCCAATGTAACAGGTTTTAAAATCAGCTTTACAGGAACTTGATTGCAACCACTGCAGTTTCTGACATCCCTGCCAAGGTTTTAAAATCAGCTTTACAGGAACTTGATTGAAATTGGAAGACAATCCTGTCCAAATTAATTTTGATTATACTCAGTATTGACTAATCTATCGTGAGATTGATATTCAACAAACCAGAACAAAACTTAATGAGAAAATTAAAATAATTTTTATTGTTTTATTTTGATAGGGTTCTTTAATGACCCAACCATAATCAATTAACATGTATAATAATTTTGGAATTACTTCTGCTCACATGTAGTATAATTCACCTTGACAAATTTAAAACAGTGATGCCAGTTGACTCTGCCAACAGGATAAAAAGGTGAAATTAATAACTGCATTGTTGTGCCCTGCTTAAGTCAGTTCAGTCACATGATCACAAACTGTATTACTGTAAATATGCAACACTGGAACCAAAATGTGTACAAAACGAAAAAATGAAAACATTGACTTTTTCAGTAAAATTTTTGTATACAAGGGATATTTCATTAAGTGATGGGAGACCTCACTTATCTTGGGAGAAGAACCATCCCACGTGAGAAGTTCACACTTATGTAGCTATAGCCAGAAATGGGTAATAGGGCATTGATAATATGGATATATCAACATGAGTAAGTGAAATGGGCTTGGTCCCATTCTATAATGTCTTTGAAGAAGAATATTACACCCCCACCCCACCCTCTTGTCATATGTAAAGTCTTTACCTTCATGCTAATTGTAATTTTTATCTATGTTTTCTAGAAATTGATGAGAAAGGGAGATAAATCTTCAGTCTACTTTCAAGCAAAACGAGCTAGTCAGCTTGTCAGCTCTAATGAACCTATCAGTCCAATAAGTGAGTATTTGTGCTAATTGTTACAGTTTCATAAAGTCAGTATGTTCTTTTTACATGACTGCAATTCCTTTTTCATTTTGCAAGCACTTAATTTCATAGTTTTTAAAACTTCAGAAAAGTTTTTGTCAGTTTAAATACATATATCTTGTAAAAGTGAGAAAAAATAAATCTCATAACCTTGTGTACATAATGTCTATTACTATACGATGATAAGGCAAAGAATTTTGAACATAAAGATTGACATTTTGACACTTGCACATTCCTTTGATGTATGTCTGTGAACAATTCAATCTCAATCCAAAATATTCTTGAGTATAAAATAATGAATGATTTCTGTATGCTTTATATTTTTAAAAATCCTGTTTTAATTAAGTTTTATCATTAGATTTTCAGTTGTGGAGTTAACTTTATATTCTTGTGGAAAAAGATTTTGTAAACAAACAAAGATATTTTAAACATAGCCCAGATATATAAAGTCGCCCTTAGGAATGCAGGATAAGGTGATTTCAACTGCAAAATGTACAGCACATGTGTAAATCATAGTAGACTTAGGTTTTCTTTTTTGTCAAAATGTTTGAATCAGGGCATCTCCTTGATGATGGGGGGAGGGTGGGCATCACATATATGCAGACTATAACATATTTTTTTTCAATATCAAGGCTCACTGTATGTTATGTGATGCTGATATTTTAAACAGATATTGATTAGAAAGTAAGCAATACATATTTTGAGAAACATAAGGTTAGTAAATATTGCAGAGTGCATGGTCTGGAATGACGATTGGAATATTTAGTTGGGATGATGAAACTGAATTGAGTCATAGTTCTCTTTATTTCTGTGTCATTACTTTCCTTTGCAAAATTAAAATTTCATTTACATTTTTTTTATCACAATAAATTGAAAACTCATTTAAGGAAGCTAATGACTGACTGTTTTAAATTTGCCAGGTAATGTTACCTGATTGTATACAGCCTTATGTGACATGACTGCTAGTGCATTTAACATCATTCATTGACCTATGTACTTCGCTATTTAAAGTTTATGTTAGCCGAGACAACCACTGATAAAGATTAATCATTGTTTTAAATGTATGAATGTGCTAGAACTATATTTTCTTATCTCTATTTCAGCCATGTCAAATATCAAGAAGGATCTTGGCATCAACAGTAATAATCCATTACCCAACGGCTACAATAAGGGGGGTCTTAGAGAAGAACCTATCAGCCAAGGGCTGCGGGCAGCCCAAGTCCATGGACAGGTTATGAATGATGATGGGATGATGAGAAAACCTACGAAGCTGGATGCACTGCCAGCGGTGTCACCAGTAGGGAAAAAGTCACGCAAGAAAAAGAATGCATTTGATTGATACCTTTTAGCAGTGAAGATGTGTACATGTTCTGTTAAGTTTTATTTATTACTTGTTAATTGTGAAATTAAGAAGATAGTGTGATTTGGATATATTTAAGCTCTTTTCACTGTAAAGGTAAATAATGTAAACACTTGTAATATTTATACAATCAATGAAGCATAATAAACGACTATAAGTTGAAATTAAAATTCATTCATTCAGTGAATTTTTTAGTGATGTTTATTCAGTCAAGTATTATGAAAGAATATCGTGTAAATTATAAATTTACTCATCCCAAAACTATGTAGATATTAACTGCATATCACTAGTCATGATCTATCCTCATCACACCCAGGAAGCATTTTCGTGTAAGATTCTGAAATATATGATTTTATTTTTTTTATAATGAAAGTTGTGCACGTATTTTAGTGTGAAGTTGTTGCAGGTTGCATCAGTTTCAAAAGAAAATTAGATTCATCTTTTGCAACAATTACAAATATATACACGATGTGATACTGAAACTGTGTGTCAAGAGGAGAATTTACGAACATTAACAGGCCAATAGAAGCCATAAGAACATTTTGTTAAGCACCACTTTTAGGGAAAATTCTAATTTCTTTTTTAATGTTAACAAATAACAGTGTTATCATACTAGTTAAATGTGTTTGAGCCAAAAAGTGCTTGAATAGAGATGTTTATTTTAAATTGTGTTGTTTTGTCCGACTTATCCCTGCCCATCAACAATGGCAAGGGGTATAGAAATGTGTTCTGTCCTTTAATCACACTTTTGATCTTTAGCATCACTTCAAAACTATTAAAGATAAATTTATGAAATTTTGTATCATGTACTAGGTTGTAGTCTGCATCTTCACTTGGTGTTCACCATTCTTAATTTTAAAGACATTTAATGTTTTTGCCCATTTGTCCCTCTATCTGTCTGTCCATTATCCACAATTTCATTTTTGTCAAAAAAGCTAGAACCCCATTTAAAATCTCCATATCAAATTAGGTATGCATATTGAACTAGTGTTGAGATAGATATTCCACTTGCTACCGACATTTCTTCAGCATTTGTTAGTTTTTTCAGCCCATCCATCCATCAGTCATTCATGCTTTCATTTCTGGAGCAAACCTCAAAAACCATTGAATAAATTACTATGACATTTGAACCAAATTAAACAAGTGCAACCCATGATTCCATTCAGTTTTTGTGTATGCTTTGAAAATAAGAATTTTTTATGCATAAAATCTTCAACCAATCCAGTTTTGTCTTCTGGCAGACATTTTGGCTGGATGTTTGATATAGGTGATTTTCTCTTGTTTTTATTTTGTGATAACATCCAATTTTAAGGAGTGATTTCTTTCTTAAAATATATAGTTTGAGAATGAAAACCACCAATCCATCACTCTTCAGAGAAAATTAAATGAGACAATGCTGTTTTCTTAAGGTACCAGTCAGCAGTTATTGTCCACATTGTAAAGGAAACCAAACAATTCAGTTATATTTGTTGAAATTTTGGTATACTGAATATAGGTTGTTCCACATAAAGTTACATGTTGTGATTTCTTCATTATGCAAATTTAATGAAACCCAAAGACGGAATGCAAGATTGTACTTTAATTCTTTTGCAAGTTGATTGAGGTTTTGGTGAAGGATCTTTATTTGTACAATAATTGTTAAGCTCATTCTATATTATTATAATTTTTTATTGAGATAGATTAGTATTGATATTACCCTCATTATGTTTTTATCTACTGTGCCCAATAAAGGTGGTATTTATAATGTATTTCGTATTCATCAACAAACCTGTAATGAAGCACACAAAATGTTTTTCATAGTTATAATGAAAGCTACTTTTGAACAGATGACAAGGGGTTTTGACTTCTCAGTGCATTGCAATGGTTAACACGTTTTCTTAATTAGAAATAACAAACTGGATTTACCTTTTATTTCATATAGGGTTGTATGTGTATATTTTTAACTGCATCATTTTTTTAAAAATTAACTCCATAAAGTCAGGTTTATTTTTATGTATACAGGTCATGGATATTTGTCTGCCTCTGATTAACCTGGAAAGTTATATTGGTTGAGATAAAAAATTTTAACTTTTCTTCTGTCGAATTTACTTATTTATTGAGTTATTCTTTTGTTAATGTTGTTTTTAAAATATTATTTTATTAAAACAACTTTTGTGATTCTGCACAGTAATAGAATAAAATGTCATTGCACATTCCGTCCATGGGGTGGGTGGGTATATTAAGGTATTTTTATAATGGGTCCGTCCATATTAAAGCTATTTTTGCAACGAGGTATATCATTCCATGTTTGATATTCCGTCCACAAATGAATATACATTTGCGCCACTGATCTGTGTTGTTAGCTTACCAGTACAAAGTACACTTATGTTCGTGTCAGTCAGTCAGTATATGTTCATAATTTTATGTTGTAACTTGCTTATTTTTGTGCCTCTTCACCAAACAGTTCTGCACATTACTAATACATGTATCACAGTTCCTTATGGATAATTTTTTGAGTGTCAGAATTTTTACAAAATGATTTCGGTATATTCATGAAAAGATAAAATGGTACCACTGCATGGATTAGAATACTCAAATGATAGTGTTTAATTACATTCAGGAGCAAATAATAGATACAGGCTCCGTGACACAGGTTATTATTCATATGCCAAAATTGAATAGTTCCAGTGTGTGTATTACAAAATATATCAATTTGTGTATCACTCATTTTGAAACATTGCTATATGTACAGCATAAAATGATGCCAGCATTAGTGAAGAACAATTTGCAAAGGGGTAGGGAGTGCTATAGTATAGTCTTATTTTTATTTTCTTGTTCTCCCACATTTAAGGTTTGAAGACTCTTACAATTTTTTTGTCTTGGATTTGCTGTAGGAATATTTGCACAAACATGCTAAACAGATTGTTTATTGATAACAGAATTTAGCACAAGACTTACACTCAAAGTATTTGATATAGAAAGTTGTTGCAATAGTGCATAGATTTGCACACTGTTGTTCATTCAGAGTATTTGTAAATGTAAAGTCTTTCATGTTTCGTGTAGAGTATCTTTGTGACTAATGCTTCCCCCAGGCCATGTTACAATGGCACAATGGCATGTCATTTTCCACCTCACTTGGCCATTTTTTATTTACATAATGCCAGGTGCTTCTCTATTAACTTGTACCATTTTTGGTTGTAAAATGCCTCTTTCCATTTCATTTTAAGGTAAACAATGACTTGTTTGCCCAGTTTTTAATTTCAGCATATTTTTTAGAATCATTAGTGGCAAGATACTTGTGACCATGCCAGGTTTAAGGTATTCGTTGCATAACAGATAAGGAGGTTAACACCATGCAATGATGCATAAAGGAGGTCTTTGTTGATGGAAATGACTACTTGCTATCCAGTAGTGTATTACTCATTAGATAGCATTTTAAAATTTAAATTAACAGATAAAATTAAAGGGATTGTCTTTTTTTATGTAAATGGTATTTGCAGCCAGTGGGCAGGTATGGTCAATTTAGATTATTCTAAAGACATGCTGAGTATTTTCCAGTCATCAGAGAAGCTAAATTGTGAAATCTGAAAGGCATTGAATTTGAATTAATCAGAACATTTTTTTAGCAAAAAATTTCTGACAGGTTTTGACATTCATGTAGATTTGTGCTTCAAATCAAAGGTGAAAATCTAATGGACACCTCTGTTGCCATTTTAGCAGTACTGATCCATTCTCAAAAGATTAAAATCCAAAAATACACCAAATGATACAGACTGGTTATAATAATCTTTTTGAAAGGTGCAACTGATGAACTAGTAAACTGTCATTCAGGAAATTAAATCATAGTTCATCCAAAGAATTTAGATGTTGCATGAAAGAAGAAGAAATATAAGACTGAATTAGATTTGGACTTTTATAAATGTCATCTATATACACAGTAATGAATGATTATTACTGTAATATTATTATTAGTAAGATTTTTAATTTGTGCATGTAACTAACCATGCATTAGACCTTTCACAGCAATATGGACTTTTGGGTGGACTACAAGTAAAACAGGTTATAACTTTTTAAGTCTGCTTCTCCTCTTGAAGATTATCTAATTTTGCAATAATGATAAAATAATAATAACAATAATAATAATAATATTAATAACAGTTTGAGATTTAAAAGAATCATCCCTTGGATCATGATTTAGTATAGTGACACCTTTTACAATTCTGGGGGAAACATTGTACTGAAAAGATTGTTTTGAGAAAGTAACATTGTTATGTAATTGTTATGTCATGCAAGCAAAATAAAGTGTGATAAAACATCAGAACAATTTATTGGTTTGTTGGTATTAAAGGCAGTGATATGAAAGATTTTTCTCAGAAGGAAAACCTGATTTTCCTTGTATAACAAGTCAGATTTATCTCTGAACTAATATGCACAGGCATTAGCAAGATATCAGCCCAGTTCAACAAGAATACCACAAGTGGTATTCTAAATTTTCTTGTAATAAACAGTATTGTTATACTTCTTTTATGTAAAACACTCCTTTATTGGTTGGATAAAGTATTGAAGCATGTTTTGTTGATGAACACATTTTCTTCTTTTAATCACTCACTGATGCTTGACCCATGACCACAGAATCCATAGGTTTCTTCCCTACCTCATATGCAAGTCAGTCAAAAAGGTTGCCAAAAAATGCAAGATACTAATGAACTTTGGACTAGGTATACATCCCAGATACGACTTTATTGTAGTCACTGTGACTTTCACCATTAACCTTTTGAATTTGAAATCAACATGTTCTTTCCCTTGTCTTAAATGCAAGTCATCTATACAATTTGGTCATAGTTAATGACACAGAACTAGAACTGTTTTGCAGGAAACATTTATTCCTTTAGTGATGCTTGTTTTGATTGGGATATGTTGACCCCAAAATCGATAGGTTTATTTCTTGTCTGGAAAGTAAACCATCCAAAAAATGTAGTATTGGTTTGTGACATAGGACTTTAATTATTTTGCGGAAACCATTTTCCTTTTTGGAATCCCTCAGACCTTGACCATGACCTTTGACCTTTTAACCCCCAAATGTATTTGTGTCTTGTCTTAAATGCATCCATCTACAAACTTTAGTCAAAACATTGGTACAGAATTTAAGAAGTTTTGTAGAAATCATTTTTAATTCTTTCAGAACCCATGACCTTGTCCTTTAACTCACAATGATAAGTTTCTTGACCCAAATGGAAGTTATCTTCAAATTTCTGTGAAGTAGATATCACTCTGACTTTGACGTTTGACTCCAAAATTGATAGGCATCTTTCTTATCTCAAATGCAAGTGATGAACAAACGTTTGTCAAGACATCAGTTGTACAAGTTTGTTTATTATGTGGAAATAGTTTTCCTTCTTTTTGTTCATATAACCTTGACCTTTGACTTTCTGAGAACAAGATCAATATGGTTTCTTCATTTGCTCCAAAATGCAAGCTAACAATAAACTTGCTAACAATATATGGTGGGGGAAACTTGAATATTGTACAAAAGCAAAATATGGAACTTTGAGACATGTACAAGTGAACAAACAGACAACATCATAACAATATTCGCCACCTTGTGGCAAGCACATGAAAATTCCAGACCTTTTGTTTTGTCAATACTTAGTCATTGCTTTGGTCTGAACCCAGTTTACATTTATGTAAACAATTTGTATAATAACTTTCAATTTGGACTATTTTATAGTTGTTAGTACTATACATGAAATCTTCATCTTGATCATTAGAGTATTCTGTTTTTAGAATTCTGACTTGCAGTTGATTCATTTTTCAGTAACAAACAAAAGTGACATAGGTAAACAGCAGAGGTGACCAATATGTTACAGAACCAAATGGAACATATTAAAAATGAACAAATTAACAATTACTTTGTGTTCCCATAATAAGTTTTAAGAGTTATTGCCCTTAGTCTCATGGTTTAATGCAGTGTGTGACAAAATGTCATTAATACAACTAGTTCTACAGGTTTAGATAGCTTGCCATGAAACTTCTAAATAATATGGTCATAACATGACAGACTTGCCAACCCTTACCCATAAGTCTTATGGAAATTACCCTTAAAATATAGACTTGTGGAATTTAAAATTAAAGAAATATGATTGTTGGGGTAAAATCCAGATGCTGACTTGTCTGTGTCACTACTAAAATATAAGAACATTTAAATGGCATTATCTATATATAAAAAAAAAACAATAAATAAAATTGTACAAAATTAGAGACCTTTCAAGTTTCAAAAGCACCATGGATGTAGTGATGTTCAAATAATTAAGGCTTCCATTACTAAAACCAGGCGAACACTGAAAAAGAACTCATTCTCATAAACAACTCGAAGTCTCTTTGATGAAGCAGGACAGAGAACATCCTGGCACAAAGGGCTTTACTTTAGCCGAACTGTCATCAGGAACAGCAATCTTTACTATAAACATTTTTAATGAATTCCCTCAAAAGCACTGACCAAATTTGACAGCATCTTAGAATAAAGGCTTTTTCAGTTTTTATAAATGATGCTGATCCACTATCCAATGTAGCCACACTTCTTAAAAATAAAAAATAATTTTTTTTATTCTTTCTTTCAGTGACATGATCTTAGAAACCACTAAAAAGAATGTAATTTATTTTGAATGACATTGACTCAAGAAGGTCTTAAAGTATGTAACAGAAAGAAAGAAGGAAAAAAAATCAGTAAAATCATCAAATATATTATATTATTATTATTATCATATTTCTCTTATTTACAAAGTGAAAATGTAAAAGACACAGTATTGTGAATTAGACCTCAAATAATCCTAAATGTCTTATCACAAGTCCAAAAGGAGGCCCCGAATGGCCGAGTGGTCTAAAGCGCTCACCGTTAAGGATCATTGCCATCTCACCTATGTCTGCATGGGTTTGAGTCTCGGGTTCGGCCAATGTGGTTATGTGAGAAAGCTTGGGTCAGTGGTTCTTTCCGGGGTTTTCCCGAGTTCTTCCAACACCATTTATACTGGCCGCCATGTATGGCCTATCATGTGCTGAAAAATGGCGTAAACCCTGCAACAACAAGAAGTCCAAAAGTATAGAATATTATGAATGAATTTAAATAGTTTTGAATGTCCTGATGTACCAATAATTCACCAAATTCCAAAATAATGTGTTAATCCAGTCAATGAGCACTTAGTAATTGCAATAAATGATTTAAATAAATAATTCTTGTAGAATTATATTTGAACACAACATGCCCGTCTTGCCGACATCATTGATCTGGCACCCATCCAACCCAGCGAAAATAAATATTGGTGCAACGCATGAACATGTTCCAGCAATACAAAAATAAGACATAGCAGCCCGAAAATTCTATACTTTTTCTAGACCATTAGGTAAAAACCTTTTTTTTTTATACGTTTTCCCATTGTGAAAAAACTCTCTTTTTCCCCATACCTTTTCCATTTTCCAGAATATCGGGACTCTGTACAAACCCTGTCCTTAAAAGTGTAGACCAACCACAATGTTCAGCTATTGTCTTCCATACTTAATTACAAACAAACAAATGACTGCATCACATCATTATTTATCTATACGTTTTTGGCTAATATCTTTATCTTTGGCTAATTTCTCTGAACTCTGATGCAGCAAAACACACAATGCTTTACCTTATTTATATAGCTCAATACGTGTACTGTGATTGGTTAAACGCAACTACTGCTACCAATCTAGTAGTTGCAATGTCATTCCATGTATATTTTATTAAAAATGTTATTGATTAAAATCAGTGATCAGTTAGCAATGATTCAACCAACAATCCTGAAATTTCAACCCATTTTCTGGTCGATGTTAGCAAAATGTTATTGATTAAAGTCAGTGATCAGTTAGTAATGATTCAACGAACAATCCTGAAATTTCAACCCACTTTCTGGTTGATGTTAGCAAAATGTTATTGATTAAAATCAGTGATCAGTTAGTAATGATTCAACCAACAATCCTGACATTTCAACCCATTTTACTGGTCAATGTTAGCTGGCATTTTGACAATTACATCAAAAAATGTGATAAGCTTATAGTTGCCAAGGCACTATAAATAAAGGTCAAGGTCTCTATGGTCAATGTCTGAGATTAATTTTTTTAAATTCCTAATTCTGCAGTAACCATTTTTGCCTATGTGACCTTGACCTTTAATCTAGCGACCCCAAAATTTGATAGATGCCTTTCATGTCTCAAATGCAAGCCAAGCAAACAGTTTGGTCATCATTTGTTTGATAATTCTTTCCTTTTTTGGGGGGACAATTTTTGCCTTCTTAAGTTTCTCTAACCTTGACCTTTAACTTTTTAACCGCAAAATCAACAGGTGTCTTCCTTCTCTAAAATGCAAGCCATCTACAAAATTTAGTAAAGGCATGTCGTACAGAACTTAAGTAGTTTTGTGGAAACCGTTTTTCGTCATTTAAGTCCATGTGCCATTGACCGTTAGACAGCCAAATCAATACATCTTCCTCGTTTCAAATGCAAGTATAAATGATAGGTCAAAACAGCAATAAAGAACTCAAGATAATGCACATAAACCATTTTTCGTCTTAAAATATGTGACGTTGATCTTTGACCTCTTATTCCCAAAGTCAAAATGTGTCTTCTTATTTCTAATGCATCCAGGAAATAAGTTTGTTCATCTTATCTGGTAAAAAGTCAAGTTACTCTGTGAAGACAGTTTTCATTCTTTCAGTTCATGTGAACTTAACCTTTCTAGCACAAAATTGAAAGGTTTCTTGCTTGCCCTAAATGCAAGCTACCTTCTGTTTCGTAATAGTAGATGTCGAGAATTCAAGTTACTGTGCAGAAACAATATGAATAGATGGACAAATAATATCATAACTTAACATTCTCGACATTATGGTACGCATATCAAAATCAACTGTCTTTTGAAACATCATTTGGTGTTCTTAAATAAACATATCTACTGCAAGTAGTTCAGTGATTCTACAAGTTTTATTTGGGTATATTCAATACTGAAAAAGAATGCCGAATTTCTTTGTACATACGAAGGATAATTTAAAATGAACTTTTAAAGGTTAACTACAGCAATTTCGAATACTTGCTGTCGCAGCTTCCAGGTTTCGATGTGTTTCATGTATTGTCTAATTGGAACAAATCTCATTTTAGACTTTTATCCCCAACCCAATCATCTCCAAACCCTCAGGAGAGATCCCCAACCCAATCATCCCCAAACCCTCAGGAGAGATCCCCAACCCAGTCCAGTCATCTCCAAACCCTCGGGAGAACGACCCTGATCTAAACTTCATTATATGGTATAGAATTCAATGTCATAAAAATGTGTTGCATGTATATTTCAGATAACTGGATGCAGAAAAGAGCACGTCAGGTTTAGTCGTCACGATATAGAGTAGATTGAACTTTGTTCTAAACATGCGTAGTTTTCATTGTGACATCACAGAGCGCAACATTCAATCCTGTTAATATTGGATCACTCCTTTACGTTGACCTCCTCCAAAAATGACCAGTGGCGTCACTGGGGGGGGGGATGCGGACTGCCCCGGATGACACCATCGGTGGAGGGGGGAACACCAAAATGGCTGTCTATAAAAAAAATTGAATTTTTGTGCACGAAGGAGGTCTATGGGGGTGACACCATGAGTTACCGAACTGGGTGACACCAACCCTAGTGACGCCACTGAAAATGCTCACATTCTTTGGCATTTAGTTTTGCCAAGTGTGTTTATCGGGGATCATAAATAATGACCTTCCAAAGGAATGTAGGTGTAGGAGGATTCAAATAAAGTGAATAATCGCCATTTAAAGGTATGTGTAATAAAATTCTAAAATAATGACATCTGTTACTGAAATAGTCAGCATTAAATGCATACATGATCCGTACGAAATTTACTAAATTATATAAGTTAATGTGTGGCGAACTAGTTTCAAAACCACACAATCCACATTATTCAATTAAATTTCTCCAAGTACAAAAATTTTAATTGGCTTTATCATCTTGTATTTTTCTGATTACATGGTCAAGTAGTCTTTAAAACTCCTTTGCAATGTAATAAGAAAGTAATATATCGTTGCAATGTAATAAGAAAGTAATCTAGAGTTACAATGTAATAGGAAAGTAATCTATCGTTGCAATGTAATAAGAAAGCAATCTAGCGTTGCAATGTAATAAGAAAGTAATCTAGCGTTGCAATGTAATAAGAAAGCAATCTAGCGTGTTCTGGTGCTTGTGACCAAATATGACGGACAGCAATGCATAACTGTTCGATAAATTTTATGCCTATTTTGAATTTGACAAAACTAATTAATGTGACAGGTTTGATTACACCGTGTAGCAATTTTTTTTGTTTTTTGTTCCTGAGTAGTAAGTGTTATTTCCTAATTGCTTATGCCTCAAAAGTATAGAAAATAGCTATTATTCCCCACAAACTTTGTTTTTGTGACCAGGACAGTGATATTTTTAAATTTACATATTTTCAGAACATTCCAGATAGATTCAGTGCTGAGTAAACTTGGAGTAACTTCTAGAACTTTCCAGTAATATAAATAGCAGTATAAATACAGGGGCATTAAGCCCACCAGTTCAGTTTATTTCCAGCTGCCTAAATGGATACATATCTGCATTTTTCTGAGATGGCATCAAGAAGTTGCAAGCATCCGGAAGACACTATGTCTGCGGCCAACTTATCAGGACAAGAGCGAAAAAGTACTCCGTGGAAGCATCTGCTAAGATGTGTGTGGCCTACAAGGCATATTTCGGCATCCCAGTCGGGGATCAAGACAAATCCTGGGCACCTCATTTCACCTGCGAGCACTGCAAAAATAATTGTTGCTCGTAATTTTATGTTATAAAATTTGTTAAAATGTTTAAAATTGTAACAGTTTTTATTTTAAAATGTTTACAATTTTCAATGTTAATTGAAAAAATATATCATATATGAAAAATGTTGCGAGAATCTCTTACACATTAGTTAGTCATGGGTAAAATAAATGTATTTTTATAGGATGTAACAGAAGGAAAAAAAAGCCATGAAGTTCGCTATCCCAAGAATTTGTCGGGAACTCATTACTGACCACTCAAGTAACTGCTACTTCTGCATGGTGGACCCTTTCGAACGTCGGACTGGCAAGAATGCACCTGCTATCACGTATCCGGACCTTCCTTCGTCCATCGCCCCGGTGACACACTAACCTGAGCTCCCCGTATGCACTCCTCCGGAGAGAGAGCAGACGTATTTAGAAGAGAGCAGCAAGTCAGAGAGCGAGGAAGACGTTGTAGATCCAGATGACAATTTCAGAGGCGGAGCTGAGGAGAGAAACCCAACCTATCCCAACTAAAAAGACCTTAACGACTTGATCAGAGATCTTGGTCTCACCAAGTCCAATGCCGAGCTTTTGATATCTAGACTCGAGCAGAGGAACTTGTTGGAAGAAAGTGTGCAAGTCGCAGATCAGAGGAAACGTCACCAAGCTTTTTCCAGCTTCTTCACCCGTCAAGATGGGCTCTGCTTCTGCCACAATGTGACCAGTTTGTTCGAGGCAATCGGAATCGCCTGTAACCATAATGAGTGACGCCTCTTCACTGACAGGTCATCCCGAACCCACAAGGTTGTGCTTCTCCATAAAGGGAACAAGCACCCGTCTCTTTCCCTGGCTCACTCTGTGCACCTTAAAGAGGATTACAACAACATCAAGACCTTGCTTGACGCTTTGAAGTATAATAAGTACGGATGGGAGGTCATCGGGGACTTCAAAATGGTGGCATTCATGATGGGTCTCCAAGGCAGTATTTTGACCATATTTCCCTGCTATCTTTGCATTTGGGACATCAGGGACACCAAGGGTCACTACTACAGGCGGGACTGGCCACAGCGGACAGAGTTCTTTGTGGAGAGGAACAACGACAAGTGGGAGCCACTGGTGGACCCCCGGAAGGTGCTGATGCCACCACTGCACATCAAACTGGGCCTTATGAAACAATTTGTCAGAACTCCAGATATTTTTAAATTTTATTTTCTCTTATTTCACTTGGAACGAACACCGGTGCTTGACGCGAGCTTAATGTGGAAAGAAAAGCAATAATCTGAAAAGGGAAAAAATTGTATTTTCATATATGATAAATAGGATCCTATGTCATTGGGGGGTAATCTGAGGTAATTATGTCGCTCGATATATTTTAGTTTTCAAATTATTGGGGATTTTTTGTTTTTGTTTTTTAAAATTTAACTCGCATCGAGCGGCTGTTGGCACAGTACGAACACATGCTGACTTCCCATGCCATGCGGTCTTAAACCTTGGTAATATTGAAAAACTCCATGACTTTGCACAGCTCCCGAACCATCGCACATTATCTGCCGCGTAAAACGACCTGATGTTAATTTTCTTGCAAAATAATATTCAGTCAGTAATGTTAAAAATACAGAGTTGATAATTTCTTGATGTAATCCTTATTACTAATGTATTATTGCCATACTAGCTCATGTTTGTGGCTTCTGTGGAGTAAGCTCATCAGCTTTCAAACTAGTCCGATCACAATTTTATTCTGAGTTTTAATTATAATTATTTATTTGTTTTTGTTTTGTTTGTTAATTTTCTGTATAAAGTTTTGGACATATTTTTTTTCAAAGTTTATTGAAGCACAAATTTGTATTTATTTAAAGAATTTTCTATGCTTTTCTCTTTGAAATTATATGAATTCTATTCATTTCTAATTTATTGTATAAGCAAAGCACAGATTGTTATATCACTGGTTAAAAGAACTCATTTATATTGTCCAAGTTAGTGCTGTACTCACAGACAAATAATTTTATTTATTCATGTATTGATTTCTGCATTTAATTATTTTTATGAAGCTAAATGTATCTTTATCATATTCTTCGATGCTGATTTATTTTTGTGTTGATTCCATTCCTGAGAATTTTCGTTATGCTGCAGATAGACTATTCATTTTCTGAAATTGCATATCCAAAATGTTCATAGGAATATAGAATGTCCAAGTCATTGTGAACTTTATCCTCACCAGTTTTCACATTCTGAATTCAAGTTAATAATTGTCTAATCTAACACTTTATAAACATAATTCCAACATTTTTATAAGATCAAATGTCAAAGTCATTGTGAGCATTATCCTCACCAACTTTGCATTCTGAATTCAATTCAGTTCAATACCTAATTAATCGAGTACTCCAAGAAAGCATAAATTATTGAGGTTTTTGTTTTATAATCTACTAGTTGTCTAAGTCATTGTGAGTGTTGTCCCCGCCGACTTCGCACCCAGTTTAATACCATTTATATAAGTTAAATTCAAATAAGTATTTTGCTACAGTTAAAGTGCAAAGACAAGCGTTATCCTTGCAGATTTACTTTTAACAAATTACAATCAAGTCATATTTTTTCTTCTGTAGTAAACTTTGTTGCAAATGAAACAAAATATAGCAAATCTTGTGTAATTCTCATCAATCACAAGAGGTATTAATATAATGAATCATTAAAATGCTCTGACCTTGTTTGAGATTGTCCTATTAAGACCCTTATTGTCGTATAAAGACCCTTATTGTCGTATAAAGACCCTTATTGTCGTATAAAGACCCTTACTGTCGTATAAAGACCCTTATTGTCATATAAAGACCCTTATTGTCGCATAAAGACCCTTATTGTCATATAAAGACCCTTATTGTCATATAAAGACCGTTATTGTCGTATAAAGACCCTTATTGTCCTATAAAGACCCTTATTATCCTATAAAGACCTTACTGTCCTATAAAGACCTTTATTATCCTATAAAGACCTTACTGTCCTATAAAGACCTTTATTATCCTATAAAGACCTTACTGTCCTATAAAGACCCTTATTATCCTATAAAGACCTTACTGTCCTATAAAGACCCTTATTATCCTATAAAGACCTTACTGTCCTATAAAGACCTTTATTATCCTATAAAGACCTTACTGTCCTATAAAGACCCTTATTGTCCTATAAAGACCTTACTGTCCTATAAAGACCTTACTATCCTATAAAGACCCTTATTATCCTATAAAGACCTTACTCTCCTATAAAGACCCTTATTATCCTATAAAGACCTTACTTCAAGACAATGATACTATTCTTGTATTGTATACAAACAAGAATACTCTTTGGGTTATGATCAGAAACTTATTCATGTGTTTTCTTAATAAACGAATCATCCTGTGCTATTTTTAAAAAGAAATCAGAGTACGTTATTATTATCTCGACCGAGTTCGGCCGTTACAGTACGATCTACAATCATTTACAAAAGTTTAGCACACACTCTAGATAGGCCTAACAATAGCCTTTGCCACTTTGGCTATACGATAGTGGTGTGAATAGTCTTTATGAAATTAGCCACCGCACAATTTCAGTTCTATATATTCACACATTAGGTCGGCATTGACCATCTAAAATTTGATATTTTATATATTGTATTGTACTTGATCAAGAACGCTTTTAATTACAAAAAATAATTATTCATTTCGTGATAATGATAGTAATTTAATTTACAGTGTACATGATAAAGCGATCCTAACAATCTTTTGCCTTACCACAGCTCAGTTATGATAAACTTTACTATAAAATGAATTTAGCGTACGAGGAGTCCAGAGTTAACCACAGGGACTCGTTACAATGGAGATTAAGAGTATAAGTCAATATGTATTGTACTGTTACAGGTTGGACTCACCCCCACCCCCACCCCAGCTCCTACTGTCTCTGTTGACTGATACTCTTAATTTTCTTTGTAACGAGCTTCTTTGGAGTTAACTCTGATCTCTGGTCTCTTCGTGCGTTAAATTTATTTATGGAGTAAAGTTGGTTGCGAGCTGTGGAAAGGCCAAACAATTTTAAGATCGCTTAATCGTGCATCTGTAACTTCGATAAACCACGCAAACAATATCAAAAACATCAATAATATATGTTGAATGTTGCCGCCATTTTCCGGCACATGATGGTCACCACGAAATTGTAAATCTCTAATTTAAATCAATTATATATCAACTATGCATATGGCACTTACTATTTTTAGGTTTACTTGATATATTTTATATAGTACTTTTTAATAAATTTCTTTAGGGCTTATAAAATTAGTATATTTTCATTGCTTTTACCGAAAGTATTTTTCTCCAAGATCATTAAACCTCGAACGGTACATATTAATCTGAGGTATAATATTTTTAAAAAATTCAATACTAGTCTGGTTCCTGGTCCCTATGTAGCTTTATCACATTGTCGGTACACTTTGCCTACAGTGTGTGAAGTTCTATATTTTTGATATTATTGACTGCAGCTTTTTTATGATCAGAAATTATAACAGTCAGTTGTTTAACAGGATCATTTGAATAAAGTACTAAACTTAACTGCAAAAGAAATAAAAGCTAACGTATCAAGACGGGGAAATAGTGTTATTAGTGCTAATAGAAATTTTAAAACCCGGACATTGTTTGACAGAGATTGTAAGTTTGACAAAAATATTGCTTCGAGATTTTCGGTTTAAAAAAACAGTTGAATTATTTGAAGGATGCATGTTGCTTCGCAATGCTTATCAAGTGATTTGCGAAACAAAATACCCCTCCCCCACTCCACCCCCACTCAAACAAAAAATATAATACAAATGAGCTAAAATATACACTTAAACATGCCTTGTATGCCAATAAAGCACGTTTGGTTGTTACTCAAGCGTCCTGTGCAAACTGTACATACTCACCACCCACCTTTTTAGCCAGGTATTCATGTTTTTCTGTTCTTTTCAATCCAACATACGAAGTTAAATATATCCAAGATAATGAAAATCTGATTATCTAGCATGAACTCCTTCGAGAATGTAATATCAGAGGAAAAGGTGAGAATCGCACTATCAAGCCTGGAGAAACGAAAAAGTATGTGAAATAGATACTTTATCGAGTGGTTTGTTTTTAAACTTTTAAACTAGCCATATTTTTTACTCCATTACTTACAAAACTATTTCGTAAATTATTTTATATTGGTTATTTGCCATAAAACTAATCAACATCAATAATAACTCAAAGTTTCAAAGTAGGTGCACAAGTAACTCATCCAAGCTGACTGCATTAACCAATAGGCTAATTTTTTTTTATAGTCATATGCCCTCTTTTTGTCCCTCCATCCCATATTGAAGTATCAGCTGAGTGACCCTCCTTGCTACTAACCTTAGGCCCCTCATAGCGTTAATCCGGCTGTGAATCCTAATATAGAGGAATTTTTGTTTTGAACGTCCTAAGTAAAGTATTTTCAGCTCGTACGAGTAACGAATTACATAACTAGGTTGCACAAAATGAACGTCTGGGAGAGAAGAACAGCCTGGCTTCAGGTCTGGATACTCAGTAGTTGGCAAAATGGTCATAATATACACATTCCTAAACAAATATCTTAGGAAAGCACGACGGATATTTTATGGCCCTTTTCTCTAATTTGTTTTACCAAATCTCTTTTTAATATTGATTTTGGAAACGCTTTGGATCGAGTAGAAGTATTACTCTTTTGCACCTTAAATATTTAATTTATAATATAAGTAAAAAAATTTGTACAAGTGATTAAAGCAATCTATAACACACAAATGCTGAAATATCGTAACTGACCAATGTTTTTGATTATCCAAATGGAGTACGGCAAGGATGTTTTATCTCCTTTTCATTTTGCTTTACCATCTTGAGAGTACTATGACAGATACTTCTGGGGTAATATCAATGGAAACAATAGAAATGTTTATATTGTTGTATGCCAAGAATTTAATCCCATTATGATGCGCAGCGTTTCAGCTCCAGCAGATAGTAAATATACATATTGAGATGTCAGTACTCTCGACAAAAAAGACGAAATTAATTTCGATTAATCTAACATTTCTCACCTTCGAAACAAAGTTTGTGAACATTACCGTCTGACCGTACTATATAGAGGCCCTTCATATTGCAAAACACTTAAAAAGTTGCAATATTAAAAATTCGTCCCAATCTACATATATTATCTGTGCGGCTGGTAAAAATGATCAAATGAAGTAGAATCGTATTGAATAACTACTAAAAATATAGCGCATTCAGCAAGCAGTTCGTAGATGATTGGACATAAAGATAGAAACTATTACAGAGAAAAGACTTAATTTTTTATTGATATTTTTCGATTAATGGGTCAATACCTTGGGTAGTTGGCTATGAATCTAAACGAGTAAAGGTTGATTGACACAATGAAACATTTTGGTGAAGGAAAACCTAAATACTTGAAGAAAAACATGAATCCATACGAACACGTGCACAGCTCTGAAATGATTAATAAAGCAAATGTAAAATCTAGGAAATATTCAATTAAAATCTCAACGGTTTAAACATATCTAAGGACAATTACCTGTAGGTACACGATGTGATGTTACAATGCAACCTTCAACAATCAGTTTATGTATTCGATAATTATGTGAAAAAGCTCTTTTAATAAATTGTGACATCTTGGAGAAATTAATAATGTTTTGTATAAAACACTAAAACGTTACCCATAACACTTTTACAGCGTACGCAGATTAGCTCTTGATGCAGTTTAAAGATAAACAATTTAGAGATTGTTAGTAGTAATCAGTAGAACAAACAACATAGACCCTGATCAGCAGCCACATTATATTACAGCATATCGGGATCTTTGTTGTTAGCAGTTTGACTCGACTTATAAGCGAGCATATACGGTAGTCAAATAATGAACAAACTTGCTGGTCAGAAGAAAATCTGTATCAAGCACCAGATAAGGGTGATACTGAGTGCGTTTTGGAAGTTGATTTGGCGATATTAATACATCTGTATGACTTTGTGAAAGACTGCTCGTATGCACTTGTAAACTGCATTGGATGAAATTGATTTATCTACAGTGCAAAAGAAAGTGATAAATGAATACAAGGGTAGAGGACCAAAATCATTAGATATATTGACCAATAAAAGTAAGGATGTCGTTTACTACGGGAACCATACAGCGTTAAGCTTTTTTTTGCAGTTTGGGTGAAAGTGCAACTAGACTACGAGTTCCAGACAATAAAGTACAAATAATTTGACAATGACCTTCCTTAAATTAATTAACAACTCCGTATTCAGAATTCAAAATGGAAAATCAGAGACGGAACGGCATTACAAATTTGAGCAGAGGAACATAACTGCTACAAATGCTAAAAAGATTTGTGTGTCATTAATTTGAAGAACACTTAATGAGGAATATTTGGTGTTAGTCAGTCTGACAAACAAGATAATGAAATTAATTGTACTTATCTATGGTTGTTCTACATCGTTAGAGTTATCCAAATGCAAGAATTTTATTACTTGCAGTTGCAAAACAAATAAGGCGCAAAGATAACTTTTTTATTCTGATACAGATTAATTGTGCATTAATGCTGAGATAGAACATGTTTAGAGAGACATCGAGAATGACATCAACTTTTATCTCAACGACAACATTTATGCCATCCCTCAAACAAGTAAAAATGTTGTTGGCTAAGTCAGTGAAGGTCAGGATTGTATATAAATCAGAGTTTGTTGAATTAAGGGCAGAACATCATTTCTTGAGGAATAAAAAGAAGAAGACAATGTTTACAACAAAAACAGTCAAGTATGAGTGACAAAAACTCATAAAATTTTCAATTTTTAAAAACATTCTGTTCCAAAGTATGTACAATCTCTCTTGCTATATCGCCTGTGATGAGATCATTTTAGATGAAGATAGTTGCTACGGCAGTTTTATCTTTGTTGTAGAAAATAATAAGAAACGTGAACCTGCTATTGATAGCAAAATTAGTTTTCTTGAACAATCACCAAAACAGATATGTAAAAGCATCTACCTCTAAAAGCTTGCTTATTTAGGCTACTTCCTTCCTTTTATGTCACTGGTGTTGCCACAACCATCAATTTTAAACAAACAATTTCAATAAATAACTCTAATCACTCATCTAATTTATCTTCTGGATCCTTCATGATAACCTTTTCATCTTTGAATAATTACTGTCTATCGAAATTCTTCTTTCAAAGAAAAGTTGGTCAGATAAAACAAATGTCGCCGAAAAAGTCGTTGTTATCAATCGCCGTCAGATTTAGTGCAAACACACAGTGATACAGCGAACAGTGCTCTGTCAGTATTTGGTTTGGAGTGGTATGCACATTGTATTTTCCATACGCTATAAACTGTTTACCTTTAGAGCCAGAATTTTGCGTGTTACCTTCTGCTGCTCAATTTGTCAGTCACGACACTTTCTTCAATCTTAATAGTTCGAACCAATACAGGGAACCATACAACTATGACGCTTCGTGAAATTGGTGTTGTCATTCAGCTTGAAGAGATAATCATTACAGTATCATATAATGATGTCTTACACCAGCATTGTTTACCTCTGCCTTATTAGCATCCCCTTTTACCTACATATGAAATAACGTCAAAAAATAATCGGGTCCAATCATGAATTTGGGCTGAGTTTGTTCGGGTTTAATGTCTCCAGTGATATAATTAAAGCAATGATGTGTAGAAGTGGGGCAGTTGACTCAATGCCGTATCTTTAGATTGTAAGGAATTTTGTATTTATCGAATGTATACATCTTGTTATTTATTGTGTGGAAATAACAACAAAAATGATCTGAACTCAACATACACATTAACACTCATCACAATGCAATTAATACGTTTCCGTTCATCAGAAGGTGGCAAAACTCATTCATTTTAGGTTATCCTTTTTTCAAGTTATGGCTTTAAATCACAATTATTATTTTGAACAGACGCGTAAATAGGAAATGCATCTTCAAGGTTGTTCAAGTACTGATCAAACCAACCCTTGCTTTCTCAATATTTCACCATCCAAAGTACTCAAGTGTCTTTGCTCTGATTTTTATTGAATTATGAAGTTTTACTCTGGTGCTCTTTGATTTTCATTGCGCCAAATTTCCCTTGGTTTGGGATCAACCAATTTTTAAGAAATAGTTGTTTCATGTAAATGCCGAACCGTTAGCTATTGCTCATTTTGTTGCGACTGCAATTTTTTATTTGACATCAAAACAGGACGGAACAGAGTTGAATTCTTAAGTGTCAACTAATGTTCAAGGTGCAGATTCAGCTTGAAAAATACCATACAACCTTTTCTTGAACGGTGATCAAATATCGGTAGTACATGTTACCGATCAAATATCGGTAGTACATGTTACTGGTAATATTTCAGCAGTCGCAACTACCTCTGCTAAAGCCACGCTTAACTCAATGCCATTAAAACATTTCTCAATGCAGAATCGTACAATAATTATTCCATTCAGGCAGAGCAAATATTTTATGCCAATTTCTGTGTATCATTACTTTTTGATGTTTGTCTGTATACATTTATTTTAGCGTTAACTTTAAATGCTACCACACATTCCCTTTGTTTCTTTTACTGAAATACATATGTTTCCATTGTAAATGCTGTTACAAATTAATTTCTTAGTTCCTTTCATCCTTTTTGTCTATTTCATCAGTGCTGTCCAGTACCAAACCAATGTTATTGACCGCTTCTCTGTGAACATACACATTGTTATACAAGTTGGATTGCTCAACCGCAACACATAATTTCGTGTAAAATTGGTTGAATATAACATTTATGTGGTCTCTATTATATCACTCAATTTGTGATCGATAAGTTGTAAGTTATCTTTATTAATTTAATTGAACTTTCGTTAATATTCAGCATGCTTTGACCTTTCCTGTCCTTTTGGTTAACTGGTAAATCCTTTCTCTGCAAGAATAACAATGTATTATTGTTATCTGTGATTTTCATGTTCAAGTCATTCATTTTGTGTTAAAATTATTAATCAGATTTTTATTCTCTCTCTTGCTCTTGCTCTGTTCGATTTCATTATTCAAATTGGGATTGTACAGTGCTATATTTTTAATAGTTTTCCAGTAATTTTTGATTCTCCAATTAACTACCCCAAAGCATCTATCCCCGTGTTTATCCTCCGTTTGATTGGCTGTATATATTGTCGAACGTGAAGTTAATTATCTGCTCTCTCTCTCTCTCTCTCTCTTGCTGGCTGTAACGCTTGAATAGAAGCAGATACAATACTGAATCTGTTTTCAACAAAATCATTTTTCTGGTCTTGTCAATCGGTTCAGATGCTTTGCGATTTTGCTAGCTCTTTTACTGCTATTTTGTTTAATATTATTCTTGTCAATGATACAGTATAAAATATTATTTATCAATTGATCGGAGGTATTGTAATATTCAACAATTCTATTATTTGCCTATTGCCCTTGCTAAAAGGATTGAACAAACTACTTTTTTTTCTCAATTAGTTTGTATGTTGTAATGTATCTTTGTCCCATTTATTCCCTGAGTAAAAATTTTGTCAGGTAAATATTCATTTGCTAGAAGCTAGTCAATTGTGGACTGACTAAAAGAAATTACCAATTTTAAAAATTTTCCAATATCCAATGTTGATGGTAAACCAATTGCAAACTCAGTTTTTTAAAAAAGCATGTTGTATGCAACCATAAGAGTAGAGCTCATTGTTGCCAAGTAAATTGTGTTGATGGTGTCTTTTGTTGCACGTGACATCTAAGTATTCATTACCAAAGCAAGTCAGCAGCGTGTATGTGATGTTATATTTTTGACTAATGTGTTAACAATTAAGTCAGGTAAATGTCGATAGTGTGTCAAGTAATCTATTGTTAATTAAGCAAAATGAAATAATTAGCTTCGCTCTTCAATGTAATTATTTGATGTCAAACATACTCACATTCTAAACATCTTGTAATAAGCATTTTGTTTGCAACTGCAAGAGGAGATTTAAGAGCTGAGGGCTACACAGAGTTGAAAATGCGTTTGCTTCGCACAACATTTTGTTTAATTTATTACCTGAAATATTAGTCAGTGGATTCGCTCAAGCATTTCTGGTATTGGATTGCACTTCGTACAGGACAAGCCGCTGAAAGACATTGACATTTATCTTAATGACGTGCTTTGGATGATAGTTCATTGTTTGGTCCAATTTTGTTTTCCCATATGCTTGGATATCACAAAAAATCTTGAATGTCCTCTTTGAACAAACGAACACGATGACTAACACATATCCACCATCACCTATCAAATAACAGACTGTACTGTTTGAATTTGTTTAATTTATTTTATGTAGTGTCATTTTAGTATCTTGTGACTTTGTAGACACTTGCCCTTTATTTTTATGTTCGGCATTTACTTTTCGAATTCATGTGAACGTTTACCACTTTTTCTTCAAAGTTAAAATCTACATGGAACTGTAATCCTTCGTGAAGTTACATTTTTAAGTTCCTTGCTGACTTTGTTTTCATCAGCTCCCATCGAGTTTGAAATCAAAGGACAGCCCAAAGATTACATCGATCTGAATAGCAGTTACTTGTACTTGAAAGTGGAAGTGATCGACACATCGATCCCGATATAAAGAACGAAGATAAAGTAGCCCCCGTCAACAATTTCATGCATTACTTGTTCAGTGGAGTAGATTTGTATTTGAATAACAAACTGGTCAGTATCAGCATGGACATTTACCCTTACCGAGCGTACCTGGAAAATCTCTTGACGTACGAAAAAGAAGTCAAGAACACCTATCTGGATGCTTGCGTGGTATGGAAATCTGACAAAGCAGGCACATTCAACGATACCGATTTGATTACAGATAAAGTACCCAACCACAATGTGGGATTCAACGGTCGACGAAACAAAATCAAAGGACCTCACAAAAATTTGGAACTGATGGATCGTTTGCATTTAGACATGTGGTTGCAAGAGAAGTATTTGATGAGACTGAATCTTACCAGTGTCGCTTTCCATTTGATAGCTGAGTCTGCCTATTACAAAACAGTCATTCAAGAAGCCAGACTCTACATACGACGTGTGGAAGTGTTACCTAAAGTGGGAAACGACATCAGTCACACTTTGAGCAGAACGACCGCCAAGAGTCCAATACGACGCGTGGAAGTGAAAACATTTACCATTCCCGCTGGATTATCAAAGATCATCTGTTCCAAGGACAGTTACCCAAACGTTTGATCATTGGTATCGTCAAAAATACAGCCTTCAATGTAACCTTCGAGGAAAATCCGTTTGAGTTTCAGCACTATAATACGTCCAAGATCGAAGTCAGTCGAGATGTCAAAAGCTTGTGTACCAGGTCTTTTGAACCTGACTTTAACAACGAGAAGAAAAATTACTTGAGATCTTACTTGTCCCTGTACGAAGCCACGGGGTAGTTAGGAACCAACACCAGTTACGGCATTAGGTATGAGGATTATGCAGAAGTTTACACTTTGTGGGCCTTTGATTTCACTCATGACCAAGGCAGCGACGAGGGACATTTCCACCCTATAAAATCCGACCAAATTCGTGTGGAATGCCGAATTCGACAATACCATATAAATCAACAGTTTAAGAGAAGTCATTCTATACAATTAGAAGCTATGGAGGACATTTATCCTTCTTTGAATAGTGGAGAATCTTTGGAAATGGAATGGGAGGATAACGTGGAAACAGAACCCAAAGACAAAGACGAAGAGATCATAGTCATGAAGGCCACAACAAGAACAACATTTAGTCTCCTGTTTTGCCAAACATCTGGCAGAAAAAATTACGGAATTGATTAAGAAAGATTGCCATGGATGTCAAAACGATCATCCCAGTCAAATTTCAACACGATAAATGACTGATGACGAGTCAAGAATTAAAGCTGGACGAGTATCTAGACGAAGCTTGGGGTCTCATTTCGGAAGAAACCGTGTTGCATCAGTGGTATAAAGACTTGCGTAATCATTCCTCCCCTCCATAGATTGCTCTAGAGATCCATCACATCGAAGATCTCTTGGTCCGGAGTGCTGAGACGAAGCGAAGAAACGGTTACTTGTGGGAGATTTTCAAGCAAAAAGTCAGGATTGAATTGATGACTTATCAATAAACAAGAAAAACACCCCACAAAAATGGATACATGGGAACTTTATTACCCTTTGAACGACAGTTCGTACGCTGTTTCTTGGAATCCTATCGGGTGTGCTAAAGATGAACTGCCTCATCGCAAACCTCAAGACCATCATGCTTATATCATCAGCACGGACGACAGTCATCTCCCAGGAACCCACTGGGTAGCCGTCTACTTTCCCCGTGATGGTTGTGTGGAGTATTTTGATTCGTACAGATTGCCACCTTTGGAAGACGATATCATCGACTTATGAGAGCAAATGCCAAGACGACACGATTCAATAATGTGAAATTGGCACATATTCCATGGTGTGTGGACAAGATTGCGTGTATTGTCTTCATCAACGAAGTTTTGGATTTTCTTTAGAACATTTAGTGTTTTGATCGTCACTCTTCTAGAAACCATGACAAAGTAGATCGATGGTTTTGTGACCATTATGGCTATCTTTTGTCTTTAGCAAGGAAACTTAGTGTACATCAATGGCCCAATGACTTCCATCAGTGAAAATCTCACTTGACTTCACAAAAATATCAACCTTGTCAAAAATAGTTTACTTGAAAAATTGTTTATTTGTTTAAAAGATGTTTTGTTGTTAATTGTTGGTTGTTTGCTGTTTGAATAAAAATGTTGTGTTTTGAAACAATTATGTCTGTCGTTTGTTGTCAATATTTATCATTATACATGCTCTTTGACTTCTCTCTATCCCTCTCCCTAAAATCAACAATCATAGCGTTCCGACCCAACCAAAAAATCGTAGGGATGTTTCGTATCGCGTCCGAACTTGAACCATATAAAAAGAAGCAGTCTCCAGTATGACCATCCATTGTTGACTCATACACCTATGAAGATGTGTTCAAGACTAGCCAAGCTGAACTCATCTTACGCGAATTTACACCGTGTCAGGCAAAGCCTGATACCGAAGCCTGAAGAGATAGAGAATGTCAGAATATTGAAAGTAACCAAAGACCTGATAGTAGAGCTCTTCAGAGAGGAAATCAACAAAAAGAAAGAAGAATGGACGGTGAAGTGCAGATTTCAGAAGCAGAGAGAGCAGACAGAACAGCAGCTTCAGCAACAGCAGGAACCAGACAGAGGATTCGTTGACTTTCGTGTAAACACGAAAGGGTTCTCCTTCTCTTTTCGAAGAAGCATACCCTATCCTGTAGAAAAAGCCTGCCGCCAAACGGGGACGCAATCTTAGAAGATAAAACATTGCCATAATCCCCGTCCACAAAAAGAGCCCTTTTCAGGGCTACTCCAATACTCTAGAAAAACACTAGTTCAATTGCCAATTGTATGTTAGTAAGTTAAAAAATAGAAGTGTGTCTATAAGTACGTCGTTTCCCTAGCTTGTCAAACAGTTTCTGTGTGTGAGTGTTTTTGTTTGTAGTTAGTGTTTGTAGGTAAAAAAGGTGAGTGAGTGTTTCTTTTAGGTCCGCGCGTTCCATAATGTTTCGGTGATGATATGGGCAATGTAAGTTTTAATGTTAGGCTATATTTTCCTTCACGTTCGTGCTTCACACATATAAAAGAAGCGTTCGTCAGTCTCTATCTATAACAAATACAAAACAGCACAGATTTGTCTTTCCAAATTCAGTACATTTTTCGAACTTTACGGAAAAAAAAGATCCAAATTTCAAAATTCGTACATGACGTAAAGTTTATGTCAGTACCCTAGAGTCAACGGACACCCTCCTGTGGATGGACTCTTGCCCACATGCCCACTTCTTCCCATGCCCAGGTCGGACAACGAAAAGCGTGCAATGCGCGCATAAATACCTCCCCCCAAAACAAGAATGAGTGAGTGATGGCTCTAATACCACTCATCCACCAAATTGGTACAGACGACTCAAACACGAGTGTGTGCTGCGTCTACTCCCACTCATGACAGCCTACCACTCATGTAACATGAAACATTATGTTTCGCTATCTGACGGTTCAATTAACAGCACTCCTTGAGTGCATAAACGCATGGGGGATGTGACTCTCCTTTTTTCAGGAACAATTAGCATCCTGCTGTGCAGGAATAAACCAGTGGCACATGCACTATGTGCGAACGCCAGTTAAATCCAAGAAATCAATCAATCAATCAATCAGTCTGGCTACCCAACGTTGACGTATCAACTTCGAGATAATGAATAGCAGAAAAGCCTAACTCTTGGAGCTTCAGATGGACCTGGAATATGCCGGGCGCCTTTTATATGAGCTGGCTATGGAGACCATAGGAGAAAGTGCTAGGATAGAAGATGAAGAAGAGGAGGAAAAGAAAGAAGAGGAGAAGGAAAAGAAAAGAGGGATCTTGCCTCACCTCATGGTGAGACCTCTGTGTGAGGTCAAACCTGAGGTGAGGACAAATTACCTTTATTACCAGCACGACAACCATCACCACAACCACAACAACGTCAGCTACAGCCACCAGTACCAGTGCTAGAGATAAGGATATCTCATAATCCCCGACTGCAAAATAGAAGACAGAGGGAAGTCTTCACTATCCCACAAAGTGAAAACTGGGATGACGAGGCCACTCAACCCGCCTTTGCGCTCCCAAGAACAACTGTGAATTGGGAGCAGGATTGGAGCTGCCTTTGCATCTGTGGTGCCAGGCGTGGGAGATGTAACCATTAGAAACGGTGCAGCTGAAGTTCAAAAAACAGTCCTTCTCAGTGCTACCCAGATCTCTAGAAAAGAGACTATTCAAGTTGTCAATTGGTATGAATGTGGAGTAGTGTGACTATAAACAGTCACTCCTTTGTGTGTGTTTGTATGTGTGTTTGTGTGTACGAGTGCGCGTACGTTTTGTGGATAGTAGATATTGTGGTTGTATGCGTTCGCGTACGTTTGTGTAGATAGTAGAATGTGTGTTTGTATGAATTCGCGTACGTTTGTGTTGATATTAGATATTGTGATTTTTTTCTTCTTCCCGTTTGTGTGGACAGTATATTTATGATTGTTTTTCTTCTTCCCGTGTGTGGATTATATGTTTTGGGGTTTGCATGTGTTCGTGTATGTTTGTGTGGATAGTAGTGTGTGTGTGTGTTGTTTCTTTTTCGCCTTTCCTTCTGTGTGGATAGTAGATATTATGGTTTTTTCTTCTTCTCGTGTGTGGATAGTAGAGTGTGTGTTATGTATGCATTCGCGTACGTTTGTGTGTATAGTAGATATTGTAGTTTTTTCTTCTTCCCGTGTGTGTGTGGATATTATATTTGTGTTTGTTTTTTCTTCTTTCCATGTGTGGATAGTATATTTTGAGGTTTCTATGCGTTCGAGTACGTTTGTGTGGATAGTAGATAATATGTGAAGTGAATGTAAGGGATGTTTTCCTTCACTTCCGTGCTTGACAAATATAAATTCAAGCGCTCGCCATTCAACTTTGAATACTCAAAGAAGATGGCAAGTAATCATTTGGACAAAATTAACAAGCTGTGATAAGTGGTTGATGATATTGGAATGGTGGAAGAAATGTTGGTGACATTGGAGGATGGTTATGGCTGTACTCACCACCGTCTCAAAATGGAGATAAATAATATAAGGAAGGCAAAGGAAAGGTTAAGAGAAATGATAAAGGAAGAAAAAAGAAAGAAAAGGAGGATGAAGAGAATAGAAGAAGAATGAGGGAATGGAATGAAAAAAATAGAAAGAGAAGAGGAAAATAAAGAGAGAAAGAAAGAGGAGGAGGAAAAGGAAAAACAGGAAGAGGAAAAGAATGAGAAGAAGAAGACAGAGTGTTGGATAGAAAATAAGAAGCTGGTGGAGCAATATAAGAAATTAGAAGAACAAGAAGAAACCCAAAGGCCCTTTTCAGGGCCACTCATATACCTCGAAAATATCTTTATTCTCTTTGCCATATATGTGTGTTTGTGTGTCTTTGTCTATATCTCTCCTGTATTTGTCTCTCCTTAGAGTAGCATATATTCATGACGTCACCTCACCTGTTCCATTCCTATTGTCCCTATACAACAGTGCTGTCCAACCCGCGACCAGCGGGCTGATTTTAAATGGCCCGCCAGAGCTCGAGTAGCTATATAGTCGTTGCTTTTCAGTTTTCTGCTGCGGCCCTCGGTTTCAAGAAAAACATTTTTCAGTGGCAAATGGTGTCAAAAAGGTTGGACAGCACTGCAATACATCAACCCCACTTTCCCTTGAGGCTATACAGTCCCAATATTCCCCATGCTCAATTTCCCTTGCGGCTAAACTATCCAAAGGGAAGGGGGGGGGGTGGTCCTGAAAAGTCTTGAGGCTAAACGTTCCCACGACCTTTTTGACTGGGATTTCCACTAAGGCTAATGTATCCCACTATACTACTTGTGATACTCCACAGAGTGAATATGTCTGCCACCATAATATACCAACAACTGTAACTGTCGTTTTAGTTCAAAGTCAACAATTATATCTCTCATTATTAATGAAACCTGGTTGTTGTTGTGGGGTTTAACGCCATTTTTCAGCACGATAGGCTATACATGGCGGCCAGTATTAATGGTGGAGGAAGAACCCGGAAAACCCCGGAAAGAACCACCGACCCACGAGAAGCTACTGGCAAGCTTTCTCACATGCCCACATTGGCTGAATCTTTGACTCGAACCGCCGCAGACAGAGGTGAGATGGCAGTGATCCGTAACGAAGAGCGCTTTAGACCACTCGGCCACTCGGGGCCCCGAAACCTGGTACTTTTGTCACATTCCAATTTCGTAATGTATTTGCTAAGAAATCCCTTTGCCCACAGGTGTTTTCAGTTGATTTCCCCAGCGTCTCTCTTGGCTTCCATAATCTTCGCAATCTGTGTTAATTAGGTCCAATATTTTCAATTTCCTAATACATCAACTCTGACTTGCAGGGTTGGGGGGGGGGGGGTCAGCCCGGTAGGGCCGAGTGGTGTAAACCGATCACCTTTACCTATCACTGCCATATCAGCTATGTCCGCGTGGGTTTGAGGAGTTTCGCGCTCGGCCAATGCGGGTATGTGAGACTGCTGGCACGTGGCTTCCCGTGGGTCGGTGGTTCTTACTAGGGTCTTCCCGGTTCTTACTTCAACAGTCGTACTGGCCGCCATGTATTGTCCATCATGCTTTGAAAAATGGCGTCAAACAGAAAACAACAACAATAACTCTGGTTTGAACCTCGACCAACTGTCCATGTCGCTTAAGGTCATTTTTAAGACAGATCATATTAAGGTTATTCAGTTTATCATCTGTAAAGACAAATCCTCTTCTTTGGCGGGCAATGTATCGCGTTATAGAAATCAGAACCGCCTGTAACGCCACTAGCGCGAAGGTGAAAAGTAACATTTTTGGGCGGGGGCTAAAGCTAACGATTGTTCATGGTATATCCGCGAGTTGTAGCTAAAGAAATTCACAGATAAATCCCAGAAATTTATTTCTAAAAGTTCAGACAAAATCACATATTTTGTCATTCTAATGGATGCAACTGCAGATTGATAGAAAACTAAATATGTCCATAATATGTACGAAGACATACCGCAATGCCTGTAGATTCTATGTAGAATTTCGAAAGCGAGATTAATGTAAAACTGAGATTTACGGATGCAGAAAAATGTAGACTAGATTTTGAAATTGTCATCGATGGAACAAAAACTCTAGGTTCTCAATGTAAGGAGCTATGAACCAAGATTTATTTCCAAATTTTCAAATATTTCTGATAAACATCACACTTTGGACCAAATTTATGGAACGTTTCTACTACATAAAAGTTCAATACATAATTTTTTTAAATTTCCGATCCACTGACATTAGTTATAAGAAAACAAAAACCTGCTTCTGATTTCACTATAATAAATGCACGGTTTCGTACAAACACTGCCATATTTCTCGTTTCTTAATAAACACTGGACTTTTAAAGATAATATCATTTCTTTCCAATGATCTTATCAAGAACGCTGGCAGGTGCAAAGTGATAGTAATTCTATAAGCGACAGATTGTAGCCATTGTGACGCCTCTTCATAGTTTGCCCATCTCTAAATATAAATAAGCTTATCGAGCACACGAAGTTTCAGGATATCGAAGAATTAGGGGGTGAACTGGGTTTTAAATGCCGATAACTGCCTAAGTCCGACTAATTCATTTTTACATCGTCATTTGTGCTCAGGTTCCGACCCCTAAACTCAGGGCCGCATCTGGAGCGGAGGTCCCCCCCTCCCGCGTCTAAAAACCTATCGTACATATACAAACGTACATTCACTTTAAATTTGACCATCCTATTATTCTTGCGCACGTTTATTGGGTAATATGCAGACTTTGAGTAAACAGACACGTAGACTTTTGCTTTGGTGCGCTTTCGAGGAAAGTTAATGCCTATTTGAAATTTTGGACTCCACCCTAACACTTGACCTGATTCATCCCTAAAAGTTATGTTCAAAATTTCAGCCGAAGTCACGAAGCTATATACAACATATTTGGTGTATATAATATCAGGATAATGTGTTACGTCATAATAAGAACCCGTCAATACTTTGAAACTTATAATGCAGAATGAAGTGTTGATATGTCCTTTAATCCATACCTATAAAGTACAGCATGGATCGTTGTAGGTTTGTAAAGAGTTAATATAATTATAAACAAACCATACCGCTACCGGCAATAGGGGACCTTGGGGAGTTCAAGAGTTGCACATGCTGTTTCAATATGCACATGTTCTATCTATTTGCACTGTTTTACACCTGTGAACCTATCAATATGTCTGTCCGCATGCACGTATGAAGTTAGGAATGCTTGCATGTATGCACATTTTATAGACGTGGTGAGGTATTCAAGGGCACACAGTAACCGTATAACTGGTTTCTGCCTTTGATTTTTCATGACAAATCTTCTGCATGATATGTAGAGATAAATAATCTCAAGATATTGTCCCACACCCCCAACCAAACGAATAAATAAATAAATAAATAAATAAATAAATAAATAAATAAATAAATATCTACAGGGAAACTTCATTTGAATAATCTATTCAACAAGACTAACAAATTCTACATGCAATTGAATGGGGTCCCTTTTCTTTTCTTCTTTTAGTCCATTTGCCTGTCCCGACGCTCTTCGCTTGTTTAAACTTTATTTTCTTTCCATCGATATATTAAGTTCTGCAAACGTGTACGACACACTCTCCACTCCACAGCTCAGATGTTGGAGTACAGTAGTCTTTGGAGGTGAAGGAAACTACTAGAGTACCTGTAGAAAAACACCGGTCACCACTGTCGGAAGTGATGGTAGAATCCGAGGCCATAAAGTAATTATTAATGTATCGTTTATGAGTAGTTGGTTTCCACCTTCCACTTCTTTTTCTCTGATTGCTGAACTTGAACAACATTCTAATGTTTCATGTTATAATACTAAATGATATGCATAGATCTTCATGTCTTTGGCATATTATTGTATATTATTCTATGTAAATGGCATAATATTGCATGCCATTTTCATGTCTTTGGCGTAATATTTCCAAATCTTTGGCATAGTATTTGATATTATTTTCATATCGTTGGCATAATATTGCACACCAACTGTTTTCTTAATTTTTCTTTCTAATTTAGAGAACTGTTAAATAAGAATTTGACAAGACAAAGATACTCGAACATATCGGTTACTAAATATGGCGCATATCGCCATAATATCATTTTAACAAGGGGTTGGCGAATAATGACAAAATTCGATTAGATTAAACCCCTAGAAGCACGCTTCTCGTCACTGTAAAGAAAAAGTCTTTGTTTGGAGAAACATCAAAATGCAGTGAAACAATTGGATGCAAAATGTCCGATTTGTAACTAGAAACGGCATTTGTTGCAGGACGATAGTATTTCCATTTGAACCAGATCATTCTAATGCTAAAAACGTGCATATGTCTTCAGTTTTACGTATTCCACCGATCTTTGTGATGTTATGTGATAGAACACAACAATGTGACAATAACTAAATTTTAAGTTCTTAGACAATGCAGAATTTTATTTTTGTCATATTTCAAGTGTATATAATGCTGAGAACGCTGATTTCAGAGCAAGGTAAGATTTTGTTAATGTACTATAAATGTTTGTAGCGAAGATTTTCGTCACAGTCGTCTATAACTTTTAGATGCATGAGACGTAAGCCTTCCATCTCTTATTTATGTGTTGTGGGTGATATGGATGGGTGGGGGTCACATCTTAAGAATATGTATCGGTTCTCAGAGCACGCATGTTAGAAAAAGTATAATCTTTCGTTAATAATTTTTAAACGATAACAAAATTGTGAAATTTACTTTCAGTACAGTCTCACATCGCTTGTAAATAGTTGTAATATTACCTGATGAATTTTCCATATGATTTACAAATTTGTTTTGCTGAGTAAAAATGAACAAATTCTTTTCAAGTTTAATAGCTACTTATATCTGGATGTCACGCCAAGAATGAGATAATCATAAGAAAATCAGAAGACAAAATAGAATATAAATTGGCTTTGTCTGAAATATATTGTCATGCAACGTTACCACAGACTTGTTTTATCCTCAGAATGAAACATATAGCACATTTTATTTTAGGATGCCAGGCCCTACTGAGAAGTTTACGCCCGAATGGTATCAGAATATTTTTGAAAAAGTGGCAAAATTTTGTGACCATGTCTTAAATTACACTACAACTCCTAATATGACAATGTCTATAAAAGATGTTGAATCTACTTCACTTGTTCGATTTTGTTAATTACTATTATTAAAAAATTCTCTAAAAGTTTATCTGTTTAAAAATTAATAACGAAAGATTTCTCTAACGAGCTTGCCGTGAGAACTGATATCGCTCCGGTGGCCTAGTGGTTTGAGCGTCCGTCTCGGATGCGGAAGGTCGCGGATTCGAACCCCGGCCGATTCATACCAAAGACTGATAAAAATAGTAGTTGCAGCGGCTTCGCTTGGCGCTCAGCATTGAGAGGTTAGTGCTAAGACTGGTCGGCATGGTGTCAGAATAACGTGACTGGGTGGGACATGATGCTACATGTCTGCGGCATGATTCCCCAGATTCACTATAAACTGTCACACTGCATACATCGTAGCGATATGACTAAACAATTGTTAAAGCTACTTTAAAAATCCAAATCACACACATAATTATTATATATTATACAAATATGCATCATTGAAGCGACTGATGCCCTGGCACTGGTTTCACCAGCATAATATTTTAAGTAAAGCCACTTGCATACGACATTGTATTCGTCAATTTTAATTCAGACGTAAATCTCAGACTGCGTACCTCAACGCATAAATGCTGCTGTTTGAAATCCACGTCTGATGTACGGACGACAAACAACAACGCTCCGTGAACATTAACAAGTTGAAATACCGTTTACTGAAATATATACTTGTAAATTTTACGTTTGCAATGATGACCTATAGTACTTTATCCCGTCAACATTCCATAGATCGTACTGTCATATTGTTACGACACTATGGTCTTAAACTATTTTAGATAAAAGACTGAAAACCAACAAGTTTTGTAAAATTCAACAAATAATTTATTTCTCTGCGATAGTGAAAAGTTAAAAAGAACTTAAAATAATGTGAATGAATCACAAATATTCCCACAAGTTCTATCACAAGTCAAAATGTAAAGCGTTTCGAATGAATTCAGCAATGTTCCGAAGAAATTCCAATATTGAAAGTGCTGATATGCCAATAGCTTCGAATGTGCTAATATGCCAACTCTTTTGACGTATGACAATGATATAATCCAAAATGTCCTGGAATGAATTTACAATAATCCCAAAATAGTTATTGAGTGCAAGACGTATTAATTAGCACTCTGTAATTCCAGTGAATTAAATAAATAAATCCTCTAAATATTAACTGAAACACAACAAAACCGACTCCTCTAAGAGAATGACGTTCAAATTGGAATGAGTAATTCTGTTTACTTCTCCCTCATATCAAAACCTATGTCACAATACTAGGACCAGAATGAGGGTCAAAAGCTCATTTCGTGAACATTGTCAGTTGTCAATAAGATCAGGAATTTCCAGGTGAAAAACTAATGCCCTAAACACCGATACAAGTAAACATGTTTACCACCAGTATAATTATCTTAATATGTAATCTAAAACATTGAGAAATATTAGCTGTGTAATATGAAGATTTTCTGTCAGGTAGTCCCTAAACTCAATTAATGACTACGGTCAATTCCACAATATAAATATACATTACATATAATCATAGAGAAAAACGGACACAAAATATAATTTAAATATACATAACCATATTATTTCATTAAAATAAATGCTATGCAATTTAACCAACAGTCATTTTCTAAAACTTGTTTTTATTCCAAAAAATACATTCTATTTATGATACTTTGTGATAAAAGGCTGAAATATAGTAGGAAATAAGTCCATCAAGTCTTGGAAAATAGATTCAAGCAGGGCATCCAAGGCTGATGCCCCTTAGTGTTCCGTATAGGTGGCGCTCTACAGTTTCGTTTTTAAGAAAAAGAATTTCCCCGGCTTTCCTCACTGGTTATACTGGCTATTTAAAAAAGATATCTTAGGTATAGTTCAAAGAACCTTTAATTCCCTTTATTTTGATGTTTGATTGACGGGTGTAATATGGGTTATAGAGTATATAGCTTGGCCTTACGCCAGATGTGCATGTTTCAAAAAAGTGCTAGCTCCACTGGTCATTTTCACTTCCTGAACTTCAGAGGTAAATTGTATAAAAAAGAGCCGATAACCTTTTTACATTTTATATATTTGGTAATTAATTCATTGCATTTTCAAAAGCTGGTATTTTCTAGTGTGGCAAAATTAATTTTCCCTATTTTAATAGCTGCTTCAAATAGTGTTCTTTAGACTAATCCAGGCTGATTTTTTAGCACAAGGGAGCAGTCATTTCAGTTTGCATTGTGCTTAGATCATGTACAATTTCTAAAAGTACAATATCCAAAGAAATGTCAGCTTCATTACATTAAAGTAGCTTATAGGTATGGTAACATTCTCTCCACTGTGCATGTTCAGAATGCAAACAACTTCACATTACACACGCCATTCTCTCAAAAGTACATAATAACTGGTGAGCGCCCTCATAAGCAGATATTTGACACCAGTGTTCTAACTAGCTCTTCTTGATAAGTAACGTATTCTCGTCTCAGTCAGAATTCCTCGTCGATAAGGAAAATCAAATTGCTCCCTGGTGAGGTAGATAAATAACGTCACTGCAGGTAAAGTCTAATGACCACGGATGTAGCCTCGTTTTCAGCTGTTATCTCGGTCATTTTTGCATTGAGTGTGTTAAAAAAATAGAAAAAGATGAAAAGTTAACAAACATTGAGCTAGTGTAGTTGGCTAAAATATTAAAATATCTGTATTTTCTGCTACTTTTTGAGAATCTTTTGAAAGCTGAGAAGTGAAAATAGGAGCATGCGTTACTGCAAGAAACTGGCTGAATTCAAAATGAGGTTTGCACAACATTTTGAGAAAAGCGAGTGCGCCACCTTCGTATGAATTTGCTGAGAAAAAATTCGATTAATTAGTACAGCGCAAAAGGGGGACAACTGTATATAAAAACATCGCTAATTTACATTCGCATTGATATCTTAATGTGGAAGTGGCATGTTCGAGTTGGTAAACCCTTCGAGTTTCTGAAAAATAAAGTTCACTAAATTAAAAATGATAACTACAAGCCTTGATAATACGAAGAACTCAATTATTTCGAGGACGTAATGTATTTAAATTTCAGTTAGGTCTATAAACTGTGGCAGACAATATCATACACAGAACCTCAATTAAAATAGGTCATTTGTATTGTTGGTAATATTCTGCAATGCAATATTATATATTGCAAATTGATTTTGTTATGTCACTATAGACTTTACATATCTTGCTCCCATTTGTCTGGATACCGATTATGAACAATAATTTAAAGTTTAAGTGTCTGTGGTACTATGCCACAGGAGGGATGGGAGGGCGGGGGTTGTTATAGTGAGACAAAACGTCTCGAAAGTGAATGGATCAGTTTATCATACTTCATTGTAAGATATTGAATTATATCAGTAGGAAGAAAAATGATAGCACCCGATTCGAGAATTACGACGAATAATGTTGGAGGTTGTTCGTCTTTCTCCCTGATACCTGTTGAAGGAAAAGAAGGGCGGTTGTTCAAGATTCAAGTTCAAGCCCAAAACCAAGCTGGATTAGGAAATATGTCTGCAGCCAGATATGTACGGATAGGTAATTCGATTAATGTATGTATGTATGTATGTATGTATGTATGTATGTATGTATGTATGTACGTACGTGTGTGTGTGTGTGTGTTGACAAAACCCGTGGTGGTATGAACATCAAATTTGTCATTTATTTTGCCGTTTAATGCTTCATAAATAATGTTTATCATTTTACATTTTTTCCCTAACAAATGAACAAGACCCACCTTCCCGTTCTTGTAAAAATAATTATATTTGAGATCAGTTATCGAAATAGACGTAGAATGGCGAATTTTCCTTCTGCTACGATGACCTAACCACTGACAACTATTTATGTTGCTTTTCCTCTAAATGTAAGGCTGTAAACGACCACTTCTGAATGTAAGGCCCTAAACGAACACGTCTGAATGTAAGGCTCTAAATGAACACGTCTGAATGTAAAGCTCTAAACGAGCACGTCTTAATGTAAGGCTCTAAACAAATACGACTAAATCTAAAGCCCTAAACAAACACGTCTGAATGTAAGGCTCTAAACGAATACGTCTAAATCTAAAGCCCTAAACAAACACGTCTGAATGTAAGGCTCTAAACGAATACGTCTAAATCGTAAGCCCTAAACGAACACGTCTAAATGTAAAGCCCTAAACGAGCACGTGTGAATGTAAGGCTCTACATGAACACGTCTGAATGTAAAGCTCTAAACGAGCACGTCTGAATGTAAGGCTCTAAACGAATACGTCTAAATCTAAAGCCCTAAACGAACACGTCTAAATGTAAAGCCCTAAACGAGCACGTCTAAATATAAAGCCCTAAACGAGCACGTGTGAATGTAAGGCTCTACATGAACACGTGTGAATGTAAGGCTCTGAACGAACGCGTCTGAATGAAAGGCTCTAAACGAACGCGTCTGAATGTAAAGCTTTGAGCAAACACGTCTGAATGTAAGGCGCTGAACGAACACTTCTGAATGGTCTTATTCTTCATCAGTGCTCTATACCATTTTCTGTGTGTGACTCAAACATGATTTTGAGTTTGACCCTGCTGAGGTTTCCACTGTCAGATCAAACCATTGATTCACTTTTTGTCGATATGTAGGAAATTGAAACCCTCACTATGTGATCCTGTTTTCTCCGTTTCTTTAGTCATATAGAAATTAATAATAGTGCGTGAGCTGTTTTGATTATTCCAGTACAGTTAGTGAAGCAACAATATGAAAATACGTGCATTTTTCGGACGTAAACTTTCTTTTTCGATGGAAGAAATAGACTGTAGGAGACAGTTTTCAAAGAAATTGTGGAATTGAATATTTTTCAGGTTGTGGTAGAACAATTTGGCTGGATCCCTCAGCATCAACATCATTATTATTTCCGGAAATTGGAACTACTTACAGTGCTGGGGTCCTTTGCAAATGGACATCATCCACCAACGACACATATTCACTGGCATTCATGTTTGCAACATTCAGCTGGGAGCACACAGTAATGAGCCCAGCATTGACGCTTACGTCCGCATAGGTAATGAAGGCCACTTTTGTCATGCGCAGGAGCAGGGCAAAGATATAGTCTCGCGTGAGAGTAATGTGACTGTGATATTTAGTAGTGGCACAGGGGCTACCGGGACATGGGTTTTCTTTAAATATAATGTCAAGAGGTATGTGGTACAGTAAACAAAAGTATTTTAATTTAGAAATACTTCTCTGGATTGAATTTTAGGTATTTCATTGTTGTTAAGAAATTTCATTCTCAGAATCGTTTATTTGAGCATATTTCTGCATATTGCGAGGAGACAATCTACCACGACTTTTCAATATTCAAAGTTGTATTAGCGTACCGAAAATGATTATGAGAACAATGAAAGCGGAATTCATCAATCAAAATCTATCTCTATATCAGATTCACATCGTTAACTTGAATAGACGTCTTATTAGTAGTATTTACTAGCGGAATTATAGTCTTGATTTGATACCTTTCAGTGAAAATACCAGGTCCTCCAACATCAATCACAATGAAATCCAGTGGCAACGCCATTATATTAACTTGGGCACCACCAACAGAGTTAACCTTGCCAAAAAATCACATCCTACATCTTCCACTATTCAGTTCATCCAGATGGTCCGACGCTCAGTATAGTTCAAAGACCAAATTTTTTTTTATTTTGCCATTGGCACGACATGTTTGAAGGCAAACTCTTGGTGATTAGTTTTACTGCTAGAACTGAGAGCGTCCACGGCGATACTTCAAAACCACTGTATCTCAGAGCCCGTAAGTAACTTTAAATCAGAGTCGGTAGGTAACTTTAAGTCAGGGCTCGTAATTAACTGTAAGTCAGAGCCCGTAATTAACTTTAAGTAAGTAAGAGCCCGTAATTAACTTTAAGTAAGAGCCCATAAGTTACTTTAAGTAAGAGCCCATAAGTAACTATAAGTCAGAACCCGTAATTAACTTTAAGTAAGAGCCCATAAGTAACTTTAATTCAGAGCCCGTAATTAACTTTAAGTAAGAGCCCATAAGAAACTTTAAGTCAGAGCCCGTAAGTAACTTTTTATGTCCTGCTTTTAGTCATCTGAATCCACTTCAGGTTTTTCGGTAAATGGCCACTAAAAAGCTTGGACAACTATTGCGATGTAATTATATTTGATCCAAGAGGGAATAGTAGACAGGAAAGGTTGTGGGAATCACTGTGATGATATTAACTACTCAAAGATTAAGATTTACATGGAGGGACATAATTTTCAAACCTCCCAACATGCCTAACAAATATTTTATTATTCTCTGATTCCACAAGAAGGGGTGTCCGATTTTAGGATCTCATTAATACCCCTACGATGGATGTTACTAAATAACATTTTATTTTAAAACGAATCTCACAAATTAAGATGTATCAAGATTGATTAATAATCATTACGGATGATCAATTAATTAATTATACTAATAATTCATTCATGTGAAAAGGCTTGATTTGCAGCTTAGCTACTACTACTTTATCTAATGGTCAGCTTTCGACCGTCTTACTTCAGAGCAGTAACCAAAAGCACCGACCGTAATGGAAACTATCCAGCAATGTAATTCAGTTTCCTATAGAGCACACAATAATAATACACCAAAACAGTCAATAACAATGTGAGGGGACGCACTCCTACCGATCAGTGCAGGTACGTACCAATGTATGTGAGGACGACACAGTAATAAGTCCAATGAAAGTCAGAGAACTCTGTTGTCGAAAAAAAGAAGCACAAACAGTTGGAAAATTTAAATGGAGTATACTATCATTGCAAGAAACCACTCCTCCAACTTGCTTAAATGAAAGAAACTTCCAGAATATTTGAATACGGATTGCAAATCCTCTCTCTGTTTCGGCATGAGAGGAAAATTTGGCGTCAATCCCTATATCGGAGAGTTTACATTATATAAATGTTACCTACGTGGGCAGGTAATTTTATTCTACTTATCTTAAAGGTTTAGCCTGGAAGAGCTGGATTGACGATCTGGTAACTTATATGAAGAAGAACGGGTATTTGCATGAAAGGAAATAACTGGGGTCTATGTTATTTGGTTTTAAATCTATGGATATTAGTGTAAATTAAGTGGACGGGTTAATCTGAGAGCATGAAATTTGGTGGTTTTTGACCTGGGACTAATATTATAATACCTGTAAGATATGCTACTAATAGTGTAATATGTAAGTCACACAGAGATTGTATAAATATATAGATATACTTTTTATTGAACATGAAACGGTCTTTGGTCATGTGCTATAGGGTAAATGCACTTACCGTATCGTCTTTTTTTGAACCACTGTTGATGATAAGTTTTGGAATCTTTCATTGAATACAACTGTCTGTACAAAACTTGATGTCAAGGTATATGGGATAGATTTATTTTGTAGAATGAAATAAAGTAGTTTCATAATCATCCATGCCAAGTTAAGGAAACATACGCAAATAAAAACCTTTAACCAAAATCATTGCAAACTGACAATGAAAACCCAGTCTAATGAGTACACGTCTTCCACTTTACACAACCTTATAGATGACAGCTAATGTAACCACTCAACTAGGAATGTCTTGTCTTGGTGTCAACATAACATTATATTATTTTTGACACTGACAATGTCTCAGCTACGGTTAAAATGCGTATTTGTGTATTTATTGGATCATTACACCAAGTACCAAAGAGAGTTGCAATATTTTTAGCTTGTAATATTCAAGCTATTGTCAATTTCTACAGCATATTCACTTGACTGAAGAAAGTATCATATATGTATTGTTTGCCGTTATAGGTAATGTTAAGTTTGCAGGTCTCAAACTATGCGGCCTAATAAGAAAACCAACAAGTCTAGTAAAATCAAGAAATAACGTATCTCCGAAGATTACAAAGGGAAAATTTAAAAGCACTTGCAATAATGCGAATTAAATCCTAAATGTTATATTACAAGTTAAAAATATAGAATATACGGAATGAATTCCAGTAATCCTGAATATTCTGAGGTAACAAAAGCCTTACATATCACAATTATATAATCCATTTAAGACGTTGAAGGACAGACTGACGTCAGACGCAGTAGTGAAATTGCCTGATGTGACACGAGATTTTGTCTTACGTACTGACGCTTGTGATAGAGGTTTAGGGGCAGTGTTATTACAAGAGCATGACGAAAACTTATTCGCAGTTGCGTATAGTAGCAGGAAATTGTCAAATGCAGAACGCATATATTCAGTATCTGAGAAAGAATGCTTGGCAATTATCTTTGGGATATATAAATTCATCGCGTAGCAAACGTAATCGCCTCCTTGAGCGACAGTCCATCGGAACTCGATATAGGCTGGATAGTCTTTGAGACGTTCGGAATGTTTGGAGACATCAAAGTGGAAGATGGTATACAAGTTAGCGAAATCGTCCAGCATGATATGCGCGTGAAAATAATTCGGGAAGCAGCAGCGATGTTGCATTCGAATTCTCGCCCTGGATATTGCCTGGAGTTAATCCGAATGTGAATACGAGACAAAATGAGATGTTTAAAGATGTGTTTGTTTTGAAGTGGGTCATCTCGCTGCGCTACCAACTGAAATGCCACGAAGATGTGTTTGTGAAGTTCGCTGCCCGGATTGGTGGTGGTCTGAGCTGAGGTAAACTGCTGCATGTAGATGCGGTGTTCGAAGTACAGTTTCTTGCATAAATTGGCCAACGTCGATTCCAGTTCGAGCATGTGCGTTGTGGAGGGTGATTTTGGGCATCCACAGCGATAACCACATCATGTTGAATCGTCCCTCTGAGGATACTGGTACTCTTCTATGGAGGTACTGGGCGGACGAATCTCTTTCCAGGATCAGCGTGTGCTTGACTCCTCTGAACATCTGGGGCTATTCATGCATACGCCAAAGATGCTAATGAGGGGAAGCATCATGCAAAACTCCTGGCCACTGTCGGTGAGAGAGCGTCGAGCTGAGAATTCCACGTTGTAGGTAACATTACGTACAAAAGTGAAACTGGCTCTCAAGGCTGGAGCAGTCACATTAGCTGCGTCCGCCAAAGCTGCCACAAGAATCACATCCGCGTTGGCAGGAAATTCATTGCTCACCACAGCACCTGTTGCTATATATCTGAAACACCACATGTTGCTAACGCACGCTCGAATGTAGTCGTCACTAAACATGATCAAGTTCATCATCGTGCTGGCTTGAGGTAAATAGCTATTTATTTTGTAACGATCTGGTGGTTCAGCTTGGTATTTTGCTGAATTGAATAACGACTATCCATTGTACTGGAACGTAATCAGCGATCCAGAATCGTGAGCATTACCATTATCTACTCTCACTATTTTTCCGCGGACCTCCAGAAACTCTTATTGGGGAAGCAGGTAAAAATCTTAATTACGCGTCTCTACATTTCGATGCGTGCTTGTGTTGAGGTTAGTGATGTTCGTGTCTTGATACTCGACATACCCGTATTCAGTCGTCGAATCATCCACGGGAGTATTATCGGTCTTCAAATGTTCTGAGGCTCTAGTAAACTTATCCTTCTCAGGTTTTCAGGCTATTTCCTATTCCAAAATTTCCTTCTGAAACTTCTCTCTTTCCTGATTAATCTTTCTTCCTCTTTTTCAGCGATTCGAGATTAGCTTTGGTGACTTTCTTTTTCTCTTCCATCTTCTGCAGAGATGACGCTGTCTCTTTTTCTTTTATCCTCATTTGTTTCAGTTCAGACTTGCTAGCTTCTCCTTTTTGTTCAGTTTCCGCTTGTCTCATCATCTCTGAGATGTCGATTTCCTGAGCGGGTGGTGTTAACTCCTCCAGAAATCGTTGCCGCTGTTGTTGAGTCCATTTTAACGTGTCTAGCAACTGATCTTGTTTGGCATTGTAAGTCGTTTTGGCTTCGTCAAGTTTGGTCAGAATGGGATTGAACATTTCTCCTGCCACATCGCGCTGAAAGGACTTTTGACCTACTTTGTCTTTGAGAACGCGCTGGTTTAGGACCGTTCGCTGGTCGATAAACTTCTTGAGGACATCCTCGCGCTGACGACGCGTGGTGATCTTTTCGAACGACATCTAATACTACTCAGGAAGGTAAAATTCTCCAAAGTATTTATGACGGTTACTGCATCGAGATGAAAGATCATGAAATCGTGTTTAGATCCTGATGTCGCCGCGGGTTACCAGTCTTTAAATTGTTGAGTGGTGATGAAGCTGCAATGGTCTCTCACGATCGCATCGATGTCCTGGTAATCGAGTCATGAAAACAACACGAAGTATCACGTGTTTCGTCAGATGTATTGAAGCACATCTTAGTACGACTGAGTGAGATAAATACTGTTACAGCACTTGTGTTTCGACAGCTAAAAATAGTCGCGGATTTTATTCATGTTCTCGCGATCGATTCTAATGTCGGCAAATACGATGATCTTATGTTTGTCTGAATCCAGTTCCCTTACAGTCTGGATATCGTCTGGCTCTGCTAGGGTGAAGACGTTTCTGGAACCGTCGTTACCTGCAATGGTATTTCCAAACTCGTGTAGCGTGTGGTATTTGTCCTGATGAGGATTAAGCGTGTAAATCATGACGCGATCGTACGTGAGCATGTTAATGAGCAGGAGATTATGAAGGAGATTGGATTTACCAGAACGGTAGGACCCACAATCATGTAATGGCAATTCGACATCAAAAAACGATGCGGATGCTCTTTTGTTGTTTCCTTCGTGTCGAAGTTAATTATGTTCCTGTTCTATATAATTCACCATGTCGTACACGTCTTTGGTACTCTAGTCGGAACTGGAAGTTCTATGAATGAGTTGGATCAGAAAGTCAACCGTTCTGAGGATTCCATGCAGGGTCATCTCATCATGGGTGGTCACAGATTCACCAATCTCGAAGACGTGAGTTATCCACCCTCTGAACCTACTCGTGAAGACCAAATTATCGCTGGCAGGTGGAACGATGACAGGAAATCTTAACATGGGTGGGAAGTCTTCTCAACCCGTGAGAACCTCCGATCTGGAGGTAACCTTGGCTGGAAAATACAATAAAACAGGAGGATCTGTCTCTGGGAATGTGAATCTGGCTGGCACGTTTTCCGTGGCTACTCAGGTCACTAGCGATCTGGTGATGGCGTCTCCGGATTCTGGAACCACGTCTCAAAATATCAGACGTGTGGGTGTATACAGTGGACTAAACACGAGAGCGACCATGGCTTATCATTTTGGAACGTCAGATCGTTCCCTCTGGATTGACAGAAAGGCAAATTGAAATTACACGCCAATTATGGTTCAAACGGTGGAACGATTCGCGTCTACAACTTGAATTACTACTCTTTGATGGAGGTCAGCGATAGTCAACTAAATCTGTACAGAACGACGTCTATGCAAAACCAAAAGATTTGCGGACTTCCCACCACGCGGCCCATCACGAGTAACACTCAAGCGATCTCGTATTCCATTGTTTTCACGACTAATTTGTGGTTGCAGATCCAGCTTCTTTCCGCCGTATCGATATGGAAATTTCAGGGCGTGCTGGGGGTACGGAGACAATTCTCATGTGGCGTCTCGAGAGTTCGAAACTGGATGGTGCTACCCATGTGCTTTGTAGCAGCTCTATCGCTCTCGGGTTCACTCAGGATGAATTTTACTTCAGCACCACGACCAAGAAGTGCTACACGTTTAAACTAGTAGCGCTGACGGCAGAACCCACCAATCCTGGCTTGAGTTTCTTTCCGATATTTAGTCTCGACCATCTTGTATAGATCATTGCGATCTTGTATAGCACAGAAGAAATCGTGCACATCGCTACGGAGCTGTACCAACTGATGTTCAAAATCATTTGGGTTCTCAAATGAAAGTTTACTACCTATCCCTTAGCTGAGGATGAACTAAAAATAGGATCGTGAGAAGGCAGCTGCACGTGTCAAAATATGTACAAATGACATGGCCTAACTCTGAGGATTTTTTCACAGCGCATAATGCTGCAATGATAGATTATGAAACGGTCAACCTCAATGTGGACACGATCGCTCTTGCCTTTTATTGTCTTTTTAGGTATCATCATCGACTCAATCCTGAGGTAAATGTGCTCAAAAACGGATGCCTCTCACCTCTGTCTGGAAAGAATCAATATTAAGGATACCGGTGATCTCGTTAGGATTAGTCAGATCACTAAAATAAATACCGATCTGGACTTAGGTGTTGGAGGTACAATAACCTCAGAGATGTTCGATGATCTAATTGCTAGGAGATTTAACGCTCGACGGATTCGTGATGGGACGACCTTTGATGGTGTTTTCCGACATGGTGATCGCTCCCGTCATGATCCACCCTGTCGTATATAAATTTAGTATTTCCAAACGAGTTGAGCGCATCCTAAGAGTCGTTTCGATGATTCCTCTTGCCGAGCTTCCTTTGCGGCATAAAAAATTGTGACAACATAGTTTTCTTAAATATCTTTTTGCTCTACGTCAGGCTTTATCTCTAAGTTGTACAGTCGATTATCCGATTTATCTCCGTTAAGATGAATGAAGAAATATCCGATGCGAACCACTCCCTGATGAGCTTCAAACAAAACGATGACCGTACATCGTAGCCCTAATTCCACTGACAAACACATGAACGATGGAGTAGCTGGTGGTACTAAGCCTTACCACGTGCCTAATTTTAGTGCGTACGCTACGCACATCTCCCTCCGTGTTAGCTTTGTAGGGACTAAACATGGGATGCACTTTCTATGACAGCCCAAGCAGGGTTTAATTCCTGGACTTTCACGCTTGATAAGAGCATGATGCTGTGCGCATGACTCATGCATGACTTGCTGCACTTTTCCGTAGTGCCCTGGGGTAAGGTATGAGTCCCACGCAGAGGCATTGTGCTATATAATATATTAAAACTTTTGCTATAAAACAAGCAATTAAAGAAATGACAAATGAATAAGCAATTAAAGAAATGAGATACGGGGCTATATTACATAGCATCTTGATCATCGCAAGGATAGATAAGAATCTTGCTCAGTATCCATGGAATCACGTGTGACAGATCCAGGGAAAATATTTATTCTGCGATATGATATTGCCCGTCGACTCAAGAGCATCGCTCGATCATTACTTACCCTATCCAAAATCGAATGCCGCTCTGCACGAGTTAATCAAACAAGTTAATCATCTTGCGCGTCGTAAGCTCGTCAGTGAGTACAAAGCACTGACGGGACGAGAGATTCTCACTACGCAACAGCACATTGATGCAACTGCACTCACGGGAAAAAACCCTCAGTCTTCCAAACTCCTTCGACTTCGGCATAAAATCATGAGTCGATCGCGACGAGCTGATATGGAGAAAAGACTAGTCTAAATCGATCCACAGCCCTTTAACGACAACGCGATAAAATCACAAGTCTTCTACCTCCGAGGCGCACTGAAAAAGTGTACTGAGGTGCTGACAAAGGATTCATTTACGATCATTCCCACGTCCTTCAGCGCGCAGTCGATAAAGAACTCCTGGAGCGCATTCTACAACCTACCGTAAAAAAGAACTACGCACACACGGCCATCAAACTTGGAGCAGCTCTCAACGTTCATCTGGTCAAGGAACACAAGAGCATCGACGTGTGGATCAGAGCCACATCGCTGATTGTGTATCGCAGTGACGATTTCAGTCACATTGTCGATGTCGCCTGGCCGTTTATCCATCGTCACATCGAAGATTACCAAGAGTCAGAAATTCGTGGATCTTCGCAGTAGTCAATTCTATCTCGTTTCAAGCTTCCAAATTCACACCGCTGCGTGAAAATAAGTACTTGTCACTGCCTGAACAAATCCTCGCTACCAAAGCGTGCATCAGTGTCAAGCACAGCGATGACTTCTGCCTCGTTTGGGCGATGCTCTCCGCATTACAATCCGCTCAATATCAAGGTTTTCGCGTCTCCCACTACAAGCGCTATTTTGATACACTTCATACCACCGGCATCACCTTTCCATAATCCGTCAAAGACGTTCCCAAACTGGAAACACTCAACGAAGGACTCTCCATCAACGTATTTGGACTCGAGGACAAAAACCGGGCAATAATCAATTCGTGGTCTATCCCATGCTGATCAACAAAACGGCGTCACAACGCAGTCTCAATTTACTGTATTACCAAAACCATTTCGTGTACATCAAAGACTTCAGTATGATTATGTCGATCTCAGTACACGCAGCATATGCATTATGGGTATTTCTGCTATCGATGCTTACAATGCTTTCCTCATAGCAGCGACTGCACAATCACGTCTCGGCGGGATATTGTCAAGAACTAGGAACCATACAGATGCCACGCGATGGAACACTAAAATTCGAACACCCCTACAAAAAATACAAACAGACGTTTCACATCGTCTTTGACTAGGATGCCATCCTGGAAAAGGTACAAGGACCTTCTCCTCGTCCAGACCATTATTTTACTCAAGTGTAACACAAACGCATCCCCTGCGCAATTGGCTATGAAACCTAATGTTCCGTTGATGAGCATTTGTCCTCGCCCTATCGTCAGCATCGCGGCAAGGATTGCATTTCATGGTTCTTTCAGCAACTCGTCGAGGAGTGGAAACGTATCCAAGCACTGCGAAAAAAATCCAAACAAGATGACTCCACTCACACCACCACAACTGCGACAGCACAAAGCAGCACAGCGATGTTGCATCTGCGAAAAGTACTTTCAGCCTCATTATAAAAATGCCAGAGACCACTTGTCATGTCGCTGGACGTTATCGAGGAGCCGCTCATTATAACTGTAATCTACGCTTCAGAGATCCAGACTTCCTTTCAGTCCTCGCGCATCATCGACTTACATCTTCTCTTGACAGTACTTTCAGACACATTAAATGTCAGACTCAATACAAGCTAAGGCCAGGACATAAAAAAACAAAACGAAAGAGTTTATTATCACCCCTTTTAGATCGTGGATTTTGGTGTCACCGATTCTTTCTCGCTTTCTAAGGAGCTTTGTTTGTTGCCATTAACACCCACTGAAAAAGTCACTGGTGAAAAAGAAATAACGAAATACTGTTTCGAAATAATGAAATAGTGTTTCGAAATAACGAAATAGCATTTCGAAATAACGAATACTATTTCGAAAATACGAAATCATATTTAGATATAACGAAATACTATTTCGAAATAACGAAATATTATTTCGAAATAATGAAACAGTATTTCGTTTAAACGAAATATTTCGCAATAGCGAAATAGCATTTTAAATAACGAAATATATTTCGATTAAACGAAATAAAAAATATGTGCATCCATGTCACTTAACGGGCTCCGTAAATACTATAAAAATTCTGCTCATTATTTAACAGCTGAAGTCTATTACCTATTAATGTTTTAATTCACGTTTCCAAAATTTGATAGAAACCATTCAGACAGATACATGATGTATCAAGAATAGGCAAACACATTACCGTCAAAGGGAGAAATCGTATTTATCGTGCCTTTGCCTCTTTTAATTTAATAGATACATGCATACACTCAAATACATACGTAGGCGATGCGTGAACATACATGCATACCATACATACATACATACATACATACATACACACACACACACACAAACACAAACATACATACCATACATACATACATACATATTATACACACACAAATATATACACACATACCATACACACACACACACACACACACACACACATACATACTCGCCTTTTTATTCAAGTACAACAGCATGACAACAATTACTGAAGTCCAAGTTCATATTTTTTGTCAATGAATTCGTTATGAAACTAAATTTACTTACTGTCAAAAGAAATACACATGGCCCATAGACACATTTGAAATTTACTGATTCTCATCATTTTGGATATTGAAGGCACACGTGTCTATCAACGTTTCGGCACTGACATGGGACTTTAATACAATACCGCAGATCACAAATATTATCTTCCAGAAACAAACATGCGTAATTCTAGGAAAATACATTGCTTTCGGTTTATGGGGTGGTGGTGGTGGTGGCGAAGGCTTGTAACAAGTCTAACATTTATTGAACAATACTAATAACATTGCATTTTTCCACCAATTTTACATCTACTGTTTCTAACACAGTAATGTAATTTCAAACATTTTCCGGCAGATGCATGGTATAGGGCACTAAAGAGATTTGTTCAAATATAAACATGTCATAATATTAGTCCAATCAATATCGAGTGCTTTACAATCATTCTGATAGCCCTGGTAGTAACACAAGTGCAGGGACACGTAAATATTACACTGAACATCGATATGAATCTACTTTTTATCTATCGATATTATATCTTGTTTAGAGTCAGCTCCGTTGTCGTTTTTCCTTAATTTAGGTTTCATTAAATGCACCATGACATTTTGAAAAAGACCACAATTAATACTTATACGACATTAAAAATTAATATCAATTGCATATAAATAGTAATTACCATACCGTTTAAGTCTAAATAAGAACAATATGTGTAAAATGAAAGAAAGAACAACGAATACGGGGAGCTTGTAGATGCCCACCTTGTGGGGGTGGGTTGATTGGCGGATTGTCCCTTCTTACAAGGTATCCGCTTTATTCGGTTCTCTTTATCCAGGAGATGATCGCCCTTGGTGTTATTACCCGGATCGAGTAAACTTGAAGGTAGAATAAATAGAGATCTGAGCAGATATATAGAACAGAATGACTCGAGCCACCGTACACGGAAAAACAAAAGAATTTAATCAATTACATAAACAACTGTGATAATACATGACATTAGGAAGATACACTTCTTTTTTAAATAAATCTTTCACTGAATTTCAAACACAACTATATTTATATAAATAGCCGATCTGTTTAAATGATAGAATTGGTTCATCATAGAATCGAGTGATCAATCGAAGTCATTGCCTCGTACTACTTCATAACTTGTGCATTCCGGTTCACTCCAACGTCACGGTAGTTGTTCTGTCGGTTCTTCCGCTCTTCGTTTTTCTCCTCCAACCTCTATACTGTCTCGCCTCTTTCTGGCCCTCATCTTTGTGTAGATAGGTGGATACTTAAGCGTGTAGATACGTAGATACTTGTATCAGTAGATACGTGGATACGTCACTGTATAAGTCAGTGGAGCTATTCCCCCTTTTTTAAAAAAGAGAGAAGCAACCTAAATTTTCTGTCGGTTATTCTACTGGGATTCGATCATTACTCCCCTCTTGTTATGGCCAGATATTGTTCTATCGGAATTCAGACAGATACCAAGGCTATCTGGTCAGCTAAACATGGCAGACCATAAACAAACCTAGTTTCATAAGATTAATGTACTTCCTAATGGCTATTTCATCACTGACTCGCATTAACATCACACTATACATAACAATTCCGTTCTCGTCTCAATTGCACAAATGAATGAATGAAATTCATTACATGACATTACTACTTTATTTTCAGCGAATACACACATTCAAGTCTTTAGCATACATGAAATCACCCAAGGTAGGAGAATTTAACGGATTCTCGTAACTCATAGTAACTAAAGTAATGCATGAAATCTTAAAATAGCTGATTCCTATACAAACAAGACGACAAATTCAAACAATTCGTCAAACTTATATAAAGGAGATCATTATACGAATTCAGATAGATGAACTCAAACACAGTTTCACTCATTTCAAGAGAAATGATCTACGGGTTTAAGCAAATAAATTCATGCAAATATAAACAAATAAATTCATGCAAGTCATAATATTGGTATCAACAAACTTCATGAAATTGACGCAAATACTTCGTGCTTCAAGCTTTGTTCGCTTTTACCGCCAGAATTGTGTCCGTTGAATTTCCAGACATCCGGCCACTTTGATAAATGTTTTACGAGATAATTTCTTTCAAAGTTACTCTCGGAGTCTCTTATAGTTTCACTCCTGCATGAAAAATGCAGACTGATTAGATTTTTCGATGGGGGGGGGGGAGATTTTAAAGCCCAAGGAATTTCGTGTGGGAAACACGCCCCTTATTTAGCGTAACCAATCAGGGTTAAATACATTTACCGCCTTTTATAACTAGGCGCCAAAAATGGAGTGAGCCTGACCTCAACTTTCCCGAATAACTGTTCTGGAGAATTTCAATTTCTGACAGTTCCGATATAAAATCGAAGTTAAACGTCCTCTTTCTAGTTTCTAACGGCTAAGTAAACGAAGGCTTAATTCAGAATTACATCCTCTCCCGACACAGACATTAGAAATCATTGCAATATAGCAATTTAACAAGCACCTGTCCCCAAAAATCTAATTAATTGTTCTCTGGCCCATGGTAATGTGCTTTTCATAGATGGACAGAAATTTGCACCCTCGCATAGGCCCTCCCTTGAGGAGTAAACTCAGGGAGTTTTACTCTCCAAAGTTTGGAGATCTAACCTGATTTATTTACACGTCCTCAGGTGAACCATTTACCTCAGACGTCCCTAGTCTACTTACATTCTCGTTGCCCTTAATATACCGTACCTGGACTTGGTACTGTTGCAGAAATAATGACCATCTCATTAATCGTCCATTTGTAAACGTAGCGTGAGCTAACAGGCGAGTGGTTGGTGGTCAATTTCTAAAATAAATTTTCGTCCATACAGGTAACGTTGGACCGCTCCGCACGTTCCTTAAGACTGACTTGTGCCGGACTACTCCTGTTTACAACGTCTGGTCTATTTTGTCTAACAAAAATTTAGACCATGGGCAAGAGCAAGTGGAGCTCTGGAAACACGGGAAACACAAACCTGGCAACCACTCTAAATGTGTAGCTTGCTGCGATTACCATTCTACAAAAGCATGTCAACTATGGACGTTGTGGTCCTAACATCAATGATCTTCAGTCCTGGGGCCACAAACGTGGAAGGTACAGAAGCAGACCTTGAGGGACGACGATATCCTGAGTATGAGCATTGACGTCTCGGCGTTAAATGACTTGCTTCTCAACGGGTAACGCACTCTACATGATTCTTCAACCAAGATGCGACCCAGGTTATCATGGTCAGCAATAACACCGGCTACTCCCTGACTTCTTCTAGATTTATAGCTTTTATCAGCTAGCCTCTGTTCGGCGAGGTTATTCTGGTGGCGCTTTTGAAAGGAGTAGAGGCCGTACACTTCTTCCGTCTATGGGTAACATGTACTAAGGATTATCAATGCCAAAAAAAGGTGCAGGCCTTTTTTATTATTTTGGAATCGCCACGAAAAACAAAGTATAGAAACTTTAAAGACCCGAGTCAGTGCGTGTCAGGTGCGGGTGGGGGTGGGGGCTGTCAGCCCTTATGTCTCTACAGCAGTCTAAGAGATTAGCATCCTTCGTGAACATACACGGATTTTGTTTTTCAGTTAGAATACAAGGCGGTTCTTTTTATATAAGGAGACCTGCATTTTTACTGTTAGAAATAATAATAAAAGGCTCAGATTTCTTGTGGCCTTCATCTAAGTCTCTGACTAACCTGCTGTTTTTTACACAAATATTCTTTCTGCATGTTTGTTCTTCTTTCAAAAAGGTTATAGCAACTGTTCAGTATGTAGAATAGCCTGTGATTATTTAAAACAGTTATAGGACTAAAAGTGGTTAATTTAATTTAACAATGCGTATGTTAAGTATCAACTATTCAAGCACATCCTTAGCAAACAGTATCAAGCAGATTTGTGAGCAAAGAAAACAAAGTGAAACAAACCAAAATATTAAAATGCATGGATAGGATTGAATCTACGAATGAAATTATGTAAAATGGTACTATTTATACCGGTTAGGCGAAGTCAAAGCCATTATTTTCTCTCGTTTGTAATTACACGTCACTATTTTGTAAATACGAGTTAGTTTATTGTAATAGTTATATGTTTTGTAATTGCAACTTAGCTAACTCATAATCAATAGTGGATGTTAAATACGACTTGATATATAGTAATTACGACTAAGTATAAATTTTTTCGACTTAATCTCTTCGGTATATGTCTTACAGAGTATATCATAACCACATTTAATTACTGGAAAGACAACACCGTATCATTGAAAGATACAAGCAAGTCATACTGCTGTGATCGTAATAAAGTTTGATTATCCTAATCCTTTCGGTGTTATCACTATTATGAAAGTGCATTATTTTCTGCCATGCAGTATGGATGGTATGCTTCTGCTTTCACTTGGAACTTCGTTACTTGGAAACACGGCAATTTTTGTTTTCAACGAACGCATCAAGCAATTTGTTTGCATTTTTTGAATGACGCGAATTTTTGCGTCTCTGGTAGTTAGTTTATAATTACGATAAAGCACCTTGTGATTACGCGATATTATATACAATAAACAAACTGGTAATTGTAAGATTTAAAAGAAATTGAAAATTATTTCAACGTGGCGCATGCCTACTTTTGGATGATGCTGACTTCTGTCATATACGCGTCTGCTTCTGATAATTATGTGGAATTTTTTTTGCATATGCAAATCAATTTTTAATGTTTTTCTTTTGATGCCGAATTGATCTTGACTTTATGTTTCATCTATTACTTTCAGCTAAAAGAGGTGCGAGAGTTATCACCCTAATGGATATAAGGTTATAAGGTTGAAAGCGTAATTTTTTAAAAATCTTAATTGTTGCACCATCACTGGTTTTTTACAAATTTATTTTCACAATAGGATTTTTACAAGTGCTTACGTAAGTCAACAGAGTTTCTGCATTGAGGTTTTTAATAATTGTATTGCTCAACACGAATGACCTCCTGCTTAAAAATCCATCTTGTTATGTTAGATTTGCTTAATCGACTTCCTAATACTTTTTTTTTTACATGTCTTGACTAAAATAATTATACCAGTGTCAAACCTGAAGCATTTTATTATTGTGCGTATTAAATAAATGCTACACAGTCGCAAATAACAAAACCGCTGCACCTTCCAAAATGGGTTCGATGACTAAAACAAAACATCTTAGAAAAAGTTCGACTATATTTGACGACTATTTTACTTTCACAACTGTACAACATCCCTCACATTTCAGACCAATTTAGCAGTGTTATCATTCAAATTTCAATTGTCAGTGATAATATAATTCCAACATTTATAACTTGATTAAGGCAAAATATAATCATGGCAACCTTTCAATTAAAAATTTGGGAAAATATTACAGGGCAGACAGTCCTTACTATGCTGTCGGATGTTAGATTACCACTTTTAAAAATCTGTACACTTTACTAGTATTATTTGATATATGAATGTGAAATTTAAATGAATTTAACTTTATGAGACAGAGATTTAGAGCAGGTTTGATGGTAACGCATATGGCAAGATTGTTTTAATCCCAAATGAATTATTTTAAGAAGGCAAAGAAAATAATTTAGACTTTCAACTTAAAAAGTTAAAGCGTTATAATGATCATATTAAAAATTTACCTTTAATATTCAGGGCTGTAGTTTGTGACTTCTTATATTTATGGACATTCACATTATCAGACGTTTATTTCAGGACAGAATAAGAAAGAAAAAAAACTTTCTAATATATGAAAAGGCTTAACAAACTTCTTGCAAATGTGGTGTTACTAAACACTTATTGAACTTTTGACTATTTAAAATCTCTCTCTCTCTCTCTATTTATATATATATATATATATATATATATATATATATATATATATATATATATATATATATATATATATATATATATATATATATATATATATATATATAACTCTTAATTGTCCCTACTTATTATTATACGGGAAATAATGTGAACATAGAGTGGATTATCAGAAAAGTGTCAGATTGAACAACACTTTTGCGGAAAAATTACTACCTGTAGTTTGCATAAAATACGGAGTGCATCTGTGCATGATAATGCAAGTTTGGCTTTCTTTTGGACTAAGAGTATACATCTAATTAGGACGTGTTAATAGATATTATTTATTTCGCAAAAAATTTTAAAACGAAAGTGCAATCGCACGTTAATGAATTGGGAAAAAAAATGAACTCATCGTTGGGTAAAAGTTCGAAGATATGTTACAAAGAACCATGCCCTTTTTCAACGTGTCATGCAGAAAAGTAAAAAGTTTCATTTGGAACATTACAATTTGCATTTTGCTTTGCTTTTCTTTAGTTCCTAAACGAACTGGTAGTAATGACGAATTAACAAGTAAAATACTTCATTAAATGACATATTCATGGTCCTGGCAAACGGAATTAATTCATTAACATTTTCTTCATAAGATACAGTCCCATAATACGACGAAAGGGCTGATAAATCAGCAACGTCAGAGCTCTTTTACGGCATCTATTCAAGTGAATATTTCTTTTTCAAGGTAGTTAGTGTATTTATCATTTATGCTGTCCATCCATACGTATGTAGTTAGCATTGATTTCTCTCTGTATATCTCTGGAATTAATAAAATGGAAGTCCAGAACCACAATTTTCAAACGATTGGCGTCCACCTGACTGAGTGGGCAATCCGGAAGACACGATGTATGTATGTATGTATGTATGTATGTATGTATGTATGTATGTATGTATGTATGTTTGTTTGTTTGTAGGTAGGTAGATAGGTAGGTAGTTAGGTAAGTTGACTACTTATGGTTGCATGTGTGAATCACATTTACAGATATTTCTGGAGGCTGATGGATTCAAGCGGAACAGTGAATATATTAAAATTCATGATGACTGTCAGTTTTCATAAGTGGTCTCCGTGACATATTATTAGCCATCTTCACAAAGTCACAAATTTACTTTATTATAACAAGTTATCGATTATAGAACCATGTCACATTTGTGTTGATATCATTCAGTAGAATAGGAAAAGTATTGTTTGGTTTAACATGAACTTGAGTAAGTATCCATAGTTAAAGTTTGCATCTGTGAACAAACGACACTCCAGTTAAAATAGCGCTACTGTCCACATTAGGTATGGATTTTTTTGCGTAATTGAGGTAGTGTAAGCAGATGTGCTGATGAGAGTTGAGAGACAGTGTTATTTCTGAGCAAATAATATTGCTTTGATTATGAATAACCACAACGTGATTTTTATTAGACACAATACCAATGAATACAATTTTCATACAGTAACTCCTTTCAGTCATTAGAAAATATCATAGTAAAGCAAACATTGGTCGTTCGTATTTCAGATTTGATCACTAAAATTAGCACATATTGTTTTTGGTCATGATCGAATTTAAAATTCAGAGGTATATGCGACGGACATTTTTTCTAGAGAGAGATATATAATCCCGAGAGCTTTTTTTTTGGTCATACGACGTTTCCTCACTTTCTGCAACAACTATTGCAAGCTCGTCGGACATGTGATATTAATGGAACTAATTCGACACCGCCAAGACTTGGCTGTTTTGACTGCTGTAACGTTGTTGTTGGATACATTATCTTTATTCAGCTGTATAATGTGCAACACTTTCATCATTGTAATTACTATTTTATTGTTAGCAAATATTTTGGATGAGCACATACTTGTATTTGATATTAGCGTCCATTGATTAGTCTAATATTGCAATGAATTAGAAGATACATGTTCTCATAGACGAGCAAAGGCCGCAAGCACGGATCAAAGGACATTACGACTACAACAATTGCAACACCAGTGTTTGAATGGGCAAAATCAGAAAATAAGCACCGCTATCTTTATCGCAAAACCATGGTCAAAACGCTTTTGATTTTAAATAAGGTGCAAATACTAAATATTTTATAAATGGAAGTTTGTCAGCTCTAACTGTAGTATATTTTACTCATTAACTGAAATTCAGTTGTAATGTAGTGAAAATATCAACCAGTTCATCACTTGTTGCCTTTCTGAAATTTCATAAGAATAACAAATACCGGTAACAAAACATGTGTATGTAATGTTTTATTTACTTCTTTATAATCTGGTACGGCTTTGAGAGAACAGTTTAGCTTCAATATTATTATTATTATTATTATTATTATTATTATTATTATTATTATTAATTATTATTATTATTATTACAGTGAAAGAGATAGGATCATTGTTGGCAATGTGTATTATCGTGATTATAATTCTGGTCTGCTGTCTGCGTCGGAAGAACATTCACTGGTGTCAAGGGTATAGACCATTTTCAAAAATCAGATAAATTGTTTAGAAAAATTTATAGAATTTTTTAATGTGAGTTTTTTACAATTGTAAGTCCCTCAGAAATAAATTCTGTTCTTAACTCTTGAAACCGTAGCTGTTAACAAAGATGACATTCCCATTAAAATTAACTATACGTCCGCATTTCCACTTCACTATCTTTCTAATTTCCAACTTTGGCCACATGTAAACTTGTTATATACCTAGAATTATTAACGTTGTTGCTAATTTATGGATGCAAATAAGCTTTATGTAACAGAAATGCAAAATCAGCAAAAAGGGTGCTTGGAACCTTGTCAGATTAATCGAAATCTTGAGGTTCTGGAAAATGTTAACCGTGGTCAGAATTTGGTCCTATAACCGCTTATAGATAGACCTCTTTGTATATGTATTCATACAAATTTAATAAGAATCTAAATTGGTAAATAAAGTCTTTAAAGTATTTCTGCTAGATCTGCAAAGCCGCTTTCTCCTTTGGTTGATTTCTACCACCACCTCAACCTCCACAAACGTCACTACCCTTGTGGTGAAATAATTTCTAGCGCAGATTTTTTACTCATGGAAGAAAAGATACCCAAGATTAAGTTCTTCACTTTGGAGTCTTCTTTTCGCTCAAGGAAAAATTACTTCAGAACTATTTGTCGTGGAGAAAAACTTCTCTGTATCCATTTTTCAGTGAGAAAGTTATGCACTGTTTTGTTCACGCGTGTGTGTTTAGACTCAATAGCAAATCTTTTCCAGTCAGATAACAATTTAATTCATTTGCATACAAAGTATTGACTTGGTCATTAAAACGTATACAGGCTTCTTATTCAGATCAGATAGCGTGCAAAAGGCTTTGTCGTGCATTCGAAAATTAGATAATGTTTTAAACTGATATTTATCTATCCAAACAAAAAGTAGTTTTACAAAGGAATATGTGATGCCAGATAGATTTATGTATTATGGTTCTTTATAATAAAAGCTGATTTAACTCGAGTCATTTTCAATAGTCAAACGATTTCTATCAAGTGAACATTAAAATGTGATTGATGGTGGACTGATGCATGGATGGAACGCATATTCTGTATATACTCTATTGCCAGAAAGGTTGATACAGTTCAAATATGCACGACTGTTCTGCGTAATATTTCAATAAAAGAACGGACATTAATAGAGGAAATATATTTTGTTTTAAATGATTCATATGAACTTTAAAATAATGGTCAAACGCTGACCATTATCAAAGAATATATCAGGGAAGCACACATGCATTCTGGGTATGAAAATAGATTTGGAGTTTTTTTCTGGGGAAAGGGTGGGGATTCTAAAATGCTCCAAAATGTTTAAGGGGAGATAACAGCTTTTCCTCTTTGGGAAAATAGCTATAGGATTATTATTCCCCTAGTGATAAACAAAGATGTCCTAGGACCACCTTTCTGTGGAGAAAAAGCTGCTTTTTAGTTAGTTTTCCAAGTTGATGTGGTAGCAGGGAAAATGGACAGAGTTAGTTGTTTGACAGTTAGTTGTATAAAGAGAGAAAATTGTATTGGTATTAAATATTTATTTTTCTCAGTAGCCATCACTGACTATATACGAGATTTGTAGTAAACCTTTAAGCAACTATATGAGGATTGCCAGCCATATCTCAAAAGTGTAGCTGATGTGCGTGTTTAAAGCTGTAACCAATGACTCTTGCTTCTTTCCGAAAGAAAAATTTTTTTTTTTTCATATAATGGTCCAGAAAAGGAAAAAGTTTTTTTTTTTAGAAACAAATGGAGAAAACTCGGTACCTAGTTCTCGGCGCTTTCCTTGTCAGCACGGGATTTTCTATACCAGATCTTATACCACCATTTAGGTTTCAATAGTCCTGCCCTTTATTGTTCTGTAATAATCATTAGTTATTTTCTGTGTAAACTATCACTGTGTATTGTCCTAGTCACAGTCTGCTGAATGTCAGATTTCTGTTTGATGTCGATGATCTCAGCTCTTGAACATGATTAGTGCGAGTTTGATTCAACAGATGAACAGTGACCTGTTGAATGACGTGATTTATCGTTGAAGACAGGTATTCAGGTATATTTGTTTGTGGGTTTCTTGTTGATGACTGACGTTCTAGAACGTTTGCTGGTGCATTCGAGAGAAACAGAATGAATTCCTGGCGGAGATAATCTATTTTTAAGATCGAGTGGTTGGTGCGGTGTTTGTGTTAGACTTGGAAGAAACATCTATATCTACTTTTCTTGTGCTGTGCACCTTACTATTTCATCAGCATTCGTATGAGCTGTACTCTGAACTCGCTGTAATACTCGCTATTTCATTACCAGTTGTATGCTCTATACTCACTAAACATGCTGAACCCACAGTCATGAGTGGCATGGTATCGTTCTTAGGAGAAATGTGCTTCTCATATTCATCCGTGTTTCATTTTAATTCTTCATTTATACTGGTATGCAGTAAACAATATGCTCAACAGTCTAAACTATTACTGCTCGGATTTTTCATAGATCACTCGTGATTTGTTTTTTCGGTACCTGCTTTTGTAACTGGTTAGGAGGAACATTACTTTACTGGCTTGCCTCTAAACGTTGCATATAACAGACGTGACATATTACGGAAACCTTTCATTGTATCCAGCCAATCTGGTAATTGGTCACTGATGACAGTCCCATTAATAACCGGATTTGATAGATATTGAATCAAACGTTTGGACCCCGAATTTATGTGGCGTAGCATCTTGACTTGTGACCACATATTTCGTGCTTGCACACTTTCTCGCGGATAGTCTCTTTCAAATAAAATAGTTAGTACCATTCAAGACTTTGACATTCTTTAATTGTATTCTGTGTCACAATAGTTACGGAATGCCTCAAATATGGACCGCTTGTGTCTCTTTACCTCGGGGTAACGGTTGTTCAAATGATGTACCACTAACCTGTGCGGACTAGCCATGTACATGAAATCCACATCGAGCATCAGCTGACTGCAATTAAAATTTCGCACCACATCAATACAGTTTTCTCTGAAAGTTCCAACAACACCATATAGAATCCAATTTTTTCCTATTTTGAGCTTCGATATGTATTGTTTCGTATGCCAAAATCCTTAGCATATCAACGTTTTTTTTTTTTTTTTTGTAACTTGAGTGACTTTGTCAACTTTTCTGTACACGGAAATCATGGCGGATTTACCTGATGACATATCTTCAGAAAATGCCCTTGTCCCAATGTTTCACTTGTAGAGTCTCAAAAATGAATACTAGTTTATACTCCATCGTAGCTTATCCAACATCTTTAGGTCCCCAAAGGTTCCCAACTGTATTTGACAAAATTGTAATCCGTCGTTTTCGATGTCATTGTCATTTAGAACAGAAAATGGATTGTCCATCTGCACACCAAATCCATCAATTGAAGTCATGCATGACTACACAATTGTAAATCCATATAGAAGTCCAGATACAAGGAATCCTTTCAATAGTAGCGATACTAATAAATACATATAAGCTATCAAATTTGATTTCAGTCCCATAAGCATACGCGTTCTGCAGTACCATCCGCCATCTTAAAAGCAAAACAAAAATCCCAACAATAATAAATAGAATTGATTTCGTTGGGAAATATTATTTCATGATATTAGACGCAAATTTGAACAAATATATAACATATATGTACCAAATGATGTTCAATGATTTAGACACTTGCCTAATATTGTATATGGGATCTAATTAGTTACAGATTTATTGTTAAGATTCGGATTCTATGAAGTTTGAGTAATTTAGTGGTCGGTAAGACTGACGTATTTTTGCAGTTTTTAAATTAAGGATATCAGTCAATTTTATACAAACTTGGGAGGATTACGTTAAGAACAGTAGTTGCGGATTATTTTATATTGATATTCCAAATTTTGGATCTAAAGTTTACCATGACGTCAGCTATTCTTTAAAATATAGAAATGCGATTGCTAAATTGAGAGGATCCTCTCACAGACTAAAAGTTGAAGCTAGCAGATGGACGAGACCATAATAACCAATTTATGATAGACTTTGTTCTGTTGGAACCTTCTTGAAGATGAATATAATATTTGCCATTGTATAAAGATCTAAAAGCAAAACATATAGATAAATATTTCAAAGACCAAATATGTAGACGTTATGAACACCCAAAATACTAGAATATTGAATAATTTGGCCACGTGCATTTATAAATATTATAATCATAAAATAGCGCCATATATTCAGATATCTTTTAAATATGTTGGCATCATCATTGTTCCAACATGATTGTAAATTACATAACTGATTTTGTTTTCATATTACACCTTTAATAATGCAAATATTTGTTATCTTTCTTGTGTGAATTAGCCTGATTATTTCATGTGCCTTGCTTACATCTAAATGCAGATGTAATTTCGTTGTTTAATATATTTTCTTGGTATTTTGTACACGAAAGATAATACCGTGTTGCTTATTGTATCCACTTTTCAATTCAATTTATTGAAAAATTGATCGCGACTGTCCGTTTTTGCCACTAAAGTGAATAAAGACTCAGTCTGTCTATCTTCTTAGTTTTTTATCCCATCAGCTTTAAAAACTCCAGGCAATTATTCCATCTAAACAGTATTATTTTGTATTTGTTGGAGTGCTGTTACACACGACACACACACATCTCTCTCTCTCTCTCTCTCTCTCTCTCTCTCTCATGCAAACATGAACATGGTATTCACACATTTTCGGTTAAGAATGTTGTCTTAATACACAAGAATCGCAAAAGAGTTTTTAGAGTCTGTACTGAGTAGCACTGAATTCGACTAAACTAAGGTGGTATCATGGATGCTAGTATATACCGAGAACTTATTGATGAACTCACGGACAGCGATTAGTTAGATAAATAACTAATTAAATAAAAATGATCGTACACAGTTCTCATCGTAGACCAGTTATGGTCAGAGTTGTAAACTCACGACTACCAGTATACAGGATGACTTATGGAAATGGATTCGGCGATGTTGTTCGGGGTTTATTCGCGGGGATGGCACGTAAAGCAATACCAATCGCAAAACAATTATCAGTGAAGGCTATTGATGTTATTCGTGATAAAGCTACTAGCGCTGTTGGTAGCGCCGCCGGTAAAGCATTCCTGGCAATCAAGGACAGACTAGCACGACTGATACGCAGACCCCAAAAGGGTTCACCGCAGGTAAAATTACCAGCCACCGTAGACATGCCCGCAAATGTTAGTAAAGTAATAAATGAAGCCGCAAATCAAAAACTAGCAGCGTTCATAAATCCTAAACAAATAAATACAAGTTTGGTGGCGGGGAGTGGTCTTCGTTTTAGACGATAACTTCTATAATAAAATGTTTAAACTGGAATCCGACCCAGCATTCGACATGGACGAACCGGTCCTTAAAAATGAATCAGTGCGTGATTATCAGCATTATTCTTATGACGCACGAGAGCCAAATAAACGAGGACGAATTGAATTACAGGTTCAGGATACAAGTAGATATTTCCTGCCCGCTGAAGCATTTATTGAAGTAGAAGGAGAAATTATAAGAACAGATGATACAGTATACGGGGGTGCGGTTAAAATCGGTTTTGTCAATAACGGAATTATGGCCTTGTTTGATAGTGCTATCTACATGATTGATGGAAAAAATATCGAATCGATTCAGAAGGATGTCGATGTTGCTACAACAATAATTGGTCAAGCAAGATATTCTGATGATTATACAAGATCAGCTGGTCCATCAATGATGTTTGCCAAGGACACTTCTAATTATCCTAACAGTGATCAGTACAATATTAGACTACCAAGAAACTTAACAAACGCAGCTGACGCTGATGTGTGGCCGGTGGTTCATGGTACTAATGAAGAATTTAATTTAGGTTTCGCTGCACGTAGACAAATGTTGAAAGGTGATCGTAGAAATTTTTCATGTGCCATTCCGCTGTCTCACATCTTTGGATTTTGTAGAGATGTCAGAAAGGTAATTTTTGGAACAAAACATACGGTCGTGCTTGTTAGAAAAAATAACGATAATGATGCTTTATGGCGACCTCTAGGTGACCCTGGTAAGGTAAACATAACAAAACTATCGCTGTGGATGCCGGTAATGACTCCTGCAATTACTGAAGAGCAGCGACTGCTTTCTTTTATGGATCAAGGTGGTAAAAGGTTGCTATCATGGCTCACAACAACCTCAGATAGTATTCAAAATGCCAATAACGGCTTATTTACATGGCATATAGCATCACAGCAGGGGGTTTCCGCGCCGCGACATATTTTTATTGCTTTTCAGGATGCTGCACGAGTAGGTAATGAAACACGTTCGCATATGATATTTGATCAACTTGGTATCACTGACGTTTCTCTGAGAATAAACGGACATCAAGAACCGTCTGAGAACATACTGTTAAATTTTGATAATAATCATGTTGCACGTGTATATCAACGATTGGCGAAATATCTAGCGCGTGATCTAAATATCGATACTGGTTTGCAAATATCGCAATTGGATTTTATATCTCATTATCCAATCTATTACTTCTCGTTAGAGCATCTTGATTTAACCAGACAGTCTGTCGTTGATATACACTTTCGGGCTACCGTGAATAAAGACCTATCAGTAGCAGGAACTATAGCTAACTACAGAGCAATCGCGGTCATACTTTCCAATAAAGCAATGTTGCTTGAAGGTGCTGGTGGTCGAATGAGAGTCGTTGATGCACCAGTAGAAAATATGTAACAATTAGATCAATCTCGTATTAAATAAAATGTCATACAGTCATGTTAATGTCACTCTGACTCCTGGTCAGGCTAAGAAATTACAATCGAAACACGCGAGCACATGTGGGACAAAAATAACACTAAAACATGATCAAATCGCTAATGGCGGTCCAAACAAACTGTCATTAACTAAAACACAACTTAATCATTTCAATAAGACGAAGCAAGCAAAAACTGGGACTCAGCTTGATTTCTCTCCTGCAGCTGTCAAGAACATGGTTAAAACCGGCGGTATATTTCCTCTTCTCGCGGCAATACCAGCGTTGATAGCTGCTGCTGACCCAGCTGTTGCCAAAGCCGCCGCGCTAGGAGCTGTTGGAACAGCTGCTGGAATGGCACTAAAGAAAGCCACTGGGAAAGGATACAAAAAAAGGGACGAGGGCTAAGACTTCCAGGAACTCCACCATCATGGTACCCAAAACGGTTCTAACACCGATGTCAAATTTTGATTTGCTCGATGCTGTTAAACAATTAAATATAAAAAATGTCAGAAGCGTCTTTATGCAAGATCAGCTACCACGACAACCGAATAATCCAGAAACAGGAATTATTAATCTTGATAACAGTGATGGTCCAGGAACTCACTGGGTTACTTACGCGATCGATCCACGTGGAATTATCTATTTTGATTCGTATGGGTTAGCGCCGCCAGTTGAATTTCTCGAATACACAAAAAACATCCCTGCGAAAGTTTGGTACTCAACTCTACCAACACAAACACTGACCGATCCTCCGATATGTGGCCAACAAGTATTGAATGTCCTCGATGCGATATCAGCGTCGACCAAACCACCTCACAAAGTTGTGCACGAGTATACCACGGGTCGATTTGAACAGTTTCCTATCAAATAATGGTTGATATTTACGGAAGATCTCTTCTCAACAGAAAAGTGAAGCGTGCCGACGTGGATTTATCAAAATATGCGAACAAAGATGAAATCGATAATCTTCTAAGTCTGACCGGGATAGACCCAGATGAGGTTGTTATTTTTCAGGACCGACATGGAAAACTAAAAACCAGTGAAGTGATATCAAATGACATGAAATAATTCGTAGGGTTATTGGAGCTACTTCGGGTAACATCCCTGTGTTCACCGATAGCGGAAAAATCAGAGATTCGCTGATATCAATCGCGGCGTTGCGAGATGATATGCAGAAAGTTTCAGTAAAAAAGACCGGTGATATAATGACAGGTGAACTCAGCATGCACGACAACAAAATAACTGTGTTAAGAGATCCAACATCGTCGGAAGATGCCGCAAACAAACAATATGTTGACGCACTATTTACAACCGTCGGAGACATACTCAATATTCTTTTAAGAAATACCGGCGACACAATGACAGGTGAACTCAATCTCAACGGAAATAAATTAACCGTGTTAGCGGATCCAACATCCCCGAAAGATGCCGCAAATAAACAATATGTTGACACAGGCGCTAGCGCCATTGACGGTAAACTAACAACGTTGCGGGCCGAGTATGATGTTCATGTAAACGCGTTCACAAGACTTCGAAGAAACTTTCAAAAAACTAATGAAACCGCAGAGGAATTCTTTGGTACTCCGCACGCCGTTGACATAAAACTTTCTGATATCAGGACCAACATTGACACAATTAAACAAACACAGCAGGATATCGTAGCGGGGATTCCTGATATTGTCAACAAAACCAGTTTGATTAAAATACCGTCTGGAGTAACTGCCGGGCATATTACCAATATAGTATACACAGCATCATCTGGATTTTCAACGTGGTCTCGACAAAATAATACTATCAAATATACAGCAACAGTCACTGGAGTGTATAGACTGTCTGTGTTCAGTGCCGCTAAATTTGAAGTCTTCACAAAATATCCCTGGAGACATTCCACTGACAAGTATTCCGGGGTTGTGACTATCATATTAAATAGCGGAACCAAAGAAACATTTATACTGGAATCCGCCGACAAGAAATTAACCGCAACATCTTACTGGTGGTGTTTGGAATTTGTAGCTGAAACACCTCAATTGGATACTGCGTAAAATAATAAAATGGCATCAGATGCGCAACAATACAGATATGATCAAGTACGCGAATGGCAGTTAGAGTAAAAAAATACCATCAACGAATACACAGCAAAGGTAAAAAAATACAAGCGGCGTGTAACCATGTTAGACACAATAGTATATTCAGTGTCAGCGTTAGTTGCATCTACGGGTGTATTATTATCAGCGCTGACACAAGTGACAACTGATATCGCGGTCACAATTACAGTTTCAACATCAACGACAATTGCAGGAGTTGCTAATATTATCGCGAAAAAAATATCCTCGTGTGCGCTAACAAAATTGCACGAGTATGAAAAGTTAAACAGCGCGGCCACGAGCACCTACTCGAAATTGTCGGCGCTGATATCATCCAGTCTTGACGATACAACAATATCAGATTCCGAATTCGCCGAAATGGCAAAGATGTATGAAGACTACACTCAGAGTACAAAGTACTTCGATTTGAAACGACAGCAGATAAATGATGACGGAATTACTTCAACAGATAGTCGCAAATACAAGCCCAGCGCGAACATCTTTGTTAACAGTAACCTCAACTAAGCCAGAATTCAGTATTAATTTTCCAACTGCGATTCCAGTAAGCGAGATCGCGTTGGCACAATTACGAGTATATCACAGTTGGTCCAATATCAGATCAGCGTCGTTTGGTGGATTACCAGCAAATAATTCGTTTGTGTTTGCATATAAAAATAAACCCGATGGCACGCCAGACTGGAACGTCATTGGGTTACTAACCGGGTCTTATCAAATCTGAGAAATCAATGAGGCATTACAACGTCGAATAAAAAATATCACAACAAAGGAATCCAAAATAGCAATAACTGTTCATGAGCCAACGCTGTCTTCTGCCATTGAAATAAACACCCCAGACTACGCCGTAGATATATATCAGAGTTCGATCAGAACACTGTTAGGATGGCCTGAAATCGCTCCACCGGCACCACCAATACCACCAACGCCGATAAAGTCTGATTATACAACGAACACACAATCATATCATGAAATTACTCCAAATTACAAACAAGATTTAATTAACATAAAAACTACCATAACGGTGAATAAGACGTTCACATTTGTCGACAAAAACGATATGGGTTGGGCTTTGTATTATAAATTCCCTTCCGCCGGTATCAATTACATCAAACACAACTACAGAGGTTACGGCAGCATTTTCAAGAACATCTCTTTGATCCACAAAGTTCACGCGAAGAAATTATCAAACACGTTGAAAAGTTAAATCAGCTTGTATCCGATATGGAATATCTCAATCAGCGAGCAGTTCAGGAAATAATTGATGACAAGAGTAACAATAAGCAAAAATTTCTAGCTGCATATTCACTGACAGAAGCCACGCTGCCGAATTTTAAATTTCCCGGGTATAATGCAACCGAGTTAAGAAAATCTGTCAATGATCTAATCAATGAGTCCTTTGACGACATACTTGCACAACACAGGCGATCACTGCCCGTGCCAACTATCCTCAGACACAACAATGACCCCGAAGGGCAAGGCCGGCATGTATCCCCGGGTATCGTAAATATAACCGAAGTGGTCGCGGTCAATCTTGTGTGTGATGTCATTGATGGCAGGTACAGCACGGACACGACAGTATCAAATCAAGCCCAGCAAAGATTTATTCTTTATTCATTTACTCCGAAAGAACCACCTGGATATCTAATCGTGCAAGAGCCGATCAATCCGGTCTATCTACGATGTCATAATCCGTGGCTGACCAAAATAAGTTTCGCGCTGACAGACCAGCGTGGAAATCTTCTTAATCTTCGAGATGAAACACTACATATTAGTCTGCTAGTGAAATCCTAGGGATTTTTCAGTGAAAAATTAATTTTATTTTCTGCAACGCTGGCAAATTCACTGAAATTTATAGGGTAATTTACTAGTAAAAATCACAGAAATCGACCAATTTCTCAATTTTGATAGGGTATTTACTAGTAAAAATCATGCGAATTTAGTAAAAAACAAAAAAAAAATATATTTTTTTTACTGACAATTACTCAAGCAAGTATTATATAAATGTATCACTGTGTAAAATGTTTCATACATAATAAAGAACTTCTTGATAAAGCTGTCAGCGGGGGGAAAGTTACCCCGGAAAAATGTATACGGTAATGACGATTTTATATTAACTGATACGCAACTGGAAGTATTAAAAAAGATCATACTGTGATCGCACATTGCAGTATACATCAAATCCTCGAGTATATACGCGTATTTAGATCTTAGATTAGATTTATATGTACCACCACATAAATGTTTTCGTGTATGGCAAACAAGCGCTCGAGCAAGCAGTTAGGGCTGCATTTGCACAAGAAGAAATTAATGTTAAATTTTTTATTGACGAATACGGAGACGAAGACTTCTTGCTAACACAGCAACAGCTAGATAGTCTCAGATGCGAGCATATTATTTCAGTTGTATGCGACAGAGATCAAATTCTCAATTATGCAAACTCCTGCATTAAACCCCACCGACTCAGGAAAATACTATCTCCTTGATGAAATCAAGGCTGATGCAAGTAAAAAAATATACCATTTTTTTTACTTCCTTGATTTTTTCAAGGCAATTTCATTTCCAAGTACTTGACTTTGTCCTTGATTCATCAAGGTGAGATATTTACTTCGTTGATGCTTGATTTTGTCCTTGATTTCATCAAGGTGAGGTATTTACTTCCTTGATTTCGTCAGCGGACATACAATCCTTTAATCTCCATACACGAGTATTTATTATCTTTTTTATTTCATATTCTTGAGCTAATTTCAACCTAATCTTTTCAATTGCACGAGACAATGAAACAAATTCATTTATTTGTGCTTCTTCTACTGTAGCCAGCGATTTGTACAAATTGTTCTGAATTCTTTTTATAAATCGATACTGAGCAGGAATAATATAACGCCCTGCGCATTTAGCTTCATGTAGTGATTCGAAATCAGACATAATTGTTTCAGGATTTAGTGATATATTAAATCCACGCTCTTCTAATTTTTTAATAGCAACAATCACATCATTCATATTTTCGTAATTCATATATATAATATTATATATTTAAAAGAAAATAAAAATGGACCCACATCTCCTTGGGTTTCTAGCTTATCAAATGATATGCTGGCAGGTTCATATAGGGACAGCACAACATATAGTATTTACACTATTATACATATTTACACTATTATACATAATATTTACATGTACTTACATTTGTAAAGCTTCTAAAATACCACCGCATCTTAGCAAGCTTGCAGTAGGACAGCACAACATATAGTATTTATACTATTTACAGTAGGATATAGTATGGACAGCGCAACATATAGTATTTACACTATTTACAGTAGTAACTAAGGACAGCACAACATATAGTATTTACACTATTTACAGTAGTAACTAAGGACAGCACAGACAGATACGGGCTATATTCTACGCCCAACAAAGTTGCACCCGCTCCCCCAAAATCAATTGTGCGGAGTGGCAGATAACGCGGAAAGTTGTACAACTTTGTTGGGGTTCGAAACCCCGTACATAATTCGGACGCTATAGTATATAAACCGACTGATACTTGGAAGTTCAAAAATAGCTCACTCGGTTTTGCGTACTTGTTTTCTTAAATATAATCGCAGAAAAAATACAGATGAACCATAAAACCGAACAAATGTAATAAAATAAGGATTTTATCTGTGAAAAAAAATATTATTTATTCTACGCCCGCTCGTGCTGACAGTCCTGGATAAAATCAACGGGAAGTAATTGGAGATCGTGTTACCTGTACTCGTAAACGCGGAAGTGTTATAGACTGTGACGCAGTGTGTATATACCGCTCTGCCGCGCTGGATATCTCAAGCAGTGTTACGCAAGGGGAGGGAACTAGTTGCATGAGATATGCTTAACGGAGATATCTCCCATTTTACATTAAAAAACTTCAGGATTCCTAACAATAATGAAAAACAATCTTTTGTCCACGTGTTTTTGAGATGGCGGATTTGTATATTTTTTCTGCGACTTTTCGTACTGAGGGTTCACAAATATCAAAATATTTGCCAGCTGAGTTCATAGATGGAAATATTATTTCTTCATTCGTATCTAAGTTTATGGATACAACTCTCTTGGCGCCCTTATTACTACAGCCAGTATTACCAGAGATACAATTCTGGCTTTGTGTGACAACCCTCAGATTGGATAAACTATTGTCGGTTGTCACACCATTGATGTGATCGATCACAAGATCTCTTGGATCTTTCCAAAGAAACACTCGAACACAAACCTGAGATTATGATACTTCTTTTTTCCAGCAGTAAATCTAAGATAACCAGTATTACTAACACCACCAACTGGTTTTTTCAATCTACAGTGTCTGACTATTCCATTACGATTCGCTTCGTAATTCTTAATGATAGGATGTGAGACAAATTCTTGGCTCATTTATATAATAATACATTTGTCTAATTTATACTTTGTCTAAAAACTTTAGTTATATAATCACGCTCACATTTCAGCGCAACGTCGTTAATTTTTTCATTGTAATATCGCTTGAGTTCACGGTATCTCTTTCCTCCGCAACCTGCACATAACGGTGTTTTATTCCTGACCCCAACACCACATCGCAGGCATAGTATTGGTCCTAAACTCCCCCTTGGACGCTTTGGGAATGGGCCCCGCAGAATTCTTTTCTGCAGAATTTATTATAAGGAATTACGGATCCAACTTGAAGCCACTTGCATTTCTTCATTCTATATGTAATATTTTCTTATTTAAATGTTTGTCTTAAATATAATATGGAGGAGTTTGAAAGATTATCTGCCATTGGCACCGGGAAAGCTTCCAGATTCGATCTTGACAGACTAACCCCTGACTCGCGGAGACGAGCCCTGACGGATCTGTTTGATATTATCAGGAATGCCAAAAAAGAATTCCGCGACGACGGTGCATCTCACGTGTGGTCGTCATTTAAAATTATACCCAACATCGAAGGTGTCGTTGACAAAGTCAATGTCGCTGACTCTGTCAAGGACGCTACAATGAATGATGCACGAGCGAAAACAATTATCGATTATCTCTTTGATAATCAGAAATATTTTTTCAGAATAAAATTTATTGTGCAAGCTGATTCCGATACGTGGATTATTCGTGATAAACGTGATCCTGTTCTTGCTAGCGGAAAAACCATTCTGTTAAGTAAAGATTCCAAACCAGGAATGCTAACTGGGACAGATAAACCATATTACGCGAGAGCGTATCCTGTGACCGCAGTCATTTATGGAATCTATCTGATAAAAAAACCAAAAATTGATAAACTCACCCCGATGAGATTGTCAAGGCTGAATTGTGTAGCCGAGCGAGTAATGGAACATTTTAAAAATGCGATGCGCGGAAACGGTCTGACTGCGTTAAGACAGTCCAAGATAGCAGCGTGGGCCGAGCGAGTCAAGGATAGAGGAGCGTCAATAAACGATGTCGCCGAGCTAGGAAAAGCATTAAGATTTCCCATAACCGTAACAACGGTAACAGAGGAAGTATTAATAATCGAAATATAATCGATACGGAGCTCCAATAAATATCATTGATCATAACGCTCACGCTTGGACTAGCGCAGTTACGATATTTCCGCGGGATCGTGTTGTGAAATATTATCAGGGGAATATATTTGATTTTATTTATCAAATAAGTAAAAATGATCCCGTGTCTATGTGGCTGTTTAAAAGTTCCAAAGATGGCGAGAATGATCAATTTGTAAGATCTAACGGTGAATTATACCGGACGGAGTCTCTGCAGCAACAAATGAAAAAACTCGCAGAGAAATATGTAATCGAAGATTTTAAAAACACTGAGCAGTTATTAACTAATTGTTTTACAGTTCCGAGTGTTGCCGCTCACACCGCCAGAGAAAGAAATTTGTGGAGGCCAACCCGAAGTGAGTTTCTCTCGGATATACAATTGAGTTGTGTCGAGTATGGGCATGACGGGCTGTGGAATACCGAGTATGACCTACCGGGATATGATTTCCGTGGATATGATTGCGTATTATCCGGGAAGCTTTCTCGGGATGGGCGAGTGTAACGAATACTTTAAAAGATTTGGACATCCCACGAACTCGATGACACGAGTTGCTATAAACGGTCCTTTACCCGATTTTTCCCTGACAGGATTTGCTCGTGTGAAATCGTTTAAATTTGCTGAAAAACTTCATCCGTGCTGTTATGTTTGGTTTGGCAGACACTTTAGTGAAAAGCGTTGGGCGCCAATAGTGTTATTGCGATATATGCTTGACAGCCGAATACTGGTATCGTTGACGGTCAGTGAAGCAATCATATCATATCGACCGCAGACTTCAGTTTGGTTGCCAACACCGGAGCGTATCAGTTGATGAAGTCATTGAAGAGTATGCACGAGAGAGCCCAAATACTCCCATGAATGTCATTGTCGGTGAGGCTCCTAATATTCTTAAGATTAAACTCAGCAATAGTGAAAAAACAGCAAAAGATCTTGGAAGAAGAATAATCGGTAAAATTACTCAAGGTGGTGCATATGATCATAAACTACATCACTCACGATTGATTATCGATGACGCTGAATTAAATTTTATAATTGCTGATACCACTGCGAGAAATATATTTTGTAATCGGGAGGACGCGCTCTTGTCCGACGGGAAACAGTTAGGCACAATTGCAAGTTATATTAGCGGAGAATCACCTCAATACACACATTTAAGATCTTCGATGCTGGCCTATGTTTCTATAAACTTGCTTTCAATGATAAATTGATTTCCTGACACTGCAGTTAGAGTTGCAACGGATTCATTTTATATCAGTAAAAGATATTCAGAATCACTGGCTCGTTTTACAATCAACGATGAGTCATGGAGTTCGTGGAGACTAAAAAAGGAAATGTTACATGGATATTGTGAATCCGCTGATGTTGAAATTAAGGATGATTATTGTCAATCAGAATTATCAGAAATGTCGAACTCACCATCTGTGTATGATCCAATCACCAGACACAAAACGGTTTATTTGAGCGGACCGGGTGGGTCTGGTAAGACAACTCGAGCGATTGAATTATTTCGTGGAAAATCGAAGATTTTCGACTCAGATATGATCGTGCTAACACCTACACACAGACTAGCCAGGGAAATGAAACAAAGAGGAGTCAATTCTTGTACTTATCACAGCTTTTTCAAATACAGCGGCGGTGTATGGACTCCAGATCGAATGGGAACACAATATATTCCTGGGAAAATAATTTGGGATGAGATATGCACAGTGTCGTTAGATATATTAAAATTGTTCCTGGATTGGCTGCTAACAAAAAATACTGCAGTGATAATGTGCGGCGATCACGGTCAGCCACCACCTTTTGTTGGTCCATCTCCACATTTATGGTTAAAAGATTTTGTTGATTATTATGAAGAAGTGTCTGATGATCATAGAGCACTTGATGCAACGTTGAAGGAATTTAAAACATTAATGAGATTACAACCGAATAAAATTCAACGTGAAATCATGCGCGAAATGATTCCTGAAACTTCAATGAGCGACTTTTGGAAAACATGGAAACCAAACGATTTGATAGTGGCAAGTAGAAAGATAGTTAGAGACACACTTCAACAGCAGTTATTTCAGTTACAACAAGAAAAGTTTCCAACACTGCCAGTGCCATTGTGTTATAGACCAGCTGATACGCGGTTACAGAATATCGACATTGATATACCAGGACAGACCGAGAAACAGAGTTTAGTATTGAATGATATTGTGCTAGTTAACATTGATGCTGTCAAAGACGCACTAAAAATGAATAAATCCCCGTGGACGCTAGGATACGCAATGACAATTCATTCATCTCAGGGACTAACTATCAGTGATACAACTGTCTGGATCGTTGATGATCGAATCGAGTGGTCAAACTTGGTTTACTTGGCTGTGTTCAGAGTCAGAAGAATATCTCAACTGCGAAGAATTGTCTTGGATGAGTCAATGGCTGATAGCGATGAGAACAACAGTGACATAAGAAAAAAATTAGCCGGTTACAAACAGAGTGACAAAAACAAATAATCACGATTTCGACCTTGATGTTGAATTTATTAACGCGTTAAAACAACAGCAGAATAATCACTGTGCGAACTGTAATTGTATAATGTTATGGCAGTATTCGAGTAAACACCCAAGACAATTCACCGTAGACAGAAAAGATAACAATCTTGGTCATACACGACAAAATGTGAGGCTGACCTGTCTTGAATGTAATCGACGTAGAGGCGCCAGCGCCTTGGGTGCTAGTTTAGTGATCGGGGTGGTAATTGTGTGTCCTCGGGAATTACTTGTAATTGCTCACGTGTGAATCCACGTTGAGGAGCAGTCGAATCCAGCCTGTAGATTGCTGGTCTACCAGTGGATCTAGTTATGTTAGATATCTTGTGTGCAGTAATACTCCAGATAGGATCAGTCGCTCTTTTTTTACCACCTTCAAGTTCACCTTATTCATATAAATATCTCACAGTGACATCACCCAATATTGGCTGCGCTGAAATACCACGTCGTTGCACAGGTATATGTTTTTTAGTGACCGCGATGGCAGGTTTCATGTTGGTTGTTCGAGTTATTTCATTATTTAACGCAGCTATCACACTTGGTAATCTTGCCACCCATTCGCGTGATCTTTTATCTTGAATAAATTCATTCGCGTACTGATATCCAAATAACCGCTCAGCAAGTGTTCGATTAAATCGCTCAACAATTGCCTGATCACGGTGAATTGCAGTATGCCCTCGTCTGATGGTAACGTTATGTTGCTTCATCAACGACGATACTGCACCTTGAAATTCTTTGCCAGGATCAACTTGTAGCAGCTGTCGCCATCGCAGACCACCTTGTGGTCCAGGTCCTCGTTGATAGATTCGTTCAAACGCAGAAGCAACCTCAGATGCTGTTTTAGTCGCTAACGGCTCCGGATCTTTGTATCTACTTGCAACATCAACTACAGTTAACGCGTACTTGTATGTTCGACGACGAATGGTATCATGTGGCAGAAATAATATATCAGCCTGATGAACTTCATTTGGCACACTAACATCGAAATGTGCAAAGTGAATTTGTTTAGGCGGTGGTTGGTAAATTGGACATATTGCCTGTTTGGATAACCAATTCTTAGCAGTATCACGTGTAACCGCTGCTGCGTTGGCAAGCTTGCCGATTGCTGCGCTACCTCTCCAGTATCCTCTTGGGGAATAATAAATTGACTCCATTATAATTAATTACCAGTGCCTAATGCAAGCTTAGATTTCATTACAGATTTTATTAACCAACTTGCTAATCTTTCTTTGAAAGATTTCTCAGTGATGGCATTTAACGCGTGAATTATGGGATGAAATTCTGCCCTTTGTAATTCTTGCATCATCATCATGGTAGGTGGCATGGCAAACAGATCCAGTTTCGACTTGAAACATTAGCAAGAGTCTCGGTGAATCATTTTTCTCTCTGTTTCTTTTTAAATAATCAAATAGATCTAATTTTCTGACGGTTGTTCTTTTCTTATCTGTCTGGCTGCGTGTGTGCGAATTCCTCTGGAGGGGTGTCTTTCTACCGTGTCCTTACTGAGGCGTCAGGGAAGCAGAAATGCCTGGTATGATATCCGATGCCCCGATGGTAAGATTGGTTGTTCGCTTTGACCAATTGCAGTGAGACGTCGACGTATTTGAAAGTGTGTTGATGCTTAAAATATTTGCACTTGCGTTCTTTCAAGGTAAGTTGAAAACGTTCCACGATGCTGACTTTGGTTTCTGGATTCTCATTGATGAATAGAAATGAATGTCTCTTTTCTTTTCTTCTTTTTTGGAAAGTTTGGTTCAGAAATTCGGTGCCTTTGTGAGTTTGCGATCGAAGCGGGTAACGACTCTTTGTTTCAGCACAAGTTTGAGGGCTGCATTAACTCACTGCTCGATTTGGAAGTGAATGGCACGACCCAGGGAAATTTGGATAAGACGTCGATGACACAAAGCAAATATTTGTAGCCATGATTGTAGGTGGCCAAATGAGAGACATCGGATAAATCTGTTTGCCATTGATGATCGATGCCCTCCACTCGTGTGCTATTTCCGGATACTTTTCGTCGAATGGGTTTATGTAAGGTGTACGTGGCTTGTTCTTGTAATCATTGTTGCATCTGAGGTAAATGGACACTTTTCAGTCAAGTTTTGTCAGCACGACACAATTTCTGAACTCTTACGTATCCTGTAGGATGGGATGGATCGTAGTAAGTGCTGGCTAGCAAATTCTCCATCAGGACTCTCTCTGTTCAATAAGTCACCCACTGTTAACTGATGCCACTCTGGCTGGGGTGAGGTGGCAATTTGGGGTGAGGTGGTAATTTGGAAACGTCTTTACGTGTCCGACGTGCCACGGGAGTAGAAGTCGAGGGTGATGGCGGTAGTGGTAATGGGATGGCTTTTGTCTTGCTTCTTTTTCATGTCTGGTTTCCGTTCCTTCCTTTTCACTTCTGTCGAAGGAGGAGTGGACATTATCTTTTGAAACCAAGCTTTGCGTTCTTCTCGGTGAGGTGTGGGGGAAAGGGGTCAACAAGGATGCTGCAATCTTACTAGGGATTGGAGCCGTTGACGGTGTTTGAAAGACTTCTCTTGCTTCTTCTTCCTCGGGCATTCGTGGGGCTGCGTCTGTCTTGCTCACTGGGAGTATTTGTGGTGATGGACTTTTTATCAGGGTTTTGAAATCTTTCAGAGTCGGTAGAGCTGTTTTGTCTAAAGATTTTTGGTGAAAGAGTTGACGTCGTTGTAACATTTGACCGTGCCGTTGCAATGTTTACGTATCTGACAAATCGTTGCGATATATCAACGATTGCAATTCGTGTTGTAACTGAGACATCTCGGTCAAATGAGGATTGAGAGGTAAATGCAGGGGCTGTTGTTCTTGCAAACGATGAAATTCCATCCATCGTTTGTAAGGCACTAAAGTCAGTTTTCGTCCTTTCCACAGATTCCAAAAGGTTAGACCTGAAATCTATTTACCCCAAAGACCCCGTTTATCTTCTTGAGTCTTTTTTATTTTTGACCCGTCATTTGTGAAGCAGCGCCTCCCGTCATGAGTCCTGTAATCATTGTTCCCAATGTTCCTTTCAGCAAGTGTGCTAAAAATAGGTTCACAAATCCTCCGCGTTGTACCAACATCTTTTTCTTTTGACAGATTGGTATTTTCTTTTTGACGATTTGGTTAAGAACGTGTCAATACTTGGCTAAGCTTTATTTTTAATACTTGTACAAAGATATCGTTCCTTTCAAGACATTCAGGCAACATTCGCACACGGTATCAACGTTGTCTTTCAAGGCTGTTTCAATGAGTTGTTTTCGCATGGGTGGAGCGGCTTTGGACATGACGGACAACACGTCCCAATGTTTGGCTAAACGATGAGGCAGCCCTTTCCTTTCTTTTCTATGGGGGTAGAAGAGGGGTTGTTTCTGGGGGTGACATCTTTGTTGTTCCGGAGTACACACAAAATAAACTGATGCCGATGACTTGGCACACGTCCTTTGATCTTATTTTTTTGAAGAGGTATTTTTGGAGGAGTTCGTGAGGTTTGTAACCAGTCTGTTCGACGACCTCTTCTTCCATAACGCCAAAAATTCCTCCCCTTTGGTTACTCCTCTTTTTCTTTGGACGATTGGATCTTTTCTTGGGTTTGACGTCGATGCTTGGCTACGCGTTTTGTCGGATGAAGGGTCAAACGATGAGACTGTCCTTTTGATTTTCCTTTTCCTTTTTGGACAGAGAACGACAATAGTGGTGGTTTTCACTTCTTGTAGGTGACATCCTTTTACGATCAGAAGCATAAAAACCCAGATACCCACTGTTTGTCCCAGGTCTTTTTTTTATAGTAGTGGGGTGCCTCGGCACTGATGGTCGGTCCGGCGTATCATCTTCATGGCAAGCATTACTCGAAGTTGAGGGGTTCGCAACGGACTGAATCGGGACAGTTCTCCCTTGGATAAATCCAGTAAACTCTGTAACATACCCGGAGTTCCTAAATGTTTGGCTAACACGTGCACTTGCCATTTATCTCTAGGACTTTTAAACAAGACCACGTAATGACCATTGAGATTGATGGTGCGATGCGCTTTACTTTGCTGAAACAAAATTTGGGTAATGCAAATGACACTGGCATTACAATGATGAACTTTCCGTGTAAACCACAGTTTAATTTCTTCCTCGTCTTCTCCTAACATGTCGTCGAAGATGACCAGATGGGCTTGACTGTAGTCAGACACGATCCCGTCGTCTTCGCGAGTAATGCCTTCCAGAAACATAATGGAATCTCCTTGACTTTCTCGCAGGTTGCTCTACGCTGATTGCCACTCTTTTTACCTTTTTACCTTTTTCACTGGACGTTTGAATTTATTAACACAAATCTTTGGCATAGTCAGCCACTTCTTTTGTCCAAGCCTCGAAACCAAAAATTTTCCAGTCACGTACATATTGCCCGTGAGGGTGAAAGTCACAAGACATACACACATCTTGGTAAACATCCTCAATGACTAAAATATAACAAATCTTTTTTTCCCTGAGAGGTAGAGAAGTATCGAGATGAAAGTGCAAGGCTTTTAACAGAATAAGTCTATCGTGTACATTTAAAGGTACCATCCTGATGTTTTTGTGGTAAGAGCCCACAAGGAATCAGCTGGTAAACGAAATATCAGAAAGGAAGTCACTAAGACACACCACACGACGACCCAAATTCAATGGACACAGTTCTCGTAAAAAGTGTTGGTCTGAATAGTGTCACTGACTTCCTTCCACGGAATCTATTGTATCACTAATGATAAAGGTCGTGGCATGGTAGCAAGTTTTTATACCTCTTTTTGTCAGGGGAAATAAATGTACTTTCTGCACGGAGTTGATCGTACTCCAGTGGCGAATCTAAATAGTTTAGTCACTAACTTGCACACCACACACCGTACAGAAGCTTCCTCTTCAACCAAGATTAGACTGTGTAATAGATTTTTGTAACCCTCTAACTCTTCCTCTGGAATTCGTTGCAATCTACCTTGTAGTAAAACGAATCAGTAGCAAACCATTCCTTCTGGTCATTGCGAAATTGATCAATGTCTGACCACTGGAACGCTTTCATCAGAACCAGTCCTCTTATATCATTCAGGTATCAATGATTCAAATATCGGTGACGTAACGGATGCAATTGTTCTTTGCGTTTCACTTGTATTTTGACGAATTCTTGGTAAATACGTTCTCTCAACTCCACAGGCAAACAACGAATATTCTCTTGTAAAGTATCCATGATCATTTCAGTCAGTATTTATGCCCACGTTGATGGGTCACTTCTAATTGTCCTTATTATATTTTAAAACTTCTCCTGGAGCGAAAGTGATGGACGTAGTGAGTAATTTCTGACCACTGCCATTCCGGGAACGGAAACGAAAATGTCAATAAAATCTAATGTAAATGGTCTAAAGCGGAATATTCGAAAGAACGCAGACTTGATCCAGAGAAATCTGACGAGTTTGTTGACTTTTATCACTTCCCTCTTTTGAATTTTTCGACACAAACGTTCTGCAGTTACCAACTGAGCTTTTGCTCTGGCAAGTTCCTGCTAAACTTCCTTGTAGATCTTCTCTTGTAATTCATTTGGTAATCCTTGAACATTACTTTTCAAATGGGGTTTAAATACTTGTCTCGGTGTTGTCCAGCGTTTGACTTCTAGCCAAGCTGGTTTCTTACATGACATGGTATGCCACTTCAATTACTGAGGTCCCGCTAAAGGTAGATAGTGACAGTGCGGAGGCAATCGAGCATGATCCAGGTAAACCGAATCGTGAAGTGACAAACCGCAAATGAAACACTTGACTTAATCACCTTCGCCCAGGTAGACAAATCATTCTCTGGCTAGTTCTTCGAGGGTAGATCCTCCCAGATATTTGGGCCACTTTCCTTGGCACGTTAGGGATTGACTTTCAAAGTTGTAGTATCTAAACATGCGCAAAGGCAACGAATATTATTCTTTCACAGGCTCATTTCGATGAATAGGTGGTAATACATTAAATAGTTTGCTCAGGCATGGATGACATCCGTGGCGTGGTAGCTGCACGGTAGGATGAAGTTGATATAAACCAGAAAAGAGTCCACGATAACGAGTGGCATCGCTTTAGCATCCGTAATGTTGGGCACGCACAGTATCACTTTCCACGGTAGGTGTTGTAGTAGTAGTCACAGAGTACGGCATCCCTGCAATCGCAAGGCACAGCATCGCACTCAAATTGTGAAGGATTGAACTTGAATTGTGTCTGTTTGAAAGAATTCAGCTTTCTCGCTTGGCAAATGTAGTTACAATTAACTATCGCTCTTGGGAGTTTTCCCTTTTTATATGACGGCCAATATCAGCGTGTCCGTACGGTAAAGTGAAGTGGTTCGGAAGTCGCACTTGCTTTTGGTACACGAGTTGGTATAGTTTTTCCAATGGCCGACTGACAATTTTGGTGTGTGGGTAAATTTAAAATCTTGTGTGGTTCGTAGATGGTCACTTTAAAATGTTGATCCTCTCCAGATTGCATGGCGTCTTTCAACAGCCAAAGTTCACCTCTTGACTGATGCGATAATTTAGAGTCAATCCTTTCAATTTACGTCCAGGTTCCTAAACAGTCTCCTTCGATGTCACAGTGACAGTGACCAAGGCGATCAATGTAGATGCAACTGTCCGTATCAAAATACAGCACACGATCTCCTAACTGGTGTAAGGCTTCGTACAATTTTAAACGAGCATGGGCTGTCACGTAGGCTACAATGACGACATTTCCAAATTCGTCGGCCTGTACAAACTCAAGTTCTTATTCGTAATTGACCAGGATCAAGCCTTCACGAAGGTCGTCTACGTGTTTCATGTATTTGGTTTTTTCGTGAATCATCTGGAAATAGCGGGAAGATTCTGTCAAATACTCCGTCTTGGGTAAACACGGACGTTGTGCCTTTATCCCGCAAAAACAATTTAACATGACTTTGGAAAACGATCGCCTTGCGTCGGTTTTTGTCGATGTGATCTAAAGTGATGCCTTGCTGCTCAAAGTATTTCTCTTTGAATTTCTTTTGGTCTTCGGAAGTTTGGTCCCAGGAAGGATAGCCGCCGGCTTCTTGTTTCAGTTTCGGAAAGGCATCCACGTAGTCCGCGAAAATGCCTTTCTGAGTCTCGTTGCCCTTGTGGTACTGTTCTGTCTTGGGAAAGTGGTAAATTTTGTACACTTCTAGCAACTGGTATTCCAGGTCCAGAGCTTTAAACTATTCCGTGCTGACCCACGTTACCGTCAATGCGCATTCTTTCTGAGTGTGATGACAAGATTCATTTTGGTTGCACGTTTTGGCACAAATACGGCACTAGGGAAACATCCGATTTCCTTGGCAATGGTAAGTTAAAACGGGATGGTACAAGACATTACATATAATCAATCCTTCATATTGTCGAATATTTTCCACGTCGTTGTGTTCCGTTAGCAATTGTGGGTGCAATGCGGAAAGGTGACAGTATTTGCACACTTAAGGATACAGCGAACACACGTCCAAGTACATGATTTCCTGTATTTTCTCCTCGTCAGTGTGGTACAGCAAACACGTGGCATTCGTTACAATCGTCCGTCTTCCATACAAACTGTTCCGCGGGTTCAGAGGGTCCACCAACTTGTAAGTTTCCCTGATGTGCTTAAATTCGGGATCGGTTTTCAAACGGTGATTGTACTCGTGTTCCCACATTTCCATGACTTGGTATCCTTGCTGTTCTAACTAAATCAAGGCAATGCACTCGTTTTTTTTCTCCTTCGTCAAGACAGGGTTTAGAGGCTAAACATCCATCGCATTTCGATCTGCATTGCTTGTGTTACTCTCGATTATTATAGCCACAGTCACATTTCTCACAGTAATATCTGTATCCCAGGAATGCAGTGATACTGGTAATGGCATTGAAATGTTCATCATGATGATAGACGTGAATGTATTTTCCGTCTTTGAAATATTTGCATCGAAACAACAGAGCTACACGCACTTCTTGAGGGTGCACTTTCAACGTGTAGAATGGAGCCAAGACGTATTGCAATTTTTGCATTTCAGGAATGACACAAGGGGTGTCGTTGGATATCCCATCCTGCTGAAACAGGAATTCTGCTTCATTTCGTTGTTTGGCTCGGTCCGATCGTTGAATAATTTTCCAGGCTCTTTTCTATTCTGCCGTGTCGTTCTTATCGGCATATCTTCGTCCCGGCTAAACACATCTTGTCTTGGGTGATGTTAATTTGTACGAGGGTACGCTTGATGCTGCGAAGGTTGTCCACTAATAACACTTTTTTTGCTTTGTCCGGTCCCTTTGGGAAGAGAAACGTGGGTCATGTCATTGGATTACTGCACGTGTTGAATCTTATCGATGACTTTGGAAGGTGTCAATTCAGCTGGGCTGTTAAACTCTATACAAACAGGGATCTTCAAACTGTCGTGATAAATGGAAAGTCTCAAGCTATCGTTGTCTTGGCTCGACATTTTCGTTTCAGTGTGGTTAACAAAAAATCTCACACATCATTGATGAACCCCTCTGTTTTTTCCAGCGGTACGTCGGACTTGAAATCTTTAAATTTCACCGTGTACGTGTAGGCCGTACTTCTAAATTTCTAGAGGAGCGTTTATCCGTCTCTCGAATGTGGTAATACTTTTCGGAGTATACTGGCAGTGGACTTTCTTAAGTCATCTTCAAAATCGCTAGCGTGGATTTTATTCAGGACTTCAGCTACTGGTCGAGGCGATAGGTCACGTTTCTGCCTCATACTTTCTTCTCCTTCCTTCACTAAATTGTGCGATCGTTTCATCTTGATTGCAAAATGTCAAATAACTACATTTTAAACGCCTATATAAATGTCAGGTCAGTGTCTTTTCTATATAAAGGGTCAGTATCTTCCCTCAGAGTATTCATTTTATTTTCAATCCTACCAGAACGATGGAAGAGTCAACACAGATCGAACTTCTGATCAGAGCTTTGCGAGGCGTCATACGAATATTTTCCTCAAAAAAAGTCGACGGACTCCTCCTCTTCTTTTGAGATAAAAGTCGAGACACATCATATATCTGTCAGAAGAAAGGACACTGTGCTACGGAGTGTCCACGACGTCAAAGCAAGACAGGCGCCAAAGGGACAAAGGTCAAGATAAATGTTATCATTGTCAAGAGAAAGGCCATTGGTCTTCAGACTGTCTTAAGAAACAACAGGAGCAGGAAGAAGAGAGGGGTTCCGAACATGAAGAAGAGATATCCTCCGAAAAGGAAGACCGCAGAACCGTCCAAAAAGAGAAGAAGAGAAGACGAAAAGAAAGTGAGGAAGAAGAGGAGGAGAAGGAAAAACCTGTGACAGTAAAGAAATTTCTTAAAGAGGAGAGAGTGAAAAGAAAAGAAGAAGCTAATGAACTTTTTAAAGTGATGGGTTAAAAAAATTTGATTGTAACGTCACGAGAATAGACCAGATAGAAAAACGTAAGTGTCTAGTGGTTTTGATTTTTATAATAAGGACCTACACACACGGAATCACACACGTACATCATGGGAAAAAAGGGATTTGAGTATTATTTGCTTTTGGCAAACGCTGAGTAGTGTCTTTTCAAGAAAAGTGTGTGGCCCTGAAAAGAACCGTTGGGTGTTTGTATTTTCTGCTTTTTTGTTTTAAAACAAAACTACTCAGGAACGGGAGGTAATGCACTATAACTGCCTTCTCCTTTGCCACGGCCAAGGCCTATTTCTTGACCTGCTTCGTTTGATGATTTGGTAGAAATCACTAGTGTTGGTATCTTTGGCGTAGTGGGAGTGTTAACGGGATGGGTGTGTTTGGCTCGGGAAGGCCTTTATCTCTTGGGTCGTATTAAATAAGTCTGATACATTTGTTTCAGATTCCTTAACTCCGCCAAAATGTCTAAGAGTGCAGTTACTGTTCGACTTATACTGTCCTCCTTCTCTCATAGACCTTGTTTCTTCTCTGCTTCTTCTTCTTCCTGTCGTTTTCTTCTCACCTCTTCTTCTTCTCGCTGTTGCTGTTGAATGAGAAGGGTTTATTCTGCTTCTTTCTGCTGATGCAAAAATTTCTCTAATTCTTCTTTCTTCCTCTGTAAAAAATTCTCGACGTACAGTAAGGAAGGAGGAAGCGGCGAAGGTACTGGTACCGGAACAAATTCTTGTGAAGAGAGAAAATCCGCTAAATCCCAATTAAAATCGTTCTCTTCTGGAAGCAGTACTGTGGTTGTTTTTTGTTAGCCGCTCCTTTGCCATCACTCCTCGTCTCCACGGCCGGTGCCTCCCATTTGATCATCTTCGTATTTTCCGTCATGTTCTAACAATGTCACGTCGATTCAATGCGCACAGAAGCCAGCGCAACTATATAGGGAAAGTGACGTCACAGACAGCTCTCTTCTGATTGGAAGACAGACTCCGCACTGTGACTGAAATTTGTAACGCGTGTTAAGATTGGTGAAAGAAGTCAATCCGTTTCGATCTGCTCCACCACTATAAATAACCGCGGTTTACCCCACTCCATTCAACTGTTCTCTTCACAAGATGTAGATTTACGTAGAATCGTTTACCCTCCTATCGTCGATGCTGTTCAACCCGGACTATCCCATGTATGTCAGATCATCATGGGCTATTACCAAGGTCACAGAGACGGCTCTTTGGAAACGAAAAATCCACGTGGAGAGGCAAGGCTGTCTGAAGCGAGTCTTAATGTACCGTCCATATGTCAGACGAAGTTTGAGGAAGAGAAGACGGCCCGTGCGATGCACTCTGTGTTAACTGAATGGTGTTAACAAACACAAAACCAAAAGCCCTTTCCAGGGCCAAATATATGTCTGAAAAAGATGCCTATTTTCTCTTGCCTAAATTTTTTTTGTCTATTGTATAATTGTTTGTATGTATGTATGTATGTATGTATGTATGTATGTATCAATGTATGAACGAAGTTTGAGGAAGGGAAGACGACCCGTGCGATGCACTCTTTGTTAACTGAATGGTGTTAACAAACACAAAACCAAAGGCCCTTTTCAGGGCCAATCATATGTCTGAAAAAGATGCTTATTTTCTCTTGCCGAAATTTTTTTTTGTCTATTGTATAATTGTATGTATGTATGTATGTATGGTTGTATGTATGTATGTATGTATGCATATCGACATGTAAAGAAAAATAAAAAGATTCCAAAACCCACAAACAATCAAATCAAACACAAATTAAATCAAATATATGTAACACTCCCCCCCCCCCGCATAAAGAAAAAGAAAGATTTATATGATAAAGTTTTCTTTTTACAACAGGTTAAAGAAAAACATAAGAATAACTCTTATGCATTACAAACAGTGTACATGAAATAATGCATTGTTATACACGTTTATGTGCGTCTGCTATTAAATTATATTTTCCCTTGATGTGCCTGATGTCAAGATTATATTCATGTAACAACAAACTCCACCTTACAAGTCTTTGATTTGTATTTTTCATCTTGCCGATGAAAGTAAATGTGTTGTGGTCACTAAACACAAGAATCGACAAAGGAGCTGAATTAGGGTCAACTTCAAAATGTTGTAATGCCAATATTAAAGCCAAACATTCCTTCTCGATTGTTGAATAATTTCTTTGGTGCTTATTTAATTTCGTATAAAAATAGCACACTGGATGATCAATACCATTTTCATTTTTTTGAATCAAAACTGCTCCAACCCCAACATCACTTGCATCAACAGACAATTTAAAAGATTGGCTGAAATTTGGAGCTGTAAGAACTGGCGTGCTTTTAAGTATGGCTTTCAACTTGTCAAAAACCTCCTGACATTTTTCTGTCCAAAGGAACTTGTTTTTCTTACTCAGTATATTTGCCAGTGGTTCAGCAATTATATAAAAATTGGAACAAAACTTTCTACAGTTTCCGGCCATACCCAAATCGCATCAGTTGCTTTTTATTAACAGGCACAGGGAAATCAGATACTCCTATAAAAAGTTGTTTACTTGACCCTCAATCAAGGCCAGGAACTATGTCAAAAATAAAAACAAGTGTTTCTATTATTAGGAATCTAAGTTGAAACTCGGATCAAACTGAATTTTCTGGAAAATATCAAATTCGTAGCAAACAATATTTCATTATATTGACATGTAAAGAAAGCAAAAATATTCCAAAACCCACAAACAATCAAATCAAACACAAATTAAATCAAATATAAATTAAATCAAATATATGTAACAGTATGTATTTATGTATGTCCAATTTACTTGTCGCTAGACAAAAACTATGTTCACTTTCCCTTGTCTCTATACAGTTCCAATCCCTTGTCGCTATGTTCCATATTCCCTTGTCGCTGTACAATCCCACCCATGTTAAATTTCCCATGTCAAATTCCCCTTGTCACCATATGGCAACTCACTATTTAAACAGTAAAGTCTCATTGTCGCTATATCGTCCCCATTCACTACTCCTGTATGCCCCAGGTCATAATTGGGGGGGGGGGGGCATCACTGTAAAACACACACACACACACACACACTTCTGAAATGTATTGACATTTGGGAAGTTGATCTCACACGCCAGTTCTCAGATATGTTGGTCTCGTAATTTGGGAGTTTGTTTTAAATTTATGCAAACCAACCCCATCCCACCCTAGCTCCATCTCCAGTGGATGTATCAAAATTCTAAAACCAATATTCCCATCTACTGACGACTTCCAATCATATCCCAATCTTTGAAGTGTCTCTTTTCAGGCGTGTAAGAGTTGAGTGATATAACAAACATACGTACGCAAGCGCAATAGGGCGGAATTATGAAGTACCCGCCTTTGTTCCTAACTGCGCTAGGATAAGAATAAAAGAAACGTTTTTCAAAATCAGAAACAACAACAAAAACAGATCCTTCATTTAACCCTTCCTCTACATATTACATTACATTTCCACAGGTAAAACTCATAACCTCAAAAAAGAAAAACATTTTACCACATGAACCCCACCGTATTGTAAGTTAATCTCTTGTAAAATCTAGTCAAAATACTTCACACACGTAACCTAATACTTAACACCGATATCTGATGCCACTGATCTTACGCACCGTATGTACTCGCTTATTAGACGGATCCAAATGCAAAGTTTATCGAATCAGATCTGGGTCTATGCAATTTGTTAGGATAAATCAAGAGAACAAACAATATTGACCCTTATCCATAGGCGCATTATGCGACGGGAGATTAAGGTTTATGTTGTTTTCAGTTAGACCCGATTTATAAACGATTATATACAGAGACTGTCCAAACTTGGCAATTGATTATAATGTTTTCAAGGAGTGAAGTCATTTTAAATGTCCTACTATATCTAGTAGCTATCAGTTACATAGAACTTTGACCTTTGTCCAAAAGATAGGTGTCTATGTGAGAGTGACGACAACCTTGTACGTATTTATTTTGGTTTATGACTCAGGAATATCTATTTGAGTTTGATGTGTCCTTGAATACGTAATATAGTCACGACAGCTTTATAAGTATTTATATTGGTTTATGAATCAGGAATATCTATTTGAGCTTGATTTCTCCCCCGAAGACATATTGTAGTCTGGGGATTAACAGTTGCTTACTGACAAATATTTCTGGAAAAAATTGCATTTAATATATATGGAAGATTTGTTTATGTATCTTCTAGTCTTGTTGTGTTTGTTGAGTAAAATCGGTGTGACATTTTATATATACCGACAATCCGACATAAGAATATATGCCATAACATACTGCTCTCATTCTCATTACATATCTATTGTCTCCGTTTGATCTTCCATATTTCCATGGACGAATAAATATCACAATAAATAACATGGCGTTTTATAAATCTTTGCATTTTCTTCCAATTCATCCTGAAAAAAAGCAATTTTTGGACTGCTGGAAAATCCATGCTGCGATCTATTTATAATAACGCGTTTTGTTTTCCCCATGTCCCAGCTTATCCTACGAAAGAGAGATTTCAACTTTTTCGACAATAAGATATAATACATGGTTTTACAGGCATCAAAACTTATATTTATGACCAACTGTTGAATCCGAGCACACATACATAATCGTAAGCTAAATCTTGAATACATAGTATGTATGTATGTATGTATGTATGTATGTATGCATGCATGCATGCATGCATGCATGTATGCATGTATGTATGTATGTATGTATGTGTGTGTATGTATGTATGTATGTATGTATGTATGTATGTATGTATGTATGTATGTATGTAGCAATTTATACATCTCTTTTGCTATATCAATAGAAGGAAACCGACATATGCATATTTATGCCATAGAAAAACAAGGGAACCAATTATTCAGTGATATAATTTATAGAAAACTGTCCACCTAACTTGGTTTGAAATTTAATATGCCCAGTGTGTGACCCAGAATAATGAACTAGCAGTTGATGAAGAATTAATGATCGAAATGCAAAAAAGCCTGAATTATTTTATAAATAAAAAGATTTGGTCATGAACGAATCTTAGATATATGTAACATTAATGATCTCATCTTTACTTATCACAAATCAAAAAATTAATCCAAGAATAGTAGTAATCCTTTCCAAACATAAATTGGGGTTCCTTTCTTCTCTTTCAGCAACTCTGTGATTTATTTTCCTTCTTAATCATGGAAGTCGTCCTCAAGCTATTAATGATAACATTGATTGCAAGAACACTAGCAGAAATATGCCCGTTCATCGAAGACAGCATTAGGGAGCTACATAAGCATAAATTGGATTGTAGAAATGGCACCACCTACAACTGCCGTGTATACCGGGAACAGCCTATCCATTTTTGTCATTTCATTCTCGTTTGTCCACCAGGTAGTAACTGCATTAATTTCATCTTCTTCTTTTTCTCTTCCATATCATCTGTTTCCTTATTGTCTCCTTCCACGTTTCCCTACTCAGTCTTAGATAAATAGATTCATTAAATTAAATTTGTCAGTATTTGTAGTAAACTCCTTATTCAGACAGAGCATTTACATGTCTGATATTTGTCCTCAGGCTTCTTTGTCACCCTAGATCACGCTGAACCGTCACCAACATTGAAGTGCGTTCCGTGTCCAGATGACAGATTTGATCCGGAAGAAAGTCGCAGCAACAAGAAAAGTGAATGCCATTTCATCAGACAGACGTGCGATAAATCTGAGCACAAAATACGCTGGAAGCAATGATATGATACAACAGACGACATGTGTTACTGCGACTATAAAGCTGGTTATGAAATGGACGCAGACTCGTATGGTACGATTCCTTAAAAAAAGCATCAAGATATGTGATGGAGTTACACGTTGCGAGTGTAGACAGATTTTGCGCAGCAATGCATTCTCTGAAAAACCTATGTGTTTCTTACCTGGTTAGTATTTTATAATTATACATTACGAATGTATGACTTTCATCTCCTATATCAGCGGTGCATAACCCGTGGCCCCCGGGCCGGATCCGACCCGCGAACGTGTTCTGTCCGGCCCTCAAGGCAAATTAAAAAACAACACATACATCTGGCCCGTGAATAGTAATTATATTTAAGAAATTAGTGTTTGCGGCCATCCTCAGGGTTTAATCTAGTGTTCGAACCGTCATTTAAGATGACCAGATTTTTGATCTTTCTTTTTATCTCCCCATAATTCACTGTGTGCGTTGAAGTCGCCACATATCATTAGATTGTTGTTGTTGTTATTAGTGATTGCCTTTAGTGAGATTAGGTTGGTAGGGCAGAAGGTACCCCCTGGGTCGTATGCATTTATTATTTGAATGTTTGTGGTTCCTATATTTATCATTACTGACATTATTTCGATGCTATTATTGATGTTTAGGTTAGGGGGTACTTCCATTATTTCATAGTAGATTAGTGTATCTATCAAAAAATTGCTAGTCCACCCCCTTTCTGCCCCTTGGGTCTGTTTTTAAAGAATCCCTGGGTATAGCCTTGTAGTTTGGGCAGACGTTTGTGTTCTGGTGTTATGAGGGTTTCCTGTGGGCAGATTACGTCTGGTTTGTTCTGCAGTTCTGATAGGTTTTTAAAGATTCCTCTGCAGTTCCATTGCCAGATGGGTCTACTGATAATGTACGTACGCATAGGAAACGGGGGTGGGGGTGAAATCTCGATAATAATTTGTCTAATACGTAACCCGTTCGATTGGGTTCAGTCGGCATTTGAACTTTAGTGGACACTAGACAAACTTTTTAAAGTTACGCAGCTTATTTCTTTGATGCTGCCAGACATTCTACGTCGGTGGTCTATCTGTTTTATTAAACACGTTAATATTATTAATCTTTGATCGTTTCTGCGTGGATTAAATATTGGCCGTTCGTTAGAATTGGGGGGGGGGGGGGGCGCGTCAGGCGTACATACGCAGGTGGGGGGTAAAGAAGTACGCATGTGTACAGGGAGGGGGCAGGGGTCAAGTTTTGCCAGTTTTTTGCGTACGTACTAAATTGGATGTCCCCTTAGCATGAAATTGTTCGTATGTAAGAGTACTTTAAAATGATGCTTTTCTCGTGCTAACAAAACAAGCGTTTCTATAGCAACACGAAATGACGCAGATCTAACATTGTTTGAAATCCCCATTTTGACATCTGCTTTAACTGAAATGGATCAGACTGAGGCTGGAAGATCGTTCTTCATATTAGCCATGCAAGTATGTATATATAAGTCTTGGTATAAAGCAGTGTGAGTACGGAGTTAAACTTAGTTATTGGAATTCATGCGGTTGAAGGGACAGCTAAAGCAGCTAAGCTGTTCCTGAGTCACCAGTTTCTGAATGCAAGATTCCATATAATCAAGACCGATAAAAAGGGGGGGGGGCAACCGGGGTTATATCCCCGGGGCTCGGGCCCATAAGGGGGCCCGGGTCGAAGAACACCTTTTACTTTTATAAAAGAAATGTTTTGTTTGGACATGTACTAAGAGAGGCCTGGGTGTTTCTTACCCTAGGGCCAGTGATCGCTCTCTACGGCCCTGCATATAGTGACTTCAGATATTACATGAATTGGCGCGTTTATACTTGGCAAAATATGTGCAATGAAAACTAAAAACAAACTTAGGAAAATCAAATCCATCACTGGAGAGTGACATCAATCATAAAAAACAAATCGCAAAGATGAAGCACTATTCTTGCGATCCATTTAATAAATTCAGATTAGGAGTATATTAAGAAGCGTTATATCTCGAATGTATTTTAACATAAATCAATATTTCTATCGTAGACGAGACATGCACAGAACCGTGTCTGCCAGGTTACACCGGGCCATACTTAAGCTTCGAATGCGTGTAAGTTACGTTATATATGTTCATAAATCGGACTCTCGTTTGGGTCGGCTACCGCGGTGTGTCCTTGGTACTAAGCAGTGGCGTCGCTAGGGGGGTGCGGGGGGTGCGGACCGCACCGGGTGACACCATCTCAGAAGGGTGAAACCAAAATGAAAAATTGCAAATTTTACAGAGCACACACTGCTCGGTCTAGTCGGATTTCATAAGCGGATAACCGATCATAGTTAAATACATGACTAGCAGGCACAGCAGTGGCGTCGCTAGGGGGATGCGGCGGGTGCGGACTGCACCGGGTGACACCATCAGATGGGGTGACACCAAAATGACATTACTAAGGATTCTGTATGGTCTGTTACGGAAGGAGGACCATGGGGATGACACCATGAGCTACCGCACTGGGTGACACCAACCCGAGTGACGCCACTGGTACTAAGTAACTTGCTTGTGTTAACATACTGTAAAACACCAAAGAAATTGTCGCTTGGGTATGTAATTGTCGCATTGGAGTTTAATGATTGATCAAGAGGAATATACCACCGAAAACAACTCGTTACCAAACTGAGTATATTTCCTTGCATTACTAAACTATTCGCGCGTAATACAAATCAAACTTGCAAATAGTTAACGCGAGAGGGTTATTGGTGTAAATTATTTGTGTTACCAGTTAATAAACAGCTATAATGTTGTACCCTGAATATTTAAGAAAATTAGATTGACACTAAAATAATAAAATATTAGGATTTACTGTAACAACTACTTGGAATAAGGTTTGCTGCATTTTCCTTGAATTTGTGTCTGTAATTAAATACTATTGCAGGACTCAGGAAAAAAAAATTCTCAAGCACTCGTCTCTGGGACGAGTGAGTTGCAAGAGTTAATCGTCGCTGTTCGCATTATAGTCAGCCTAGTACACATATCCACTACACTGCATACGCTTTTGATAAAGAACTACAGGTACATAATGAAAGTTTGATACTAAAATGGTTCAAATCCATGAAAATAGTATGTTATAAAATATAATGACAATTTATTAAATTTTAGTTTATGCACAACTTGATGATCTTGAATTATTTTAGGTACATATTGCCAGTTTTGCAATGGGGTTTGTCTGATAATGATCATTAAAGGATGAATTGATGGTGTGGTAAGATGATGTAATGTCAAATTATAAGGCTTAGTCAGTGGCTGACACTTGGGCAGGGATGTTGTACATGTACCTTGAAACTGAGAGGCAGACGGGGAATTATGCAAGAAACTATTTTTAGCCTCTTCCTTGCTTTCTTCATGGGGCTTGTTGAAGGATCACGGGGGGGGGGGGGCATGAGCAGAACTATTCCTATTGGTTGGCATTGGCAGCAGATTTCAAAGAGCCAAATTATATAATTTTACGTAACATTGCATGATCATATAGAGTACCCTGTGATAAGTCACTTCTCTGGTTTTTCAAAGGTACAGACAATGAATGTAGAGTTTGACTTCTCTGGCTTTTCAAAGGTACAGACAATGCATTTAAAGTCTCTGCATCAAACTTTTCTTTTCTTATACTAACAGCGTAAAGGTCATGCCCGTTAAATACATTCCTTTTACAGTTTTAAACCGGAAAAAAGAATATTTCTTCATGCTGGGATCACCCTAGCTCTATTCCACAAATCTGGGATCAACCCAGAATACACTCTTATGCTGGGATCAGCCGAGCATAGATTTAGTTCAGATGGGATCAGTCCAGAATACATTATTAGCATGCTAGGTTCGTAAGTTTCCTTTTGAATCCGTTATCAGTATCCCTCATATTAATGACTTAGATATGGGAGATGTAAATGCTTTCAGATTTATTCTCGAAGTACTATTCTGCACTTATGTTGGCCAGTGACGAGCACATAGTAAAGTTTCACTCGGCCTAGCAATTTGTACCCGGTCAGGACGAGTGGACGAGTGCCTTTCCTGAGCACTGTTACTTTATTACCATCCACCTTTTTGAACACTTGAAAGTCCACGTTCACACTTTGGTCATTACACAATGTATATTGGCCATATGACTCCAAATGAGCACAACAAAAACTACACAATGTAGTTATTTAAACTATTAGTAAAACCTGTATTACATTGTGGTAATTGATAGTTGGTGTAACTATTTAATAAACTAACATTAGAACAAAAGCACTTTTATCTTTTTCTTGTCTCGATACTAAATGTTATTTAAAATTGACCACTTCTCAAGCATGTAAAAATCTACTTTTAAACAACGCTTAGAAATGTAAAGGTGAGCACATGCACAAGGTCCCGACACCCCAGTTATTGTATTCAAACATTAGCGATCACTGTTCTTACAGGTAAGCAACACACAATTTTACATGTACATGTTCAAGGGGCCATTTCAGAAGTATATATATATATATATATATATATATATATATATATATATATATATATATATATTTTTGTCAACTTTTTCGTCAAATTTTAGAAGCTAATAAATATACATTTTTGTTCTTGTGTTAGCTGAATAACTATTTTTGCCTATTAGTAATTACCTGAATGTAATCAATGCACTACTAACATTATAATTAGTTACAATGCATAGTTTCTGTTGTGCTTGTTTGAAGGCATACGTCCAAAATACATGGATATACTATAATGTACTCAGCGTGAACATCAACCTAAGAGCTGACACCTTAATCAGATGTCTGTATTACGGATAGATTTCTGGCTTTATCGGCTGAAATCAGTTCCTGTCTTTGTATGAAATCAGATGGAAAAGTATCAACAAGAACATAAATGGTCTTAACAGACTCAGCTAGGTTGTAATAAACGGTTCTGCAAACCCACAAGATATGCCCGCAATGCCAATATCAACGCCAACGCCAAAGACCACGCTAACATTTCCTTTTACAATTTCTCCAGGTAAGCAAAAATCATTAATATATTGGAAATTTAATTGTCATGCCAGCGTTTAAAAGAGAGATGATACATTTAAAGTCTTTCAGGAATATTGATAATCACAACTTCTTGATTTTATAGTAAACTGGAGAGGAATAAAGAACACAGAAAGTAGTTGTTGTTGTTTTTGTAGGGTTTAACGCCATTTTTCAGCACATGATAGGCTATATATGGCGGCCAGTATTAATGGTGGAGGAAGAACCCGGGAAAACCCCGGGAAGAACCACCGACCCACGAGAAGCTACTGGCAAGCTTTCTCACATACCCATATTGGTCGAATCCTAGACTCGAACCCACGCAGACAGAGGTGAGATGGCAGTGATCCGTAACGGAGAGCGCTTTAGACCACTCGGCCACTAGGGGCCCCCCGAACACAAGTAAATGTACATAAAAAATAACATGCTTTTTCATCATCATATCTCCGTGTGAGTGATTTAATGAATATATTAGTATTTATTGTGTACAAACCTCGGAATATGCTAATACTTTGTAAATGATTGAATGAATCTAGTAGTATTTGATAGTGTACAAACCTCCGAATATGCTAAAACTATGTGAACGATTGAATGGATATAGTAGTATTTGATAGTATGCAAACCTCTGAATATGCTAATACTATGTGAACGATTGAACGGATATAGTAGTATTTGATAGTGTACAAACCTCTGAATATGCTAATACTATGTGAACGATTGAACGGATATAGCAGTATTTGATAGTGTGCAAACCTCTGAATATGCTAATACTATGTGAACGATCGAACGGATATAGTAGTATTTGATAGTGTACAAACCTCCGAATATGCTAATACTATGTGAACGATTGAATGGATATAGTAGTATTTGATATTGTACAACTGAGAATCGATTTAGCTACATCGTCTCAATCATTATTTACAGGTAATGTACAAACCACATCCAAATCTGCCAGAGAAACAACCAGAAATACGACTGAAAACAGCAACTCGAATCGTGATAGTGGTTCTAGGTACGTTGTATGTTGTGCCCGTGTTTAAGTAAATGATACAGAACTGAATGTTGGCATGTGTGTGTGTGTGTGTGTGTGTGCTGGGGTATGTGCGGGCGTCCATGATACTACCCACCCCGCTTTAGCTAAAGACCAGTTTTTAAAACCGGCCTTAAAAACTTTAGAGTAAATGTTACAAAAGTAACAAAATAGGTATTATTACTGATAGCAAAGACAGTACACGATTTAAAGAGACCCTGCCTAGTGTGTACACAGTGACAGAAATAGAAATGACAGGTACGAGAATATCGATTAGAGTTACCTTAAGAAGGCCAGTCAATGTTTCAGTTCCTTTAACAAAACTTAAAATATACGAGAATATACTAGAATCAAATAAAAGCAATATGAATAAATATTTGATTTGTTTTACAGGTTGCTCAGCTCTGGCGGTTATCATAATGAAAGCAGTCTTTCTGAGGAGGAAATGCTATTGGGCATCACGTCAAGGTGAGTTGCCAATGTTTTCCTCTCTTTACTACTTTTCCGCAGGTTCTGTTAATGACGGACCTGCAAAGCATGTGTTTCTTTCTCTAAATGGACATAACGTAGCCATTAATATTTTTTCTGAGCATGTTTGGATATATGCGTATCAACAAGTAAATGGCTTCAAAGGAGAAATAGTGGACGGAAGGATGAAAAAAATTTGAAGTGTCAGTGATGGTAGAGCGTGTTATCACTGATGTGGGTACTCATAAAAAGACAAACGGTTATAGACGATGTATCGACATACATACAGACAGACATACAAAGATATGGACAGAAGGAGCGACTCATACGTATCGTCTATGTACACAGCGGCCATAATATCCATGGTGGGGAGGAGTTATGTTTGCTTGTTCGCTGATGATAAAGTTTGTATCTCAAACATCGTTTGTATTTATGTCGGGGTATACAGCTCTTACCTAAACCGTATTTTTCATTCTTATAGACTTTTAAACCAGTGTTTACTTGCATTTCAGATAAAGAAAAGGGCGAAGCCCCACATCCTCTGGAAAAATTAAAACGTAAATCACAACCCATGATCAATGCGGAAACTGACATCACAAACAACGTAGACGAGTTAAAGCTCGACATGCGTTCGTGAAATTGATTCATGATCATCCAAATCTTAACAGTAGGTGTGCATGTCGGCATTACTACACGAGTCATCGTGCCGAGGAAATGGGAGCTAAACACCTTCATAAGGATATACAGTCACAGTGAACCTGGGACCAAAATCAGCCGCTGTCATAAATAAGATTTATATTGAAATTGTAGAGTGAAAAATAAAGCATGAATTACAACATAGTTGTTGCATGGTATATTAATACTAGTATCACACACACACACACACACACACACACATATATATACGTAGTGAATGGGGTCACCCTACGTACAATGGGAATTAGCATTAAAAAACACCCTGGGTCACTCTACGTACAATGGAAATTTAACATGGCGAAAAATCGTGGGTCACTCTACGTACAAGGGGAATTTAACATGGCAATAAATCGTGGGTCACTCTACGTACAAGGGGAATTTAACATGGGGGAATAGAGTTTGGGCTTGTCTAGGGACAAGGGGAATTGAATATGGGATTTTTTTTTAAAAATTTTTTTTAAATTTAAATTTAAATTTAAAAAAGGGGTAGGCAATTGAAAAGTCATTCTCTTTTCGAGAAATATGCGTGGCCCTGAAAAGGGCCTTTGGGTTTATGTTAATGTATTCATTAACATAAAGGGCACCGCATTGGTCTTCTTCTTGTCAATCTATGCGACAGTGATTCAACATGACGGAAACTCAGAAAACGATCCATTGGGGTGCACCAACAGGGGAGACCGCCCAAGGGAACCCGGACTTACTTTCAGAAGAGGTGAATTGGAATTTTGTGGATTTTCTCTCCTCGCAAGAATTTGTTCCGGAACCTTCGTTACCTTCTTCATTACCGCAAGTGGAGAATTTTAGACAGAGACAGAAAGAAGAATTGGAGAAATTTATAGAACGACAAAAAGAAGCGGAACAAGCTTTTCTCCTACAGCAGCAAGAAGAAGAGAGTAGTTAAGTGGGATACCCTAGCGACAATGGGAATTAGCATTACAGAGACCCCTGGGACAATCTGGCGACAATGGAAAATTAACATGGAGAAAAATCGTGGGACAATCTGGCGACAAGGGAAATTAACATGGAGAAAAATCGTGGGACTGTTGAGCGACAAGGGAAATTGAACATGGGATTTTTTTTTTTTTTAAAAAAAAAATAAAATTTTTTTTAAAAAAAGGGGTAGGCAATTGAAAGTCATTCTCTTTTCGAGAAATATGGCTGGCCCTGAAAAGGGCCTTTGGTTTATGTTAATATTAATATTAACATAGATGACATCTGTCACATCTTCTTCTTCTTCTTAAACTCCTTCTAACTGCAGGTCCATACACAAGTACCCTCTTGAGACATCCTTGTCTTTCTATGTAAACTCTTCTCATCCATAGACTAGTAAGTAGTGAAGGGGGGCACTTTACGGTCAATGGGAATTAGCATTAAAAACACCCCTGGGCAAGATTACCGTCAAGGGAAATTTAACATGGAGAAAAATCGTGGGTCAGATTACCGTCAAGGGAAATTAACATGGAGAAAGAAAAAATCGTGGGGCAGTTTAGCGTCAAAGGAAATTAAACAGGGTGGGCCTTTATAGCGTCAAGGGCTTTCACTAAAGTGGGCCTTTATAGCGTCAAGGGAAATTGAACATGGGATTTTTTTTTATATTTTTTTTTAAAAAAAAATTAAAAAATTAAAAAAAGGGGTAGGCAATGGAAAGGCTATCTCTTTTCGAGAAATATGGCTGGCCCTGAAAAGGGCTTTTGGGTTTTTTCTTCTTCTTTTAACTTGTTAACTTTTTCCACCATCCTCTTATTTTGTCCATCATTCCTTTCTTCTTCTTTTCTTTTTCCGGCAGCCAGTCCGGGTGGCCCATGGCCCGGAACTTCTCTTGGATTTTCATCCAGTTTGTGTTCAGTTTTTCCAATTCATCCTTTTTTTTCTATTTTCTTCTTCTTTTCTTTCCTTTGACCACTTTTCTTTTATTATCTTGACTTGTTCTCTCATCACTTTCCTCATCATCTCCTCTGCTTTCATCATTTGGTTTAAACCCCATTTCACATAGGACCACTCTGTCCACTCCAAAATATCTTTTAAAAAACACCTCACTTCAATAGCATAATCAAGGGCCTCTTTCAGTTTACCTACTTTCACATAGTCAAGTTTTATGAAGCCTCTTAACTTTTTAACTTCCTCTTCAATCATGTCCACAATCAGATCCCTGGCAAGTTTTAGACTCGTCACTTGACTTTTGACAAAGTCCTTAGTAACTTCATGTATCCACTCCTTCTCTAGCCTTTCCACCACATAGGCTGCATCTGTCGTCCAGTACCAACTATCCTTTAGCTCATTAAATAGTTCAATACTCATTTTCTTGGGTTCTTCCGTAGAATGGTTCCAACGACGAACGTGGTGGGTTCTTATACTGAAAGCGCGGACGTGATGGAAAACATCCCCCTAAAAACATAAAATTGATCTTACCTAGATCATAACCAAAAACAACAACGCGCGGACGTGAAGGAAAACATCCCCCTACTTTCTCATTTCATATAATACAACTCTAACTATACTCTTCACATACGCTAAGAAACCCATAATCTACTATTCACACAAACATACCTGAGCTCTTACAAACACAAACACACAAACACATACCCTCACATTTTTTTTAAAAAGAGTTAGTGTTTATATTCACACTACTCTACCTACACATTGGCAAATTAATAGTTATTTCTTTTCTAGAGTATTGGGTAGCCCTGAAAAGGGCTGTTTTTTTGAACTCCAGATGCAACTATCTAATGATTGCACCTTCCTGGCCTGGCGCCGTACACGCATCTTCTTCCCCAGTCTCCTTTCACCTTTCTTCTGGGGAGCGAAGAGGGAGGATGATTCGCTTCAGCACCCCAATCCTCTGTCTCGGGAATATTGAACGACATCATCTCTTCTCTTTTCTTTTCCTCCTCTTCCCTCTGTCTTCTCTCCTCCTCTTCCTTCTTTATTCTTTCTTCTTCTATTATAGCCTCCGCAGCCAGTTCATTTACCAGGCGCCTGACATATTCCAGATGTATCTGGAGTTCAAGAAGTTTGCTTATTCTGTTACTATTCATTCTTGTGTTGATCAATCAACAAGGGTAGCTAGACTGCCGAGCGAGTTTCAATTTATACTGAAAGCGCGGACGTGATGGAAAACATCCCCTTAAAACATAAAATTGATCTTACCTAGATCATAACCGAAGAAACAACAACAACGCGCGGACCTAAAAGAAACACTCACTCACTTTTTTATGCTACCCATCACTATTTTTAATTTTTTTATAAATCACTTCAATAGACTATCCACATACGCAAAGCAATCCAATCTAACCCCCAAATATACACCTCAAACACCCAAGAAAAACATCATTTTAATCTACTATCCACACCAACTTACGTGAGCTCTTACAAACACAAACACACAAACTCACAAACACATACCCTCACATTTTTTTAAAAAGAGTTAGTGTTTATTTTCACACTACTCTACCTACACACATTGACAAATCAATCGTTATTTCTTTTCTAGAGTATTGGGTAGCCCTGAAAAGGGCTGTTTTTTTGTTTGCTATAGCATTCTTTTTTAGTTTCTAAGAATGCGATGTCCTCTGAGGATAGACTTTCTGGCGATAGGTCTGCTTCTTCGGAAAGAGAAGAAGAACTCTTTGGTGTCGATACGGCAATCGACAAAGCCTCTGTCAGGTTCAGGTTGCTGCTGATGTTGTTGTTGTTGTTGCTGCTGTTGCTGCTGTCTCTGAAGTCTGTACTTCTCTGTCCATTCTTCTTTTTCCCGGTTCATTTCTTCTCTGAAGAGCTCTTCTATTAGGTCTTCAGTGATTTTTAGCATTCTCACATTCTCTATTTCTTCTGGCTTCGGTATCAGACTGTGTCTGACCCTATGCAAATTCACGTAGGCTTCGTTGAGCTTGGCTAGTTTGGAACACATCTTCTTAGGAGGATGAGTCGACAATGGATGGTTAGACTTGAAACAACCCTGGTTCTTAAAGTCAAAGCGCGGACGTGAAGGAAAACATCCCCCACACGTTCATGAGAGGGATAGTAAGAAATGAAAGAACATCAATCCAACATTCTTATAGCTAAACAAAAGACAAAGGCATTTTTTTCTAAACACAACATTTTTTATTCAAAAATCACTTAACACTAAACAACAACATTTCTAACATTTTTTAACAATAATCCAACACTATAACATCAAACAATCTTTTTCAAATCACAAACATATTTTTTCTTCAAATACTAACTACTTTGAACAGGGCTGACAACGTTGTGAATGAAATTGTGATTTCCACTGTTGGAAATCATTAGGCCATTGATGGACACTACGTTTCCTAGCTTGAGACAAAAGATAAGCATAATGGTCACAAAACCATCGATCTACTTTCACATCATTTCTAGCAGAAGAACGAGGATCAAAATGAGTCACTAAATGTTCTAAGGAATAGCCCAGGCTGCGATGATGCAGAAAATACACACAGTACTTTCCACACACCAAAGAATCTGTGCCTTGTAATTTCACGTTATTGAATCGGGTGGTTTGAGCATTTCTTCTCATAAAGTCGATGATATCGTCTTCCAAAGGGGGCAATCCGTACGAATCGAAATATTCCACACATCCTTCTTGAGGAAAGTAGACGGCTACCCAGTGGGTTCCTGGGAGATGACTGTCGTCCGTGTTGATCACGTAAGCTTGATGGTCTTTAGGTTTGCGATGAGGGAGTTCATCTTTAGCACAGACGACAGGATTCCAAGAAGCCGTATACGAACTGTGGTTCAAAAGGTAATAAAGTTCCCTGGTATCCATTGTTTTGTGTTTTTTTCTTCTTCTTCACAGGTAATAATAAGTCGTCAATTCGATCCTGACTTTTTGCTTGAAAATGTCTGACGAATAAACGGTTATTCGTTCTGTTTCCTCACTCTGATTCAGGAGAGCTTCGATACGATGGATCTCTCGAGTGGTTAATGGTGGACAAGAATGTTCACGCAAGTCTTTATACCACTGATGCAACACGTCTTTGTTTGAGATGAGACTCCAAGCTTCGTCCAGATACTCGTCCAATTTTTCTTCTTGGCTCAACATCAGGCATTTATCGTGTTGAATTTGACTGGGATCATCGTTTTGACATCCATAGCAATTTTTCTTGATCAATTCCGTCATTTTTTCGACCAAGTGTTTGGCAAAACAGGAGACTAAATGGGCTTCTTGTTCTGGCCATCTCGACTTCATCATGATCACTTCTTCTTTTTCCACGGTCTCCTCACATTCCATCTCCAAAGTTTCTCCACTAGGTAAAGAGGGACAACAGTCTTCCATGGTTTCTAGTAATCTAGGATAACTTCTCTCAAACTGTTGATTTCTATGGTATTATCGAATTCTGCATACAGGATGACGTTCACTGTCTCTTTCAGTGGTTCTGCAAACTGAAGTTACACACGAATCTGGCCTGATTTTATAGGGTGGAAATGTCCTTCGTCGCTGCCTTGGTCAGGAGTGAAATCGAAAGCCCACAAAGCATAGCCTCCTGCGTAATCCTCGTACGTAATGCCGTGACTGGTGTTGGTTCCTAACTGGCCGGTGGCTTCGTACAGGGACAAGTACGATCTCAAGTAATTGTTCTTGGTAAAGTCAGGTTCGAAAGGTCGGGTACACAAGGTTTTGCCATCGCGACTGACTTCGATTTTCTTTACGTTAAAGTGTTGAAAGTTGAAAGGATTTTGAGCGAAGGCTCCGTTGAAGGCTGAATTCGAGACCATACCAAGGATCAAACGATTGGGTACCTGTCCTTGGAACAGATGATCTTCGATCATGGAATGATGTCCAACGGGAATGGTGAACGTTTTCACTTCCACGCGTCGTATGGGATACTTGGCGGTCGTTCTGCTCAACGTTTGACTGATGTCGTTACCTACTTTGGGTAGCACTTCCACGCGTCGTACGTAGAGTTTGGCCTCTTCGATTTTGCTTTTAGGAGCCTTAGCATCCTCAGCCAACAAATGGAAAGCGGTACTGCTACGATTCAGTCTCAAGCGGACATTGACTCCGTTCAGCAAATATTTCTCTTGCAACCACATGTCCAAATGCAAACGATCCATCAGTTCTAAACTCTTCTTATCTAAGATTTTGAGTTCTCTTTGCTCAAAGCCGTTATTGGTTCCATCTACAAGGTCGAACTTGCCCGCTTCGTCAGGTTCCCACAGCACACAAGCATTGAGATGGGTATCCTTGGCATCTATTCCGTACGTCAAGAGATTTTCCAGGTAGGCACGGTAAGGGTAAGTATCCATGCTGCTGCTGACCAGTTTGTTATTCAAGTACAAGTCCACTCCACTAAACAAGGAATGCATGAAATTGTTGACGGGAGCTATATTCTCAGTGTCTTGTACTGCATCATCATCCTTATCTAGAACTTTGACTTTCAAGTACAAGTAACTGCTATTCAGATCGATGTAATCTTCGGGCTGTCCTTTGATTTCAAACTCGATGGGAGCTGAGGCTGTCAATGAGGAGACGGGATGAAATTCCACCCATTGAGATTCTTGCATCGTCATCATGGTGGTGGGCATGGCAAACAGATCCAGTTCCGTCTTGGAACAAGCGCAAGACTCTCGGTGCATCATTTTTCTCTGTGTCTCAATAATCGAAAACGTCTAAGTCTCGAACGGTTCTTCTTTTCTTAGCCTTTCTCGCTTGAAGTCTGGTGAAAGGGTGTTTTCTTCGTCGTCTCTTTCTGCCTTGTCCTTGCTGAATGCCTGACTCGGTAGCGTGCAGAGCATTTATAGGTGTGTCTCGTCGGCCCAAAATGTCTTTGCCCGTTTGCAGCAAGACATTTTTGCCTGCCCTCATGAAGGCTTCTTTAGGGTTTTGTTTGTCGATGATGACATTTTGGAGAAATTCTTTGCCTTGCGTCAGTGCCGCATCTTTCAAGAAGTGCAATCCGCGTGTCACCATCGGTTTCAAGACTGGGACCACCGAACGAAAGGCCGATTTTAACATGTCTCCTAAGCCGTGTCCTCGCTGTCGTGCAACCCCTTGGTACACTGGATACATGACTTACTTACGAGTCGTGAGAAAACCGTTTTCGAAAATGGAGTTTCACCGTGACTTTTCCTTTGGTGAATGGAATATTTTGTCCTAAATCTCCTTTTATAGTAATGTTGACCGTGTCCAAATACGACTTGCTGACAGGTAAATAGTGAGGATGGACAAATTCGCGGTGGACGTGGTAAGTGTTTCCACCTTCCTCGTCAGCGTTTGCGGCAGAAACCACTTTGAAAGGAATGACACGCAGTAACGGCACAGAGGTGTGTCCCACCACGTTATACTCCACCACATCGGAGTACACGAACATCAAATTCAGTCCTTGGTTCAGTTCTACCGGGGTACGAAAATACTTGGCAAAAGTCTCGTTGTCAGAAATGACTGGTAATTCGGGTTTTTGTTCTACTTTCTTCCTCAGCTCCATGTCACCGCCCAACATGTCAAACAATTCAGGACAAAATAAGAAAGACATGATTTTGGGCCCCTCAGGAAATTTTATCAGGAAGCGACGAGCTGTTTGGTGGTACTCCAGGGTGACACTTTTTTTGACACTTTCCAAAGCTTTCAGAAACACACCATTAAACCTGGTGGCTATGCTGCTGACCAAATGTTGACCACTAAAATAATAGCCTGGGGGAATGAACAAGTGATAGGTGGTCCACTTTGGATTTTGTGTGCTACGGGTTTTCTTGTCATATTTGCTATGGGTATCCATCCACTGTTGCACTTGCTCGTCATGAACTTCCACATCAAATTTATTTTGATTGGGAAGGACATTGAGGACTTGGGTCGGGTGAATCATTTCTACCAAAGCCACTTCCCAATGGGCTTCGTGATCTAAGGGGATGGCTTGAGGTAATTTGGCCGTGTAACAGCACAACGTGTTGTTGGGAAACACTAAATGGAACTGTCACTGGGTAAAGTTAAGTAAAATTGGTTTTCGTGACTCATAATTCCAGAGTTCTATGGCTGTCCGAGGGGATATTACTGGACGTCAGAGGCGTGTCTCCGCCCAAAATGGGGTTCTGATTGTGGTTGGACTGGTGACTGACACTGGCACTGGACACAAGGTTCCCGGGGTTCCCGTTCGAGGAGAATTTCAGGGAGGGATTGGGAAGCAGGTAACCGATGCAACTGCTCAATAAAATGGTCCACAATTGTTTGTCTCCTTGTTGCAAACTCAAATTGGCGATGGCTGCCCCGATGACACAATACACCACAAAGATTTGGCAGAAAAAGACGATTTGCGTTTTAGGCACACGTTCTCCACACCACACCCACAAGGGTTGTTTTTGTAAATCTTGCACAGAAGAACTAGGGGAAGAAGGAGTGGTCGACGTAGCTGCGTCTGATGTGTGAAAGGGCATGATGGTCACTTCTTCTTTTTATAGTCGATGACTTGCGAAGCGTCTATCCAAGAATCAAAACTGGGTGGATATCCTTTCCAACGTACTTTGACTTCTTTGACACGTCGTTTGCCCACTTTACGGGTTCTGCGTTCGAGAATGCTTTCGATGTCGTACACGTCGTCTTCTTTTTTGGTGACACGTTGTAACTCGGGCAAATAAAACGTTCCTTTGAGCACTTCTCCGTTCATGTCTTCCAATTTATAGACGGCAGGATGACGGCCATGCACTCGTCCAGTGACGCGAAACAGTTCGGTCGTCCAGTTAGGTAAGTAACCTTTGTCAAAAGTGCGTTTGGTTTTGCCAATGCGCACCCAATCTCCTACGGCCAGCTCTCCACTTTTCTTGGGGACAGCCCTCGTCGGGGACGTACCGAACAGGCGCTCAAACACCAGCACTTCGTTGTCGGGAGTCACGTCTTGCGGGGCACGTCTGATGCTTCGATGGTAAGATTGGTTGTACGCTTGCACCAGGTGCGGTAAGATGTCGATGTACTTCAGAGTGTGGTGATGCGTAAAATATTTCCACATGCGTTCTTTCAAAGTACGTTGAAAACGTTCCACGATGCTGGCTTTGGTTTCGGGATTCTCGGTGGTAAAAAAATGAATGTCACGTTTCTTTAATTCTTTTTGGAAAGCTTGGTTCAGAAATTCGGTGCCTTTGTCAATTTGCCATCGAAGAGGGTGACGACCGCTTTGTTTCAACACCCGTTGTAAGGCTCGCACTAACTCGCTGCTCGATTTGGAAGTCAAGGGCACGACCCAGGCAAATTTGGAAAAGACGCCGATGACACAAAACAAATATTTGTAGCCACGATTGTAGCTGGCCAAATGAGAGACATCGGCTAAATCGGCTTGCCATTGATGATCGATGCCTTCCAGTCGGGTGCGACTTCTGGCAAACTTGAGTCGAATGGGTTTGTGTAAAGTGTAGGTAGCTTGTTCTTGTAACCATCGTTGCACTTGAGGTAAACGGAGACTTTTCAGTCGAGTTTTGGCAGCACGATACAATTTTTGAACTCCTGCGTAACCTGCAGGATGCGAGGGATCGTAGTAAATGCTGGCTAAGACTTTTTCCATTTTTTTTTTGGTGTGTTAATAAGTCACCCACTCTTCGGTGATGCTACTTTGGGTGGGACGAAAGGGTGGTTTGGAAACGGATTTACGTGTCGAAGGTAGTGGTGGAGGTGGAGGTGGCAATGGAATGGCTTTGGTCTTCTTTCTTTTTTCACTTCTGGTTTCCCTTCTTTCTTTTTCACTTCTGTCGAAGGAGGCGTGGACATCATCTTTTTAACCCAAGCTTTCATTTCTTCTCGTTGGGGTGTAGGGGACGGGGTCAACAAGGATGCTGCAATCTTACTCGAAATGGGAGCTGCTGACGGAGTTTGAAACACTTCTCGCATCTCTTCTTCCTCAGGTCTTCGTGGGGTAGCATCTCTGGTGACCCCTGGGGATGGTAGTAGTGGTGGTGGTAATGATGATGATGGTGCTGGACTTTTCATCAAGGTCTTAAAATCTTTCAGAGTGGGTAGAGCTGTTTCGTCTAAAGCTTTCTGGTGAAAGAGTTGCAGTCGTTGCAAGAGTTGACCGTACTTTTGCGATTTTTCTGTTTCGGACAAATCTTGGCGATCCATCAAGGACTGCAATTCGTGTTGTAACTGGGACATCTCGCTCAAATTGGGATTGGGAGGTAAATGCGGGGTGCGTTGTTCTTGCCACCGATGGTATTCCATCCATCGTTTGTAAGGCACTAAAGCTAGTTTTCGTCCTTCCATGGGGTTGTCAGGGGTCGATTCTGAGATCTTGGGACTTTCGAGGGCCTTTTTATCTTGCTCCAACCAGTCCTCCCAACATGGTTCCCAAGACTCCTTTCAGTATGGGGCCTAACAAGAGAGGTAAAATGCCTCCACGTTGGACCAACATCTTCTTTTTTTGACGAATGGGAATTTTCTTTTGAACCATTTGGCGAAGAACGTGACGATGTTTGCTTAAGCATTGTTTCTGGTGTTTGGACAAAGGGATCGTGCCTTTCAAAACGTTCAAACAACATTCGCACACGGTATCGATGACCTCTTTGGAGGCCGTTTGAATGAGTTTTTTTCGTAGAGGTGAAGAAGCTTTGGACAGGACAGATAACAGGTCCCCATGTTTGGCTAAACGTGGTGGCAGTCCTTTCCTTTTCTTTCCTTGGGGTTTTCTGGAGGGTGACATCTTTGAGTCTTTAGGAGCACCAAAAAACACTGATACCCTACTCGGTCACAGGCCTTTTTTATACTGGAACGCGTCGCCACTGATTGTCTTTACGGCGTATCAGTTTGAGGACAGGCATGACACGTCGTGCAGGGGTACGCAACGGACTAAATCGAGCCAGTTCTTGCTTGGACAAATCCAGTAAACTTTGTAACATGCCCGATCTTTCATGGACTTTGATTTTGGGAGAAGGTACTTTGTGAGCAGCAGCCACTGCCGCTAAATTGGAGGGTCCTGCTACTGGGGAAGTTCTTTTGGGGGTCATCAACGGAGAAGTTCTTGGTGTGATCAACGTCTCCAAGTACTCTTCAGTTCTTGGTGTCATCAACGGAGAAGTGGACAAACGTGAGGATGCCGGAGACGCAGTCACTGCCGTGGCAGGTCGTGGTTTGCGAGTGTGAGGTTGTGTCCTGGCCGCAGTGCCTCTCTTGCGACTAGTTTTCTTCTGTGGACTTTTCTTTTTCTGGGGACTTTTTTTCTGTTTCTTTTTCTGGGGGCTTCTTTTCTTTTTCCGGGGTGGTGTCTGGTAAGAGGAGGGTCCCGCCACTGGAGAAGTTCTTCTCTTTGGGGACCTGGTCTTTTTCTTTTTCTTCTTGGGGCTTCGTTGGACTTTTGTCTTGGGGATAACTTTGGGGGCATTAGGATCCCATCTTAAGAGTGAGCGAATGATGACCCCTCCTAGAGTACCGCTCCCTCCAGGTTTCAAAATGATTTGTTTTTTGGTTTGAGTGTCGATGCGGGGATCGGCCAGTTGGACCAAAGCGACTTTGTTTCGATCGAAAAAGCGTTTGGTTTGATGATTAATCTGAATGATTCCTTGGAGTAATTGACGTGCCGTCACCGTGAACCATCGTAAGACTTCTTTGAGACTAGCTTCTAAGACACGAGCTCGTGTTTGTGGATTTTTTTCTCGACTGATGCCATACAAGGCACGAATCAATTTGACGGGAAGATGCGACTGAAGGGACGTCATGTTCGCACTGAGAGTGAGACAGACGAAAAAGGGTCTGAGGTTTTTATAGATTTTTTTATGGGGAGTGAAATGAAGTCGAGGACGGAGACGTGTACAGGACAGGCCCTCCGTCTTGGCACCAGTGGTGAAACAAGTGGGTACGAAATCGCAAATCCTCGGGGGTGATAGGTTTCAAATCGACGAGTAAATAGGCGTGTGGCGTTTGAGTGGCATCGTCGTACGCCTGAGTCAGCCAAGGCGTTCCTAACTGTTTGGCTAAGACTTGCACTTGCGATTTATCTCGAGGGCTTTTAAACAAGACCACGTAATGCGCATTGAGACTGATGGTGCGATGGGCTTTACTTTGTTGAAACAAATTTTGGGTGATGTAAATGACACTGGCATTACGGTGATGCCCTTTGCGCGTAAACCACAATTTAATTTCTTCTTCGTCTTCTCCTAACATGTCGTCGAAAATGACCAAATGGGTTTGACGGGAGTCAGAGACGATGCCGTCGTCTTCTTTAGGAATGCCTTCCACAAACACGATGGAATCGCCTTGACTTTCTCGCAAGAGGCTGTACGGCGATTGCCACTCTTTGTAACACCACACGGTCCGTTGAGGGGGCCGATCGATCAAATGATGTTTATGTTCGATCAAACGTTTGACGAATTCGGTTTTGCCTGAACCACTAGGTCCAGCAATGAGCATGTTAAAGGGATAGCGAAGATACAAAGCCTCCCAACTGGCACGATCTAAGTGTTCGTCGATGACTTTGACAGTAGAGGAAGAGGGAACAGAGACAGCAGAGGTAGCCATGGTGTGAGAAATGTCACTTGTGACACGAAAAACAAACAAGACAAAAGTTTATATACTTTTTCAGAACACGTTTATTGAATGTATTTTTCAAACATGAATACGAAAGACAAAAATACATAAAAGCCAAAGGCTTAAGCACAAGGATAAAAGGCACATGATAACTATGAACGTGGAAAAAACACAAGTGTCTGTACAACATGTTTTGGGTAATGTTCTAACCAGTTCTATAGTAGGGGGTAAGGTCACACAAGTGTCCTCCCGAAAGGGTCTTTCAGGTCTGTCCACGACAGTCCTGTCCTGGGTGACGGGTTCTTCTGGCACTGTCACTAACACGGGTTGAAAAGTAACTTTTTTCCTTGAACAACTCTCGTGCATACTGGGCCACTTCTTGGGTCCAAGCCTCAAAACCCCATTCTTTCCAGGCACGGACATCTGTCCAATGGGGATGTAAGTCACAAGCTACACACACATCGTCATACACGTCTTGGGTAGCTAAAAGTTGACGAATCTTTTTTTCCTGTTGAGGTCGAGAAGTATCCAGATGAAACCGCAAGGCTTTGAGCAAAAGGAGTTTTTCGTGACCATTTAAGGCCATTGAGGTGGTAAGTACTGATCGTAAAGAGTCCACAAAGAATCGGCTGGTAAACGAAATCCCAGAAAACAAGTCACTAAGACACACACCACTTGTCGTCCCAAATTGAATGGATACAGTTCTTGTAATAATCGATGGTAATGATCCACAGTTTGAATATGGTCATTGAGTTCCTTCCACGGAATCTGTTGGATTACATACGACATAAGTCGTGGCATAGCAACCTGTTTTTATAGTCTCTTTGTTTCGAAAAGAATACACGTACTTTCTAGCCAGTGATCTTCGTTCTCCAGTGGGGAATGTAAATCTTGCATACTGTAACCGAAACGTCAGAGTTCGATTAGAAGTTTCCTCTTCCGCTAAGTAGATTCCACGTAACAAATGTTGGTAATCCTTTACCTCGTCTTCCTCAAGGAGTTGCTCTAGGTGAATCTCGAAGTAACCAAAATGATCAACACGTGAATCATCGGGGGCCTGGAAGTATTGAACAAGGTCTCACCATTGAAACAATTTCTGACGAATCAGTTCTCTTATACCATTCAGGTACCAGTGGTTAAAGATCTGGTGACGTAACGGATGCAATTGTTCTTTACGTTTCACTTGTATTTTCACCAGCTCTCGGTAAATCCTTTCTCTCAATTCCACAGGCAAAGCACGAATGTTCTCTTGTAAAGTACTCATGAATAGGTCAGTGTACAATTCACAAAAGTAATCCACATAGTGAGTAATTTCTGACCACTGCCATTCAGGGTAACGTACAAGAATGTCACTGAACTCTTTTGATGCAAACGGTCTAAAGCGATATAATAGGATGAATGCAACCTTGACCCAAAGAAATCTAACACACTGGTTGACTTTTTTCACTTTCCTCTTATGAATTTCTCGACACAAAAGTTCTACAGTGACCCATTGAGATTTCACTCTGGCAAACCCCTGCCAAACTTCCTTGTAAATCTTCTCTTGCAGTTCTTTAGGTAATGATTCAATATCGTTTTTGAAATGAAGTTTAAATACTGGTCTCGGTGATGTCCAACATTTGACTCCTAGCCAATCTGGTTTCTTCTTCGTCAACGACATGGTAAGTTACTTCAATGTCTCGGTCCCACTAAGGGTAAGTAATGACAATTCGGTGACCATCGAACATGTTCTACGTAGGCCGAATCTTGCGGTTCCCAGTGGTGAAGTGACACACCGCAACTGAAGCACTTGACTTTATCTCCTTCACCCAAGTAGAAAAATCCGGCTCTGGCTAATTCTTCGGGGGTCGGTCCTCCCAGATACTTAGGCCATTTTCCTTTGAACGATTGAAGACGATTTTCAAAGTCGCAGTATTCCGACAAACGCACAGGAAACGAATATTCGTCTTTCACAGGTTCGTTTCGATGAGGGCTGAGTGACATGGGCAGGAGTTTGCTCAGGGCTGGATGACATCCGTAGGGGGGTAGACGTGAAGGTGAACATTCCCCTTTAAAACGAAACCCAGTAAAATGTCCAAGAGGACGAGCGGCATCACTTTCGCATCCCACAGGTTTGACACGCACAGCATCACTTTCCATGATAGGGGTAGTGACACTAAAGTTCCCATGATGCTTTACGGCATCGCTCAGGTCACAACGTACAGCATCGTACCCATCGCAAGGCTCACAATCGCATTCCACTTCCGAAGCCTCACGCTTGAATTGTGCCTTTCTAAACAACTTGTTCTGTGTTTCTCTGAAAGTATTCATCTTGTTCGCTCGGTCTTGGTAGTCACAATGAACTATCGATCTTGACCATAGCCCCTTTTTTATACTAGTCGCAATGCAGTCTCCAGCTTGTACATCTTTCCTTTTTTACGTTTTTTATGTCCTGTTCTGGAAGGTACCGTCTCTAAGGTACCGTCAACATTGTACCGTAGTGTGATGGGTGGAAAGGCCAGAGAAAGGTAAGGGCAGTGCGGAGACCATCGAGTATGCTCCAGAATAGCTGAATCTTTATAGATACATAGATCCATTCGTAACTTCAGTCCGCAAGCGAAACACTGTACCTCGTATCCCAATCCTGACTCAGGTCCCAAGTAGACAAATCCTGTTCTAGCTAAAACATGCGAAGAAGGTAATCCTTCCCTATCCGTAGGCCATTTCTGAAACGTGTCCAATCGACGGGCACAATCACAATAGTCAGGTAAGAAGACTGGAAAATGGTAGGGTTTGAACTTGGAGTTCTCATCGGGTTTCTCACTTGATTCTTGCTGTGGCGAAGTCATCTTTCTGGTGGATGACTATCCTCTTACAACCAATGTTTTATACCAACGTGTCCATACGGCAAGGTGAAATGATTGGGAAGTCGCACTCGCTTCTGGTACACGATTTGATAGACTTTTTCCAGGGGTCGAATGACGATGTGGTGAGTGGGTAAACGTACAATCTTGTTGGGTTGATAGGTGGTCACTTTAAATTTTCCATCCTCTCCCGATTGCAAGGCTTCTTTCAATACCCCAAAGTTGACCACTCGACTGGTACGATAATTCAGAGTCAGTCCTTTCACTTTGCACGTCGTGTGCACTTCTCCTTGTGGGTCCCGGTATTCGTAGCCGTAATTTTTGGGACCGCCACTGACGAAACTTAGAATCTTGTCGTTGGGATGCTCGTCTGTCCAGGCTCCTAAACGGTCTCCTTCGATGTCAGGGTGATGTTGAATCGGGTGATGGATGTAAATGCAACTGTCCGTGTCAAAGTACAGGACGCGTTCTCCTAACAGTTCTAAAGCTTCGTACAATTTTAAGCGATGACATTTCCAAAAGGGTCGTCTTGTACAAAGTCCAGATCTTCTTCGTAATTGACCAAGATTAAATTCTCTCGAACGACGTCCACGTGTTTCATGTATTTGGTTTTGTCGTGAATCATCTGGAAGTAGCGGGAAGGTTCTGTCAAATATTCCGTCTTGGGTAAACACGGTCGTTGTGCCATTTTACCCCACAAGCAATTTAACATCACTTTGGCAAACGATCGCTTGCCTTCGTTTTTTCGATGTGGTCTAAAGTGATGCCTTCTTGTTCGTAGTATTTCTCTTTGAATTGTATTTGGTCTTCGGGAGTGTGACACCAGGAAGGATAGCCGCTGGCTTCTTGCTTCAGTTTCAAAAAGGCATCCACGTACTCTGTGAAAATGCCTTTCTGACTGGGGTCACCCTTGTGGTATTGTTGTGTCTTGGGAAAGTGGCAAATTTCGTACACTTCTAACAGTTGGTATCCCATGTCCAGAGCTTTGAACAATTCTACGCTGACCCAGGTTCCCGTCAAGTCCCGTTCTTCCTGGCTGTGATGGCAAGGCTGATCTTGGTTGCACGTTTCGGCACAAGTACGGCACAAGGGAAACATCAGTTTGCCTTGACAATGGTGAGGTAAGACGGGATGGTATAGGTTCGTGGGAGGCAAAACTTTGCACCTGATCAAGCCTTCGTATTGTCGAATGTTTTTCAGGTCGATGTGTTCCGTCAGCAATTGCGGGTGCCCTACAGGAAAGCGACAATATTTGCACACGTAGGGATACAGCGAACACACGTCCAAGTATTTGATTTCTTCTCCTTTCTCTTCGTCGGCATGGTACAGAAAACAGGTGGCATTGGTCCTTCCTCCGTACAAACTATCCCTCGGGCTCAGCGGGTCCATGAACTGGTAACTTTCCACGAGGCGTTTAAACTCGGGATCGGTTTTCATACGGTGATCGTACTCGTGTTCCCACATTTCCACCACTTGGTATCCTTGCTGTTCTAATTTTAGGCGCCGCTGACAAGTGTCCTGGTACAAGTCTTCCATGGTTCATTGCAAAAATTGATTTTTAGTGCCACGGTCAGGGTAACAGACGGGACATCCGTGAAATAAGCAACCATTAAACTCGTACACGATCTTGGGGTTTTCTAAGTCCCAGCCATCGACCGAATACGTTCCGATGGTCTTTTCGCCCCCTCCGTTGCGGGCATGTTGAATCCATTTGTCTTCCTTGTCGCACAAGTAATGTAACCAACGTAGGGCTTTGACCGAGTATTGACGCTTGACATAGTGGGTCGTTTGAGGACTGATGACAGCCACGGTCTTTTCAGGCATGAATCGTTGTCGATACACTAAGGAACACGCTTTGGCAATGGTGCAAGCTTCTTTCAAAGGATCGACTCCTCCGTGTTCCATGAACAGTTCTCGAAATTTTCCACAGCAACGCCGTAAAATGTCCACGTCGGAACGACAATACTTTAGCATTTCTTCCTGAAAGTCGAAAGGGTCCGAGGCGTGAGCCTGGTACCAAGCGTAGAAAGCTTCTCGATGTTCGGTACGCATGTTGTCGGGGTCGTAATAGTGAGCCTCAGGCAAATGGGGTAGAACGGCATGTTGATTGGCTTCCGTATTGAAAAAGTGTGGAAAGCACCCTTTAGCCATTTCTGTCATTCCAAACGTTTTAGGCATTCGACTCAAAGGCATGGCCAAATAGCTCATCGAATCTTTAAACTGCACTTGTCCCACTTGCATGAAAATGATTTTGGCTCCGTTCAAAGTGACTTTAGGACGCTCGGTGCCTTGTTCCGTATAGTACCTCAAAAGAAACTGTCCATCGTATCCTGAGAAATTGTGAGCCATCACCGTGGCATGACGATGACAATCTCCGTAACGTTCGATGTCCTCTTGGCTCCACGTCTTGTCAATGGGGTCTAAGACCCATTGGGCAAAATCGGCTAACGTGTTTGGTCCCCGAAAGATTTTTTCACGCCTTCCGGGAATCTTGCTGCAGTGAGGGCAATGACTGAAGATAGGTTCTTGAATGCACTTCTCGCACGCTCGATGAGCCATGCAGAAATTAGGAATGTGAATGCCGGTCTCTTGCATGCATTCGAAATCGAAAAAGATGAAATTGCCTTTCTTCTTGTGACCGTCCTCTTTCTCTGGTGGGGGTTGGTATTTTTGCACGTAACATTGGTGTTCCAAGTCCACGATGTGGTGACAAATGTGACATTTTTTCTTTCCTGAACATACGTGTGCCTTGGTATTATTGGTACGTATGACTTGTTCACACGTAGAGCACAATCAGCAGTTGACAAGCGCATTTCTTCTGTGAACCTTGCGTCTTCAAATGTTGTTGGTAACAGGTAGGGCTGACAAACGTGCGCAGACAAGTTGAACAAGGCACTGGTTCTTCGCTCAGACAAGGTGTAGAGGCCAAACATCCTGTGCATTTCGATCCACAATGCTTGTGTTGCTCTCGATTGTTATAACCATGGTCACATTTCTCACAGTAATAACTGTATCCCAGGAATCCAGTGATAGTGGTAATCGTATCGAAATGGTCATCGTGATAATAGACATGAATGTATTTTCCGTCCTTAAAGTCTTGCCCTCGATACAATAGAGGTCCGCGCACTTCTTGAGGGTGCACTTTCAAGGTGTATCGTGGAGCTAGGACATCTTGCAATTTTTGCATCTCAGGAATGCCACAGGGTGTGTCTTTGGACAAGCCAGCTTTTTGCAACAGGAGTTCTGCTTCGTTTCGTTGTTTGGCTCGGTCCGATTGTTGAATAGTGTTCCAGGTTCTTTTCCATTCTACCGTGTCGTTCTTGTTGGCATAGGTTCGTCCCACCACGATGGCACGGGCTAAACACATCTGGTCATGAGGGTTGCGAATTCGGACGAGACTCTTTTTGGTGTTGCGAAGGTCGTCCACCAATAACATCTTTTTACGTCCAGTCCCTTGAGGAGGAGAGACGTGGGTCATGTCCATTGTGGCTTTACCATCGATGATGTCAAACTGGTCATTCGATTGTTGCACGTTTTGAATCTTGTCCATGACTTTGGAAGCAGTCAATTCTGCAGGGGTGCTAAACTCGATCCAAAGAGGGGATTTCAAACCGTCGTGTTGTATGGAAAGTCTCAAGCGGTCGTCTTCTTTGGGTTGACATTGTTGCTTGAGTGAAGTTAGCAAAGAATCCCACACCCCAGTGATGAACACTTCTGCTTTCTCTAACGGCACTTCAGCCTTGAAATCTTTAAACTTCAGCGTGTATTTGTAAGCCGTGGTTCTAAATTTTCTAGAGGAGCGCTTTTCCGTCTCTCGAATGGAATAGTACTTTTCAGGGTTAACTAAGGGTGGTGAACTTGGTTTAGAGGGTTCTGATTCTGGTTCACTCATGTCCTCTTCAAAATCACTGGCATGAATTTGTGCCAAGATTTCAGCCCTGGTACGAGGCGATAGACCACGTTTCTGCCTCTTACTTTCTTCTTCTTCTTTCTTCTCGAATGAATTAGATCGTTTCATCTTGAAAGCAAAAAGTCAAATGACTCAAGTTCAAACACCATGAGCTATTTTATAGTCATAGCAGACCAGCGTATATAAAAGAGTGTGTGTCTTGTCCTTTCACTATTCATTTCACTCTCAAGCCGAGCACAACGATGGAAGAGACTAACCAGATGGAACGTTTCGTCAGAGCTTTGCGAGGGGTCATTAGAAAATTCTCTTCAGACCAGCCTACGGACTACTCTCCTTCCTTTAGAGATAAAAGTCAAGATACTTGCTATATCTGTCAGAAGAAAGGGCATTGGTCTTCAGAGTGTCCAGACCGTCAAAAAAGAAAAAAAACAGTGACTAAAAAAGACAAAAGTCAAGATACCTGTTATTATTGTAAAGAAAAAGGACATTGGTCTCCAGATTGCCCAAAAAAGAAACAAGAGGAGTTAGAAGAAAAGAGGGATTCTTCAGAAGAAGAGAGGGATTCCTCGGAAGAAGAGAGGGATTCTTCAGAGGAAGAAAGAAGACAATTCTATTTACAAGAGGCAAAGATAGAGGAGAAGAAAAGAAGAAGGGAAGAAAATGAGGAAAAGACGGTGAAGAAATTTAAAAAACAGAGAGACTAAACAAGGAGAAAGAAGAAGTAAATGAACTTTTTATTAAAGTGTTGTGTTGTGAATTGTGAATTGGATTGTAAAAAATGGATAAAAGAATAAATTAATGATATAAGGTAAGTGTCTTTGAGTTTTGATTTTAAAATAAGAACGTACACTCACGCACTCATACACAGACACGTACTATAAGGGTAAAATGGGTGGGTTTTTTGAGATATTGGCAAATTGAAATTGTATTTCTTTTCGAGAAATGTGGGTGGCCCTGAAAAGGGCCTTTTTTTCTTCATGGTGAAGGGGTGAGTTTAAGCAATCAACTTTAACTGCCTTATGCCTTTGCCACGGCCAAGGCCTACTTCTGGACTGCGTAATGTTGATGATGATGATAATGATTGGGTTGAAATCACTAAGGGTGGTACGGTAGGCTTAGTCACAGGGTTGACGTGTTTAGCTCGGGAAGGTCGTATTCTCTTCGGTCGTGATAAAAAAGTCTGATACATTTGTTTCAGACTTCTTAACTCCGCTAAAATGTCCAACAGTACCGTGAGCGTTTGATTTTCACCCTCTTGTTTCTTTGCTGCTACTTCTTCTTGCTGTTGTTGCTGTTGTTTTTTTCTTACCTCTTCTTCTTGTTGCTGTTGCTGTAGGAGAAAAGCCTGTTCCGCTTCCTTTTGTCGTTGTATAAATTTCTCCAATTCTTCTTTCTGTCTCTGTCTAAAATTCTCCACTTGCGGTAATGAAGAAGGTAACGAAGGTTCCGGAACAAATTCTTGCGAGGAGAGAAAATCCACAAAATCCCAATTCACCTCTTCTGAAAGTAAGTCCGAGTTCCCTTGGGCGGTCTCCGCTGCTGGTGCACCCCATTGGATCGTTTTCTGCGTTTCCGTCATGTTGAATCATTGTCGCATAGATTGACTGCACACAAGCGCTAGCAAATCTATATTGACTAAGTGACGTCACAGACTGCTCTCTTCGGATTGGATGCGGCTGGCTGAATTTTGTAACGCGTGTTTGGATTGGTGAATGAACACGGAGGGGTCGATCCTTTGAAAGAAGCTTGTACCATTGCCAAAGCGTGTTCCTTAGTGTATCGACAACGATTCATGCCTGAAACGACCGTGGCTGTCATCAGCCCTCAAACGACCCACTATGTCAAACATCAATACTCGGTCAAAGCCCTACGTTGGTTACATTACTTGTGCGACAAGGAAGACAAGTGGATTCAGCATGCCCGCAACGGAGGGGGTGAAAAGACCATCGGAACGTATTCGGTCGATGGCTGGGACTTAGAAAACCCCAAGATCGTGTACGAGTTTAATGGTTGCTTATTTCACGGATGTCCCGTCTGTTACCCTGACCGTAGCACTAAGAATCAGTTTTTACAACGGACCATGGAAGACTTGTACCAGGACACTTGTCAGCGACGCTTAAAGTTAGAACAGCAGGGATACCAAGTGGTGGAAATGTGGAAACACGAATACGATCACCGTATGAAAACCGATCCGAGTTTAAACGCCTCGTGGAAAGTTACCAGTTCATGGACCCGCTGAACCCGAGGGATAGTTTGTACGGAGGAAGGACCAATGCCACCTGTTTGCTGTACCAAGCCGACGAAGAGAAAGGAGAAGAAATCAAATACTTGGACGTGTGTTCGCTGTATCCCTACGTGTGCAAATATTGTTGCTTTCCTGTAGGGCACCCACAATTGCTGACGGAACACATCGACCTGGTCATCATTCGACAATACGAAGGCTTGATCAGGTGCAAAGTTTTGCCTCCCACGAACCTATACGATCCCGTCTTACCTCACCATTGTCAAGACAAACTGATGTTTCCCTTGTGCCGTACTTGTGCCGAAACGTGCAACCAAGACCAACCTTGTCAGCACACCCAGGAAGAACGGGCCTTGACGGGAACCTGGGTCAGCGTAGAATTGTTCAAAGCTTTGGACATGGGATACCAACTGTTAGAAGTGTACGAAATTTGTCACTTTCCCAAGACACAACAATACCACAAGGGTGACCCCAGTCAGAAAGGCATTTTCGCTGACTACGTGGATGCCTTTTTGAAACTGAAGCAAGAAGCCAGCGGCTATCCTTCCTGGTGTCACACTCCCGAAGACCAAATACAATTCAAAGAGAAATACTATGAACAAGAAGGCATCACTTTAGACCACATCGAGAAAAACGAAGGCAGGCGGTCGTTTGCCAAAGTGATGTTAAATTGCTTGTGGGGTAAAATGGCACAACGACCGTGTTTACCCAAGACGGAATATTTGACAGAACCTTCCCGCTACTTCCAGATGATTCACGACAAAAACAAATATATGAAACACGTGGACGTCGTTCGAGAGGATTTGATCTTGGTCAATTACGAAGAAGATCTGGACTTTGTACAAGACGACCCTTTTGGAAATGTCATCATTGCGGCTTACGTGACAGCAAATGCTCGCTTAAACTTGTACGAAGCTTTAGAACTGTTAGGGGAACGCGTCCTGTACTTTGACACGGACAGTTGCATTTACATCCATCACCCGATTCAACATCACCCTGACAGCGAAGGAGACCGTTTAGGAGCCTGGACAGACGAACATCCCGACGACAAGATTCTAAGTTTCGTCAGTGGTGGTCCCAAAAATTACGGCTACGAATACCGGGACCCACAAGGAGAATTGCACACGACGTGTAAAGTGAAAGGATTGACTCTGAATCATCGTACCAGTCGTGTGGTCAAATTTGGGGTAGTGAAAGAAGCCTTGCAATCGGGAGAGGATGCAAACTTTAAAGTGACCACTTACCAACCCAACAAGATTGTACGTTTACCCACTCACCACATCGTCAGTCGGCCCTTGGAAAAAGTCTATCAAATCGTGTACCAAAAGCGAGTTCGACTTCCCAATCATTTCACCTTACCGTATGGACACGTCGGTATTGGTCTGTATATAAAAAAGTAATCCTAGGCAAGATCGATAGTTCATTGTGACCACCAAGACCGAGCGAACAAGATGAATACTTTCAGAGAAACACAAAACAAGTTGTTTAGAAAGGCACAATTCAAGTGTGGGGCTTCGGAAGTGGAATGCGATTGTGAGCCTTGCGATGGGTACGATGCTATACCTTGTGACCTGAGCGATGGCGTAAAGCGTCATGGGAACTTTAGTGTCACTACCCCTATCATGGAAAGTGATGCTGTGTGTGTCAAACCTGAGGGATGCGAAAGGGATGCCGCTCGTCCTCTTGGACATTTTACTGGGTTTCGTTTTAAAGGGGAATGTTCACCTTCACGTCTACCCCACTTCGGATGTCATCCAGCCCTGAGCAAACTCCTGTTCATGTCACCCAACCCTCATCGAAACGAACCTGTGAAAGACGAATATTCGTTCGCTGTGCGTTTGTCGGAATACTGCGACTTTGTAAATCGTCTTCAATCGTTCAAAGGAAAATGGCCTAAGTATCTGGGAGGACCGACCCCCGAAGAATTAGCCAGAGCCGGATTTTTCTACTTGGGCGAAGGAGATAAAGTCAAGTGCTTCAGTTGCGGTGTGTCACTTCACCACTGCGAACCGCAAGATTCAGCCTACGTAGAACATGCTCGATGGTCACCGAATTGTCATTACTTACCCTTATTGGGACCGAGGCATTGAAGTAACTTTACCATAATAATCTGTTCATGAATACTTTACAAGAGAACATTCGAGCTTTGCCTGTGGAGTTGAGAGAACGCATTTACCGAGAGCTGGTCAAAATACAAGTGAAACGTAAAGAACAATTACATCCGTTACGTCACCGGTGTTTGAACCACTGGTACCTGAAGGCTATACAAGGACTGATTCAATTGAAAGTGTTCCATCGGACAGACATTGATGAACGATCCTCTAGTTTTAAAAAGGATTGGTTTGGTATGGACGATTCTACCTACATCATTGTAAACTTACTGCAACGAATTCCAGAGGAAGAGTTAACGAATTACCAACATCTTGAACACAATGTCAACTTAGTGAAAGAGGAAACTTCTGAACGAATTGTAATGTGCAAATTAGTGACTAAACGATTTAAATTCGACACTGAAGTAAAACCATGTTTGTGCAAACAGTACATTTCTTGTGTCAGACCAAAGAGGATTTAGTATGACCTATTCATGGATACTTTGTTAGAGAACGTTCGTGCTTTGCCTGTGGAGTTGAGAGAACGCATTTACCGAGAACTGATCAAAATGCAAGTGAAACGCAAACTCAGAGTGATTCGTCCGTTTTTAAATTATGCTATGTTCCAAAGTACAAGAAGACTGATTATGAGTGGATATTACATTAGGCACAAAGTTAAACGAGGCTATTGGCCACCACCCAACGATTCCAAAAAACAGTGTATATACCTATGGATACTTTACAAGAGAACATTTTGGGCTTGCCTGAGGAGTTGAGAGAAAGGATTTACCGAGAACTGGTCAAAATACAAGTGAAACGTAAAGAACAATTGCATCCGTTACGTCACCAGATCTTTAACCACTGGTACATGAATGGTATAAGAAAACTGATTCGTCAGAAATTGTTTCAGTGGTCAGACATTGTTCAAAACTTTGAGGTCGCCAATGATGTACATGTTCATAATTTTGGTTACTTCGACATTCACTTACTGCAACCTATTGAGGAAGACGATTAAAGGATTACCAACATTTGTTACATGGAATCTGCTTAGAGGAAGAGGAAACTTCTAAACGAACTCTGACGTTTCGGTTACAGTATGTAACATTTAAATTCCCTACTGGAGAACGAAGATCTCTGGCTAGAAAGTACGTGTATTGCATCCGAAAAAAAGAGAATATAAAAACAGGCTGCCATGCCACGACTTATGTCACATGTCATTGAACAGATTCCGTGGAAGGAACTCAACGACCATATTCAAACCGTGGATCATTACCATCGATTATTACAAGAACTTTATCCATTCAATTTGGGACGACAAGTGGTGTGTTTCTTAGTGACTTGTCTCCTGGGATTTCGTTTACCAGCCGATTCTTTGTGGACTCTTTACGATCAGTACTTACCACCTCAATGGCCTTAAATGGTCACGAAAAACTCCTTTTGCTCAAAGCCTTGCGGTTTCATCTGGATACTTCTCGACCTCAACAGGAAAAAAAGATTCGTCAACTTTTAGCGACCCAAGACGTGTATGACGATATGTGTGTAGCTTGTGACTTACATCCCCATTGGACAGATGTCCGTGCCTGGAAAGAATGGGGTTTTGAGGCTTGGACCCAAGAAGTGGCCCAGTATGCACGAGAGTTGTTCAAAGAAAAAAGTTACTTTTCAACCCGTGTTAGTGACGGTGCCAGAAGAACCCGTCACGCAGGACAGGACTGTCGTGGACAGACCTGAAAGACCCTTTCGGGAGGACACTTGTGTGACCTTACCTCCTACTATAGAACTGGTTAGAACATTACCCAAAACATGTTGTACAGACACTTGTTTTTATTCCACGTTCATGGTCATCATGTGCCTTTTATCCTTGTACTTAAGCCTTTGGCTTTTATGTATTTTTGTCTTTCGTATTCATGTTTGAAAAAAAACATTCAATAAACGTGTTCTGAGAAAAGTATATAAACTCTTGTCTTGTTTGTTTTGGTGTCACAAGTGACATTTCTGACACAATGGCTACCTCTGCTGTCTCTGCTCCCTCTTCCTTTACTGTCAAAGTCATCGACGAACACTTAGATCGTGCCAGTTGGGAGGCTTTGTATCTTCGCCATCCCTTTAACATGCTCATTGCTGGACCTAGTGGTTCAGGCAAAACCGAATTCGTCAAACGTTTGATCGAACATAAACATCATTTGATCGATCGGCCCCCTCAACGGATCGTGTGGTGTTACAAAGAGTGGCAATCGGCGTGCAACCTCTTGCGAGAAAGTCAAGGCGATTCCATCGTGTTTGTGGAAGGCATTCCTAAAGAAGACGACGTCATCGTCTCTGACTCCCGTCAAACCCATTTGGTCATTTTCGACGACATGTTAGGAGAAGACGAAGAAGAAATTAAACTGTGGTTTACGCGCAAAGGGCATCACCGTAATGCCAGTGTCGTTTACATCACCCAAAATTTGTTTCAACAAAGTAAAGTCCATCGCACCATCAGTCTCAATGAGCATTACGTGGTCTTGTTTAAAAGCCCTCGAGATAAATCGCAAGTGCAAGTCTTAGCCAAACAGTTAGGAACGCCACTCAAACGCCACACGCCTATTTACTCGTCGATTTGAAACCTACCACCCCCGAGGATTTGCGATTTCGTACCCACTTGTTTCACCACTGGTGCCAAGACGGAGGACCTGTCCTGTACACGTCTCCGTCCTCGACTTCATTTCACTCCCCATAAAAAATCTATAAAAACCTCAGGCCCTTTTCGTCTGTCTCACACACAGTGTGAACATGACGTCCCTTCAGTCGCATCTTCCCGTCAAATTGATTCGTGCCTTGTATGGCATCAGTCGAGAAAAAAATCCACAAACACGAGCTCGTGTCTTAGAAGCTAGTCCCAAAGAAGTCTTACGATGGTTCACGGTGACGGCACGTCAATTACTCCAAGGAATCATTCAGATTAATCATCAAACCAAACGCTTTTTCGATCGAAACAAAGTCGCTTTGGTCCAACTGGCCGATCCCCGCATCGACACACAAACCAAAAAACAAATCATTTTGAAACCTGGAGGGAGCGGTACTCTAGGAGGGGTCATCATTCGCTCACTCTTAAGATGGGATCCTAATGCCCCCAAAGTTATCCCCAAGAAAAAAGTCCAACGAAGCCCCAAGAAGAAAAAGACCAAGTCCCCAAGGAGAAGTTCTCCAGTGGCGGGACCCTCCTCTTACCAGACACCACCCCGGAAAAAGAAAAGAAGACTCCAGAAAAAGAAACAGAGAAAAAGTCCTCAGAAAAAGAAAAGTCCACAGAAGAAAACTAGTCGCAAGAGAGGCACTTCGGCCAGGACGCAACCTTACACTCGCAAACCACGACCTGCCACGTCGGTGACTGTGTCTCCGGCAGCCTCACGTTTATCCACTTCTTCGTTGATGACACCAAGAACTGAAAAGTACTTGGAGACGTTGATCACACCAAGAACTTCTCCGTTGATGACCCCCAAAAGAACTTCCCCAGTGGCAGGACCCTCCAATTTAGTGGCAGTGGCTGCTGCTCAGAAAGTACCTTCTCCCAAAATCAAAGTCCAAGAAAGATCGGGCATGTTACAAAGTTTACTGGATTTGTCCAAGCAAGAACTGGCTCGATTTAGTCCGTTGCGTACCCCTGCACGACCTGTCATGCCTGTCTTCAAACTGATACGCCGTAAAGACAATCAGTGGCGACGCGTTCCAGTATAAAAAAGGCCTGTGACCAAGTCGGGGGTATCAGTGTTTTTTGGTGCTCCCGAAGACTCAAAGATGTCACATTCAGAAAACCCCAAGGAAAGAAAAGGAAAGGACTACCACCACGTTTAGTCAAACATGGGGACATGTTATCTGTCCTGTCCAAAGCTTCTTCACCTCTACGAAAAAAACTCATTCAATCAGCCTCCAAAGAGGTCATCGATACCGTGTGCGAATGTTGTTTGAATGTTTTGAAAGGCACGATCCCTTTGTCCAAACACCAGAAACAATGCTTAAGCAAACATCGTCACGTTCTTCGCCAAATGGTTCGAAAGAAAATTCCCATTCGTCAAAAGAAGAAGATGTTAGTGCAACGTGGAGGCATTTTGCCTCTCTTGTTAGGCCCCATACTGAAAGGAGTCTTGGGAACCATGTTGGGAGGACTGGTTGGAGCAAGATAAAAAGGCCCTCGGAAGTCCCAAGATCTCAGAATCGACCCCTGACAACCCCATGGAAGGACGAAAACTAGCTTTAGTGCCTTACAAACGATGGATGGAACACCATCGTTGGCAAGAACAACGCACCCCGCATTTACCTCCCAATCCCAATTTGAGCGAGATGTCCCAGTTACAACACGAATTACAGTCTTTGATGGATCGCCAAGATTTGTCCGAAACAGAAAAATCGCAAAAGTACGGTCAACTCTTGCAACGACTGCAACTCTTTCACCAGAAAGCTTTAGACGAAACAGCTCTACCCACTTTGAAAGATTTTAAGACCTTGATGAAAAGTCCAGCACCATCACCAGTACCAATACCGGTCCTACCAGTACCAGTGACCAAGACAGAAAAAGGAAAAGAAGAAGAAGAAGGGTTTCAAACTCCACCAGAAAAAGTACGCAAGTTAACAACACCACCTACCTCTAGAATTGGATGGATTAAAAAGATGATGGCCATCCCTTCTTCATCACAAGAGAAAAAGAAAGTGAAGACAGAAGTGAAACAAGAACCGATATCCCCCGCTCAGACATCCTCCTCCTCCTCCTCAACACCTATTGCCGGTCGCACACGCAAAGCATTGCAATCCAAGAAAGTACCCCAAGAGAAAAAGAGTAACCTCTTCCAAGAGTGGGTGCCTTATTGACACACAAACACAAAAAATGGAAAAAGTCTTAGCTAGCATTTACTACGATCCCTCGCATCCTGCAGGTTACGCAGGAGTTCAAAAATTGTATCGTGCTGCCAAAACTCGACTGAAAAGTCTCCGTTTACCTCAGGTACAACGATGGTTACAAGAACAAGCTACCTACACTTTACACAAACCCATTCGACGCGAGTTTGCCAGAAGTCGCACCCGAGTGGAAGGCATCGATCATCAATGGCAAGCCGATTTAGCCGATGTTTCTCATTTAGCCAGCTACAATCGTGGCTACAAATATTTGTTCTGTGTCATCGACGTCTTTTCCAAATTTGCCTGGGTCGTGCCCCTGACTTCCAAATCGAGCAGCGAGTTAATGCGAGCCCTGCAAAAAGAATTAAAGAAACGTGACATTCATTTTTTTACCACCGAGAATCCCGAAACCAAAGCCAGCATCGTGGAACGTTTTCAACGCACTTTGAAAGAACGCATGTGGAAATATTTTACGCATCACCACACTCTGAAGTACATCGACATCTTACCGCACCTGGTGCAAGCGTACAACCAATCTTACCATCGAAGCATCGGACGTGCCCCGCAAGACGTGACTCCCGACAACGAAGTGTTGGTGTTTGAGCGCCTGTTTGGTACGTCTCCGACGAGGGCTGTCCCCAAGAAAAGTGGAGAGTTGGCCGTAGGAGATTGGGTGCGCATTGGCAAAACCAAACGCACTTTCGACAAAGGTTATTTACCTAACTGGACGACCGAACTGTTTCGCGTCACTGGACGAGTGCATGGCCGTCATCCTGCCGTCTATAAATTGGAAGACATGAACGGAGAAGTGCTCAAAGGAACGTTTTATTTGCCCGAGTTACAACGTGTCACCAAAAAAGAAGACGACGTGTACGACATCGAAAGCATTCTCGAACGCAGAACCCGTAAAGTGGGCAAACGACGTGTCAAAGAAGTCAAAGTACGTTGGAAAGGATATCCACCCTGTTTTGATTCTTGGATAGACGCTTCGCAAGTCATCGACTATAAAATGAAGTGACCATCATGCCCTTTCACACAGCAGACGCAGCTACGTCGACCACTCCTCCTTCACCTAGTTCTTCTGTGCAAGATTTACAAAAACAACCCTTGTGGGTGTGGTGTGGAGAACGTGTGCCTAAAACGCAAATCGTCTTTTTCTGCCAAATCCTCGTGGTGTATTGTGTCATCGGGGCAGCCATTGCCAATTTGAGTTTGCAACAAGGAGACAAACAATTGTGGACCATTTTATTGAGCAGTTGCATCGGTTACCTGCTTCTCAATCCCTCCCTGAAATTCACCTCGAACGGGAACCACAGGAACCTTGTGTCCAGTGCCAGTGCCAGTCACCACTCCAACCACAATCAGAACCCCATTTTAGACGGAGACACGCCTCTGACGTCCATTAATAACCCCTCGGACAGCCACAGAACTCTGGAATTATGAGTCATCAAAACCAATTTTACTTAACCTTACCCAGTGACAGTTCCATGGAGGTGTTTCCCCACAACACGTTGTGCTGTTACACGGCAAAATTACCTCAGGCCATCCCCTTAGATCACGAAGCCCACTGGGAAGTGGCTTTAGTAGAAATCATTCACCCGACCCAAGTCCTCAATGTCCTTCCCAATCAAAATGTTTTTGATGTGGAAGTTCATGACGAGCAAATGCAAGAGTACTTGGATACCCATGGCAAATATAACATAAAAACCCCTTGCGCACAAAATCAAAAGTACACCAACTATCACTTGTTCGTTCCTCCAGGCTATTATTTTAGTGGTCAACATTTGGTCAGCACCATAGCCTCCATGTTTAATGTCGTGTTTCTGAAAGCTTTGGAGAGTGTCAGAAAAAGTGTCACCCTGGAGTACCACAAAGCAGCTCGTCGCTTCTCGATGAAATTTGACGGGAGTAAAATCCTGTCCATTTTATTTTGTCCTGGATTGTATGACATGTTGGGTGGAGACATGGACATGAGAATGGCCATGCTCAAGAAAAACGAATTACCCATCGTTTACGACAACGAGTCTTTTAGCAAGTTATTTCGTACCCCAGTAGAACTGAACCAAGGACTGAATTTGATGTTCCTGTATTCCGATGTGGTGGAGTACAACGTGGTGGGACACACCTCCGTACCGTTACTACGTGTCATTCCTTTCAAAGTGGATTCTGCCACGAACGCTGACGAGGAAGGTGGAAACACTTACCACGTCCACCGCGAATTTGTACATCCTCACTATTTACCTGTCAGCAAGTCGTATTTGGACACGGTCAACATTGCTATAAAAGGAGATCTGGGACAAAATATTCCATTCACCAAAGGGAAAGTCACGGTGAAACTCCATTTTCGAAAACGGTTTTCTCACGACTCGTAAGTCATGTATCCAGTGTACCAAGGGGTGCTCGACAGCGAGGACACGGTTTAGGAGATATGTTAAAATCGACCTTTCGTTCGGTGGCCCCGGTGTTGAAACCGATGGTGACACGCGGATTGCACGCCTTGAAAGATGCGGCACTGACGCAAGGCAAAGAATTTCTCCAAAATGTCATCATCGACAAACAAAACCCTAAAGAAGCTTTCATGAGGGCAGGCAAAAATGTCTTGCTGCAAACGGGCAAAGACATTTTGGGTCGCCGAGAAACACCTATAAATGCCCTACACGTTACCGAGTCAGGCATTCAGCAAGGACAAGGCAGAAAGAGACGACGAAGAAAACACCCTTTCACCAGACTTCAAGCTAGAAAGGCCAAGAAAAGAAGAACCGTTCGAGACTTAGACGTTTTCGATTATTGAGAAAGAACAAAAAAATGATGCACCGAGAATCTTGCGCTTGTTCCAAGTCGGAACTGGATCTGTTTGCCATGCCCCCCACGATGATGACCATGCAAGAATCCCAGTGGGTGGAATTTCACCCCGTCTCCTCAATGACCGATTCCGCTCCCATCGAGTTTGAAATCAAGGGACAACCCGAAGATTACATCGATCTGAATAGCAGTTACTTGCACTTGAAAGTCAAAGTTCTAGATAAGGATAATGATGCAGTACAAGACACTGAGAATATAGCTCCCGTCAACAATTTCATGCATTCCTTGTTCATCTCAGTGGACTTGTACTTGAATAACAAACTGGTCAGCAGCAGCATGGATACTTACCCTTACCGTGCCTACCTGGAAAATCTCTTGACGTACGGAATAGATGCCAAGAACACTCATCTCAATGCCTGTGTGCTATGGGAACCTGACGAAGAGACCAAGTTTGACCTACTAGATAAAGACAATGACGGCTTTGAGGAAAGACGAAAGAAAATCTTAAATAAGAACAGTTGAGAACTGATGGATCGTTTGCATTTGGACATGTGGTTGCAAGAGAAATATTTGCTGAACGGCGTAAATGTCCGCTTGAGACTGAATCGCAGCAGTACCGCTTTCCATTTGTTGGCTGATACTGATGCTACTAAGACTGGCAGTCCTAAAAGCAAAATCGAGGAGGCCAAACTCTACGTACGACGCGTGGAAGTGCTACCCAAAGTGGGAAACGACATCAGTCAGACGTTAAGCAGAACGACCGCCAAGTATCCGATACGTCGCGTGGAAGTGAAAACCTTCACCATTCCCAAGGGACAGCGATCCATGATCGAAGATCATCTGTTTCAAGGACAGTTACCCACACGTTTAATCCTTGGTATGGTCTTGAATACAGCCTTCAACGGAGCCTTCACTGAAAATCCTTTCCACTTTCAACACTTTGACGTGTCCAAGATCGAAGTCAGTCGCGATGGCAAGACCTTGTGTACCCGACCTTTCGAACCTGACTTTGAGTAGAAGAATTACTTGAGATCGTACTTGTCCCTGTACGAAGCCACGGGACAGTTAGGAACCAACACCAGTCACGGCATTACGTACGATGATTATGCAGGAGGTTATGCTTTGTGGGCTTTCGATTTCACTCCAGACCAAGGCAGCGACGAGGGACATTTCCACCCTATAAAATCAGGTCAGATTCGTGTGGAACTTCAGTTTAAAAAGCCACTGGACGAGACAGTGAACGTCCTCCTGTATGCCGAATTCGATAACACCATAGAAATCAACAGGTTGAGAGAAGTCATTCTAGATTACTAGAAGCCATGGAAGACTGTTATCCCTCTTTACCTAGTGGAGAAACTTTGGACATGAAATGTGAGGAGACTGTGGAAGAAGAAGAAGTGATCATGATGAAGTCGAGATGGCCAGAACAAGAAGCTCATTTAGTCTCCTGTTTTGCCAAACACTTGGTCGAAAAAATGACGGAATTGATCAAGAAAAATTGCTATGGATGTCAAAACGATCATCCCAGTCAAATTCAACACGATAAATGCCTGATGTTAAGTCAAGAAGAAAAATTGGACGAATATCTGGACGAAGCTTGGAGTCTCATCTCGGACAAAAACGTGTTGCACCAGTGGTATAAAGACTTGCGTGAACATTCTTGTCCACCATTAACCACTCAAGAGATCCATCGTATCGAAGCTCTCCTGAATCAGAGTGAGGAAACAGAACGAATAACCGTTTATTCGTCAGACATTTTCACGCTAAAAGTCAGAATCGAATTGACGACTTATTATTACCTGTGAAGAAGAAGAAGAAGAAAAAAACACACACAAATCAATGGATACCTGGGAACTTTATTACCTTTTGAACCACAGTTCGTATACGGCTTCTTGGAATCCTGTCGTCTGTGCTAAAGATGAACTCCCTCATCGCAAACCTAAAGACCATCAAGCTTACGTGATCAACACGGACGACAGTCATCTCCCAGGAACCCACTGGGTACCCGTCTACTTTCCTCAAGAAGGATGTGTGGAATATTTCGATTCGTACGGATTGCCCCCTTTGGAAGACGATATCATTGACTTTATGAGAAGAAATGCTCAAACCACTCGATTCAATAATGTGAAATTACAAGGCGCAGATTCCTTGGTGTGTGGACAGTACTGTGTGTATTTTCTGCATCATCGCAGCCTGGGCTATTCCTTAGGACATTTAGTAACTCATTTTGATCCTCGTTCTTCTACTAGAAACGATGTGAAAGTAGATAAATGGTTCTGTGACCATTATGCTTATCTTTTGTCTCAAGCTAGGAAACGTAGTGTCCATCAATGGCCTAATGATTTCCAACAATGGAAATCACAATTTCATTCACAACGTTGTCAGCCCTGTTTAAAGTAGACTGTATTTGAAGAAAAAATGTTTGATGTTATCATGTTGGATTATTGTTAAAGAATGTTACAGTTGTTGTTGGTTAGTGTTAAGTGATTTTTGAATAAAAAATGTTGTGTTTTGCAAAAAAGGCCTTTGTGGTTTGTTTAGCTATAAGAATGTTGGATTGATGCTCTTTCATTTCTTACTATCCCTCTCATAACACTCACTGAACGTTGCGACTCGAAAACCGTGTGGGGGATGTTTTCCTTCACGTCCGCGCTTTGACTTTAAGAACCGGGGTTGTTTCCAGTCTAACCATCCATTGTCGACTCATCCTCCTACGAAGATGTGCTCCAAACTAGCTAAGCTCAACGAAGCCTACGTGAATTTTTATAGGGTCAGACACAGTCTGATACCGAAGCCAGAAGAAATAGAGAACGTGAGAATGCTAAAAGTCACTGAAGACCTGATAGAAGAGCTCTTCAGAGAAGAAGTGAACAGGGAGAAAGAAGAATGGACAGAGGAGTACAGACTTCAGAAACAGCAGCAACAGCAACAACAACAACAGCAGCAGCAGCAACCTGAAGCTGACAGAGGCTTTGTCGATTGCCGTATCGACACCAAAGAGTTCTTCTTCTCTTTCCGAAGAAGCAGACCTATTTCCAGAAAGTCTATAATCAGAGGACATCGCATTCTTAGAAACGAAAAAAGAATGCCATAGCAAAAAAAAAAGCCCTTTTCAGGGCTACCCCAATACTCTAGAAAAGAAATAACAATCTACTTGCCAATGTGTGTAAGTAGAGTAGTGTGAATATAAACACTAACTCATTTTTAAAAAATGTTTGTTTGTTTGTGTTTGTAAGTGATAACGTAAGTTAGTATGGATAGTAGATTAAAATGATGTTTTTTTTGTTTTTTTTTTTGGTGTTTGAGGTGTGGGAGAGTATATTTTGGGGTTATATTGATTTGAGAACGTGGATAGTTTATTAAAGTGATTGATGAAAAATTTTTTTTAAGATCTTTTAGGTCCGCGCGTTGTTTGTTTGGTCATGATCTAGGTAAGATGAATTTTATGTTTTTTAGGGGGATGTTTTCCTTCACGTCCGCGCTTTGAGTATAAATTGAAACTCGCTCGGCAGTCTAGCTACCCTTGTTGATTGATCAACACCACCACCAGAAGAATGAACACGAGATTGGCGAAAATGTTGGAACTTTATATGCATCTGGAATATGCCAGGCGCCTGTTGAACGAACTGGCCGCGGAAGCCATTGTGGAAGAAGGAAGGATAAGAGAGGAGGAGGATAGAAGAAATAAAGAAGAGGAGGAGAGAGGAAAGAAAGAAGAAGAGAAGGAGGAAAAGGAGAGAAGAAGAAGAAATTTCAGAATCCCAGAGAGCGAAAATTGGTATTCTGAAGCCACATATCCTGCCTCTGCTATCTTCCCCCAAAAGGTAAAAAGTAACTGGGGGACAAGATGCGTATGCGGCGCCAGACCTGGAAGGTGCCCCCATTAACCAGGTGTCCATGAAGTTCCAAACAAAAAACAGCCCTTTTCAGGGCTACCCCAATACTCTAGAAAAGAAATAACGATCCATTTGCCAATGTGTGTAGGTAGATTAGTGTGAATATAAACACTACCTCTTTTTTAAAAAATTGTGAGGGTATGTGTTTGTGTGTTTGTGTTTGTAAGAGCTCAGGTATGTTTGTGTGAATAGTAGATTATGGGTTTCTTAGCGTATGTGGAGAGTATAGTTAGGGTTCTATTATATGAAATGAGAAAGTCGGGGGATGTTTTCCTTCACGTCCGCGCGTTGTTGGGTCATGATCTAGGTAAGATCAATTTTATGTTTTAGGGGGATGTTTTCCTTCACGTCCGCGCTTTAAGTATAAGAACCCACAGTATTCGTCGTTCAAACCATTCTACAGAGAAGATGGATTCGAACCACCTAGATAAATTTCAAATATTGCAAGACGTCCTTGACAATTTGGGAATGATAGAACAAATGCTAGTACGACTGAATGAAGACCAATATTCTTATAGTTCGCATAGAGTAAAAATGGAAATTAACAATTTAAGAAAAGCAAAGGATATGATAAGTGGTGTGATGAAGGAAATAAAGGAGGAGAAGGAGGACGAAGAGGAAAGGATAAGAATACGCAAATGGAACGAAAAAATTGAAAAAGAAGAAGAAAATGAGAAGAGGAAGAAAGAAGAGGAAGAAGAGAAGAAAGAAGAGCAGGAGAAAAAAAGAAGAAAAAGAGTGTAGGTGAGAAAATAAGAAGTTGGTGGAGAAAAAGAAGAAATTAGAAGCAGAAGAAAAACAAAAGGCCCTTTTCAGGGCCAGCCAAATTTCTCGAAAAGAGAATGACTTTCAATTGCCTACCCCTTTTTTTAAAAAAATTTTTATTTTTAAAAAAAAAAAAAAAATCCCATGTTCAATTTCCCTTGTCGCTCAACAGTCCCACGATTTTTCTCCATGTTAATTTCCCTTGTCGCTCAACAGTCCCACGATTTTTTCTCCATGTTAATTTCCCTTGTCGCCAGATTGTCCCACGATTTTTCTCCATGTTAATTTTCCATTGTCGCCAGATTGTCCCAGGGGTCTCTGTAATGCTAATTCCCACTGTCGCTAGGGTATCCCACTTAACTACTGAAGAGGTAAGAAAAAAACAACAGCAACAACAGCAAGAAGAAGAAGTAGCAGCAAAGAAACAAGAGGGTGAAAATCAAACGGTCACGGTACTGTTGGACATTTTAGCGGAGTTAAGAAGTCTGAAACAAATGTATCAGACTTCTTTATTACGACCGAAGAGAATACGACCTTCCCGAGCTAAACACGTCAACTCTGTGACTAAGCCTACCGTACCACCCTTAGTGATTTCAACCCAATCATCATCATTATCAACATTACGCAGTCCAGAAGTAGGCCTTGGCCGTGGCAAAGGCTTAAGACAGTTAAAGTTGATTCCTTAAACTCACCCCTACACCATAAAGAAAAAAAGGCCCTTTTCAGGGCCACCCACATTTCTCGAAAAGAAATACAATTTCAATTTGCCAATAACTCAAAAAAAACCCCACCCATTTTTCCCTTATAGTACGTGTCTGTGTATGAGTGCGTGAGTGTAGCTTCTTATTTTAAAATCAAAACTCAAAGACACTTACCTTATATCATTAATTTATTCTTTTATCCATTGTAACAATCCAATTCACAATTCACAACACTTTAATTAAAAGTTCATTGACTTCTTCTGTCTCCTTGTTTAGTCTCTCTGTTTTTTGAATTTTTTCACCGTCACACTCTTTTCTTCTTCTTCTTCCTCCTCCTCGCTTTCTTCCCTTCTTCTTTTATTCTCCTGTTTCTTTATCTTCACCTGTCTTCTTTCTTCCTCAGAAGAATCCCTCTCTTCCTCTGAAGAATCCCTCTCTTCTTCTGAAGAATCCCTTTTTTCTTCTGACTCCTCTTGTTTCTTTTTTGGGCAATCTGCAGACCAATGTCCTTTTTCTTTACAATAATAACAGGTATCTTGACTTTTGTCTTTTTTAGCCCCTGTTTTTTTTTTCTTTTTTGACGGTCTGGACACTCTGAAGACCAATGCCCTTTCTTCTGACAGATATAGCAAGTATCTTGACTTTTATCTCGAAAGGAAGGAGAGTAGTCCGTAGGCTGGTCTGAAGAGAATTTTCTAATGACCCCTCGCAAAGCTCTGACGAAACGTTCGATTTGGTTAGTCTCTTCCATCGTTGTGCTCGGCTTGAGAGTGAAATGAATAGTGAAAGGACAAGACACACACCCTTTTATATACGCTGGTCTGCCATGACTATAAATTAGTCTATGGTGTTCACACTTGAGTCATTTGACGTTTTGCACTCAAGATGAAACGATCCTATTCATTTGAGAAGAAAGATAAAGAAAGTAAGAGGTAGAAACGTGATCTATCGCCTCGAACCAGAGCTGAAATCTTGGCACAAATTCATGCCAGTGATTTTGAAGAGGACATGAGTGAACCAGAATCCGAACCCTCTAAACCAAGTTCACCACCCTTAGTTAACCCTGAAAAGTACTATTCCATTCGAGAGACGGAAAAGTGCTGCTCTAGAAAATTTAGAACCACGGCTTACAAATACACGCTGAAGTTTAAAGATTTCAAGGCTGAAGTGCCGTTAGAGAAAGCAGAAGTGTTTATCACTGGGGTGTGGGATTCTTTGCTCACTGCACTCAAGCGACAATGTCAACCCAAAGAAGACGATCGCTTGAGACTTTCCATACAACACGACGGTTTGAAATCCCCTGTTTGGATCGAGTTTAGCACCCCTGCAGAATTGACCACTTCCAAAGTCATGGACAAGATTCAACACGTACAACAATCGAATGACCAGTTTGACATCACCGATGGAAAAGCCACACTGGACATGACCCACGTCTCTCCTCCTCAAGGGACTGGACGCAAAAACAATGTTATTGGTGGACGACATTCGCAACACCAAAACAAGTCTCGTCCGAATTAACAACACTCATGACCAGATGTGTTTAGCCCGTGCCATCGTGGTGGGACGAACCTATGCCAACAAGAACGACACGGTAGAATGGAAAAGAACCTGGAACACTATTCAACGTTCCGATCGAGCCAAACAACGAAACGAAGCAGAACTCCTGTTGCAACAAGCCGGACTGTCCAAAGACACACCCTGTGGCGTTCCTGAAATGCAAAAATTGCAAGATGTCCTAGCTCCACGCTACATCTTGAAAGTGCACTCTCAAGAAATTGCGCGGGTCTCTGTTGTTTCGAGGCCAAGATTTTAAGGACGGAAAATACATTCACGTTTATTATCACGATGACCATTTCGATACCATTACCACCATCACCGGATTCCTGGGATATGTTTATTATTGTGAGAAATGTGATTATGGTTATAACAATCGAGAGCAACACAAACATTGTGGATGGAAATGCCCAGGATGTTTGGCCTCTCCACCCTGTCTGAGCGAAGAACGAGTGCCTTGTTCAACTTGTCTGCGCACATTTGTCAGCCCTACCTGTTACCAACAACATTTGAAGACGCAAGGTTCACAGAAGAAATGTGCTTGTCAACTGCTGAGATTGTGCCCTACCTGTGGACAAGGCCTACGTGCCAATAGTGCCAAGGCACACGTATGTTCAGGAAAGAAAAAATGTCACATTTGTCACCACATCGTGGACTTGGAACACGAATGTTACATGCAAAAATACCAACCCCCACGAGAGAAAGAGGACGGCCACCAGAAGAAAGGCAATTTCATCTTTTTCGATTTCGAATGCATGCAAGAGACTGGCATTCACGTTCCTAATTTATGCGTGGCTCATCGAGCGTGCGAGAAGTGTATTCAAGAACCTATCTTCAGTTATTGCCCTCACTGCAGCAAAATTCCTGGAGGGTGTGAAAAAATCTTTCGGGGACCGAAGACGCTAGACGATTTTGCCAAATGGGTCTTAGACCCCATCGACAAGACGTGGAGCCAAGAGGACATCGAACGTTACGGAGATTGTCATCGTCATGCCACAGTGATGGCTCACAATTTCTCCGGATACGATGAACAGTTTCTTTTGAGGTACTATACGGAACAAGGCACCGAGCGTCCTAAAGTGACTTTGAACGGAGCCAAAATCATTTTCATGCAAGTGGGACAAGTGCAGTTTAAAGATTCGATGAGTTACTTGGCCATGCCTTTGAGTCGAATGCCTAAAACGTTTGGAATGACAGAAATGGCTAAAGGGTACTTTCCACACTTTTTCAATACGGAAGCCAATCAACACGCCGTTTTACCCCATTTGCCAGAGGCTCACTATTACGACCCCGACAACATGCGTACCGAACAACGAGAAGCTTTCTACGCTTGGTACCAGGCTCACGCCTCGGACCCTTTCGACTTTCAAGAAGAAATGCTAAAGTATTGTCGTTCCGACGTGGACATTATACGGCGTTGCTGTGGAAAATTTCGAGAACTGTTCATGGAACACGGAGGGGTCGCTCCTTTGAAAGAAGCTTGCACCATTGCCAAAGCGTGTTCCTTAGTGTATCGACAACGATTCATGCCTGAAAACACCGTGGCTGTCATCAGCCCTCAAACGACCCACTTTGTCAAACGTCAATACTCGGTCAAAGCCCTACGTTGGTTACATTACTTGTGCGACAAGGAAGACAAATGGATTCAGCATGCCCGCAACGGAGGGGGTGAAAAGACCATCGGAACGTATTCGGTAGATGGCTGGGACTTAGAAAACCCCAAGATCGTGTACGAGTTTAACGGTTGCTTATTTCACGGATGTCCCGTCTGTTACCCTGACCGTAGCACTAAAAATCAGTTTTTACAACGAACCATGGAAGACTTGTACCAGGACACTTGTCAGCGACGCCTAAAGTTAGAATAGGAAGGATACCAAGTGGTGGAAATGTGGGAACACGAGTACGATCACCGTATGAAAACCGATCCGAGTTTAAACGCCTCGTGGAAAGTTACCAGTTCATGGACCCGCTGAACCCGAGGGATAGTTTGTACGGAGGAAGGACCAATGCCACCTGTTTGCTGTACCAAGCCGACGAAGAGAAAGGAGAAGAAATCAAATACTTGGACGTGTGTTCGCTGTATCCTTACGTGTGCAAATATTGTCGCTTTCCGGTAGGGCACCCACAATTGCTGATCATCATTCGACAATACGAAGGCTTGATCAAGTGCAAAGTTTTGCCTCCCACGAACCTATACCACCCCGTCCTACCTCACCATTGTCAAGGCAAACTTGTGCCGTACTTGTGCCGAAACGTGCAACCAAGACCAACCTTGTCAGCACACCCAGGAAGAACGGGCCTTGACGGGAACCTGGGTCAGCGTAGAATTGTTCAAAGCTATGGACATGGGATACCAACTGTTAGAAGTGTACGAAATTTGCCACTTTCCCAAGACACAACAATGCCACAAGGGTGACCCTACTCAGAAAGGCATTTTCGCTGACTACGTGGATGCCTTTTTGAAACTGAAGCAAGAAGCCAGCGGCTATCCGTCCTGGTGTCACACTCACGAAGACCAAATAAAATTCAAAGAGAAATACTATGAACAAGAAGGCATCTCTTTAGACCACATAGAGAAAAACGAAGGCAGGCGATCGTTTGAAAAAGTGATGTCAAATTGCTTGTGGGGTAAAATGGCACAACTACCGTGTTTACCCAAGACGGAATATTTGACAGAACCTTCCCGCTACTTCCAGATGATTCACGACAAAACCAAATACATGAAACACGTGGACGTCGTTCGAGAGAATTTGATCTTGGTCAATTACGAAGAAGATCTGGACTTTGTACAAGACGACCCTTTTGGAAATGTCATCATTGCGGCTTACGTGACAACTCATGCTCGCTTAAAATTGTACGAAGCTTTAGAACTGTTAGGGGAACGCGTCCTGTACTTTGACACGGACAGTTGCATTTACATCCATCACCCGATTCAACATCACCCTGACATCGAAGGAGACCGTTTAGGAGCCTGGACAGACGAGCATCCCGACGACAAGATTCTAAGTTTCGTCAGTGGCGGTCCCAAAAGTTACGGCTACGAATACCGGGACAAACAAGGAGAAGTGCACACGACGTGCAAAGTGAAAGGATTGACTCTGAATTATCGTACCAGTCAAGTGGTGAACTTTGGGGTAGTGAAAGAAGCCTTGCAATCGGGAGAGGATGCAAACTTTAAAGTGACCACTTACCAACCCAACAAGATTGTACGTTTACCCACTCACCACATCGTCAGTCGGCCCTTGGAAAAAGTCTGTCAAATCGTGTGCCAGAAGCGAGTGCGACTTCCCAATCATTTCACCTTACCGTATGGACACGTCGGTATTGGTCTGTATATAAAAAGGAACCCTAGGCAAGATCGATAGTTCATTGGGACTACCAAGACCGAACGAACAAGATGAATACTTTCAGAGAAATGCAAAACAAGTTGTTTAGAAAGGCACAATTCAAGTGTGGGGCTTCGGAAGTGGAATGCGATTGTGAGCCTTGCGATGGGTACGATGCTGTACATTGTGACCTTAGCGATGCCGTAAAGCATCATGGGAACTTTAGTGTCACTACCTTATCATGGAAAGTGATGCTGTGCGTGTCAAACCTGAGGGATGCGAAAGTGATGCCGCTCGTCCTCTTGGACATTTTACTGGGTTTCGTTTTAAAGGGGAATGTTCACCTTCACGTTTATCCCCCTACGGATGTCATCCAGCCCTGAGCAAACTCCTGTTCCTGTCACCCAACCCTTATCGAAACGAACCTGTGAAAGACGAATATTCGTTTCCTGTGCGTTTGTCGGAATACTGCGACTTTGAAAATCGTCTTCAATCGTTCAAAGGAAAATGGCCTAAGTATCTGGGAGGACCGACCCCCGAAGAATTAGCCAGAGCCGGATTTTTCTACTTGGGTGAAGGAGATAAAGTCAAGTGCTTCAGTTGCGGTGTGTCACTTCACCACTGGGAACCGCAAGATTCGGCCTACGTAGAACATGCTCGATGGTCACCGAATTGTCATTACTTACCCTTAGTGGGACCGAGACATTGAAGTAACTTCTTACCATAATCTGTTCATGGATACTTTACAAGAGAACATTTGTGCTTTGCCTGTGGAGTTGAGAGAACGCATTTACCGAGAGCTGGTCAAAATACAAGTGAAACGTAAAGAACAATTACATCCGTTACGTCACCGGTGATTGAACCACTGGTACCTGAAGGCTATACAAGGACTGAATCAACTGAAAGTGTTCCATCGGACAGACATTGATGAACAATCCTCTAGTTTTAAAAAGGATTGGTTTGGTATGGACGATTCTACCTACATCATTGTAAACTTACTGCAACGAATTCCAGAGGAAGAGTTAACGAATTACCAACATCTTGAACACAATGTCAACTTAGTGAAAGAGGAAACTTCTGAACGAATTGTAATGTGCAAATTAGTGACTAAACGATTTAAATTCGACACTGAAGTACAACCATATTTGTGCAAACAGTACATTTCTTGTGTCAGACCAAAGAGGATTTAGTATGACCTATTCATGGATACTTTGTTAGAGAACATTCGTGCTTTGCCTGTGGAGTTGAGAGAAAGGATTTACCGAGAGCTGGTGAAAATACAAGTGAAACGTAAAGAACAATTGCATCCGTTACGTCACCAGATCTTTAACCACTGGTACCTGAATGGTATAAGAGGACTGATTCGTCAGAAATTTTTTCAGTGGTCAGACCTTGTTGAACACTTTCAGTTTGGGGATGATGATGGACCAGACGTTCCTAATTTTGGTTACTTCGAGATTCACTTACTGCACAACGTATTGAGGAAGACGAGTTAAAGGATTACCAACATTTGTTACATGGAATCTGCTTAGAAAAAGACGAAACATCTAGACAAACTCTGACGTTTCAATTACGGTTTGTAACATTTAAATTCCCTACTGGAGAACGAACATGTTTGGTTAGAAATTACATTTATTGCTTCCGAAACAAAGACACTATAAAATCAAGTTGCCATGCCACGGATTATGTCACATATCATTGAACATATTCCGTGGAAGGAACTCAATGACCATATTCAAACCGTGGATCATTACCATCGATTATTACAAGAACTTTATCCATTCAATTTGGGACGACAAGTGGTGTGTGTCTTAGTGACTTGTTTTCTGGGATTTCGTTTACCAGCCGATTCCTTGTGGACTCTTTACGATCAGTACTTACCACCGCAATGACCTTAAATGGTCACGAAAAACTCCTTTTGCTCAAAGCCTTGCGTTTTCATCTGGATACTTCTCGACCTCAACGGGAAAAAAAGATTCGTCAACTTTTAACGACCCAAGACGTGTATGACGATGTGTGTGTAGCTTGTGACTTACATCCCCATTGGACAGATGTCCGTGCCTGGAAAGAATGGGGTTTTAAGGCTTAGACCCAAGAAGTGGCCCAGTATGCACGAGAGTTGTTCAAGGAAAAAAGTTACTTTTAAACCCGTGTTAGTGACGGTGCCAGAAGAACCTGTCACCCAGGACAGGACTGTCGTGGACAGACCTGAAAGACCCTTTCGGGAGGACACTTGTGTGACCTTACCCCCTACTATAGAACTGGTTAGAACATTACCCAAAACATGTTGTACAGACACTTGTTTTTATTCCACGTTCATAGTTATTATCTGCCTTTTATCCTTGTACTTAAGCCTTTGGCTTTTATGTATTTTTGTCTTTCGTATTCATGTTTGAAAAAAAACATTCAATAAACGTGTTCTGAAAAAAGTATATAAACTCTTGTCTTGTTTGTTTTCGTGTCACAAGTGACATTTCTGACACAATTGCTACTTCTGCTGTCTCTGCTCCCTCTTCCTTTACTGTCAAAGTCATCGACGAACACTTAGATCGTGCCAGTTGGGAGGCTTTGTATCTTCGCCATCCCTTTAACATGCTCATTGCTGGACCTAGCGGTTCAGGCAAAACCGAATTCGTCAAACGTTTGATTGAACATAAACATCATTTGATCGATCGGCCACCTCAACGGATCGTGTGGTGTTACAAAGAGTGGCAATCGGCGTGCAACCTCTTGCGAGAAAGTCAAGGCGATTCCATCGTGTTTGTGGAAGGCATTCCTAAAGAAGACGACAGCATCGTCTCTGACTCCCGTCAAACCCATTTTTTCATTTTCGACGACATGTTAGGAGAAGACGAAGAAGAAATTAAACTGTGGTTCACGCGCAAAGGACATCACCGTAATGCCAGTGTCGTTTACATCACCCAAAATTTGTTTCAACAAAGTAAAGCCCATCGCACCATCAGTCTCAATGCGCATTACGTGGTCTTGTTTAAAAGCCCTCGAGATAAATCGCAAGTGCAAGTCTTAGCCAAACAGTTAGGAACGCCTTGGCTTACTCAGGCGTACGACGATGCCACTCAAACGCCACACGCCTATTTACTCGTCGATTTGAAACCTACGACCCCCGAGGAATTGCGATTTCGTACCCACTTGTTTCACCACTGGTGCCAAGACGGAGGGCCTGTCCTGTACACGTCTCCGTCCTCGACTTCATTTCACTCCCCATAAAAAATCTATAAAAACCTCAGACCCTTTTCGTCTATCTCACACAGTGTAAACATGACGTCCCTTCAGTCGCATCTTCCCGTCAAATTGATTCGTGCCTTGTATGGCATCAGTCGAGAAAAAAATCCACAAACACGAGCTCGTGTCTTAGAAGCTAGTCTCAAAGAAGTCTTACGATAGTTCACGGTGACGGCAAGTCAAATACTCCAAGGAATCATTCAGATTAATCATCAAACCAAACGCTTTTTCGATCGAAATAAAGTCGCTTTGGTCCAACTGGCCGATCCCCGCATCGACACTCAAACCAAAAAACAAATCATTTTGAAACCTGGAGGGAGCGGAATTCTAGGAGGGGTCATCATTCGCTCACTCTTAAGATGGGATCCTAATGCCCTCAAAGTTATCCCCAAGAAAAAAGTCAAACGAAGCCCCAAGAAGAAAAAGACCAGGTTCCAAGGAGAACTTCTCCAGTGGCGGGACCCTCCTCTTACCAGACACCACCCCGGAAAAAGAAAAGAAACCCCCAGAAAAAGAAACAGAGAAAAAGTCCCCAGAAAAAGAAAAGTCCACAGAAGAAAACTAGTCGCAAGAGAGGCACTTCGGCCAGGACGCAACCTTACACTCGCAAACCACGACCTGCCACGTCGGTGACTGTGTCTCCGGCAGCCTCACGTTTATCCACTTCTCTGTTGATGACACCAAGAACTGAAGAGTACTTGGAGGCGTTGATCACACCAAGAACGTCTCCGTTGATGACCCCCAAAAGAACTTCCCCAGTGGCAGGACCCTCCAATTTAGTGGCAGTGGCTGCTGCTCACAAAGTACCTTCTCCCAAAATCAAAGTCCATGAAAGATCGGGCATGTTACAAAGTTTACTGGATTTGTCCAAGCAAGAACTGGCTCGATTTAGTCCGTTGCGTACCCCTGCACGACGTGTCATGCCTGTCATGAAGTTGATACGACGTAAAGACAATCAGTGGCGACGCGTTCCAGTATAAAAAAGGTGTGTGACCAAGTCAGGGGTGTGAGTGTTTTTTTGGTGCTCCTGAAGACTCAAAGATGTCACCCTCAGAAAACCCCAAGGAAAGAAAAGGAAAGGACTACCACCACGTTTAGTCAAACATGGGGACATGTTATCTGTCCTGTCCAAAGCTTCTTCACCTCTACGAAAAAAACTCATTCAATCAGCCTCCAAAGAGGTCATCGATACCGTGTGCGAATGTTGTTTGAATGTTTTGAAAGGCACGATCCCTTTGTCCAAACACCAGAAACAATGCTTAAGCAAACATCGTCACGTTCTTCGCCAAATGGTTCGAAAGAAAATTCCCATTCGTCAAAAGAAGAAGATGTTAGTGCAACGTGGAGGCATTTTGCCTCTCTTGTTAGGCCCCATACTGAAAGGAGTCTTGGGAACCATGTTGGGAGGTCTGGTGGGAGCAAGATAAAAAGGCCCTCGGAAGTCCCAAGATCTCAGAATCGACCCCTGACAACCCCATGGAAGGACGAAAACTAGCTTTAGTGCCTTACAAACGATGGATGGAATACCATCGTTGGCAAGAACAACGCACCCCGCATTTACCTCCCAATCCCAATTTGAGCGAGATGTCCCAGTTACAACACGAATTACAGTCTTTGATGGATCGCCAAGATTTGTCCGAAACAGAAAAATCGCAAAAGTACGGTCAACTCTTGCAACGACTGCAACTCTTTCACCAGAAAGCTTTAGACGAAACAGCTCTACCCACTTTGAAAGATTTTAAGACCTTGATGAAAAGTCCAGCACCATCACCAGTACCAATACCAGTCCTACCAGTACCAGTGACCAAGACAGAAAAAGGAAAAGAAGAAGAAGAAGGGTTTCAAACTCCACCAGAAAAAGTACGCAAGTTAACAACACCACCTACCTCTAGAATTGGATGGATTAAAAAGATGATGGCCACCCCTTCTTCATCACAAGAGAAAAAGAAAGTGAAGACAGAAGTGAAGACAGAAGTGAAACAAGAACCGATATCCCCCGCTCAGACATCCTCCTCCTCCTCTTCAACACCTATTACCGGTCGCACACGCAAAGCATTGCAATCCAAGAAAGTAGCCCAAGAGAAAAAGAGTAGCCTCTTCCAAGAGTGGGTGCCTTATTGACACACAAACACAAAAAAATGGAAAAAGTCTTAGCTAGCATTTACTACGATCCCTCGCATCCTGCAGGTTACGCAGGAGTTCAAAAATTGTATCGTGCTGCCAAAACTCGACTGAAAAGTCTCCGTTTACCTCAGGTACAACGATGGTTACAAGAACAAGCTACCTACACTTTACACAAACCCATTCGACGCAAGTTTGCCAGAAGTCGCACCCGAGTGGAAGGCATCGATCATCAATGGCAAGCCGATTTAGCCGATGTTTCTCATTTGGCCAGCTACAATCGTGGCTACAAATATTTGTTCTGTGTCATCGACGTCTTTTCCAAATTTGCCTGGGTCGTGCCCTTGACTTCCAAATCGAGCAGCGAGTTAGTGCGAGCCCTGCAATGGGTGTTGAAACAAAGCGGTCGTCACCCTCTTCGATGGCAAACGGACAAAGGCACCGAATTTCTGAACCAAGCTTTCCAAAAAGAATTAAAGAAACGTGACATTCATTTTTTTACCACCGAGAATCCCGAAACCAAAGCCAGCATCGTGGAACGTTTTCAACGTACTTTGAAAGAACGCATGTGGAAATATTTTACGCATCACCACACTCTGAAGTACATCGACATCTTACCGCACCTGGTGCAAGCGTACAACCAATCTTACCATCGAAGCATCGAACGTGCCCCGCAAGTCGTGACTCCCGACAACGAAGTGTTGGTGTTTGAGCGCCTGTTTGGTACGTCCCCGACGAGGGCTGTCCCCAAGAAAAGTGGAGAGTTGGCCGTAGGAGATTGGGTGCGCATTGGCAAAACCAAACGCACTTTCGACAAAGGTTATTTACCTAACTGGACGACCGAACTGTTTCGCGTCACTGGACGAGTGCATGGCCGTCATCCTGCCGTCTATAAATTGGAAGACATGAACGGAGAAGTGCTCAAAGGAACGTTTTATTTGCCCGAGTTACAACGTGTCACCAAAAAAGAAGACGACGTGTACGACATCGAAAGCATTCTCGAACGCAGAACCCGTAAAGTGGGCAAACGACGTGTCAAAGAAGTCAAAGTACGTTGGAAAGGATATCCACCCAGTTTTGATTCTTAGATCGAGGCTTCGCAAGTCATCGACTATAAAAAGAAGTGACCATCATGCCCTTTCACACAGCAGACGCAGGTACGTCGACCACTCCTTCTTCACCTAGTTCTTCTGTGCAAGATTTACAAAAGCAACCCTTGTGGGTGTGGTGTGGAGAACGTGTGCCTAAAACGCAAATCGTCTTTTTCTGCCAAATCTTCGTGGTGTATTGTGTCATCGGGGCAGCCATTGCCAATTTGAGTTTGCAACAAGGAGACAAACAATTGTGGACCATTTTATTGAGCAGTTGCATCGGTTACCTGTTTCCCAATCCCTCCCTGAAATTCTCCTCGAATGGGAACCACAGGAACCTTGTGTCCAGTGCCAGTACCAGTCACCACTCCAACCACAATCAGAACCCCATTTTAGACGGAGACACGCCTCTGACGTCCAGTAACCCCTCGGACAGCCACAGAACTCTGGAATTATGAGTCACCAAAACCAATTTTACTTAACCTTACCCAGTGACAGTTCCATGGAGGTGTTTCCCCACAACACGTTGTGCTGTTACACGGCCAAATTACCTCAGGCCATCCCCTTAGATTACGAAGCCCATTGGGAAGTGGCTTTAGTAGAAATCATTCACCCGACCCAAGTCCTCAGTATCCTTCCCAATCAAAATTGACGAGCAAATGCAACAGTGGATGGATAGCAATGTCAAATATGACAAGAAAACCCGTAAACAAAAGTACACCACCTATCGCTTGTTTATTCCCCCAGGCTATTATTTTAGTGGTGAACATTTGGTCAGCACCATTACCTCCAGGTTTAATGTCGTGCTTCTGAAAGGTTTGGAGCATATCAACAAAAGTGTCACCATGGAGTACCACAAAGCAGCTCGTTGCTTCATTATAAAATTTGAACGGACTAAATTTTATTTTGTCCTGAATTGTTTGACATGTTGGGCGGAGAGATGAACATGAGAATAACCATGCTCAAAAAAAACGAATTACCCATCGTTTACGACAACGAGTCGTTTAGCAAGTTATTTCGTGCCCCGGTAGAACTGAACCAAGGACTGAATTTGATGTTCCTGTATTCCGATGTGGCTGAGTACAACGTGGTGGGACACACCTCTGTACCGTTACTGCGTGTCATTCCTTTCAAAGTGGATTCTGCCACGAACGCTGACGAAGAAGGTGGAAACACTTACCACGTTCACCGCGAATTTGTCCATCCTCACTATTTGCCTGTCAGCAAGTCGTATTTGGACACGGTCAACATTGCTATAAAAGGAGATCTGGGACAAAATATTTCATTCACCAAAGGAAAAGTCACGGTGAAACTCCGTCTTCGAAAACGGTGTTCTCACGATTCGTAAGTCATGTATCCAGTGTACCGAGGGGTTGCTCGACAGCGAGGACACGGTTTAGGAGATATGTTAAAATCGGCCTTTCGTTCGGTGGCCCCGGTGTTGAAACCGATGGTGACACGCCTTGAAAGATGCGGAACTGACGCAAGGCAAAGAATTTCTCCAAAATGTCATCATCGACAAACAAAACCCTAAAGAAGCCTTCATGAGGGCAGGCAAAAATGTCTTGCTGCAAACGGGCAAAGACATTTTGGGTCGCCGAGAAACACCTATAAATGCCCTGCACGCTACCGAGTCAGGCATTCAGCAAGGACAAGGCAGAAAGAGACGACGCAGAAAACACCCTTTCACCAGACTTCAAGCTAGAAAGGCCAAGAAAAGAAGAACCGTTCGAGATTTAGACGTTTTCGATTATTGAGAAAGAACAAAAAAATGATGCACCGAGAATCTTGCGCTTGTTCCAAGTCGGAACTGGATCTGTTTGCCATGCCCCCCACCATGATGACCATGCAAGAATTCCAGTGGGTGGAATTTCACCCCGTCTCCTCACTGACGGATTCCGCTCGCATCGAGTTTGAAATCAAAGGACAGCCCGAAGATTACATCGATCTGAATAGTAGTTACTTGTACCTGAAAGTCAAAGTTGCTGATAAGACTGGAGGTAATATAGAGGATGAAGCAGTAGCTCCCGTCAACAATTTCATGCATTCCTTGTTTAGTGGAGTGGACTTGTACTTGAATAACAAACTGGTCAGCAGCAGCATGGATACTTACCCTTACCGTGCCTACCTGGAAAATCTCTTGACGTACGGAATAGACGCCAAGAACACTCATCTCAATGCCTGTGTGGTATGGGAAGGTGACGATGAAGGCCAGTTTGAAGAATTTGAAATTGATACAAAGAAAGAACACAATGCGGGATTTGTAGAACGAAGAGACAGAATCAAAGATGGAAAGAGTTTAGAACTGATGGACCGTTTGCATTTGGACATGTGGTTGCAAGAGAAATATTTGCTGAACCAGGTGAATGTTCGCCTGAGACTGAATCGGAGCAGTACCGCTTTCCATTTATTGGCTAGTGCTGACGATTACAAAACCAAAATCCAAGAAGCCAGACTCTACGTACGCCGTGTGGAAGTGTTACCTAAAGTAGGTAACGAAATCAGTCAGACGTTCAGCAGAACAACTGCCAAGTATCCCATACGACGCGTGGAAGTGAAAACTTTCACCATTCCCAAGGGACAGCGATCCATGATCGAAGATCATTGTTCCAAGGACAGTTACCCAAACGTTTAATCATTGGTATCGTCGAGAATGAAGCCTTCAACGCATGCTATCAATAAAAATCCTTTCTACTTTCAACACTTTGACGTGTCCAAAATCGAAGTCAGTCGCGATGGCAAGACCTTGTGTACCCGACCGTTTGAACCTGACTTTACCAAGAAGAATTACTTGAGATCGTACTTGTCCCTGTACGAAGCCACCGGACAGTTAGGAACCAATACCAGTCACGGCATTACGTACGAGGATTATGCAGGAGGCTACGCTTTGTGGGCTTTTGATTTCACTCCAGACCAAGGCAGCGACGAGGGACATTTCCACCCTATAAAATCCGGCCAGATTCGTGTGGAAATTCAGTTTGCAATCAAAGCCACCGGTGCTGAAGATAATCCAACGTTGAACGTCATCCTGTATGCGGAATTCGATAACACCATAGAAATCAACAGTTTGAGAGAAGTCATTCTAGACTATTAGAAACCATGGAAGATTGTTATCCCTCTTTACCTAGTGAAGAAACTTTGGACATGAAAAGTGAGGAGACCGTGGAAAAAGAAGAAGAAGAAGTAATCATGATGAAATCAAGATGGCCAGAACAAGAAGCCCATTTAGTCTCCTGTTTTGCCAAACACTTGGTCGAAAAAATGACGGAATTGATCAAGAAAAATTGCTATGGATGTCAAAACGATCATCCCAGTCAAATTCAACACGATAAATGCCTGATGTTAAGTCAAGAAGAAAAATTGGACGAGTATCTGGACGAAGCTTGGAGTCTCATCTCAAACAAAGACGTGTTGCATCAGTGGTATAAAGACTTGCGTGAACATTCTTGTCCACCATTAACCACTCGAGAGATCCATCGTATCGAAGCTCTCCTGAATCAGAGTGAAGAAACAGAACGAATAACCGTTTTATTCGTGAGACATTTTCACGCAAAAAGTCAGGATCGAATTGACGACTTATTATTACCTGTGAAGAAGAAGAAAAAAACACACACAAATCAATGGATACCTGGGAACTTTATTACCTTTTGAACCACAGTTCGTATACGGCTTCTTGGAATCCTGTCGTCTGTGCTAAAGATGAACTCCCTCATCGCAAACCTAAAGACCATCAAGCTTACGTGATCAACACGGACGACAGTCATCTCCCAGGAACCCACTGGGTAGCCGTCTACTTTCCTCAAGGAGGATGTGTGGAATATTTCGATTCGTACGGATTGCCCCCTTTGGAAGACGATATCATTGACTTTATGAGAAGAAATGCTCAGACTACCCGATTCAATAACGTGAAATTACAAGACACAGATTCCTTGGTGTGTGGAAAGTACTGTGTGTATTTTCTGCATCATCGCAGCCTGGGCTATTCCTTAGAACATTTAGTAACTCATTTTGATCCTCGTTCTTCTACTAGAAACGATGTGAAAGTAGATCGATGGTTTTGTGACCATTATGTTTATCTTTTGTCTCAAGCTAGGAAACGTAGTGTCCATCAATGGCCTAATGATTTCCAACAGTGGAAATCACAATTTCATTCACACCGTTGTCAACCCTGTTTAAAGTAGATTGTCAATTGAGAAAAAAATGTTTGTAATTTGAAAACATTGTTTGATGTTATAGTGTTGGATTATTGTTAAAAATGTTAGAGTTGTTGTTTAGTGTTAAGTGATTTTTGAATAAAAAAATGTTGTGTTTTGAAAAAAATGCCTTTGTCTTTTGTTTAGCTATAAGAATGTTGGATTGATGCTCTTTCATTTCTTACTATCCCTCTCATGACACTCACTGAACGTTGCGGCTCGAAAACCGTGTGGGGGATGTTTTCCTTCACGTCCGCGCTTTGACTTTAAGAACCGGGGTTGTTTCCAGTCTAACCATCCATTGTCGACTCATCCTCCTACGAAGATGTGCTCCAAACTAGCTAAGCTCAACGAAGCCTACGTGAATTTGCATAGGGTCAGACACAGTCTGATACCGAAGCCAGAAGAAATAGAGAATGTGAGAATGTCAAAAGTCACTGAAGACCTGATAGAAGAGCTCTTCAGAGAAGAAATGAAGAGGGAAAAAGAGGAATGGACAGAGAAGTACAGACTTCAGAGACAGCAGCAACAGCAGCAGCAGCAACAACAACAACAACAACAACAACAACAGCAACAACCTGAAGCTGACAGAGGCTTTGTCGATTGTCGTATCGACACCAAAAAGTTCTTCTTCTCTTTCCGAAGAAGCAGACGTATCGCCAGAAAGTCTATCCTTAGAGGACATCTCATTCTTAGAAACTAAAAAAGATTGCCATAGCAAACAAAAAACAGCCCTTTTCATATCTACCCCAATACTCTAGAAAAGAAATAACAATCCATTTGCCAATGTGTGTAGGTAGAGTAGTGTGAATATAAACACTAACTCTTTTTTTAAAAAATGTTTGTGTGTTTGTGTGTTTGTGTTTGTAAGTGATAACGTACGTTAGTATGGATAGTAGATTAAAATGATGTTTTTTTGGTGTTTGAGGTGTGGGAGAGTATATTTTGGGGTTAGATTGATTTGAGTATGTGGAGAGTCTATTAAAGTGATGAAAAAAATTTTAAGATAGGAATGGAAAGTATAAAAAAGTGAGTGAGTGTTTCTTTTAGGTCCGCGCGTTGTTTTTTTTGGTCATGATCTAGGTAAGATCAATTTTATGTTTTTAGGGGGATGTTTTCCTTCACGTCCGCGCTTTCAGTATAAATTGAAACTCGCTCGGCAGTCTAGCTACCCTTGTTGATTGATCAACACCACCACCAGAAGAATGAACACGAGATTGGCGAAACTGATGGAACTTCATGTGCATCTGGAATATGCCAGGCGCATGTTGAATGAACTGGCCGCGGAAACCATTGTGGAAGACGGAAGGATGAGAGAGGAGGAGGAAAGAAGAAATAAAGAAGAGGAGGAGAGAAAATATAAAGAAGAGGAGGAGAGAAGAAAGAAAGAAGAAGAAGAGGAGGAGGAAAAGTAGAGAAGAAGAAGAAGAAATTTCAGAATCCCAGAGAGCGAAAATTGGGATTCTGAAGCCACATATCCTGCCTCTGCTCTCTCCCCCCAAAAGGTAAAAAGCAACTGGGGGACACGATGTGTATGTGGCGCCAGGCCTGGAAAGTGCCACCATTAACCAGGTGTCCATGAAGTTCCAAAAAGAAACAGCCCTTTTCAGGGCTACCCAATACTCTAGAAAAGAAATAACCATCCATTTGCCAGTGTGTGTAGGTAGAGTAGTGTGAATATAAACACTAACTCTTTATTGATAGTGCGAGTGTATGTGTTTGTGTGTTTGTGTTTGTAACAGTTGACGTAAGTTTGTGTGAATAGTAGTTTCTTTATTGTTTCTTAGCGTATGTGGAGAGTATAGTTTTGGTTTTATTATATGAAATGAGAAAGTAGGGGATGTTTTCCTTCACGTCCGCGCGTTATTTGGTCATGATCTAGGTAAGATCAATTTAATGTTTTAGGGGGATGTTTTCCATCACGTCCGCGCTTTCACTATAAGAACCCACAAACTTTGATGTTGGAACCATTCTAAGGAATAACTGAGACAAAATGACTCAAGTATCAGTTCTATTTAATCTATTGAGAGACATCTATTTCTGGATAATGGATGTAGAATATGTTTTAGGAAGAATAGAAGAGGAATGGAGGCATGGAGATATGAAAGACTTTGTAACGAGTCAAGTTCAAGGCCTAAAGACAGCAAGAGATATCATAGCAGGGATGATTGAAGAAGAAGTCAATAAGTCAAGAGGCTTCATTAACCCACCTTACTTCAGAGTGGGAAGTTTGAAAGAAGCACTGGATCATGTCATCAAAGTCCGGTGCTTCCTAGAAAAAATATTGTACTGGACAGAGTGGAGAAATGTAAAATGGGGATTGGAAAAGGTGAAGAAAGGGGAAGATCTGATGAGAAAAGTAATGGAGGAAGAAGTAGAGAAGATTAAAGAGAAATGGAGGGAAGAAAGAAAAGATGAGGAAAACAAAAAGAAAAAGGAAGAGTTTGAGCGGCTTAACAATAATTGGATGAAAATCCAAGAGAAGTTCCGAGCCATGGGTCACCCGGACTGGATGCCGGAAAGAGAAAAGAAGAAGAAGAAGAAAGGAATGATGGACAAAATAAGAGGATGGTGGAAGAAGTTAAGAAGTTAAAAGAAGAAGAAGAAAAAACCCAAAGGCCCTTTTCAGGGCCAGCCATATTTCTCGAAAAGAGAATGACTTTCAATTGCCTACCCCTTTTTTTAAATTTTAAAAAAAATATCCCATATTCAATTCCCTTTTACGTAAAGTGACCCACAATTTATTCCCATGTTAAATTCCCCTTGTACGTAGAGTGACCCCACGATTTTTCGCCATGTTAAATTTCCATTGTACGTAGAGTGACCCAGGGTGTTTTTTAATGTATATATAAGCAGCAGGAAGGGTGAACCGACCACTTGCTGGAAGGTTCATTTATGAAAAATAAAACTTTATACAAATAAAATTAAAAATTCAAGGTCAATAACGCTAAACCGAAGCATCTAACTAAAACCGGGAGTTTCTCTAATTGGGTTAGATCATTTTATTACTTCATCTTTGTCGTTCGTGTGTTCCAATTTTTATGCGTGTTTTTGTTTACCTTCCGGACACTCACTGTTGGTCGCACCCTCCCTGCTGCTGTAGTGTGTGAGTAATTAAATCATTATTAAATGAGCAATGGAATCTCACACAGCTAGTTTAGCTCGAGAGCGACTAGAGGCAATTAAAAAATATATCCCTGTTCGTGATGCTGTCAAGCAGCAACTACAAGCGCGTCATGAATTTGCAGAAGGTGCACAACAGTTATTTAAACAAAGGCTACCGAAGGAGTTACAAAGGCTACCGAATGAGTTACGAAGGCTACCGAAGGAGTTACAAAGGCTACCGAATCAGTTACGAAGGCTACCGAAGGAGTTACAAAAGCTACCAAAGATCTTCTTCCTACGTTGGAGCAAACCGCTAAAGCAAATGGAAAAATAACAAAAAGAACCAGTAAAAATATTCTACAAGAACTTCCAGCTAAAATAGCTGCGGCTCAACCACAGTTTTACAAGAAGAAATACAACAAGTACTTGAGAGTATTGACAAAGTCCATGAGGAGGTCGGTAATGTAAGGGATCTTGTTACGTCAAAACCAAAACCAAAACCAAAATCAAAACCACCAGCCTGATTTACCGAAAAAGGTCGTAGACTGCTTCGAGAAAATGATGTAATGGTTGCCGCAAGATGATATCCACATCGTGATAAATTATTAGATCTAAATACCACCAGTGTTTAAAAAAAATTGGGTTCCTTTTGTATTTCGAAAGTCTCATGGTTTACCTAAAATCACTGGTGAATATAAGGATAAATTTGCAGAATTAGGAACAAGTCGAACAATTTAGAAAAACGTCCTTACCCGGAGTTTTGCCATTCAGCCCACCTCGTATTGAGGAAGAAGAAGGAACTGGAAGTGGTACTGGTTCAGGTACCAGGGGGAGTTGCCTTATTACTCCCTGTCTCAGCAAAGTCCTTGCCGATGTTGAAAGACTAGAAATTCTGACAAGCGGAAAACGATCTGGTAATAATTCCCCAGAAATCGTTAATGAAGCAGCTGATATTTGTCAACAATTATTTACAGGCGGTATCATGGACATTAATGTTTATCGGTCTCTCATTGATGAAATCGTTGATGATTGTCACAGTGATTGAGGGTATACAATTAGATCGGTGACAAAAAAATAAGATGATTATAAATAATGCTCAACGTGGACCTGTAATGTTCAAGGTGATGAATTCGTGATTACCAACATATAAAGTTACCTACGGAGATGGACTCGTCGATGTTGTTCGGGGTCTATTTAGAATGACAGCCACAAAAGCAATACCGATTGCAAACCAACTGGGAATGAAAACTATTGACGTTGTTCGTGATAAAGCTATTGGTGCTGTTGGTGATATTGCCGGTAAAGCATTTTCAGCAATCAAGGATAGACTAGCACGATTAATACAAAAAAAAACATAACAGTACAATTACCCAGCACTGAGGTTATGCCTTCAAATGTTAGAAAAATAATAAATCAAGCTGCAAATCAAAAACTGGCAGAGTTGGCTGGTGTACCACTATCAGAATAAATATAAATTCAAGTCTGATAGCAGGAAGTGGTCTTCGCGTTAGACGGTAGTAATTATAATAAAATGTTTAAACGTATATCTGATCCATCATTTTACATGGACGCACCAGTTCTCAAAGATGAATCTGTTCGCGATTATCAATATTATTCTCATGACACACGAGAGCCAAATCGGCGCAGACGAATCGAACTTCAAGTTCAGGATTCAAGTAGATATTTCTTACCCGCTGAAGCATTTATTGAAATAGAAGGTAAAATTCTGAGAACAGATGATACTGAATATGGAGCTGATGCTAGAGCTGGTTTTGTTAATAATGGTATTATGGCACTGTTTAACAGTGCTACATACATGATTGACGGAAAAAACATTGAAATATGTCAGAACGACTTCGAGTCAAGGTGGTAAATCAACATTATCATGGTTGACGATGACCACAGATAGTGTCCAAAGTAATATTAATGGTTTAATCACATGGCATATAGCATCGCAGCAAGGTGTTTCTGCACCAAGACATATATTTGTTGCTTTTCAAGATGCTACACGAATAAACTCACAAACATGCAGTCAAATGATATTTGACAAACTTGGTGTTACTGAAGTTTCATTAAGGATAAACGGGCATCAATAACCAGCTGAGGATATAATACTGAACTTTGAGAATAATCATGCTACACGTGCATATCATCGTTTGATGACATTCATAGGACGTGTTCAAAATGTTGATTCTGGTCTGCAAATATCACAACTAGATTTTACAAGGCTGTATCCAATATATTACTTTTCTCTGGAACATTTAGACTTAATCAGGCAATCTGTCGTTGATATGCACCTCCGAGCTCGAGTAAACGCGCATTACCCGCTGGTGGTAATTACAGAGCAATTGCTGTTATACTCAATGATAAAGCTATGTTACTTGAAGGTTTTGCTAGACGAATGAATTCTTGATGCCCCAGTAGAAAACATGTAATTAAATCGTTCATGATATGTATAATGTCATATCATCATGTTAGTGTCAGTCTGGCTCCTGGTCAGATTAAAAAGTTACAATTAGTATCAGATAAAAACCATGGAATAAAAATATCACTAAAAATGATCAGATCACAGGTGGTCAAAATAAACTACAATTGTCAGAATGTCAACTCAAGCACTTCAATAACGCCAAACGATCAAATACCGGTGTTAAATTTAATCTTTCTGCGGGTGCTATTAAAGACGCAGTCAAGACGGGTGGTATATTTCCACTTCTTGCAGCTATACTAGCGTTATTAGCCGCCGCAGCCCAAGCTGTTGGAACTTCTGCTGAAATGGCATTAAAAACCGCAATAGGAAAAGGAATAATGGCTTCTAAGAAAAAAGCAAAGGGTCTGAGATTACCAGGAACTCCTCATTGGTACGGAAACAGTCTGAGACTCACCGGAACACTTCGTTAGACGCAAAGTGTCTCCTTCCTACCTCCAATTTTGATTTACTGGATGCTGCTAAAAAATTAAATATCGAAAACTTCAAAGGTGTTTTTATGCGTGATGAATTACCAAAACAACCATACCGTATTGAAACCGGTATCATTAATCTCGATAAAAGTTCTGGTCCAGGTACTCATTTGGTTCCATACGCGATTGATCCACGTGGAATTCTTTATTTGATTCGTATGGGTTAGCACCATCAAAACAATTTTTAAAATTTGTCGTCACAGTACGAAGTACTCGCGCCTGGTATTCAACATTACCAACACAGACAATAACCGATCCGCCAATATGTGGCCGTGAAGTAATTGCTGTACTCCACGCTGTGTCAAAATCTTCCGATTCACCTCATAAAGTTGTACACACGTACAAGAGTTCTTTTTTTAAATAATAATTACTAATCATATAATGGTTGATATTTACGGAAGATCTTCTTCTATCAGAAAGAAAAAAGATGATATTGACTTGTCAAATTACGATACTAGAAATGATCTTGCTGATCTTATGAACCTCTCTGGAGTTGACAGGGGTGAAGTTGTTATTTTTCAGGATAAATACGGCGTTTTTGACACTAGTAATATTAAGTGGGTCGACATAGTTGGTAGAGAAATGAAATTATAAATAGTGTTGCTAATCGTTTACGATCCACGGGTGATACAATGGCTGGTTCTCGCAATAGGACTAATAATAAAATTACTGATCTTGGAGAACCAGAATCAGATGATGACGCTGTAACAAAGAAATATATCGACATCAGAAACTTCCCAAAGATGAACTCGTTAGTTTCAATTAATAATGAAATGACCACATTTTAATCTGATTATAATACTCATGTGAACACATTTTTGAATTATCGCAAAAGAATAAATGAAATTGTTGATGATTTCTTTGGAAAACCGGTAATTACCGGTATTAAACTCTCTGAAATTAACACAAAACTCGGCGATATTAAAACAGCTATGTCAGACATTGAAACGATTAATAAACGATTAGGTGTTATCAGAGATCCTAGATCATTTTCAGAACAAATCACGAGTAATATCGATGATATTAGAAAAAACTAGAAGATGTTATCAGTGGAATTCCTGATATTGTTAAAAAAATTAATCTGATTAAAATTTCTCACAAGCAGATCATCAACGTGGTAAACACACTATTATCAGGATCATTAGCATGGTCACAGCAAAAAACCACTATCAAACATACCGCGGAAGTCACTGGTGTGTATTGGCTGTCCGTGTTCAGTAGTCCAAACTTTTGTGTATTTACTACGCATCCCTGGCGTCATTCAACCGCTAATTTTCTGGAAACGTGTCTATTGTGTTAAATAAAGGGGACGAAGAAACATTTATGCTGAAATCATCTGATAAAAAATTAACCGCAGCGTCTTACTGGTGGTGTCTGGAATTTGTCGCTGAAACACCTCAATTGATTACTTAAATAAATAAACTATAAATAGTATTCCAATCAACGTTCAACGTTTTGGATACAATCAAGCACGTGAATGGCAAACAAAACTAAAAATTAATATTGACGAGTATACAGTAAAAGTAAAAAAATATCGCAGGCGTATAGTTGTCATTGACATAATTCGGCGTCCGCTTTTATCGCTAGAACAGGCGTATTGCTATCAACAATAACAATGACATCACCAGCAATTATGAGAATCTGCGTTTCAGCTGCAACAACAATTGCCGGTGTTCTTAATGTTGTTGTTGTTGTTGTAGTGTTTAACGCCATTTTTCAGCACACGATAGGCTATACATGGCGGCCAGTATTAATGGTGGAGGAAGAACCCTGAAAAACCCAGGGAAGAACCACCGACCCACGAGAAGCTACTGGCAGGCTTTCACACGTACCCACGCTAGCCAAGCCTTGGACTCGAACCCACCCAGACAGAGGTGAGATGGCAATGATCCGTAACGGAGAGCGCTTTAGACCACTCGGCCACTCGAGGCCCCGGTGTTCTTAATATCATCGCAAAAAATATGTACATGTACAAAGACAAAATTGCATGAGTATATAACAAAATTACACGCATCGACGCTAGCATAATCCAAATTATCTTCGTTGATATCATCAGGTCTTAGTGATGGAATAATATCAGATGTTGGGTTCACGGAAATGATTAAAATTTACAAAGAATTAATGACTGTTAGAATCTACGTCTGATTTAAATAATAATAATAATAATAATAATAATAATAATAATAATAATAATAATAATAATATATTAATAATAATATTAATAATAATACTAATAATAATAATAATAATAATAATAATAATAATAATAATAATAATAATAATAATAAGAAGAAGAAGAAGAAGAATGATGTCAACGTCGAACGAATTACTACAACAGATCCTCGCTAATACAACTCCGTCAAAAACCACGATGATATCAGCAAGTCCAAACAATCCTGAATTTAGTGTCAACTTTCCAACTGCTATTCTAGTGAAAGAAATAGCACTAGCACAATCATGAATCTATCACAGCTGGCCAAATATTAGATCAAAATCATTCGGTGGATTACCAGCAAATAATTTTTGGTATTTTCATATAAAAACAAACCAGATGGAACTCCCGATTGGCAAGTTATTGGTATTCCCACAGGTAGTTATCAAATTGAGCAAATCAACGATGAATTTCAGCGCAGATTTAAAACTATTACTAAAAATAATATGATAGGACTGAATCAGAATAAAAAATAAATCAATCTGACTAAATATTGTTATCAGAATAAAAAATAAATCTGAATCCCTTGACAAAGTCAAGGATAAATACTATAATCAGAATAAATATTATAATCATTATTATTACAATCACTAGTAAATATTAATTATCAGAATTGTCAATGTTTTCACCAGAATCAATTACCCCAGACAAAGCTGAAACGTTCGCTGTTGCCATAACTTTCACTTTATAATCCCTTTTATTGACGTTTTCACAATCACCACGGTCACTGGTGACAGCGCTATTTTCACGATCTGACATAATCTTTCTCAGTTGTCTTACGTGTGTATTAATAATATTATTGTTTCGTATTCGTGAAATAATTCTGATCTAATTTTTTTAATTGCGCGTGAGAGAGATACGAATTTCTCAACTTCTGCATCTTTCACTGTCACCAAGGATTGAAACATAGATTGTTGAATCAGCTTAATAAATCAGTAGTCTGCCGGTTGTGTATATGTATCTTAAAATTTTCGTTGTTGTAATGATTCAAAATCACAAATAATTTTCTCAGCATTCAATTCATCACATATTTTTATACCGTCATATTTTGATCTTTTAATTGCAGAAATTATAGCATTAATATTTTCATAGTTCATTTTACAATAAATATATGTTTAAATTGTATTCCTCAACCAAGACGATGTACAATTGTGTAGTATAGCGCAAACACAACCCCTTGATTACTAAATGATGTTCTATATATCTCTTCATTCCCACGAATGCACTTCCAGACTGACTGGGTGTGTCTTTTATAGTCATGATAACGCCTACGCAGAATGTTCCAGAATAACTGAGTTCCAGAATAATTGACAGAATAATTTACAGAATTTCCAGAATAATTGACTGAGTTTCCAGAATAACAAACAGAATTTCCAGAATAATTGACAGAATTTCCAGAATAATAGAATAATTGATTGTTTCCAGAATAACCGACATAATTTCCAGAAGAACCGACTGAGTTTCCAGAATAATAGAATAATTGACTGAGTTTCCAGAATAAGTGACAGAATAACCAACAGTATCTCCAGAATAATAGAATAATTGGCTTTCCAGAATAATAGACACAATAACCAACAGAATTCCCAGAATAATAGAATAATTGATTGAGTTTCCAGAATAATTCAATAACGTGATTTTCTGGAAAATTCTGCATAGGCGTTATCATGACTACAAAGGCACCCAGAACCTTTCTTCCAGTCAGTCTGGAAGTGTATCCGTAGGAGTGAACAGAGAAGTAAAACATTTTTTGATTGCCATACAGACATTTAAATTACTGTATATTAGTTACTGAATGATGCCACAAAAATAAACAATCACGTTAATTAGTCATATAAAGATTACGCAGTAACAAGCGGGCTAACTATTTACTTATTCTGCCAGAGAGCTTTGCTTGACAGAGTTAGCTCCCTTCATCTGTTTGTATCTAAAACAATCGGGAGATATTAGTTTTGGTTATATATCTTTGAAAATGCCGATTTGTGTATTTTATTCGCGACTTATTGTACTGAAGGTATACAAATATCAAAATATTTGCTAGCTGCGTTCATTGATTGAAATATTATTTCTTCACCAGACTCTGTATTTACGGATTTAACGACCCTAGGAAATGTATTATATATTCCAGTACCACCAAATTTGCAATTCTGACTTTGTGGAATGACCCGCAAATTACTCAAGGAATTATGTTTCTGATCTGCATCAATATGATCGGTCACAAGACCCTTTTCGATGAATCCTTGAAAACACTCGTAAACGAAGCTATGCGAGTAATAATGTTTATTCTCCTTTCTATTGTACATAAGATAACCAATATTAGTGACAAAACGGACTGCCTTTTTTAGTCGATAGTGTCTGATTATACCATCACGAGATGCTTCACAATCCTTCATAATAAGATGATTTACAAATTCATTTTGATCCATTGATATAATAATATTATTGTCTAAATAGTTATTTTGAAAATCTGGCGAGATAATCTTCAGGATTTTTATGACATTGTCATTATTGTTGGTGTTACTTTTTTATCATAATATCGTTTCTGCTCTCTGTATTTTTTTACCACCATATTACACATACAACTGCGTTTCTCCAATAACCCCAACACCACACTTCAAACACGGTTTTGGTCTTAGACTTTCGTAACGCACGCTTTGTAGGTGATATCCACATAATTCGTTTACGCAGGCTTTGTTACAGGGATTTGAAGAACCTATCATAAACCATTTGCATTTGTTCTTTGTTTGAATCATTATATATATATATATATATATATATATATATATATATATATATATATATATATATATATATATATATATATATATATATATATATATATATATATATATATATATATATATATAAAATTATATTTCATTTTAAATATATATTTCCCGTAATTATAATATGGAAGAATTTGAGAGATTATCTAAAATCGAGCCTTCTAAATCTAGATTTGATCTTGACAGGAGAACCCCTGACTTGCGGAGGTGAGGTGAGGTTGATCCGACGTAAACTCTGATTAAAAGTATTCGTGGCACCAAGAAAAAATTTCGCAACGATGGTGCTGCTCATGTGGGGTCAACATTCAAAATCATGCACAATACCGAAGGTGTTGTCGATGCTACAATGAATGACCAACGAGCAGCGACGATTATTAATTATCTCTCCACTCAAAGATATCTTTTTAGAATAAAAATTATTGCGGGAGTAAACGATACTTGGATTATCCGTGACAAACGGACCCTGTTCGATTAGATCACACTGAAAATCTTGTTACGTTATATAAATATTCCAAACCAGGAATGTTGACTGGTATTGATAAACCGTATAATGAACGAGCGTATCCTGTAACTGCAGTTATTTATGCAATACACCCAATAAATGATAAACCTAGCGTTGATGATCTCAAACCAATGACGTTTTCGAAAATAAATTGTGTAGCCGAGCGAATTACAGAACACTTCACAAACGCGATACGTGGAAATAAACTAACGGATCTAAGACGTAGAAAATAAATGATTGGGCAGAAATGGTAAAATATAACGGAGCGTCTATCAAAGACATTACTGAACTGGGAGAGAAACTAAGATCCCAATAATGGTAAAAACAATAACAGGAGAGATTTTGTACAAATAGAAACATGAATCGAAAGGAGCTCTGATAAATATTATTGATCATAATGAGCATGTGTGGGCGGTGACAATATTTCCACGAGATAGAACAGTCAAATTTTATCAAGGAAATATTTTCGATTTTATTAATCAGATTAGTAAAGTGATCCTGTATCTCTATGGTTGTCCCAATGCTCTTTAGATGATGGTGATCTGATAAGGCCTGATGAAAGTCTTTGTATCGAAGAAAAAATAAAATTTGATCAGTTTGTAAGACCTAATGGTGATATTTATCAAACAGAGTCTCTTCATACAAAAATCAAAGATCTTGCGTTAAAATATATCAGCGACTATGAACAGTTACTTTGTAGTTGTTTTACTGTCCATTCTGTCGTAGAAGCCGACTCAAGTTTTGTCGAACAGGGACATGGTGGAGTATGGAATACCAGATACGATTTAGAAAATATGATATCATTTGATATAGCAGCTTGGTATTCTGGAAGTTTTCTTGGAATGGGAAAATCTTCGGAATATTTTAAGAGATTTCGACATCCAACCCATGAAATGATTATAGTTTCTGTAAACAGACCTCTACCAGATTTTTGCAAGAATTACAGGATTTAAGTTTACTGAAAATCTTCATCCGGTTTGTTATGTCTGGTTTGGCAAACATTTTTCAGAAAAAAATGTGGGCACCAACAGTATTGTTACGATATATGCTTGATTCAGGAATTTTATTATTGATAACAGTGAGTGAAATATTAATTTCGTATCGTCCACAAAAACAAGTTTTGTTACCAGAAGAAAGAAAAAGTCTTTGATCCTTGGGGATGAAGATAATATTGATTATGAGAATAAACAAGCAAAGGATGTCGGTAGAAAGATAATTGGAAAGTTTACGCAAGGTGGTTCACATAATCATAAATAAAGCTGTTGTAGGTTAGTTATTGACGATGCCTAATTAGAATTATCATCGTCGATACAATAAAAAAAGCATACATATTAGCCGAGAAATAGCTTTTCTGTCAAATGGAACTAAATTAGGTACAGTTGTGAGCTACATTGATGGCGACTCACCACAGATTACTCATTTAAGATCTTTGATGCTCGCGTATGTTACAATAAATCTATTATCAATGGTGAACAGATTCCCTAAATTAGCTGTTAGAGTAGCGACGGATTCATTTTATATCGATAAGAAACATGCAGATTTGTTAAAACAACTAAATATCAGTAATTAATCACCATGGGGTGGATGGAGATTTAAAAAAGAACATCTACACAGTTATGATGAAACAGCTGATGTCGAGTGTAAAAATACTTATTGTGAAAATATTCAGCAGACAGTATCATTATCACCATCGGTATATGATTCTGTTGCCAGACATAAAAGTTTATCTAAACGGACCGGGAAGGTTCTGGTAAAACAACACGAGTGATCGAATTATTTCGTGGACATGATATGATTGCATTAACACCCACACATAGATTCGCCAGGGAAATGAAAGAGCGAGGGGTAAAATCTAATACTTATCATAGCTTCTTTCGATGGAAGGGTGATAAATGGACCCCTAAACGAATGGGTGAAAAATATATTCCAAGGATTATTATATTGGATGAAATAGGTACCGTTTCACTAGAAACGTTAAAAATATTTCTTGATTGGTTGTTGCCAACAAATACTGCTGTAATAATGTGCGGGAATCATGGTCAACCGTCACCTTTTTTTGGACTGTCTCCACATTAATGGTTGAGGAATTTTGTTGATTATTATGAAGAAATAACTGATGATCATGGAGCGTTTGATCCAGAATTAAGAGAGTTTCAGAAATTAATCAGACTACAACCAAATAAAATTCAGTGTGAAATAATGCGTGAAGTGATTTCAGAAACTCCTATGAATGATTTGTGGAATTTATGGAGACCAGATGATTTCATAGTTGCAAGTAGAAAGATAGGTTGTGATACACTTCAACAACAATTATTTCAGTTACATAAAGTAAAAGTTTCAAATCTACATGTACCATAGTGTTATTGACCAGCAGATACTCGACGGCAAAATATCGACGTTGAAATTCCATTTTCCTTGACAGAGTCAAGGAAACAAAATCTTGTACTAAATGATATTGTTTTAGTTCCTGTGAGTGTTGTTGAGAGGGCGTTAACGATGGACAAAACTCCGTGGACGCTAGGATATGCTATAACAATTCATGCGTCACAAGGATTAGCTATTTCTGATATTCAAATATTAATTTGAATTATTGATGATCGTATCAAATGGTCAAATTTAGTTTATCTAGCAGTATCTAAAGTCAGAAGAATATCTCAGCTGCGGAGGATTATTATAGACTTCACAGAAAATAATAATCAAACTGCTAGCAATAGCGATGATGTAGTAAGAAAAAAATTAACTCGTTATAAACTATGTGATAAAAAAATAAACGCGACTTTGATCTCGACGCTGAATTTATCATGACGCAGAAACAACGACAGAATAATCATTGTGCGAGCTGTAACACAGTAATGTTGTGGCAGTATTCGAATAATAATCCAAAACACTTTACCATAGATAGAATTAAAAGTAGTCTTGGTCACACACGCAAAAATGTGATGCTGACCTGTCTTGAGTGTAATTGACGTCGAGGCGCTAGTTCACAAAAGTGAATGCGGTGGTAATTGTGTGTCTTCAGGAATTACTTGTAATTGTTCACGTACAAATCCACGCCGAGGAGCAGTTGAATCTAATCTGTAGATTGCAGGTCGACCTGTGGATCTTTCCACACTGGAAATTTTATGTGCCGTCACACTCCAAATAGGATCAGTCGCTCTTTTTTACCACCTTCAAGTTCACCAGGTTCATATAAATACCTCACAGTCACATTACCTAGTATTGGTTGTTGTGAAAGGTCATGTCGTTGTATTGGTATGTTTTTTTTGTGATCGCATTGGTAGCATGCATAGAAACTGCACGAGCAATTTCATATTTTAATTTAATTATTTAATGCAGCTATCACACTTGGTAGTCTTGCAACCTATTCACGAGATTTCTTGTCTTTCTCAATTATTTCCTTCGCATACTGATATCCAAACAATTTCTCAGCAAGTGTTCGATTAAATCGTTCAACAATTGCCTGATTGCGATTAATTGCGATATGTCCTCGTCTGATTTAAACGTTATGTTTTTTCATCAGAGATGAAACTGCACCAAGACATTTCTTGCCAGGATCAACCTGTAGCAACTGTGGTCATCGCAAGGGTCCTCGTTGATAAATTCGTTCAAACGCAGATGAAACTTAAGCTGCTGCTTTAGTTGATAGTGGTTCTGCTTCCTTATACTACTTGCAACGTCAACAACAGTCAACGCGTATTTGTATGTACGTGATTGAAGTCAACCAGTTATGACGGTATCATGAGGTAAAAATAAATATCTGCTTGATGAACTTCATTTGGAGTGCTGACATCAAAAGGTGCAAACTTAATTTGTTTAGGTGGTGGTGGGTAAATTTGCCATATTGCCTGCCGTGCTAATCATTTTGTAGCAACAGAACGTGGGACATTTGATGGACAGCAATTGTAATAATCGCTGCTCTACCCCTCCAATATCCTCTTGGGCTATAATAAATCGATTCCATTATAATAATAATCGATTGATTACTTACCGGCCCCTAAAACTAGTTTACCTTTCATCGCAGATCTTACTAGGAAGCTAGCAAGTTTTTCTCTGAGAGATTTTTTTAAAATGGAATTTAACGAGTGAATCAACTTCACATCTGCAATATGTCATTGTTGTAAATCTTTATTTTTATACGCTACATCATGAATATGACATGCTTGATCAATCGCATTTATTGGATACTCTCCAGGTCTTGGTTGATCTCGCTCGAGAAGTCGAATATCAAGTCAAGTTCCAGGACCACAATAATTATATCCAGGAAGATGTAATTTTCCCAGTGAAGCAGCGATATCATCACCTGTCTTCGTACGACACGAAACAAATTTGTATTTTCTTGCACCACATTTCACACACTTGCCTGAAAGTGCACGCTTTTTATCTTTGTTATTATTGTTGCTAATTTCACTGGTGGGGCTGGATGCCATATTATTTATTATATTACCAAATTCTATCAGAGCAATTATCATATATCTATCTGGTTCAAGTGGGATAAGTTATATTTAGTTGCACCATCTGTAGATGATTAGCAATGCTACGATGTGCTTAAAGATTTTAATGAAAATGGAAAATATTTGGACGAGGACGGCAATGATATTGACTTTATTAACGATATTGATCAAGCCCCATCTATAGATGACCTCAATGGATTTATTAATAATCTCGTAGTATACGATGATGTGATGCTGGACAATCAAATATTTTAAATAGTTATTTCCCCAAATAGCTTTGAACGAAGCATATTGTGGGAATGAGATTTGCAGCTACACTCTGCAAGCCTTGGGCTAAGATAAGTTTCTTTTACACTCGTCGTCTTTACAGCCAGACTTCGAAAAGTGTTTGTCCTATTGCAAAAGGTAACGGCATTGATAGTCTTTGACTGAATGATGAAAAATATTGACCATACTCCGAGATTCAGTAGAATGTATTCTTCTGAGTCCGTATTTGAATCGTTGTTGGTCCTTTTGAGACCAGGTTTTGTCATCTTCAGTTTTATTTGTGTGCTTTTATAATTTTTATTTCATCATCCGTGCTCCACACGAGCCTCAGACTTCAGCAAGGGGAATGAAATTAACGCTATTGTATTTTTAAATCAGGGCTACACAGGTCGATATACTCGAGAAAAAGTAAGCCGTTCTTGATTGACTCTGCCACTGCCATCAGATATCGTATTCTTTGTGATGTTACAATTACAAGAGTCTATTTCTTATTCACAATGGTGACCTTTAAAAAGTATGGAGGCCACTAAAATTTAACCTATTAGTAACAATGCTCTTGTGGCTTCTTATTTCATTATTTAACAAATAATTTCATTACGCTGTGAACAGTTTTTTTTTTTCTTATCATATCAGAAATATATATACAAAATAATGGAACATACTAGTATGTGGAATGGTCTGTGATTAAACGAATCGAGATTTAATTGAGGGTTCATATGATTTATTTAAATCGTTTTATCCTCGACAGTGTAGTTCCAGTTTTTAATAAACTGATCGCATTTTAATCTGCGTACTAAAAATGCACTGGTTTGTTAAGTCAGTGACGATATCGAACGAGAATATTTAAGCAAATGTTTTAATCTGTCATTCAGTGATTCGATTTGAAAAACCAACTGATGTGATTAAAGTAAATTGGATGTTTTTTTTAAATCCCAGAATAGCACATAAAGAATGGGAGAAAGAGGAATCTTTTTTATGGCAATAAGCGAATACTTTTCAGTGCATGAATTTTCTTCATAGCCGTTTTCAGACTGTGTAGAGTAGAGATGATCATGCAGACTGCGTTGATTAGACTTCATCTACCTCTGAGTAAGACAGTTTGAGTTACCATGGCAATCGAGATGTAAAATGCGACAAACATTAATTATTTGTAAATAAAGAGTTTTCCTTGCTTAGCTGGAACACTGAAAGTTTACGAAGTTTTAATTGCTGTAAACATTTTGATTTTGAAAGGTTTTTATGAAACGCGAGGTGTGACTGATGACAGACTTTGTAATTTCTTTGAGGGATACAATGCATTTTGTTATGTGCAAAAAAGAAACGTCTTTTGACGAATGTGGGATTGAGTTAATGCATTTATTAAGGCACATTTAGGAATAAATGTATTGACCCGAGGGGTTGTAATGATACTCAGGACTGTATGTGCTGATTTACTGATTATACTTAAGGATTTTATATTTATATGTATCACCAGAGAGATCGTCGATATATCTTGACAATAAAATAGTGTTCAATTACACATGAAATATTAGAACAAAGCAAAACCATGTGATACCCTTTTTATCCGTGTAGGTCATTTTGCTTCATGTATTTAGAATTTTACTAAATACCGGATGATGCACTTAATTATATTTTTGATGTGCTTTGTGTGATAACTATGATTTTCCTTTACCACATAGTATTAACGAATAGTTTAGTTTCAATTTATTTTACGTGCGGAGCTAACATATTTTGGTCTGCCATTTATGACAAGTTGCAGAGCATTTAACATATGTGCACTGAATGGTAAATTACCAAATGATAAAGATGGTACTGCATCATTACCAATGACAGTGTAAGTGTAGTCGATTATGTAGTGGAAACAACTTTGTTGTTTCCGTTTGTAAGAAGTTCCGAGTAAATGATACAAATGAATCCTCTCATTTCACAGTCTAATGTAGCATTTAATTAGTCGGCAAACATGTTCATCTCAGTGAGAGTACGCAGGATGATGATCATGGTGATAATAATGCTGATAGCTATGTTGTTGTTGATGATGATGATGATGATAATGACAGTGAGAAGAACATGTGACCTTTTCTTTAACTGTTCGAACAAATTATGCTCAAGTTGTGAAGATCATTTTTATATATTACATATAAAAATATCTGTTGCGTATTAATGTCAATACATAAGGATTTATATCGTTATGTCAGCGATACAGTTACTATTGAACACTGTAACCCTACGCAGATTGTACTCTTTTCCCTACTAATAAATTCAGTCTGGAGAAATATCAGATATTGCACAAATACAGATTAACAAATCAATGGTCCATAAGACGCATATATTCAAAATAGAAACTTCTTACAAATGTATGTAAATAAAAATGGCTACAGAAAATGTCCATGACAGAGTAGCATATTCAACAGAGAAATGATCCAAGAACGTTTGGTCAGTTTTAAAGATTAAAGACAGAAAGACTTGCTTTACACAAAATAAAAAGATGGCTTGAAAGCAATGACTTTATTATATTCACTTTGTGCTGAATTCTGACCCCAAAAAGGACATATGGCACTGGATCAAGATATTGATAATCCGGATATACTGACTACCCCTGTTACCGATCAAGAAATAGTAGAAGACTGGAGAAATACCAGATATTGCACAAATATAGATTATATTCCTTGAAGAATATTACACCAAGTTCAAACAAGGTGCCTATAATTTGCTACCAACTGATTTACACAGTATAGTTTCAAAACTCAGTTTACTTTTGAATATAGTTTTTTGACACTGTGAAATTTTCAAATAAATAGTCAAATGTGTAACATGTCCACTTCGGACTGGTCTACACAGTATTTTAACCCTCTTCCTATGGTTGAGAGTCCGGCACACTAACGCTCCATAGGGAACTGAGAGGGAAAGGAAAACAATAACATGAATTGTAAAGTGACACATACAACCACAGAATAAGTGGGCAATTGTAAGAAGGATCAACAGGACATGTGCTTGTTAACATAGATCGGCCTATGAACGGTTTATAGAAATACTTATGTACAATGGCGGAAGAGGAAATAAAACATTGTCCTACAAGCTGTCCTCTTCCTTATTGCAACATGACTAATTATACATATGAACCCCTCCTCTCTCTCTCTCTCTCTCTCTCTCTCCATTAGAGCTCGTTGTAATAATCATAGAAATTGAAAAACCTATCCCTAACAGATGAAAAGGTCATTAGTATGATTTATGACTTAATAAAGAGAGTGGCTAGTATGTGTTGGAGGATTACATACTACGTACCCATGGTGAGAAAGATACTATATAAATTCAAAGAAAGCAAGGAAATTGAATACTCGGTCATGGGGTGCAATAAACTGGGGGGCCTGACGTACATGAACGACTGGGACAAAGATCATGCCTACTCTGATGTCAACGTGCATTCATCACGAAAATGAAACGGTTGCAAATAAACAGTTTTCCTTCCCGAGCTGGAACACTGGAAATTTCAAGAAATCTAATAATAACTTTGAAATTTTCAATTCTTGTAAATGTTTAGATATTACAGCTTCTTGTGAAACCTACTCAGGGAATGTCTGATGACGAACATTTTGATTTCTCTGAGGGATACATTGCTGAATTATGAGCGATTTAGACTGAGTAATAGTATCTGCTAAGATATCGGAAATGAAGGTGTTGTCTCGAGGGTCCATAATGATATATAGGATTGTGTTGTTCTTCATACAAGTTCAGGTTTACTCAACACCATTACACGTATTTATCTAGATATTTGTTTCTTTTTCATCAGAGAACGATTTGTACTGTTTGTACCAACCCAAAAAATAATGGTATTGAATTACACATGGAGAAAATATAAAGGATTAAAACCATATATAATGTTGCTGTTTTGATCCTTGCAGATGATTTTAACTCCCGTATTGATAATTATTTGGACTGTATATCCGTGTTAATTATTTAAACTATACACACGAAGATATAATTGATGGCGTTGTTTGATTTTACTTTACAAAACAACACACAAGATTAGTTTAGTTTTAAATATATTTTATTTGTGCAATGTATGGTAATTCTTGTCTGTCAGTCATAGACTTTTGACCATTCAATGAAAAAGATAACACAATATAGCGTGTATTACAAACAATGTTAGGATATGACGTAGCATTAACTGAGTAGTCTTCCCATGTAAGATATTTTGGAGTTGATGACAAAGGTAAATCCTCATATTTCCAGATCTACTGTATCTTTAAATTAGTCTCGCAAGCTATTCCTCGCAGTGAAGGTATGCAGGATCATGATGATAATAATAATGATACCGACATCGTTGGTTATGATGATAATAACAGTAATTGGCGATTCTTTCGGAAGAAAGAAGAACGTGAGATTATCATACCGGTATGAGTTAAAATATATAGGCACCACTGTTTTTGACACTATGTTTTACATTATTCAATAAAAAGAAGTGAAACCAACGATTTAAGTAAAAACAACAATCAATTTATTTACATAAATTACAAAGTAAGAGTTTAAGAGACACTTACAGTATAGTAAATTAAATCCCAAATAATCCTAAATGTCCTATCATAAGTCAAAAACTATAGAATGTTCTGAATGATTAAATAGTCTTGAATGTCCTGATGTACCATAATGATGCAGAATGTATTTTAATGAGTTCACAGTAATCCCAAAGCAGTTCATATTCAAAGTAAAGGAGTACTTATTCCGATGAATAATTTATAGAATTAATTCCTCTCGAATTATGCCCGAACACAAATGTTAATCTGATCAATGGATTCCAATGATTGACCTAAAACAGGAATGAATTATATGTTTGTCATATCCCTATTGATACACATTTTCATTTGGCCTATATGAGAGTTATTCCAACGGAACTTCCATTCTAATTATACACAAGTTTGTTTCAGGAATATACTGAACACAAAAAGCTGTCAACATCATATTTACAACTTACAAAAAATGGACGAAGGTTAGGTGTGTAAACATGTTTACAAATGACCATTATCTTAAAGTACAATCTCCAATCATGGACAAAGATTAGGCACATATCATAAATATACATACCAAATCAATATGTTAAGGATGGTAGAACAAATTAACAGATTATATTATTATAGGATGCTTTCTTTGATAAATACAGAATAGAAAATTGTTGATGCCATACTGAATAAAAAATTGTTCGCCTGGACAGAAAGTAATAACTTTATAGCTCAGTCCTAAGCAGGCTGAAATACATGTAATAAATAATATATTTTCATTTTACATGCATTTGTTCAGAAGTATGTCTGAAAATCTGGTTGTCGTTTTTTTTTTTCTTCTTTCTGTTGATCTTTCGAAAGCATTTATTGCGATCAACGTGATAAATTATGTCTTGCTCTGATACTGAAATGTACTATTGGAACTTTTTATAGTATATATTCCTGTTAAAACGTCTTGTACGACCGCCGACGGAGCTAACAAAATACTTGCATTGGTTCGATTGAACTGGACAATGCTCCACCTTAAGTCAGTTTCTTTTTCCACTTGTCATTAATATTTAAGTTCAAAAACTACACACACACACAATGTGGCAGGAGAGAATTCCTTACCGAATATATTCTATAATCTTTGCTGTACTATATGATAACGATGCGCGTAATTGTGCTTAGGATATAAGTATGTATTAACAATCAATAAGTATATTTTAACAATTTCGTGATGAAACAGAAATTAAAATTTATCTAGCTAAAAGAAAAACAATGTAACAGCAAGTGAGTGAAACCAACAAGTTTAGTAAAATCGAGAAATAATTTATTTCCCTAGAATACAAAGTGTAAATTCAAATGACACAGTATTGGAAATTAAATCCCAATTAATCCTGATTGTTCTATCATAAGTTCAAAGGTATACAACGTTCCGAACGAAATCCAGTATTTTTTAATGTCTTTATGTATCACAACGATAATATCCAAAATGTCTTTGAATAAGTCCTCAATAATCCAAAAGTAGTATTATTGTGCAAAAAGTCATGTGCACTTTGCAATTCCAGTGAATAATTTAAATAAATAATTCATCTGGAATCATATCTGAACATAACTAAAAACTCTGCTCATAGATTACCAACGCCTGATATTAAACAGGAATTAATAACAGTTTACTAAATCCTACATATACTACTTGCACTTGATAAAAGAAACAATGGAAATTTCCTTGGAAAAAAAACCCATGTCTTTCAACTCAAAACCAAGTAAACACATTGTTTATTTCTTGAAATCGTGACAAAAATCAGGTAGGCATTACCCTCAGCTATGGACAAAATTAAGCACACTTTATAGATAGACATAACAATATACAGAAGGTCTTACAAGAGTGCCGATTTCAATATACATTTTTGGTCCAAGGAGATAATATCAATCTAAAGATAAAGATCGAAATTATTCCACATGTTTCATCATTTTATTTAAATTGAAAATTGAATTGAAAATAAATGTATGATTATATTTATCACATTATGAAAATTAATAATTTTATCTGACGAAAGAGCCGAATACTGCAGTAAAATTATTTGAAAACATTCCGACGCCTATGTTTTTCAGTTTTAGCCTTCCATGACGTAAAGGGATATTTGTACACGCGCTACGTATCGACCGTACCGACAAATTATAATTTAGCTATATTAAAGTAGATGACGTAGTATTTAGGTGACAGAGAAAAAAAAATGAGTCTTTGGTATATTAACTTAAATAATATTGAAATCATGTGATAAATATTGTGATCTGATTTAAATCCTGGTGATATTTCATCTACGATTTGGTATGAAAAACCAAATTAAAACATATGCATAGACCCTAACTAAAAATATTTTGGGTAAATATTGCTTGTCGGTCAACGTTGTCCCTGCTAAATACAGCCATTAAACACTGTGCAAGACAGGTACGTTTATGTCAGAGCAACTTATTAAACCTAATCTTGAAGATGTTTCACCAGGAAATAGATTGGTATGGTACAAGGCTTTTCAATTTAATTAAAGGGAAGTTACAATTTGAAGTTCCACACTGTATGATGAGCAAGATCTGTGAAATTAATTATGATATCAGCTTGTATAGACTTGACAAACCATTTGTTTATTCAGACCAAACAAATAAAGTTGTTGTGCGTATAGAATGGATTGATAGTTCATTTGCTTTGATAGTTCCTTTGCTTTGTTGTAGTCCATGATCATGGTTGGGGCTGGCAAGGTCCATTTATCGGGTGGATACTACTTCTGTATATATTGTATTAGACGGCGATCCGCGAATGAGGAACCTTCTATCTTCCTCTTGGGTGTAAGAATTGAACTCCAGCTCTACGTAGTTCAGTTCTTCAGTTCTGCTCACCTAAAAAGTCATTTAAATTTAGTATACTTCGCAATTGCCAGTAATAAATCTAAGAAACTTGGTCACAATTAATTACACGTTAAATTTGTAATGGCATACATACTTGATACTGCAAAGCGGCTGTGTAGTTTTTTAGGTGTAAGTCTATATCAAACACTTGAACAAACACAGAGAGCATCGATGAATCGCAATACAGTGTATTACGATACTGACTAGTGGTATCGATACGTTACGATAGGAGATCGAAAAATGAATGATATGAACAGCCAAATGTAAACTTTTTCTCATCGACGTTCAATCTATTTGAATGAAGTAAACAATAAGGCCCCTCAGAAAAAAGTTCCCCCTTTATAGATTACTATTCCGAGTTAATTTGTTCTACTGGATTTGTATTGTTCAGAGCGAGGAAAACCCTTTGCATGTTATAAAGAAGAATTTCGGGAGAAATGTGTGCGTTTGACCTGCATAACATTTGAACTAATTTCAACGATGAAATGAAAGATTACATTAGAAAACATTTTGGCTGGATTTACATTTTTCGCAGAATTTCATTCAATGTCAAAGTCTTCTTTATTTTTCTGGTGGTTACATCCCAAAGTGAAAGAGAAGTCTTGTAAATATTGACCTGTACCGCCGATAAATGGAGCACAGGCTAAAGACTGGTCACGTGATCAACGAAAACTGGGTCTATTCCGTCAACAAACTTTCTACTGATTTGCATAATTATACAAGAGGCTGCTTTTAACAATTTGATTTGTGATTTAAGTTACATTTGAAGAAATATTCTGTTGGAAACAGAAAAAGCGGTTTTGTTTTCAGCTTTTTGTGCAACAGCACTCACACACTTGCTTATCGACGCAATCAGCAACAATAATTTTTATACTCTATTATATCAGTTACGTATAAAGCATTCGAAAGCACAGTACTTACCAAATGCCTTACAACAGCTTTTTGGTCTGAATACAAGTCAAAATATATTTTTGTATTAAGTCGAAACCGTATTGCAAGACCAGAGGAATTTGCAATCTTAATTAGCAATTAGCAGCTCGTGCAATTGATTAATATAGTTTGAAGACAGCACACCCTTGCATAAAGACAAATGCAACTTCTAGAAGGAACATGAACATGTTAATTGTGTACCGTATGTTAAACGTGAAGCTTTTATATTAATTTAATAGATATTGAACAAGAAAGCACGTATGCAGATATGTACGGATTGTATGTATGTATGTATGTATGTATGTATGTATGTATGTGTGTATGTGTGTATGACTAACTTTATTTCCTCTTCAACAGAGATTACATCAGATTAATCAAATTCAGGTTAATACAATACAATACAAAATACTGACTGACTAATTTCCTCTTCAGGAAAGATAACATCAGGTTAATAAAAATACGGATTATACAAATTACAAGATTATGAGACACAGCATAGAACCGAGAACGTAAGCAAGAGAAATACATCGTCATCTAACGCATTCACAAGATGAAATATATAAATACATACAATGGTATAAAACTCTTTAGGAAATTTTGGGACTAAATATCCCTTTGCATAATATGGTTCCAACCCCACTTTTTATACATATTTGTTTTAAATTGCTAATGCCTCAGCAATATGCATTTCAATCATGTATTGTTACATGATAAACAATAACCATGGAATGAAACGAAATCAATTTTCATCTGTGTTTTTGATTATGTTTTATAATTATGCTATAATTAAATCTAAACCTGGTGGCTCATACGTTAAGTAAGTTATCTGTATCTAGTCTGATAAAATAAAAAGAAAGACACAGAATCGGAGAGTACATACAAGTGGTAACAACATGTGGTTTTCTTGCTACAAGACAAATGTATGCGTGTATGTATTTATGTATGTATGTAATCATGCATGTGTGTATGCATGTATGCACGCACGTATGCATGTACGTATACATGCATGTCTTTGGTATGACTCGGCCGGGGTTCGAACCCGCGACCTACCGCACCTAAGGCGGACGCTCTAACCGCTAGGCCACTGGAGCGGTCAGTGAGATTCTGAATAACCGTGTTTCACGATTTCCAACTGAGTGGACTTTTGCAGACAAATGTGTAATTCTGCTATGGAACAAGGTTCACTTGGTTAGACCGAATGGTAAGTAGATACGTCACATCTGTATTATACCACTGTTCTCAAATTGATGAAGGAATGTATGTATGTATGTATGTATGTATGTATGTATGTATGTATGTATGTATGTATGTATGTACGTAGGTAGGTAGGTATGTGTGTATATATGCATGTATGTGTGCATGTGTATGTATGGATGGATGTATGTATGTATGTATGAATGTATGTAGTTGTTGTAGTTGTAGGGTTTAACGCCATTTTTCAGCACACGATAGGCTTTACATGGCGGCCAGTATTAATGGTGGAGGAAGAACCCTGGAAAACCCTGGAAAGAACCACCGACCCACGAGAAGCTACTGGCAAGCTTTCTCACATACCCACATTGGCTGAATCCGAGACTCGAACCCACGCAGACAGAGGTGAGATGGCAGTGATCCGTAACGGAGAGCGCTTTAGACCACTCGGCCATTCGGGGCCCCTGTATGTATGTATGTATGTATGTATGTATGTATGTATGTATGTTGTTGTTATAGGGTTTAACGCCATTTTCAGCACAAGATAGGCTATACAAGGCGGCCAGTATTAATGGTGGAGGAAGTACCGGGAAAACCCCAGAAAAAACCACCGACCCACGAGAAGCTACTGGCAAGCTTTCTCACATATCCACGTTTGCCGAGCCCGAGACTCGAACCCACGCAGACATAGGTGAGATGGCAGTGATCCGTGACGGAGAGCGCTTTAGACCACTCGGCCACTCGGGGCCCCATGTATGTATGTATGTATGTATGTATGTATGTATGTATGTATGTATGTATGTATGTAAGTATGTATGTATGTATGTATGTATGCATGTATGTATGCATGTGTGTGTATGTATGTATGTATGTATGTATGTATGTATCTGTGTATGTATGTACGTGCGTGACATTTTGACATTTTTGGGTCAAATAAAAATATATCAGAATGCTCGAATGTCTTTCGTCCGGAAATGCAGTATAGGAAATTAAACGTGATGTTTATGCTGGAATTAAGACTATTGAGCAGAATGGTTTTGTTTTCGACTCTTTCTGTTTCACTGATTTGTGATAGCGATGCATCAAGTTTCTTTTTTTATTGCGTTCTTGAATATACCTTGGCAGAATCAATAGTCTTTTCAGTGCAATAGAACTCCCAGCAACCTTAGGAAACGAATGCTTTGTCAATTATCTGAGCAGTTTAGTAATCTAAGGAATGTAACTCTGTTTGGACACTGGTGCAATCCAAAAGGTGTGTTCCACTCTTGATAACTTAACATTTTTAGTCATCGATGTCAGTATGAACTGTATAACGATACAACTATCGTCGCGCGAAGATATAATTAAAGTTTGTATCGATTATTGTTGTGTCAGTGCATCTCGTGTCTGTAGTACCCTTTGACAAGACACTTTACTATTATAGCTCAAGAAGGTAAAGCAATACCTCGACTTAAAAGTACTTCAAAGCGGGATTAGCTCATCCAATCCAAACTAGGAAAATGACACTAAATCACAGTTCATTCTGCAATCTTGAAAAGAACATTAGAAAAAGAGAACATTTTGTAAGCACATCTGAAGGAGGATGGTGTTTCGGGAAACAGGGCATTGCAAGCAATTATACCGTCGGAAATAATTTAATTAAGGTTAAATATATTTGCTGTTATGTTCGAACATTATTAGGAAGAAAAACATCAAGAAAAACCGGATCATTTAAGAGCAACTTTGATGGCTTGTCACAGCATATCTTGTTTCTCATAGGTCTAAATATGGAAATGCAAGTTTGAATGTCATACATAAAGACAGATATATTCTTAAATGGGAAAGAAAGTAATTCCAAAAGTGATATCGCCAATTTGGTGATAAAACTGATATTGTCACTGTGGTGATAAAAGTGAAATAAATTGTATGTCTATGATACATGATACGATGTCATTATTAAATATAGAATGAAAAGAGCACCTCTCTACTCTCCTTTCTCTACCGCATGAAAGACAAGAAAAACAAATTTTCTGACGTAATATTAATGATGACATCTACCACTGTTGTCGAAAACATCACATTGGGCGCATTAGCCACGACACACTAAACCACGTGAGTCCGGTAGAGCAAGAAGTATCATACTGCATGTGAAAAGAGTGTACCCTGAAAACAACCGCCGCTCCTGTAGCATAGTAATTTGCTAAGCTGGTTGTCTGATACAAACTAACCTTTGAATGTGTTTTTGTGGGGCTTAACACCATTTTATGGGGCTAAACACTATTTTCCAGCACCTAATATATAGTAGTCAACATATCTGGTTAAGGAAGAAGTCTGGAAGAACCTCCATCCTTTGGGAAGCTACCGGCAAGCTTTCTCACATACCCACACTGACCAAACCGAGACGCGAATTTATGAGGATAATGGTGAGGTTAATGTAAAGGCGAGCGCCTTAGATTACTCGGCCACCCGGGGCCCTGTCTTCGAATGTAAACACCATCTTAAAAGTATTTAAGAAATATTGTAAACCAAGCATTAAAACTTTAATTGTCAGAAAAGAGTTTTTGTTCGGTCTTATCTGCAAATTTAAACAAAAAGAAACGTTATGCATTTATAGATGAATAACAAAGAAAACTAAATAATTAATTTGACTAAAAGAATAGAAAAAACGAATTATTGATGGCCATTTCATGAAAATACAAATTTATACATAATAATTAGTTATATACGAAGATGCTGATGATGATTGTTATCATTGTTATCATCCATTTTATGGTTGTTGTTTGCTTTGAATCAACGTAAAAAGCCTTTCAACAATTTCCATTTCGATGGGTTAAGTGGAGATAAATGACAGAAACAATACAATTCTCCACCAAGCAGATATAAAAATAGAACTTATTTCGATAAATGAAACATCAAATCTGTGCTGATTTGTGGCAATGGTGTCAGCCGTTCATAAAAATGTGAAATTTTGCTGCATGAAAATCTTTCCGGAACACACGTGCGTACTGTTTAATCTAATATTGGTATTTGATAACAGCCACATCTTTTGGGAAATTCAAAATAGCCACATAGCCTAGGGTTGTGCTATTTCACGTGGTTTTACACGTCGTCAAACAAAGGATTTAATCATGATATATTATGTGCATATCGCCAAAAATAACCCTTCAACCAACGTAACTCAACAGCCAAGAGAAAGACCTGTAAATGTATTAAATATACACCGATGTGTGCAGACGAGAGTGTCTCTTTTACACACTTTAATGAATAGGTGATAACAGTCCCTAAACCTTCAGTCAGTATCATTACAGGTGTGGAGCTGATTTATCGGCCTGTATAGAACTCACTTTAAACTTACATCTGAGATATTTAATTAAGTTACTTGAAAATGTAAAGATGACTGGTTTGTGGTGATTTTAAAATATTTGACAACATGAATACCGGCATCACGTTCCTTATAATTTATGCATTTGTTTTTCAAAATTTATAAACAGTGTCAAGAAAAAGGACTTTTGAATAACAACTTTACTCAAGCCTTAGAAATCTCTCTTCATAATTTATTAACTATTGGTATATCTGGTCGTCGACACCAATCTAGTTGATGCGTAGGGTTTCTTATTTAGCTTTTATTATTCGACAACGCAACAAGAAGTATAATACTGAGTATCCCGATGCGGAAACATCGTGCATATTACACGAATCATCAACGTAAAATGCAAGGACAAATTCTGCTTCGTATGGGAACGTGCCTCTTACCCTGAGTATAAACGCCCTCCTTGTACCATAGCAATTTGCCATACCGATTGTCTTTTGTAGAATAGCTTTCAAATGTAAACACCATCTAAACAGTAGTAAAGATTTGTTGTCAATACACTTTCTTTTTTTTGGGGTGGGATGTTACTTTAAATAATGTTTTATTTTCTATTTGATTCCAACCACGGGGATGAAAACTACACGTACAAATATTTTTATATAAATAAATGCCATCTTTTCAGATTCGTATCCATGAATAAAAAAACAACTAATAAAAGCAACAACAACCAAAAATTATCAACCTAACTTGGATTCACATTAGAGGAAATACGTATTGTTGATGACAGATGCTTTTGAGGGAACTAATTGAAAATGACTGCGCTGTTGAAGCTACAGACGATTATTTGCTTGCTATCAATAGCATCTTCAACACCTTCCACTTCTGTATTACCTGCAAATCCATGACAGAAACAATAAACAGCTTCAATAAAGTTAATAATACTTAGACTATAATGTTGTCTTTAAAGCCATATCAGATATATATCATCGCAATATAAAGGAAAATACAACTCGTGTGTGAATGGGAAAACGATCATGAAAATGCAAAAATCGGTGTTTCATGCAGTGGAATTTTATATAACAGTTTTCCATGTTTACACATATTATGAAATAACTGGGTTTTAAATAAAATGTTCCCAACAATCCTCAAAACTGTGTGTTTTTGTACTTTAAATACAAATGATTTTTCTCTTGAATTTACATTTTAAAATTAATTCAACATACTTCCAGTCTGAAGAAAGGTTTTAAGATAAAACACATATTTGACTGAAAATAAAATGTCATCTCACACGACAGGTAATAAACGAACCCAAGAACCTCTTTGGCTTGAGGAAACGGAATTAGGCGCCTAAAACGCAATTTTCTGTTATATTGCTGTCCTATGTATCTATTTGTCTTCAGCAGTTTGTTTTGTTGAAGAACGTGATATCAGATGGACAACATCTTCTTGAGAAAAAAGGATTTAATGGGAGGCAGGATTGAAAGTATCCGTGACCGAGGATTTGTGATATGCTCAGTCTTTACATAAGTCTCGTCCTAGGTTATGATACATCATGGTATATTGTGTAGTGAAGACACAGTCAGTTTGAGACCCTTGTCAGTGATGTTCATGCAAGCTGTACAAGTTCTTGTATATGGGCTCTGATCACAGCTGTGTTCCTAGATAGTGCCTATTTTTGTTTATAAGTGCAGGATCTTTCCATTGTGTCAAGTCATAATAAATCATATGTCAATCTAATGTATCTTTAGAGATGAACTCATAGTGAAGTTCTTATCATACGTTATCCGGCACTTTTTGAGAGACTGGACTGCAAACGAAACAACGTGCAACATGGTCATAGTTTTCACTTCTGGAGCTGTACTAATGCCTCATTACTCACTGTGCACTGTCGCAAAAACAGATAATCACACCATAATGAACATAATTAAAGAATAAACAATTACATTTAAATCAATACAAAGAATGCCTTAATCAAGCTCTTGTATCACCACTGAAATGAGATGGGAAAACTTGCTCTAAAATAGGATGGGAGTACATTAGTGGGTACCAACCTGGAAGTAATAATTGTTATCTGAGTCCAAACAATCCAGTGAACTGATCGGACTTTTCGCTGAATGGACCAAACAAATGCAGGCAGTTGTCAAATAAATGTCTAATATTTCTCTTGTATTTCTTTTGCCTAGGAAAAGATTGTTAACTAGAGAAGCTCCAGTAGAGGACATGAGCGTAACTGAATAAAGCAGTTCTTACAGTGTTTCCAATCACCGAAATCAATCATAATCAAGAAATTTTTCCTCTTTCACGTATATATTTGCAAAACTTAAAAGTCCTGTGCAATAATAAACAACAATTCTATGTCTCGCCGGCATTGCCGGTGCATGGAGGAAAAAAAAACATTTTTTTATCAATCATCCTTTCCTGTATGAAGCTGGAAAGACTGTCAACGAAGAGAACATTATTTTACTTTAAGAAATAAAAACAATCCATAAATACAAGTATCTGCTATCTAAAATAAAATACAAACAACTCTCTACAGTCCTATAATGAATAATAAGGTTTACTGACTATGGGGATAACGAGCACAGATGATTGCAATTTTAAATGGGATCTTTTAATACGGTCCTCTATCCTGTTTTTGTAGATATGTCAAGTGTAGCGTGCATTAGCTATTTATGTCAGGCTAATTTTAAAAAGTTATCTTCTGATTGAAATTATCTGGGTACGTAAGAGCTCATATATAATTTTATCTTTTAATTCAACTTTTTTTCTAGCAAAATGTGACACCACAATCAATACTAAATATTTCACATTAAAACTTTATTTGTATCGATTTCTGCACGCAGTGCACCGTAGACATGACAAAAAAGCACATGTCTAGCAAAACATTCAAAAGTTTGGTATAGGTTGGCGCTTTCTGTTGAACTGGTGACATGTAGCACCATTTCCCACCCAGACATATTATTCTGACACCCGGCCGACTAATCCTAACACTAACGAATACAGAATCTGCATTAAGAACCATTAATGCCCTGGGTAGGACTTTTAGCTCACAGCTGGAGAATGAGGGCATGAGAGAAGAGGACTTCTCTTCTACTAATATGGGAATAACAAATTTACAAAACTGAAGACAACATGACGGAAACGACTATAACGAGGCGAAACAGGAAGACTGCTGAAGCAAAACGACTTCAAGATAGCGACCACTCATCGCACTGCCTACTACCACCAGTAGAAAAAGGAGATTACAGATACGCTATTTTATTCTTTATTTAATAATGAGATCTTTATTATTATTATTATTATGATTATTATTATTATTATTTGTTTCACAATATTTGGTACACACGTTCAAAATTGTCGTATGCCCGTCGGCCCTAAGCTGGCCAAAAATTACCTTCGGACTGAGTGACTGAAAAGTTTTTTAGACCACGAAATTCTGATCTTACTAACTAATAATAGGCTACCGCATTTGTATGGGAAAATATGAACGTGGTTTTCTGAGTAATACTGCACGACCTTGGGAGTGAAGTATTTGTCCGAAAAATCAAGTTCATATTTTCCTATACAAATGCAGTAACCTTTTAATTATGTACTCATTTTTCTACCTAAGGATTAATAATAAAAAGAATACACTATAAGAAAGAAAGTAATAGAATTTATGCTGTATTTCAAAATAAATACACAACCGGAGATTCATCAATATACAGTAAAAAAAAATTAATGCGCACATAGCATCGCCAAGCGACCTTTGAACTCGTCGCACGCTAGACATTAGTTTATAAAAATGTTGTTTTGGTCTACTTAATATTGAAATGTAGAGTCATATTGTGAATTAATGCGCATTGAAACAACTTTTCCAGTTGGTCTGAAGTGAACGGATTTTTTTTTTTGGTTGCTCCAACTCATTTTCGCTTTTCTGTTTGGGATGGACTGGATTTTTTTTTATAGCTGAGTCAATTCCGTACGATCTACATGTGATCTGAGCAGTGGACTGGCATTGAATCAACCGAATGCGATGGACCAATCAGATTGGTAAAATAAATCACTGTATTCTGTCGAAATCGTTGACGCCAATGTGACGTACTGAAAGCAATGTGATATACATTTTGGACCAGTTGTCAAAATTGAACAACTTCGTGTTACTGAATTTGAGAACGCTAAAATATTCGTTTTTTATCATCGTAAATCGTTTTACGGACTTCTAAAAATAAATATCTGACAGTAAAGCCAATATTAACATAATACAGTACTCATGTACAAAAATATTTGTACCTTGTTCGAACACACATCTTGCCATGGCAGCGGACAGGATTTATGGGCCTCGGAAAAATTCTCCAGTAGATTCCTATGAATTACAAATTGTAACGGCGGTGGATCCCCGGACCGCTGTGGGCCTTCGTAATTTGTTCATACCCTGTCCGCGGCCCTGCATCTTGCTGTAAAGCATTTTCAGATTGGTCGAACGTAAAGATTTGCCGCTTTAAAAGCCAGGATATACATATAGTCTTTAAAGCTTCGACGCCATTTTGATGTCATGACTCTCAACTAGAAGGTGAAACAAAGAATTACATGTAATAATTAGATAATTAAATTATTAGTATTGTTCATATTACTATAAGTAGTAGTAATACTAGTCGTAGTAGCAGCAGTAGTAGTAGTAGTAGTAGTAGTAATCGTAGTAGTAGGAGTCGTCGTTGTAGTAGTAGTAGTCGTAGTAGCAGTATAGCAAAAGCTAGCCTTCTCAGCCATGTTTATGTTTAAACTGGTTATTTCTGCTGAAGTACTCATACGGAATAAATCACGAGGAACCTATTAGCCAACTTACGCTTTTCAGCTGGTCTAAACCGTAGAATATACGTGTTGCCATAAGAGTTGCACTCGTTATAGTTTCGTTCTTAAGTGGTGGACCGATCTCCTTGTAAGAAAGTGATCCTTGTCTCCAAGTTCAAGGCCAACATTTTATAGAAGAGTACAGAAGCTTATGTTGACCATCGAGATGAGCATGAATAAAATAAAGACATACACCTAGACCAGACAAGAAAGAAATACTGAAACATTCACCACAATCATTATAGTTGTACAATTTTGGGAACATATGATCGTATATAGTGTATTGTCTCTTTCAAGGGTCTTTTTTATAGAACAACGAGACCAAGGAGACTTAACACATATGTTATTGTGTCTCCTTAATCAGTATTTCATACTCCTTGTCCGTTAGACAAGAACATCAATAACTTCTGAGTTAAATATTTGCCGATGTGACGTAGTTTTGTATAGGCAATTGTCGCCTTTAAACTTTCAGCTGTTTTATTTGAAATTGAATAAATTGTCGCCTTTATCCTTATAGCCTTTTTATTTCAAATTAAGTGAATTATCGCTTTTATCCTTTCAGTTTTCTGTTTCAAATAAGGTGAAATGTCGCCTTTATCTTTTCAGCCATTCTGTTTGAAATTAAGCGAATTATCGCCTGTATCCTTTCAACCTTTCTTTTTGAAATTAAGTGAATTGTCCTTTCCATAGTTTCAGAAGATAGATGTCGTTATTGTCGCTATTCGAGGTTATGCACTCCTGCTACCCAAAATAATCGCGCTTTTCTGTTATATTTGAAATAAACAAGATCCTGTTTTCAGCTGTCGAACTATGCAGGCATAATAATGCACAATCCACATTACATACTAAACCACATGCATTCAGCAGGACACGCTTAAGTGCAAACGTGTGTCTGAAGTGCGATGATTTTATACATCTGCTAAGTGCGTTCAAAATAAACACTGGAGAGAGAGAGAGAGAGAAGACACTGCTCACAACGATGAAGAAAATTAAAGAACATTGCGACGAATGACGCAGCTGCCATGAGAATAATAATACTATTGACAACAATATTTCTTCTTTTGAAAGAATCATTGACATTTTCAACTTCCGTGATATTACTTCAGATTCTTGAAAGACAAAATAAATGACTACTTGAAGCTATTGAACATGTACAGTACTCTGTTCAACTCACTCAAGTTCTCTCATGTAAAAATATTATGAAGCTTTCAAACAAAAGAAGAACATACAGTATGTGACAAATAGAAAATGCAAGAATTCAAACAAATTAGACTGATGCAGTTCAGTTTCTTATTGCATTAGGTGTCTTGATTAACACCTTTGATGAAATGCTCATTTCGCGCGTGGACTGTAAATAAAAATATTAATTTCTCCGTAATTGAAACTACCATTACGCAACAGTTCGTATGACTTGTTGTGTCACTCACCACTGACAATCAGGATTTTTTAAAAAATTCAGGTTACTCATCCTTGCTTCTGTTTGCACTGTAACTTTAGGACAGAAACAAAATTGATGATGAAGGAATGACGTTACATAACAGATGAAAGACAAATTTCACTAGTCAGATCTACAAATGAAATTTTCCTGAAATTTTCGGACGTGAGCTGAACGCGAATAGCTTAGTAAAACTTAGGAAAAAGCTAAGCATGTCACCGACCTCCCGTTAGAGCCATATTGGTATCATCTATGGTCCGTAGAGGAACGATCTGAGACGATAATAGGCAACTGAAGCAAAACCTTAATAAATATAAGCGCATTTGGAATGAATTTATTTTTATCGTGTAAAGTGGATGTATTTGATTTGCCTAAATGACTATGTTATAATGATATTCATGCCAAGGATTACGATTTCGAACTTCGAGAGAGAAGCCACCCCACCCTCCAGTTTATAAAATCTACATTTGGACATATTTGCAAAGGTTTCTTTATAGTGAGACAAATGACTAGTTGACCAAAATGAACTCAACAAAAGTCTGCCACCGGACTTCCGGAGAAATATCACGGTACAAAATGGTAATGGACAGTGGCGGTATACAGAGTTATCTCCCATTACATTCAGACGAAACGATATTACTATTATCAAATCCAAACATCCAGGGTGCAGTCAACTTGATGTCGAACATTAAACGAAAGTTATATTTTCTAAGCAATAAGCTAAGTGTCCGACCAAAAACGATGCGAAATGCAAGATGCAAATTGTATTGCACGCAAGTCACACATTATGTGACAAATAAGGAATACAGTTTTATATGAACATGTTATGTACATGCTTTCATTCATCTAGTTTGACAAACCGTGCAAAATTCAATAAAATCAATTGATATGCAAGAATTTTCATTCATGTTGTTTAACGTTTTAATTCATATTCAATATTTTCTATTAGTATGCAATACTTATATTTTACCTACAATATTTTGAATTCATATCCGATGTTTTCAGTTGAATTCTGTAGATTCCTCCAATACCCGATATATAACATTCTTGAGCAATTGCACACATGCATATTGGATAATTTTCATTTTGGATAATATTATGTCACCTGTCTGGTAAACTAGTAATTGATACTCAGTGCATATTTACACCCCGGGGGCCAAGTAATAAATACACCGAATCAAAACGGAAAGATAAGCAAGCAGACCATGCTTACAAAGTTTAATGGGGCGATAGGTTAAAATATAAACAGACTCTTGGTATGTAGGTGGCTGTATCATATTCAAATAACGTATTTGATCTTCATCTTTCAACAGTCAGTGAAAACGAGAATCTTATCGTTGTAACGTACTTGATTCATTAGTATGTTGCAAAGATACTCAAATATATACAGGGCCGTAGGGAGCTATCACAGGCCCTGGTTCTTGTTCAAACAAAAATTTTCTTTTATAAAATTAAAAAGTGTTGTTCGATCCGGGCCCCCTTACGTTTTATGTTCCCGGTTGCACACCACCCCCCCTCTTGTCTGCCTTGTGAGTACACTAGCAGAATTGTTTAAGGAAAGAGATAAGAAGAACTTTACCAAGTCAATGCGGCATTTCTATTTAGCCCTAGTTTCAGCATACATCTTAAGTTCACCCACAACCGCAAGTCCAGGATCTAGCAACAGGGTTGTATAAAATTCTAATTTTAACCAATCAGATTGTTGGATTACATATCTTTGGGAGAGGTGAAACTTTGTAATTTCATGGCGTGGATATATCCTCGACCTGGCATGGTTCGTGCCCTTAAAGTGAATTGTAATGCTTATATTTGAATATTGCGTCACACTGTTAAATCCGCTATATAGTGTTCAACTATATCTGCTTAATTTATTTATAGCTGAAACAATGTGTATAAACTCTCCAAATTCTTTGCCCGCTACCGTTTTTAAAAACGTGTCAACGTATGTCTATTTCCAGAAGTACGTCTCTGGATCGTGCCCCTGAAATAAATGCCACGTGACGTAAGATTGAAATGTGACAATTATACCAATATGCATAATTCGATAGTTCATGATGTCCTGTATTATTATTTCGCACCTGTAATGTATTTCATTTCTTTTACACGCATATGAACTGCAATAAAACAATGATGACAAATATATCAATAAAAAAAAAGATGCGTTTTAAAAAAAATTCTTCTTTCAAACTTTTGATAAAATTACCATCTTTACACACGTCATGAATTTTTATAAGACTTTTTCCAATGTTATTAAATAACAAAGATTTTGTATTTATATTTCAATATTTCAGTGAAAAAATTCATTTTGGATAGTTGTCTATTTTATTCATTTTTCCTAACATAATATAATAAGTTCATGTTATAGCAACAAAGTTTTTGCATTGCCTTTGCCGTCACAAAAATATCTGTTTTGAGTTTCCCGTTAATGAAAGGGTCCAATAAACCAACATTGAATAACGGCCCTGACTTGAACAGCTAACACTCGCTCCAGGGCCACAGACTTGAGGCAAACATGGCATTAGTTAAAATGGACATTTATATTGTGTTTCTTTTATTTGAACTGTAGTGAGGTATTAAAATTTATTTCGTCGAACATTTCTTAATCAGTAATTAATGTCGCTGTCAGCGAAAGGTATTGTCCCAGTTAATGACATCATGATAGCAAAACTAGCGCGTTAGGTCGCGAAAAATATGTCGCACGAACCAAGTCGGGCACGAAGTTAGGAAGGTCGACGATATATTTACTTTAATACTAAGATCGCGTTCAGAAAGACTGGTCTAAATTTCTAAGGGTTGGGTATGTCCCTATAACTTGTGAAGTTTAAGAGCAATGACAAGAAAAGCAAAAGTCATCACAAGTTCGCCTGAGCCGTTGTATCTTATCGTGTATTTTGCACAAGTGTCTGCGTTTCATGTGACATTAATATTAGAAATGAAGAATATATTTATATTTGAAGTAATTCTTCTCATTTGTACATGCTGGCATGACCACGATCAGACATGGACGATAAATCCACTAAATTAAATCCACAATGTTTACAACGACATATTAGCTACTACGTCAAGAAACAAACTAGTTCCTTGGACTGAGAGTTGACTAGAATACTGCAGCACTGAATGACATAAACAGTATGAAATACATACACATGAACGAAATCTTACGTCACTTTTGAATCCACTGCATTAAACAATATATATATATATATATATATATATATATATATATATATATATATATATATATATATATATATATATATATATATATATATATATATATATATATATATATATATATGCATTCCATCAGTCCATACATTGTAAAAGTCTGCAAGTTTCTTTTCCCCTTAGTATGCTATGCTTGTCCTATTAAGAAATAAGAACCCAGATATTTTCGCCTTGAATTCTATAACATTTCCCAATCTGCAAAGAGCTGAATCTTTACTAATATAGTTATAAAATGATTGATAAGCTAGGTCAATGATTGAATTTTACATCGACATTATTAGCAGATTCACAAAGAAATATTAGAGACTGTAAGGAATCCCAATTATCACAATAAAATAAGAAGTGCAAATCACATTAAGTTTTCTTGACTCATAATTGTGTTAAACCGGATGCCCTTGTAATAAGAATTCAGTCGGATGAATCAGGACGCAGTGATGCATGTGGTCGCACTGGAGAAAAACGTATGATGATGGTGGATGGCGTAAATGTATTCACACTGCCACACAGCAAAAGGATAATGACTGTAAACAAAATACACATGATGGTTAATTTCGTCTTTTTCAAGAAGATACATTTGTATTTTCTGCTCACTTATACCCGTTCGTCATGAATATACAGAATCGAGAATGGTGGAAACAAAACTAGGAGTGTATGGCTAAGATATTTAGAATCTTGTTTCCTGTATTGGTTTCCTTGCTTTTATCGTATGTGGTATATAACATTGTAATCACCGAAAAAGAACTTGAAACAAGTTTTATAACTATTTTCATCCACATATGGTCTGTATCCATGATGATGTGGCTGATTTCTTACTCCCTTGACCTTTTAGTTCCTTGCAATGTAAAACGATGAACTGGATGATCTAGAAGAAATTTACATAGGGTGCATTCATTATTAACATGCCAAATAAAAATCTGATTTTTATCTCACATCGGGAAACGTGCGAATGGTTTCAAAATAGCAAGTCATGTTTGATAACAGTATTATAAAAAATCATTGGGTAGTGTTGGCCAGTTATAGGTAAGTATGAGGTGTCCTGCAAATTTCCATTACGTTTGATACGGATTGGACGGATGGAAGTGACACATTGGTTCTTCATGCCTCAATGCTTTCATTATTACTGATTCACTCAAATCACGCCTTTGGATGAATTTAGACATAAGTTGGAGAAAAAGAGGTTAAATAGTATTTGTTATAATGAAACGTTGTTATTATTTGGATATTTTCTGTCTGTCCCCTTCACTCACACCGCACAATCAGACTACTTGACTTTAACTTTTCCACACTTTTTGCTGTACCGACTGGCCAAAGTATAGTCCTTGCAACTACAGATGGAGATAGTGCGCCAAGCGACCCGACCACAGTAGAAACACACAATTGTATAGCACACTATCGGTATAGCACACGCAGTACATATACATTTGTAACTAACATACAGCACAGAACACGCCTACCTTCCGACCCCTCCCCCACGGCCCCCCCCCCCAATTTTTAAAAATAAATATTATCATATAACTTGTCTGACTTGAGTGTGCTGCTTGTGTGGAAGGTCAGAGCCTTGGACAGAAGACGGACTGGGACGTTCCGGGCGCCCTTGCTTTCTTTGGCTTGCTCGGGTGGCATGGAATAGTGGATAATCACACAAATTAAATAGCACACAAACAAGTGTAAACTAACGAGTCATGCATGCCTAAGGGCAATAATCATCTTTAATCCAAAGCGCTCCAGATGCATCTTTCAACTGGATGATTATAAAGTGTGGAAGTTAGTTCATGCCACATGGTTCATCATATGAATCCGACAGTGGTTTGTTTCTTCTCAGCTGATTTTGCTTTTGATTTTCCATTAGATATTTATTATTTTACATTATGGATTTGCTTTATATTCATCAGCCGTGTTCTCCCACCCACACAGAGTCCATCAGGGGAGCACTTCTCTACGAGAGTGGGATACACAGCATCTAAAGATATCACCCTACTGATCCGTAATGCCACCGCCTTTTAGGGGTCTAATAAGAAGCAAACAAATACAAAAAAGCGGTCATTTTAGGGGCAACGGTGGTATCAGAAAACGCACAAAAAGAAGGGGAAAGTTAAAATAGACAGCTAGAACGTGCCAAGGCTGTAAAAGTGGCCTCTCCCTGTATCCTGGTTATGTATGCCTGAGTAAAGATTAAAGTTGTGGACTGTTTCTCCATCTTCGTTATGCTGGCGTATGATTAGTCGACAGTGTTAAATGATGTTGTAGCTTTCAAAACTTTTCTAGCGTCGAGGAATGCCACGTCTTTCTCCTGTTCCACGCGTTGTTCATGAGTTTCCACTTGGGGCACCCTGTGTAGTACGAGGAGTGATCTATCCCACAATTTGTAAAGATTTCTTTTCGTATTGTGAGTCTCATGATCCTCTTGTCCAACACATCGCCCCATTTGACTAGCAAGCTGCATCTGCAAAAACTATGCAGCGAACGATGAATGACAGACTTTTCCAGTATCTCGATTGCAAATAACTATGGTCAGATCTGCAAGGTATTCAGACGCCATAGAAGCACAATAGACCATCTAGTCAGACTAAACGCGTATTTTAAAGAAAGTTTGATAAGGAAAGAACATATAGGTGCAATCGTGTTTGACTTGTAGGAAGCTTATGACACCTACGCAACCTAGGTCTAAGGGGCGGCGTAGCTAACGTTATATCCAAACCTTTTAACGATAGAAATATGAAAGTTAAAATGATAGAAATTTCACCGTTGAAATAGGTAGCGCTCGTTCTGAAAGCAATCATAGCATTATATTGTCATTCACTTTAATTAGCATTAACATTGACAACATCGTGAAATCCTTCGATCTAGGAACTGATTCTCATGATATAATGACGACCTTTTAATCTGCAGAAGAAAACGGGATCACATTTTCAAAATCTACAAATGTAATCATGCACTTCTGCGGTTTACATGAAATTCGTGATGACCAAAAGATCTATCCTGACATTTTTCTTATCTGTCTTGCCTCTGTGGTTGTAGAATAGGCCCATTGCGTCCTCGCATCATGTCGTAAGAGTCGATGGAATCCGTTTGGGTCCATTTGTCAATGGAGGAGGCGATCTTTGTAGTTGAAAAAGGAGGGGCCAATAGTTGCTGCTCTGATGCAACACACTATTTTGGTCTCAACTTCACAGATGGTCAGAAGATCCCGGCTTGATACGTTATCTATTCAACTTAAATACTTGTAAGTATTTTATGCCTCTTCTACTTCTGTCGGCATTTATCCCTTGATACCATCATTTACTCATACAATTCCTCCATAAAACTCTTCTCTCAAAGTTTCCTAAAAGGAGGAGGCTGGGTCATTTAATAGACCTTTAACTATCCGACTATACAGTTTATGTTGCCATGGCACTAGAGCGTTGTCCAGCCTTGAAGTGTACCCTTGATTGACTCCTTGACCGATCATGAGTATTCAAACAAACTAATGGTAAACATCCCAAATCAGAGTCTTCCTTAGACGAAAAACTGATGAATACAGGCCCATTTCCTCATTTGATTGTTATCGAGTTCTTGAACGAAACCAAACGTTTGTCAGCGCTTGCCCCTTTCGTCACGGAGAAAACCATCCTTGGACTAAATGGTACACCAAAATCAGTATAAAGAAAGTTTAAATCTGGCAGTCTACTAATTGAGTGTGAGAAAATGTGTCAACGGGAATCAACTCAACAATATTTGGGCATTATTCTTAGAACTCCTTCTAAAAACGTGATTCATTGTCGTGACTTGGCAGGAATCATCAACAATAGTATACTTGATTAGGCGAAGAACTAATGTGCCACTGATGTCTGTAGCCGAGTTAAACGCAATGGGGGACTGCATGACGCAAACGCTATTGTACTCACCTTTAACACCCCAACACTCGTAAGGGTAGTAAAGGTTGATTGATGAAAATAAAGTAAGTTTACTACACACTGCATCAATGTTGTAAATGAACATACAGATTTCAAAGACTGCAACACCTGAACAAACGAAATTCAGTGGGTGATATATATATATATATATATATATATATATATATATATATATATATATATATATATATATATATATATATATATATATATATATATATATATCATATCCCCTTTCCTGAAGCTAGACAGCTAGTAAAATAAGAATTACTTCAATGGTCTAAATTACTCATCTGATGTCGAATCTGTTACTAAAACACCTACGTCCCAGGATGCTCATATCCGAACAAATATTCCTGATTCGACGCAAAAATCCTAACTTTCTTTACCATAACCACCAAAATGCGAACGGGAAGATAAACGCAGAAAGAAAATACAAGTTAAATTCAGATAGGCAACCCAAACAGTTAACTCGATTAAGCTCGTTTACCTGCACTGACTTGTTCTTTCCCCTCTTAGACAATTCGATTGTCATTGGAAGCTTGCTGTTTACCTTTACAGCGGTGATCATTTGGCAATTCCATTTTTTCTTCAAAACATTACCGCTATCAATGATAAACCAATTTCACGGTGGAAATTAAATTAAGCCAGCTGGGAATATGCAAAACTCTTTTAAATACCAGAATTCAGTGTTGTTTTCAAAAACTTAGATATTTGTGGCACAGTCGAAGGGATTCAAGTTGGTATGAATGTAAAATAGTTGTACCGTTTGTAAGACCTTCTTATTCTTTCAACCCTGTTGCTGACGAAGGTATTAAACCTCCTCTTCTGACTGTAAATATAGCCTATAACCATTTTGCTGAAAGTGAAGAAGAGGACTAATTCTACTTGAGCATCGAGTTGTTCGACGACCGTCTCATAAATTTCAATGACTAACACTGTAGCGCATAATTTTCAGCGTGGAATGGTGTGTCCTTATTTCCTAGAACAAAACCAACATGATGATCATTTCCATTGGACTCTACAACAAGGTATCCTGCTGCTGCATTCGCCTTTTCAGAAGCGTCGAAGTACGTGCACAATCTTCTCTTCTATAGCTGTCAGACTACGAGGTAATGAGACGTATGTTCTTGGCATTTTTACTTGCTCCTGAGACTGTATGGTTTTCTCCATGTTTCCCATTCAAGCTGTGATGAGGTAGGGACTTAACCCAATTAATACTTTCTTGCAACACATCTGGTATGAAAATTATCTCCCTTATTGTCACAGGACCAACAAGGCCAATCGGATCATCGTACAAACTGTTGACTGTTGACAAGATTCCACATCGTCTATATATATTGCTTTCATTAGACACAATTAACGTGAAAGCATCTGTCTTAAGATTCCAACTTAAGCCAAGACTACGTTGCATAGGAAAGTCATCATTCAAGAAGCTTAAATCTTCAACGTCCTTTAATGCATCATCTGTATTGAAGGTCTTCATCACTTCATCCCTGTTATATGTAATTTTGTTGAGACAAATATTATCTTCCTAGTGGAGAGTAGTTTGCGGTTTTTTGTTCAATAAGGCAATGGCTTGATGACTTAAGGTTACATATTTTAAGTCGTCGTACTCATGTAAGTCCTTTTCAAGGAACTTTCTGACATCACTGCCAATTTTTTTTCTCTTTCTCATCTCTGCTATCTTTCTTAATCCATATGTAACAATAGCTGGAGATGGACTATTTCCAAAGACGTAGAGACACATGGGATACTCTATAAGATCTTTTTAAGGATTGTTGTCTTTGTACCTCAGGAATCGTAGGAAATTTATGTGAGTTGACTTGACAAGAAAGCAGTAGAAAATTTGCTGTATGTCTGCTGTTGCTGTTTTTTTTCTTTTGGAATAGCATGAAAACACCGAGCAAATTGTTTGTAAAGTCAGGGTCCGTAAGGCGCACGTAGTTCAGAGATACACTGTTAAATCTAGCAGACGAGTCAAACACACTTCTAATTTGATAGGGCTTTATAGGATGGTAAACACCTAATGTCTGAAGGTACCATCATTCTTCGTCGTCTTGTAAAGAAAGTGCAGGTTCAGCATGACCTCTTTCTAATATACTCTTCATGAATGCAATAAAATGCTTTATTATGTGCTCATTTGTTCTCCGTTAACTTTACATTATCAGAATCGTGCAATTTTTTACGATATTGCACTCACGTGTACTCCATATTGCACTCACGTGTGCCCAGTAATGTGTTAGGAACTACGTTGTAAACAAATCATGTACACTCACATAATGGACTTTTTACTCATTAGTTGATTAAATTTGTTTCTGAATGAACTAAAGCAGATGTTTCGTAGACTGCCACATACCAGCTGCTTTGCCACATTCCGCGTTTTTTCGGATTTAGGCTAGAGATAGTCACCAGACAGGTCTGGGTCCCTACAAATAACATGCAAGTGACAAGGCATAAACGGTCTTCTGTAGCTGGTAGTAAGAACGGCAAAAAACATACTTAGTTTTACATCCTGATTTTCCTCAGAATGTACTTTCTTAGTTCTGCAAATCCGAATTACATGAGCCATGTCATGGGTTCTTAAGCTTGATTACACATTTCGAAATTGTACTGTAATTTCGACTCTATTTCAAGTGCAATTACATCACCCTTACTGCACTGAAAATGAACTAAACATTATATTCCATAGCGTCTTTTTGATAATGCAATTGAAAGACTTCATATTTTTCCAACATTATGATTTCAAATATTCAATGACAGAACAGAAACACGCTTGCAGATGTCAACACGCTGCTGAAATCCGATGTACTTCATGTAGAATGCGCCCAGATAAATCCAGTCCATAATCACGAAATTTCGTAGAATCGACAAAAATATCAAAATCTATTCATTCCAGATCAAATGGAAATGTTGCTGCAATGCGCATTGATTTACAATATGACTCCAAATTTAAATTTTAAGTAGACCAAAACGCCATTTTCTTTCGATTTTTTGTCAAGTGCGCTACTAAGTTCAAATTTATCTGGGGGGAGTTATGGGCGCATTAATAATGGTGTTGTGTAATGATGAATCTGCGCATGTGTATTTAGTTTGGGATACGGCATACATTCAGTTACTTTGTTTCTTGTAGTGTATTTTTGTTTATATAATTAAGCCTGCAATTACTTTGTTTCTTGAAATGTATTTTTGTTTATATAATTAAGCCGTACGTAGAATAAGGAAATGAGCATATAATGAAAAGGTTACTGCATTTGTATGGAAAAATATGAACTCGTTTGGTCAGATGGATATACTGCACTCCCAATGTCGTGCAGTTATTTCTATCCGAAAAACTCGTTCATATTTTCCCACAGAAATGCAGTAACCTATAACTATTGCTCTGGATTTCTGTATAGACTTGAGTCAAATATTCTGGCACGTTTCTCTGCCTGAGTCTTGTTGTTTGGCAGTTTCACTCTGTCAACTTTGATGGGACGTCGTGTTATCTAGTTGCCCTGTTAATCCCTGGAGTCCAACACAAATTTTATATCTTCTACTGAGACACCTGGCTCGTCATCACTCATGGTCTTCAGGAAAAAAGTAGCACCAATGTCGCATGAAGTATCAACAGCTTCTATCATGCCTCCTCTAAAGTAACAAATTGTCGTCTTTACTTCCAAGGAATTGTTATAAGGTTCAAAAATGGATGGTCGTCATTTGTTAAACAGGTAAGTCTTAATGGTATCTGCAATGTCATTTTTATATCATCTACCTAGACAGGCATCTCTGACTAACTCAGCAAAATAAGAAAATAGAGGGGAGGGTACTTCATGGCTTTCTTTATAAGTCTATGTGGGAGTTTGCTTACTATCGGCAGAACACCAGAAAAATAAAAAAGCAAGCAGTGATACATATTTAACATCCTATTTTCGCGAACTCTATTTCACAGAGGACATCAGTCAGCTCATACAGCCTTTTGTTATCTTTAGGTGACAACTTTGGTACTTTGAATAGCTTAAGTGTAATGGCTGCCTCAGCTATATCTGGTTAACCATATCTCACATTCAGCCTTTAACATATTTGTTGGAGTCAACTCTCCAGATTGTTAATGCTGAATGTTCGCATGCTGACTGCATGCTGTTTGGCATTTCCATTCAACCACATAACGAGTAGATCAATCTCTTCTTCATAACGTTCTTGAAACTGAATTTCCATGCAGCGAAATTTTCTGGTCTGTCGTTAAATGTTGTGAGTCTCGTTAGACGAAGATCCTTCTTAAAGAGGAAAATGGTTAATCTGTATGTGATATCACTATTATTGTCAACATTTGGGACACATTTTTCCGGGTGTCCTGTAGAAACGACTGAGCCTTAACGTTTAACAGGGTCTTATATGCTGTCTGTTCTTGATCTAGTTGTGGCGCACTGTCGTAAGTGTGGGACTCAAGACCGAGGTACATATTATGGTGAAATAATACTCTTGTTTTAGAAATTTCTCTGTTCTTTCAACTGGATCTATCTGGTCAGAAAGTTCTGCATTCGATGTTAATGACCAAACATTTTCCTCCTAAACTTCCAGAAATCTCGGTTCTGCTGCTGTAGCAGCTACCTCTTTGTGTTGTACAAGCATCTCAAGATCACAGTCTAACCTTGCCTTATGTTTCTGAATTTATGCTTCTGTGGTCATGTATTCTATGTTGACTTTGGCCGCTTCTAATTTAGTTCCCTTTTCTAATATCAATGAGGCCCAAACACCAAACTTTGTACATTTTAAAAAACAAATTTAATCCCACCTTTTGGCAAATAAATTCGCTGTCACCAAGAATCAGGAAAAATATGTGCTGCAAATATTTCAAAATTACTTCATCTCAAATTACTAGAGATGTTATCGAAACATCCAGTTCAAAAAAGTCTTTAGCGGATGCTCTTCTTTTCAGAGTAAACTCAGTGAAATCAGATAATCACATTATAGCCATACACAAACGGTTCGAAAGATGGAGACACAGTTGAAGCTATTGTTGCAACGCACCATCTCTTGCAATTTATAGGATTTACAGAATAAAACCTCAAATGTTGGTACAGAAATTATAGACATATGAAAATTTTAATGTGAACTGAAACCTCTAAAAAATCATATCCTTTCTATACCAAAAACTTTGAAAAATCGTACGTCCGACATTCCGTTAATAACTCTGATATTACAGGTAAAGGATGTCATCATACAGTCTTGGGAAATGTAGTCTGTACTTTGGCTGCCTAGTCACATTTGTATAGAGGGTAATGAAAAGGCTAAAGAAGCGGCGAATGCTACCATGCAGTCACCCATTTCCGAATGGAAGATTCCATATACTGACTTCAAATATTTATTAATCAGCATGTTTGTCATGTTTGGCAAAATGTGTGGAATGAAACACTCCACTAAGAAACTTAAGAACATAAAGATCACTGTTTGGAGAGTGGCATCCCTCGTACCGAAACTTTCGTAGAGATGGGGTTGTACTATTGCGTCTCGGACACACCTACCCGACTCATGCAGGTTGAACCTCAACAGGAATGGATAATATGCAAGTGAGACAGAAGTAGTTTGACGTGAACTGCATGAAGAAACTGTACGAAAATGTAACCACCCACCCCCAAACATTTTTAGGAGGTTTATACAACAAATTGTATACACTTTTAAGGATTTTTTGTGTTACCTCTATTATTTTACAGTTTACGTAATTTTAATAGATAAACGTTTTATATTTTCTCTTGTTCTACTCAACATTTGTTTTTATTTGGACTGATTTATCTTCCAAAACAATTGTGCAATTTACTTTTTTGCATTTTTTGAATGTTATATTTAGTTGGCACCATATAGTCACATGTGTGCTGAGGTGCAGTAAAACACTACTACATGTATGTAGCTTATTTTCTTACATCCAAGGACGATTGTCTACTTTTATATGTTTGTCCACCATACCCATAGTGTCAGCATCATTTTAAATTATTATTTCTTCCCCGAAAAATCCGTCCTTTTTCGTTACCCTGCCCCGACACATAGTGACATTCTAATATCAAGATTAACTTAGTGTTACACCCATGATGACATCTAATGCTTTCTCCTTTTGTCCCGTAGTGACATCCTAAGATTAAATTCCATCCCACCCCCAGAGAAATCCCTCCATACCTACTCCGTCAACTACTTGAAACTGCTAAACCATATACTTCAAATGTATTTATCTTGACCCCTTGCTGTGTCAAACGGGAAATCATTAGCTACTTAAGCGAGAATTTTAAAACGAGGCACTTAAGTGATTCGGGATGTGATGATACGGAATGACTGCACTCAGCAAGAGCTTCGTATGGTATCGCACAACACGGAAGTATATCACGTAAAAGAGACAAACAACAAGGAACATATGTGAAATGGTAAGTCTGGTATTTAGTTTAAACAAAATGTATTGCTGTGATCAGAAATCATAGAAAGTTAGTACATTCAGGGTTGGGAAACATGCTCGTGGCGTGTATGTTAATAGCTCCTGTAAAATAAATGAATTTCATAAACGTCACATTGCATTTTCAAGTTAAGTAAGAAAATCATAAAATATCCGTAGGTATGCGTAATGAAACGTTGAGTGACGCGTAGCAAGTACATATACCACATGTTCATTATGCAAACATCGGTTTACATATGCGAGAAAAGTGAAGTATCGAACGTTCAATAACAGTGAGACGGAAAGGGAAATTAGCTTGATGTGATGGCAAAGCCGAAAACAAATGATAAACGTTATGCAGAAGAAGAAAATAACTAACAACTGGCTCTAGTTATGTCATATACAGTCATGTTGAGTCATGGAAATATTTTTGCGTGAATAATATAATTTTGCAGAACAGTGAAGATTTTAATATCGGTATCAGAGTCAAATTCATTATTTTCTTTTACTAAAATTTGCACATTTAATGAACACGGCAGGAGGCGAATATGCCAATTTCCATGGTCTTTATACTGGTCTAATAGAAAATTCTCATAAATAGATGCTTTTAAGGGAGCTGCATTCAAGACGAAGAAAAAGAATGTCACTATTCTTGCGAACTCATTGTTGACTTCTTTTACCTGATTATTTTTAAATTTTATCAAAATATACACTCAGTTGACCAAAGTACAGCAAATCCGTTTGCAACAATGTTTGATAAATGTTTTTTCATAGATATTGTACTAAATGGATTTTGATGTAATTGTTAGAAGGTATGATGACACTACGATGCATGCAAAACTCTCTAATTGTAAAAATGATAATATTAAAATACAGAACCAAAGGAGATTTACTATGGATAGGTCAGCCTTGATTAAAAAGCAAGAGAGATCAGGCTATGAGATAGTAACCCCATAACCCCAGTATTATTTTTGAATTGATGTAATTTCATCTTAAGAAGAAAAGAAATTTCCAGATGAGACCTGGGAGTGCCCGCCCGACACCCAAGCTATGTGTATGTAAGCTGGCCATCAAGATTCACATGAACACATTGTATATTACTAATCGCCTAGAGCGATCAGCAGCAATCATTGCTTAAAATTGTAATTTGTCAGAAATTGGACAGTGACTATAGAAATGAAAAATGTGAAACGTTAAAATCTGAAATTGAGAAAAAGAAACTCGTGAACGAATGTATTTCTAGATAAACTGATACAGCTTATGTGTACAAAAATGAAAGAGTTGAGAAAATGTACTAAGACAATGCATAAAGAAATAGTATGCCAATCACTGAGATTTGGTAATAACACCTGAGTGAAATCATATTCCCATGATTGAGACATGATTGTATAGCTTCAGAAATACAATACACGAGCATTGGCTTCACTGAGGAGATAATTAAAAAGGTTGTGGGTATTGTTAATAATGACTGATGTCTTCCTTGCTTTAGGAGTTCACATCTCAGTTTGTAATTGGTATAAAAAGTTTCAGTAAATATACTATTTGTACTAGTTGGGCTTTAGTTTTAAAGAAATGGACCTAATTGTTGTTTACATATGTTATGGAATCCGTAATATAATGAATCGTAAAACAATATATTATATATTAACTGCTTACTACTCTATAGGCACTCTATAGTGGTTGTTTGAGCCTGCATCGTGAAATTTCTGATTCTGAATGTACTTGAAATATACCTTTCGTATTACGACAATTGCAGCGAGCATTCTGTGAAATATTGTAAAGTTATCACTTGTACTTATTTAGTATTTTGTTTTAACTGATATAAGCTGATTTAACAACTTTAAATATCACTAAAGTGCAATCGATTCAAAGATCTTTTAAACAATACCTACATATTCAAGGATACCAACACTTAATAAAATATTTAAAATTTAGGTGTTTACACACTTTTGAAACAGGGAAAAAAAGCAATGTTTTGTGCACTAAATCTAGTCCATAAACCGTTTTGTATTTGCATGAAGATATAATACATATGTTTGTTTTGGAAAGTTATTATATATTATATTGTTGATTATTGCATATATGTTATTTTACAAATCTATGAAAAAAAATTAATATAAAGAAACTGGTTGGTTTATACACATTATAATGTATTTATCCTACTTTCCCCCACTCCCCGTCCCTTTCTTTTTGCTTGATGTGAATATCAAAATAAGAATATCATTAGATTAATCCACAAACAAATGGACAAGACGTTTGTAATTCAGCTTCCATTATTGAACATTATGCCGAATACTGTATGAGCTATCCAACGTTCAAAATGGTGAATTAATCATCTAGTTCCAAACTAGGCGGTCGTTAGTAATAGACAGCATATGCTGAAGGTGAATTATGATTGAAAGAGTAAGTAGATGTTATTAAGCGTATCCAGCATGGTGTAAATAAGAACATACAGATGGGTAAATTTTGTGGTATACTAAATGCTAGGCTCACTGACCTCCCTTTATGGCCAACTAACACTGATAGGTGATTAATCATGTGTTAAGATTCACCTGCCAACTTTAGTGTTAAGTAGTTTCAAATATCTAACATCCAACCAGATCACGATTTGGAGTAAATTTTCTCAATGAAATCCAAGGGAAAGTTAACCCCTCATTTTGTGATTCCTGGTCTTTTGAAGGTTGCTTCCTGCTCTTCCTGAGACAGCTGCTTGATCACAAGGCGGCAACTTACTCCTGTTTGCGTAATATGAAGTGACACATTACTTGATACACCCAGAAGCCTCCTCCCACCTCCACCAAGCCCTCCCTCCCGCTCCCCATATATCTCAGCGGAATCTCGTAAAAAACTGAAAGCTTGGTTGACTTGCTAGCAGCATGCATGAGCAGTCATCCTATCAGAGACATGATCATATGGACTTGCTACCAGTTCCAATATACTGACTGCTTTTGTGCGCTTGAGCGAGACGCACAACCAAAAGTCAACACTCGAGCCCTGTCATTCGATTAAGAACCATTCTTGTTTAAGAATTGCTATGGTTCTGTTGTATTTTGTAGCTGTTGGTTAGAAGATATGGGATTGGTGCTGCTAATTGCATCCCATGGTCGATTCCTTTAGCGATTTCCCAAATACAAATCAAATGGCGAATAACAGTCCTTTCAAGTGCACTGGATGCAGCAAGGGATCACGTTTGTCAGGGATTAAGATAAATGTAATAAACTGACTACGAACAGTGCAAAACTAGTATCTATCTAGCCTAAGCGCTTTCGACTCTTAAGGACTCACGGTACTAATTCAACTCCAATGATAAACATATGGAAACACTATCATATTCAAATTCAATAACTTAAAATTTCTGGGTGCTGATGATGAGACCTATAGTTCACCATGCACAACTAACCTTGGTGCAAGCTTATGTATGGAGAATACCATATGAGCCGCGGTATTTTGTTTATCAACATGTGCATGAAACACATGTTATTGATTCTGCACCAAATGAATCAGGTGCTACTTTCATTACTGAGTACTCCTAAGTCAAGCCTGTAAAAATACTAAAATTGCATCAATAGAATTTTGTCTATATTTTTAAAAAATTACATATAGGATAAGCTCTCAAAAGATAGTTTTACTAAAATTTTAATTTTCATTATTAACCAATTATAGACCACCAAAACCGTAAATATCCCATTTCTAGAGTGCTTCATAGTTCTTCAGTACAATTAGTACCGTGTGTCCTTAATGAGCCTTTTTCAAAGGCAAATACAAAACATAGACAAGACAAACAAATAAAACAGAAGAAACGTTGTCTTTGCAAAACTTTTCATGACTATGACTTGTTGCTGATGCTGGAAGATATTTTATATTGACCTCGAAATCGATGAGCCACAGCAACATCTGTTATTTTATGTAAATTTATGTACGCGCAAATTATATCATTGTTATAGTTGTAATTATAGGCTATTGGGTGACTAATAAGCAAATTTAGAGAATTATTGAAAAGAAAACATGTCGGCTGCAAAAAGATAATTTTATTTGTGAATGACTGTCTTTTTCTAGTCTTCTTGGTTTAAACCGCTTGGTTTCAGTGTTCTAAGGCGGCGTATCCAGTAAGATTCTTTTTCTTTCCTGGTTTCGGAACTCCATTTGGGGTTGTGAGCAATTGCCATAAGTGTTATATCACTGAAAGTGTGGCCACGGGAGGAGAAGTATTCTGCGACTGGGTTTCTGTACAGCTTTTTTGTCATCCAATCAGATATATGAAGGTTGATCCTTTTCTGTAGTTTTTCAGTTTCTCCGACATACTGTATGCTACAGTTCTTACATGTGATGAAATAAATTACATTCTCTGTTTTGCACGTTTTGTTTGATCCATTATGTTCAGCTTTTCTCTAGTCACTGTGCTAGAAAATGTCCTGGTTTCTATCATATGTTGGCAGGTTTTGCACCTTTTATCGCTACAGGGGCTAGATTGACTAGTGTGGTCCTGGTTAGTGATTGGCATTAGCTTCGCCCTGACCAGGATGTCCTTGGGTTTTTTTTTTTTTTTGGTTTCCGGTAGGCTACTACAGGTTTGTTCTGAAGTATTAACTTTAGTGCGTCACACGATTCCAAGATGGGTCAGTGTTTCCCGATGATTTTACCTATTTTGGGATTGTCTGGATGGTGGGTCAGGATAAATGGTATCCTACATAGCCTTTTCCTTCTCTCTATATTTTAGGAGGTCATTGCGGTTTGTTTGTTTCGCCCTTTGGATTGCCTCCGCAATCAGGTTTTTGTCATAACCTCGGTAAGTCAAATGTTTAGATAACTCTTCAGACCTGTTTTGGAATGTTTCGTCGTCGGAGCAAATTCTGCGTATCCTTAGTGCCTGGCTATATGGTATGTTCCTAATGCAGTGTTAAATTTCTAAATAAGCCTTATTATAAATCCAAATGAAGCCCAACACTGAAGTGTTGATGTCTTTGTGATGACCTGTATAATGCTGATGTGCCAACAGTCTTTTGTTGCAACACATAAATATAATTCCAGGTTTGAATTCACTATGAATCACCGTGATTGTCTCTGTCTGAAAATGTTATCGGAGAACTTTTTTATTTTCCAGAGGAAAATCACTTAAATTGAAAATGATCTACAGGTCACAACAACAATATAAACTGATTCTGCTAGATCTTAAGCAGGAATGAATAATCTTTACAGTGACAAGAATATGTAGTCCCCTACTTGACCTCAGGTCACAATTAACATTTTCTAAAACAAAAAACATTACCTAATGGAAAATAACCTTCTAGAAAGTTCATAATATTTACAAAATAAAATGTTAGTTATTATCAGAAAGTATGTTGCTAACATTATAATAGATAACCTGGACAATGTCAGGTACACCAGGTAGAATGTAGTGGAATCCCAATAACCTAGAACAAGACCCAAATAAACATATTTGTTTCTATTAATAATGATCCTGATAATAAACCCATGGACATAGGGAATATTTTAGCTATGTATTAGTTGTTTACAGAATAAACTTTTAAAAAATTAATGATTCAGGTCAAGTATAAAATAAACTTGATTTTGGACCAGGTTAAGTCTAACATCCAATGTTACATTACAATAGCATAAAACGAAATAAAAACAAATTTAAAAAAAACTAACAAACAACGCAAATTAAATATACATAATGTGTGCAATATAATTTTGCATTTCTAAAACTGTATCTTTTGTTGGCATTACATAGCATATTTTTGCTGAGGTGCCTTAAATGCTGCACGGTTTGCTATATTGTGTAAGTAACATTATTGCAAACAAGAATTAATTTTCAAAATACCACCAGAAGTTTTTGTTTTATATTGCAGCAAATTATATTTTTGCACTTGATTAAACCATTTACTTATTTTATTTCCAGGAAGTCATCCATACCATCTCACCTATTTATCCAGTTTTATGGTGGGGATGTATTGTAATCTTAGCAGGTGAGAAGAGAGTACGGAAGAATTCTCTAAGCAAAAACGATGAATACATTGTACAAGAATACAAAATACCACACACAATTATCAGCTTGAAACGGATAAATAAATCTTCATCATACGGGTGAATTGTCATTCTATCGAAAGCTGGTCGGTCTTCCAGTTTCCTCCAATTTTCATACCTTTTTTTATTTTGTTGTTCATTTCTTTTTGTTTTCTTCTTCTTTTTAACAATTGCAAAACTCTTCAGATTCTCTCCATCAATGGTTATTTTTCATTATACGGAAAACAATGGAAGTTAATTATCATTTTAACACAATTGAACCGCAATGAATCATTACCAATTAGCAGGTACAGTTGCAACTAGCATGACTTACAAATATAACTTAGATTTGACAGAACTCGTAAATTTACAGACACTCAGCATACAGCCGTTATTACTACTATCACCATCATTATTATCGTCATTGTCATCATTATGACCACCACTAAAATCATTATCATCGAAGTAAATGAAAATAACACCTAAAGTTATACGCGTTTTTTCGCAGTTTTGGTGTAAAATATATTCTATTGCTTCTATATCAAGCAAATGGATATTAAGCATGTGGTTTATATTTTGTTTGTTTTTTCTTGACATATTTTCTTTCCTTTTTATTACCCAATATATTTAAGAGTACCAAGTTGTTCATTATATTGATCTCGTTGGTGACATGTTTCACTAATGTTTTTTTTTTTTTTAAATAATCTGTACAGGCGCACAAAATATGACAGTACACAATAAATCTATTCTCCGAGGTGAATATGTTACACTCTACTGCGATTTTCCGAGTAATATGCAGTTGTTGAATTGGCGATGGTATTTTACCCAGAACGAGACAGTTGAAAGAGGGTTAACTAATGGAACAAGATATACATGGTCTTCTAGCAAGATTTCCGATTGGGTGCGTATTCAGATCTCATTCAAGAATGCCACCTTCATCGACAGTGGGAAATATACCTGTGAAGTGACAACAGCCTCAGGAACAGTTTTAAGGCAATTACTACTGTCTGTCCACGGTAAGAATGATTTTGCCGCTTGATAATTCTTTGTTTGTAATTACTGAAAATGAGTACCTTAATATCCTGTACCATGACAAGATGCTTTTATATTGTTTGCTACTGCCAAGAGCAAGAAATGATTTTTATATACCATTTCTGGAATTGACATGCACCGTCACAAATGGTAAACATTATCAAAGAACAGTGTTACCATCCTTACTTTTTATTTTATTAATGACTTCAGGTTTGTAATGCCCCTACAAAGTTTCCCCATTATTTTGTGCTAACAGGTTTTGATGCAGAAAATAATTTAAAGAATTACGCATTTAATTACTTTAACATTGTGCATTTAGTTTCTTAGAAAGTTTCTATTATTTGTGAGAGAATCTTATTACAAACGTGTCTTGTCAGCAGAACCGGAGATTACAGTTCCCATCACCAACTACAAAGCTGTATCTGGTACAAATGTAACTCTCGAGTGCGTGGTGAATCCCATTGGTGAGACCATTACATCCACTAAATGGAAGTTAAATCAACCATGGTATCCAGTAAAGAAATCGGATACAAAATTCTGGACCATACAAATGCCGCCTCTCGTCATATCAGACGTCAAGACACCGGATTCGTCAATCTATAGATGTATTGCATCCACCCCCTTAGACACTGTTGAAGGATCAGATATCTCCCTAAAGGTACAAGGAGAGAACATGTATTAAATTGAATGAAATTGATCTACATTGTACAGATTACCTGCATCATTAGAGTTTCCAACTGGGTTTGCCTACTACAATCTGATATCACTGCGGCTCATACAAAATGATATTATTGCCCATAAACTTTAGAAAGAAAATCTGTTTATCAAAGAAAACATTTAATATCATGAAAAGTTTCACTTATCGCGGTGAGGGCTGGCAGAATTTACAAAAGAAATTCGACCTCTGGATGGAAAATATTGGCCTACGAAAGATAAAAATATTGTTGTCCAGTAGTTTCGTGTATCGCAGTAAGTTTGATTTGCCGTGTACGTGAATTACAATACCAATAATACTGTATGCACCCAAAAATAACTACTAAAACTTTGGTACCTCCTCCTGCCACAAAAGAACTCACCTGTTGTATGCTTTAAATTCTCAGTCGCTACAAGGATCTCACACTGAAAATATCGGTTTTATTTTTGTTGGTATTGCTGTTATTATAAGGTTCACAATGAAATCCTTCCGGTGTCTTGTTTATCTATACATTGCAATTTTTTCTGCATTTATATCTATAGTCACGTTATCTTGACTCGACAGTCTTTGGAAATGTTGATGTAAGGATTGACTGATATAAATACTTGTCGATTTTTATCAATTTATTTTGTTAGGATTGCTTTCAAATGACACATTCAAATACTTTGCTTCCGTTTTAAAAGTTTCAAATCAACATTGCATTTGATTGATTCACCCAGATTACTCTTATATATTTCTCCAGCTCTTCAACAATGATATTTCTATAGAAACAGGGGCAATGATGAATAGAATATACTGGAGCCCTTACATTTCAGGTGCAATTCCTCTTTATTTATGAACAACAGCAACAATAACACTAATAATAATAATAAGATATCAAGCTCAGAGTGGGATGTAAGAGATTTATTTCCAATTTGATTTGCAGCAACTAGGGTTCCAAGCAATAGACATGTGATAAATAATGTACATATATTACCTTACTACAAATAAAAGTCCAAATATACTTACAGTTAAGTTAGGTAAATAATTCTATAATTTCATCCGCTGCAAGTTGAACTTAATGTAATACGTAGTTAAATAACACATGTTAGTAATTCAGCAACTGAGTATATGCTATCTGTGATAAATTCTTATTTTTTCTTTCTTTCAAGTAAAATAAATATGTTGTCTCGATTTTCAGAAAAAAGAAAGGGTTACGACATATGCATATGTTGAAGGGGAAGAACATAAAAATAAGGACATACCCCAACCTTCGTAATTTATGTGTTCGTTTCTTTGCAGATAAGCCAACAGTTAAGGTCAGTGAGTACAATTACAGCATAGAAATGGGAGATAGTTTGACTCTGCATTGTTCTATCGACGGCAGTGCGGTTAAACGGGTAGAATGGTTGAGAATTCTCAATACAGACATCTTCAATCCTCCATGAGGGTATTCTGGAACATTTCAAGCCCTTCACTGAAAATTAATATCGTTTGCTTAGATGATGTTGGAAAATATATATGCCAGGGAACGACAGAATTTGGAACAACATACAGTCAGCCGATCAGTGTCCAAGTATTTTGTAAGTACTGATTACTACTCGGATTATTATGAATAATTGTATATTCAGAGGTCTTTCCTTGTAAGCATCCTCGCCATTAGAGAAGAACAAAATGAGAGTGCAACCTTAAAGTACATATATCCGTAAACGCCATTATTATTTGTTAGTAAAGTTTTCGAACATTGAATCCTTGTTTTAATTTCAAACAAATCCAAGAGCTATGTCTGTTCCTCATTTTTGACAATCACTCAGCATTCCAAATTTAAATTCCTCTAGTACTTAACGAACATGACATTTAATCAATAGCCACTGCATGCAGGATTTGAGGGTAAAAGAGGTTCAAGGCTGCAGAATAAGTTTTGATATTGTTTTTCTTATATATTAAAGTCTCCTCGAATTCCGATTTCTCTTTATGAGATCCCCAACGAATAGGTGCATAGAATTATAATTGGTTTACGACCACAAAGTGAAAAGGTCAAGAATGGGTAAATTCTATAACTTGTCAAAGGTTTTCAGTTCTTCAACATTATATTTCTATATAGAGAGAGGGGTTGAATTGAATATAAAACATTGGAATCCTTACTTCCATCAGAATTTATTTAAATCAGAATTTATTTAAATTTTAACTTCACGATAAGTTCTCATGATACTTTGCCTCTAATGATCATGTCCACATGAATGCGAATTTTGCATTTAAAGAGATGGAGCAACGCATGTTGCAAGGAATGTGAAGGAATGATTTTTACTGCAGAAACAATGAATCGTGAAGAGAATAAGAAATACAAATTAGTGTTTTGATAGTCCGTCCCATTATAATTAAGATTATTGCACTGGTCGTACTTAATCTGCTTAATTAACATAAACAATTTGTAAGATTTATATTTTATAAATAGAAACAATATGAAAAAGATCTTCAGAGACAGAGAGAAAGAGACTAATTAGTTTTAAAAAAAGGGTTGATATGAAGCTGGTTTTTTAATTAAATACACAACGAAACAATATATATATATATATATATATATATATATATATATATATATATATATATATATATATATATATATATATATATATATATATATATATATATATATATTGTAACACAAAAGAAGCAAGCAAAGATGTAGTCAAACGAAAAGTAAACGATTCCCTATTTCAAAATGTATCGCGTATCCTGTACGTCAGATCTAGAAACAAAGCTGGACAACAGCTGACAGTGATACAATATACATAAACGTCAGCTGAAGAATTTCAGGTGTCTATGAAAATATATCGTATTGACTAAAATCTTTTGATGTATGTAAGTGTGTGTGTGTGTGTGTGTGTGTGTGTGTGAGTTTGTGTGAGTGTGCGTGCGTGCATGTATGTATGTATGTATGTGTTGTCTCTTTCATGTTCAAAATATCTTCACTGTATAATAAAGAAATGTGATTCATCTCTTCTCATCCGGATTATATTTGTATTTGATGGTATATTAAAATGATAAAACTTGCTTTGATTGGGATTGAAAAATTCTGAAGAATTTTGATCGATGTGTTTAGACGATAAGTACTTTAAAGTTGTAATATTTAGTGAGACAAAAGAGGTGGTTGATACATAAACAAACATAACACTCATGATTCAATAAGGGAAATAAGTATAACTAATTCTTGAAGTATCAATGATTTGAAAATGCAGTATAATATAATTTTGTTTTTTAAAAAAAACACTTTCACCTATATTTGCAAGGCTGCTCTTTAGTTCATAGTAGAAATATGTGAAAAAGAAGGCTTAATAGGTTGTATCCGATATTAGACGTCAAAGTACATTATCAGGTAAAATGTGTAACATTCAGCCATTTACACCCGTAATTCATTGGTGAAATACGAACCCATCGACATTGTTGTCAGTTTCTCCAGACAACGTCGTTGTTTCATCAGGATCGATTGTGCCAGAGATAAGTAAAATTGTAGATAAGAGCAGCCCTTATGTAGCTAAATTACAAATATAGCAATATATACAATCCATATGTTGCCAGGGACAAACATGGAGGGGTATTGTTTGAGTTGATTAACTTGGCGATAAATTCAATAGTGCGGAGCAAATCATATGTAGCAAATATCGACCAGAATTCAGAATTTACATCTCTCTCTCTCTCTCTCTCTCTCTCTCACACACACACACACACATGTATATGTATGTATGTATGTAGTTGTTGTTGTTGTTGTTGTGGGGTTTAACGCCATTTTTTCAGCACGATAGGCTATACATTGCGGCCAGTATTAATTGTATGTATGTATGTATGTATGTATGTATGTATGTATGTATGTATGTATGTATGTATGTATGTGTGTATGTATGTATGTATGTATGTATGCATGCATGCATGCATGTATGTATGTGTGTGTATGTATGTACATACCTACGTACATACGCACGCACGCACGCATGCATGGATGGATGGATGGATGTATATATTGAGAAATGTATGTATGTACTGATGTATGTATGGATAGATGGCTGGATGTATGTATAAGATTAACATAATGGCATAAACCGACATCCTTGCTAGAAACGGATACCAGGACATATGGGAAACCATTGTAATAATTCTAAGTCTTGTATTATTACTTGTGTGCTCTCAAATTAACACACTCTTACAAAATGTTTTAGGTTTGGCTTGCCTACCCATTTATTCTCATTTGGCACCATGGACAATGCCCGATTTATATAAAAAGAAAAATTATTTTCTTACAGCTAAACCAAGCATCCTGGTTCCTGTCTATGAATACCAAACTAAAAACGGCACAACTGTTGCACTTGAAGTACGAATTGGTGTTAGAATGCAAATTTTATTTGTACAGTGGGAGAAATATAAAGAAGAAAACCAACAATGGTTTCCACTTGAAAAGAATAGCAGACTTTTCTGGACCTATGCGGAGCCGTCTTTAAATATTGCTACAGCTCTTGTAGAAGATGATGGAAAATACAGAATCATTAGTAAAACAGCATGCCATGAAGTGACAAGCTCTCCCATTACGCTTACCATTTACGGTGAGTCAAGACTTCAGTCTGCACACCGCTCCAATATTTAAAATTAGTAACCAACATTTTAATATGCAAATATGATCATGATCACTCAATTTGAGAGATAAATAAATTCCGCTAAAAAATATAGTTTAATAAGTAATAGTTCTACAAGGATTACTTCCGAGTTCTCATTTTGCTATTGATTTAATACTCAGAATTACCTGCTAAATTTATAAGTATTGTGATTTTTTATAGTACGTGCTGCATATTTCATATGTGTGAATGATTGTAATTTTTTATTAACCTTCTTTTATTTAAATTATTTTCTAAATTCAAGTGTGTATTACGGTAAGTGAGATTTTAATGCTTTAAACATTTGTATTGTCAAACGGATAATATCCTGCACTAGGAAATACCTTCCTCGTTTTACTTTCACGTTACACTTCAGATTACAAGAAAATCTGAAAATAATTTTTCTCAGCTTTATTCTTTACCTTATTCTAGAAATATATCAATGCCATCCAGGGTTGATTTAACTGGAAATTCAAAATTTGAAACATTTTAGGTTTAGATTAATTTAATTCCGTTTTCTCAAAACATTTATAATATTGGCATTTGTTGGCAGTTCCAGTGAAAATAAAAGAATTGGAGACAAGACCAGTGGTTATACGTGAAGGCGATACAGTTGAAATCCGATGTATAGTGGATGGTAGACCAGAGCCCAAAGTCATATGGAGGCTTACCAATGGAACTACGATCGTTCCAAGCAGCTTGAAGAATGTGCAAGGAAATATTCTGATTCTAGAAAGCGTGACTAATTTGAATGAAGGAAATTACACTTGCATCGCTCAGAACAATTTTAGTAATGACGAATCTCTGATCTCTTTGACTGTGTCAGGTACGTGCTTAATGATAGTAGAAATACCTCGTTTGTATAGATGAACTCATTTTGTTCGTCGACTTGACGAAAGTTTACTGATAAGTCATACAATCAAACCCTCTGTTCCTACACCCTAAAGGAAATTATCAATCATTCAATCAACCAATCAATGAAGCAAACAAATAAAACTCCTCCTATATGTTACTTTTATCTAGCCTTCGTCAACTAAAACTATCCATTAAAATTTGTAGGAACTGCTTAATGTATCTAAAATTGCTGTACAGTTATATCTTTGAACTTTTGTATACAGATACGTACATTTCAGATTCGTTCAGCAATTTTTTTGTGCGCCTAGTCAATTTTGACATTGTATGACGTAAATTTGTACTTCTACCCACCGCCCTTTTTCAGAAGTACCTTACTCCCACTTTATTCCATTAAATTACATACATGCAAAAAGACAGACATACATAGAAAATTTTGAAGAAGGTATTTTCTCCCTTTATTCCATTCTTCACGGTACTGATTAAGTCATTATGTTTACATTCTTGTTATGTCTCAGTGGTCATGATTTGTTCTTGTGCCGTGAATACTGGTACGATGGCAGAGTTTATCTTTCTTTCATAACGGATTAAACCACATGGTAAATTTAAAGCTGAGGATGAATCTGTGCCTCGCACAATCATCAGTTGCTGCTTTAAACTGTTGATGCAATACTGAAGAAAGTGTTACTGCACAGATTTTGTTGCTAGTGCTGGGGGGGGGGGGGGGCTATTGATTCATCGGTTGTAGATGAAATTGGACCATAGTGTAAAGTACTGATAAATGCAGGATTTAAGCCACAGATTCTTGACCCCATATGTAAATATACATGTAGTAAAGAACAGACGCTTTAATTTATACCGTGAAAATCTACTTTGGAGAAACCCCAACTAAGTCAAATTGACATCGACATACTTGAATGTTTCATATTAAAAATGTTGTATAACTTGAATACCAGTGTGAATGAACCTATCACCAATGTATGCTGAATTACTATAATACATTTAGATACTTAGTTATCTAAACATATTGACAATAGTATGCCTCCTCAAGCTGTGTTAAAATTAAAGACTGAATTGAAATTGTAAAAAATATTATTTTCTTTACATGTGTTGAACTTTATCATAAATCGAGTACTTGAAGGTATTATAAATATCATCTTTATATTGTGTCGGACACATTGCAATATTCGCAATTGCTCAAAATGGCCAATTTTGTGAAGACGATGTCCAAAAGATGGTTGAGACACTTCATAAGATGACAGGTAAACCGATGAAGACCTTCTTCAATGGATGAAAGACTACACTGAATAATCTGAAGGCCTCATTCCCAGCAGACACTGATTTTGCAGACCCCCAAATTAAACAATTCACTCACAATATCACAAGTTCTCATATTTTTCTGTGGACCTATCACCTAAAACTAACACCTGTTACGATCTGAAACTACAGTAGTCATTTCAAGGAAAGAGTGCTCGTTAGCTGAATGGTATGATGCTAGGCAAGGAATTGAGATTACAGATTGGATGACATTTTGGAGATAAAAATATCACACGGTCAGACATAGATGATCCAAAACAGATATTATGCAAAGGACCATGTTTTGGACAGGGATACAGCAACATATCAAGCGTGTGACAGGTCGTAAATACGATACATTTCAAACTTTTGACAAGATTAGGGTGGTTGTGTATCGGATAGAGTAGGAACACAGCAAAAACAAGAAGAGATCGAAGCAAAGGTATGTCATCTACATCAAAGAGGGTTGCTCATACTAACACTAAAGCAGAAATTAATGATCTTAAAGGTATTGCTATACCGCTACTTGATGTATCTTCGTCAGGTATTTTAATGATACACTGCCATTTGAGAAGACCACTAGCACATCAGTTAAGGCTACCATGAAGAATCATACTGGATCAGTGTAGTAAATGTAATAAAATTCTTTCAAGAATCATATTGGATCAATATCTTAAATATAATAACATTCCTTCTAGTGGGTTATATGCCTGAAAACATCAAAAAGTAAATCATACATTACATTACCTGCGAATGAATTTTATCTCTAAATTAAAATACCAGAAATTCTCATTTTTAACAGCTAGAACGTCATTCATTATTAGTGTTGTGTGTGTATGAAGGTAGTAGTAGGATTGATTAATTTGGGTGCAGTATGGCTAATCGATTTGTACCCCCCACCTTTCATCCCGTTTCACAAGTACCTTAAGCTCTGTTTTCCATACAATTACAGACAGACAAACATGCAGGCATGCATACTTTTGAAGAAGTTATTTTCCCTTTATTTCCTATTGTGATAGAAATAATAAAGACACTCTTGCTATGTCCCAATGGCCATGCATTTTCTATCTTTTCTGTCATTATAGGTAACAGGTTATAAAAGTCCTGAGTATGATCTCTATCTATTTAATAAATTCCTATAAGAGTGGATATCAAACATGTTTATCGTGAATTTTCACAATGAAAATCCTCTGTAATTGATTACTGGAAAGAAAAATTTATATTTTATGTATAAGAAGTTTGGCCACAGTTACCAATGGAAACAAGTGGTGATTCTGAACCTTGCATGATCAGCATTAGCTCCTCTAGGGGACTGATACCGCATTGAATAAAGTGTCAGTGTTCAGATTTGGTCCCAAGACTAAAGACTGGGGATACTACTGGGGATTTTTGGGGTGATAAATGGAGTAAATCTACTGCACCTGTTGTTCAGTTGGTGACCACTTGCAACCTTCTGGCAGGACTTATTACAGCTAGGATTTCTTCTATAAGGAACCATTCAGTTTCCTTCTTAGAAAGAAACTATTATCCTGCATAATTAATGCTTCACGAGCAGTGCCTATGATTTCAGGCCTGAATTGCAGCAACAAAACCTTAGTTTGGACTTTAACTTAAGTCTAAAATTCAGTGACCTGGTTGGCTGAAATTTAAATCCCACTTAAACTGTAATAAGCAGATGTTTGAAGGCTGGATTGATATATTTGGTCGAAACTGGGTTTAAAATACTGTGACTTTTGCACCTGATATTCTGGAGTATTACCGACCTTACACATTACTTCTTATTACTAATTTTCATTTAGATCTTCCGGTTATCAATCAACAAGATAAAGAAGACCTAACTGGTAGTTCATTAGAGAAATATGTGGTCCCTGGCGTATCCGTTGTCGCCTGCGTGGCCTTGATCGCTTTGATTGTAGTCGTTATATTGATTAGAAGGAAGCGCCTGAAAGGACGTACAGGTAATACATGTCATCTAATCTTTAAATAGTTAACGCATTGGATGAGACAAAGACGTAATATGAAACTAAATATTAAAAGCTGCGTTCAGTTATATTTCCTTTCCAGCCCAGGATGACCTTAGTTATGCAAAAGACATGCACTATGCCTTGGACTCAGTATACCATTTATACATTTATAAATAGTGTTTTTCTTTGGTGCCATGCTAGTTGTCTCAGTTCTACGAGTCATCGACTGTATTTAATGATACTGATAACTTTAGAGCTATGTCTAATGCATCATCAATTTTTTTAACAGAATTGCCCGATTCTGGAGATCTGCAACCGAAGCTAGATTTACAATACTTCAGTATTGATTTAAACAAACTTAAAATTATGGTTGTATTGTACACAATGTTTAGATTATTCAAACTTAAAACTGTGGTTGTATTGAACACAATTTTCGGATTGTTCAAACTTAAAATTGTGTTTGTATTGAACACAGTATTTAGATTGTTGCTGCATTTGACTTTGGCTGTAAAACCTCCACGTTAGTAAATACGGCAAGAGACTCATAGTGCTCAATTAACTCATAGTGCTCAATTAGAGCGAAGTCGTAATTGTACAAATGTTTTGTTTTCTTCTTCATACTAAAAGGTTCCGGTTTGAAACTTGCCAGTCGCATTCAAACTTTAAGCCTGTTCTTGTTTTCGATTGTTAAAAGTGAAGCTAAATTTAGTGAGTACTTCATTTTATCATTTCATCTTACTTTTATTTATCTAATATATAAAACATTGCTTCAAGGTCTCATTATACACTCCATACCATGTTCTGAAAATCTGCAATTAATTAATGTTCATTTTTATTCTTTTCTTTGGTAGATAAGCCAAATTCAGGAATAAGAAGGTAATGTTTTTCATTCTACTCGTTGAAATGAAATAAATAGTACTTTAAATTATATATTTTCTGCAACTGTTAATTTTTCAACGAATTAGCGGATTTGATGCGGAATCAACAGTTTTGCAGATATTTCATTAAAAAAAGAAATTCTTTACAATTATATGCTCTTTTCCCACGTCATCTGTCACCAATACGAAAATATAAAATTCTGGAAGAAATTAAAATGATTGACCTTACACTGATTCAGAATATTTTCTTTCTTTTCTCTTCTTAACGCTGCATTGTAACAATTATAAGATGAAAGTAAAACTAACAGATCTGCATATATGTTGCAAGTATATTAGACATAAAACTGTATGCACGTCTAATGTGTCATGGCATAATGAGAGGAACCAGTCGGGCTCCTATTGTCATGCTTCTATTGTCAGGCTCCTATTGTCAGAATCCTATTAAAAATGGAATTCCCGCGCAGACAAGTTTCATACAAGTTTTATATTATAGATTTTTCGATGAACTGTTGCGGAGTTTGTATATCAAATGCTTGTGATCACCTTGGTATCAAATTTGAAAGAAAATACGTATAGACAAGATAATGAGAAAAATGTCCATTATATTTTTATGCAAATTATTTCATGATTGATTATATTGATTATATGCCATTTTCTATCTTATTATCTATGCATCAATACCATATTATTTTGAGTAAATAAATGTGCGAGAAAATCAGTAATCATATAAAGTCTGCTTTTCATTCTTGTGCAGTACAAATGGACAACAGCAGCCTTCACCTTCTAAACATATTCAGAGGGGTGAGTTCGTCTCTCTTGTCTCTCACATGCATATACTGTCTTTATATTTAATTTGCTTGCACAAATATACTAACTCGCTTTCCCTATATTCAAGTTCGTCAGTAGCAGCATCATAAGCAGCATCAACAACAACACTATCAACAATATCTGTGTTGATACTCTAATAATAGATAGCCTTGCCTATAGGATTATTTTATACCAAAAGGTCAGCAGACCATCAAATCATCATTTAAATCAAACTATATGTCAAACTTATTTTACCTAAGTTGTCCATGACAGTATAAGATTTTTTGCTTTTCCATCTGAAATTCGCTTTTCCATCTGAAATGCACCCAAAGAACATATAGATTTAGGCTACCATTACGTGACTGTTATTGTTGTTTTCTGTGCTTTTTGTGTCGTTTTTGTTATTATTATTATTATTATTATTATTATTATTGAACAATAGGAAATGATCATGCGAAGTTTTATGTTCATCTATCGGGAGATATGACGTATGCAGAAGTGATTCGAAAGTCTAACAAAAATATTGATGGAAACAAGAATACTGGGGACACCAGCATATCACAATCTAATACATATTTCAATGGAAGCAATAGTACTAGGGTCACTGATACATCACAGGTTGTAAGTATAATTATTTTTAAAAAAAATTCTTCGTTGTGTTACATTTCACCATTGATTTAGATTTTCTCCATCCATCGATTCAGGTCTCACCCGCGAGGGGGCAGTGACATATACATATATATATATATATATATATATATATATATATATATATATATATATATATATATATATGACATACATACACACATTCATAAACACGCATACATACACACTTGTTTACTTTAACGCAGACATCAATGCATAAATACATTGTACATAGAATGCATACTTAAATTCATACGTTTTTGCATATTCGATATGTATTAGATTCATATGATAACTTTATGTGTGACAAACGACACACGTTTAAACTGATTATATCCCCTCTGAAAGTTGGATGGATGTGTTGTCTTGACAACATGGTAATCAAATACTTTTTTATTTTCGTATTAGATGTTGCTTAAGTAATAGATGCACCAATGATGTTGTTTTATTCACATAAGATAGTTTTTTTTTAATAAAAAACAAATTTGGCAGGTTAATAATCCTCTTGGAATGCATTTCTTGAGTATTATATGTATGCTTTTTGTGCGTATAAGTTTTACCCATATATTTTTTAATACAAAAGTAATGTTCTTTATTTATAAAAAAAGACTGATTCGTTTATACATGATCAATCTGACGAATTCGAATAGATCTTTCTTACTTTGCGTTATATACGGGGTCATTGTGGTAATTTCTAAAGCAAGAAAGTTTGTTTTTTCCTGTAACATTGATCTTTATTTAATACAAATAACAGATTTTGTCTTGCATGCAGGTCAATATTATCCTTCTAGTGCTGATAGTGTACCTCCTTTAGTTGAACACACAATACAATATAATTTGTATATACATACACACATACACGTCTAAAAATCTGCATAAATTTCTATATAGCTTCCACAATGAAGTTTTGGAACACTCTACCGGATCCAACACATGAAACAGATTATCTAATATTTAAACATAAAATTTGACCTACATATAATCATTTCCCTCGTTATTATTACACAGGTAACAGAAAAACATTAATTATTCCTAATAGGATAATAAACAGCAGCAGTGATAGAAATAATGGTTTATTTTGATTTTTTGCTGATAGCTTATTGTGCATGTATAGAGAGAACGATGAGACTGCCTAACATTACAGTTTTAGTTGTAAGAAATGTACAATACCAAGTACCATTGACACAAAGAACGAACAATTTCAGGCACATGAACGCGAACAAAATATATATTTACATACTATTTTGTTGCATTGAAACGTGTATTACATAATATAAGCCTAATATATCTGGGAGACAAAGCAATGGCAAATAAGGAATTCCAATTTGCCAAGAAGACCATTCTTTTGCAACAACGTCAGTGCATCTCCTCAAGAAATACCCCATGTACCTCTCCACACTTCTCGGTCAGATTATCCAGATGTTAAATGATTTCTGTGTTCAATTTTTGGTATGTTGCTTATACACTAGAAAACTGTACTTCCAGCCACATTGCGGTTTTCAAAATCGTCTAACCCCACCCCCACATATATATTTGATAAAGGGTTCAGCCAAAATCCAGTTCGAGTTTAAATCAGACATGCAGGATTTGGCAAAGTTTTGGATGCTGTGCTCCTTTAGTGATCGTGTCACGACGGTGGATTTATGCGTCGGTGCGTGTCATGGAGTATATGCATACTTCGGAAGAGTCGATAGCATTCCACAACTTTTGGCAACACTTTGGAGGCTTAATATGTCCTGTGACACTAGCAAAGCGAGATACAGGTACCAGGACGACCTGGCCTTTTGCATCGAAACTAATGCGTATAAACCTCTCTTGACAGTCCAGCTATTTCGAGTGATTTGGTCTCTGATCCTTTCCTACGATCCAAACTTTATTTTCTCTTGAGATGGGTTCCAACATGTAAATCCATGTTTTATCAGTTTTGACAATCTAATTCAAGCGTCTCTGGTCATCCCTTTCACATCTGACAAGTGTATGTTTGGCGATTTCAACCCAAGTCAGTTTTCGACAAACCGTCAACAAGTGCTGGTCATATGTAGCAAATACCGTTCTGAGCGTCAAATGATTCTTCAGTATATTAAACACAGCTGACGAATTATTGGCGGTGAAAATAAAAGTATCCTTCAGTGTGTATCGAGCGTCTTCATCAATCATTCCATTCACAGCAGACACTTCGAGCTTACCAACTGCAAACAGCGATTTTCCAGAATGTGGGTTCACTTTCCATGGTTTCGCGACAATCTTAACAAAAAACAAACACGGAACTCCCTCAAAGTTGTAAGTCATAACAGATAGTTGTCCGTAAACTTTATGGAAGTTGGACTTTATTTTAATCTTAGGGTACCCAAAGAAGGTCGTGATTTTACCGTATGCTATTTTGCTTATTAGCATACTTGTTCTCCTTCTCTGACATTTTTACCTCACTGTCATTTACCTATGTCATATAACTTCAAATGTCTGACGTGCTACGTTTGCAGCTGCAGATCGTTTAATAGAACAATCTTTTGACTATCGAGCGGCATATAATTTATTGACAGGTTCAAAGAAACAAAATTGTATGACTAAATATTCTGAACTTTTTATTCTTGGTATAAAAAGGGCTTTTCTAAAATTGTTTCAGGCAGTTAAAATCTGGGTCATCTGAGGTTAAAATGCAACTGAATCGTCGTACTGACAAATTTTGAATAGTACTTATGCCACAGTGTAAATTTTAGTGGAACGCAAATTTCCTGAAAATAACCATATTTTTAAGACTTAAAATATCTTTACAAAAGCTATTATGTACGAAGAACAGAAATGTTTTTGAGTAATGTAATGATAAGTATTTATTTATGCATCGATTTACGATGCGAGGGAAATTTTACTCTGAAGATAAAAGAGTTTAAAAGTTATAGGAAAATATGATCTTGTTTAAGTTTAAACTTTATTCTTCCGTCAATACGCAGACTGTGAATATCATACTTTCATGTATTTCAAATATCACAAAATCATAAAATTACTACCTACATGCCTTCCGACTTATATAACTTTATCTATATATAAATTTGTTTGGAACTGTACTTCAGGATTGGCTACTGGCACTACAACAACTACTTCAAATTTTGGGTTCTACAACCATTCGTAAATTCCTGGCATGATTCTGCTTTTTTCAACATATTCCTGAACAACGATGACCGTATTTCAACCAAAATTAGCACAGAGCTTTTTGGCACCAAGTCTTATTAATTATCTACCAACGCTAACAATCCGCTATCAAATATGGCTTCCGTTCCTAGTCTATAAGACAGATTACAGCATCACTTGATAGGAATCATCCTGGTATATTAGCCTTTTATTGTGTATTCAAATATTCTTATCTGCTATAAAACATGGTCATTGCCACTAAACACAGAAAAAGACATTGTAACTATTCCTTCTTGAATATTTTTTAATACAATTTTGGGCCAGCTTAATAACTTTTCTGCTTAAAGGCTTATCAAGACTTTGTAAATATATCCGCCGTCATTAAAAAGGAAAACATATTCTAGCAACTTCATCTCCAAAACCTATTAATAAAATCAGACCACATTAACACAAAAATATATCTGACAGAAGGCATTTTAAGTTTACTTGAATTATTCAGTTCCGCATTTAAAGAATGCTTCAGATACTAAAACCACAAATCTGTAAATGACTTGTATTAAATATAACACCATAATGAAGTGGATCATGCCATGTACTAAGACATTTAGCTAACTGGGCAAATATGAGGCAGGTGAGCGATCTTAATCACTATGTTGTTGATCGTTTCTCCATCAAATATTAAAACTTTTTCCTTAATTTTGCATATTTTTACATATGCCGACATTTTGCTTCGGCGTTTCAAACATTGCAAGGGTTAGGCTTTTGTCCAGAAGAACAATGCTGTTATCATTTAGTCTCCGACAGTAACATTTTTTATGGGCCTCGTCTGTCGTATGCATGTAAATCATATTAGGCAACTCTACACATGTGAGATAAATAACATCAGCACATTAAGAGTAATACTACTACTACTACTAATAATAATAAGAAGAAGAATCTTTAATCAGCGAGCCGTCATCAACAACACCTATCCAACAGTAAAACCTAAATCATCGACTCAAATCGCGAAAATCACATTCCGCGCGAATTGAAGCACACACGAGTCAGTGATGTGGGAGGGGAGTATCGTTTGATCCCAGACACCACCAAGCGGTGTTTTAGTCAACATTTAGGAGGGAGATGTAGCCTTTGAAGGCAGTTTTAGGCACTCCGATGGCGGACGTTGATAACAGTAGCAACAACTGCGACTCCACTCCATCATCGTCCTCATCAGCCACAACGAGAACGAAGAGGACGACAAAGATGATAACGCTACTACTACTAATAGCGATAATAGTCTTCTTTCTTTGTCTTCTTCTTCTTCTTAAAGTTTCTACCTGAATCATTTCTAGGATGGTATTTTTGTCAGTACTACAATATCTCTTAGAAGATATGTGACTTGCTTTTTTGAAGATATTTTTAATAATAAAAATGGACACTTTTATTAAACCATGATACTTAAAAATGTAAAATTATATGTATTTTTTTCAGTATATGAATATAAACAACATATATGCTACAGTTCAACAAGGTTCCTCAATCTCAAATTCCAACAGCTATATTAACGAAGAGACAGAGTCAGAAAATACGCAGGTAAACGTTCCTCATTCCCCTTTACCCCACTCCTCCTCCTCTGCTTTGAGTTATAACATGACCTGAACCTTGTGCATGCACATGTAAGGTCTGTTGCTTACGCAATGTTTACGTAACGTATCGATTTGGTTCGCGTCAAGGCGCAGAATACATTCGTTTTTGAAGGTACTGCAGCCATTCAGACATAACTGTACTCGAAATTTATAGCAAACTTGCAAACTGACCCACCATTCCAATACTGAATAACTGTCCACCATTGCGATACTAAATTACTGTCCACCATTGCAATACCAAATTACTGTTCCATTTCGATGTTGCAGAGGAATAATCTCAATGCTTCAACCTCGCTCACTCTCACTGTGCTGGTTTGTCAATCAGAATGTCAGTCTTACCTCAACTAATCCAGATCTCTCTCTCTCTCTCTCTCTCTCTTTGTTGTTCAGTCAGCATGTCAGTTTCGCTTCAGTGGATCCAGATCTCTCTGTCTCTGTTTTTGCTTGTAAGTGGTAAAATTGACAGATAAAGCCAATCGACACAAACAGAGAGAGAGAGAGAGAGAGAGAGAGACAGAGAGACAGAGGCAGGCGGAAACAGAAAGAGAAATTATCAAATTAGCAATTATTCGTAAGGCTTAATAATGGATTGGATCAGCTGCAAATAACTTTAAACGTTTGAAATACATCTTGTTCTTTCGTCATTTTACCAGCATATTCCTCACTCGTTATGATTGACTCACCGGTGATCGAATTTTCACTGTTGTTCCTTTCTTTCTTAATTTCAGCCAACTTCACGTTCCTAAGCTTCTCTACCATTTGTTTAAGCGATATGAATAAGTCTAGAAAGTCATAAAAAGAAGCAAATTAACAATTTACAAAATGATTGGGAATAACAACAACAGCTGAAACCTAAATTTTGTAGCAAACACTGTACAGGGAGGTGAAGAATTCATTCATATCACCGATATCCAGTTTCATGTAGTCAGTGTTGACTCCTTTGGAAAGATAAGCATGTGTATATGTATGGGGTATAAATAAAATAAATGCATAGTATGTACGCTGTATTTTTCTTATACCACTCGCTGAACAAATATTTAATTCAAAGGAAACTTGGCAAGCTTAGCCTCCTCTTAATAAAAATGAATACATGGCATATCAAAGCTATTCATAATATTATATATGGTATCGTTATATCCGAATTATCTTAGCAGGCATCGATTACAAAAACCGAGACTTTTTTCTCCGATTTGATTTAAAAAGTGACAAATCTTATATATATATATATATATATATATATATATATATATATATATATATATATATATATATATATATATATATATATATTTATATATATATGTGTGTGTGTGTGTGTGTGTGTGTTTGTGTAATCGGACACTATTCATAGTAATTTTGGGCATTTTGTTGGGGGTTGGTACTTATTTTCAAAAAAATATATTGACAACTAATATGTATGTATGTATGTATGTATGTATGTACCAACCCGGACAACAGGCTCATCATTGCTGGGAATAGTGTCCGATAAAGTGTTTCACAGAGATTTCTATGAGTTGTATGGAAAAGAAATGGATTGTGCATACTTGACAAAAAGAATCCACAGCTGTTGAACTGTATCAAGCAGGAATGAATGTGTGAATTACAAGTCTGACAACATAATTAATTTTGACCATGCTTCTTAAATATATCACTGACAAATGTTGAAGCAAACTAAATTTAAATACTAAATTTAGATATTTTCGCAGGTGAAAAGAAATGAAGAGCTGAACTACGCAGAGCTTGAGTTCGGTTCTAACGCACAGGATGAAAACAACAGCGTCGTCATCCGAGGGTTCCCATCCAATACAATTTATACAGAAGTAGTAGTCTTCACCCAATAAAAGGACCAAGTCAATTGCATGCATGATCATGGAACAGAGACACGGTTTGATGTGCAATGGAACATATTGGTGTTTCTGTACATGTTTTAAACATTGCCAATTTGCTGGTATCTGAATGCAATATAAGGGTTTCTCAAGTGCATATATTTTTGGTCAGATAAAACATTGTACAGCATTTTTCCTCATACAGTGGTGAACTTAAAAATGTATATTCCAGCTGAATAACTTTAATAAAGACATGATACCATTTCATTGAATTTCCCGGTGAAATGTCTTAAAGATAATTTGAGAAAAGTCACTCTTATATAAATGTGCCATCCTAGAGCTTTTTTAATGACTGAATTTATAAAGCAGCACAGTAAGAACACTAAACGTCGACGAACACTTGTTACATAACGTCTACAACGTTGAGTCTATCCGTATGCATCTTTAATCTGGAGTCTATGCGTATATTTTAATTAGGTTTTCCACACCAATTCGTGGAGGGAATATAGAACCAGATAACAATAATTATCTTATGACTAAATTGTAATTTGATTTAATGTAACCATGTCATACTATTTCTTTAGGTTAATATGCACATGTAAGTTTCTACAGGTAACGTGTATAATAACGTGCTATAATGCTATAAGGTCATGCTACTCAAAGGACAACGACGGTAGGATCCGAATGCCTTTGAAAGTAATATTTAAGAGTTTAACGTTGTTTTTTCTGAGTTTATCGTGGTATAAACTCTCAGTTGCTGACTCACACGGCAAATAACGTCATTCTGACGTTTAGTCAAATAAAACTAGCAGTTTTTTAAGGTGATAAATAGAAGGTTACATATGTTCTTCTTTCAAATGAATAGACTTCGATATCTTGCTCGCCATGTTTCTCATTAAATCCTCCGTTTATTGCATAACTACCGTGGTGTGTAGGTTAATATAGCGATATAATATGTTGCCCAAACTATACACGTTTCATTGCATCTTTTAACATCAAATATAACGTTATGACGTCATATAGGTCCCAAGAACAGAACAGAACGTAAAGGTGTTTCAGAATTGCAGGCTACTAGCCAATAGTAATAGAAAATGTACACATCCACTTTGCAGAACAAACGTAATATATCCTTCTTTGACTGATTTGTTAGTGGAATATACAGTATACAAATCTTTAAAACTTGAAATTTCACCTATTTTCATACTTGATACGACACTTATGAGTATTTATATCAAAGGATTAATATTGTCAATTATTTATAGATATTTTTGCCTTATATTTTCTGCGTTATCCTTACATAACCTAATCCATCAGAAAATGATAAATTTATTACTTTACCGGCCAAATACACTTACTAGCGTCATCCAGTTTCTTTAACACCACGTAACATTGGTAGGGATAACTATTACAGGGTACAGTGTATATGTAAACTCTGTTTCCCATACTGTGCACAGCTGAAGATTCATGTCACACTCAATGGATATAATCGACATTCATCGAGAACGACAGCGTTATAACATACTTTTGACAGCATTTATGATGAACAACCGTTATTTCTGATGCATATCTAACGTTTTAGTATCAAGAATTACATGGAAAATTACACCGAGAAAAGTAACTTTCCTTTAGGGTGTCGATTGCAAACAATATTTATGCCATTATTTATTACATAACCATCTAATCTTACATGGCTGCCAGTATTTATTCCAAAGATTTTTGAACCGTGCGCTCGTTGATCTCGTTCCAGCTACAGCAATGATAACATAGAGGTGACATTCTACGATGTAAATCATATAAAATTCCAAATTGACACAAAATTCATTTCAGTTTCAGGGTTTCCAAAATATGGTCTGCATATTTTTTCAAAAATAATTTTCAAAGATGAATTTCCCTTTGTCCATTAATATTTCTGAGGAGTCGAATTTGTTCATTAAATCTAATGATAAAACTGACATTCATTTGCAACATAAACGGTGACTTTCAGACAGACAGCAGCCGCTTGTTTGACTATGACACAAATTTTAAAGAATTACATCTGTTACAAACGTGTTGACACTTTTCCATCACTGGGGTACATGCAGGGAAGTGTATGTTTGTTTACATTTTAAACTCTTGCGGCTGTTCAAGCAGAAAATAGGAAATCAGTACTGATTGTTAGAATTTTCGTCCTAAAATATCTAAAGGAATATTAAACATCTAGTCTGCATGTTAGAAAGAGACCGCATCTTCGTTTTCTTAAAATTATATACTTAGAATATCACATTTAAGTTGAATGCATCACTATTTATTTTTTGCATTAAATGAAAACATAAAGATATAGAGCTTGAAAGTACTGTAAATTAATTAACTTTCAGCGTAATACTGAATGCAGATAGTAACTGTTAGTCAGTAAAATTGGCTTGGAAGTAGAGTGTGTGTACTCAACAAAAGTAGGGTCTGTGTACTCAATAAGTAGAGTGTGTGTACTCAATAAGTAGGATGTGTGTACTCAATAAGTAGAGTGTGTTTACTCAATAAGTAGAGTGTGTATACTCAATAAGTAGAGTGTGTGTACTCAGTAAGTAAAGTGTATGTACTCAATAAGTAGGGGGTGTGTACTCAATAAGTAGAGTGTGTGTACTCAATAAGTAAAGTGTGTGTACTCAATAAAGAGTGTGTTTACTCAATAAGTAGTGTGTCTGTACTCAATAAGTAGGGTGTGCCTATTCAATAAGTAGGTTGCCAGAAAAAGCATCACTTACTGATCTAAAATCTATGTTCCATTTGGGAAGTGAGGAAAAGAACCACTTGCCCATGACTGCAGTTTAAATCCACTTATATGTCTCATACAACATTTTTTTTTAAAATTCTAAAATAAATCACTATATCTATACCTTCAATGTAGACAGACAGAGGACGCAACTTCACTATATATACATACATACATATATATATATATATATATATATATATATATATATATATATATATATATATATATATATATATATATATATATATTGAAAAGAATGAGAGAATAAAAATAGGACATATAATAAATGCAAAACCAGATAAGCATTTTGTTCCGGGTTGTGGGAGGGGGAGAGAACTCGCTTGATACGGCGTGATGACCTCGGCATATCCATAAGTCTTATCAAACTCGATCTTTCCGCCCATTCAGAACAAAACACTTATGTAGTTTTGTCTATGTATCATATCTGACATAGTGTATAATTCTTCAAAGAAATTTAGTTTTTGTTGATTGGTAATTCAGCATATTATAATTGTTAGTATATTAATCCAGTATCATGTATATTTGCTTCTTTGGTCACAGTTCAAAAAAGATTGAAAGAAATTGTACCATTGCTTTTTGACTTTATTGATTGCATGTACTGTAATGGTACAATTGCTTTTTGACTTTATTGATTTCATGTACTGTTTTCCTTTCTTTGCTCTTTAAAACTTGTCGAAACTATCTTGGTTCGTTTCTCGAATGAACACGAACTTTACCATTTTCTTCGTACAATTTTGTTTTTACATAAAAAGGTATAATGGATTTTCTACTACGAATATAGGCGTCTAAATAAACATTTATACTTTCAATCTATGCGTGTTTAGTAACAGTTGTTTCACCATTTTGGGTTTATTACTGTCGTTATCAACTCCCGGGGTTTGCAACCTCCCTGGGGCTATAGTGTTAAGTCTATCACTGTAAAAAATATTTTCATATAAATATATCAAGATTATTTTACACATTCAGTGATCGTTTACATGCACCAGATTGTGAGAATCTTCATTATTGCTCATACAGTCAGAGAAAAATGTATTATACTCTTATTTAAAAATCTTATCATCATCATCATCATCAGTGGCTGACACAAATAGATTGATCGACGAATTTAAGCTACATTAGATCGAGATGTGAGTGGTTTCAAATCTACCAATCCTTCAAACAATTCTTACAATGAGAAACAGTTGAGCTGACACTACTACATGACTCATTACAGTGCTGTCATTATTTACAATACATGTTACGTAACCATCTTTACTACTGGAAGTCTACCTGCAAGTACCTTAAAATGTCTACATATTTCCATGACAGTCCAAAATTATTATAAGTTTTGCAAATAAAATAAGTTTAAATTAAGCTAATCTTTGTGTTAGGTGGTAAAGAAAATCATCAATAAAATGCAAAACACATGAATGGAAAATATTATTAAGTGTATATCCATGTATATAGTCTAGAGAATCCTTAATACGGGACTTAAAAGCACTTCCAAGCATAAAAATATCACCTCTATGCATGGTATTGATTATTTCTATATTTCTCCACCTATAATTTAATACCATTTTCAATGGATCTTTATAACTCGGAGATGTTACTGGAGACGATTAATAAAATATCCGTAATTCTATTAAGTAAATCAGTACTTATTTATAGTGAAACATAATGCTACATATCATTACGAACTCTCGAGACAACACCGCATTCGCGTTTTTAAACAAAACAAGCATCGTTTTTGTCGCGGTCATACATTTATACCAGGCATTCCAGAACTGGCTTTTGCACCTGATGGCCACACATTCGCCTCCGAGAAAATACAGCCACTGTCTTAGTGTTTTCCTCGCCTTTAGATGGACACGCTCCCTGTCAATATACAGGGCGAACGTGAATAGAATGGGGTAGGGGATGCTTCCATTGACAATCCTGGTCAAATAATAAAGAAATAACCTTCTACTTTTACATCTACTTTATTCCTTTTTCTGGAGTTAAAAGTTTTATTCGTACAGCATATTATTCTGAGATCATGTGACAGGTTACTGACCCTCTGACAAGAGTTCATGAGATTTTGATTAGTGGTTTTAAAATCTGCCAGTTATTGATTGCCAGTTCCTTACGTACGTCAGGGGTTACAGTCTGCTACTCACTTGTTAAATTTGTCTCTTTAAAGGTCCTAGTTTGTGACGTGGACGGCCATGTCTGTCATTTCATTCCACCTCTGCTGGGTTTCATATTCTGACAACCGTTCATATACACTCAATGTCAACAAGAACTTCAAGATTTCAAAACCCGCCAATCTACACAGCCCTTAATACTCTAACCCTCATTTTCATGTCTATGGCAACCTAAATTCTGACAGTTCAGGGGTAGAATTTAACACAAATTTCTTTGTAGCCAGAAGGACTAGTATATTGAGAAATTTATTAGTCCTGCCAAATCTTTACTAGTCCTGTTCACAAAACAATGTCACACAGCTTTCATGTATGTTTACCGATTCAATTTTAAAGTTCGAACAACCCGCAACAAAACTGGATGTTTTCTGTGTGTTTGTTTTTGCAAATTGCGTACACCAGTTAAACCACATAACGTTCCTTTCCTCGTCACAATTCAGCCGTTCTCGGTCTTTTGTCCATTTCTTCTGAAATTTTCCATTACGCTTTTCCCTATCATAAGTATTCATTCTCATTCAATTTTTGCTTTTTTTTCCCCAGTGGCTGAACACCTTCTATCAAATGCCACATCTTGCCTGTCTTATAAGGAGGGAATTCTGCCTTGTTTTCAAATACGAAATGTTATAGTATAGCTGACGCGAATTATTTAAAGCAAAAAAGGGAATGGCACAGTGTCCTTTATATAAGTCAGAGCAAGAAACACGTTTCAAAACACGTGTCTTTGCCCCCTCCCACAATTAAATGGCGTCTCTCTAACAAAGACAACTTCAGCGCATGTTCTGCATGATCAAAGCAGTGGCTATTGTAAACACTGTTATAAAATATTAGCATCAGAAGATACTGTTAGTTTCAGCTTGGAAAAAGTGTGTTCCCATCAAACGAAGCCATCTGACACTCGACGCGTTGTATTTAACAGCTCCAATTACGGTATCATAAGTTGCAAGTTTGGTAATTGTTCCTTTATTAATCGAACCTCAATTTATCGTTCAAATTAATAATAAGGCAGAAAATTTTCAAATCTTAGATGCCCATGCTTAGAGATTTTAATTCCCAACAAATGTACGGCATTCTGCTTGGATATCTCCACGTAGTTTCAATTATTTGTTCTTCTTGCAAGGGAAAAAATATAAAAAATATTCTTATCATAGAAAAAATAGTTGTATCGACAGGACGTTCAATAACGTAATGTAATAAATTGATCTAATTCTTATAATTATTTCGATGGAAATATAAAATGTGTAGTTTCCTGTTTGTGACTGTTGGATCGATTGGGTAGCGAGGAACAAAAAAAACTTAAACAAAAAAACTTGCGAACTAATTCTTTGAATAGTTTTTGCCATGTTCTTTTGCGTGGTATACCGCTTTTTAGTTTGTTACTGTGGTCAAGTGAATGAAGTGTGATACCACGTCATTTTTTCATTTAATTCGTTATCAGATTAATTAGGATCAATTACCAAACTTCCGTTGTTAATGACGGGACCATAATTTGCGCTGTTAAGTGAAATGCACAAAATTGAATCGATTCTTGTTATAAAAACGCACCTTTCCGAGGCAGGAGTTGACTTCATCTTCTCATGCTAATATTTTATGACTGTGTTTACAATGGCCACTGAATTGATTCTACAGAACATCTGCTAAGTCAAGTCTTTATTAGGGAATGGCGTAAACAAACGCTGACCATTGATAACCGAAACTTACTAGCCCATCGGACTATTAACATTATGAAAGTTACTAGTCCGACATGAAATCTGCTAGCCTCGGGATAGCGAACTACCGCTAATTTCGAGCCCTGCAGTTGAAGCGCCGCAAGGGAATAAGGACGAGATATATCTTTGTGATATTTAACAATTCGGCCATAATCGAAGCCAATCAAGTGGCACAGTGAAATATGACGTATGTGTTTGCGCAAATCAACTGACAGCCTTTTTTAATGTTGATTCTTTATACATTCGAGACACCCTGAGATTTAAATGGGTATCTCAACAAAATCTCTTTGAACGAAACGCAGGGCATTTATGAGTGTAGGAACTGTAAGTCTACACAATTTTCAATTAGCACAAGAAGTGTTAAAACGATGCTTGAATATTCTAATAGAGAACAATGCTGCTAGACATGTCATATGCTGACATAAGAATTTTGAATATTCTAATAGAGAGCAATGCTGTTAGACACATAATATGTCGGCATAATAATTTTGAATATACTAACAGAGAACAATGCTGTTAGACACATACTATGCTGGCATAAGATATTTGAATATGCTAATAGAGAACAATGCTGTTAGACACATAATATCCTGGCATAAGAATTTTGAATATGCTAATAGAGAACAATCCTGTTAGACACATAATATGCTGGCATAAGAAGTTTGAATATGCTAATAGAGAACAATCCTGTTAGACACATAATATGCTGGCATAAGAATTTTGACTATTCTAATAGAGAACAATGCTGTTAGACACATATTATGCTGGCATAAGAATTTTGAATATTCTAATAGAGAACAATGCTGTTAGACACGTAATATGCTGGCATATGAATTTTGAATATAACACTACCAGAACCGGAATATGTTACTAACGATATCCGGGCGAATTCTTTGGGAATAAACTGTCTATTTATTTATGTTAAACTTTAAAATTAAAGGATAATCAGGTGTAAACCATAACAAAATTCACGGTCGCTAGCTTTGTGCATTAGAAACCAGTGACCCACTACCTCGTCTATTCAAATTACATCTAACATCTCTCATTTGAAAATATACAACTGTGTGCGTCATTCCTCAGTTGTTTTCAAGTTATCTATTATATGAGCATCATGGCGCCTTAATGACAGGTATTAAAATGTATGCCCAAACGGCGGTTTGTTAAACCTTGAAACGGAGAGTGTACATTTTAATGCTTATATACTTCATTTATAAAATTCTTTCTATAAGACAGAGTTAATATTCAAAAACCTTTTTCTATATAGAATGAACATTCTACGAATGAAATATGTTCAGTAAATAGTTTGAAAGGTCACGTTGCACCCAGTTACTGTTAAGGTTAGAACAGATAAAGAAACGCTAGCTATCAACACGAAGAATCTTAATCATCTAATCTCGTCAACTATTCAGCTATTAACTTCTAAAGGTCTTCTCTGATAAAGCTTTCAATACACTACCATATATTTTCAATAAAATGAGGAAAACTGGAGACGTTCCTCTCTTATGGCGAAAAGCAACAGTGATACCAGTAGTTTGGTTGGTGCTTTATGGCACAACAATAAAAATAGGTTATTTAGTGCCTGGGCTCTTGGACTGAAATGTCTTGCCCAAGGACACACCATGGTAACTGAACCAGGCTGGTCCAATGGCTGGATTCGAACCCACACCATATCGATCGTGTATCCGACACGCTAACTACTGAGGCACCGCGGCAACCCCAAACGTGAAAATGACCATACCGATAATTTTGTTTCACAGCATTAACATAGTGTATTTTCAAATCTTGAAATAAATGATAAATGACACTCTCCGATTGTATTTTCAGTCCAACAAATTGCCATCACACTTTTAATGTGGGTTCAAACGCCAGAGACTCACAATAGGCCATCTGGTCAGACGTGAAACATTTATTAGAGACGCTTTCGTAAAGAAAGAACACATAGATGCCATCCTGTTTGTTTTGACTTTGATCAAACTTATGGCTCCATATGACAGTGTTACTACCGAATGTTCAAGGGATATTTATCAATTGCAATTTATGTTGCTATAACTTAAATTTGTATTCTCTATAAAATTAAACTTTTTTTATTCTCAATAAATACTACAGTTGTTTACTCATGAAAACTATTAGGAATCTCTGCTATATGGTACGCTAGGTAAACGATATTTTAGTTCAGGAAAAGTTACACGTATCAGCAACTAGATTTACATCATACATGACTAAAACACATAACACTGCGAGAAATTGAACATGCATTCGCATCGTATGTAGTCTTTACTTGTATACATATGAGAGGAAGGTCGTAAGGTCTGGAGTCACGTGGCCTGATACTTATCTAATTGACAAACCAGTTGTTTGAACGGAAAACGTATGCAACAAATTTGTCCTATATGGGACAGAGATGTGCGCTTGAAAAAAATGGATAAATACGCAACGCAAAGAGCTTGATTAAGTATTACCCCATTGAAGCTACAGACTACTGACCTCCTCTTGCAGTTTGAACACAGTACCTCTCGGCTCCCCAGTGATGTAACAACACCCTCATCGCCGGAGTGACATCTCCGCAAATGGAGGCCAGAACGACCCTGTACTTCTCTCTCGTTCGATCTGAGAGTGACCGTCAATAAATGCAATCCAAGCAAACAACTAATTACAAACAAGAAGCACTGAATAATGGTTGATGTATATAACGAAGGTCTAAAGGGGCCGTCCACCTATTTGTATCTCCAATATCTCATACTTCAGGGTTTTTGTAGGTCCTATACTTTCTGAAAATTATCAGGATATGGATGTACGTTTGTAAAGCCAACGTCAGTCACCTTCGTCAAACATCAACATTATCATCATTGTAAAATGCTGTAACCAAAAAATGACTGTTCATTATACATCGACTACTTTTTGGCCTGCTGTACATGGAAATTTCAAATACTAATGGAATATGCTTGCATATTTTACTTTAGAAGTCGTCAGAAGAAAACGGTTTAAAATTTTGAAATCCCAAAATGTCTGCATGCACTTCTGCCGCTTACATAAAATTCATGATGATTTAAAACTCGACTGTTATCTTCTTCCTATGTTTGTTTTTAGGACTTGTTATTTTACCATAATTTACCTTCCTATTTATGATAGTTAACACATTCACAAACATTGAAAAAACAAATAGGAGAGCAAATCGAAAGGTCTTAGTCCTTTTATACAGGACTTTTATAAAATCTAAATTTGACTCTGTCTCGATTGTGCACGGATCATATTGCAAATCTTACCAGCAAATGCTTGATCCGATACGCAATCAGGGAATTGGACTTTGTTCGCAAGAACACACTTACTCTTAAAAAAGCCTTTGTGCTGAGAAAAATAAGCTCGCCTTATCTCAGACGAACTAAATTGCCTAGTAAGGTTTCGACCAAACTATTTCCTAATCATTTTAATGCCCAAATTGATATAATTTTAGGCCCAGATGCTAATAGTGTACGATCGGAGGCTAAATTTCATTCCGCCTTTTATGCATACGAAATAGTTCTAAATTAGAAAAAATCAAGAATATTTACTGAAAATGCTGCAAAATTACGTATTTTCAAAGTAACACAGTGATTATTAACTCCTCCAAAAGTAGTATTTGATGTTCGTCATTTAAAAAAGTCCCCTACGACTCATCTGTTTTAGAATAAATTCACTAAAATCAGAGCCTGCTAACTGAGTACTGATGGTTGAGTATTGCAACATAGGTCAAGTGGGTTGTATTTCGACATAAGTCAAGTATTGTGAAAAAAGCAAAATGGATGAATTGCGACAAAGAGTCGTAGTAGAGTTGTTGAGATGTATATAAAGGGAGAATTCATGATAGTATATACATAAAGAATGAATCTAATTATGAAATGACTGATAAATTAGAACAACTGCTGAATTTACATTGACAATGTTAACAACTGTGAAAAGATGTGGCTAGATCCGTGACTTTAAGAAAGCCCAATTATTACTGTAAAATAAGAAGAACAAATCACGTTGCATTTTATACTTCAAGTATGTTTAACTTGACCCACAATCGTGTCAAACAGGATGTCCTTTTAATAAGAGATGTGGGTTTTGGAATGAGAGACAAATTTATATTATTCAAGATGAAGCGATATGAGTTGCCGCACTCAAGTAAAGCTACTATGATACTAGATGGCGTAAAAGTATTCACACTACCATAAAAGAACAAGGACTTCTAAGAAAATAGACACAGTGGTACGTTTCAATTTTCCAGAAGATACATTCGTATTTATTCACATTTATCCTCTTTTTCATGAAGATGTAAGGTGATGAAAACAAAATTTGTAGTGAATAGTTCTGATATTTAGAATTTTGCTTCCTGTATTAAATTCTATTCTTTGTTACTTTTTTCTTTCGCATTGGTCTGTATCCATGATACTGTGGCATATTGTCTGACTCCCTTGACCTTTCGGTTGCATACAAAATAAAACGATAAATCGGATGATCCAGACGAAAATCCTAAGAGTTAGTTGTTTCATTCAGTGTTAACATGTAACACCATAAGTGAATTATATTTCAGATCGTGAATCTTGCCACCGCTTTCAGAATAGCAAGTCATGTGGAAAAGCAGTATTTAAGAAACTCAAAGATGTATGTTAAATGAGTACTATCAAGGAAATATACAAATAATATAATCCACAGAAAATGTTTTAACAAACTGCCTTAGGTATCTTGTTGACTACGTCAGCAACCGACATATGATTGTTCAGATTTGTCAATTTCCTTTACGAAATAGTCATGTTAAGTTCAAAATATTTTTGCGAAACTTCTGCATGAAAGCAATAACTGAGTATTGAAGGTAGTCGAGATGAACAATCAGTTTAAAATAATTGTTTGTGTCTGCATGTATATTTAAATTCACCTCGCTGAATCTACTTTCAGGACATCATCCGTACTGTCTCAATCACATGCCTGGCTGTATGGTGGATATCTGTAATGGTTTTATCAAGTACAGAAAACTGCGGAATTTGTTTTGCTTCATATACTTTTCGTTATGCATTGTACTCATATTCCATTTAAAAGTAAAATATAAAATGCTAAATCAATCAAAGAGTCTGTACAATGCCTACTGATAAAGTAGATGTGAAGCACTTTTATTGGAAAGTTTGCAAATAATGTACGATACAATTTACAATATTCTTGTGTTATTTCAAAGAAAAAACAAATAAAAAGCATATATATGTATATATATATGTATATGTATATATGTATATATATGTATATGTATATATATATAAAGCTTAAACGGCTTCGGAGGAAATATTGCCATCTTTTATTAGACAGAATATAATGTTAGTATACATAATCACACCCATACAATCAAATATACAGAAAACATCCGTGTTTCTTTCTTTGTCTAACTGCAGTGCAGTTTGTCCCATATTATGTTGATATCATCATCATTCACGCTGTCTATATTAAATAAAGAATCTAATGTGTACTGGAAATTTAATGCACCCACATTACAACATTTTTATACCAATGAACTCGCTAGTTTATACTTTCTATATATGATTTGTATTTTCTGGATTCAAATTTAAATTAATATATTAATGCAAAGAAGACGATAAGGCCTATTGTGTTCTACATATGTGTTGCTCAAAGTTTAAGGTGAAGGCAACGTGGATTAAATGTATAGTGTGGTTATTTTTATGTTTGCCCCCTGATCTTGTTTAAACATAAGTAGGGCAGATTTGTTTTTATGTCTGCACCCTCACCTTTTCTAAACATATGTACCACAATTTGATTTTTGTGTCTGCCTCCTCAAGTTTTCTAAACATTGTACCAGAGTTTGATTTTTGTGTCTGCCTCCTCAAGTTTTCAAAACAGAAGAAGGGCAAATATGTTTGTGTGTCTGCCCTCGTAACGTTTCTAAACATAAGTAGGGCAAATTTGTTGAAACATTACGCAGACATTTACTGTCGGATGTTTTCTATTACCTTTCATGCAGATCATATTCATAAGTGAAATATAGGTTTGAAACCATTGTCATAAATTACACTGCAGGTTTTAAGAAGGTGTGGTATGATATAGGAACTGTCACCATGTATGTAAGAGCAGTAGATAGCGTAATACATAAGAATTGCCCATTGAAATACAACATTCGAACAAATTTAAAAAATGTTTTGTTGTCACTATATTTCTTTTCCTGACATTCCATATCCACTCTTAACTATGTGATGGCAAGTCGTTGCAAAGAACTGTATATATTTATTTAGAAGTACCGAGAAGTATTAGATCTTTGTAAAATACTGTTTCTGTTTCTTATAAGTACAGAAAAGCATTTAATTTTTTGTAAAGAACTGTAGATATTCTTTTATAAGTACCATATCTAGGTGTCTAACTTAAGTATAAGAGACCACAGGAACGTGAAACATCTTTAATTTATTTTATAACGGATGTGAAATGTGCTAATTCTAGCATCTAGGCTATTGAACTGTTAACAATATACGACATGAAGACACTTTACAGGTTTATGAGTAGTGAATAGGGATACCCTAGCGTCAATGGGATTAGCATTACAAAAACCCCTGGGACAATCTAGCGTCAATGGAAATTTAACATGGGAAAAAATCGTGGGACAATCTAGCGTCAAGGGAAATTTAACATGGGAATAAATCGTGGGACTGTCTTGCGTCAAGGGAAAATGGAACAGGGTCGGGACCCTATTTTAATACGGTCCCGACCTGATGGGTCTGTGGAAATGGAACGGACGAAAATTGAAACAGGGAGGGGTCTCTATTTTTTTTTAATTAAAATAAAATATAAAAAAGGGTAGGCAATTGAAAGTCTATCTCTTTTCGAAAGATTGGAGTGGCCCTGAAAAGGGCCTTTGGGTTTATGTTAATATGCCTTTAACATAAAGGGCATCTGTGACATCTTCTTCTTGTCCTTAGGCTGCGCCTGACTGCAGGACCATAGATTAAGACTCTTTTGAGGCATCCTTGACGCTCCACATAGACTCTTCGCATCCACAGGCTGGTGTCTGTCCTGTGGATAACTGTCCATTTGGATCGGACATACATTGGTATGTCCGTACGGAACATCATCGAAGACACAAGGGTTGAAGATTGTACGTCGGTCCACATGTTGGTGTGCCGAGAACAGGTGAAGGAATGCAGTGAACTGCACTTATTTATAGGGAGAGAAAGGATTGAAACGGATTGAGTTCGTTGACCAATCCAAACATGCGTTACAAAATTCAGTCAGTCCGCATCCAATCCGAAGAGAGCAGTCTGTGACGTCACGTGGTCTATATAGATTCGCTACCACCTGTGCGCAGTCAATTCATGCGACAGTTTTTCAACATGACGGAAACTCAGAAAACGATACATTGCGGTGCACCAGCAGTGGAGACCATCCAAGGGAACCCGGACTTACTTTCAGAAGAGGTGAATTGGGATTTTGTGGATTTTCTTACCTCACAAGAATTTGTTCCGGAACCTTCGTCACCTTCTTCATTACCGCACATGGAGAATTTTAGACAGAGACAGAAAGAAGAATTGGAGAAATTTATACAACAGCAAAAGGAAGCGGAACAAACTTTTCTTCTACAGCAACAACAGCAAGAAGAAGAGGTAAGGAAAAAAAAAAACGAACAACAACAAGAAGTAGCAGCAAAGAAACAAGGGTGTGAAAATCAAACGGTCACGGTATTGTTAGACATGTTAGCGGAGTTATGAAGTCTGAAACAAATGTAACAGACTTCTTTATTACGACCGAAGAGAATACGACCTTCCCGAGCTAAACACTCCAACCCTGTGACTAAGCCTACAGTACCACCCTTAGTGATTTCAACCAAATCATCATCATCATCAACAGTACGCAGTCCAGAAGTAGGCCTTGGCCGTGGCAAAGGCTTAAGACAGCTAAAGTTGATTGCTTAAACTCACCCCTTCACTAAAAAAGGCCATTTTCAGGGCCACCCACGTCTCTCGAAAAGAGATAGACTTTCAATTGCCAATAACTAAAAAAAAAAACATTTTACCCCTATAGTACGTGTGTACGAGTGTGTGAGTGTACGTTCTTATTTTAAAATCAAAATTCAAAGACACTTACATTTTCATACCTAATTTATTCTTTTATAAATATTTACAATACAATTCACAATTCATAACAGAGCACTTTAAAAAGTTCATGCACTTCTTCTGTTTCATTGTTTAGTCTCTCTGGTTTTTGAATTTCTTCACCGTCACAGTCTTTTCCTCCTCTTCCTCCTCACTTTCTTCCCTTCTTCTTTGCTTCTCCTGTTTCTTTTCTTCACCTGTCTGCTTTCTTCCTCTGAAGAACCCCTCTCTTCTTCTGACTCCTCTTCAGAATCCCTCTCTTCTTCTGACTCCTCTTGTTTCTTTTTTGGGCAATCTGGAGACCAATGTCCTTTCTCTTGACAAGAATAATAGGTATCTTGACTTTTGTCTTTCCTAGCCCCTTTTTTCTTTTTTGACGGTCTGGACACTCTGAAGACCAATATATAGCAAGACAGATATAGCAAGTATCTTGACTTTTATCTCGAAAGGAAGGTGAGTAGTACGACGACTGGTCTGAAAAGAATTTTCGGATGACCCCTCGCAAAGCTCTGATGAAACGTTCGATCTGGGTAGTCTCTTCCATCGTTGTGCTCGGTTTGAGAGTGAAATGAATAGTGGAAGGACAAGACACATACCCTTTTATATACGCTGGTCTGCTAGGACTATAAATTAGTCCATGGTGTTTAAACTTTAGTCATTTGACTTTCTGCTATCAAGATGAAATGATCCAATTCATTTGAGAAGAAAGAAGAAAGTAAGAGGCAGAAACGTGATCTATCGCCTCGTACCGGGGCTGAAGTCTTCGCACAAATTCATGCCAGTGATTTTGAAGAGGACATGAGTGAACCAGAATCCAAACCCTCTAAACAAAGTTCACCACCCTTAGTCAACCCTGAAAAGTACTATGACATTCGAGAGACACAAAAGCGTCCCTCTAGAAAATTTAGAACTACGGCTTACAAATACACGGTGAAGTTTAAAGATTTCAAGTCCGAAGTACCGTTAGAGAAAGCAGAAGGGTTCATCACCGAGATGTGGGATTCTTTGCTCACCACACTCAAGCGACAATGTCAACCCAAAGAAGACGATCGCTTGAGACTTTCCATACAACACGACGGTTTGAAATCCCCTGTTTGGATCGAGTTAGCAGCCCTGCAGAATTGACCGCTTCCAAAGTCATGGACAAAATTCAACACGTACAACAATCCAATGACCAGTTTGACATCACCGATGGAAAAGCCACACTGGACATGACCCACGTCTCTCCTCCTCAAGGGACTGGACGCAAAAAGATGTTATTGGTGGACGACCTTCGCAGCACCAAAACAAGTCTCGTCCGAATTCACAACCCTCAAGACCATATGTGTTTAGCCAGGGCTATCGTGGTGGGACGAACCTATACCAACAAGAACGACACGGCAGAATGGAAAAGAGCCTGGAAAACTATTCAACAATCGGACCGAGCCAAACAACGAAGTGAAGCAGAACTCCTGTTACAACAAGCCAGCCTGTCCAAAGACACACCCTGTGGCATTCCTGAAATGCAAACATGTCCTAGCTCCACGCTACACCTTGAAAGTGCACCCTCAAGAAGTACGCAGACCTCTGTTGTTTCGAGGGAAAGACTTTAAGGATGGAAAATACATTCATGTCTATCATCACGATGAACATTTCGATACCATTACCAGTATCACCGGATTCCTGGGATACGGTTATTACTGAGAAATGTGACTATGGCTATAACAATCGAGAGCAACCCAAGCATTGTGGATCGAAAGGCTCAGGATGTTTTGCCTCTCTACCCTGTCTGGGCGAAGGGCAAGAACCAGTGCATTGTTCAACTTGTCTGCGCACGTTTATCAGCCCTGCCTGTTACCAACAACATTTGAAAACACAAGGTTCACAGCAGAAATGTGCTTGTCAACTCCTGAGATTGTGCCCTACGTGTGGACAAGGCCTATGTACCAACAGTACCAAGGCCCACGTATGTCGAGGAAAGAAAAAATGTCACATTTGTCACCACATCGGGGACTTGGAACACGAATGCTACGTGCAAAAATACCAACCCCAGCCACAGAAAGAGGATGGTTACAAGAAAAAGAAAGGCAATTTCATCTTTTTCGATTTCGAATGCATGCAAGAGACCGGCATTCACATTCCTAATTTCTGCGTGGCTCATCGAGCGTGCGAGAAGTGCATTCAAGAACCTATCTTGAGTTATTGCATTCACTGCAGCAAGATTCCTGGAGGGCGTGAAAAAATCTTTCGAGGACCAAGGACGCTAGACGATTTTGCCAAATGGGTCTTAGACCCCATCGACGAGACATGGAACCAAGAGGACATCGAACGTTACCGAGATTGTCATCGCCATGCCACGGTGATGGCTCACAATTTCTCCGGATACGATGGACAGTTTCTTTTGAGGTACTATATGGAACATGGCACCGAACGTCCTAAAGTCACTTTGAACGGAGCCAAAATCATTTTCATGCAAGTGGGACAAGTACAGTTTAAAGACTCCATGAGTTACTTGGCCATGCCTTTGAGTCGAATGCCTAAAACGTTTGGAATGACAGAAATGGCTAAAGGGTACATTCCACACTTTTTCAATACGGAAGCCAATCAACACGCCGTTCTACCCCATTTGCCTGAGGCTCACTATTACGACCCCGACAACATGCGTACCGAACAACGAGAAGCTTTCTACGCTTGGTACCAGGCTCACGCCTCGGACCCTTTCGACTTTCAGGAAGAAATGCTAAAGTATTGTCGTTCCGACGTGGACATTTTACGGCGTTGCTGTGGAAAATTTCGAGAACTGTTCATGGAACACGGAGGGGTCGATCCTTTGAAAGAAGCTTGCACCATTGCCAAAGCGTGTTCCTTAGTCTACCGACAACGATTCATGCCTGAAAACACCGTGGCTGTCATCAGTCCTCAAACAACCAACTATGTCAAACGTCAATACTCGGTCAAAGTCCTACGCTGGTTACATTACTTGTGCGACAAGGAAGACAACTGGATTCAGCATGCCCGCAACAGAGGGGGCGAAAAGACCATCGGAACGCATTCGGTCGATGGCTGCGGCTTAGAAAATCTCAAGATCGTGTACGAGTTTAACGGTTGCTTAATTCACGGATGCCCCGGCTGTTACCCTGACCGCGGCACTAAAAATCAGTTTTTACAACGAACCATGAAAGACTTGTACCAGGCCACTTGTCAGCGACGCCTAAAGTTTGAACAGGAAGGATACCAAGTGGTGGAAATGTGGGAACACGAGTACGATCACCGTTTGAAAACCGATCCCGAGTCTAAACGTGTCGTGGAAAGTTGCCAGTTCATGGACCCCCTGAAACCCGAGGGATAGTTTGTACGGAGGAAGGACCAATGCTACCTGTTTGCTGTACCAAGCTGACGAAGAGAAAGGAGAAGAAATCAAATACTTGGACGTGTGTTCGCTGTATCCCTACATGTGCAAATATTGTCGCTTTCCTGCAGGGCATCCACAATTGTTCACCAAACACGTCGACCTGAAAAACATTCGACAATATGAAGGCTTGATCAAGTGCAAAGTTTTGCCTCCCACGAACCTATACCATCCCGTCTTACCTCACCATTGCCAAGGCAAACTGATGTTTCCTTTGTGCCGTACTTGTGCCGAAACATGCAACCAAGATCAACCTTGTCACCACACCCAGGAAGAACGGGCCTTGACGGGGACGTGTGTCAGCGTAGAATTGTTCAAAGCTCTGGACATGGGATACCAACTGTTAGAAGTGTACGAAATTTACCACTTTTCCAAGACACAACAATACCACAAGGGTGACCCCAGTCAGAAAGGCATTTTCGCAGACTACGTGGATGCCTTTTTGAAACTGAGGCAAGAAGCCAGTGGATATCCGTCCTGGTGTCACACTCCCGAAGACCAAAGGACATTCAAAGAGAAATACTGGGCACAAGAAGGCATTACTTTAGATCACATCAAGAAAAACGAAGGCAGGCGATCGTTTGCCAGAGTGATGTTAAATTGCTTGTGGGGTAAAATGGCACAACGACCGTGTTTACCCAAGACGGAATATTTGACAGAACCTTCCCGCTACTTCCAGATGATTCACGACAAAACCAAATTCATCAATCACGTGGACGTCGTTCGCGAGAATTTGATCTTAGTGAATTGCGAAGAAGATCTCGACTTTGTACAAGACGACCCCTTTGGAAATGTCATCATTGCGGCTTGACAGCTCATGCTCGCTTAAAATTGTACGAAGCTTTAGAACTGTACTTTGACACTGACAGTTACATTTACATCCATCACCCGAGTCAACATCACCCTGACATCGAAGGAGACCGTTTAGGAGCCTGGACAGATGAGCACCCCGACGACAAGGTTCTAAGTTTCGTCAGTGGTGGTCCTAAAAATTACGGCTACGAATACCGGGACAAACAAGGAGAAGTACACACGAAGTGTAAAGTGAAAGGATTGACTCTGAATTATCGTACCAGTGGAGTGGTCAACTTTGGCGTATTGAAGGAAGCCTTGCAGTCTAGAGAAGATGAACACTTTAAAGTGACCACCTATCAACCCAACAAGATTGTACGTTTACCCACTCACCACATCGTCAGTCGACCCTTGGAAAAAAAGTCTATCAAATCGTGTACCAGAAGCGAGTGCGACTTCCCAATCATTTCACCTTACCGTATGGACACGTCGGTATTGGTCTGTATATAAAAAGGAACCCTAGGCAAGATCGATAGTTCATTGTGACTACCAAGACCAAGCGAACAAGATGAATACTTTCAGAGAAACACAAAAACAAGTTCAGACAGGCACAATTCAAGTTTGGGGCCTCTGAAGTGGAATGCGATTGTGAGCCTTGCGATGGGAACGATGCTGTACGTTGTGACCTTAGCGATTCCATAAAGCCTCATGGGAACTTTCTTCTCACTACCCCATGTCGTTGAAGAAGAAGAAACCAGATTATTTAGGAATCAAATCTTGGACATCACCGAGACCAGTATTTAAACTTCATTTCAAAAACGATATTGAATCATTACCTAAAGAACTGCAAGAGAAGATTTACAAGGAAGTTTGGCAGAGACTTGCTAGAGTGAAATCTCAATGGGTAACTGTAGAACCTTTGTGCCGAGAAATTCACAAGAGGAAAGTGAAAAAAGTCAATGAGTGTGTTAGATTTCTCTGGGTCAAGTGTGCATTCGTCCTATTATATCTCTCTAGACCATTTACATCAAAAGAGTTCAGTCAGATTCTTGGACGTTACCCTGAGGGGCAGTGGTCAGAAATTACTCACTATGTGGATTACTTTTGCTCTAGGAGAAGATTGCGAATTGTACGGACTGTCCTATTCATGGATCCTTTGCTAGAGAACATTCGTGCTTTGCCTGTGGAGTTGAGAGAATGCATTTACCGAGAGCTGGTCAAAATACAAGTCAAACGTAAAAAACAGTTGCATCCGTTAATGCACCGGTGTTTGAACCACTGGTATCTGAATGCTATACAAGGACTGATTCAGTTGAAAGTGTTCCATTGGACAGACATTGATCAACGATCCCCTAGTTTTAAAAAGGATTGGTTTGCTATTGATGATTCTATCTACTACATTGTAAACTTACTGCATCGAATTCCAGAGGAAGAGTTAACGAATTACCAACATCTTTCACACAATGTCAACTTAGTAAAAGAGGAAACTTCAGAACGAATTATAATGTGTAAATTAGCGATTAAACGATTTAGATTCGACAATGAATTAAAACCATGTCTGTGCAAACGGTACATTTCTTGTGTCAGACAAAAGAGGATTTAGTATGACCTATTCATGGATACTTTACAAGAGAACATTCGTGCTTTGCCTGTGGAGTTGAGAGAACGCATTTACCGAGAGTTGGTCAAAATACAAGTCAAACATAAAGAACGGTTGCATCCGTTACGTCACCAGATCTTTAACCACTGGTACCTGAATGGTATAAGAGAACTGATTCGTCAGAAATTGTTTCAGTGGTCAGACCTTGTTCAACACGTTCAGTTAGTGATTGAACGAAATGTTTGTAATTTTGGTTACTTCGAGATTCACCTAGATCAACGCATTGAGGAAAACGAGTTAAAGGATTACCAACATATTTTACGTGGAATCTGCTTAGCGGAAGAGGTTACTTCTAAACGAACTCTGAAGTGTAGGTTACAGTATGCAAGATTTAGATTCCCCACTGGAGAAGGAAGATCTCTAGCTAGAAAGTACCTTAATTGCTTCCGAAATAAAGATACTATAAAATCAGGAATCCATGCCACGGCTTATGTCACAAGTGATTGAACAGATTCCGTGGAAGGAACTCAATGACCATATTCAAACCGTAGATCATTACCATCAATTATTACAAGAACTGTATCCGTTCAATTTGGGACGGCGCATAGTGTGTGTCTTAGTGACTTGTCTTCTAGGATTTCGTTTGCCAGCCGATTCCTTGTGGACTCTTTACGAACAGTACTTACCACTACAGTGGCCTTATATGGTCACGAAAGACTCCTTTTGCTCAAAGCCTTGCGTTTTCATCTGGATACTTCTCGACCTCACCAGGATAAAAAGATCCGTCAGCTTTTAGCTACCGAAGACGTGTATGACGATGTGTGTGTAGCTTGTGACTTACACCCCCATTGGACAGATGTCCGTGACTGGAAAAAAGGGGGTTTTGAGGCTTGGACCCAAGAAGTGGCCCAGTATGCACGACAGTTGTTCAAAGAAAAAAGTTACTTTTCAACCTGTGTTGGTGACGGTACCAGAAGAAGAAGAACCCGTCACCCAGGACAGGACTGTCGTGGACATGCCTGAAAGACCCTTTCGGAAGGACACTTGTGTGACCTTACCCCCTATAGAACTGGTCAGAACATTACCCAAAACATGTTGTACAGACACTTGTTTTTATTCCACGTTGATGGTTTTCATGTGCCTTTTATCGTTGTACTTAAGCCTTTGGCTTTTATGCATTTTTGTCTTTCGTGTTCATGTTTAAAACATTCAATAAACGTGTCCTGAAAAAAGTATATAAACTCTTGTCTTGTTTGTTTTTGTGTCACAAGTGACATTCCTAACACTATGGCTACTTCTGCTGTCTCTGCTCCCTCTTCCTCCACTGTCAAAGTCATCGACGAACACTTAGATCGTGCCAGTTGGGAGGCTTTGTATCTTCGCCATCCCTTTAACATGCTCATTGCTGGACCTAGCGGTTCAGGCAAAACCGAATTCGTCAAACGTTTGATCGAACATAAACATCATTTGATCGATCGACCACCTCAACGCATCGTGTGGTGTAACAAAGAGTGGCAATCGACGTACAGCCTCTTGCGAGAAAGTCAAGGCGATTCCATCGTGTTTGTGGAAGGCATTCCTAAAGAAGACGACGGCATCGTCTCTGACTCCCGTCAAACCCATTTGGTCATTTTCGACGACATGTTAGGAGAAGACAAAGAAGAAATTAAACTGTGGTTCACGCGCAAAGGGCATCACCGTAATGCCAGTGTCGTTTACATCACCCAAAATTTGTTTCATCAAAGTAAAGCCCATCGCACCATCAGTCTCAATGCGCATTACGTGGTCTTGTTTAAAATCCCTCGAGATAAATCGCAAGTGCAAGTCTTAGCCAAACAGTTAGGAACGCCTTGGTTGACTCAGGCGTACGACGATGCCACTCAAACTCCACACGCCTATTTACTCGTCGATTTGAAACCTACGTCCCCCGAGGATTTGCGATTTCGTACCCACTTGTTTCACCACTGGTGCCAAGAAGGAGGGCCTGTCCTGTACACGTCTCCGTCCTCGACTTAACTTCACTCAACAAAAAATCTATAAAAACCTCAGACACTTTTCTCCTGTCTCACACAGTTTGAACATGACGTTACTTCAGTCGCATCTTCCCGTCAAATTGATTCGTGCCTTGCACGGCATCAGTCGAGAAAAAAATCCACAAATACGGGCTCGTGTCTTAGAAGCTAGTCTCAGAGAAGTCTTACGATGGTTCATGGTGACAGCACGTCAATTACTCCAAGGGATCATTCAGATTCCTCATCAAACCAAACGCTTTTTTGATCAAAAACAAAGTCGCTTGACCCAACTGGCCGATCCCCGCATCGACACTCAAACCAAAAAACAAATCATTTTGAAACCTGGAGGGAGCGGTACTCTAGGAGGGGTCATCATTCGCTCTCTCTTAAGATGGGATCCTAATGCTCCCAAACTTCTCCCCAAGAAAAAAGTCAAACGAAGCTCCAAGAAGAAGAAAAATAGCCACGGTGTCAAGACCAAGTCCCCAAGGAGACTCGTGTCTCCAAGACCTTCTCCAGTGGCCGGACCCTCCTCTTACCAGTCACCACCCCGGAAAAAGGAAAGAAGCCCCCAGAAAAAGAAACAGAGAAAAAGTCCCCACAAAAAGAAAAGCCCACAGAAGAAAACCAGCCGCAAGAGAGGCACTTCGGCCAGGACGCAACCTTACTCTCGCAAACCACGACCAGCAACGGCGGAAACCGCGTCTCGGTAGCCTCAGGTTCATTCACTTCTCCGTTGATGACACCAAGAACTGCAGAGTACTTGGAGACGCTGATTACACCAAGAGCTTCTCCGTTGATAACCCCAAGAACTTCTCCAGTGGCAGGTCCCTCCAATTTAGCGGCAGTGGCCGCTGCTCACAAAGTACCTTCTCCCAAAATCAAAGTTCAAGAAAGATCGGGCATGTTACAAAATTTACTGGATTTGTCCAAGCAAGAACTGGCTCGATTTAGTCCGTTACGTACCCCTGCACGACGTGTCATGCCTGTCCTCAAGTTGATACGATGTAAAGACAACCAGTGGCGACGCGTTCCAGTATAAAAAAGGCCTGTGACCAAGTACGGGTATCAGTGTTTTTGGTGCTCCTGAAGACTCAAAGATGTCACCCTCCAGAAAACATCCCTCTTCTAAACAACCCCAAGGAAAGAAAAGGAAAGGACTACCTCCTCGTTTAGTCAAACATGGCGACATGTTATCTGTCCTGTCCAAAGCTTCTCCACCCCTACGAAAAAAACTCATTCAATCAGCCTCCAAAGAGGTCATCGATACTATCTGCGAATGTTGTTTGAACGTCTTGAAAGGCACGATCCCTTTGTCCAAACACCAGAAACAATGCTTTGGCAAACATCATCACGTTCTTCGCCAAATGGTTCAAAAGAAAATTCCCATTCGTCAAAAGCAGAAGATGTTGGTCCAACGTGGAGGAATTTTACCCCTCTTGCTAGGCCCATTGCTGAAAGGAGTCTTGGGAACCATGTTGGGAGGACTGGTGGGAGCAAGATAAAAAGGCCCTCTGGAGTCCCAAGATCTCAGAATCGACCCCTCACATCCCATAGAAGGTGGAAAACTAGCTTTAGTGCCTTACAAACGATGGATGGAATACCATCGTTGGCAAGAGCAACGCATCCCGCATTAACCTCCCAATCTCAATTTGAGCGAGATGTCGCAGTTACAACACGAATTGCAGTCCTTGATGGATCGCCAAGATTTGTCCGAAACAGAAAAATCGCAAAAGTACGGTCAACTCTTGCAACGACTGCAACTCTTTCACCAGAAAGCCTCAGACGAAACAGCTCTTCCCACTCTGAAAGATTTTAAGATCTTGATGAAAAGTCGAGCACCATCACCAGTACCACCAACACTGTCAGTGACCAAGACCGAAAAAGGAGAAGAAGAAGAAGAAGGGTTTCAAACTCCTCCAGAAAACGTACGCAAGTTAACAACACCACCTACCTCCAGAATTGGATGGATTAAAAAGATGATGACCACCCCTTCTTCATCACAAGAGAAAAAGAAGGTTAAGACAGAGGTGAAACAAGAGCCGATATCCCCTGTTCAGACATCCTCCTCCTCGACACCTATTGCCGGTCGCACACGCAAAGCATTGCAATCCAAGAAAGTACCCCAAAAGAAAAAGAGTAGCATCCTCCAAGAGTGGGTGTCTTATTAACAAACAAACAAACACAAAAAATGGAAAAAGTGTTAGCCAGTATTTACTACGATCCCTCCCATCCTGCAGGTTACGCAGGAGTTCAAAAATTGTATCGTGCTGCCAAAACTCTACTGAAAAGTCTCCGGTTACCTCAAGTGCAACGATGTTTACAAGAACAAGCTACCTACACTTTACACAAACCCATTCGACGCAAGTTTTCCAGAAGTCGCACCCCAGTGGAAGGCATCGATCATCAATGGCAAGCCGATTTAGCCGATGTCTCTCATTTGGCCAGCTACAATCGCGGCTACAAATATTTGTTTTGTGTCATCGACGTCTTTTCCAAATTTGCCTGGGTCGTACCCTTCACTTCCAAATCAAGCAGTGAGTTAGTGCGAGCCCTGCAACGGGTGTTGAAACAAAGAGGTTCGTCACCCTCTTCGGTGGCAAACCGACAAAGGCACCGAATTTCTGAACCAAGCTTTCCAAAAAGAATTAAAGAAACGTGACATTCATTTTTTTACCACCGAGAATCCCGAAACCAAAGCCAGCATCGTGGAACGTTTTCAACGTACTTTGAAAGAACGCATGTGGAAATATTTTACGCATCACCACACTCTGAAGTACATCGACATCTTACCGCACCTGGTGCAAGCGTACAACCAATCCTACCATCGAAGCATTGGACGTGCCCCGCAAGAAGTGACTCCCGAGAACGAAATGCTGGTGTTTGAGCGCCTGTTTGGTACGTCCCCGACGAGGGCTGTCCCCAAGAAAAGTGGAGTGTTGGCCGTAGGAGATTGGCAAAACCAAACGCACTTTCGACAAAGGTTACTTACCTAACTGGATCACCGAATTGTTTCGTGTCACTGGATGAGTGCATGGCCGTCATCCTGCCGTCTATAAATTGGAAGACATGAACGGAGAAGTGCTCAAAGGAACGTTTTATTTGCCCGAGTTACAACGTGTCACCAAAAAAAGAAGACGACGTGTACGACATCGAAAGCATTCTCGAACGCAGAACCCGTAAAGTAGGCAAACGACGTGTCAAAGAAGTCAAAGTACGTTGGAAAGGATATCCACCCAGTTTTGATTCTTGGATCGACGCTTCGCAAGTCATCGACTATAAAAAGAAGTGACCATCATGCCCTTTCACACAGACGCAGCTACTACTGCTACCACTCCTTCAACCAGTTCTTCTCTGCAAGATTTACAAAAACAACCTTTGTGGGTGTGGTGTGGAGAACGTGTGCCTAAAACACAAATCGTCTTTTTCTGCCAAATCTTCGTGCTGTATTGTGTCATTGGGGCAGCCATTGCCAATTTGAGTTTGCAACAAGGAGACACACAATTGTGGACCATTTTATTAAGCAGTTGCATCGGTTACCTGCTTCCCAATCCCTCCTTGAAATTCTCCTCGAACGGAAACAACGTGAACCTTGTGTCCAGTGACAGTGTCAGTCACCACTCCAATAACAACAACCCTATTTTGGTCGGAGACACTCCTCTGACGTCCAGTAACCCCTCGGACAGCCACAGAACTCTGTAATTATGAACAATAACAACCAATTTTACTTAATCTTACCCAGTGACAGTTCCATGGAGGTGTTTCCCAAGAACACGTTGTGCTGTTACACGGCCAAACTACCTCAGGCCATCCAATTAGATCACGAAGCCCATTGGGAAGTGGCTTTAGTAGAAATCATTCACCCGACCCAAGTCCTCAATGTCCTTCCCAATCAAAACTTTTTTGATGTGGAAGTTCATGACGAGCAAATGCAACACTACTTGGATACCCATGGCAAATATAACATACAAATCCCTGGCACACAAAATCAAAAGTACTCCACCTATCACTTGTTCATTCCCCCAGGCTATTATTTTAGTGGTCAAAATTTGGTGAGCACCACAGCCTCCAGGTTTAATGTCGTGCTTCAGAAAGCTTTGGAAAGTGTCAAAAAAAGTGTCACCATGGAATACCACAAAGCAGCTCGTCGCTTCTTGATGAAATTTGACTTGGGTAAAATCATGTCTTTTTATTTTGTCCTGCATTGTTTGACATGTTGGGCGGAGACATGGACATGAGAATGGCCATGATCAAGAAAAACGAATTACCAATCATTTACGACAACGAGTCTTTTAGCAAGTTATTTCGTGGCCCGGTAGAACTGAACCAAGGACTGAATTTGATCTTTGTGTACTCCGATGTGGTGGAGTACAACGTGGTGGGACACACCTCCGTACCGTTACTGCGTGTCATTCCTTTCAAAGTGGATTCTGCCACGGCCGCTGACGAGGAAGGTGGAAACACTTATCACGTCCACCGCAAATTTGTACATCCTCATTACTTGCCTGTCAGCAAGTCGTATTTGGACACGGTCAACATTGCTATAAAAGGAGATCTGGGACAAAATATTCCATTCACCAAAGGAAAAGTCACGGTGAAACTCCATTTTCGAAAACGGTTCTCTCACGACTCGTAAGTCATGTATCCAGTGTACCGAGGGGTTGCTCGACAGCGAGGACACGGTTTAGGAGATATGCTAAAATCAGCCTTTGGTTCGGTGGCTCCGGTGTTGAAACCAATGGTGACACGCGGATTGCACGCCTTGAAAGATGCGGCATTGACACACGGTAAAGAATTTCTCCAAAATGTCATCATCGACAAACAAAACCCAAAAGAAGCCTTCTTGAGGGCCGGCAAAAATGTCTTGCTGCAAACGGGTAAACATATTTTGGGCCGACGAGAAACACCTATAAATGCCCTGCACGCTACCGAGTCAGGCATTCCTACTTCCTTGACGCCACAGCAAGGACAAGTTAGAAAGACACGACGAAGAAAACACCCTTTCACCAGACTTCACACTTCTAAAGCTAGAAAGGCAAAGAAAAGAAGAACCGTTCGAGACTTAGACGTTTTCGATTATTGAGAAAGAGAAAAAAATGATGCACCGAGAGTCTTGCGCTTGTTCCAAGTCGGAACTGGATCTGTTTGCCATGCCACCCACCATGATGACGATGCAAGAATCCCAATGGGTGGAATTTCACCCCGTCTCCTCCTTGATGGATTCCGCTCCCATCGAGTTTGAAATCAAAGGTCAGCCCGAAGATTACATCGATCTGAATAGCAGTTACCTGTACTTGAAAGTGATCAAAACGGACAACACCAATCCAGGAGGCGATGCTAGAGTAGCTCCTGTCAACAATTTCATGCATTCCTTGTTCAGCGAAGTGGACTTGTACTTGAATAACAAACTGGTCAGCAGCAGCATGGATACTTACCCATATCGTGCCTACCTGGAAAATCTCTTGACGTACGGAAAACACTGGTCAACAGTGAAATCATTACTGACTTGAAAAGGCCCTAATCTGTAGTATTTTGGTGTGCCGAACACGAATATAACCGTGAAAAATTTGTATTGGCTCTCGTTTTGAAGATATTCATATACCTCATTTTCTATGTTTCACTGTGTAAATTTCTCCAGTAGGACTGCAGCAACATCCGGAATAATGATGTAACATTGCATAATACCATCATGCTCACATCATCCACAGTTGATTGCATCATTTTCTGATGCAATGCAATACTAATGCCATGCGGCTGCTGAAGTAAGTTGACGTCAGCAGTGTACTATACATGTGTAGGCCTATTATACTAATGCCAGGCGGCTGCTGAAGCTGACGTAAGCAGTGTACTATATAAAGCCCAATCAGATAGGTTCAGCATTTAAAATATTTTAGACGTTGTCCGAGACAGTTCAAGCTACTGTTACATAAAACTTATTATTTTATCCATTTACGTACAATAAAGAACAGTAATGCCTCGAAAGTGTGTTAATACCGCGGACAATTTTTGCTATATTTGTGGGGAAGTGACATTTGCCAACCAGAAGAAAAGTATCAATTCTCAAGTGAAGAAGGCATATCATCTTTACTTCGGATGCAAGGTTGGTGACCAAGACAAGCCTTGGGCTCCGCATATATGCTGTGCTACATGTACAACACAGCTTTCACAGTGGTTGAATTGCAAAAGGTCATCAATGCCGTTTGCAGTCCCAATGGTGTGGAGAGAGCCAAGCAACCACCTAAATGACTGTTACTTCTGCTTGGTGCCTCCTCTTTCCGGCGGAATAACGAAGCGAAAGAAGTCGAGAATAGTCTACCCAAACATTCCGTCTGCATTGAGACCAGTTCCACATGGTGAGGGACTTCCTATTCCAGAACCTTCAGCAGAATATTCTCTTGATTCATCTGACGAAGACAAAGGTGAGTCGACCTGTTCTTCTCCTGGTCCATCAGCATGCAGTGATCCAGATTTTCACTGTGGTGCATCATCAACCCCACACAGAATAACACAGGAAGAACTAAATGACCTGATTCGTGATTTGGACTTATCAAAGAACAAGGCAGAATTGCTAGGATCAAGACTCCAACAATGGAATCTTCTAGAAGAAGATGTCACAATTACTGCATATCGAAAGCGCCACCAGCAATTGGAGCCTTTCTTCAGAAAGGAAAGTAATCTGATATTCTGTTCCGATATTGAGGGCCTCATGAATGCTTTAAAAATCACTCATGACCCACAAGAATGGAGACTATTTGTGGACTATTCGAAACTGAGTCTCAAGGCTGTGCTTTTGCACAATGGAAACATTCTTCCATCTATTCCAGTAGCGTATGCTGTCCACATGAAAGAGACATACGATAACTTAAGGCAGCTACTGAATTCCATTGAGTATAACAAGTACAGCTGGCACCTCTGTGGTGATTTGAAGGTAGTTGCCCTTTTAATGGGACTGCAGCAAGGATATACAAAATACATGTGTTTCTTATGCGAGTGGGATAGCCGAGCAAGGGAAATGCACTACATGAGGAAGGAATGGACTCACAGGCAGAATGTAGCCATTGGAGAGAAGAATATCCAACACCCAGCTCTGGTTGAGGCTCAGAAAATCTTGCTACCACCCCTTCACATCAAACTAGGTTTGATGAAGAACTTCGTGAAAGCCATTGACCGGACTTTGCCAGCATTCCGATACCTGCATGAAAAATTCCCTCGACTCAGCGAAGCAAAGATTAAAGAGGGAGTTTTTGTGGGTCCTCAGATTCGAGAGCTTTTCAAAGATGACCGGTTCAACAACTTGCTGGAAGGTGACGCGAAACAAGCATGGAATGCTTTTCGCCTAGTTTCTACAAACTTCCTCGGAAATGTTAGGGCAGAAAACTTTAAGGAACTAGTAGAAGACATGTTGATGAAGTATAAGAAACTTGGCTGCAATATGTCTCTAAAGATTCACTTCCTTCATTCCCATTTGGATTTCTTTCCTAGCAACTGTGGTATTGTTAGTGATGAACACGGCGAACGTTTTCATCAAGATATCGCAACAATGGAACAAAGATACCAGGGAAAATGGTCCACTACAATGCTGGCTGACTACTGCTGGACACTCCTCAGAGATGCTCCCGAACAGCTGTACAAGAGACAGGCGAAGAAATCTAAGATGTAGTCAATGACTTGATTTTTTATAGGTAGGCTATTACAGTTGACCTTTTACTATTGGAATGCATTTCGTTATGTAAACATTAATTTCTTGCAGATTACAAAAAAACTAGAGCCAATTTTGCAATTTGACTGTCATATTCGTGTTCAGCACATAAAAATTGATAAGAATTGACTAATTTTATTTCAGTAACATGACTTTTGTAAAAATTTGTTGTCCGGTGAAAGAAGCCAAGAATACTCATCTGGATGTTTGCGTGGTATGGAAACCTGACACGGCAGGTGTAGCTACGTTTAGCGACACAGTCCTGACAGAAGATGACAATCCTCACAATGTGGGGTTTAACGACCGTCGTAAGAAAATTCTGCAAGGGCGAAGTTTAGAACTGATGGATCGTTTGCATTTGGACATGTGGTTACAAGAAAGGTATTTGCTGAACGGGGTGGATATCCGTCTGAGACTGAATCGTAGCAGTGTTGCTTTCCATTTGATGGCCCATGGCAATGAATACAAAACTATCATTCAAGAAGCCCGACTTTACGTGCGTCGTGTGGAAGTGTTACCTAAAGTGGGAAACGACGTCAATCACACAGTGAGCAGAATGACCGCCAAGTATCCGATACGACGCGTAGAAGTGAAAACGTTCACCATTCTCGCTGGACAGCGATCTATGATCGAATATCATCTGTTCCAAGGACAGTTACCCAAACGTTTGATTGTTGGTATCGTCAGGAATTCAGCCTTTAACGGAACCCACGATCAAAATCCTTTTGAGTTTCAACATTACAATGTGTCCAAGATCGAAGTCAGTCACGACGGCAAGACCTTGTGTACCCGACCCTTTGAGCCTAACTTTGGTGTCGCGAAGAATTATTTGAGATCGTACTTGTCCCTGTACGAAGCCACGGAACAGTTAGGAACCAACACCAGTCACGGTATTTCGTACGACGATTATGCAGGAGGTTATGCTTTGTGGGGTTTTGATTTCACTCCAGACCAAGGCAGCGACGAGGGACATTTCCACCCTATAAAATCGGGTCAGATTCGTGTGGAACTTCAGTTTGCAAATCCACTTCCAGATCACACAGTGAACGTTCTCCTGTATGCAGAATTTGACAATACCATAGAAATCAACAGTTTGAGAGAAGTCATTCTAGACTATTAGAAGCCATGAAAGACTGTTATCCCTCTTTACCTAGTGGAGAAACTTTGGACATGGAATGTGAGGAGACCGGGGAAGAAGAATCTCAAGACAAAGACGAAGAAGTTATCATGATGAAGTCAAGATGGCCAGAACAAGAAGCCTATTTAGTTTCCTGGTTTGCTACAGTCCTGGCAGATATAATGAAAGAATTGATCAAGGAAGAGTGCTATGGATGTCACAACGATCATCCCAGTCAAATTCAACACGACAAATGTCTGATGTTAAGTCAAGAAGAAAAATTGGACGAATATCTGGACAAAGCTTCGGGTCTCATCGAGATAGATTCGTGTTGAACGAGTGGTATAAAGGCTTGGATAAACATTCTTCTCCTCCATTAACGTCTCTGGAGTGCCGTCGCATCGAATCTCTCTTTGACCAGAGTAAGAAGTCGGAGCTAAACTCCTTTTACTTGTCAGACATTTTCAAGCGAAAAGTCAGGATCGAATTGATCACTTATTATTACCTGTGAAGAAAAAAACCCACACAAATCAATGGATACCTGGGAACTTTATTATCTTTTGAACCACAGTTGGTACACGGCTTCTTGGAATCCTGTCGTCTGTGCTAAAGATGAACTCCCTCATCGCAAACCTCAAGACCATCAAGCTTATGTGATCAACACGGACGACAGTCATCTCCCAGGAACCCACTGGGTAGCCGTTTACTTTCCTCAAGAAGGATGTGTGGAATATTTCGATTCGTATGGATTGCCCCCTTTGGAAGACGATATCATTGACTTTATAAGAAGAAATGCTCAGACCACCCGATTCAGTAATGTGAAATTACAACGCACAGATTCTTTGGTGTGTGGACAATATTGTGTGTATTTTCTGCATCATCGCAGCCTGGGCTATTCTTTAGAAGATTTAGTGACTCATTTTGATCCTCGTTCTTCTTCTGGAAACGATGTGAAAGTAGATAAATGGTTTTGTGACCATTATACTGGTCTTTTGTCTCAAGCTAGGAAACGTAGTGTCCATCAATGGCCTAATGACTTCCAACAGTGGAAATCACAATTTCATTCACAACGTTGTCAGCCCTGTTTAAAGTAGAGTGTTAGTTAAAAAAAAATGTTTGTGATTTGAAAAAAATGTTTGATGTTATATTGTTGGATTATTGTTAAAAATGTTAGAGTTGTTTGTTAGTGTTAAGTGATTTTGAATAAAAAAAATGTTGTTTTGAAGAAAAAAATGCCTTTGTCCTTTGTTTGGCTATAGGAATCTTGATTCATGCTCTTTGACTTCTTACTATCCCTCATTAAACGTTCCGACTCGAAAACCGTGTGGGGATGTTTTCCTTCACGTCCGCGCTTTGACTTTAAAAACCGCGGTAGAGTCCAGTCTAAGCATCCATTGTCGACTCATCCTCCTACGAAGATGTGCTCCAGACTAGCTAAGCTAAATGAAGCTTACGTGAATTTGCATAGGGTCAGACACAGTCCGATACCGAAGCCTGAAGAGACAGAGAATGTGAGAATGTTAAAAGTCACTGAAGACCTGATAGAAGAGCTCTTCAGAGAAGAAATGAACAGGGAGAAAGAAGAATGGACAGAGAAGTATAGACTTCAGAAACAGCAGAGAGAGAGCAGCAACAGCAACAGCAGCAGCAGAAACCTGAACCTGACAGAGGCTTTGTCGACTGTCGTATTGACACCAAAGAGTTCTTCTTCTCTTTCCGAAGAAGCAGACCTATCGTCAGAAAGTCTATCGTCAGAGGACGTCGCATTCTTAGAAACTAAAAGATCGCCCTAGCTTCAACTTCGCACACAAAAAAACAGCCCTTTTCAGGGCTACCCAATACTCTAGAAAAGAAATAACAATCGATTTGCCAATGTGTGTATGTAGAGTAGTGTGAATATAATAACTGACTCTTTTGTGGTGTGAGTGTATGTGTTTGTGTGGATAGTAGATAATGATAATGTTTTTTTGCTGTTTGACGTGCGTGGAGAGTAGATTTGGGGTTTGATTTGATTGTTTTGCATATGTGGATAGTATATTGAAGTGATTAATGAAAATTTTTAAATTAGTAATGGGTAGTAAAAAAGTGAGTGAGTGTTTCTTTTAGGTCCGCGCGTTGTTTGGTCATGATCTAGGTAATATAACTTTTGTCTTGGGGATGTTTTCCTTCACGACCGCGCTTTAACTATAAATTGAAAATCGCTCGGCAGTCTAGCTACCCTTGTCGATTGATCAACACTAGAGAATGAGCAGAAGGCTAGCGAAACTGTTGGAACTTCATGTGCACCTGGAATATGCCAGGTTCATACTAAATGAACTGGCCGCGGAGGCCATCGTCGAAGAGGGAAGGATGAAAGAGGAGGAGAGAAGAAAGAAAGAAGAGGAGGAGAGAAGAAAAAAAGAAGAGGAGGAAAAGGAGAGTGGAATGGCTGTAACACAGACACAAAAAGGAAATTTCAGAATCCCAGCGACAGAAGATTGGGATTCTGAAGCCACTCATTCCGCCTCTGCTCTCCCCCAAAAAAGAGTGAAAGGAGATTGGAGCAGGAGATGTGTGTGTGGCGCCAGGCCTGGAAGGTGCCATCATTAACCAGGTGCCCTGGAGTTAAAAAAAAACAGCCCTTTTCAGGGCTACCCAATACTCTAGAAAAGAAATAACAATCGATTTGCCAATGTGTGTATGTAGAGTAGTGTGAATATAAACACTGACTCTTTCTTTCCTAGTGTGAGTGTATGTGTTTGTGTTTGTAAGCACTCATGTATGTTTGTGTGGATAGTTGATTTGAGCTTGATTTTAATGCTTTGATTGTGTGGATAGTAGATTTTGGGTTTATTTATTGCTGCTTCACGTATGTTAGTTAGTTAGTTGGATTATAGTGGTTTTCGTTCTTTTGAACATGTACCACTTTTTTATTCACGCACTGCGTGATTTTTAATTACTCCTGGGGGAAGGAAAAGGAGCCTCATCCCCCAGGCTTTTATGTACTCAAAGAGTACTTTTTAATTTAGCCACTCAGGTGTAGGACTAACTAGTCCTTAACAACCTGACTGAAAGGCTAATAGACATGAGTGGGAATAGTCACACCACACACTCACGTATGTGGATAGTAGATAATATGAAATGAGAAAAGTAGGGGATGTTTTCCTTCACGTCCGCGCGTTTTAAGTGATGATCTAGGTAATATAAGTTTTGGGTCTTAGGGGGATGTTTTCCTTCACGTCCACGCTTTTCGTATAAGAGCCCACAGTGTTCGTCGTTCGCACCATTCTAAGGAATAACAGAAAGAAAATGGTAGCTGTATCTGACCTGTTCAACAACGTAAAGGAAACATACTACTAGATGATAGACAGTCAATATGTAGTGGAAAGGATTGAAAGAGAATGGAAAATAAAAAACAGTCTGGACTTTGCTAACAAACTAAAAGTAGCCAGGGAGAAGATAGAGGAGTTAATAGAAGAAGAAGTGAAGAAGTTGAGAGGGTTTATTAATCCTCCATATGTCAAAATTGGAATGTTAAAAGAGGCCTCGGATAATGTTGTAGAAGTAAGGTGTTTTTTGGAAGGAATGGTGAAATGGTTCGATTGGCCCTTTGTCAAAAGAGGTCTGGAAAAGCTGAAGAAAGCTGAAGAATTAATCAGAAAATTGATGCTGGAAGAAGTAAAGAAGATAAAGGAGACATGGAGTAAAGAAAGAAAGGATGAGGAAAACAAAAAGAAACAGGCAGAGTTTGAGAGGCTGGATCAGAATTGGATAAAAGTTCAGGAAAAGTTTAGAGCTCTAGGCCATCCTGACTGGATGCCAGACAAGGAGAAAAAGAAGACAGGAATAGTGGCAAAAGTGAGAAGATGGTTAAAGAAGTGGAGGTGTTAGAAGAAGAAGAAGAAGAAACCCAAAGGCCCTTTTCAGGGCCACTCCAATCTCTCGAAAAGAGATAGACTTTCAATTGCCTACCCTTTTTTATATTTTTTTTTAATTTAAAAAAAAATAGAGACCCCTCCCTGTTTCAGTTTTCGCCTGTTCCATTTCCATAGACCCATCAGGTCGGGACCGTATTAAAATAGGGTCCCGACCCTGTTCCATTTTCCCTTGATGTTAGACAGTCCCACGATTTATTCCCATGTTAAATTTCCCTTGACGCTAGATTGTCCCACGATTTTTCCCCATGTTAAATTTCCATTGACACTAGATTGTCCCAGGGGTTTTTGTAATGCTAATCCCATTGACGCTAGGGTATCCCTATTCACTACTTTTATGCGTCACAGAAAAGTGATCGTCAACTTTTCACAAACTTTGCGCTCATTCCTTATAATTCATGAATATTGTGAGGTAAAAATTAAATCGAACCATTGTTTGTCTTGTCTGTAACACTGTGCCTTAGGAGACATATTACTGAGCCTTTTCTCTAATAAAGAGTTATTTGTCTTGTCTGTAGCCAATATACCTTGGGAGACAGTTTACTGAACCTTTTCTCTAATGAAGAGCCATTTGTCTTGTCTGTAGCCACTGCACTTGGGAGACAAGTTACGGAACCTGTCCTCTAATGAAAAGTTATTTGTTCTGTCTGTAGCCAGTGCACCTTGGGACACCGTTGGCTGGACGTTTCCTGTAATAACTTTATCTTGCCTGGTTGAAATGTCCAAGTTACAACGTGGAAAAATATATAAAATTATCTCCAATATAATATTTAAGAGCAGGACGAAAATATTTTCTAACTAGACCCTCTTTGTGGCCAAATTTCTATGCTGGAACAGGGCTAATATTTCAAAACATCTTTTGAAATGTAACAAGCGTTTGCATCTTTACTTTATAAACGTTCTTTAAAATAATAATAATAATAATAATAATAATAATAATAATAATAATAATAATATAATAGGAGAACCTATACATTCCATTCTGTATCGGTTTTAGCATAGAAGTTGGCGTTGGTATCTGTGTCCTTCAACACTACAGTTTTGGGTCTGTTTTTAGTAATTATTGTCCTTCTTTGATTAGTTCAACAATGATGTCATACAAAAGATAATATCGAATGGCAAAGATTGATCATTACCATCTAAATGATCGCATCATTATCGACACTAAATCATATTTAATCTTGTCTTCACGTGAAATTACTGCAAACATAATTAAAATAATATCGGTTTATTCACACAGACATGCCAACGATGATTCTGAAACCACAAAATTCATCTGCCCACACAGGAGATCAAGTCAGATACAAGTGTTTTGTCAGTGGTACACAAACGCATTTATTTAATTGTCAGTGGTATTTTCGTCAGAATGGAGAAACAAACTTAAGACAATTAGTATTTGGCGTAAAGTATAACTGGTCTTGTAAAAATGTTTCGGAACCATGCTGGTACTCTCGTCATATCACTACAAAAGATGTTGCAAATAACGACACAGGGAACTATGTTTGTGAAGCAAATACATCGACAGGCACGGTTAAAAATGAGGCACAACTGAGAGTATACGGTAAGAATATTTTGTGTTTCATTAGCAAAGTTCTTTAATAACACCCATAATTCCATGCTGATCACGAAGTTGAGTATCTGTAACAATGTTTTTGCAATTATCGGTTTTTGTTTGTTTGTGAAGAGGAATCAATCTCGAAGGGAAATTAGAATTAATAAATAAAACAAGTGTATTACGGATTCGCATATTCCTAGCTTTTACCAGCATACTACTTTTATTGCGGATTACTTATTTGTCGACCGAAGTACATTCTCACCTAACTTGGTTATCCTGAATATGAACAGTGGTTGCTAATCTTTTATTGTTTTATTAAAGCACTTTCCTTAGGATTTTCATTATTTGCAGGTGTCCGTGATATTATTTGCCTCCCAAGAAACACACTTTTGAAAATTTTGGACACAATTTGACCTAAAACAATTAATGCACATCCTTATTTTAAAACGTTAACAAAATCAGAAAGCAGAACAAGCCTGTAAATTTTAGATGCAGTGGTTAGTGCTCTTGGAAACAGACCGTTAGAAATATTTCCAATACATCGAGCCTTTTAAACGCTTTGTAAAACTTGCCATGATAGACTGAAATGAGTGCTATTTCAAGAAACCTCAAACAAACTCATAGTAGAATGTACATAAAGTCCTTAAAACAACACCCAAGCTAGGAAAGTCATGAAACTTAAAGTCGGTATTTAATAGAATATAAGTAATTTTAGATCCTAAATTGGTTACGAAAGAAAAAAAAAACAAATACATAATTAGCTAACTTAGAAAGGATAAATAGTAATATGTCTTAAATCCTTGATTAGTTGAGAAAATTAATTGCATGCACAGGGCTTTAGAATTAACTGTGTCATGATTGCTCTAAAATTCGGTTGATGAAACTGTGTTGCCTCAAATTTTTTAAACATATGTTTAAAAATTGTCGTTTCTGTTTTAGCTCTCATGAAAGTCTTCTTATTTGACTCTCTAGACTTAAGACAATACATAGAATCTGTTTTATGTTTCAATTCATAATTCTGTTTATATTTATATAAAATCGTTTCTTTCTAAAGGATCTTTGAAATTTACTAATATATTAAGTAATTTGCAGTTGCATACATATTCTGTATCCTTATTTGTTTTAATTACTCGGGACTATAATTACTACTGATCGGAAAACATCAGTATCCTCTGGAATTAAGAACTTACACATAACTTGATTTACCTGCACATACCTTTGTTTACCTGCACATGTAGGATGTTCAAAATCAGCTTGCATGTAATGTGTGCATCCGAAGTATAGTGACTATTGTCAACGGATCACTTTAGTAACGTATTGGCTTTTTTAAATGAATAATTTTCCTTCAAACATATTTCAGGTGTTTCTTCCCTATCTTATACTACTTCTTACATACATACATACATACATAAATACATATATTCATATATATATTCATACATACATACATACATACATACATACATACATACATACACACACATACGTACATATATACATACATACGTACATACATACATACATAAATACCTACATTCATACATACATACATACATTCATACATACATACATACATACATACATACATACCATACATACATACATACATGCATACATACATACATACATATATATATTCATACATACATACATACACACATAAGTACATACATACATACATACATACATACATACCCCCACCTACCTACCTACCTACCTCCCTACCTACCTACCTACATACATACATACATACATACATACCCCCTACCTACCTACCTACCTACCTACCTCCCTACCTACATACATACATACATACATACATACCCCCTACCTACCTACCTACATACATACATACATATATACATACATACCTACATACGTACATACATACATTCATACATACATACATACATACCCCCTACCTACCTACCTACCTACCTCCCTACCTACCTACCTACCTACCTACATACATACATACATACATACATACATACATACATACATACATACATACATAAAATAGTACTACCTGCAATGACATATGGATGTGAATTATGGTCCAGCTTGAGCCAGTCACAGGTATATGATCTAGAGGTATGTCAAAGAAAAGCTGCAAGAAGAAGTATAGGGCTTGATCAACGCTCTTCTACAGAAACAACAATTAGCAGTCTTGGACTGTGGTCAGTTGAGGGATATGTAGATAAAATCAAATTAGGTTTCTTCAATAAAATCTGCAGAGCTTATGGTTCACTAGCATGGAAAATTATATTCAACAGAAGAATTCTTGACTTCCTGATGCAGGAGAGCGCGAGCTTAGGTTTTGTTAAGATATATATCGTGTTCTTTTGAAATACCAGCTTGGCGGTTTTTTCCACCTATAAGTAAACACCCTATATTCTGTCCCGAAACCAGTCTGGAGGAGGAATATTGAAACGTCAGTTCACTGCTGCGAAGAATCATTGTGGAGATCTAAACTTGAAATGAGACCTGAACTTTTGCATTATGCAAGTGTCCATACTAGTCTTCAACCACTTGCTGTCTGGAAGCTTGGTAAATGTTTTCCTAATAAAACTTGGACTTCCGCTAACATTGCCTATTTAACTATGTGTTCAATTTCAACAGAGAATGAATATAACTGTAAACTCTGCAAGAGATTGACTACAGACAGAGCCAAGCATATGTTACTATACTGCCAAGCCCTAAACGACGAACGTAATACTATGTTTGAAAAAATAATAGTTGCAATAGACATTCTAGACTCGCACTGACTTTTTTGTCAGGACAATGACTCATTACTTCATCTCCTTTTGGGCAAGAGAGTGGACATCTTTGATTCTATGGATGATCAATCATGGCAGGCATTCATGTGTGTGGTGGCTGATGGAATAGACACAATGTACAGAAGAACGAATGAACTCGAAAATGATATGATACTATGTTTGTTCAGTAATTTAGGGAAATGGTTTTCGATATTATAAATTATCTACATGTGTTCTAAGTGAGAGAGAACACGATAATCCATTTAAATCGTTACAGTCGAATGTAAATAATTCCAATTCCTTTATTTTCCTCTCTTAGTCTATGTTGCGTATATATCTGGTTTGCAATGAGTTCTCTCATTCATGTGTTTAGATATTGCATTTTCTTTACGTTTCTTGATATTTTTATATATATGTGTTTGTGTATACATATGTATATATATATGTATGTATATGTATATATGTGAATATATAGGTATATGTATGCATATGTGTATGTGTGTATGTGTATGTATATGTGTGTGTATGTATATATATGTGTGTATGTATGCATATATGTATGTGTATATATGTATATATGTGTGTATATGTGTGTATGTATACATATGTATGTATGTGCATGTATGCATATATATGTATATGTATATATATATATATAGTGTACTGTAAGTCCATTAATGTCAAGCTATGTTCCTATCTTTTCTGTATTAGCGAAAAATTATCTGAATGAAATCTCTTCTGAAGAGGAAATAAAGAAAGTCAGTCAGTCATACATACATACAAACATGCATATATACATAAATACATACATACATACATACATACATACATACATACATACATTTCTTCATCAATTTGAGAACAGTGGTATAATACAGATGTAACATATCTACTTACCATTCACTCCAACCAAGTGAACCTTGTTCCATAGCCGAGTTACACATTTGTCTGCAAAAGTCCACTCAGTTGGAAATCGTGAAACACTGTTATTCAGAATCTCACTGACCGCTCCAGTGACCTAGCGGTTAGAGCGTCCGCCTTAGATGCGGTAGGTCGCGGGTTCGAACCCGGGCCGAATTATACCAAGGACGTGCATGCATACGTGCGTGCATACATGCATACACACATGCATGATTACGTACATACATACATATATACATACGCGCATACATTTGTCTTGTAGCAAGAAAACCACATGTTGTTACCACTTGTATGTACTCTCCGATTCTGTGTCTTTCTTTTTATTTTGTCGGACTAGATACAGATAAAAAAGTATGAGCCACCAGGTTTAGATTTAATAGCATAATTATAAAACATAATATAAAAAAACACATGAAAATTGATTTTGTTTCATTCCATGCTTATTGTTTATCGTGTAACAATGCATGATTGAAATGCATATTGCTGAGGCATTAGCAGTTCGAAACAAATATGTATAAAAAGTGGGGTTGGAACCATATTATGCAAAGGGATATTTAGTCCCAAAATTTCCTGAAGAGTATTATACGATTGTATGTATTTATATATTTCATCTTGTGAATGCGTTAGTTGACGATGTATTTCTCTTGTTTACGTTCTCGGTTCTATGCTGTGTCTTATAATCTTGTAATTTGTATTATCCGTATTTTTATTAACATGATGTAATCTTTGCTGAAGATATTAAATATTATATATTGGGGGCACTTTTGCCATCAACTAATTTTCCTATTGCAACTTACTCCGAAACAATAGAAGAACTAAAGGATCATTTTGATATTTTCTGTAAAGAAGGCATTCCCATACTCGCCGGAGACTTCAATGGTCAGTTAAGTTCACTGTTTAGCTCCAAAACAAATTTTCTAACATCAAATGCTAGAGGCAATATTCTAGAAAAGTTTCTGAGCGATAGGCATTTAGTATCTGTTAATAGTCAATCCATTTGTGAAGGGCATGATTTCACTTTTTTCTCAACCGATGGCAAATCAAAATCTCTGATAGACCATATACTATTGCAAAAAAATCAATTCGACTTAGTGGTTAACACAGAAATAATAGATGATCATCCTTTGAACATTTCAGATCATCATCCTGTAAAAATGGAGTTGGTCACACCTTTTTGTACATAATACAACAATGGCTGACGAGATATCATTCATTCCATAAATTGGAAAAAAGCCTCGGCAGAACAAATAAATAGATACAAGGAAGCAACACGCAATGAATTGTTAGCGCAACTGCATAAGGCAGAACTAGTGACGAATGTCGATATTGAAATTATTATTCAAGACACGGTAAAGATTTTATATGAAGCAACTTCTAGGTTTCTCCCCATAAAAAGGTTTTGCCCGTACGCTAACCCCTATTGGAAACAACTAAACGTAAAAAAAGTTTCACACGGAAATGCGGCCGAAACGTTGGGTATGGATTTCTAATGGTAGGCCAAGAGGCTGGGAATATATGTCATACGCGAACTATAAGAAAGCGAAGAAATTGTTTGCAAAAGAATTATTGAAAGCTAAAGAAATGTGAGCTTGAAAAGGCTGCAGAGATCGATATTTCTACTTTCTATAAGTTTATGCGGAATAAAAGAAATAAACGTGATTACATTCACGAAATCGAATCAAACGGAAAAATTGTACGCGACCACGACTCTATTAGAGAGTTATGGACAAATCCTTTTTCCTATTTGTCACTACCTGACAATACGTATCTGTACGATGAGAATCATTACCAGATGGTCTTAGCAGAGGTTAGAAAACAGAGTAAAGAAACATATTCACACTTTGATGAAGTTGTTGATAAAATTCCCACTAGAGACGAAATCAGTAGTGCAATTAGCTCTCTCAATAAAGATAAGGCATGTGGTCACGACGGTATTGTTGCTGAGCATTTACTGTTTGCGGACCCTCCAAGCAGTATACAATTACTTGAAATTATATTCACAAAAGTGTACGAGGACGAGAAGTACCCGTGCCTCTTTAAACAAGGTTTGGTAATACCAATATTTAAAGGAGGGGGAAAGATGTTATATAAAAAGAACTACATATAGAATTACACTGTTATTAGTTTTCCATTTCCTTTTCGTTGCTATTTCGAAGTTAATGTTAAGCACATAACAATATAGACGTATTAACTTTTCGAAATATTATCATCATCAAGCAATTGTTAAAAGATTAGTGACATGTTTAGCCATATGACTGCAGATTTGCATAATTGCAGGTATTGACATATTTCGTTTTGTCAATACGGTAGCTGACACGGTATTACTGTTGTATTTTTGTCACTTTTATGTTCTATTTTATGATCTTGTAGTATCCTGAATTTGATTAATCTGATGTAATCTCTGTTGAAGAGGAAATAAAGTCAGTCATACATACATACATACATACATACATACATATATACATACATACATACATACAACCCGTACATGTCTGCATACGTGCTTTCTTGTTCAATATCTATTAAATTAATATAAAAGCTTCACGTTTAACATACGGTACACAATTAACATGTTCATGTTCCTTCTAGAAGTTGCTTTTGTCTTTATGCAAGGGTGTGTTGTCTTCAAATTATATTAATCAATTGTACGAGCTGCTAATTGCTAATTAAGACTGCAAATTCCTCTGGTCTTGCAATACGGTTTCGACTTAATACAAAAATATATTTTGACTTGTATTCAGACCAAAAAGCTGTTGTAAGGCATTTGGTAAGTACTGTGCTTTATACGTAGCTGATATAGTAGAGTATAAAAAGTATTGTTGCTGATTTTAAACTAAGGATTTATTCTTTCGTTCTTGACTGAGAACTTTTTCGTGTTGCGTTGTATAGAAAGACAACTTATCTCTACTGTTTTTCTGTTGAAAAATTTCTGAACTCTTTGACGCTTTGCTTCATAAAATGTTGTGTAATATAAGTTTCTTGTAGTAGGCATGTAATAATAAATAAACTTATAAACTTTCCGTACATCTGTTCTTTCATTCCATCCATTCATTCGTCCATTATTTCATTCGTACATTCAGTTTTTTCTTTCCTGTCATGAATAAAGCAACATCCCGTTGCCCATGAATATAATGTAGATTATACTGAAACAAATTCCAAACAATTCATAAGACATAAGAAACAAACATGATCAAGGACGGTGCAGCAGGTCTGAGAAACTTACCAAGTGCTGTGGATATCCACTGGTCCGCTGTCGACGTTGACTACACAAATGAACAAACTTTTGCAAATACGAAAGCGTAGGATATATATATATATATATATATATATATATATATATATATATATATATATATATATATATATTAATGGAACAGATTTTATGTGTACAAAAGAAATTTAATTGTAATTTGGAAGATTTCTTTATATCTTCTGTATATTTTAAAACTAAATGTTCAGCTTACTGACTCATGTGCATGATGAACAAAGGAAGACTGTACTGCGATCTTTGAGTCACTAAACTCCTTATCCGTAAAAGCCCGCATTCCGCTGAAAAACCAGGATCCTGTTCATATTTTATGCATGTACGTACATTAGATGGAAGAAAGTTTTCAGTATTGCCAGCATTCGGACATTTTAGATGGTCAGGAAATCCCAGAAAATTTTTGATAGGCTTTCATATGTATCGACTCGAAATTAATTCTCTTCTAAGTACACAGTTACTATCGATTAAGTTTTGGTTGATAAGCAGGTGTATCCGGAATGACTGTGTACTTAAATGAGAATTAATCATTGGGTCGATAAGCAGGTGTGTGAGTGCTGTTGTACAAAAAACTGAAAACAAAACCCCTTTTTATGTTTCCAACAGAATTATTTTTCAAATGTAACTTAAATCACAAATCAAATTGTTAAGAGAAGCCTCTTGTATAATGATGCAAATCAGTAGAACGTTTGTTGACGGACTAGACTCAGTTTTCATTGATCACGTGACCAGTCTTTAGCCTGTGCTCCATTTATCGGCGGTACAGGTCAATATTTACAAGACTTCTCTTTCACTTTGGGATGTATCCACCAGAAAAATAAAGAAGACTTTGACATTGAAAGAAATTCTGCGAAAAATGTAAATCCAGCCAAAATGTTCGGTTTTCTAATGTAATCTTTCATATCATCGTAAAAATTAGTTCAAATGTTATGCAGGTCAAACGCACACATTTCTCCCGAAATTCTTCTTTATAACATGCAAAGGGTTTTCCTCGCTCTGAACAATACAAATCCAGTAGAACAATTCATTCCTGTTTTAGGTCAATAATTGGAATCCATTGATCAGATTAACATTTGTGTTCGGACATAATTCGAGAGAAATTATTTATATAAATTATCCATCGGAATAAGTGCTCCTTTACTTTGAATATGCACTGCTTTAGGATTACTGTGAACTCATTAAAAGACATTCTGCATCATTATGGTACATCAGGACATTCAAGACTATTTAATCATTCAGAACATTCTATAGTTTTTGACTTATGATAGGACGTTTAGGATTATTTGGGATTTAATTCACAATACTGTAGGTGTCTCTTAAACTCTTACTTTGTAATTTAGGTAAATAAATTGATTGTTGTTTTTACTTAAATCATTGGTTTAACTTCTTTCTATTGAATAATGTAAAACAAAGGGTCAAAAACAGTGGTGCCTATATATTTTAATTCATACCGGTTTGGTAATCTCATGTTCTTCTTTCTTCCGAAAGAATCGCCAATTACTGTTATATCATCATCACCAGCGACGTCGGTATCATTATTATTATTATCATCATGATCCTGCATACCTTCACTGCGAGGAATAATTTAATTTAAAGATACAATAGATCTGGAAATATGAGGATTCGCCTCTAACATCAACTATAAAATATCTTACATGGGAAGACTACTCAGTTAATATGCTAACATTATTTGTAATACACGCTATATTTTGCTATCTTTATCATTGAATGGTTTAGAATTAAGTACATATATGTCAAAAGTCTATGACTGACAGACAAGAATTATCATACATTAGTAGTATATAGGGATACTTTACGTACAATGGGAATTAGCATTACAGACCCCCCTTGGGTCAGATTACGTACAATGGAAATTTAACATGGCGAAAAATCGTGGGTATGATTACGTACAAGGGGAATTAACATGGCGATAAATCGTGGGTCACTTTACGTACAAGGGGAATTTAACATGGGAATAAATCGTGGGTCACTTTACGTACAAGGGGAATTTAACATGGGAATAAATAAATCGTGGGTCACTTTACGTACAAGGGAATTGAATATGGGATTTTTTTTTTTTTTTAAAAAATTTTTAAAAAAGGGTAGGCAATTGAAAAGTCATTCTCTTTTCGAGAAATATGCGTGGCCCTGAAAAGGGCCTTTGGGTTTATGTTAATGTATTCATTAACATAAATGGCACCGCATTGGTCTTCTTCTTGTCCTTAGGCTGCGTCTCACTGTTGGCCCGTAAATCAGCACTCTTTTCAGGCATCCTTGTCTTTCAACGTAGATCCTACGTATCCACAGGCTGGCGTTTGTCCTGTGGACAACGGTCCACTTGGATCGGACATACATGAGCATGTCCGTCCTAAACATCATGGAAGACACAAGGGTGGATGACTCAACTGTACTCCACATCTTGAAGCGACGAGAACAGGTGAATCAATGCAGTGAACTGCGCTTATTTATAGGCAGAGGTAGGATTGAAACGGATTGAGTTCATTCACCAATCCGAGCACGCGTTACAAAATTCAGTCAGCCCGCATCCAATCCGAAGAGAGCACTCTGTTACGTCACATGGTCTATATAGATTCGCTAGCGCTTGTGTGCAGTCAATCTATGCGACAGTGATTCAACATGACGGAAACTCAGAAAACGATCCATTGGGGTGCACCAGCAGGGGAGACTGCCCAAGGGAACCCGGACTTACTTTCAGAAGAGGTGAATTGGGATTTTGTGGATTTTCTTACCTCGCAAGAATTTGTTCCGGAACCCTCGTCACCTTCTTCATTACCGCAAGTGGAGAATTTTAGACAGAGACAGAAAGAAGAATTGGAGAAATTTATACAACGACAAAAGGAAGCGGAACAAACTTTTCTCCTACAGCAGCAGCAAGAAGAAGAAGAGGTAAGAAAAAAACAACAGCAACAACAGCAAGAAGAAGTAGCAGCAAAGAAACAAGAGGGTGAAAATCAAACGGTCACGGTACTGTTGGACATTTTAGCGGAGTTAAGAAGTCTGAAACAAATGTATCAGACTTCTTTATTACGACCGAAGAGAATACGACCTTCCCGAGCTAAACACGTTAACCCTGTGACTAAGCCTACCGTACCACCCTTAGTGATTTCAACCCAATCATCAACATTACGCAGTCCAGAAGTAGGCCTTGGCCGTGGCAAAGGCTTAAGGCAGTTAAAGTTGATTGCTTAAACTTACCCCTACACCATAAAGAAAAAGGCCCTTTTCAGGGCCACCCACATTTCTCGAAAAGAAATACAATTTCAATTTGCCAATAACTCAAACAAAACAACCTATTTTACCCCTATAGTACGTGTCTTTGTATGAGTGCGTGAGTGTAGCTTCTTATTTTAAAATCAAAACTCAAAGACACTTACCTTATATCATTAATTTATTTTTTTGTCCATTGTTACAATCCAATTCACAATTCACAAAAGAACACTTTAATAAAAGTTCATTGACTTCTTCTGTCTCCTTGTTTAGTCTCTCTGTTTTTAAATTTCTTCACCGTCACACTCTTTTCCTCTTCTTCGTCCTCACTTTCTTCCCTTCTTCTTTTCTTCTCCTGTTTCTTTTTCTTCACCTGTCTGCTTTCTTCCTCTGAAAAATCCCTCTCTTCTTCCGAAGAATCCCTCTCTTCTTCTGAAGAATCCTTCTTTTCTTCTGACTCCTCTTGTTTCTTTTTTGGGCAATCTGGAGACCAATGTCCTTTTTCTTTACAATTATAACAGGTATCTTGACTTTTGTCTTTTTTAGTCCCTGTTTTTGTTCTTTTTTGACGGTCTGGACACTCTGAAGACCAATGCCCTTTCTTCTGACAGATATAGCAAGTATCTTGACTTTTATCTCGCAAGGAAGGAGAGTAGTCCGTCGGCTGGTCTGAAGAGAATTTTCTAATGACCCCTCGCAAAGCTCTGATGAAATGTTCGATTTGTGTAGTCTCTTCCATCGTTGTGCTTGGTTTGAGAGTGAAATGAATAGTGAAAGGACAAGACACACACCCTTTTATATACGCTGGTCTGCCATGACTATAAATTAGTCCATAGTGTTTAAACTTTAGTCATTTGACGTTTTGCTATCAAGATGAAACGATCCAATTCATTTCAGAAGAAAGAAGAAGAAAATAAGAGGCAGAAACGTGATCTATCGCCTCGTACCAGGGCTGAAGTCTTGGCACAAGTGCATGCCAGTGATTTTGAAGAGGACATGAGTGAACCAGAATCCAAACCCTCTAAACAAAGTTCACCACCCTTAGTCAACCCTGAAAAGCACTATTCCATTCGAGAGACGGAAAAGCGCTCCTCTAGAAAATTTAGAACCACGGCTTACAAATACACGGTGAAGTTTAAAGATTTCAAGGCTGAAGTACCGTTAGAGAAAGCAGAAGGGTTCATCACCGGGGTGTGCGATTCTTTGCTCACCACACTCAAGCGACAATGTCAACCCAAAGAAGACGATCGCTTGAGACTTTCCATACAACACGACGGTTTGAAATCCCCTGTTTGGATCGAGTTTAGCAGCCCTGCAGAATTGACTGCTTCTAAAGTCATGGACAAGATTCAACACGTACAAGAATCCAATGACCAGTTTGACATCACCGATGGAAAAGCCACACTGTCCATGACCCACGTCTCTCCTCCTCAAGGGACCGGCCGCAAAAAAGTCTTATTCGTGAACGACCATCGCAGCACCAAAAAGAGTCTCGTCCGAATTCACAACCCTCAAGGCCAGATGTGTTTGGCCCGTGCCATCGTGGTGGGACGAACCTATGCCAACAAGAACGACACGGTAGAATGGAAAAGAACCTGGAAAATTATTCAACGATCCGACCGAGCCAACCAACGAAGGGAAGCAGAACTCCTGTTGCAACAAGCCGGCCTGTGCACAGACACACCCTGTGGCATTCCTGAAATGCAAACATTGCAAGATATTTTAGATCCACGCTACACCTTGAAAGTGCACCCTCAAGAAATGCGTGAGCCTCTGTTGTTTCGAGGGAAAGACTTTAAGGACGGAAAATACATTCATGTCTATCATCACAATGACCATTTAGATACCATTACCAGTATCACCGGATTCCTGGGATACGGTAATTACTGTGAGAAATGTGACTATGGCTATAACAATCGAGAGCAACACAAGCATTGTGGCTCGAAATACTCAAGATGTTTGGCCTCTCCTCCCTGTCTAAGCGAAGGGCAAGAACCAGTGCATTGTTCAATTTGTCTGCGCACGTTTGTCAGCCCTGCCTGTTACCAACAACATCTGAAGGCGCAAGGTTCACAGAAGAAATGCGCTCCTGAGATTGTGCCCCGCGTGTGGACAAGTCATACGTGCAAACAGTGCCAAGGAACACGTATGTTCAGGAAAGAAAAAATGTCACATTTGTCACCACATCGTGGACTTGGAACATCAATGCTACGTGCAAAAATACCAACCCCAACCACAGAAAGAGGATGGACACAAGAAGAAAGACAATTTCATCTTTTCCGATTTCGAATGCATGCAAGAGACCGGCATTCACATTCCTAATTTCTGCGTGGCTCATCGAGCGTGCGAAAAGTGCATTCAAGAACCTATCGTGAGTCATTACCTTTACTGAAGCAAGATTCCTGGAGGGCGTGAAAAAATCTTTCGAGGACCAAAGACGCTGGATGATTTTGCCCGATGGGTCTTACACCCCATCGACAAGACGTGGAGCCAAGAGGACATCGAACGTTACGGAGATTGTCATCTTCATGCCACGGTGATGGCTCACAATTTCTCCGGATACGATGGACAGTTTCTTTTGAGATACTATACGGAACATGGCACTGAACGTCCTAAAGTCACTTTGAACGGAGCCAAAATCATTTTCATGCAAGTGGGACAAGTACAGTTTAAAGACTCCATGAGTTACTTGGCCATGCCTTTGAGTCGAATGCCTAAAACGTTTGGAATGACAGAAATGGCTAAAGGGTACTTTCCACACTTTTTCAATACGGAAGCCAATCAACACGCCGTTCTACCCCATTTGCCTGAGGCTCACTATTACGACCCCGACAACATGCGTACCGAACAACGAGACGCTTTCTACGCTTGGTACCAGACCCATGCCTCGAACCCTTTTGACTTTCAGGAAGAAATGCTAAAGTATTGTCGTTCCGACGTGGACATTTTACGGCGTTGCTGTGGAAAATTTCGAGAACTGTTCATGGAACACGGAGGGGTCGATCCTTTGAAAGAAGCTTGCACCATTGCCAAAGCGTGTTCCTTAGTCTACCGACAACGATTCATGCCTGAAAACACCGTGGCTGTCATCAGTCCTCAAACGACCAACTATGTCAAACGTCAATACTCGGTCAAAGCCCTACGCTGGTTACATTACTTGTGTGACAAGGAAGACAAATGGATTCAGCATGCCCGCAACGGAGGAGGCGAAAAGACCATTGGAACACATTCGGTCGATGGCTGGGACTTAGAAAACCCCAAGATCGTGTACGAGTTTAACGGTTGCTTATTTCACGGATGTCCCGTCTGTTACCCTGACCGTAGCACTAAAAATCAGTTTTTACAACGAACCATGGAAGATTTGTACCAGGCCACTTGTCAGCGACGCCTAAAGTTAGAACTGGAAGGATACCAAGTGGTGGAAATGTGGGAACACGAATACGATCACAGTTTGAAAACTGATCACGAATTTAAACGCCTCGTGGAAAGTTACCAGTTCATGGACCCCCTGAACCCGAGGGATAGTTTGTACGGAGGAAGGACCTGTTTGCTATACCAAGCCGACGAAGAGAAAGGAGAAGAAATCAAATACTTGGACGTGTGTTCGCTGTATCCTTACGTTTGCAAATATTGTCTCTTTCCTGTAGGGCACCCGCAATTTTTCACCGAACACATCGATCTGAAAAACATTCGACAATACGAAGGCTTGATCAAGTGCAAAGATTTGCCTCCCACGAACCTATACCATCCCGTCTTACCTCACCATTGTCAAGGCAAACTGATGTTTCCTTTGTGCCGTACTTGCGCCGAAACGTGCAACCAAGATCAACCTTGTCATCACACCCAGGAAGAGCGAGCCTTGACGGGAACCTGGGTCAGCGTAGAATTGTTCAAAGCTCTGGACATGGGATACCAACTGTTAGAAGTGTACGAAATTTGCCACTTTCCCAAGACACAACAATACCACAAGGGTGACCCCACGCAGAAAGGCATTTTCGCCGACTACGTGGATGCCTTTTTGAAACTGAAGCAAGAAGCCAGCGGCTATCCGTCCTGGTGTCACACTCCCGAAGACCAAAAGACATTCAAAGAGAAATACTATGAACAAGAAGGCATCCCTTTAGATCACATCGAGAAAAATGAAGGCAGGCGATCGTTTCCCAAAGTGATGTTAAATTGCTTGTGGGGTAAAATGGCACAACGACCGTGTTTACCCAAGACGGAATATTTGACCGAACCTTCCCTCTACTTCCAGATGATTCACGACAAAACCAAATTCATGAAACACGTGGACGTCCTTCGCGAGGGTTTGATCTTAGTGAATTACGAAGAAGATCTGGACTTTGTACAAGACGACCCCTTTGGAAATGTCATCATTGCGGCTTACGTGACAGCTCATGCTCGCTTAAAATTGTACGAAGCTTTAGACCTGTTAGGGGAACGTGTCCTGTACTTTGACACGGACAGTTGCATTTACATCGATCATCCGAGTCAACAGCACCCTGACATCGAAGGAGACCATTTAGGAGCCTGGACAGACGAGCACCCCGACGACAAGATTCTAAATTTCGCCTGTGGTGGTCCTAAAAATTACGGTTACGAATACCGGGACAAAGAAGAAGAGGTGCACACGACGTGTGAAGTGAAAGGATTGACTCTGAATTATCGTACCAGTCGAGTGGTGAACTTTGGCGTATTGAAAGAAGCTTTGCAGTCTAGAGAAGATGAACACTTTAAAGTGACCACCTATCAACCCAACAAGATTGTACGTTTACCCACTCACCACATCGTCAGTCGACCCTTGGAAAAAGTCTATCAAATGGTGTATCAGAAGCGAGTGCGACTGCCCAACCACTTTACTTTGCCCTATGGACATGTTGGTATAAAACATTGGTTATAAGAGGATAGCCACCCACCAAAAGGATGACTTCGTCACAGCAAGAATCGAGTGAGAAACCCAATGAGAACTCCAAGTTCAAACCCTACCATTTTCCAGTTTTCTTGTCTGACTATCGTAATTGTGCCCGTCGATTGGACACGTTTCAAGCATGGCCTACGGATAGGAAAAGATTACCTTCTTCGCATGTTTTAGCTAGAACAGGATTTGTCTACTTGGGACCTGAGTCAGGATTGGGATACGAAGTACAGTGTTTCGCTTGCGGACTAAGCTACGAATGGATCTATGTATCAATAAAGATTCAGCTATTCTGGAACATGCTCGATGGTCTCCGCACTGCCCCTACCTTTCTATAGTCTTTCCACCCATGACATTACGGTACAATGATGACGGTACCTTAGAAAAGGTACCTTCCAAAACAAGACATAAAAAAGGAACGATGTACAAGCTCGAGACTGCATTGCGACTAGTATAAAAGGGGCTATGGTCAAGATCGATAGTTCATTGGGACTACCAAGACCAAGCGAACAAGATGAATACTTTCAGAGAAACACAAAACAAGTTCAGACAGGTACACTTCAAGTGTGGGACTTCTGAAGTGGAATGCGATTGTGAGCCTTGCGATGGGAACGATGCTGTACGCTGTGACCTTAGCGATGCCGTAAAGCATCATGGGAACTTTGTTCTCACTCCCCCATCATGGAAAGTGATGCTGTGCGTGCCAAACCTGAGAGATGTGAAAGCGATGCCGCTCGTTCTCTTGGACACTTTACTGGGTTTCATTTTAAAGGTGGATGTTCACCTTCACGTCTACCCCCCCCCCTCCACGGATGTCATCCAGCCCTGAGCAAACTCCTGTCCATGTCACCCAAACCTCATCGAAAGATTCGGCCTCCGTAGAACATGCTAGATGGTCACCGAATTGTCACTACTTACCCTTAGTGGGACCGAGACATTGAAGTAACTTACCATAACCTGTTTATGGATACTTTACAAAAGAACATTCGTGCTTTACCTGTGGAGTTGAGAAAAAGGATTCACCGAGAGCTGGTCAAAATACAAGTCAAACGTAAAGAACAATTGCATCCGTTTCGTCACCGGTGTTTGAACCATTGGTACCTGAATACTATACAAGGACTGATTTAGTTGAAAGTGTTCCATTGGACAGACATTGATCAACGATTCCCTAGTTTTGAAAAGGATTGGTTTGCTATTGATGATTCTATCTACTACATTGTAAACTTACTGCATCGAATTCCAGAGGAAGAGTTAACGAATGACTAACATCTTTTACACAATGTCAACTTAGTGAAAGAGGAAACTTCTGAACGAATTGTAATGTGTAAATTAGTAACTAAACGATTGAAATTCGACAATGAATTAAAACCATGTCTGTGCAAACGGTACATTTCTTGTGTCAGACAAAAGAGGATTTAGTATGACCTATTCATGGATACTTTACAAGAGAACATTCGCGCTTTGCCTGTGGAGTTGAGAGAACGCATTTACCGAGAGCTGGTCAAAATACAAGTCAAACGTAAAGAACAGCTGCATCCGTTACGTCACCAGATCTTTAACCACTGGTACCTGAATGGTATAAGAGAACTGATTCGTCAGAAATTGTTTCAGTGGTCAGACCTTCCAGGCCCCCGATGATCCACGTGTTGATCATTTTGGTTACTTCGAGATTCACCTAGTGCAACGCATTGAGGAAGACAAGTTAAAGGATTACCAACATATTTTACGTGGAATCTACTTAGTGGAAGAGGAAACTTCTAAACAAACTCTGACCTTCAGGTTACAGTATGCAACATTTAGATTCCCCACTGGAGAACGAAGATCTCTAGCTAGAAAGTACGTGTATTGTTTCCGAAACAAAGAGACTATAAAAACAGGCTGCCATGCCACGACTTTTATCACATGTAATTGAACAGATTCCGTGGAAGGAACTCAATGACCATATTCAAACCGTGGATCATTACCATCGATTATTACAAGAACTGTATCCATTCAATTTGTTCCGACAAGTGGTGTGTGCCTTAGTGACTTGTTTTCTGGGATTTCGTTTACCAGCCGATTCCTTGTGGACTCTTTACGAACAGTACTTACCACCCCAATGGCCTTAAATGGTCACGAAAGACTCCTTTTGCTCAAAGCCTTGCGTTTTCATCTGGATACTTCTCGACCTCAACAGGAAAAAAAGATTCGTCAACGTTTAGCTACCGACGACGTGCATGACGATGTGTGTGTAGCTTGTGACTTACACCCCCATTGGACAGATGTCCGTGACTGGAAAAAAGGGGGTTTTGAGGCTTGGACCCAAGAAGTGGCCCAGTATGCACGAGAGTTGTTCAAGGAAAAAAGTTACTTTTCAACCTGTGTTAGTGACAGTGCCAGAAGAACCCGTCACCCAGGACAGGACTGTCGTGGACATCCCTGAAAGACCCTTTCGGGAGGACACTTGTGTGACCTTACCCCCTATAGAACTGGTCTGAACATTACCCAAACAGACACTTGTGTTTATTCCACGTTGATGGTTATCATGTGCCTTTTATCGTTATACTTAAGCCTTTGGCTTTTATGTATTTTTGTCTTTCGTGTTCATGTTTAAAACATTCAATAAACGTGTCCTGAAAAAAGTATATAAACTCTTGTCTTGTCTGTTTTCGTGTCACAAGTGACATTCCTAACACTATGGCTGCCTCTGCTGTCTCTGCTCCCTCTTCTTCTACTGTCAAAGTCATCGACGAACACTTAGATCGTGCCAGTTGGGAGGCTTTGTATCTTCGCCATCCCTTTAACATGCTCATTGCTGGACCTAGCGGTTCAGGCAAAACCGAATTCGTCAAACGCTTGATCGAACATAAACATCATTTGATCGATCGACCACCTCAGCGCATTGTGTGGTGTTACAAAGAGTGGCAATCGGTGTACAGCCTCTTGCGAGAAAGTCAAGGCAATTCCATCGTGTTTGTGGAAGGCATTCCTAAAGAAGACGACGGCATCGTCTCTGACTCCCGTCAAACCCATTTGGTCATTTTCGACGACATGTTAGGAGAAGACGAAGAAGAATTTAAACTGTGGTTCACGCGCAAAGGGCATCATCGTAATGCCAGTGTCGTTTACATCACTCAAAATTTGTTTCAACAAAGTAAAGCCCATCGCACCATCCATCTCAACGCGCATTACGTGGTCTTGTTTAAAATCCCTCGAGATAAATTGCAAGTGCAAGTTTTAGCCAAACAGTTAGGAACGCCTTGGCTGACTCAGGCGTACGACGATGCCACTCAAACTCCACATGCCTATTTACTCGTCGATTTGAAACCTACGACCCCCGATGATTTGAGATTTCGTTCCCACTTGTTTCACCACTGGTGCCACGACAGAGGGCCTGTCCTGTACACGTCTCCGTCCTCGACTTAACTTCATTCCACGAAAAACTTTTTATAAAAACCTCAGACACTTTTCGTCTGTCTCACACAACGTCAACATGACGTCCCTTCAGTCGCACCTTCCCGTCAAATTGATTCGTGCCTTGTATGGCATCAGTCGAGAAAAAAATCCACAAACACGAGCTCGTGTCTTAGAAGCTAGTCTCAAAGAAGTCTTACGATGGTTCACGGTGACAGCACGTCAATAACTACAAGGGATCGTTCAGATTCCTCATCAAACCAAAAACTTTTTGATCGAAACAACGTCGCTTTGACCCAACTGGCCGATCCCCGCATCGACACTCAAACCAAAAAACAAATCATTTTGAAACCTGGAGGGAGCGGTACTCTAGGAGGGGTCATCATTCGCTCTCTCTTAAGATGGGATCCTAATGCCCCCAAAGTTCTCCCCAAGAAAAAAGTCAAACGAAGCTCCAAGAACAAGAAAAGGACCAGGACCCCAAGGAGAACTTCTCCAGTGGCGGGACCCTCCTCTTATCAGACACCACTCCAGAAAAAGAAAAGAAGCCCCGAGAAAAAGAAACAGAGAAAAAGTCCCCAGAAAAAGAAAAGTCCACAGAAGAAAACTAGTCGCAAGAGAGGCACTTCGGCCAGGACGCAACCTTACACTCGCAAACCACGACCTGCCACGGCGGTGACTGCGTCTCCGGCAGCCTCAAATTAATCCACTTCTCCGTTGATGACACCAAGAACTGAAGAGTACTTGGAGACGTTCATCACACCAAGAACTTCTCCCTTGATGACCCCAAGAACTTCTCCAGTGGCAGGACCCTCCAATTTAGTGGCAGTGGCTCCTGCTCACAAAGTACCTTCTCCCAAAATCAAAGTCCAAGAAATATCGGGCATGTTACAAAGTTTACTGGATTTGTCCAAGCAAGAACTGGCTCGATTTAGTCCGTTACGTACCCCTGCACGACGTGTCATGATTGTCCTCAAGTTGATACGACGTAAAGACAATCAGTGGCGACGCGTTCCAGTATAAAAAAGGTGTTTGACCAAGTAGGGTATCAGTGTTTTGGTGCTCCTGAAGATGTCACCCTCCAGAAAACATCCCTCTTCTAAACAACCCCAAGGAAAGAAAAGGAAAGGACTGCCACCACGTTTAGTCAAACATGGGGATATGTTATCTGTCCTATCCAAAGCTTCTCCACCCCTACGAAAAATACTCATTCAATCAGCTTCCAAAGAGGTCATCGATACCGTGTGCGAATGTTGTTTGAACGTCTTGAAAGGTACGATCCCTTTGTCCAAACACCAGAAACAATGCTTTGGCAAACATCGTCACGTTCTTCGCCAAATGGTTCAAAAGAAAATCCCCCTTCGTGAAAAGAAGAAGATGTTGGTCCAACGTGGAGGCATTTTACCCCTCTTGTTAGTCCCATTGCTGAAAGGAGTCTTGGGAACCATGTTGGGAGGACTGATGGGAGCAAGATAAAAAGGCTCTCTGAAGTCCCAAGATCTAAGAATCGACCCTTGACAACCCCATGGAAGGACGAAAACTAGCTTTAGTGCCTTACAAACGATGGATGGAATACCATCGTTGGCAAGAACAACGCACCCCGCATTTACCTCCTAATCCCCATTTGACCGAAATGTCAACAGTTACAACACGAATTGCAGTCCTTGATGGATCGCCAAGATTTGTCCGAAACAGAAAAATCGCAAAAGTACGGTCAACTCTTGCAACGACTACAACTCTTTCACAAGAAAGTTTTAGACGAAACAGCTCTACCCACTCTGAAAGATTTTAAGACCTTGATGAAAAGTCCAGCAGCATCACCAATACCACCACCACCACTACCAGTGACCAAGACAGAAAAAGAAGAAGAAGAAGAAGGGTTTCAAACTCCACCAGAAAAAGTACGCAAGTTAACAACACCACCTACCTCCAGAATTGGATGGATTAAAAAGATGATGACCACCCCTTCTTCATCACAAGAGAAAAAGAAAGTGAAGACAGAAGTGAAACAAGAACCGATATCCCCTGTTCCGACATCCTCCTCTGCGACACCTATTGCTGGTCACACACGCAAAGCATTGCAATCCAAGAAAGTACCCCAAGAGAAAAAGAGTAGCATCTTCCAAGAGTGGGTGTCTTATTAACACACAAACACAAAATGGAAAAAGTGTTAGCCAGCATTTACTACGATCCCTTGCATCCTGCAGGTTACGCAGGAGTTCAAAAATTGTATCGTGCTGCCAAAATGCGACTGAAAGGTCTCCGTTTACCTCAAGTGCAAAGATGGTTACAAGAACAAGCTACCTACACTTTACACAAACCCATTCGACGCAAGTTTTCCAGAAGTCGCACCCGACTGGAAGGCATCGATCATCAATGGCAAGCCGATTTAGCCGATGTCTCTCATTTGGCCAGCTACAATCGCGGCTACAAATATTTGTTTTGTGTCATCGACGTCTTTTCCAAATTTGCCTGGGTCGTACCCTTGACTTCCAAATCGAGCAGCGAGTTAGTGCGAGCCCTGCAACGAGTGTTGAAACAAAGCGGTCGTCACCCTCTTCGATGGCAAACGGACAAAGGCACCGAATTTCTGAACCAAGCTTTCCAAAAAGAATTAAAGAAACGTGACATTCATTTTTTTACCACCGAGAATCCCGAAACCAAAGCAAGCATCGTGAAACGTTTTCAACGCACTTTGAAAGAACGTATGTGGAAATATTTTACGCATCACCACACTCTGAAGTACATCGACATCTTACCGCACCTGGTGCAAGCGTACAACCAATCTTACCATCGAAGCATCGGACGTGCCCGCAAGATGTGACTCCCGAGAACGAAGTGCTGGTGTTTGAGCGCCTGTTTGGTACGTCCCCGACGAGGGCTGTCCCCAAGAAAAGTGGAGTGTTGACCGTAGGAGATTGGGTGCACATTGGCAAAACCAAACGCACTTTCGACAAAGGTTACTTACCGAACTGGACCACCGAATTGTTTCGTGTCACTGGACGAGTGCATGGCCGTCATCCTGCCGTCTATAAATTGGAAGACATGAACGGAGAAGTGCTCAAAGGAACGTTTTACTTACCCGAGTTACAACGTGTCACCAAAAAGAAGACGACGTGTACGACATCGAAAGCATTCTCGAACGCAGAACCCGTAAAGTAGGTAAACGACGTGTCAAATAAGTCAAAGTACGTTGGAAAGGATATCCACCCAGTTTTGATTCTTGGATCGACGCTTCGCAAGTCATCGACTATAAAAAGAAGTGACCATCATGGCCTTTCACACAGACGCACCTACGTCGACCACTCCTTCACCCAGTTCTTCTCTGCAAGATTTACAGAAACAACCCTTGTGGGTGTGGTGTGGAGAACGTGTGCCTAAAACGCAAATCGTCTTTTTCTGCCAAATCTTCGTAGTGTATTGTGTCATCGGGGCAGCCATTGCCAATTTGAGTTTGCAACAAGGAGACAAACAATTGTGGACCATTTTATTGAGCACTTGCATCGGTTACCTGCTTCCCAATCCCTCCCTGAAATTCTCTTCCAGCGGGAACCACGGGAACCTTGTGTCCAGTGACAGTGTCAGTCACCACTCCAATAACAACAACAACCCTATTTTGGGCGGAGACACGCCTCTGACGTCCAGTAACCCCTCGGACAGCCACAGAACTCTGGAATTATGAGTCACCAAAACCAATTTTACTTAACCTTACCCACTGACAGTTCCATGGAGGTGTTTCCCAACAACACGTTGTGCTGTTACACGGCCAGATTACCTCAGACCAGACCATTAGATCACGAAGCCCATTGGGAAGTGGCTTTAGTAGAAATCATTCACCCGACCCAAGTCCTCAATGTCCTTCCCAATCAAAATTCCTTTGATGTGGAAGTTTATGACGAGCAAATGCAACTGTACTTGGATACCCATGGCAAATATAACATCAAAACACCTGGCACACAAAATCAAAAGTACACCACCTATCACTTGTTCGTTCCCCCAGGCTATTATTTTACTGGTCAACATTTCGTGAGCACCATAGCCTCCAGGTTTAATGTCGTGTTTCTGAAAGCCTTGGAAAGTGCAAAAAAAAAAAGTGTCACCATGGAATACCACAAAGCAGCTCGTCGCTTCTTGATGAAATTTGACGGGAGTAAAATCGTGTCCATTTTATTTTGTCCTGAATTGTTTGACATGTTGGGCGGAGACATAGACATGAGAATGGCCATGCTCAAGAAAAACGAATTACCAATCATTTACTACAACGAGTCTTTTAGCAAGTTATTTCATGCCCCGGTAGAACTGAACCAAGGACTGAATTTGATGTTTGTGTACTCCGATGTGGTGGAGTATAACGTGGTGGGACACGAACGCTGACGAGGAAAGTGGAAACACTTACACGTTCACCGCGAATTTGTACATCCTCACTATCTGCCTATCAGCAAGTCGTATTTGGACACGGTCAACATTGCTATAAAAGGAGATCTGGGACAAAATATTCCATTCACCAAAGGAAAAGTCACGGTGAAACTCCATTTTCGAAAACGGTTCTCTCACGACTCGTAAGTCATGTATCCAGTGTACCGAGGGGTTGCTCGACACCGAGGACACGGTTTAGGAGATATGCTGAAATCGGCCTTTCGTTCGATGGCCCCTGTGTTGAAAACGATGGTGACACGCTCATTGCACGAGTTGAAAGATGCGGTATTGACGCAAGGCAAAGAATTTCTCCAAAAAGCCATCATCGACAAACAAAACCCTAAAGAAGCCTTCATGAGGGCAGGCAAAAATGTCTTGCTGCAAACGGGCAAAGACCTTTTGGGTCGACGAGAAACATCTATAAATGCCCTGCACGCTACCGAGTCAGGCATTCAGGAAGGACAAAGCAGAAGGAGACGACGAAGAAAACACCCTTTCACCAGACTTCACACTTCTAAAGCTAGAAAGGCAAAGAAAAGAAGAACCGTTCGAGACTTAGACGTTTTCGATTATTGAGACACAGAGAAATATGATCCACCGAGAGTCTTGCGCTTGTTCCAAGTCGGAACTGGATCTGTTTGCCATGCCCCCCACCATGATGACGATGCAAGAATCCCAGTGGGTGGAATTTCATCCCGTCTCCTCTTTGACAGATTCCGCTGCCATCGAGTCTGAAATCAAAGGACAGCCCGAAGATGACATCGATCTGAATAGCAGTTACCTGTACTTGAAAGTGAAAGTGATCAAAACGGACAACACCAATCCAGGAGGCGATGCTAGAGTAGCTCCTGTCAACAATTTCATGCATTCCTTGTTCAGTTAAGTGGACTTGTACTTGAATAACAAACTGGTCAGCAACAGCATGGATACTTACCCATATCGTGCCTACCTGGAAAATCTCTTGACGTACGGAAAAGAAGTCAAGAATACTCATCTAGATGCTTGCCTGACACGGCAGGTGTAGCCACGTTTAGCGACACAGTCCTGACAGAAGATGACAATCCTCACAATGTGGGGTTTAACGACCGTCGTAAGAAAATTCTGCAAGGGCGAAGTTTAGAACTGATGGATCGTTTGCATTTGGACATGTGGTTACAAGAAAAGCATTTGTTGAACGGGGTGGATATCCGTCTGAGACTGAATCGTAGCAGTGCCGCTTTCCATTTGATGGCCCATGCCAATGAATACAAAAATAACATTCAAGAAGCCCGACTTTACGTGCGTCGTGTGGAAGTGTTACCTAAAGTGGGAAACGACGTCAGTCAGACGTTGAGCAGAACGACCGCCAAGTATCCGATACGACACGTAGAAGTGAAAACGTTCACCATTCCCGCTGGACAGCGATCTATGATCGAATATCATCTGTTCCAAGGACAGTTACCCAAGCGTTTGATTGTTGGTATCGTCAGGAATTCAGCCTTTAACGGAACCCACGATCAAAATCCTTTTGAGTTTCAACATTACAATGCGTCCAAGATCGAAGTCAATCGCGACGGCAAAACCTTGTGTACCCGACCCTTTGAGCCTAACTTTGGTGTCGCGAAGAATTATTTGAGATCGTACCTGTCCCTGTACGAAGCCATGGGACAGTTAGGAACCAACACCAGTCACGGTATTTCGTACGACGATTATGCAGGAGGCTATGCTTTGTGGGGTTTTGATTTCACTCCAGACCAAGGCAGCGACGAGGGACATTTCCACCCTATAAAATCGGGTCAGATTCGTGTGGAACTTCAGTTTGCAAATCCACTTCCAGATCACACAGTGAACGTCCTCCTGTATGCAGAATTTGACAATACCATAGAAATCAACAGTTTGAGAGAAGTCATTCTAGATTATTAGAAGCTATGGAAGACTGTTATCCTTCTTTACCTAGTGGAGAAACTTTGAAGATGGAATGTAAGGAGACCGTGGAAGAAGAAGAAGAATCCCAAGACGAAGAAGTTATCATGATGAAGTCAAGATGGCCAGAACAAGAAGCCCATTTAGTCTCCTGTTTTGCTACAGTCCTGGCAGATATAATGAAAGAATTGATCAAGGAAGAGTGCTATGGATGTCACAACGATCATCCCAGTCAAATTCAACACGACAAATGTCTGATGTTAAGTCAAGAAGAAAAATTGGACGAATATCTGGACAAAGCTTGGGATCACATCGAAATAGAACGAGTGGTATAAAGGCTTGGATAAACATTCTTCTCCTCCATTAACGTCTCTGGAGTGCCGTCGCATCGAATCTCTCTTTGACCAGAGTAAGAAGTCGGATCTAAACGCCTTTTACTTGTCAGACATTTTCAAGCAAAAAGTCAGGATCGAATTGATCACTTATCATTACCTTTGAAGATGAAAACCACACAAATCAATGGATACCTGGGAACTTTATTACCTTTTGATCCACAGCTCGTACACGGCTTCTTGGAATCCTGTCGTCTGTGCTAAAGATGAACTCCCTCATCGTAAACCTCAAGACCATCAAGCTTATGTGATCAACACGGACGACAGTCATCTCCCAGGAACCCAGTGGGTAGCCGTTTACTTTTCTCAAGAAGGATGTGTGGAATATTTCGATTCCTATTGACTGCCTCCTTTGGAAGACGATATCATTGACTTTATGAGAAGAAATGCTCAAACCACCCGGTTCAATAATGTGAAATTACAAGGCACAGATTCCTTGGTGTGTGGACAGTATTGTGTGTATTTTCTGCATCATCGCAGCCTGGGTTATTCCTTAGAACATTTAGTGACTCATTTTGATCCTCGTTCTTCTTCTAGAAACGATGTGAAAGTAGATCAATGGTTTTGTGACCATTATGCTTATCTTTTGTCTCAAGCTAGGAAACGTAGTGTCCATCAATGGCCTAATGACTTCCAACTGTGGAAATCACAATTTCATTCACAACGTTGTCAGCCCTGTCCAAAATAATGTGTTAGTTGGAAAAAAATGTTTGTGATTTGAAAAAAAAATGTTGGATGTAATATTGTTAAAAATGTTAGAGTTATTTGTTAGTGTTAAGTGATTTTGAATAAAAAATGTTGTGTTTTGAAGAAAAAATGCCTTTGTGGTTTGTTTGACTACAGAAATCTTGATTCATGCTCTTTGACTTCTTACTATCCCTCTCATGACACTCATTGAACGTTCCGGCTCGAAAACCGTGAAGGGGTGTTTTCCTTCACGTCCGCGCTTTGACTTTATAAACCGGGGTAGTTTCCAGTCTAACCATCCATTGCCGACTCATCCTACTACGGTGATGTGCTAAGCTAAACGAAGCCTACGTGAAATTACATAGGGTCAGACACAGTCTGATACCGAAGCCTGAAGAGACAGAGAATGTGAGAATGTTAAAAGTCACTGAAGACCTGATAGAAGACCTCTTCAGAGAAGAAGTGAACAGGGAGAAAGAAGAATGGACAGAGAAGTACAGCCTTCAGAAACAGCAGAGAGAGCAGCAACAGCAGCAACAACAGCAGCAACAGAAACCTGAACCTGACAGAGGCTTTGTCGACTGTCGTATCGACACCAAAGAGTTCTTCTTCTCTTTCCGAAGAAGCAGACCTATCGTCAGAAAGTCTATCGTCAGAGGACGTCGCATTCTTAGAAACTAAAAGATTGCCATAGCAAACAAAAAAACAGCCCTTTTCAGGGCTACCCAATACTCTAGAAAAGAAATAGTAATCCATTTGCCGATGTGTGTATGTAGAGTAGTGTGAATATAAACACTGACTCTTTTTTATAGTGTGAGTGTATGTGTTTGTGTATATGATTGTGTGTTTGTAAGTGCTCACCTACGTTTGTGTGGATAGTAGATTAAGATCATGTTTTTTTTTTGCTGTTTGACGTGTGGGGAGAGTAGATTTGGGGTTTGATTTGATTGCTTTGCGTATGTGGATAGTATATTATTGGTTTAATAAATTTTTAGAATAGTAATGGGTAGTATAAAAAAGTGAGTGAGTGTTTCTTTTAGGTCCGCGCGTTGTTTGGTCATGATCTAGGTAATATCAATTTTGTTTTAGGGTGTTTTTTTACATCAGGTCCGCGCTTTTAGTATAAATTGAAACTCGCTTGGCAGTCTAGCTACCATGTTCATTCGTTAACAAGACAATGAATACCAAAATAAGCAAACTTCTTGAACTCCAGATACATCTGGAATATGTCAGGCGCCTGTTAAATGAACTGGCAGCGGAGGCCATAGTAGAAGAGGGAAGAATAAAGAAGGAAGAGGAGGAGAGAAGACAGAGGGAAGAGGAGGAAAAGAGAATAGGAGAGAGGATGGCTTACAAGATACCAGAGACAGAGGAATGGGGTGCTGAAGCCAATCATCCTCCCTCTGCGCTCTCAAGAAAAAAAGTAAAAGGAGACTGGGGAAGAAGATGTGTGTGTGGTGCTAGGCCTGGAAGGTGCCATCATTAACCAGGTGTCACTGGAGTTCAAAAACAAACAACCCTTTTCAGGGCTACCCCAATCTCTAGATAAGAAATAGTAATCGATTTGCCAATGTGTGTATGTAGAGTAGTGTGAATATAAACACTGACTCTTATGTGGTGTGAGTGTATGTGCTTGTAAGAGCTGACGTACGTTTGTGTGGATAGTAGATTATTGGGCTTTGTAAAGTGATCAAGTATGTTTGTGTGGATAGTAAATTTGGGGTTTGATTTTAATGCTTTGCGTGTGTGGATAGTAGATTTTGGGTTTGTTTATTGTTGCTTCAGGTATGTGGATAGTAGATCATATGAAATGAGAAAAGTAGGGGATGTTTTCCTTCACGTCCGCACGTTTTAAGTGATGATCTAGGTATATCAATTTTGTTTTAGATAATGTTTTCCATCTTGTTCGCGCTTTAACTATAAGAACACACAGTGTTCGTCATTCGCACCATTCTAAGGAATTAAAAAGGAAGATGGAAGTGTCCCAACTGTTTAATGATTTAAGGCATGTTTATTTTTGGATGGTAGATGGTGAATATGGAGTTGAAAGGATTGAAAGAGATTGGAAGTTAAGAACAAGTCTGCACTATGTGAACGAACTGAAATTATCCAGGGAGATGATAGAGGGATTAATTGAAGAAGTAAAGAGATTGAGAGGGCTGATAAATCCCCCTTATGTCAGAGTGGGGACAATAAAAGAGGCCATGGAGAAGGTAAAAAAAGTAAGAAGGTTCTTGGAAGAGATAGAACAAAGGTCAGAGTGGCCCTTTGTCAAAAGGAGTGCTGAACAATTGAAAAAAGGGGAAGAAAAGATGAGAAAGGTGATAGATGAAGAAGTGGAGAAAATAAAGGACAGGTGGGCAAAAGATAGAAAAGAAGAAGAAAATAGAAAGAAAAAGGAAGAACTAGAGAAACTAAACGCTAACTGGATGAAAATCCAACAGAAGTTCCGAGCCATGGGTCACCCAGACTGGATACGGGAAACAGAAAAGAGGAAGAAGAAAGGAATGATGGAAAAAATAAGGGGATGGATAAAGAAGTTAAGGAGTTAGAAGAAGAAGAAGAAACCCAAAGTCCCTTTTCAGGGCCACTCCAATCTCTCGAAAAGACTTTCAATTGCCTACCCCATTTTTTTTTATATTTTTTTTTTATTTTTAAAAAAAAAATAGAGACCCATCAGGTCGGGACCCTATTTTATAGGGTCCCGACCCTGTTCCATTTTCCCTTGTCGCTCAACAGTCCCAAAATATATTCCCCATGTTAAATTCCCCTTGGCGCTCAACAGTCCCACGATTTATTCCCCATGTTAAATTCCCCTTGTCGCCAGGGTACAAACTTTTTTCTCTAATGTTAAATTTTCCATTGTCGCCAGGGTACAACCCCCATATTTTAACATTAAAGTCCCAGTGTCGCAAGGGTATCCCCATTCACTACTAGCATTGTTACTAACAGGTTAAATTTCAGTGGCCTCCATACTTTCTGAATGTCACCATTGTGAATAAGAAATAGACTCTTGTACTTGTAACATCACAAAGAATACGATCTCTGATAGCAGTGGCAGAGTCAATCAAGAACGGCTTACTTTTTTGCTCGAGTATATCGACATGTGTAGCCCTGATTTAAATATACAATAGCGTTAATTTCATTCCCCTTGCTGGGGTCTGAGGCTAGTGTGGAGCACGGATGATGAAATAATAATTATAAAGGCACACAAATAAAATTGAAGATGAAGAAACCTGGTCTCAAATGGACCAACAACGATTCAAATACGGACTCAGAAGAATACATTCTACTGAATCTCGGAGAATGGTTAATATTTTTCATCATTCAATCAAAGGATATCAATGCCGTTACCTTTTGCAATAGGACAAACACTTTTCGAAGTCTGGCTGTAAAGACGACGAGTGTAAAAAAAACCTTCCCTTAGGACAAGGTTTGTAGAGTGTTGCTGCAAATCTCATTCCCACAATCTGCTTCGTTCAAAGCTATTTGGGGAAATAACTATTTAAAGCATTTCTACAAAAATCTCTCAACTTACTAATGATGTTGTGTGATCTTGAGACTTGGATAGCTGCAGTGAGACTGAGATGCTTGAAAGTGTCTGACCTCAAAACGTCTCCCAAGTGAACCTAATCAACATTCGCCGTAACTGCAAGATTATTCCCACAAACATTTATATTGTGACGTTCCACTGCGCCAATTGCTTGCAGCAATCAATGCTCTGTTCTTGGAACATCCCAGTTGACCCTTTCATCACTTATCTGGTGTGGTGCCTTAGCTACCAGAACTATGTACATCAAAAAGATGGTTGCAAGATTACACCAGTCTGCCAAAGATGTTGCAGGAAGGTCACTATGAATCGTTCTGCAAGGAGAAAATCTATTGCGCGAATAAGCGTGATGACCACTTAACCTACTCTACTGACTGCCCTAACTGGAGGAGAAAAAATACATAGGTGTCTGTACCATCTCTAAGCCAGCTTAAAATCATTGCATTAGCAGGTAAAAACTCCCAGTCACTGAATACACAGTCAGGTATAAAAATACTCAGGGGATTGTTTCTACAGACAACGAAGAACTCGAGTCCACCGATAAATTCTGATCACAGAAACTATTATTGGGGCGCCTGCATTCTCGTTGATTATGTTCCACCAATATTAACTCGGCCAAGAAGCGAAAAATCTCGATTGTTATTAAACAAAGACGCATTTGTTAGTGTAACAGTTTTTGAGTGAAGACGAGAAGGACCGTTTCATACATTATTCAATGTTGTAATTGGTTTATTTCTACACGAACTTGATGTTAGGCCCCCTGGATGCACAATCGCCGAAGACTTAAATATTCCTAATGCAAAACATTTCTATAATAATATTGCACGACAGGTGTACCAGTAAAAAGAACAATTTGTTGGACTGGCAAATTGCACCTCAAGAAGGCAAGATTTTCGAGCAATTATTCTACGCGATCAAGTTATTTATGGAAATACTATGATAGACCCTCAATGTTGCCGACGTGAGAAAATAATCGAAGCGGAATACCAATTGTCAGATTAAATCACTAAAAGAACCTCGCTACTCGTAAAATACAAACATGTATATTATGGTGGTAAATGCTGTATGCGGGATCACCATCGCGACTTCCGTTGGTCGTGTTCCTGGAATTCTGATCACAGAAGCTATTATTGGGACACATGATTGATTTGTTGCCGGAAGTGTATCGTTAGCAACCGATGTGCCTGGCGGTGCTGGTAAAATAATTTAATTACGGTTGTATTCACCAATACCAGTTATTCAGAATAATTAGTAAATTCTAATCGATAGCTATTGCGGATTAAAAGATCAGCACATCAAAATTCGAGACCGTGTTTGCGGAAATGGAAAACCACGGACGACTTTGTGGGCAGATACGGAGCCAAGGTGTTAGGGATCCAAAATAAATGATTGATTTACAGACAGTGAAAATAGATTACTGTTTGATTGTGTATATTGATCAGTCTGCCGGCATGTTTACCAGTTCAATTGCCTGTGTGTGGAATAACTTGTGGACAAAGGCGTACCACGGGTTCGTGTGCACTTGCTTAACTCATAAACTTACGTGTGATTTATGGTAAAGTCATGTGGTACAGAATGCTGGCGCATATTAGCTACCGAAATCCAGAATTCCCATAATGATACTGCTCACTCTGTGTTCATTTTAATATGGCGCTCGATAGAATTATGGGCCAATGACCTATATCACTAATAAACTATTGCCATTGTTATTGTGATGATGAATAATTTATAATTTGATAGCATAACTATATCATTAAACAAATTTGCAAAATGCCTATGGATATTTTTAATCTCTTGGAGGAAGACGCTTTCATTTAGAAGTGTCAGAATTTGCTAATAATATCAAAAGAAGCAAAAGCGGGTTTTTTGGAAGCCAAAATATTGTTGAGTGTCTTTGATCCACACCAATAAACGTATCTAAGTGTCAGAGTTTATTTACCTATTGAATTATGTCACTTTAAAGACTTTGCCTTAATACGAATACATTTCTTGTAATATCCATTTCCAAGCAGTTTTCAAAAAAAAACATATTTGCGGACAGTAATGGCTACAATCCTGAGTGCAAATTCCTGGCTTTGTTTTAAAAGTAAATTTGATACATTGGTTAAATAGCAAGTGACAGTTACTGGTAGTACCATACTGAAGTGCCTGCAACGTTTATTGTTGATATGTTATCATGTTTATTGTGCATTAGTTTATGGCATCGCATATATTTAATGTCATTCTACGTAAAATTATTTTAATCCTATATTGTGTATTTTCGCTCCCAAGTTAAGTTACAAAGAGCAAAGAAAACCAACGACTTTAAAAGCAACTCCAAATAATTCTGAAAGTCGATCCAGGCTGATCGGATGATGGGAATCGAACCAGCAACCTCCTGGTCACACTTCCAACATCTTAATAACTGTGCCACCTTGAACGATTATCTCAGTGGCTTCCAAGTTATGACTCAATGCAAGGGGCCCTAACTGGTAAGGACAGGCGAAGAAATTCATGCTGACTGCACAAAGTAACTCCCTTTTTAATACCAAGGAGATATATTTTAAAGGTGGGGCTATGAGCAGTTTCAAAGTTATGAATCAGGGCTTACTTCCCGAAGACGGAGATATCCAGGGGATTGCACTTGCTTGTATCAATTACTTTTCATTTTTATGCTGATAATTTGATTATATAAATAAATATATGTGTGTGTATATATATATATATATATATATATATATATATATATATATATATATATATATATATATATATATATATATATATAGCAGCAGGGAGAGTGAACCGATCACTTGCTGGAACGTCCATTTATGAAAAAATAAATTCATCCAAAAAAATAATACAAGGTCAATAACGCCAAATCGAAGCCTCTAACTAAAACCGAGAGTTTCTCTAATTGGGTTAGCTCATTTTGTTACTTCATCTTTGTCGTTCGTGTTTTTCAGATTTCATGCGTGTTTTGTTTACCTTTCGGACACTCATTGTTGGTCGCACCCTCCCTGCTGCTGTTTAGATAAAGTATTTGAATTAAAAATTATTATAATGTCTCTTAATCCCGAAGTGAATCAGGAAATCAATTAAAAAATGTATAGATAAAGCAAAAGAAAATCGTATAAATGAAATAATACGAGTCCAAAATGATTCTAAATCAGAGTTACATAGAGCTAATTAACTTATAAAGATACTGATGAGAAAGCTAAAAATGATGAAAACTAATGTCTTTTTTAATCAAAGACTTTATCAAGACCTATACGATGTCGCGACCGAGGATCGTGTAAATTTATTGTTATAAATCCGTGTCGAGTAGCTTGCGCTTTTGCAAAGAAGTTTTTGAACTTAATCTTATATATATGCCCTGAACACCAAGTCTGAAGAATATTTCGCAGAATATGTGTATCAACTCCATTAAACACAACTAAAACATTGCAGTTATCTCTGATCACTTTAGGTATTTGTGTATATCGCTGAGTAACATAAATTACGTCTGTGTTTTTGTGTCTGCCTCGAGAAAATATCCGAGCTGCATTTGATTGTTTGTCCAGCATCAGATCATCGTATACTACGAGATTATTAATAAATCTATCGGGGTCATCTACAGATGGGGCTTGATCAATATCGTTAATAAAATCAATATCATTGCCGTCCTCGTCCAAAGATTTTCCATTTTCATTAAACTCTTTAAGCACATCGTAGCATTGCTGATCATCTACAGATGGTGCAACTAAATATAACGTATCCCACTTGAGCCATCTCATCATCAGATTAAGCAACAATTGCGTCTTACCAGACCCAGATGGACCTATGATAATTGCTCTGATAGAAATTTGGTAACGCTGGATGTTTGACTGGCTCTTGCTTTCGTGTATCTGAGAAATCAATGACATCCATGTTGCACAAATATAATAAATAATATGGCATCCAGACCCACCAGTGGATTAGCAACAATAATAACAAAAAATAAAAGCGTGTACTTTCAGGCAAGTGTGTGAAATGTGGTGCAAGAAAATACAAATTTGTTTCGTGTCGTACGAAGACAGGTGGTGATATCGCTGCTTCACTGGGAAAATTACATCTTCCTGGATATAATTATTGTGGTCATGGAACCTGACTTGATATTCGACTTGTCGAGCGAGATCAACCAAGACCTGGAGAGTATCCAATAAATGCGATTGATCAAGCATGTCATATTCATGATGTAGCGTATAAAAATAAAGATTTACAACAACGACATATTGCAGATGTGAAGTTGATTCACTCGTTAAATTCCATTTTTAAAAAATCTCTCAGATAAAAACTTGCTAGCTTCCTAGTAAGATCTGCGATGAAAGGTAAACTAGTTTTAGGGGCCGGTAATTAATCAAACGATTATTATTATAATGGAATCGATTTATTATAGCCCAAGAGGATATTGGAGGGGTAGAGCAGCGATTAGTACACTTGCTGTTGCAAATGTCACACGTTCTGTTGCTACAAAATGGTTAGCACGACAGGCATTATGGCAAATTTACCTACCACCACCTAAACAAATTCAGTATGCACCTTTTGATGTCAGCACTCCAAATGAAGTTCATCAAGCAGATATTTTATTTTCACCTCATGATACCGTTAAAACTGGTAGACGTCAATGACGTACATACAAATACGCGTTGACTGTTGTTGACGTTGCAAGTAGGTATAAGGAAGCAGAACCACTATCAACTAAAGCAGCATCTTAAGTTCCATCTGCGTTTGAACGAATTTATCAACGAGGACCCTTGCGATGACCACAGTTGCTACAGGTTGATCCTGGCAAGGAATTTCTTGGTGCAGTTTCACTTCTAATGAAAAAACATAACGTTAAAATCAGACGATGACATACTGCAATTCATCGCGATCAGGCATTTGTTGAACGATTTAATCGAACACTTGCTGACAGATTGTTTGGATATCAGTATGCTAAGGAAATGATTCAGAAAGACAAGAAATCTCGTGAATGGGTTGCAAGACTACCAAGTGTGATAGCTGCATTAAATAATGAAATTACTCGTGCAATTTCTATGAATCCTACCAATGCGATCACACAAAAAAACATATACCAATACAACGACATGACTTTTCAAAACAACCAATACTAGGTAATGTGACTGTGAGGTATTTATATGAACCTGGTGAACTTTAAGGTGGTAAAAAAGAGCGACTGATCCTATTTGGAGTGTGACGGCACATAAAATTTCCAGTGTGGAAAGATCAACAGGTCGACCTGCAATCTACAGATTAGATTCAACTGCTCCTCGGCGTGGATTTGTACGTGAACAATTACAAGTAATTCCTGAAGACACAATTACCACCGCATTCGCTTTTGTGAACTAACGCCTCGACGTCAATTACACTCAAAACAGGTCAGCATCACATTTTCGCGTGTGTGACCAAGACTACTATTAATTCTATCTATGGTAAAGTATTTTGGATTATTATTCGAATACTGCCACAAAATTACTGTGTTACAGCTCGCACAATGATTATTCTGTCGTTGTTTCTGCGTCATGATAAATTCAGCGTCGAGATCAAAGTCGCTTTTATTTTTTTATCACATAGTTTATAACCAGTTAATTTTTTCTTACTACATCATCGCTATTGCTAGCAGTTTGATTATTATTTTCTGTGAAGTCTATAATAATCCTACGCAGCTGAGATATTCTTCTGACTCTAGATACTGCTAGATAAACTCAATTTGATCATTTGATACGATCATGAATAATTCAAATTAATATTTGAATATCAGAAATAGCTAATCCTTGTGACGCATGAATCGTTATAGCATATCCTAGCGTCCACGGAGTTTTGTCCATCGTTAACGCCCTCTCAACAACACTCACAGGAACTAAAACAATATCATTTAGTACAAGATTTTGTTTCCTTGACTCTGTGAAATAACATGGAATTTCAACGTTGATATTTTGCCGTCGAGTATCTGCTGGTCGATAACACTATGGTACATGTAGATTTGAAAATTTTACTTTATGTAACTGAAATAATTGTTGTTGAAGTGTATCACAAACTATCTTTCTACTTGCAACTATGAAATCATCTGGCCTACATAAATTACACAAATCATTCATAGGAGTTTCTGAAATCACTTCACACATTATTTCACACTGAATTTTATTTGGTTGTAGTCTGATTAATTTCTGAAACTCTCTTAATTCTGGATCAAGCACTCTATGATCATCAGTTATTTAGTCAGAATAATTAACAAAATTCCTCAACCATTCATGTGGAGACAATCCAACAAAAGGTGACGGTTGACCATGATCGCCGCACATTATTACAGCAGTATTGGATGTCAACAAAAAATCAAGAAATATTTTTAACGTTTCTAATGAAACGGTACATATTTCATCCAATATAATAATCCTTGGAATATATTTTTCACCCATTCGTTCAGGGGTCCATTTATCACCCTTCCATCGAAAGAACCTATGATAAGTATTAGATTTTACCCTCGATCTTTCATTTCGCTGGCGAGTCTATGTGTGGGTGTTAATGCAACCATATCAAGTCCACGAAATAATTCGATCACTCGTATTGTTTTACCAGAACCTTCCCGGTCCGTTTAGATAAACTGTTTTATGTCTGGGAACAGGATCATATACCGATGGTGATAACGATGCTGTCTATTGAATATTTTCACAATAAATATTTTTACACTCGACGTCAGCTGTTTCATCATAACTGTGTAGATGTTCTTTTTTCAATCTCCATCCACCCCATGGTGATTAATTACTGATATTTAGTTGTTTTAACAAATCCGCATGTTTCTTATCGATATAAAATGAATCCGTCGCTACTCTAACAGCTAATTTAGGGAATCTGTTCACCATTGATAATAGATTTATTGTAACATACGCGAGCATCAAAGATCCTAAATGAGTAATCTGTGGTGAGTCGCCATGAATGTAACTGACGATTGTACATAAGTTAGTTCCATTTAACAGGAAAGCTGTTTCTCGGCTAATATGTAAGGTTTTTTTATTGTATCGGCGATGATAATTCTAATTCAGCATCGTCAATAACTAACCTACAACAGCTTTGTTTATGATTATGTGAACCACCTTACATAAACTTTCCGATTTTCTTTCTACCAGGATCCTTTACTTGTTTTTTTTCATAATCAATATTATCTTCATCCTCAAGGATCCAAAGACTTTTTTCTTTCTTCTGGTAACAAAACTTGTTTTTTGTGGACGATACGACATTAATATTTCACTCACTAATATCAATAATAAAATTCTGAATCAAGCATATATCGTAACAATACTGTTGGTGCCCACGTTTTTTCTGAAAAATGTTTACCAAACAAGACATAACAAACCGGATGAAGATTTTCAGTAAACTTAAATGATGTAATTCTTGCAAAACCCGTTACGTCAAAATCTGGTAGAGGTCTGTTTACAGAAACTAGAATCATTTCATGGGTTGGATGTCCAAATCTCTTAAAATATTCCGAAGATTCTCCCATTCCAAGAAAACTTCCAGAATAACATGCTGCTATATCAAATAATATCATATTTTCTAAATCGTATCTGGTATTCCATACTCCACCATGTCCCTGTTCGGCAAAACTTGATATTACATCATCGAGAAATTCAAACCGAGTCGGCTTCTACGACAGATGGAACGGTAAAACAATTGCAAACTAACTGTTCATAGTAGCTGGTATATTTTAACGCAAGATCTTTCATTTTTGTTTGAAGAGACTCTGTTTGATAAATATCACCATTAGGTCTTACAAACTGATCAAATTTTATTTTTTCTTCGATACAAAGATTTCCATCAGGCCTTATCAGATCATCATCATCTAAAGAGCTTTGGAACAACCATAGAGACACAGGATCACTTTGCTAATCTGATTAATAAAATCGAAAATATTTCCTTGATAAAATTTGACTGTTCTATCTCGTGGAAATATTGTCACCGCCCACACATGCTCATTACGATCAATAATATTTATCAGAGCTCCTTTCGATTTATATTTTGATTCGTACAAAATCTCTCCTGTTATTGCTTTTACCATTATTGGGATCTTAGTTTCTCTCCCAGTTCAGTAATGTCTTTGATAGACGGTCCGGTATATTTTACCATTTCTGCCCAATCATTTATTTTCTACGTCTTTGATCCGTTAGTTTATTTCCACGTATCGCGTTTATGAAATGTTCTGTAATTCGCTCAGCTACACAATTTATTTTCGAAAACGTCATTGGTTTGAGATCATCAACGCTAGGTTTATCATTTATTGGGTATATTGCATAAATAACTGCAGTTACAGGATACGCTCTTTCATTATACGGTTTATCAATACCAGTCAACATTCCTGGTTTGGAATATTTATTTAACGTAACAATATTTTCAGTGTGATCTAATCGAACAGGGTCCGTTTGTCACGGATAATCCAAGTATCGTTTACTTCCGCAATAATTTATATTCTTAAAAGATATCTTTGAGTGTCGAGATAATTAATAATCGTCGCTGCTCGTTGGTCATTCCTTGTAGCATCGACAACACCTTCGGTATTGTGCACGATTCTGAATGTTACCCTACATGAGCTGCGCCATCGTTGCGAAATTTTTTCTTGGTGCCACGAATACTTTTAATCAGAGTTTACGTCGGATCAACCTGACCTCGCCTCCGCAAGTCAGGGGTTCTCCTGTCAAGATCAAATCTAGATTTAGAAGGATCGATTTTAGATAATCTCTCAAATTCTTCCATATTATAATTAAGGCAAATATCTATTTAAATTGAAATATAATTATATGTATATAATGATTCAAACAAAGAATAAATGCAAATAGCTTATGATAGGTTCTACGACTCCCTGTAAGAAAGCCTGCGTAAACGAATTCTGTGCACATCATCTACAAAGTGTGTGTCGCGAACGTCTAAGACTAAAACCGTTTTTGAAGTGTGGTGTTAGGGTTATTGGAGAAACGCATTTGTTTGTGCAATGTGGTGGTAAAAAATACAGAGAGCTAAAACGATATCATGATTACAAAAATAACACCAGCAATAGTGGCAATGTCATAAAAATGCTGAAGATTATCCCGCCATATTTTCAAAAGACCTATTTAGACAAATAATATCATTATATCAATTATAATGAATTTGTAAAACATCCTATCATGAAGGATTATGAAGCATCTCGTGATGGTATAATCAGACACTGTCGTCTAAAAAAAGCAGTCCGTTTGTCGCTAAGATTGGTTATCTTATGTACAATACTAAGGAGAATAAACATTATTACTCGCATAGCTTCGTTTACGTGTTTTCACGGATTCATCGAAAAGGGTCTTGTGATCGAACATATTGAGTCAGATAATTCCTTGAGTAATTTGCGGGTCATTCCACAAAGGCAGAATTGCAAATTTGGTGGTACTGGGATATATAATACATTTCCTAGGGTCGTTAAATCCGTAAATACAGAGACTGGTGAAGAAATAATATTTCAATCAATGAATGCAGCTAGCAAATATTTTGATATTTGCATACCTTCAGCACAATATGTCGTGAATAAAATATACAAATCGGCGTTTTCAAAGAAATATAAACAGAAATAGTATCTCCCGATTGTTTTAGATACAAACAGATGAAGGGAGATAACTCTGCCAGGCAAAGCTCTCTCCGGTAGAGTAATTAAGTAGTTAGCCCGCTTGTTACTGCGTCATATTTGTATGACTAATTAACGCGATTATTTATTTTTGTGGCATCATTCAGTAACTAATATACAGCAATTTAAATGTCTGTATGGCAATTAAAAAATGTTTTAATTACCTGTTCACTCCCACGGATACACTTCCAGACTTACTGGAAGAAAAGTTCTGGGTGCCTTTTGTAGTCATGATAATGCCTGCGTAAAATGTTCCAGAAAATCACGTTATTGAGTTATTCTGGAAACTCAATCAATTTTTCTATTATTCTGGGAATTCTGTTGGTTAATGTGTCAATTCTTCTGGAAACGCCAATTATTCTATTATTCTGGAGATACTGTTTTTTATTCTGTCATTTATTCTGGAAACTCAGTCAATTATTCTATTATTCTGGAAACTCAATTGGTTATTCTGGAAACAGTCAATAATTCTATTATTCTGGAAATTCTGTCAATTATTCTGGAAATTATTTTGGTTATTCTGTCAATTTTTCTGGAAACTCAGTCAATTATTCTGGAAATTCTGTCGGTTATTCTGTCAATTATTCTGGAACTCGGTTATTCTGCAACATTCTGCGTAGGCGTTATCATGACTATAAAAGACACACACAATTTTTCTACCAGTCATTCTGAAAGTGCATTCGTGGGAATGAACAGGTAAGTAGAACATCATTTAGTAATCTAGGGGTTCTGTTTGCGCTATACTACACAACTGTACATCGTCTTCGTTGAGGAATATAATTTAAATATATATTTATTGTATAATGAACTATGAAAATATTAATGGCATTATTTCTGCAATTAAAAGATTAAAACATGATGGTATAAAAATATGTGATGAATTGAATGCTGAGAAAATTATTTGTGATTTTGAATCATTACAACAACGAAAATTTTAAGATACATATACACAACCGGCAGAATACTGATTTATTAAGCTGATTCAACAATCTATGTTTCAATCCTTGGTGACAGTCAAAGATACAGAAGTTGAGAAATTCGTATCTCTCTCACGCTCAGTTGAAAAAATTAGATCAGAATTATTTCACGAATACGAAACAATCATATTATTTTTAGTAATAGTTTTAAATCTACGTTGAAATTCATCGTTGATTTGTTCAATTTGATAACTATCTGTGAGAATACCAATAACTTGCCAATCGGGAGTTCCATCTGGTTTGTTTTTATATGAAAATACCAAAAATTATTTGCTGGTAATCCACCGAATGATTTTGATCTAATATTTGGCCAGCTGTGATAGATTCATGATTGTGCTAGTGCTATTTCTTTCACCAGAATAGCAGTTGGAAAGTTGACACTAAATTCAGGATTGGCTGAGCTTGCTGATATCATCGTGGTTTTTGACGCAGTTGTATTAGCGAGGATATGTTGTAGTAATTCGTTCGACGCTGACATCATTCTTATTCTTCTTCTTCTTCTACTTCTTCTTATTATTACTATTAGTATTAATATATTATTATCATCATTATTGTTATTATTATTATTATTATTATTATTATTATTATTATTATTATTATTATTATTATTATTATTATTATTTAAATCAGGCGTAGATTCTAACACAGTCATTAACTCTTTGTAAATTTTAATCATTCCTTTGAACCCAACATCCGATATTATTCCATCACTAAGACCTGAGGATATGAACGAAGATAATTTGGATTATGCTAGCGTCGATGCGTGTAATTTTGTTATATACTCATGCAATTTTGTCTTTGTATATGTACATATATTTTGCGATGATATTAAGAACACCGGCAATTGTTGTTGCAGCTGAAACGGAAATTGTCATAATTGCTGGTGATGTCATTGTTATTGTTGATAGCAATACACCTGTTCTAGAGATAAAAGCGGACGCCGAATAAGCAATTATGTCAACAACAACTATAGGCCTGCGATATTTTTTTTACTTTTACTGTATACTCGTCATCATTAATTTTTACTTTTGTTTGCCATTGTACGTTGAACGTTGATTGGAATACTATTTATATTGTAATTATTTAAGTAATCAATTGAGGTGCTTCAGCGACAAATTCCAGACACCACCAGTAAGACGCTGCGGTTAATTTTTTATCAGATGATTCCTGCATAAATGTTTCTTCGTCCTCTTTATTTAACACAATAGACACGGTTCCAGAAAAATTAGTGGTTGAATGACGCCTGGGAGACGTGGTAAATACACTAAATTTTGCACCCCTGAACACGGACAGCTAATACACAACAGTGACTTCCGTGGTATGTTTGATAGTGGTTTTTTTATGTGACGATGTTGATGATCCTGATAATACTGTGTTTGCCACGTTGATGATCTGCTTTTGAGAAATTTTAATCAGATTAATTTTATTAACAATATCAGGAATTCCAATGATAACATCTTCTAGTTTTTTTCTAATATCATCGATATTACTCTGCGCTATCGTGATTAGTTCTGAAAATGATTTAGGATCTCTGATAACACCTAATCGTTTATTAATCGTTTCAATGTCTGACATAGCTGTTTTAATATTGCCGAGTTTTATGTTAATTTCAGAGAGTTTAATACCGATAACTACTGGTTTTCCAAAGAAATCATCAACAATTCCATTTATTCTTTTGCGATAATTCAAAAATGTGTTCACATGAGTATTATAATCAGATTAAAATGTGGTCATTTCATTATTAATTGAAACTAACGAGTTCATCATTTGGAGGTTTCGAATGTTGGAAGGTTCTTATTACCGATGCATTTGTTCTTTACAGCGTCATTGTCTGATTAAGGTTCTCCAAGATCAGCAATTTTATTATTAGCCCTATTGAGAGAACCAGTCATTGTATCACCCGTGGATCGTAAACGATTAGCAACACTATTTATAATTTCATTTCTGATAGTTGCGATAGATACATTTGAGTCTCTAATTCTACCGCCGTTAGTAAATACTGGAATGTTATCCGTGGTAGCACCGAGAACTCTACCAACTATGTCGACCCACTTAATGTTACTCTTTCTAAAACGCCGTATTTATCCTGAAAGATAACAACTTCACCCCTGTCAACTCCAGAGAGGTTCATAAGATCAGCAATATCATTTCTAGTAGCGTAATTTGACAAGTCAATATCATCTTTTTTCTTTTTGATAGAAGATCTTCTGTAAATATCAACCATTATATGATTAGTAATTATTAAAAAAAAAACGAACTCGTGTACGTATGTACAACTTAATAAGCTGAATCGGAAGACTTTGACGCAGCGTCGAGTACAGAAATTACTTCACGGCCACATATTGGCGGATCGGTTATTGTCTGTTTTGGTAATGTTAAGTACCAGGCGCGAGTACTTCGTACTGTGCCGACAAATTTTAAAAATTCTTTTGGTGGTGCCAACCCATACGAATCAAAATAAAGAATTCCACGTGGATCAATGGCGATTGGAACCCAATGAGTACCTGGACCAGAACTTTTATCGAGATTAATGATACCGGTTTCAATACGGTTTGGTTGTTTTGGTAATTGATCACGCATAAAAACACCTTTGAAGTTTTCGATATTTAATTTTTAGCAGCATCCAGTAAATCAAAATTGGACGTAGGAAGGAGACACTTTGCGTCTAACGAAGTGTCCCGGGAAGTCTCAGACCTTTTCCGTACCAATGAGGAGTTCCTGGTAAACTCAGACCCTTTCCTTTCTTAGAAACCATTATTCCTTTTCCTGTTGCGTTCTTTAATGCCATTTCAGCAGACGTTCCAACAGCACCAAGTACAGCTGCTTTTGCAACAGCTGGGGCTGCGGCGGCTATTAACGCTGGTATAGCTGCAAGAAGTGGAAATATACCACCAGTCTTGACTGCGTCTTTAAAAGCACCCGCAGAAAGATTAAGTTTAACACCGGTATTTGATCGTTTGGCTTTATTGAAGTGCTTGAGTTGACATCCTGACAATGATATTCTATTTTGACCACCTGTGATCTGATCATGTTTAGTGATATTTTTATTCCACAGTTTTTTGCTGATACTGATTGTAGCTTTTAATCTGACCAGGAGCCAGACTAACACTAACATGATGAGATGACATTATACATATCATGAACGATTTAATTACATGTTTTCTACTGGGGCATCAATAACTCATTCGTCTACCAAAACCTTCAAGTAACATCGCTTTATCACTGAATATATCAGCGATTGCTCTGTAATTACCACCAGCCGGTAATGCGCGTTTGTTCGAGCTCGGAAGTGTATATCAACGACAGATTGCCTGATTAAGTCTAAATGTTCCAGAGAAAAGTAATAAATTGGATACAGCCTTGTAAAATCTAGTTGTGATATTTGCAGACCAGAATCAACATTTTGAACACGTCCCATGAATGTTATCAAACGAAGATATGCACGTGCAGCATGATTATTCTCAAAGTTCAGTATTATATCCTCAGCTGGTTCTTGATGCCCGTTTATCCTTAATGAAACTTCAGTAACACCAAGTTTGTCAAATATCATTTGACTGCATGTTTGTGAATTTACTCGTGTAGCATCTTGAAAAGCAACAAATATATGTCTTGGTGCAGAAACACCTTGCTGCGATGCTATATGCCATGTGATTAAACCATTAATATTACTTTGGACACTATCTGTGGTCATCGTCAACCATGATAATGTTGATTTACCACCTTGACTCATAAAAAGAGCAACCGTTGTTCTTTGTCGATTGATGGAGTCATTATTGGCATCCATAACAAAAGTTTTGTCAGTATTACTTTACCAGCATGACCTAGAGGTCGCCAGATTGCATCATCGTCAGTAGCCTTTCTTACAAGTACAACTATGTGCTTAGCTCCAAAATAACTTTTCGGATATTTCTGCAAAATCCAAAGATATGTGACAGTGGAATTGCGCATGAAAATCTTCTACGACCATCTTTTAGCATTAATCGACGTGTTGTGAATCCTAAGTTGAATTCTGGATTAACGTTAATAATCATATTTTCCACATCAAGGTAAGCAGCGCCTACATTGTTTCTTGGTAGTCTTATATTATACTGTCTGTTGTCAGGTTGATCAAAATTATCCTTGGCAAACATCACTGACGGACCAGCTGATCTTGAATAATCATCTGAATATCTTGCTAGACCCAATTTCGTCGTGGCAACGTCGAAGTCGTTCTGACATATTTCAATGTTTCTTCCGTCAATCATGGATGTAGCACTGTTGAATAACGCCATAATACCATTATTAACAAAACCAACTCTAGCATCAGCTCCATATTCAGTATCATCTGTTCTCAGAATTTTACCTTCTATTTCAATAAATGCTTCAGCGGGTAAGAAATATCTACTTGTATCCCGGACTTGAAGTTCGATTCGTCTACGCTGATTTGGCTCTCGTGCGTCATGAGAATAATATTGATAGTCGCGAACAGATTCATCTTTGAGAACTGGTGCGTCCATGTCAAATGATGGATCACATATACGTTTAAACATTTTATTATAATTACTACCGTCTAACGCGAAGACCACTTCCTGCTATCAGACTTGAATTTATATTTATTCTTATAGTGGTACACCAGCCAACTCTGCCAGTTTTTGATTTGCAGCTTGATTTATGATTTTTCTAACATTTGAAGGCATAACCTCAGTGCTGGGTAATTGTACTGGTTGTGGTTTTCTTTGTATTAATCGTGCTAGTCTGTCCTTGATTGCTGAAAATTCTTTACCGGCAATATCACCAACAGCACCATTAGCTTTATCACGAACAACGTCAATAGCTTTCATTCTCAGTTGGTTTGCAATCGGTATTGCTTTTGCGGCTATCATTCTAAAAAGACCCTGAACAACATCGACGAGTCCATCTCTGTAGGTAACTTTATATGTTGGTAATCACGAATTCATCACCTTGAACATTACAGGTCCACGTTGAGCATTATTTATAATCACCTTATTTTTTTGTCACCGATCTAATTGTATACCCTCAATCACTGTGACAATCATCAACGATTTAATCAATAAGAGACCGATAAACATTAATTTCCATGATACCGCCTGTAAATAATCGTTGACAAATATCAGCTGCTTCATTAACGAATTCTGGGGAATTATTACCAACTCGTTTTCCGCCAATCAGAATTTCTAGTCTTTCAACATCGGCAAGGACTTTGCTGAGACATGGAGTAATAAGGCAACTCCACCTGGTATATGAACCAATACCACTTCCAGCTGCTTCTTCTTCCTCAATACGAGGTGGGCTAAATGGCAAAACTCCGGGTAAGGACGTTCTTCTAAATTCTTCGACTTGTTCCTAATTCTGCAAATTTATCCTTATATTCACCAGTGATTTTAGGTAAACCATGAGACTTTCGAAATACAAAAGGAACCCATTTTTTTTAATACTGGCGGTATTTAGATTTAATAATCTATCACGATGTGGATATCCTGTTGCGGCAACCATTACATCATTTTCTCGAAGCAGTCTACGACCCTCTTAGTAAAATCAGGCTGGTGGTTTTGATTTTGGTTTTGGTTTTGGTTTTAACGTAACAAGATCCCTTACATCACCGACCTCCTCATGGACTTTGTCAATACTCTCAAGTACTTGTTGTATTTCTTCTTGTAACTGTGGTTGAGCCGCAGCTATTTTAGCTGGAAGTTCTTGTAGAATATTTTTTCTGGTTCTTTTTGCTATCTTTCCATTTGCTTTAGCAGTTTGCTCCAACGTAGGAAAAAGATCTTTGGTAGCTTTTGTAACTCCTTCCGTAGCCTTTGTAACTCCTTCGGTAGCTTTTGTAACTCCTTCCGTAGCCTTCGTTTAAATAATTGTTCTGCACCTTCTGCAAATTCCACACGAGATTCCTGGCGCGCTTGTAGTTCCTCTTGACAGCATCACGAACAGGGATATATTTTTTAATTGCCTCTAGTCGCTCTCGAGCTAAACTAGCTGTGTGAGATTCCATTACTGATTTAGTAATGATTTAATTACTCACACACTACAACAGCAGGGAGGGTGCGACCAACAGTGAGTGTCCAGAAGGTAAACAAAAACACGCATAAAAATGGGAAAACACGAACGACAAAGATGAAGTAACAAAATGAGCTAAACCAATTAGAGAAACTCTAGGTTTTAGTCAGAGGCTTCGGTTTAGCGTTATTGACCTTGAATTTGCAATTTTTTTTGTATAAAGTTTTATTTTTCATAAATGGACCTTCCAGCAAGTGGTCGGTTCACCCTCCTGCTGCTTATATATATATATATATATATATATATATATATATATATATATATATATATATATATATAATATATATATATATATATATATATATATATATATTTGTGTGTGTGTGCGTGTTTGTGCGTGTGTGTGTGTGATACAAGCATTAATATACAATGCAACAAATATGCTGTAATTCATGCTTTAATTTTCACTCTACAATTTCAGTATAAATCTTATTTATGACAGCGGCTGATTTTCGTCCCAGGTCGACTGTTACTATATATCCTTATGAAGGTGTTTAGCTCCCATTTCCTCGGCACGATGACTCGTGTAGTAATGCCGACATGCATACCTACTGTTAAGATTTGGATGATCATGAATCAATTTCACGAGCGCATGTCGAGATTTAACTCGTCTGTGTTGTTTGTGGTGTCAGTTTCCGCGTTGACCATGGGTTGTGATTCACACTGTAATTTTTCCAGAGGATGTGGGGTTTCGCCCTTTTCTTTACCTGAAATGCAAGTAAACACTGGTTTAAAAGTCTATAAGAATGAAAAATACAGTTTAGGTAAGAGTTGTATACTCCGACATAAATACAAACGATGTTTGAGATACAAACTTTATCATCAACTCCTCCCCACCATGGATATTATGGCCGCTGTGTGCATAGACGATACGTATGAGTCGCTCCTTCTGTCCACATTTTTGTATGTCTGTCCGTATGTATGTATACATCGTCTATAACCGTTTGTGTCTTTATGAGTTCCCCCATCAATGATAACACGCTCTACCATCACTGACACTTCAAATTTTTTTCATCCTTCCGTCCACTATTTCTCCTTTGAAGCCATTTACTTGTTGATACGCATATATCCAAACATGCTCAGAAAAAATATTAATGGCTACGTTATGCCCATTTAGAGAAAGAAACGCATGCTTTGCAGGCCCGTCATTAACAGAACCTGCGGAAAAGTAGTAAAGAGATGAAAACATTGGCAACTCACCTTGACGTGATGCCGAATAGCATTTCCTCCTCAGAAAGACTGCTTTCATTACGATAACCGCCAGGGCTGAGCAACCTGTAAAACAAATCAAATATTTATTCATATTGCTTTTATTTGATTCTAGTATATTCTCGTATATTTTAAGTTTTGTTAAAGGAACTGAAACGTTGACTGGCCTTCTTAAGGTAACTCTAATCGGTATTCTCGTACCTGTCATTTCTATTTCTGTCACTGTGTACACACTAGGCAGGGACTCTTTAAATCGTGTACTGTCTTTGCTATCAGTAATAATACCTATTTTGTTACTTTTGTAATATTTACTCTAAAGTTTTTAATGCCGGTTTTAAAAACTGGTCTTTAGCTAAAGCGGGGTGGGTAGTATCATGGACGCCCGCACATACCCCCCCACCCCACCCCACCCCACCCACACACATGCCAACATTCAGTTATGTATCATTTACTTAAACACGGGCACAAAATACAACGTACCTAGAACCACTATCACGATTAGCAATGCGATCCAGTTGCTGTTTTCAGTCGTATTTCTGGTTGTTTCTCTGGCAGATTTGGATGTGGTTTGTACATTACCTGTAAGTAATGATTGAGACGATGTAGCTAAATCGATTCTCAGTTGTACAATATCAAATACTACCATATCCATTCAATCGTTCACATAGTATTAGCATATTCGGAGGTTTGTACACTATCAAATATTACTATATCCATTCAATCGTTCACATAGTATTAGCATATTCAGAGGTTTGCACACTATCAAATACTACTATATCCGTTCAATCGTTCACATAGTATTAGCATATTCAGAGGTTTGTACACTGTCAAATACTACTATATCCGTTCAATCGTTCACATAGTATTAGCATATTCAGAGGTTTGCATACTATCAAATACTACTATATCCATTCAATCGTTCACATAGTATTAGCATATTCGGAGGTTTGTACACTATCAAATACTACTAGATTCATTCAATCACTTACACAGTATTAGCATATTCCGAGGTTTGTACACTGTAAATACTAATAGATTCATTAAATCACTCACACGGAGATATGATGATGAAGAAGCATGTTATTTTTTATGTACATTTACTTCTGTGTTCTATATTCCTCTCCAATTTACTATAAAATCAAGAAGTTGTGATCATCAGTATGCCTGAAACACTTTAAATGTATCATCTCTCTTTTAAATGCTGGCATGACAATTAAATTTCCAATATATTAATGAATTTCGCAAGGAAATGTTAGCGTGGTCTTTGGCGTTGGCGTTGATATTGGCATTGCGGGCATATCTTGTGGGTTTGCAAAACTGTTTATGTTCAGTGACTTCTTATCTCTAATAAGAATATATATATATATATATATATATATATATATATATATATATATATATATATATACAGTGGCGTATGTTTAAAATAAATTTGTACATACATCGCTTCCTTTCGAGTTATTACAACCAAAATTTGACGAAAAAGTCGACAAAAATATACATATATACTTCTGAAATGGCCCTTGAACATGTACATGTAAAATTGTGTGTTGCTTACCTGTAAGAACAGTGGTCACTAACGTTTGAATACAATAACTGGGGTGTCGGGACCTTGTGCATGTGCTCACCTTTACATTTCTAAGCGTTGTTTAAAAGTAGATTTTTACACGTTTGAGAAGTGGTCAATTTTAAATAACATTTAGTATTGAGACAAGAAAAAGATAAAAGTTCTTTTGTTCTAATGTTAGTTTATTAAATAATTACACCAACTATCAATTACCACAATGTAATATAGGTTTTACTAATAGTTAAAAATAAATACAATGTGTAGTTATAAACAATTAAAGTGTGTAGTTTTTGTTGTGCTTATTTGGAGTCATATGGCCAATACACATTGTGTAATGACCAAAGTGTGAACATGGACTTTCAAGTGTTCAAAAAGGTGGATGGTAATAAAGTAACAGTGCTCAGGAAAGGCACTCATCCACTCGTCCTGACCGGGTACAAATTGCTAGGCCGAGTGAAACTTTACTATGTGCTCGTCACTGGCCAACATAAGTGCAGAATAGTACTTTGAGAATAAATCTGAATGCATTTACATCTCCCATATCTAAGTCATTAATATGAGGGATACTGATAACGGATTCAAAAGGAAACTTACGAACCTAGCAAGCTAATAATGTATTCTGGACTGATCCCATCTGAACTAAATCTATGCTCGGCTGATCCCAGCATAAGAGTGTATTCTGGGTTGATCCCAGATTTGTGGAATAGAGCTAGGCTGATCCCAGCATGAAGAAATATTCTTATTTTTTCTATTTAAAACTGTAAAAGGAATGTATTTAACGGGCATGACCTTTACGCTGTTAGTATAGCTTATTAGTATCCGATTGGGGAAAAATATCCTATCCCATGGCAGCCCCATGCGAATGAACAACGTAAGGGTACAACACACGATGTATTCATTAATGGGTAGTGACTGGGGTGGTGGCGGGCCAGCACAAATCTATAAGAAACGTTTGATGCAGAGACTTTAAATGAATTGTCTGTACCTTTGAAAATCCAGAGAAGTCAAACTCTACATTCATTGTCTGTACCTTTGAAAAACCAGAGAAGTGACTTATCACATGGTACTCTATATGATCATGCAATGTTACGTAAAATTATATAATTTGGCTCTTTGAATTCTGCTGCCAATGCCAACCAACAGGAATAGTTCTGCTCATGCCCCCCCCCCCCCGTGATCCTTCAACAGGCCCCATGAAGAAAGCAAGTAAGAGGCTAATAATAGTTTCTTGCATAATTCCCTGTCTGCTCCTCAATTTCAAGGTACATGTGCAACACCTCACCCCTATCCATATGTTAGCCATTGACTAAGCCTTATAATTTGACATTACATTATCTTACTACACCACCAATTCATCTCTTAGTGATCAGACAAACCCCCATTGCAAAACTGGCAATATGTACCTAAAATAATTCAAGATCATCAAGTTGTGCATAAACTAAAATTTAATAAATTGTCATTATATTTTATAACATACTATTTTCATGGATTTGACCCATTTTAGTATCAAATTTTCATTATGTACCTGTAGTTCTTTATCAAAAGCGTATGCAGTATAGTGGATACATGTACTAGGCTGACTATAATGCGAACAGCGACGAGTAACTCTTGCAACTCGCCCTAGAGACGAGTGCTTGAGAATTTTTTTTCCTGAGTCCTGCAATAGTATTTAATTACAGACACAAATTCAAGGAAAATGCAGCAAACCTTATTCCAAGTAGTTGTTACAGTAAATCCTAATATTTTATTATTTTAGTGTCAATCTAATTTTCTTAAATATTCAGTGTACAACATTATAGCTGTTTATTAACTGGTAACACAAATAATTTACACCAATAACCCTCTCGCGTTAACTATTTGCAAGTTTGATTTGTATTACGCGCGAATAGTTTAGTAATGCAAGGAAATATACTCAGTTTGGTAACGAGTTGTTTTCGGTGGTATATTCCTCTCGATCAATCATTAAACTCCAATGCGACAATTACATACCCAAGCAACAATTTCTTTGGTGTTGTACAGTATGTTAACACAAGCAAGTTACTTAGTACCAGTGGCGTCACTCGGGTTGGTGTCACCCAGTGCGGTAGCTCATGATGTCATCTCCATGGTCCTCCTTCCGTAACAGACCATACAGAATCCTTAGTAATGTCATTTTGGTGTCACCCCATCTGATGGTGTCACCCGGTGCAGTCCGCACCCGCCGCATCCCCCTAGTGACGCCACTGCTGTGCCTGCTAGTCATGTATTTAACTATGATCGGTTATCCGCTTATGAAATCCGACTAGACCGAGCAGTGTGTGCTCTGTAAAATTTGCAATTTTTCATTTTGGTGTCACCCCTCTGAGATGGTGTCACCCGCTGCGGTCCGCACCCCCCGCACCCCCTAGCGACGCCACTGCTTAGTACCAAGGACACACCGCGGTAACCGACCCAAACTAGAGTCCGATTTATGAACATATATAAAGTAACTTACACGCATTCGAAGCTTAAGTATGGCATGGTGTAACCTGGCGGACACGGTTCTGTGCATGTCTTGTCTACAATAGAAATATTGATTTATGTTAAAATACATTCGAGATATAACGCTTCTTAATATACTCCTAATCTGAATTTAATAAATGGATCGCAAGAATAGTGCTTCATCTTTGCGATTTGTTTTTTATGATTGATGCCACTCTCCAGTGATGGATTTGATTTTCATAAGTTTGTTTTTAGTTTTCATTGCACATATTTTGCCAAGTATAAACGCGCCAATTCATGTAATATCTGAAGTCACTATATGCAGGGCCGTAGAGAGCGATCACTGGCCCTAGGGTAAGAAACACCCAGGCCTCTCTTAGTTCTTGTTCAAACAAAAATTTTCTTTTATAAAATTAAAAGGTGTTCTTCGACCCGGGCCCCTTTACGGGCCCGAGCCCCGGGGATATAACCCCGGTTGCTCCCACCCCTCTCTTTTAAGCCCTGACTATATGGAATCTTGCATTCAGAAACTGGTGACTTCAGGAACAGCTTGGCTGCTTTAGCTGTCAGGAACAGCTTGGCTGCTTTAGCTGTCCCTTCAGCCGCATGAATTCCAATAACTAAGTTTAACTCCGTACTCAAACTGCTTTATACCACGAATTATATATACATACTTGCATGGCTAATATGAAGAACGACCTTCCAGCTTCAGACTGATCCATTTCAGTTAAAGCAGATGTTAAAATGGGGATTTCAAACAATATTAGATCTGCGTCATTTCGTGTTGCTATAGAAACGATTGTTCTGTTAGCACGAGAAAAGCATAATTTTAAAGTACTCTTACATACGAACAATTTTATGCTGAGGGGACATCCATTTAGTACGTACGCAAAAATCTGGCAAAACTTGACCCCTGCCCCCTCCCTGTACACATGCGTACTTCTTTACCCCCCACCTGCGTACGTACGCTTGACGCCCCCTCCCCCCCAATTCTAACGAACGGCATATATTTAATCCACGCAGAAACGATCAAGGATTAATAATATTAACGTGTTTAATAAAACAGATAGTCCACCGACGTAGAATGTCTGGCTGCATCACAGAAATAAGCTGCGTAACTTTAAAAAGTTTGTCTAGTGTCCGCTAAAATTCAAATGCCCACTGAACCCAGTCGAATGGGTTACGTATTAGACAAATTATTATCAAGATTTCACCACCACCCACCACCCCCGTTTCCTATGCGTACGTACATTACCAGTAGACCCCCCCCCCATACGCAAGCGTATGCATTTGGATTAAACCACCAAACCCCCTTCCATGCGTACGTACTAAATGGACGGCCCCTAATTTCGTCCATGATGTCACTTGCTCCTTTAGAAAATTGATTTCAATACCGTTCTCTTCGGCAGCGAGTTGTGCTGATATAAAGTTTTAAATATTTTTTTATAATGTTTAAGAGGTAAAAGTACATTACCAACACGATCTGTTTTAATTAATGTGTGTAGCTTTATTCGCTTGTCACTTATGTTACCTGCTGGAATAACCATGCGTACCAAGTCTCCGTGTCTCTCTTTTAACACGCCTTTATAATATATTGTGGAAAAATTTTGTCAATAACGGTATCATTATTTACTGGAGAGAAACTGATGAGTCACCAACAGCTTGTTCGCAGTTCAGTTGCTCTTTGTATCTATATTAATTTCTGGCAATAAGATATGCTTAAATTTACAAAGTTAAAGAGGTCCAGAACGAAATAAAAGCTAATCAGGAAAATGAATCATATAAAAAAAAACAACCACCAACAACAACAACAACAACACAATAATAATAATAATAATAGCCTTTAAATATTGATGTTAACATGTATCATCTGCTTTTCTCAGAACTACGTGTACGAACTGCAATTAAAGGATCACAAAATACGAAATCACAAGACCATGCACCCTGCTGGTATTCACTACTGTACAAATAAAAACATACTATTTCAATAAATGTAATTATGTAGGACAGTGTACACAATCTTTTTTCGGCCAAGGGCCAGATTGCATTTTATAAGACCACTCGAGGGCCACAAACACTAATTTCTTTAATATAATTACTGTTCACGGGCCAGATTTATGTGTTGTTTTCATTTGCCCTGAGGACCGGACAGAACACGTTCGCGGGTCGGATCCGGCCCGGGGACCACGGGTTATGCACCCCTGATATAGGAGATGAAAGTCATACATTCGTAATGTATAATTATAAAATACTAACCAGGTAAGAAACACATAGGTTTTTCAGAGAATGCATTGCTGCGCAAAATCTGTCTACACTCGCAACGTCTAACTCAATCACATATCTTGATGCTTTTTTGAGCAATCGTACCATACGAGTCTGCGTCCATTTCATAACCGGCTTTATAGTCGCAGTAACACATGTCGTCTGTTGTGGCATTTCCTTGCTTCCAGCGTATTTTGTGCTCAGATTTATCGCACGTCTGTCTGATGAATTGGCATTCACTTTTCTCGTTGCTGCGACTTTCTTCCAGATCAAATCTGTCATCTGGACACGGAACGCACTTCAATGTTGGTGACGGTTCAACGCGATCTAGGGTGGCAAAGAAGCCTGAGGACAAATATCAGACATGTAAATGTTCTGTCTGAATAAGGAGTTTACTACAAATACTGACAAATTTAATTTAATGAATCTATTGATCTATCTAAGATTGAGTAGGGAAACGTGGAAGGAGACAATAAGGAAACAGATGACATGGAAGAGAAAAAGAAGAAGGTGAAATTAATGCAGTTACTACCTGGTGGACAAACGAGAATGGAATGACAAAAATGGATAGGCTGTTCCCGATATACACGGCAGTTGTAGGTGGTGCCATTTCTACAATCCAATTTATGCTTATGTAGCTCCCTAATGCTGTCTTCGAAGAACGGGTATATTTCTGCTAGTGTTCTTGCAATCAATGTTATCATTAATAGCTTGAGGACGACTTCCATGATTAAGAAAGAAAATAAATCACAGGGTTGCTGAAAGAGAAGAAAGGAACGCCAATTTATGTTTGAAAAGGATTACTACTATTCTTGGATTAATTTTTTGATTTGTGATAAGTAAAGATGAGATCATTAATGTTTCATATATTTAAGATTCGTTCATGACCAAATCTTTTTATTTATAAAATAATTCAGGCTTTTTTGCATTTCGATCATTAATTCTTCATCAACTTCTAGTTCATTATTCTGGGTCACACACTGGGCATATTAAATTTCAAACCAAGTTAGGTGGACAGTTTTCTATAAATTATATCACTGAATAATTGGTTCCCTTGTTTTTCTATGGCATAAATATGCATATGTCGGTTTCCTTCTATTGATATAGCAAAAGAGATGTATAAATTGCTACATACATACATACATACATACATACATACATACATACATACATACATACATACTATGCATTCAAGATTTAGCTTACGATTATGTATGTGTCCTCGGATTCAACAGTTGGTCATAAATATAAATTTTGATGCCTGTAAAACCATGTATTATATCTTATTGTCGAAAAAGTTGAAATCTCTCTTTCGTAGGATAAGCTGGGACATGGGGAAAACAAAACGCGTTATTATAAATAGATCGCAGCATGGATTTCCCAGCAGTTCAAAAATAGCTTTTTATTCAGGATGAATTAAAACAAAATGCAAAGATTTATAAAACGCCTTGTTATTTATTCTGATATTTATTCGTCCATGGAAATATGGAAGATCAAACGGAGACAATAGATATGTAATGAGAATGAGAGCAGTATGTTATGGCATATATTCTTATGTCGGATTGTCGGTATATATAAAATGTCACACCGATTTTACTCAACAAACACAACAAGACTAGAAGATACATAAACAAATCTTCCATATATATTAAATGCAATTTTTTCGAAAAATATCTGTGTCAGTAAGCAACTGTTAATCCCCAGACAACAATATGTCTTCGGGGAGAAATCAAGCTCAAATAGATATTCCTGAGTCATAAACCAATATAAATACTTATAAAGCTGTCGTGAGTATATTACGTATTAAAGGACACATCAAACTCAAATAGATATTCCTGAGTCATAAACCAAAATAAATACGTACAAAGTTGTCGTCACTCTCATGTAGACACCTATCTTTTGGACAAAGGTCAAAGTTCTATGTAACTGATAGCTACTAGATATAGTAGGACATGTAAAATGACTTCACTCCTTGAAAACATTATAACCAATTGCCAAGTTTGGACAGTTTCTGTATATAATCGTTTATAAATCGGGTCTAACTGAAAACAACATAAACTCTAATCTCCCATGTGCCTATGGATAAGGGTTAATATTGTTTGTTCTCTTGATTTATCCTAACAAATTGCATAGACCCAGATCTGATTCGATAAACTTTGCATTTGGATCCGTCTAATAAGCGAGTACATACGGTGCGTAAGATCAATGGCATCATATATCGGTGTTAAGTATTAGGTTACGTGTGTGATGTATTTTGACTAGATTTTACAAGAGATTTACTTACAATACGATGGGGTTCATGTGGTAAAATGTTTTTCTTTTTTGCGGAAATGTAATGTAATATGTAAAGAAACGGTTAAATGAAGGATCTGTGTTTGTTGTTGTTTTTGATTTTGAAAAACACTTTTTTGATTGTTATCCTAGCGTTGTTAGGAACAAAGGCGGGTACTTCATAATTCCGCCCTATTGCGCTTGCGTATGTATGTTTGTTATATCACTCAACTCTTACACGCCTGAAAAGATACACTCCAAACATTGGGATATGATTGGAAGTCGTCAGTAGATGGGCATATTGGTTTTAGAATTTTGATACATCCAATGGAGATGGAGCTAAGGTGGGATGGGGTTGGTTTGCATAAATTTAAAAAGACCCCCAAATTACGAGACCAACATGTCTGAGAACTGGCGTGTAGATCAACTTCCCAAATGTCAATACATTTCAGAAGTGTGTGTGTGTCTGTGTGTGTGTGTGTGTCTGTGTGTCTGTGTGTGTGTTTTACAGTGAGGCCCCCCGAATTATGACCTGGGGCATACAGTAGTAGTGAATGGGGACGATATAGCGACAATGAGACATTACTGTTTAAATAGTGAGTTGCCATTTGGCGACAAGGGGAATTTGACATGGGAAATTTAACATGGGTGGGATTGTACAGCGAGAAGGAAATATGGAACATAGCGACAAGGGATTGGAACTGTATAGCGACAAGGGAAAATGAACATAGGGTTTGTCTAGCGACAAGTAAATTGGACATACATACATACATACATACTGTTACATATATTTGATTTAATATATATTTGATTTAATTTGTGTTTGATTTGATTTTTTGTGGGTTTTGGAATCTTTATATTTTCTTTACATGTCAATATAATGAAATTTTGTTTGCTACGAATTTGATATTTTCCAGAAAATTCAGTTTGACCTGAGTTTCAACTTAGATTCCTAATAATAGAAACACTTGTTTTTATTTTGACATAGTTCCTGGCCTTGATTGAGGGACAAGTAAACAACTTTTTATAGGAGTAAAATGATTGGTTCTTATCAAGGACATGCAGGAGCTATCTGACTTTTACATGTAAACACGATCACGTCATCCTCTATTTCGCAATATATTTCGCAAGTAGGCATTTCCGAAATTGCGAAATACTTAGTATTAATAGTGATGTTTATAGAGAGAGAGAGAGAGAGAGAGATAGAGAGAGAGAGAGAGAGAGAGAGAGAGAGTCCAGGGCTTTTAAACACTTTATGTCAAGTTGTTTTATTCTGTTGTGACCAGAAATGAACTTTTGAGATTTTGAGTTATTAGTTATTTTTCTCCAAATTGTTTGCACTCTCAAAGGTTCATTGGTTTCTCTGGAAATATTATTATACTCATGCACAATTCTTGAACAAGGACATTTATTGAAAATTCTGTTTGGATTTCCAAGACAGGAGGATAAATTATTGTGTTTGTACAAGGATCTGTAGACGTCAACATATTACAGGTTACAGAATACGTCATCGCCTTCCATCTTGGATTCTTAGTCGGGACTCAAACTTGAAATAATTAGAACATTTCAATTTTAGGACTTCAAAAAAAATAAATAACTTTATTCGTGGATTATTCTTGTATTAAATTTGGATTTGATTCTGGAAACCGTAAGTTCTCATATTTTTCATTTTTACAATATTTTTCCAGGGAAATAAATTATTTGTTATATTTTTTAAAGCTTGTTTTTTTCACTCTTTCTTGCGTTACTGTTTTTCCGAGTCTAAACACGTAACATAAGAAATGGGGGCTCGTCCGGGATAATTTTGAATTTTGGCTAGAATATTTGAATTCCCCTAGCTTTTTATATTTTTAGTGAAATCGGCAAGCTTTTTCTAAAATGTCATCAAAAGTAGAAATCTTTCTTTCAAATCCTACCCAGGAACAATTATATCTTTTCAAAAAAGATTAATTGATTCAACTTGCCAGAAAATACGATCTTTCTGACGTAAAGGCTTCCTTAACGAAACAAGAAATAAGAAATATTTTCGTTCAGCATCTGGTAGAAAAGAATGTTTTGGATAAAAGTGCGTTGGTTTCAATCAGTAAGTCTGTATGAGACTCTGACGTAAGAATGAAGGAATTAAAATTAAGATACAAGATGGAATTGGAGTTAAGGAAGCCGGAACTTCAGAAAGAAGAAAGAGAAAAACAAATGCATTTACATGCAGAAGAAAAAGAGAAAGAAAGACAAATGCAATTACAAGAAAAACAAATGCAGTTACAATACGAGAAAGAGGAGAGAGAGAGAGGAAAGAGAGAAAGAAAAACAAATGCATTTACAAGCGGAAGAAAGTGTGAAAGATAGACAAATGGAATTACAAAAAGAACAAATGCATTTATAGTTGGTGAGAGAGAAGGAAGAGAGGGAATATCAATGTAAAATAAAAGAAATGGAACTGGCGAGTGAAAAACACATTCATACTTCAAATCCGAATTTAAGTTTTCATCTTGCAAAGAATATTCGGTTAATGCCCCTTTCAAAAAAAGAGAAGTAGACAAATATTTTATTCGTTTTGAAAACATTGCTGAAAATTTGAAACGGCCAAGGGAGCATTGGACTCAGTTATTACAATGTGTACTCACTGGTAAGGTTAGTGATATGTATAATTCACTGTCAGTTCACCAAAGTGGTGACTAAGATGTGATTAAAGAATGCATCCTAAGGGGTTATGAGTTAGTCTCTGAAGCTTATCGGCAACAATTTAGAAACTATAGAAAAGAAGCTGGACAAACTCATGTGGATTTTGCTAGAGAAAAAGAGCAGTTATTTGATAGATGGTGCTTAGCTAAGAAAGTTGAACAAGATTATCAGTCTCAAACAACTTATATTACTTGAAGAGTTCAAGAACTGTGTCCATAGTGACATTAAATCTTATCTTCACGAGCATCATATTGAAACCTTGGAAAATGCTGCTCGAGCTGCTGATGAGTATTCTTTAACTCATAAAGTTCCTTTTGTAAATAAGACTTCTATTCAACAGTCTTCTGGCAGAAAAGTATTTCAGCCTTATACAAGCCCTTCTAAAACTCAGACTGGCACAACTTCTAAAAATCAAACTTCAGAGAAGCTTGATTCAAGATCCTTGTCTCTTCCTACGTGTACCTATTGCAAGAAAAAGAAAGGCACGTTATTTCTGATTGCTACAAATTGAAAAATAGGCATCAGAATCAAGACAGACCTATTCCAAATGCTCTTATTTCTAAGAGGTCAAGGTCATGGTCATGTATTGAAAGCAATACATTTGTTGGGTCTAATAAACCCCAGTCTGATTTTATTATGGAGAACTATGAACCATTCATATCGAGGAGTTCTATATCATTCTTGGGTTATTTGGCCAATCCTATCCCTATTATTATTTTAAGGGACACAGGAGCTTCTCAGAGTCTTTTATTGTCAGGTACTTTGCCTTTTTCTGAGAAGTCTTCTTCTAATGAGAGTGTTCTTATTCAGGGAGTAGAATGCGGCTTTGTTAATGTTCCTCTCCATTGTGTAAATTTGTCATCAGACTTAGTTTCAGGACCCGTGACAGTCGAAACGGTCTCTGTTTTACCCGTTGAGGGCGTTCATTTATTACTAGGCAACGATCTAGCTGGAGACAAAGTTATGGTTAATCCACTTGTAACTGACAAGCCTTGCTTAGATCAGAAAGTTGATCCAATTGAAAAAGAATTCCCTGATGTATTTACAGCTTGTGCAGTTACCAGAGCTATGGGAAAGAAAGCTCTTGAGAATGATGTTGATAAGGAAAGTATTCCTTTAGATGACACATGTATTGGTCAGGCTTTTGATTAGGTCACTTTCACTCCTTGTTTGGATCAATCAAAAGGTATTGATCAGAGTGATCCTCTTTTAAAGACTCATTCTCTTTATTCTAATCAGGGTGATAAACGACAGCGACTTGTCGTCGAACAGAAAAAGATCCTGAGATCTGTTTGTTTCAAAGGGCCATTAGTGAAACTGAAGCCACTGAAGTTCCAGTCTGTTATTTCATTAAAAATGGAATTCTTATGAGAAAATGGAGACCTCTCAGGTACCTGCTGATGACGAATGGTCAGTGAACTATCAAATTGTAGTTCCAAAACCTTACAGACAGGAAATACTTAGTCTGGCCCATGAAACTCCATTGGCTGGTCATTTAGGGATCAATAAAACTTATCACAAGATCTTGACTCACTTTTATTGGACAAAAATCAAAAGTGATGTTAGTAAATAATGTAGATCTTGTCATACTTGTCAAATGGTAGGAAAACCAAATCAGAAAATTCCCAAGGCTCATCTACAACCTATTTCTGCCTTTGAAGAACCATTTAGTAGAATTATGGTAGCTTGTGTTGGTCCCTTACCTAAGACCAAGTCAGGTAACCAATACCTGTTGACCATTATGTGTGCGTCAACAAGGTTTCCAGAGACAGTTCCATTGAGGAATATAAAATCTAAAATAATAGTAAAAGCTTTGATAAAGTCTTTTACTCAGTTTGGCCTTTCTAACTCTATCCAATCGGGTCAGGGGTCAAATTTTAGGTCTGGAACTTTCCAGCCTATTATTCTTGAATTTGGCATTCAGCAGTTCAAGTCGAAAGTGAAGTTATGGTTTGAAAGAACTAAAATGGAGAGAACGTTTGAGTTTTGTAATAATGCAGTTCTGTCTCTCTTGCTCATTCTTCAAACTTTTCTTCAGTTTAGATATTACGGCCCTTACAAAGTTAAGAAGAAAATGAATGAGTTAAATAATATTAGTGCTCCTGGGATCTAAATAAATTATAGGAGTACCAGTATATTGAAAGAGATAGCCAGGTTAAACATACAATTAATTTAGTTGTTGTTGTTGTTGTTGGGTTTAACGCCATTTTTCAGCACACGATAGGCTATATATGGCGGCCAGTATTAATGGTGGAGGAAGAACCCGGGAAAACCCCGGAAAGAACCACCGACCCACGAGAAGCTACTGGCATGCTTTCTCACATATCTACATTGGCTGAATCTGAGACTCGAACCGGCGCAGACAGAGGTGAGATGGCAGTGATCCGTAATTTCTGAATCCGAATTCAGAAATTATGAAAGATCTGGACCAGAAATTTTCACATTTGCAAGAGCAAGAAAGAAATGAACTTAAACAGTTATTATTTAAATATGAACACTTTTTTCCAAATGTTCCTTCAAGAAGGAACAAAATTTTTCATGACGTTGAAATTCTAAATTCCAAACCTGCGAAGCAACACCCATACAGGATGAACCCTCTCAAACAGGAATACTTGAAAAAGGAAATTCAATATTTGCTGGAGAATGATTTTATCGAGCCCAGTAAAAATGACTGGAGTTCACCATGCATAGTTGTTCCAAAACCAGATAAAAACTTTCCGTATGTGTGCTGATTATAGGAAGGTGAATAGTGTTACAAAAACAGATTCATTCCCAGTACCAAGAATCGATGACTGTATTGATAAGATCGGGAATGCCAAGTATTTCACCAAATTTGACCTTCTAAAAGGATTTTGGCAGATTCCACTAACGGACAGAGCAAAGGAAATTTCGGCATTCGTGACTCAAGATGAACTTTACCAATATAAAGTAATGCCGTTTGGCATGAAAGGGTCGCCAAGTACATTTCATCGTCTCATGAATATGATAACCTCTGGTCTTGACAATTGTGATGATGATGTAATAATCTACAACGACACCTGGAAAGAACATTTAGCAACAAATCGGAAATTCTTTGACAGACTCACTGATGCATGTTTGACAATTAATTTATCTAAAAGTGAGTTCTGCCGTGCTAGTGTAACTTTTCTAGGATATATCGTGGGATATGGACAAGTTTAACCAATAGATGCTAAGGTCAAGGCGATATCTGATTTTCCTGTGCCTGTTAATAAAAAGCAACTGATGCGATTTTTGGGTATGGCCGGATACTATCGAAAATTTCGTTCCATTTTTTCTATAATTGCTGAACCCCCTGGCAAATTTACTGAGTAAGAAAAACAAGTTCCTTTGGACTGAAAAATGTCAAGAGGCTCTTGACAAGCTGAAAGCCATACTCCATATTTAAAAGCGCGCCAGTTCTTACAGCTCCAAATTTCAGCCAACCTTTTAAATTGTCTGTTGATGCAAGTGATGTTGGGGTTGGAGCAGTTTTGATTCAAGAAGATGAAAATGGTATTGGTCATCCAGTGTGCTATTTTTCTAAGAAATTAAATAAGCACCAAAGAAATTATTCAACAATCGAGAAGGAATGTTTGGTTTTGATATTGGCATTACAACATTTTAAAGTTTACCCTAATTCAGCTCGTTCTTCGATTTTTGTGTTTAGTGACCACAACCCCCTTACTTTCATCGGCAAGATGAAAAATAAAAATCAAAGACTTGTAAGGTGGAGTTTGTTGTTACAGGAATATAATCTTGACAACAGGCACATCAAGGGAAAAGATAATTTAATAGCAGACGCACATTCCCGTGTATAACAATGTATTATTTCATGTACACTGTTTGTAATGCATAAGAGTTATTCTTATGTTTTTCTATAATCTGTTGTAAAAAGAAAGCTTTATCATATAAATCTTTCTTTTTCTTTATGGGGGAGCGTTACATATATTTGATTTAATTTATATTTAATTTAATTTGTGTAAACATGATCACGTCATCCTCTATTTCGCAATATATTTCGCAAGTAGGCATTTCCGAAATTGCGAAATACTTAGTATTAATAGTAATGCTGAGAGAGAGAGAGAGAGAGAGAGAGAGAGCTGAGAGTCCAGGGCTTTTAAACACTTGATGTCAAGTTGTTTTATTCTGTTGTGACCAGAAATGAACTTTTGAGTTTTTGAGTTATTAGTTATTTTTCTCCAAATTATTTGCACTCTCAAAGGTTCATTGGTTTCTCTAGAAATATTATTGTATTCATGCAGAATTCTTGAACAAGGACATTTATTGAAAATTCTGTTTGGATTTCCAAGACCGGAGGATAAATTATTGTGTTTGTTCAAGGAACTGTAGACGTCAACATAGTACAGGTTACAGGATACGTCATCGCCTTCCATCTTGGATTCTTCGTCGGGACTCAAACTTGAAATCATTAGAACATTTCAATTTTAGGACTTCAAAAAAAAATTTATTCGTGGATCATTCTTGTATTAATTTTGGATTTGATTCTGGAAACCGTAAGTTCTCATATTTTTCATTTTTACAATATTTTTCCAGGGAAATAAAATATTTGTTATATTTTTAAAAGCTTGTTGTTTTCACTCTTTCTTGTGTTACTGTTTATTCGAGCCTAAAGACGTAACACATACATGCATACATACATACATACATACATACATACATACATACATACATACATACATACAATTAAATAATAAACAAAAAAATTGTTTTAGGCAAGAGAGAATAGGCATCTTTTTCAGACATATGAGTGGCCCTGAAAAGGGCCTTTGGTTTTGTGTTTGTTAACACCATTTTGTTAACATATAGTGCATCGCACCGGTCTTCTTCTCTTCCTCAAATTTCGTCTGACATATGGACGGTACATTAAGAGTCGCTTCAGACAGCCTTGCCTCTCCACATGGATTTTTCGTTTCCAAAGATCTGTCTGTGTGACCTTGGTGATAGCCCACGATGATCTGACATACATGGGATAGTCCGAGTTGAACAGCATCGACGATAGGAGGGTAGACGATTCTACGTAAGTCTACATCTTTTGAAGAGAACAGTTGAATGGAGTGAGGTGAACCGCGGCTATTTATGGTGGAAGAGCAGATCGAAACGAATTGATTTCTTTCACCAATCCTAACACGCGTTACAAATTTCAGTCACAGTGCGGAGTCTGTCTTCCAATCACAACAGAGCTGCCTGTGACGTCACTTTCCCTATATAGGTGCGCTAGCGTCTGTGCGCAGTGAATCGATATGATATTGTTAGAACATGACGGAAACTACGAAGATGATCAATTGGGATGCACCGGCCGTGGAGACGAGGAGTGATGGCATAGGAGCGGCTAACAAGAAACAACCACAGTCCTGCTTCCAGAAGAGAACGATTTTAATTGGGATTTAGCGGATTTTCTCTCTTCACAAGAATTTGTTCCGGTACCAGTACCTTCGCCGCTTCCTCCTTCCTTACAGTACGTCGAGGATTTTTCATATCGGCAGAAAGAAGAATTAGAGAAATTTTTGCATCAGCAGAAAGAAGCAGAATAACCCCTTCTCATTCAACAGCAACAGCGAGAAGAAGACGAGGTGAGAAGAAAACGACAGGAAGAAGAAGATGTAGAGAGGAAACAAGGTCTCAGAGAGAAGGAGGACAGTATAAGTCAAACGGTAACGGTACTCTTAGAGATTTTGCCAGAGTTAAGGAATCTGAAACAAATTATCAGACTTATTTAATACGACCCAAGAGAAAAAGACCTTCCCGAGCCAAGCACTCCCATCCCGTTAACACTCCCACTACGCCAAAGATACCAACACTAGTGATTTCTACCAAATCATCAAAAGAAGCAGATGAAGAAATAGGCTTTGGCCGTGGCAAAGGATAAGGCAGTTAAAGCTCATTACCTCCCGTTCCTAAGTAGTTTTCGTTTTAAAACAAAAAAACAGAAAAAACAAACACCCAACAATTCTTTTCAGGGCCACCCACTTTTCTTGAAAAGAGAATACTCAGCGTTTGCCAAAAGCAAATGAAACTCAAATCCCTTTTTTCCCATGATGTACGTGTGTGATTCCGTGTGTGTAGGCCCTTATTATAAAAATCAAAACCATTAGACACTTACGTTTTTCTTTCTGGTCTATTCTCATAGACGTTACAATCAAATTTCAAAACCCATCACTTTAAAAAGTTCATTAACTTCTTCTTTTCTTTTCACTCTCTCCTTTTTCCGAATTTCCTTACTGTCACAGGCTTTTCTTTCTCCTTCTCTTCTTCCGCACTTTCTTCTCGTCTTCTTTTCTTCTGTTTTGGGACGGGTCTGCGGTCTTCCTTTTCGGAGGGTATCTCTTCTTCATGTTCGGAACCCCTCTCTTCTTCCTGCTCCTGTTGTTTCTTAAGGCAGTCTGAAGACCAATGTCCTTTCTCTTGACAATGATAACAGTATCTTGACCTTTGTCTCTTTTGGCGCCTGTCTTACTTTGACGTTGTGGACACTCGGTAGCCCAGTGTCCTTTCTTCTGACAGATATATGATGTGTCTCGACTTTTATCTCGAAAGGAGAGGAGTAGTCCGTCGACTTCTTTGAAGAAAACCTTCGTATGACGCCTCGCAAAGCTCTGATCAGAAGTTCAATCTGTGTTGACTCTTCCATCGTTCTGGTAGGATTGAGAGTGAAATGAATACTCTGAGGGAAGATACTGACCCTTTATATAGAAAAGACACTGACCTTACATTTATATCGGGGACTATGGCGTTTCAAATGAAGTCATTTGACATTTTGCAAACAAGATGAAATGATCGCACGATTTCGTGAAGAAAGGAGAAGAAAGTAAGAGGCAGAAACGTGACCTATCGCCTCGCACAGTAGCTGAAGTCTTGACTCAAATCCACGCCAGCGATTTTGCAGATGACATGAGTAAGCCAGAACCCAAATCCAGAGAGTCTCCGCCAAACCAAAGTCCACTGCCAGTATGCTCCGAAAAGTATTACCACATTCGAGAGACGCATAAACACTCCTCTAGAAAATTTAGAAGTACGGCCTACACGTACACGGTGAAATTTAAAGATTTTAAGTCCGACGTAGCGCTGGAAAAAACAGAGGGGTTCATCATTGATGTGTGAGATTCTTTGTTAACCACACTGAAAAGACAATGTCGAGCCAAAGACGACGATCGCTTGAGACTTTCCATTTATCACGACAGTTTGAAGATCCTTGTTTGGATCGAGTTTAACAGCCCAGCAGAATTGACACCTTCCAAAGTCATCAACAAGATTCAACACGTGCAGTAATCCAACGACCAGTTTCACATCAGCGATAGAAAAGCGACACTGTACATGACCCACGTTTCTCTTCCCAAAGGGATCGGACAACGCAAAAAAGTGTTATTAGTGGACAACCTTCGCAGCATCAAGTGTACCCTCGTCCAATTAAAGCACCCAAGACAAGATGTGTTTAGCCGAGACGAACGTATGCTGATAAGAACGACACGGCAGAATAGAAAAGAGCCTGGAAAACTATTCAACGAAAGGACCAAGCCAAACAACGAAATGAAGCAGAACTCCTGTTACAGCCGGCTAGGATATCCAAAGACACCACTTGTGTCATTCCTGAAATGCAAAAATTGCAAGACGTCTTGGCTCCATTTTACACGTTGAAAGTGCACCCTCAAGAAGTGCGTGGACCTCTGTTGTTTCGAGGCAAATATTTCAAAGACGGAAAATACATTCACGTCTATCATCATGATAAACATTTCAATGCCATTACCAGTATCACTGCATTCCTGGGATACGGTTATTATTGTGAGAAATGTGACTGTGGCTATAATAATCGAGAGCAACACAAGCAATGTAGATCGAAATGTGAGGGATGTTTGGCCTCTAAACCCTGTCTTGACGAAAGAGAAAGAAACGAGTGAATTGCCTTACCTGTCATCGAAATGTTGTCAGCCCTACCTGTTACCAACAACATCTGAAGACGCAAGGTTCACAGCGTAAAAGTGCTTGTCAACTCCTGAGATTGTGCCCTAATTGTGGAACAGGCATACGTACCAATAGTACCAAGTCACGTATGTTTAGAAAAGGAACGATGTCACATTTGTCATCAAATCATGGACTTGGACCATGAGTGCTATATTCAGAAATACCAAACCCAACAGGAGGAGGAGGAAGATGGCCAGAAGAAAGGGGATTTCATCTTTCTCGATTTCGAATGCATGCAAGAGACCGGCATTCACATTCCAAACTTCTGCGTGGCTCATTGAGCGTGCGAGAAGTGCATCCAAGAACCGATCTTTTGTCATTGCCATCACTGTCGCAAGATTCCTGGAAGACGTGAAGAAATCTTTCGAGGACCTAACACGCTGCCCGATTTTTGCCCGATGGATCTTAGACCCTATAGACGAGACGTAGAGTCAAAAGGACATCGAACGTTACCGAGAATGTCATCGCTATACCACGGTGATATAGCTTACAATTTCTCGGGATACGATGTACAGTTTCTTCTGAAATACTATACGGAACAAAGCACCGAACGTCCTAAAGTTACCTTGAACGGAGCCAAATTCATTTCCTTGCAAGTGAGACAAGTGCAGTTTAAAGATTCAGTGAGTTACCTGACCATGCCTTAAGCCGAATATCTAAAACCGCACTTTTTCAATACAGAAACCAATCAACTTACCGTTCTCCTACATTTGCCTCATTCTCACTACTAAGACCCCGACAATATGCGCACCGAACAACGAGAAGCTTTCTACGCTTGGTACCAAACTCACGCCTCGTACCCCTTCGACTTTCAGGTAGAAATCTTAAAGTATTTTCGATCGGACGTGGACATTTTACGGCGATGCTGTGAAAATTTCGAGAATTATTCATGGAGCACGGAGGGATCGATCCTTTGAATAAAGCCTGCACCATTGCCAAAGCGTGTTATTTAGTGTACCGCAAACGATTCATGCCGGAGAAGATCCCTGGCTGTCATCCTCTCTTAAACGACCCATTTTGTCTAACGCTGTTACTTGGTCAAAGCTCTGCGTTGGCTACATTACTTGCGCGACAAGGACGACAAATGGATCAAACATGGCTGAAACGGAGGTGATGAATGGACTATTGGAAATTATTCCGTGGAAGGTTGGTACATAGAAAACCCCAAGATCGTGTAGGAGTTTAACGGTTGCTTATTTCACGGATGTCCGATCTGCCATCCTCACGATACACCCAAAATCAGTTTTTACAACGTACCATGGAAGACTTGTACGAGGCCACTTGTCAGCGACGCTTAAAGTGAGAACAGCAAGGATACCAAGTCATGGAAATGTGGGAACACGAGTACGATCACCGTTTGAAAACCGATCCCGAATTTAAGCACATCATGGAAAGTTACAAGTTGGTGGACTCTCTGAACCCGCGTAACAGTTTGTATGGAAGACGGACGATTGTAACGAATGCCACGTGTTTGCTGTACCACACTGACGAGGAGAAAATATAGGAAATCAAGTACTTGGACGTGTGTTCGCTGTATCCTTAAGTGTGCAAATACTGTCACTTTTTCGCATTGCACCCACAATTGCTGACGGAACACATCGACGTGGAAAACATTCGACAATATGAAGGATTGATTAAATGTAAAGTCTTTCTCCCACGAACTTGTACCATCCCGTTTTACCTTACCATTGCCAAGGACATCAGATGTTTCCCTTGTGCCGTATTTGTGCCAAAACGTGCAACCAAAACTAATCTTGTCATCACACTCAAAAAGAATGAGCATTGACGTGAACGTGGGTCAGCACGGAATTGTTTAAAGCTCTGGACCTGGAATGCCAAATGTTAGAAGTGTACAAAATGTACCACTTTCCCAAGACAGAACAGTACCACAAGGGCAACGAGACTCAGAAAGGCATTTTCGCGGACTACGTGGATGCCTTTTTGAAACTGAAACAACAAGCCAGTGGCTATCCTTCCTGGGACCACACTTCCGAAGACCAAAAGAAATTCAAAGAGAAATACTTTGAGCAGCAAGGCATCACTTTAGATCACATCGACAAAAACCGACGCAAGGCGATCGTTTGACAAAGTCATCTTAAATTGTTTTTGCGGGAAAAAGGCACAACGTCCGTTTTTACCCAAGACGAAGTATTTGACAGAACTTTCCCGCTACTTCCAGATGATTCACGATAAAACCAAATACATGAAACACGTGGACGCCATTCGTGAAGGCTTGATCCTGGTCAATTACGAATAAGAACTTGAGTTTGTACAGGCCGACGAATTTGGAAATGTCATCATTGCAGCCTACGTGACAGCCCATGCTCGTTTAAAATTGTACGAAGCCTTACACCATTTAGGAGATCGTGTGCTGTATTCTGATACGGACAGTTTCATCTACGTTGATCGCCTTAGTCACTGTCAATGTGACATCGAAGGAGACTGTTTAGGAGCCTGGACGTAAATTGAAAGGATTGACTCTAAATTATTGCACCAGTCAGGTGGTGAACTTTGGCGTGTTGAAAGAAGCCTTGCAATCTAGAGAGGATCAACATTTTAAAGTGACCACCTACGAACTTCACAAGATTGTACATTTACCCACACACCAAATTGTCAGTCGGCCTTTGGAAAAACTATATCAACTCGTGTACGAAAAGCGAGTGCGACATCCCAACCACTTCACTTTACCGTACGGACACGCTGATACTGGCCGTCATATGAAAAGGGAAAACGCCCAAGACCGATAGTTCATTGTAGCTACATTTGCTAAGCGAGAAAGATGAATCCTTTCAAACAGACACAATTCAAGTTCAATTCTTTACAATTTGAGTGCGATGCTGTACCTTGCGATTGCAGGGATGCCGTACGCTGTGTCTACTACTACAACACCTACCGTGGAAGGTGATACTGTGCGTGCCAAACCTTACGGATGCTAAAGCGATGCCACTCGTTATCATGGACTCTTTACTGGTTTTTATCCTCAACGTCATACTACCGTGCAGCTGCCACGCTACGGATGTCATGACACTATTCAGACTGTGGAGGATTACCAACACTTTTTACGAGAACTGTGTCCATTGAATTTGGGTCGTCGTGTGGTGTGTCTTAGTGACTTCCTTTCTGGGATTTCGTTTACCAGCTGATTTCTTGTGGGCTCTTTACGATCTGTACCTACCACAGAAACATCAGGGTGGTACCTTTAAATATACACGAGAGACTTATTCTGTTAAAAGCCTTGCGCTTTCATCTCGATACTTCCCTACCTTTCAGGGAAACAAAAATTTGTCAACGTTTAGTCATTGAAGATGTTTACGAAGATGTGTGTATGTCTTGTGACTTATACCCTCACTGGCAAAATGTACGTGACTGGAAAAAGTTTGGTTTCGAGGCTTGGACAAAAGAAGTGGCTGACTATGCCAAAGGTTTGTGTTCATAAATTCAAACGTCCAGTGAAAAAGGTAACTTTTAAACATGTGTTAGTCACAGTGTCAGAAGAAGAACCCGGCACAGACGAAAACCACTCCAGTCAGGACAGGACCATCATTGACATGGATACTACCGAAAAGCCATTCCGGGAGAATACTTGTGTGACTGTACCAAGTGATGTAGAGACTCTAAGAACATTACCCAGTGTCCCTAGGACACCATTCCTTCGTCACAAAAAATGCTGTACAGTGACTTGATTATATCTACATTGATTGTTTTCATGTGTATTTTATCGATGTACTTAATTTAAATTTTATGTATTTTTGTCTTTCGTGTTCAATTTTAAAAATTTTGAAATAAACTTGTCTTGAAAAAGTATAAGAATTCTTCTCTTGTCGGTGTTCATTTCAAACGTGACGTCACCTTCACTGTGGCTACCTCTGTTGTCGCTACTACCTCTTCCTCCACTTTCAAAGTCATCGACAAAAATTTAGATCGTGCTAGTTGGGAGGCCTTGTATCTTCGCCATCCTATAACATGTTAATTGCTGCACCGAGAGGTTCAAGCAAAACCGAATTTGTCAAACGTTTGATCGAACATCAAAATCATGTCATCGATCGTCCACCACAACGTATGGTTGGTGTTACAAAGAGTGGCAATCGGCGTACAGCCACCTGCGAGAAAGTCAAGGAGATTCCATTACGTTTCTGGAAGGCATTCCTCGTGAAGACGACGAGATCGTGTCTGACTAAAGTCAAGCCCATCTGGTCATCTTCGACATGTTAGGAGAAAACGAGGAAGAAATTAAACTGTAGTTTACGCGGAAAGGTCATCATTGTAATGCCAGTGTCATTTGCATTACCCAAATTTTGTTTCAGCAAAGTAAAGCCCATCGTACCATTAGTCTCAATCCTCATTACGTGGTCTTGTTTAAAAGTCCTAGAGATAAATCGCAAGTGCAAGTGTTAGCCAAACATTTAGGAACTCCGGGTATGTTACAGAGTTTACTGGATTTATCCAAGGGAGAACTGTCCCGATTCAGTCCGTTGCGAACCCCTCAACGTCGAGTAATGGTTACTATGAAGATGATACGACGGACCGACCATTAGTGCCGACGCACTCCACCACTATAAAAAAGATCTGGGACAAACAGTGGGTATCTGTGTTTTTGTGCTCCTGAACGTAAAAAGATGTCACCTACAAGAACTGCAAACGACCACTATTGTTGTTCTGCTATCCAAAAAGGAAAAGGAAAAGGACAGTCTCATCGTTTGACCCGTCATCCGACAAAACGCGTAGCCAAGCATCGACGTCAAACCCAAGAAAAGATCCAATCGTCCAAAGAAAAAGAGGAGTAACCAAAGGGGAGGATTGGTTGGCGCTATGGAAAGAGGTCGTCAAACAGACTGGTTACAAACCTCACGAACTCCTCCAAAAATACCTCTTCAAAACATAAGATAAAAGGACGTGTGCCAAGTCATCGACATCAGTTTATTTTGTGTGCGCTCCGGAACAACAACGAGGTTACCCCCAGAAGCAATCCCTCTTCTACCCCCAAAGAAAAGAAAAGAAAAGGGCTGCCTCATCGTTTAGCCAAACATTGGGACGTGTTGTCCGTCATGTCCAGAGCCGCTCCACCCATGCGAAAAAAACTCATTCAAACAGCCTTGAAAGACTTCGTTGATACCGTGTGCGAATGTTGCCTGAATGTCTTGAAAGGAACGATATCTTTGTATCAGCATTAAAAATAATGCTTAGCCAAACACTGACACGTTCTTCACCAAATCGTAAGAAAGAAAATACCCATCTGTCAAAAGAAAAAGATGTTGGTACAACGAGGAGGATTTGTGCACCTGTTGTTAGCACCCTTGCTGAAAGGAACATTGGGAACAATGATTACAGGACTCATGACGGGAGCTGCTTCACAAATGACGGGTCAAAAATAAAAAAGACTCAAGAAGATAAACGGGGTCTCTGGGGTAAATAGTTTTCAGATGTAACCTTTGGAATCTGATGAAAGGACGAAAACTGACTTTAATGCCTTACAAACGATGGATGGAATTCCATCGTTTACAAGAACAACAGCCCCTGCATTTACCTCCCAATCCTCATTTGACCGAGATGTCTTACTTACAACACGAATTTCAATCGTTGATATATCGCAACGATTTGTCAGAAACGGAAAAGTTGCAACGGTACGGTCAAGTGTTACAACGATGTCAACTCTTTCACCAAAAATCTTTAGACAAAACAGCTCTACCGACTCTGAAAGATTTCAAGACCCTGATAAAAAGTCCATCACCACAAATACTCCCAGTGAGCAAGACAAACGCAGCCCCACGGATGCCTGAGGAAGAAGAGGCACGAGACGTCTTTCAAACACCGTCAGCGGCTCCCATCCCTAGTAAGATTTCAGCGTCCTTGTTGACTCCTTTCCACCACACCTCACCGAGAAGAACGCAAAGCTTGGTTTCAAAAGATAATGTCCACTCCTCCTTCGACAGAAGTGAAAAGGAAAGAAAGGAAACCAGAAGTGAAAAAGAAAGCAAGACAAAAGCCATCCCATTACCACTACCACCACCACCCTCGACTTCTACTCCCGTGGCACGTCGGACACGTAAAGGCGTTTCCAAATCACCACCTCACCCCAGCCAGAGTAGCATCAGTGAACAGTGGGTGACTTATTGAAGAGAGAGAGAGAGTCCTGATGGAGAATTTGCTACGACCCATCCCATCCTGCACGATACGTAAGAGTTCAGAAACTGTATCGTGCTGACAAAACCCGACTGAAAAGTGTCCATTTACCTCAGATGCAACAATGATTACAAGAACAAGCCACGTACACCTTACATAAACCCATTAGACGAAAGGTTTCCAGAAATCGCACACGAGTGGAGGGCATCGATCATCAATGGCAAGCAGATTTATCCGATGTCTCTCATTTGGCCACCACATCGACGTATTATCCAAATTTCCCTGGGTCGGACCATTGACTTCCAAATCGAGCAGTGAGTTAGTGCGAGCCCTCAATAAGGTGTTGAAACAAAGTGGTCGTAACCCGCTTCGATGGCAAACCGACAAAGGCACCGAATTTCTGAACCAAGCTTTCCAAAAAAGAATAAAAGAAACGAGACATTCATTTTTTTCATCAATGAGAATCCAGAAACCAAAGGCAGCATCGTGGAAAGTTTTAAACTTACCTTGAAAGAACGCAAATGCAAATATTTTAAGCATCAGCACACTCTCAAGTACGTCGACGTCTCACCGCAACTGGTCAAAGCGAACAACCAATCTTACCATCGGGGCATCGGATATGCTCCAGAAGAAGTGACTCCAGACAACGAAAGGTAGAGTGTTGACGATTTGAGACTGGGTGCGCATTGGCAAAACCAAATGCACTTTCGACAAAGGTTACTTACCCAACTGGACCACCAAATTGTTTCGTGTCACTGGACGAGTGCGTAGCCGTCATTCTGCCGTCTCTAACTTGGAAGACATGAACGGGGAAGTGTTAGAAGAAACTTTTTACTTGCCCGAGTTATAACGAGTGACCAAAAAAGAAGACGAAGTGTAAAACATCGAAAGCATTCTCCATCAAAGAACCCGTAAAGTGGAAAAACATCGTGTCAAAGAAGTCAAAGTACATTGGAATGGATAACCGCCGAGTTCTGACTCTTTGATCGACGCTTCGCAAGTCATCGACTATAAAAAGAAGTGACCATCATGCCCTTCAACACAACCTCAACAACAACATTGATCACTCCTTCTCCGAATTCTTCTCTGCAAGACCTACAGAAGCAACCCTTCTGGGTGTGGTGTGGAGAACGTGTGCCTAAAACGCAAATCGTCTTTTTCTGTCAAATCTTTGTGGTGTTGTGTCATCTGTGCTTCCATTGCCAATTCGAGATTGTAACAAGGAGACAAACAATTGTGGACCATTTTACTTCGCAGTTGCATCGGTTACCTTCTCCACAATCCTTCCCTAAAAATAGTCTAACGGTAACAACGCGAATCTTGCGACCAAAGTCAGCCACCCTCCCAGCAGTCACCACCACAACAACAAAAACCCTCTTTTGTGCACTCCTTTGACCTCCAGTGACCCCTCGGACAGTAGAACTCTGGAATTATGAACAACCAATTTTACTTAACGTTACCCAGTGACAGTTCCATGGATGTGTTTCCCCTCAATACTTTGTACTCTTTCACAGCTAAATTACATCAGGCCTTCCAATTGGATCTTGAAGCCCACTGGTAAGTGGCTTTGGTCGAAATCATTCATCCCACACAAATCAAAACATCACAGAAAAGCAAAACATTTTCCACGTCGAAATCATGAACAAACTAGTGTAATAATCTACGACTGACAGCTGGTTTTCATGTATCAAAAATCCAGCAAACAATCCATCATTCAGCATAGATGCTGTGAAACTTTCGGTAGGCTATTATTTTAACGGTCAACATTTGGTGGACACGATTACTTCCAGGTTCGAGGAACTGTTTGGCAAAGCCCTAGAGAAAGCCAAACGAAGTGTCACCATCTAGTACCATAAAGTAGCTCATCATCTGCTAATTAAATTTAACGATACCCAAACGTGGTCTATCAGTTTTAATTGTAGTTTGTTTGAAACTTTGGGTGAAGACACACAAACGGCTCCGAATTTCAACCCGAAGATCAAATCAATGTGGAATTTTACAAGTATTTTAGATCCTTTGTAGAACTGACCGAAGAACTGAATTTGATCTTTGTTTACTCCGATGTGGTGCAGTACAATGCGGCAGGACACACAGCTGAACCGTTACTGAGAGTCGTTCCTTTCAAAGTGGATTCTGCCACAAAGAATGACGAGGAAGGTGGAAATACGTATCAAGTTCACCGCAAATTTGTACATCCTCATTATTTGCCAGTCAGTAAGTCGTATTTTGACACTGTCAACATTGGTATAAAAGAAGATCTGGGACAAAATACTCCATTTTCGAAAAAGATTCTCTAACAACTTGTAAGTCATGCATCCTGTATACCGAGGAGTCGCTCCATAGCGAGGCCATGGTTTAGGAGATATGCTGAAATCTGCATTTTGTTCGGTGGCCCCCGTCGTTAAACCGACGATGACACGAGGATTGCACGCCTTGAAAGATGCCGCTTTGACGCATGGAAAAGAATTTCTCCAAAATGTTATCATCGACAAACAAAACCCCAAAGAAGCCTTCTTGAGAGCAGGCAAAAATGTCTTGCTTCAAAGTGGAAAAGACATTTTAGGTCGAAGAGAAGCTCTTATAATGCCCTGAACGTTATCGTACCAGGCATTTCTGCTTCCCTGACGCCTCAGCAAGGACACGGTAGAAAGAGACGGCTACGAAGACACCCCTCCAGAGGAATTCGCACACACGCAGCCAGACAGAAAAGAAAAGAAGAACCTCAAAGAATTAGATGTATTTGATTATTTATATATAAAAAAACAGAGAGAAAAATGATTCACCGAGAGTCTTGCTAATGTTTCAAGTCGAAACTGGATCTGTTTGCCATGCCACCTACCATGATGATGATGCAAGAATCCCAAGGGGCAGAATTTCATCCCATCTCCTCTGTGACCAACCCAGCTCCCACTGAATTTGAAATTAAAGGACAGCCTGAAGATTAAATTGATCTGAATAGCAGTTACTTGTACTTGAAAGTGAAAGTGATCGCTACAACGACGGACGGCCTGAATCTAAAGAACGACGATGGAGTATCCCCCGTCAACAATTTCATGCATTCCTTGTTCAGCGAAGTGGATTTGCATTTGAATAACAAACTGGTTAGCATCAGCATGGATACTTACCCCTATCGATCCTACCCTGAAAATCTCTTGACGAATGGAAAAGACGCCAAACAGACTCATCTGGAAGCCTGCGTGGTATGGAAACCTGACGCGAAGGGCAAGTTCGATAGCCTAGATGACCACAATGTGGGATTTAAAGACCGTAAAAGTGAAATTGCACAAAGCCGTAGTTTAGAACTGATTGATCGTTTGCATTTGGGCATGTGGTTACAAGATAAGTATTTGTTGAACGGAATAGATGTCCGCCTAAGATTGAATCGCAGCAGTGCCGCTTTCAATTTTTGATGTTTGGAGGTGATGCTGGCAAATATACATCAGTCACACTCTGAGCAGAACGACCGCCAAGTATCCGATATGACGAGTGGAAGTGAAGTGAAAACCTTCACGATTTCCGCTGGACAGCTATCCATGAACGAAGATCATCTGTTCCAAGTACAGTTACCTAAACGTTTAATCATTGGAATCGTCCGGAATTAAGCCTTCAAGAGAGTACCCGATCAAAATCCTTTCGAGTTTCATCACTTCAATGTGGTCAAGATGGAAGTCAGTCTAGATGGCAAGACCTTGTGCACCAGACCCTTCGAATCTAAGTTTACCGAGAAGAATTACTTGAAATCGTACTTGTCCCCGTACGAAGTCAACGGACAGTTAGGGACCATCACCAGTCACGGTATTTCGTACGATGACTAATTAGGAGGTTACGCTTTGTGGGCTTTTGATTTCACTGCAGACCAAGGCAGCGACGAGGGGCATTTCCACCCAAAAAAATCAGGCCAACTTCGTGTGGAACTTCAGTTTGAAAAACAACTTGACCAGACGGTGAACGTCATCTTGTATGGTGAAGTTGGTAATACGATAGGAATCAACAGTTTGAGAGAAATAACATTGACTATTAGAAGTTATGGAAGACACTTATTCCTCTTTGAATGGTGGAGCCTCTTTGGAAATGGAAAGACCAAAAGACAAAGACAAAGAGGATATGGTGATGTCACGATGGCCAGAACAAGAAAAACATTTAGTCTCCTGTTTGACAAACATCTGACACAAACAATTACAGGGTTGACGATCATTTCAGTCAAATTCAACACTATAAATGTCTGATGATGACCCAAGAAAAAAATTTAACGGGTATCTGGATCACGCTTGGAGTCCCATCTCGGAAGAAGCAGTGTTGCATCAGTGGTATAAGGACCTGCGTGTTCATTCTCCAGAGCAATCATTGGAGGATTGACTGCTCTGGAGATCCGTCGCATAGAATATCTCTTTACACAGAGTAAGGAGACGAAGCTGAGAGACATTTAATTAACATAGATTTATCATTACCTGTGAAACGAGAAAAAAAATGAATACGTTGGAACTTTATTACCTTCTGAAAAACAGTTCGTACACCGCTTCTTGGAATCCTGTAGTGTGTGCTAAAGATGAACTTCCTCATCGCAAACCTAAAGACCATCAAGCTCATGTCATCAATACGGACGAGGGCCATCTCCCAGGAACCCACTGGGTAGCCGTCTACTTTCCCTACTATGCGTGAGTGGAGTATTTTGATTCGTATGGATTACCGAATTTGGAAGACGACATCTTCGACTTTATGAGAAGAAACGCCCAGACGACACGATTCAATAATGTGAAATTACAAGGCACAGATTTCATGGTGTGTGGACAATATTGTGTATTTTCTTCATCAACGCAGACTTGGATATCCCTTAGAACATTTAGTGACTTTTTTTGACCGTGACTCTTCTAGAAACGATGATAAAGTTGATAGATGGATTTGTGAGTATTATGGATATCTCTTGTCTTCAGCTAGGAAACGTAATGTACATCAATGGCCAAATGACCTCTATCAGTGGAAGTCTAACTTGACTTCACAACGTTGTCAACCTTGTCAAAAATTGTTATTTGAAAAAATGTGTTGATGTTATTTATTTGTTGTTTGTTTGTTGGTTGAATAAAAATGTTGTATTTTGAAGAAACGATGTCTGTGGTTTGTTTTAATTTTTTTATCATTATATATGTTTTTTACTTCTCTCTATCCCTCTACATTAGATGAACTATAACGCTCCTTCCAAAACAACGTAGGGATGTTTTCTATTGCGTCCGCGCTTGAGAAATATAAAACGGTGCGGTCTCCAGTATGACTATTATCAGAAAACAAAGTACAACAAATAGAGAAAACATTACAATCAATTCTCCATAAGAAAGGATGACACTGTATCTCAACAATCAATTAGATAATGACCACCACCACTATGAATAACACAAATAAAAATATCACAATTTGGCAATGGAACGCTAGAGGACTGTCAACAAATATTGATGAATTAAGATTAAAACTACAAAATCTAAACCCAAAACCTGACATACTCTGCATCCAAGAAACTAAAATATCAAACAATATCAGACACTTACCACAGATACAAGGATATGCCCCTGGTTACTTTCAAAATAGACCTAAGGGGCAAGGGGGGGGGGCCTAGACATTTTTGTCAATAACAACATACAAAACATAACCCCAGTACTCACCAACCCCTTAGACAACAACTCTCAAATAATCGAAATGCAATTGTTAATAATACACACAGGGAAAACTGACATACAAATATATAATCTATATGACCCAGTAGGTACCACTAAGGAACTGAACCTAAACACTTATAGGCAAATTAATAAACATAAGCGTGTGGACCGGAATGTCGTATGTGGCGATTTCAACGCTCATAATGAGCTATGGGGAAGTGACCGAACTGATAAACGAGGCAGGTTGGTTGAAGCATGGGCTGCTGAATCCAACCTGACAATCCTTAACAATGGTGCAAGAACACGCCTTAACCCTAACGATGGAACTCTAACGGTACTCGACCTTACCATATGCTCCCCAACAATAGCACAGGTGGCCGAATGGAGGGTGGATCAATCCGACTCAATCGGGAGCGACCACTTTCCATTGATAACCACCCTACATATGACAGTCCAGTTAAACAAGCTACAAACTCAACCTAGATGGAATTTTATAAAATCTGACTGGGAATTATTTAAAGAACAATTAGTCAAAGTCAACCCCAGGGATGTTGAGAACGAAGACGTTAATATCTATTATGACAACCTAATTAACTCAATCAATCAAGCGGCAACCACAAGTATCCCAAGAACTAATGGAAAGATAAATAAACAACCCGTCCCATGGTGGAATGATCAGTGCAAACTAGCCCAAAGAAAAAAGATAAAAGATCTCAATAAATTTAGACACACAGGTAACTCCTTAGACTTTAAAAACTACAAAAATAGAGAAAAAGAACTTAAAAACATTATCAAACAAGCCAAAGAGATCAGCTGGCAAGAGTACTGTACTAATATCAATCTCAAAACTAGCACTAAGGAAATATGGGCCAAAATTTAAAAAATTAGGGGAAAACCAACTAATTGTACCCCTAAAATCACAGGAGCCATTACCAATAAGGAAAAGGCGGATCAATTGGCAAGCTATTTCTCAGAAATGAGTAGAGACCGAAACCACACTACATCATTTCAGCAGCACAGATCCAAAGTAGAACAAACTCACAAAAAACTATTTAGCGACCTAGGACCCCAAAAATCCAACCTAAATAAAGACATAACAACATATGAATTAGCAGTAAGATCCAAAAAGGAAACATCACCTGGGGAAGATCAAATAGGATATACAATGTACAAAAACTTACCGACTAATATCAAACAAACCGCAATTAAAGTAATAAATCAAGTATGGAAAACAGGAAAATTACCCAATAAATGGAAAAATGCAGTGGTAATCCCTATACTCAAACCAAAGAAAGACCCAGATAATGTTAACTCATATAGACCAATCTCACTAACAAACAACATATGTAAAATCATGGAAACTATTATAACCAATCGACTAAAAAAACACCTCGAACAAAACAATCTAATATCCGAAAACCAATGCGGATTCAGAAACAAAAGATCCACTACGGATCAACTAGTACGACTCGAAACTGCGATCAAATTGGCATTTAATTCCAAAAGGAAATCAGATAGGAACCTCATAGCGGTATTCATAGACTTTGAAAAGGCATTCGACCTAGTGTGGACCAAAGGCTTATTAGCCAAATTAAATCACTACGCCATAACAGGTCGAATGTTCAACTTTATCGAAAACTTTCTAACGGACCGCAAGATATTAACCAGAGTTGGCGACACTCACTCTGACTTACATCCCTTAGAAAACGGAACCCCACAAGGGAGTATACTCAGTCCCACTCTGTTCAATATTATGATCAACGACCTTGACAAAAACCTGGCATCCATCCTAATTGAAATATTGCAATTTGCGGACGACAGTGGAATATGGAGAGCAGGAAACCCCTCCCACCACAAAATAATTGACGAAATACAAAAAAGTTTAAATAATATAGGGAAATGGGCTGATAAATGGGGATTCAAACTGTCACATGAAAAAACTGTATCAGTAATATTCACCCCCAAACGTAAACTAAATCAATACTACCCTAAATTAACGATCCAAAACCATGAAATTAAATACGTTAAAGTAAAACGTTTTCTGGGTATGTATTATGATTAACACCTAAACTGGGGATACCATATCAATGAAGTAGTAAAAAGTTGCACTAGGGACCTAAATCTCATTAAAAATCTTAAAGGAACTAACTGTGGATCCAACCAAGAAACATTGTTAGCAATTTACAAGTCGCTAATCAGATCCAAATTAGACTAGGGCAGTCAAGTGTACAACTCAGTACCCAAGCAACATCTAAACAAACTAGACAGCCTACAAAGAAAGGCCCTCATTACAATCACTGGTGCACACCCATCAACATCCTTAGCTGAACTCCAAGTACTAACAGGAGAACTACCGCTATATCTTAGAAGACAAGAACTGATCCTAAGATACGCGGCTAGATTATCATCTCATTCGAGTACACACCATACAAGAGTAGCAATAAATAAATGCAATAAACCATTTGGTACCAAATTCAAACACCAAATTCCAACAGGCAAAATAGTGTATGAACTCATAGCACAACTTCCCACAAAAAAATCTCCAAGCAGTAACAAATGAACTCTTCGACACTGAACCTTGGAACAAAGAAGAGCCAAAAATTAACATCTCTATCACAAAATATGGTAATAAGAAAGACCAGGAAAATAAACTACACACCCTAGCAATAGAAGAAATACAAACGAAATACCCACACTTCCGTAAAATATACACTGATGGGTCAAAAATAAAAGAACCTCCCAAAACAGCAGCTGCATTTGTCATTCCAAAATTAAACATCCAAATAGGACACAGATTACCAGACCACTGCTCAATCTATACGGCAGAATTCTGGGCTATTAAAGAAGCACTCAAATGGATTGAGGAAAATAAACCCCCTAAGTCAGTAATAATAAGCGACTCGCTCAGCGTCATTTCCTCAATACTCAATAACAACTCCAAATACAGAGAAAAATTTCTCTATCAAATAAACTCACTGCTAAAAACTATTAACAACAACAACCAACAAATAGAATTCCTGTGGATCCCATCTCACATAACATAGCAGGAAACGATTTAGCGGACGTAACAGCCAAGATAAAACTAAGCGAATCAAATCATGTAGCACTAGAATACAGCGTCAGCGAACTATACAGTTTAATAACAGTGTTAATTAATAATAAATGGCAGAACAACTGGAATGACATAAACAAAGGTAGGAAACTATTCACCATAATACAAGAAGTAAGCAGAATTAGGAAATCACCAGCAATCCCAGGCAAAGACCAAAAAATAATCAATCGAATTTACACAGGTCAAACCAAACTGGCTAGCAGTTTTGGGAAATACATAGGACCCAAACCACACAGCCCTAATTGCTACTACTGCCGGGTACCTGAAGACCTACCACACATATTCAATGTATGCCACAGATATAAAAAAGAAAGGGAAATATTCTAAATAGAACAAAATAAAATCGGATCCCCAGTTACATACCCAGAAATCATAAACAATACTAACACTAATCTAAACAAAACCCACAAAAATATAATAAAGTACCTACAAAATACAGGGTTATATAATACAATTTAATATCTCAGAAACCTAGACTATAGAGAAATAATAAAAATAACACCACCACCCCAAATTACTAGAATAAGCAAGTAGGGAACCAGACCAATCAATTAGGGACCGCCCAGAGCAGGTTCTCCTGAAGCCCTCCCGGTTCAATGAATTGACAGGAGAACCGCACGGGATAAAATACATGGCCTGGAAAACATAAATAGCAATAACTTAAACTTAACATTATAATTAAAATTTACCTTAAAAGAAAGAAGAAAAAAAAAGAAAAAAATTTTTTTTAAAAGTTTAAAAAAAATTAATATAAAAATACAATAAATATTAACAAATAAAACAAACAAAAATAATATTAAAATATAATAATAATAATAATAATAATAATAATAAATAAAAATAACACCACCACCCTTAAATTACTAGAATATGCAAGTAGGGAACCAGGCCAATCAATTAGGGACCGCCCAGAGCAGGTTCTCTTGAAGTACTCCCGGTTCAATGAATTGACAGGGGAACCGCACGGAATAAAATACATGGTCTGGAAAACATAAATAGCAATAACTTAATCTTAACATTATAATTAAAATTTAATTTAAAAAATGGAAAAAAATAAAATAAATTACCCTCTTATTAACTTCCCACTACTATATCTGACAATCCCTTCTATCATAACACTCTATAACATCATACCATGCTAACATCCTATTACTGTACTAAAAGAAATAACACCACTACTTAGGTGACAGCCTAATAGAAATCATAGGTTATTGTCAACACCACCAATTAGAACATATAAGGTGGTCTCGAACCCAGACCATCAGGGCCGCCCACAATAGGACCCCAAATAGAACATATACGGTGGTCTAAAAGTCCAAAGACTATCAGGTCCGGCAGCACAAGGCTGCAAGTAAAATCTGGATACAGGAACTAAGACCCCAAATAAGACAATAAGATGGTCTAATCCCCAAGACCATCATGACCAGCGGCACAAGGCTGCAAAATAAATACAATCTAGAATATATCATTAATGACCCCAAACACTCATAACAGCTGAAGTGGTCTAAAAAGCCTAAGACCATAGGGCCCGCCACACAAGGTGGCAAAACCCATATCAATAACCAACGCTGTCAACCTAGGTCTCAACTATATATCTAACCTACTCTCTAATAACAGCACAGAGTTCAAATCCAAAAATTAAAAGACGACAATTTAGACCACACATACCCTGGAGTCAAGCAGTACCTACCTGTATCAAAGACCGCCTCCCGGGCCTCGACCCTGCCTCCACTTCCACGAACGGACATCAATAACATACGTGCAGTGCACGCATTAAAAGCAGCAAAATGTGACTTATGTTGGGTCCAATCCCACTAGTCGCAATCATAGCAACTGAAAATTGAGTGTGTGTTGGGTCCAGTCCCACTCAGGTAGGCCCTACACTCAGATCGCTAGGAACTAAATAGTACCTCGATCTGACGGCCCAATTTATAAGTGTTATGTGAACACATTAAAGCCTGGGGAAAGTGGCACCATTCCTTCCCTCAGGAGTAATTAAAAAGCACATTATGTGCATTAAACAGTGGTGCATGTTCTTAAGGAACGCACACCACTTTAATTTAAATGAAGAAGAAGTATGACCATCCATTGTTGACTCGTCAACTCGTGAAGATGTCTTCAAAACTAACTAAGCTGAACGGAGCCCACGTCCGTTTACATCGTGTCACGCAAAACCTGATGCCAAAGCCTGAAGAGATAGAAAAAGTCAGAATGCTTAAAGTGGTACAAGACCTCATAGAAGAGGCTTTAGAGAAGAAATTAAAAAGGAGCAAGAAGAGTGGACAGAGAAGTACAGACTTCAGAAGCAGCAGCAACAGCAACGGCAGCAGGAGCCAGAAAGAGGCTATGTGGACTGTAAAGTATACACGAAAGAGTTCTCCTTCCGACAAAGCAGGCCGTATCCCTTGGGAAAGCTTGCAGAGAGACGGGTACGTAATCCCAGAAGTTAAGAGAGATTGCCAAAACTCTTAACAAACAAAACAGTTCTTTTCAGGGCTACCCCAACTCTCTAGAAAAGACATACTACTCTATTGCCACATTTGTCTGTATTTGTGTGTTAGTATGTGAGTGTGCTTGTAAGTGATGGGATAGAAGTGTGTCTATAAACACTTCGTTTCCCTGACTTTGTAAGATAGTGTGCATGTTTGTTTAATGGTTATATGTCTGGATGATAATAAAGTGTGTTTGTAGAAAGAAAGTGGAAGTGAGTGTTTCTTTTAGGTCCGGGCGTCCCATGTTTTTGATTATGGTGTGGGTATTGTTAGTTTTTGTGTAAGGGAGTGTTTACCTTGAAGATCGTGCTTCAGGGATATAAAGCGGAGCGTTGGTCAGTCTGGCTACCCATCGTTGACTAGTCAACATAAAAAATGAGTAGAATTTCCAAACGGTTGGAACTCTAAATGCAAATGGAGTATGCTCAACGCTTGCTGGATGAGTTGGCCATGGAGGATATCCAGGAAGAAACCAAGATAGAAGAGGAGGAGAAGAAGAAAAAGAAAGAAGAGGAGGAAAAGAGAAGGCCGATCTTGCCTTATCGTATTCTGTGGCAAACATGTGACGTCAAGCCTGCGATGACACCGTCACCTTCATAACAACATCAGCCACAACCAGTACCAGTACCGAGAGCCGCTATCCCCCAGTTTGAAAACTGGGATGAAGAATTGGAGGGACAGCGACGAGAGTGGGAGCCGCAGCGTCTCCAGCAAGTAAGGAGGCCACAGCAGCATCCGAAGGCAGGACGAAAAATATAGTAAGGGAGAGAGACTTCAGAATCCCACAAACTGAAGATTGGGGATCTGAAGCCACTCAAGCTGCCTATGCACTCACAACCACACACATAAATTGGGAGCAGGATTGGAGTCGACGCTCTGTGTGTGTGTGTGTGTGTGTGTGTGTGTGTGTGTGATTTGGATTTTTAAGGTAGCTTTAAAAAAAATCAGTCATATCGCTACGATGTCTGCAGTTTGGCAGTTTATAATAAGGTCTCGCACTGGGGCATCATGCTGTAGACATGTAGCATGATGTCCCACCCAGTCACATTATCCTGATACCAGGCCAACCAGTCCTGACACTAACCTCTTAATGCTGAGCGCCTAGCGAGGCAGCTGTTAGTACCATTTTTATGGTAAAACCAATGTTCTTTGTTTTACAAATTCTTCTGCAAAATGTACATTTATTTACTTAAACTTTCACATACAATGTAGGCTGATTAAAAATGCCGCCAAAAGTCGGATAGTTTGTAAGCGTGATGACAAACGTTTTTTGTCCAAAATACTTCGAAAATAGACACTAACAAAAATATTGCAAATCAGACGGTTCGAAAGATGGATGCCGAGTTGGAGTTGCCATTGCAACACACCCCTTGCCACTATATCGAGCCGATTACTGGATAAAGTATAAGTTTCACTGCGGTAATTACAGCCATGCTCTAACGTTAAACTACATGCATATTGAAATCTCTAAGCAAAATAAATTTGATCATCTGTTCAGACTCCAACTGCACATTGAAAGTCTTGCACAATCTTGAATCTCACAACCCTTTAATATCCCAGATGTTACAGAATCATGATGTGCTCATACAAACTGGGAAACTATTCTATACTGTTAGCCGCCTTGTCACATTGGTAAAGAGAGTAATAAATGATAAACCAACCAAAGCCGTCTTGCAATCATCCATTTCCGAATGGCAAATTTCATATACTGACTACAAATATTGTATAAATCAGCAGGTTCGTCATCCTTGGGGAAATATGCAGATTGACTATTCCGCAAAAAACATTTCAAGAACATGAAACCCACTATTGAAGAGATGCTTTCGTTGCATATAACAAATCGCAAAGATGAGGTGATATTGTACCAATCGCTTATCAGACACATATATGTGATTCATGCGTACCTGATGAAGAGTGATCATTGACCGGAGTGCACACCATCCACGTGCCCAATCAGAGTGGGTCACATCTTTCTGAGATAGACGTATTTTCACGTGGTCTGCATGAAGAAACTATGATGATGTACGAAGACAAATCTTGAACTTTTTAAGGGAATGTTGTTTATGCAACAATATTTTAAAAAGATTTTACATGTATCACCTTCCTCTATTTTATATAACTTTTACAGATATTAAACATCTTTACATTTTATATTTAATTTGTTGTGCTTATGTTTGCATTTATTTGGTATGGCTTTTACATTTTCTAACTCTACCTTTAGCTGGCACATTACACACACACACACACACACACACACACACACATACATACATACATACATACAGTCAAAGATTCAGCCAATGTGGGCATGTGAGAAAGCTTGCCAGTAGCTTCTCGTGGGTCGGTGGTTCTTTCCGGGGTTTTCCGGGTTCTTCCTCCACCATTAATACTGGCCGCCATGTATAGCCTATCGTGCTGAAAAATGGCGTTAAACCCCACAACAACAACAACAACAACATACATACATACATACATACATACATACATACATACATACATACATACAATCCCTATATAAAGGGTTAGTGTCTTCCCTCCCAGTATTCATTTCACTCTCAAACCGAACAGAACGATGGAAGAGCCCACGCAGATCGAACTTCTGATCAGAGCTTTGCGAGGTGTCATACAAAAGTTTTCTTCAGACAAGCCGACGGACTACTCCCCACCCCCCTTTCGAGATAAAAGTCAAGATACTCGCTATATCTGTAAGAAGAAAAGGCATTGGGCTACAGAGTGTCCAGACCTTTCAAAAAAGCAAGTCAGATGTCAGAAGACAAATGTCAAGATACCTGTTATCATTGTCAAGAAAAAAGACATTGGTCTTCAGAATGCTCTAAAAAAAACAACAGGAGTAAGAGGAAGACAGGGGATCAGAACAGGAAGAAGAAGAGTTACCCTCCAAGAAGGAAGAACCCAGACACGTCCAGAAAGAGAAAAGAAGAAGAAAAGAAGACGAGGAGAACGTGAAAAAGAAGAAGAGGAAAAACCTGTGAAAGTGAAGAAATTCAAAAAATAGAGAAATTGAATAAAGACATATAAGAAGTCTATGAACTTTTTAAAGTGTTGTGTTGTGAACTGGATTGTAAAATTTGTGCTAGAATAGACAAAACAGAAAACGTGTCTCTTGGTTTTCATTTTTCAGAATAAGGACCTATACTCACGCATTTACACAATGACATCTTGGGCAAAAAAGGGATTTTGAGTTTTAATTGATTTTGGCAAAATGTTGAGTACCACGTTTCGAGAGAAGTGGGTGGCCTTGAAAAGATCCGTTGGGTGCTTTTTTTTTTTTAAATTAACTCAGGAACGGGACGTAATCATCTTTAACTGCCTTAAGCCTTTGCCACGGCCAAGGTCTACTTCTGGACTGGATCCTGTCGATCATTTGGTAAAAATCACTAGGATGGGTATCTCAGGCGTCGTAAGAGGGTTTGGCTGCTTGGCTCGGGAATGTCTTTTTCTCTTGGGTCTTATTAAAGATGTCTGATACATTTGTTTCAGACTCCTTAACTCTGCTAAAATATCTAAGAGTACCGTCACCGTTTGACTTTCATTGTCCTTCTTCTCTCTTAGACCTTGTTTCTTCTCTGCTTCTTCTTCTTCTTCCTTTCTTGCCTTTTCTTCTCGTTGTTGCTGTTGAAGTAGAAAAGCTTGATCTGTTTCTTTCTGCTGCTGTAAATATTTCTCCAATTCTTCTTTCTGTCTCTTTTTAAAATCAATGACGTGTGGTAAGGCAGGAGAAGGTGGCGAAGGTGCTGGTACCGGAACAAATTCTTGCGAAGAGGAAATAAAATCGACTAAATCGAAATTAAAATCAGTCTCTTCTGGAAATAAGACTGTGTTGACTTTGGTAACCGCTGCTATGCCATTGATTCTTGTCTCCACAGCCGGTGCACCCCAATTCATCGTCTTCTTAGTTTCCGTCATGTTTGAAAATTCTGTCGCATTCATTCAGTGCGTACAGACGCTAGAGCATCTATATAAGGAATGTGACGTCACAAGCAGCTCTCTTCGGATTGGAAGACAGACTCCGCACTTTGACTGATTTTTGTAATGCATGTTTGGATTGGTGAAAAAACTCAATCCGTTTCGATTCATTCTTCCACTATAGATAACAGCAGTTCACTGCATTCCCTTCACCTGTTCTCGTCACAAGATGTGGACATACGTTGAATCATCTACTCTCGTATCGTCGATGCTGTTCAATCCGGACATACCCATGTATGTCAGATCATCATAGACAATTATCCGGATCACCGATACGAGCGTTTGGGACGAGAAGAAGACCTATGCGATGCCCTCTGTGTTAACGGAATGATGTTAACATAAAATCCAAAGGCCCTTTTCGGGGCCACTATATGCCTCGAAAAGATTTGCTTTCTTGCCTAACAAATTTTTTAGTCATTTTTATAGTTAACATATGATAGCTTGATATTCATCAATCTATGTCTGTATGTTGTACGTATTATATATGTCTATTAAGCTTATATATCACTGCCTAAGGGTATGTGTTTTCGAACATCCAAGAACCTCAGAAGTGTAGTATGGTTTCTTAGATTTGGGAGAAATAATTTTGATAAATTAAGTAAAATTTGCATTGTGAGACAGGAGGTGTGATATCCCTCGCCGAATGAGCGGCAGGTAGTCTGGAAACAATTCAAAAATTTAGTTGGAAATGGTAATTTCCTGTATATTTTGAATATGTTTTTAGTGTGCACAAATGTACCTTTCCTTAAGAACTAAATCTAAAATGATATAGAAAAAAATGATATAGAAACAGTGGTCACTAACACTACTGCCCTTTTCCAACATTGTTGCTATGTTGTCATGGTTACATTGATGGACAGTAATTAATTACAGTGCAATCTGTCTTAAGCAGCTATTGGTAGTGGTAGAATTTGTTTAGCTGGATAAGGCAGATGGCTGTTTAAGCGAGGTTAAATTTTATGTAAGGATGAGGAGGACAAATCAGACACTGCATGAAGATAAAATGATTATTCTTAAGACTGACGAGCAATATGGGATTGTGGATTGTATATTTTCATTTCAGGTGTCAAACTGTACACCATTTTGATCTTTATAAAAGAAAAACTGTTACGAGATTACATTAAATGATTAAATATTGAAGATTTAGTATAATATAGTTCAATAAAAAATAAAATAAGTAACTATGTGTGAGTTTTGGTTAATTGATAATTGAATACAGAATGGCATACCTATAGATCAATCAAGAGTCTGTTTTGACAGATGATATAAATCATAAATTTGTTTTACTTTCATCCTCCATTGTACAAGAGAAGATCCCAGGTGTGCAGAGATGATTCTCTTTGATGGCGCAATACTATGCAATCTGAATATAAAAAATTCCTTTGAAAAGGAGATGTGTTCATTTTAAGAGGGAAACAATAGCTCCACAAAGATTAAGGATAACCAATTCTGTATTATCAATAGCGTTTGGACATTCACAGGTATATATAACTAATTGTGTGTGTGCAAATTCTGCATCTTTTCACTGGCTGAGTTGAAACTCGGGAGATATCAGAATACATACATGTAACTTTGTTAATATGCCCGTCAAGTTTTGGTGAATTACTTTGAAATGTATGTATGTATGTATGTATATATATATATATATATATATATATATATATATATATATATATATATATATATATATATATATATATCAGAATTATATTCCTCACTCAGATGGAGCATAGAGTGGACACGTGGTCTAAGACACATGGCTTTACAGATCACGCACACATCTCACATCTATCTGAGTGAGTTCTAGTCTTGATTCAACCAACTAGGGTATGTGAGAAAACTTACCACTACTTCTTTGCGGGTCCAAAAGTACTGGCCGCCATGTATAGTTTAACATGTGCTGAAAAATGGCGTTAAACCCAACAAAATCAAACCAAAGCAATATTTATTCACAGAGAGGGGGTGGGGGTGGAGGCCATTTAATTCATTTCTTTTTTATATTCTTTGTATTATCGTTCTTGAGCCATATTCTTTATGAATCAAATAAAAGGAATGTTGCGTTTTAATATTTCAAAAGGTTATGACTTGATTTGTACATTTCTGGCTGCTTTTGTGTGATGTGAATCTAAACTTTATTCCAAGTTCCAAATCGTGAAAACCTAGAATTGTGGAACAAAATTATTCTAAGTTGATGAAATTGAAGTCCTCACAGCCGTACACGAATCGTGCCTCCTTCTTCCTGTGGAACAGCAAAAGAGAACTGACACAATGGCAATGGCAGAGGTTAATAAAATAAATATTGATTAATTTTGTCATCTTATGACTACTACTTTATTTACCCATCTCATTATTTATATATGTAACACGTCGTAACATCATGATATGGCAAGGTGCAATGACCAGTATTTTCAAATGTGTTTCAGAGCCATTTCAATTTAATATTCTGTGCTTTGGTAGAATAAATTCAGTATGTTTCGTCATGTGATAACTTGAATCTTCGCCATGAACATTATTCAGCTCGCTTGAAAAATACTAACTGAAAAAGATTATTCATGTAAGACCCTCTGTACCTATATTATATCCATAACATGTACCGAGTTTCACGACAATCCATTTCAAACTGCAAGACTTAATGTATTCAAAAGAGTGTGTTATACACGACTTCAAAACTGAAAATACGAAATCAGACACACAAATCTTTGAGAATAAAGTAATTTGTAAACATTTTTACATGATAATCATAATAGTGCGAAGTTTCATGGCAATCCAGCTTAAAGCTACATGACTGTATATGATGCTAGTATTGCATAATGTATAAAAGATCAAAACATAATTCAAACAATGAAAGACGAAGAATTTGTTGATTCTTATGAGAGTCAATTTTCATGACTTTGGTACTTAATTTTGTGTTTGGAACATACATGCTATCATTTAGACTGAAAAGTATTTCTTAGGTACATAAATATAAACAAACTTGATACTACACCAAGTTGACCGGGAACTCCGTTTATGATACCCCAATACGTCACTTTGACCACAGGCAATGTCGACTTACCTTCCCGTTTGTTAGTCCAAAATGACATGCCATTTTCAAAGAGAAAGTTTTTCAAACACGAGCATCCATATCTCAAATTTTCATATTGTGACGGAATTCCGTTTTCACTTGAACCCACAGAGATAAATAGTAGGCTGGTACTCAAATGAAAAAATGTAAAATAAGGTTTGTAATTTCTTCCATTATCCCTGTAGGCATTTTTTAAAAAAAAGACATTTCCACAAAAAAATATTTTAAAAAAATAATAAATATTGAAAGAATATCATCTTTTATATACTTTGGCGACATATACAATTTGAAAGCGGCAACTCACACGCTACAAACCTTTTGTATTATTTTTACGTATTTGGTGATTTGACCCATAACTATCTCTAAATTGCTAAGTTAATTCTTTTACTGTAGTTTTACTCCAGATTTTGCAACATATTACTTCTGTAATAACGTGACATACTAATGGACACATTAATGTCACTAAGGACAATAAATCAGGGGTTGAAAATCCCTTACACACATGTTTACATCTGCAGTAGATCTATCAATTATAATCAGTTAAAATATGCTCTCTCTTTCTTGGGGACCAGAAAGCTCTGACGCATAAAGAAATTAAACCAAATCATTTATACACATAATTACATGTTTTAATAGCTAAAATTTCGGGATAGTGTAGTGGCACGTGAGCAAACATGAATTGCAAGTTTCAAGCAACAATAGAGATAAGACTTTACGTCATAAATATCTGGCAATCTTAATAACACTATTTAAGTTGTATTATAATATACGGTGATAACAATGTAACATGAACACAATAATAAATTCATTTATTTTACGTAGATTACGATGGTCATAATAATAGGTACCGCAAAGTCGAGAATGCTCAAACGTCTGCCATAAGGTGGTGTTTGGAGAAAAATGAAGTCAAAGAATCTGAAGGTCAAGCTTAGCCTTTAATCGATAACCAATGCCCCACCCCACCCCACCCCAACACACACACACACACATATGCACGCACACACACATATGCACACACACTGACACGCACACGCACACACGCATACACTTGTACAATGTGGCTAAAAATCCGGGACCGCAGACGTGCAAAGGTGCTCTATCTCGACACCAATATGATGAATATGCCTGGAAAACATGTTTTGTCTTTGTATTATCGCTGATCTTAGTTACCAGATGATAGCTGACGCGCATTCTGTGTTCAAACTATTCCCGAAGCGTTGTCAACCGAAAGCCTAGAAACCACAGAGAGAGAGAGAGATAGAGAGACTTCCCAAAATTGAAACTCTGTAACCCGTCGTTCTTCCCGGACTAGCCCTGGCCCCTCTATAACCCGGTGTGGTATAGTATTTATACTCAGTGGGAAAACTACCCTACCCCCGGGCAATATAGTAAAAGTACGTGGAGGTAGTTTGGCTATTACAGTATTTCTACCTACCATGTTGAGTTTCTAAACCACCCACCCCTCCTTTAGCCAACATGATATTTAGATTAAACTATTTAGTATTATTCTAACGTTATCTGACACGATATGTATAAGTGAAATAATTAAATAAGTTCTCAAAATGTTATAAATACATTAAAATTTAATAGATTATACAAACAAATATTTACTGTGAATATCATAAATGTACAATTTTTAATATAACATAATATATTGTCGCAATGTATTCTCAAGTTCAATTATTTTTTATTCAGGAAAATACTTTTAGAATAACAAGTTGTAATTACTTAGAAGTTCTGTTATTTGATCTTTAATTATCATAGGAGATAATTTTTTGCATCGAGCATGCTAGCAGATCCTAATTACCCTGAGATTAATTTCTAACAATGTAATTAACTTTGTGCATTTCTAATCTTAATTATACTGAATTCTACTTCAAAGAACTTAGAATGGTTTCCTGAGATTTTCATTATTATGAGAAGGTCTTCCAAAAGCACTGGAATGTTTTCCTGGGCAGTTTCAGAGGACAAATCACATTTCAGTTCAATACTTTTTCTGCTTATTACAAGTATATGAAAAATGTGTAGATGTTGTGATAAAATAGCTGGAATATATTAATATTTGTTGGAATACCATCGTGAAAGAGTAGCAGTACCAGATTCAAGTTTTTCTTGGTTCACACCCTGATAACAGGTTTGTAATTTTTAGTCATACTATTTGTACCTAAGGTGTATTATTCAAGATTTAGGCTGAAGGTACTTTTACTATAGTCATAATATATGTACCTAAGGTCTTACCATCCGTTGACAAAGCAATCTTCCAGAAGGACAGTGGAGACCATATTGATCACGTTATCTGTATATAACAAGTTTGATTAAAAATATTGGTATTTTCGTATTTTATAGGCTTGATGTGATTCAGTATATTTTCATTTTGGAACATGTATTCCATGAATTTTTAAATTAAAATAAATATAATAATCTTCCTGAGAAACACAAAGATTCAACCATGCTCGAGGAGTATTTTGATTTGACTCAATATTGGCATTGTATGTATTGATCTATTATATGTATTTTAATTTAAATGGATATTATCTTTAATCATTCTGAAAAAAACGTAAGGTTTCCATTATGTCATAATATTAATATTTGGATTTTGTATATTTTGAAGTAAAATTTAAGAAAGATTAATTTTATTTTCTCTTATCATCAACCGTAACAAGGACCCTGGGTATAAATCGCATGGCCATTGAAGACATACCGCACCACCAATTGACCAATTTCTGTCATAATGAACATTGTCGTCATCAACCTACAAACATTAAAATATAGCATAGCTTTAAATTTCATAAAATTACAATTTTCTACAATGAAAATAATGTACAATTTATTACTAACATTATGTGATTCGTACAATATGATTTCCAAATAAGAAAAGAAAAAGAAAATGAGTAATTGAGTTAACTAGTATTAGAGGACAAATTCCACAGGGTAGGTATTTTTACCATTATAGCATTTCTACCCCCTTGTACTTTTATTATGAAGGTACAAATACTATCTCGCACAGGCCTCCTCTCCAGACTATACGTTGGTCCCAGTAAAACTGTTATAATACTTCAACCTCTGCATTCCAACAACTTCTAGAAAACGCAAACGTTATGGATCCAAAAGGTGTCATCTTTAGCACCTTTTATTTTGACCGTAGCTACGAAACTGATTGAAATCCCTTGTTGGAAGTAAATCATTATTAGACACCCCACAACTCCACTGCGCCAAGTCCACATACGTCTTTCAATACGATATAATTCAAACGACGTAAAATCATGAGAATTTTATGTCTAAGAGTGCAGATAATATTCGTACAAAAACTGCAATGTGCATCAAATAACGCCCCTTCACTATAGTAATGTACACGCCTGTACGTCGCGTTATACGCTTGCCAATGAGAGGGAGAAAGAGAGAGAGAGATGCTCAAGTTAGTTTTATAAACTGTTCGACTTTGGTATCGCAACATTTTGTTACCGTACTAGGGCAATCATAATTGCGAGGAAATAATTTATTTCAAACTGTAATAAAGTAATGCTGTCTTTGTAATCATATCATATACTTTACCTGATGTCAATGTCGTGACTATAAAATAAAAAATCTACGCGCTGTGTGGGGAAAATACATGAATTATGGCGCTCATTGCATTTGTTAATCATTAATCCTTGCGATTATTACCTTCGAGAGCAATCTAGAAATTTGATCATTTGAATTATGTTCTCGTTTCAACCGTTCCGTCAGCAGATCTATAGATTTATCATTCTAATACGAACACTGGCCACTTTTTCACTTTCAAAGTCAGCCCTTCCTTACCTGTGTACAACGCGCATTAAGCAGAACAGCCGTAGACCCAAATAAAATCTACACTTACATTTTTGTATTTGGCCTGTACGCTACTCGTTGCTATGTTCGCACTATATTTCTACATTAAAAAAAAATACGTGAAATTGGTTAGTGTGTATGGTTGTTTGCACTCTATACAGTCCATCAGAAAGGAGTGCGTTTTTCAAACTATATTAACTCAGCATGAAATTAAGTATTACATATAAATCTAAATTCAATTCAAGTTTTCATAATAAATGTAAAATCCTGTCATAATATATGAGAGGTTTTACGAAGCTAATGTAACTGTTATGTTAACGTAGTGTCTGACAGTTAAAAAGAAACAAGGTTTCAGTTAAATATACCATATAAAAAGATTCAAAAATAAATGCTTTAATTTATTTTTCCCTTAAGATATACTATGTTTAGCAATATAAAGAACCACCTAGAAGTTTTAATATGGATATAGTCAAATAAATAGAAGGCCATATATATATATATATATATATATATATATATATATATATATATATATATATATATATATATAGAGAGAGAGAGAGAGAGAGAGAGAGAGAATATTAATTGCTTGCTCCGAGCAAATAACGGATATGACATCGAGTATATGAAAAATTCGGTATTTTCACGAGTGTAGAAAACTGACTGCAATGTTTAAATTAAGGTTATGATTCATATTTATACTATAGCATAGCGTTTACTACTAAGAATTTATCCAGATCACTGTCAGACTCGAAAAGTTAATACTTATGTTGTCACATATGGAATTATATGAATTGTATTTGGGTCGTATTTGTGAGGTTTTGTTTTTCGGGGCTCGATTTATTTGGTTACAAGTATTAATAATGTATGTTCAGCTTGCTCTTCTACAAGACCATCGAAATCAATTAACGGCTGACGCTGAGATAAAAACTGAAAACAAAGGAAAGAAAGGACAAACAAGTTATTTTGAATCCTATTATCAATTGCGGAATATCCGGACAACATTTCGTTATATTCGAGTGTGTTTGGATGTATTCGAACACTTGTACAAACTCGTTGAGCGATACTAACTAGCTATGGTGGCAAAAAGATATGGGAACAACTGGCATATTCATTCCGATTTTTTTGTATAAGATGAAAAATAAAGGTAACTAATATAAATTCATTACCACATCTTTTAATATGTTTTATATAAACATCATTCTTTTAAAACAATCCATTATTTTGTCGGGTAGTATATCGACATAGTTTCTTCCAGCGATTCACCTCAAAATCCTTCTGTCTCACAAGATTAATAAATTCAAAAGTGGGATAAGAATCCTTCGCTAGGCATGAAAAGTAAATGCGACCAGTGTGAAAGTGTGAGAGCATATTATTTTATTATTTTCGTCCAGTTGTTTAGTCTGACCAGCCGAAATCCAGACATGCTGTAATCATGCGCACGTCGTCACTTGTGCCTCCTGTGTTACCATCGTAGAAGATTTCCTTGTAAACTCATTTGTATAAAATTTGACATAATTTATATCAACAAGGTCTTGTGTTAGTTTTGTGAAATTTAAATGTATTTAAAAATACATGTTAAAATCCTTGAGGGAACAGAGCCCGATGAATAGTTCACACTGAGTCAGATGCGTGATAAATGTTACAAAAGACACACAACTTAGCAACTTTAGCACTTACAGTCGTAATTTCCTCATACTGTGGCATCAGCCAGACGAGTAATATAGAACCTTCTCCGGTCTCTTTTTAAATGCATCGTTACTTCTTACTGTTGGACGAATATCAAAACAAAGATGAATAACATTTATTTTTATATTTCATTCTTACGGTACAAAATTATTACAAAACGAAAATGAATCATGCAGAAATGATTGCGTATGGGGGGGGGGGCGGGGTTCATTATAAACTTGAACTCGACGCACAAAACCCCAGAATTTACAGCATGCTAACATGACACATAAAATAGTTTGTGAATGGTAATTACGCTATATCTGACATTTTGCAATGTTTTCTAATCATATCAGTATTCCCCAACGATGGATATTACGTTGGCAATCTGATATTGTCTGAAAGTATTTATGTTACTTTCATACCATGCAACCGGAATTCATCAAGAATTTATTCGTGATTTGATTAATTTTGCCAAATGGGCTTTTTTCTTTGCACACTTATATACATTCTTGTCATTGACAAAAATTAATGTCTTAACATTTATATTTTACAGACAATGAGTGGCTTACAAAAAATTATGAGGTAATATGTGTTATTCCTGGATCTATTTTCTATAATTAAAATTCAGTTTTATGCTGAGGTAAGGACATCTTTTGATTAAATTCGGATAAAAGACGTGATAAAGTCCATTATTATTTTATACATATATTCTTATTCAAAGAATTGCGTGGTAGGCGGTGAAAAAATGCATTAAAATTGTAGATGACAATATAATAGAATATATTCGTGTAGCTTATGCAACAGATATAACTTTTGATTTATAAACCCTTTCGATATTTCTGTGCGCAGGTCGATTTTCCTTCAAGTGACGTCAAATCACACAACAGCTCCAGAAGCTTTGTTTGAGGGAGCACACCTATGAAACGTATTTAAGTCCACTGAGAAGTTATACGTGTAAAGGAATCGTCTTCACCTTTTAATGTATTTCCAGAAAGAAAAAAAGAAAACACAGGGGATCAAGATATGTATCATGTAGCCAACTTAAATTGAATTGGCATACTCTTTAAAGCATCGAAACTATTATTAGACGGCAAAACCATACTTTGTTAATTCTCATAGACACCTTGGTTTTTCATGATTCAGAAAGATTTTAACTGGAATGAACATCTCAAAGATGTAGCTAGAATAGGAAATCACAAACTGTATTGTTGAGAGCACTGGAATTTTAATTTTCAAAAGAAAAACCTCTTTCAAAATGTTTACTTGCTTACATTAGACCCTTATTGAAATATGCCAGTGTAGTTTGAGACTGGTTGTAGTGAAGATAATTCAATTGAAATCGAAAGAATACAGTTTGAAACTGCTGGCAGCATGACTGGTTTACCTTCTTATGTAAGTAAAGACTTAAATTTAGCATCAGGTTTTATTATTTTGAGTGAACGGAGAACCAATCAAAAATGAGCAACGTTCCATAGGTTTATCTGGTATGTAATAGAAATAAGCCGATATATAACGAGATAATTGCTTAATAAATCTGAGACTGATTCAGTCTCATAGAGGTGTGCTCTTCATAGCAAATTGTTTATACCATCCGGTGTCAATTTGCGGAATATTCTTTCAGAGGTTATGGTACAGATTATGTTGCTAGGGGAATTCAAACTTCTCTGCTTCCAAAATCAAATACTTCAACAACTGTTTTAGTAAAGTCATTGAACTTTATCGTTAATACAGCCAAAGCTGAGGAATAATTACACCTCCCTACGGAGCATCTTCAAAGATTATGCTTAAATGACACGTGTATATGAAGAAAGCATCGGAACTAATGAAGATTATTTTTTATCATGCTGTAAGTATGTTAATCCAAGATGCATTTAAGTACTTGAACTAAACGCACTGAATGCAAAATTGGATTAATGATGAAGAGGAATACCACAGCGCTAATCACAGAGCAAGATCAAAGTATAGTTCTGGCAGTACAAAACTGTATTAAAACTACAAAAACGGTTCCATTCCAACAATGCTTTAATCTTTTACCGTATCTTTGTTTCCTTTTCTCCCGTTACCTTCCTTTCAATATCGCCATTATTTATTTATTAAATTAATTTCATACAAATGACAGCTATCTTGTTGTATTAGATGCATTCTCTGTGTGTGAAAAGCGATAATAAGTTGCTAGATTGTTTTAGGCGATCCCATTTGTATTGTTTGCAATAAAATATGTTTAAACCAAACCAAGCAGATTTTATTTTCGTATGTAACCTAAGTGTTGTCAAAGATCTAATTAACACCTTATGCGGCTATAAGCTTTCCCAAACTGTTTTAAATGGCCAATCCATATTCGTATTTCCCAAACTGTTTTAAATGACTAATCCATATTCGTATTTCCCAAACTGATTTAAAGGGCCAATCCATATTCGTATTTCCCAAACTGATTTAAAGGGCCCATCCATATTCGTATTTCCCAAACTGATTTAAAGGGCCAATCCATATTCGTATTTCCCAAACTGATTTAAAGGGCCCATCCATATTCATATTTCCCAAACTGATTTAAAGGGCCCATCCATATTCGTATTTCCCAAACTGATTTAAAGGGCCCATCCATATTCATATTTCCCAAACTGATTTAAAGGGCCAATCCATATTCGTATTTCCCAAACTGATTTACAGGGCCCATCCATATTCATATTTCACAAACTGATTTACAGGGCCAATCCATATTCGTATTTCCCAAACTGATATAAAGGGCCAATCCATATTCGTATTTCCCAAACTGATTTAAATGGCCAATCCATATTCGTATTTCCCAAACTGATTTAAAGGGCCAATCCATATTCGTATTTCCCAAACTGATTTAAAGGGCCCATCTATATTCGTATTTCCCAAACTGATTTAAAGGCCCAATCCATATTTGTATTTCCCAAACTGATTTAAAGGGCAAATCCATATTCGTATCAAGAGACCTTCTGCGATTACTTTACTGATATGGCTAAGCGCTTGGTTGTGAAGGAGTGGTGAGTGATATACGGAGTGGTGAGTGATATACGGAGATATGATACCAACCCCACCCCCAACGTATTATCGTGATTTGGTTATCGTTATCTAGATGATCGACCACGGTGTTACTGCAAACAATCGACCAAACAATACAAATAAAATATGAAATTACTGAATGGAATAAATAATGAGTAAAGATATAAAATAGAACAAGACGATCGCCCACGTAAAAAAAATAACAATTTAATGAATTGCATAAACTGAATGAAACTGAACATGACATTTGAGTGATACACTTTCTATTAGAATTAGAATTACAAAATTGATGCGAAATGCAATTAGCTGTTATGTTATACCCCCACCTCTCTCTCTCTCTCTCTCTCTCTCTCTCTCTCCCCCCAACCTCTTCTGGTCATCAACCGTAACTTGTGTGTAGTCTGTACTCCTTCCAACTGTGTAGCACAGGTATGGAGCTATCCCCCACTTCAAAATAAATATAATACGCAACCTAAATAGTTGCCAGGTTTTTCTTCTCCTATGATAGAACAATATTTCCACTCCGTGCACGTCAGATATCGTCTTGTGGGCTGTAAATTTATCTCTGAACGGTGTCCGTCGATAAACGTCGATTTTCCTCACTTTTGAGAATTCACAACTAAATTACACAAACGGTCTTCACGTCTTGTCTTAACTACAGTACAGGCTAATTAGCGGTTCATCGATATAGTCATAGTAAAATCAAATCTTCCTGATACACGACACATATTTTTAAGACATAAATTAATTCTCACAATTAGTATCAGCGTAGTGCATAATTTCTGTTACACACAAATCACTAAATTCGAACACATTCGTATCAATGAAATATTGTATGACATTTCCACAATACATGAGTCATATAACATTCAAGACGAGGAATGGGCGATTAACTTCTGAACTCAAGGAAAATTGAAGCATGGGTTTAAAACGAATAAATTCAACAAATAATTACACATTTTCATCAATGAGCATATTGTATGTGAGAAAATACCGTTGTTCCTTTTGGAGACTCGCTCTTTCTGTGAAGCCGAATCACTCTTTCCGTGTCCCCAACTTCGGTAGAAAAACTTGGACTGACTAATTTCGCAAGGGAAATTAATTAAACATTGAATTTCATCAACAAAACATATCCTCTCGATAAGCTTCGCCAAACCAAGGTTAACGTTATCTAACCGCCAAACATTTAACACGCCCATCGAGGCTAGCATTGTTCTTTCTATTCCACCTACATTAATAACTAGTCTGGAATATGTCAATTTATGACACTACAACTATGTTTTGACTGTGCTAGATTTTGCTGCAACTATCTTGGGGATGAGAAACTGAAATAAAAAATAAGTGAGGACTTATATGAAGCCTTAAAGCAATCTTAAATACAAACCAGAAAAAAAATACAGTGTGAGGAATAGAAGGAGTTTTATAAGCGCTCGGTTAATGTGTTGTTGAAGAAAGGTTACATCGAATATTTCTCCAAAAAGCTATTTTGCTTATGACTCCTGGCCGTATCTTCTGATCTGTGCCAACTTTAGCATTGAAGTCACAAAGGATAAATGAGTTTAGGTCTGCCTAAAATTTATCCCTGATCCCATCTGGGTTGGTTGCTGTGGATCCATACGCACTGATGATAATTTCGTGTCTTTTTCAGGATAGTGGGAGTCTCGTTTACATTAGTCTGTTATTCACACCCTTTGGCAGTTTTTTTATTTTGCTTGTGTGTTGTTCTTAATCAGCTAGGCGACTTTCACTCCTGGCTGATATATTGATACTGAATATGGCAAGTACTCTACAAATTAAAAATATTTGTCTCTCTTGTCTATCTACTGATTACTGTCAATTAGTGTGCGTACGTTCCAGGGAATGTTGGATACACGTCAGCCGTGGTATGCTAACCAGGGTGATGGAGAAGCAATGTTGAGAGCACCTTTTATAGCCCATTCATCATGCTACGTAGGTATGCAGTGTCAGTATAAAAGATTTGCTCAGTCACCTAAGGGGCTGCAAAGTTCCACTGCTGCTTTGGTCCAGTGAAAGTGACCCTGTATCATAAGCCATGTGCATGTCTGCAGGTACAGATCCCACTGTATCCACACTTGCTGCTTTGCCGCTCGCCCATCACTACTGGAGGTAAAGGTATCTGGTTGGGTGAGGAGAATAATGTCATGACTTGCGCGTGAGTTCGATTTAAGCGTCACCTTCACCCTCTCATCCAGGCCTGTCGCAATCCAGTGGCACGACGACGTAGAGACGTCTGCAGATGAGTTTGGATGCAATAGATGGCCTTTAGTCCGTACTGCTCGTGAGGTGATGCCCTGTGTTGTCCACACGGTTATTGTCTTTTTAACTTCCTTCACAAATCTATCTTAGATTTCCATCTTATACAAGACTTAAACATTTATCTTTCTTGGGTAACATTCGTATTAATTTGCAGGTGCTGTTGCGTGCCTCGATCGGCCATTCCAGTCATTCAGGTTACTACTCAGTTTATTTTTATCTATCTTTGCTTCTTTTAGTTCTCCTCTTAATTGCCTCTTCCAAGAAATATATCTTTCCTTTACTATATTTTCAGTTTTTACTACCATCTCATTTTCCTTTACTATCCTTTCACTTTCTACTATAATCTCGTTTTTTAAGACCCTCTTAAAGTGATCGTAATTGTTTTTCTCCATTCTTATTTAATTTGAAGGATTTGGAACAGCTGTATTTTAAATTCATACCTCTATTTTGGCATCTGAAAATAAATATGTTGTATACATGTTGTACATTTATTCTACATTTCTGTCTTTAAACGCCGAAATCATAGACAATATTCCCACTGACCAATTTAACTGACACTGCCAAATATTCATGTCACACTGTGGTCAGTATATTTTGGCAGGGTCATCATTAACAAATTAAAAGTGTACTATTCAATATTGCTAAATATGTTGTGGTCAAAAATTTAGTTTAATTTTTGCAAAAACTGTGTTTAACATAACACGATGGTCCAGATGAGTTAACCAATCTATTGTTTTAAACTGGAACATTGCATTTAATTGTATTTACGATATATTGTTAACTTGTTCTAACTCTTTATTTAAATCATATTCAACTCACGTTTGCTTTTAGCAGAACACAAAATGAAGTTTGCTTTTTTGTGCAAATATACTGAGTTAATATTACTGTTTCTCTCGTGTAATTTCCTTTTGATTTCTTTCTGTAATCTTGTAATTTCATATACTGTAACTCATTTTTAATCTCGTATCCTTCATAAAATCTTTACACCTCTGGCATTTTGCATTCCTTTCTTTTTCTTTCCTCTAGCAGTTGTTTTCTTTCACCTGTATCATGTTACAAATGACTGTATCTGCAATGCTAATTTTACCTTTAATTTATGTAATATGATTTTAAGTATTACCAGATGTCAAATGAAGTTTTCAAAAAAATGAATCTTCAAAGCCTGTATATATACACACTGTTAAAGGTGCACTTGATTTTTTTTTACTTCATTCGTGTTATAACAACTACTATATCAAGAGATTTTGATTAGTTTCGAAGTAATTCTTCGTAACTGACGGTTTTATGGATGCATTATAATTGCTTGTGATAAAATTTTGTCCAGGAAAAATGCAAAACCAAATATCCTCATAATTGTCTCAATACGTATATCGTTTTAAATGCGTAGTATTCCATTTAAATCTCACTGACTAGCATGTAGTCTTGAACATGCAGCTTATTTTGTATGTAGTTGGAATCAACTTCAGATATTTGAACTCTTTTCATTTCTTACGTGATACCATTTATTACCCTGATAGAACTTTGTGTGCTCCACTTGCATCATAAGATTTTTCATGTGTACCTTTTTATTTCTTGCTTGCGATGTTTTGGATTCACTTTATTTTGTTCTCATTGGCATTTCACATATGAGGCACTTTTAAAATTATTTCAATTTCTACTGCACCGTTTTTAACATGTCTGTCACATATGTAAACCTCAATTTCGTTTGAAAACGCACACATTTATTTTCTTGGGCACTACCATTTATGAATTGTTTTCTGCGTCTTCCCGACTGTTAAATGATACGTCATACCCTTTCAATTTCAAGAGCACACACCAATCGACCATTACTCTTCCGGTCTTCCAAATCTGTTAAACTTTATGTTATCTTGTTTTTCCGTGTACAGATAGCACCATCTATTCTATATATTCCTCGTCAGGTATTCCAGTATATATTTCCTCGGTAACGTTAGGAAATTCGACATTTGTAAATATTTTTGTTATCTTTTGAAAGAGAGTGAGATAGTAAACTTTATTGGTAGGAGAAATATTATATTGTCTCAGTGACGACAACACCACTTTTATTGCCACAGTGGAGACATCACTTTTGGAACTATTTTATTTTTATATTTAGGAAGTATATCTGCCTGTATATTTATTATTCTGACCCGTGTTTCAATGTGTATGCCTATTTGATCTTTTCTTCTTTTACTCTCAGTCTCTGTCTATGTCTATCTGTCTGTCTGTCTCTCTTTCTCTCTCTCTGCACATCAGGATGTACAGTTCTTAAAATGTGTTAGATGTAGCCCCCTAGTGTACATTAATGCAATCATTGAGGTGCCTTGAGGACATATCTAAAAACAAAATCCAGATAGTAAAAAGTAAACTTCAAGTGTTAACTTTTTATAAAATTAGATTTCTATGTGAATAATGGAAACTGTAAGTGACTGAACTTACATGACTTGTTGCTATGTGTCACCCATACAGTATTATGTACTTGTAGTACTCACAAGAACCGAAAACAAATCAACTCGTGAATAAATATAGTACTATTATTTTTAAGGAGCATTTTTAATTCGCGTATCATCTTGCCTGAAACTGATGGATAACTCGAGAGATGATTTATGTTAATCGCATACCGAAATTAAGCGACTATCGAAAATTGGATACACCTTCTGCTTCCGAGCTAGACTGCAAGCTTGCCAAAACCATATACAAAAGAATTACATTTAAATGTAGAAATAAACAAAATGAAGAACAAAAATAATTAAAGTAAACTCACAATCATTAAAACCTTTTGTTTAAAGATGTTACGCTCTGAAGTCTATCCGATAAAACGGTTGTTTTGTTTCTATTTAACCCACCCAACAATCAAGTGACAAAGTGGTTGAAAGCGTTCGCCGTTCCCGATCACTGCCATCTCACGCTTGTTCGTGTGGGTTCGAGTCTCGGACACGACCTGTTTGCATATGTGAGAAAGTTTTACAATTGCATCCTGTAGTTGATTGGTTTTTTTGGAACGTAACATATCGATTTGTCGGGAAAGATTCACAACACTGGTCAGTCAGAACATGTCTGTTAAGGTGTTTTTCCGTCTATCTCTCATTGACAATATCGCACGGTCCTAAGCATTACCTTGTCATGATTAAAAACGTAAAGCAAAACAAAAATACTTACTGTCACGAAGCGACATCATCTGAATACTTAGGTTTATCAACTGGTATAGGGGGACAAACCAGTTAATTTTCGTAGACTGGGGGAGGTGGCGGCAAGTGGTGTGGGGTCAAGAGGTTCAAATGACAAAGCCGCATGGATATAGCAGTTGACTTCGTACACAACAGTTGTTTAAGATTTTCATCTTACTTGGGTCTGAGATTCAGCCACAGATGCCTCTGATGCGCGGATTGTTTCGGAATAATATATAAACTTTATGAACCATTGGTTAGAAACCCTTGCTTATCAAGTTTTCTGCAAATTAGAATTGTTTAGGAAGCTTTAAAGAGACCACTTTAAGGCGTGATTGTTTAGATGCTACGTTTCTTTGTATTAGTAGTGACGGAGATGTGAGGAAGAAGTGACAGGCTAACATGGTCTGATAACGACGATATATTTTAGCGCTTTTTTAGTGTTTTGTACTGATGGTCTTGAGCGACTTTTATTTTGATAAAGATGCAGAGTACTGTAAGAAATGCACTATCTGTACCGGTGATTTCGTCGTGGTAAGCAAAGGTAGACCTGTTGAAGACCTGTTTGTTCAGAAGCTTTTCCTACACATTGTACTTTGAAAACTGCTACCTACAAGTATCGCACCAGTAATAATCTACTATAATTTTCAACATGCATAGATTGAAGATTCAGTTTGTGACAATCAGAGTTTATTGGGGGAATTGATCAAAGTTTATTGGGGGAATACCTGTAAGACTGCACTAAGATTCAGTTTGCGACGATCAGAGTTTATTGGGTGAATACCTGTAAGACTGCTCTTTGTACACAGAAGGTAATTAGTAGCACTGACTGATGGATCATCGCAATTTCATATTCAAAAGTAGCTTGTTTGTGCTCTGTAAGAGATGATTCCGCATACCTTTGATTAAATGCAGTCATCGGCTTGATATTGCTCGACTTCTAGCATAACTCTTCATCACTGGACTGCAGAATAACCGAATGTCTTTGTGGTTCGGCCTGAATATTTCCCTCTTTAGTGAGATCCCCATTGAGTGTTACAACAACAATAACAACAACAGCAGCAGTAACAACAGCAATACTACTACTACTACTACTACTAATAATAATAATAATAATAATAATAATAATAATAATAATAATAATATGGTAATATGACCTTTATGGTTGTTCATTCTTTTTCTAAATTCAAAATATCTGGTTGCACAAAGTTAGTACGTCATGACATGAATGACACTTTTATTTGAACGTTTTGTTACGACTATATGACAACAGGTTACGACTATATGACAACAGGTTACGACTATATGACAACAAGTTACGACTATATGACAACGTAATGTTACGATTATATATCAACAATTCTTCTAAAATTAAACAAAGAAATTAGTTATCGCAGTCATAAATGAAAATTACGACTATATGCCAACAAGTTACGACTGTATGCCAACGTTTTGTTACGACAATATGTCAACAAGTCTTGGAAATCTTAACAAAGAATTTAATTATCGCAGTCATAAATGAAAATTACGACCATATGCCAACCAGTTATTATGCACTTTTGAGAGAGTGACGTATGTACGGTGATGTCGTTTGCATTTAAAACATGCACAATTGAGAGAATGGTGGCATACCTCTAAGCTACATTAATATAATGTGGATGATATTTCTTTGGATATTGTACTTTTGGAAATTGTACATGATCTAAGCACACTGCTAACTAAAATGACTGCTCCCTTGTGCTAAAAAAATCAGCCTGAATTAGTCTAAAGTACACTATCTGTAGTAGCTATTAAAATAGGGGAAATGAATTTTGCCAGACTAGAAAATACCAGCTTCTGAAAGTACAATGAATGAATTACCAAATATATAACATGTAAAAAATAGTTATCGGCTCTTTTTTTTATACAGTTGTACCTCTGAGGTTCAGGAAGTGAAAATGACCATGTGGAGCTAGCACTTTTTTGAAAGATGCACGTCTGGAGTAAGGCCAAGATGTATACTTTATAACGCATATTACACCCATCAATCATACACCAAAATAAAGGGAATTAAAGCTTCTTTGAATTATACCTAAGATATACAAGGTCTTTTTTTAAAGTAGTATAACCAGTGAGGAAAGCCGGGGAATATTTTTTTCTTTAAAATTCTAACCCTATGCAAAATACAAAACTGTAGAGCGCCACCTATATGCCAACGTTTTGTTACGATTATATGCCAACAAAAATCTTTTAAAACTTAGCAAAGAATTTAATTATCGCAGTCATAAATGAAAATTACGACTATATGCCAACAAATTACGACTATATGCCAACGTTTTGTTACGACTATATGCCAACAAGTCTTGTAAAGTTTAACAAAGAATTTAATTATCGCAGTCATAAATGAAAATTACGACTATATGCCAACAAGTTATGACTATATGCCAACGTTTTGTTATGACTATATGCCAACAAGTCTTGTAAAGTTTAACAAAGAATTTAATTATCGCAGTCATAAATGAAAATTACGATTATATGCCAGCAGGTTGCGACTATATGCCAACGTTTTGTTACGACTATATGCCAATAAGTCTTGTAATACTTAACAAAGAATTTAGTTATCGCAGTCATAACTGAAAATTTCAGAGAAATTTTAAGTATTATAAAGCGAAACAAGAATAATCCTGATAAAATTTGGTCAGCCAAGAATCTTGACGCCGTCAAAATGTCATTGCCCAGAACTCCTTCGACTAATTCCCAACAGTTCCAGAATAATATTATAGTCCAAATAATGAGCATTTTCTATTTCTACTGAACAGTCCAAGCAAATGTTTTTCCTCTTGAATAACTTCTAAGTACAACATAAAACGCGTATGCAGACTTACAAAAGGAACACAAGAAATAAGAATAGCTCAAAAATTGGAATGAAACTGATTGCTCAGTTCTCTGTTTATATACACTGTCTAACGCGGCTGTTTCACAAAATACCCCGCGTGACGGATCTTACTACGCATTTGGCGTTGAACTGGCCTATCCGTGTGACTTATCCCAACGGCTGGAAAGTTACTAAATTCTTCTAGAAACGTCGAAACTCTATCATTCAGTGAGAAATTAAGCCATAGACGCCATTAAGTCTTATTCTTAAGATTATTGTTAATAATTGTCAACACATACAAAAGCAGCCGTTATATATCCTATGTAATACTATGCGCTTAACAGACTCCTGTCACGTTTGCAAAATCTGACTAAAGATATTCTGTTTAATTTGCAACCATGAATACAAATTTTGAAAATTCGATAAAATCACGTATCAGGAGTTACAAAAATTTAGATATACATGCAGTTTCTTCACACATCTACACAACGCACAAGCACGTTTCTCAAATCAGTATCATGTATAACACAGACACACAATATACACTTTACAAACATTGTTTTTAGCATATTATTTTTAATATGTTAACATTCTGATATATAACTGATCCAGATAAGTCCACAAAATCCTTGCGGAGCATTCTCTCTATTGACTGGCTGAGATCATGAAAATTCTCCTTGCCCTACTATTACTGTTGTCATAACTGTGGCCGTTTATCCAATCGGTAGCCTAATGGACACCAAGCTAGAACTAGAACTAGCCGCTAGACATCCACCTTGTTAAACCGAAAGTGTGAAAGAATCAAGAAAATCCATCACGCTGTCCAACACAAACATAAAAACGCTGGTCCCACCAGAAAGTTATCTAACAACATCATTCTTCTAAATCAAGTAATGCCAATATCCAGTCAGAAAAAACATTAAATATCGGAATCACAAGAGCCATATCAGTGCCAACATGTATAGCACGTTTACATGTCATTTAGTACTATTTCTGCGTCCTGTCTCAATCTTTTTAGTACAGATTGTAGATTCATATTATGAAAAGATTTATATGCCAGATAGTTCTTTACAATTAAAAGGCAACCAATAGGAATTAAGGAATTAAATGAGGAGGGATAGTCTTTTTAGTAATAATTCTAACGGCATGTTTTGAGAATTAAATTCTTTAATATTATTAGCATATATTAGAATTTTTAAGATAGATTATGTCTAATATTCAACAGTCTGCTCAATAAAGCTATTCTGCAGAACACAGCGCACTGTTTATCTTCTCAGCATAAATGCTTATCAGTAATCATTCCTGCAAGTTTATTTTTGTGTATCGTTTAATAGTGTTCCATAAATAAAAATATTAATACCTCTTAATTTATTTCTTTATTTGCATTGATCCAATCGTCAAGCAGTTAGGATTTCTCTGTGTAATTTAAGTTTTGGTTTTGCGTAGCCTCAATGATTTTTTGTAAATTTTGTTAAAAGGAAGAGATTGTAACAAATTTTGTTCAATGGAAAGGAATGTATAAAATCTTTTTCAAGGGAAAGGATTGTATAAAATTTTTGTTCAATGGAAGAGATTGTATTTTTGATAACATACAAGGTTCTGTGATCCAATAAACAAAAATCAGTTTATGTGGTTTCCATATGAAATGGTCAATCAATATTAAATAGAAGAAAACAAAGAACGGTGAGGGACTATATGTTTTATAAAGGAGATGTAGCATTGGTCAAAGAAACACACTTTTGCCATCCTGTCAGACAAGAATCAAACCAAGAATTGTCACCGATTTAGCATGCCTTGAGATTTTGCATCAATATTTCATGATCTACTTAATCAAACCATTTTTGTTATAAAAAATGTCTGAATAAATTGCTTACATTTTTTTTTCAGTTATCTTTAGCTGCCGGCCGTGAATCAACCAACTTTGAGAAGGCCGTATAGCATGAATGACTTTCTGAAACTTGTTCATGAATTATGCAGAAAATTATAATTTTTTAAGAGGCTGTGGTGTCTTTCAAAATAAATTTTATGTAAGTTGGAAAACTTTTGATAGGCTGATACTGATTTTGCTAAACGAAGTATGACCTTTAAAGATTGCGAAGACTTTAACTGATTTCAGATTATTTTGATTTTATTAGTTAGGTTAGAATTCATCTGCTTCTGTTGCTTTGGTGCCATGTAGCTTCTTCTTGAACACATATGTAAGGGTTCTTGAACGATAAATGAAATGGGACTTTCAATATTACAAAACCTAACAGAGATCACATTCTTGTGATATAGAAGAATGTTCTCCAATTATTGAAGTTAATATTGTGAAAAAGATACTTAGGTCGTTACCAATATTTGATGGCTTTGTTACAGTATGACCACCAGTATTTTATTCTGAATAGAAAATCATGAACTTTTTAATTTCAAAGGAACTTGCGAAAATGTTGCCATATTTCTCGGCAGTCACTTTTATTCTCAAGTAATCTTTGAAAATTATCCTTTTTGTTTAAATATGCCAACTGGTATGTGTAAGCCAGTGTGTTCTATGTTCGAACAGTTAAACATACTGTGTTCGTAGTGCTTTCTTCATTTAAACCATCTTTCTTGTTTAAATCATAAGTATGTCTCATATTTGTTTAATCAATATGAATCAAACAAGAAGTTGAAAAACTAAAACAAAGCAATTAGCAGACTAGATTGCAATTATTCGCAAAAGGTTAAGAACTACATTTTGTAGCGGATAGACTGGACATGGCTTCGCGGAGTTCATTCATTCCGCCTATACACAGTTGATAGTAATCAGTCTTAACTGCGTTTAAAATGGCAAATATGTGGGTTTGTGTGTGATATAAATAAAAATATATGTAAATTTGTACCTTGTATCTTTGATTTACTACTCGTTGTCTAAAAGGAAACTTTATATATATGTGTATATATATATATATATATATATATATATATATATATATATATATATATATATATATATATATATATATATATATATATAAAGAGAGAGAGAGAGAGTGAGAGAAGCAGGGAGGATTTCAATGAAATTAGGCACCATGTTTAATTAATGTAGAAGACGTTGATTATTAATAGTTTTATTGTAATTTTATACATACATACATACATAGAGAGAGAGAGAGAGGGGAGAAGTGGACTTTGCAACAGTGTTTGAAATACAAGAATGGATAGATGTATCCATAATTAAACGAATTTATATTTGAAATTTTTTATTATTGACTGATTGGTTGTTTGATTGATTGACAAAACAGACTTAGCAGCAGAATCAAGCTGCGGACATTCGGCAGTATTTTCCCCATTAACAGTAAGCTGTCGCACACGCTCTGCCACGAATTCCTTCCTTCCATCAGATCGTGTTTGACACTGAAATTAAATGTCCAGTTTCTAAGCATACTTATTACAACACGGAAAATATTTGGCTCAGTTTGCAAACAAGAATTTTGCATTCGTGGAAAATTTACCCAGTAATAAGGGAGATGACTTTGATGTCATACATTAAAATATACATTTCGGCATCAAACATAATAGCACAGATCTATAAATAATGGGTACAATTAAAATGTTATGCGATATCATGTTTGAACTCAGTAGGATATGAGACAAAATCCAAAGAATTAAAAGACTTAAATTTATCAGATAAAATAACCTGTAATCCCGCGTTACATGAAATAGAAATGTTATAGTTTCATAAAAAACAAAGTCCATTTCTCAAAAACTGGGTCTCGAGGTGAAAATTAATGGCTAAAAAATTAAACCTTTACTAAAGACCAGGAAAGATGGGAAGTCTGATAACGAGATTAAATAATAAACTGACAAAAGAAATAGTCGAAAATGATCGCTATACAAAATCAGTGGCAGTCATGAATTTCATTTTGGAAACAGTTTTCAGACAGAGTACATGTAAATGCAGACGAACAAAATTATCACGTATTTTTTCAAAGGAATTTGTAGCTAAATTTTCTTAATATAATATTAATATTCTTGAATGATTAAACTTTTTCAATTTATGTTCTAAAACTGTATGTTTTGGCTTGAGGTTCATAAATAATGCAAGTAAAGTTCTGTCTGTGTGTGTGTGCGCGCGCGCGGGCAAAGAGGAAGAGACATGCGCATATATGTCAGTATTTTGTTGTGACAATGCATCCATAGAGAAGATAAAAGAACGAATATATTTAATTCATTTTGTTTTGACAGCTAATGCCTTCTGTAGAGTAATGGATGTAGAGCAAGCGTATTTGCGTAAATATTCCCTGCAAACATTTGAAATAGTTGTATAGAAGGCATGGGAAATAGGAAAAATAAAAACTTAACTTGTTACTACATCTTTATTTCCATATAATCCACAATTATTACATTTAATCATTAAATCGCTATCGTCATTTTAGCATTCCGAAGTAAAAGTGAAAGGAAACAACTGTGGAGGTATAGTTACAAAACATTTTGAAATAATTTAGCTCACATTTTAACGGTCACGTGGTACTTTTAATAAAGGACCGGCATGTGATTAACCGTTACCACTTCCACACCTAGTACGTCATAACCGACTCCACTCGTTTCCTAGAATTCGTAGATACCGTATGTAGAAGGCAAAAGCCTGATCATAACACGTTAAAATGTCCATTCCCTCAGGACACGGAAGAGGGCCCTTTTTTCTTTTTATAAGGGCCTGATATTCTCGTCATTGATCTCCGATGATTTTCAGCAGTCTTATATAATAAGCTAGCACATTGTCATAGCACTGTATCCTTTTCATTCCAGGTGGACAGATTATACCACTTTTCTTCACAATACGGCCGATAGAATCATCACCTGTATTAGTAAAGTATGCCACGTCATCCTCATTCTTTTCAGTTTCTAAAGGCCTATTTACCACAGCCAGGAAATCATTCCCGTTAAATTTATCTGCACCAGTTTCTGAATTAATTAAATCTCCCCTCGTAACGAACCTTGGTTTTAGAAGAGATCTTAACAAAAGGAACCCAACTGGGTTCATGACATCATCAAAAAAAGAGTCATCAATGTCTATGAAGTTGTCCCTGCTTGGCACGACCTGTTGTTCAATTGTGTTTCTTTTTCCTATGTTTCTAAGAGAGACTGGGTCAGTTAAACTGTTCTGAAGTTTGATATACATTGAAAGATGAGAGTAAAAACATTGTTCTGGATTCATTCCGACTGGACACATATTTTCCCTTGTTCTCCGTAGTCTGCCGTAACCTGAATAAAAAGAGACAGGTATGAACGATTACTTGATTCCATAAATTCATATTCTACTGAAAATAGATAGACTTCCAAGTGTGTGTGTGTGTGTGTGTGTGTGTGTGCCATGATATAACATTTGTTTCCCACTTTTAAAATATGACATTACTCCATGGTGACGTAATGGCTGTTACTACAGTCCGAGCTGAAATCGTGCACAACAAGAAATTTTAAGCCATTTATTGAAAAGCACCTGATTTACTTGTGATGAAGTACAGGAACAAATAATGAGACCGAAGCGAAAGAACTTTTACACCAATTTTCATAAGCACTTTATGGTTTGCTTGCACGTTATAAAACATGTGCCAGTATATTCAGTTACCCCATTTCAACAGAATGTTGATTTACCTAAATATAAAATTAATCCAAGAACAAAACTTGAGGAGAGGAACGAGATTAAATGAATTCTGATCCAATTGAATGGCAGATCGGATGTTGATTCCATTTTAATTCGATAGCTGTTATCTTGAAGACGCTGATGAACAGATGATTCCTATATGAGTGAAAATAACAGAGAATTAAATTGAGTTAGCAGTAAATCCACGACTCGGTAAAACTGAATTAAAAACAGCGTGCCTGCACGAGTGATATGTGTATTACTTTAAAAGAAAAGGGGATCAAATGCTCATCATGCAAATCCGCTCTTAATCCTCAATCCCTCATTCCATCCACAAAAGAGAGGTTTGGCCGAAGATGTCATTGTATTTAGGATTTGGAATAACAACACATAGGGCAACTTTTACAATGATAACTGAAGAGAAAATACCAAAATAATATTGTCCAAAACAGGATGCGGGGGAGGGGGGGGGCTGTGCATTTGTTATTATCAGAGACAGTCTTTGTACAGTAAGAAACCTTTTTGGTACATGGGCAACCGCATATAGGAGCAAGGGGAAAGGACACATAAAAGCTTTATTAAGCACACAAAACGGATAGTACTGTTCCTGGATCATAGAGGAAGATGCCTGATAGCATCGAGTGAACATACACATGGAGAAAGTATATTTCATACAAGTTAGAGAATATGGAGAAAGTATATTTCATACAAGTTAGAGAATATTACATTCGTCCCCTACTGTCAATCGAACCCAGATTGAAGCTCCAGTCACTTACCTAAACACACACACACACACACACACACACACACACACACACACACTGTTTCGATCTCGCACACATGTCCCGGTATAGAATGGAATCTATTCGCGGATATGTGCATTCGTATGCAGTCAATACTCGCACGGCGACCCAATAATTAACTCTCATCTTACGGGCCGTAGGCTTCATATGGTGGGTGGGTGTGGCTCAACCAAACATCACATATCGTACTTAGTGGAAAATCTGAAATTATTTACTTTTTAAAAACATGCAATGACATGTACAGTTACAATTTGTTTTGCGGAAAAATTATTAACAGGACCTAAAGTAAGCAATTTGGTATTGCATTTTACTCGCAATAGATTGCTGCGTTGAGAAAAAAAATCAACAATTGCATATATTTATAGTGTTGTTTAAAGACTAAACAAGATGCAAGGAGTGTTACAATTTGCATATACATGGATCCTTAAGTACACCTCATGTGGAAGACATCACAATGTAATGTAATCGAGACTGCGATGTTGGTCTTATTCGAGTCGATACAGTCCCACACCTACAGGTCATTTTACACGCATACATGTAACCTGATGGGCATCAAAATTTCGATAGAGGGTACAGTCCTAGTTGGTACTGTTAAATAGAGAAGAAGCTCCCTAAACGTTCCTGAAAAACATGTTATTAAATTAATATTTCTTTGTTTACATTTAACTTCTTGTACTCTTGACATTTACCGCATTCATTATACTAATCCGCCAATCTTTTTATCTTCCGGCATTATCAGTCTTTCGTTCTTAATACCCGTGTAAAGATAATGAAAAACACTTAACAAGAGCATATTATCTTAAATAAACCTAAAACAAAGAGAACTTCAGTCATAAAGCCACAAAGCATTTTGTTAAAGAGACACAAAATAATACACTAAATCGAGTACACTAAGTCGAGCTATTTTGGTAGAGCTCCAGACACACCGGCAATACACATCACATATCCGGAAACAACGAGAAATCTTTAATTTTAAATGGTTTCTTCAAACTTTGTAAAACACCATAAATCCAAGCCAACTATATTGCAAAAATGTAGGATTATTTTCATTGGATAAAAACTGGATGAATAAAATAAACTATGTTAAAATAAACTATGTCGGTGTTTGTGCCAAGACTAGGAAATCCCAGTCGCGGAGATACTTTATTGTTCTCTCCATGAAACTCTGCCGAGTGAGGAGACAAATAATGTAGCCCCATGACAGGAATTTCCTTGTATCGGTGCAAACCCAACATAGATTCCGTTAAACTGAGCTTACGTACCAGGAAAGGACTGGGATACAGATGAACTATGGTTATGTGCCAAGAAAGGACTTGAATATAGATGAACTGCAAGAGCCAGTGTTACTCACTTATTTACCTTGACATTATCAGGGTCACTAACTACATACATAGCTTGAAAGTGACCATTTCAATAATTTACACAATGTGACGTAAGGTTGCAAGTTCCAGCAGGGTACGTTTGAAGACAGTACACTATATTTATTACACATTGTGATGTGTTTATTCATGGTAATACATGGCTCACTACCAAAACTCCCGAAGCGTAGTGTTCCTCCCATCGTGTCAGTGCCTGATTTAGATATAAGCTAAACAAGCTACAGCTTAGGGCCTCACAGTCTGAACTCACACTCTGGAGGGGCCTCTCAAATTTATTTGATACTAAATAGGGCCTCTACAGCTTTCCATAGCTTAAGGCCACGATATGTCTAAATCCGGCACTGTATCGTGTATTTCTTCCACAATGGTAACTATGTTACATTTCCTCATAACCCAGACCCCTTTTCTTTTAACTAAGATTGTTTCAGTGCCTGGTCATGATCTGTATCTCATGTATGTATGTCAGTGTATGTATCAAGCAGGGCATATCAGTACAAAGATATAACGTCAGTGTATGTATCAAGTAGGGCCTATCAGTACAAAAATATAATGTCGGTGTACTACCGTTAACAATCCAGCTATTTCGTCTACGTTCACCTAAATAAACGTTGAACAGTTAAATCCTCTTCAGAATTAAAATGTCTCAACGACATTTATAGGGAAAAAAGTAATTTTCATTGACTGTAATTTTTCCGTTGAAGTTTCCTTTCCCAGGAAGGTTGTGAACTCCTTTTGTTATCCATGAGGCGTAAGTCCAGTAGAGTTAAACAAAGGGCTATTTGAGGTAACTTTTTCACATAATAATGTCTATTCAATAAGAAAGATATATTTTTTAACCTTTTGGACACGTTGAAAATAAACTTATGACAAGTTTTTATGGTGGGGTGGGCGTAAAAATATACCAATACAAGGTTAAAAACTCTACAGAAATACTTGTTCACTAACTTTTTTACATGATAGAAAAGTCATCAAACAATTATAAAGAAAATTTGCTCCTCAGTTAGAAGTGGAAGCGAACTCTAGAGTATTTTAAAAACATTTTCAATGCATAATGCATCAAATATGTTTTCGAATCGATCATCCTTATCCATTGTTAAACTAAATTTACTCGATGAGATTGTAATATTTACTGATTAAGCTCAAGACAACAGCCGTCACAAAGCTAGTGTTTTAAACATTTTTCTTATCAGAATGGTTTTGCAATAAGTTCCTAACACGATGAGAATGAGATACCACAACATATATTCTCAAGTCATGATTACAGATCGTTTGCCACAAAATAAAAATACATTATCTTCGATCAATTTGATCAGGATGGGCATCCACGCCATCAGAAATGTTATTTTTATTGTTGCTTTTATCTAAATTGTATAGGATAATATTTTTTGACAAAATCCAGCTGTGTGCATTTGTTTACCGTGCAAAACATGGTCGCTGCTAGCCATATATGGATGTAATTGCAATATATGGAATCTCGTCATTGTTTAGTTCAAAATACTCGCCATTCTAAGACATGGAGTTTACCTTTATCAAAGTTAATGTTTATCCATAAATTATAATTAATTAAGCAACTGATGGAATTGAAACAAGATATGTATTATGTGAGATCGTATAAACCTCTAATGGTACACTTCTACAACATGTTAATCTGACTGAATTGTTACCCCCATCGTATTTATTTGTAACAGATAATAGCCCAACGATATTAACTTTTACAGGGTTAAAGACCCCCATCCCCAAACCGCCTCCCCCTCCCCTACCCAAACAAATAAAAAATACATAAATGAATATGTTTAAACGGTAGCATTTTAAGGAGATATTAATGTTTATGTTTATGGGGAGCCTCTGAATAGATAGAATTATACCAATATGGCTCCTTCATAAAACATCAGCCAAGACCAAAGTTTAGGCTAAGCCAATTAAATTGTTAGTTTTCGATTCGCTTTTTCCTAGACTTTGTGTCACTCTTGTGGAAAATAAACTGATGCTGAGTTTGTCCGTGCACGAAAGACGGTTATCCAAGCTACTTAAGCTGAACCGGCGAATCGAAGACGCTCAAGGCTCTTCCGAAATAAATTAACCGCTTTCTTTCTTGTGATGTGATCACAGATTAATTGGACAGATACAGTAAGTCCGTTTGTCAGTAACAGTCGCTCGGATTGGACGCATGAACAAGACGCTAACATTGATCAATAAATATTTATCAAATAAGATTATCCTTTCTTTGAAATATAATTATAGTGACAGCAATTAGTTTTTTAAAATATCATTGTGCAAGAAGGGTTTTCTAATGATCAAAACCTTGTTGGAATAATTTATTAAGAATTCCTTGTAAAAGTCCAATATGGTGAAAGGGCCGAAATATAATTGCATCTTATATGTCATTTCTACAGATCAAACTTTGAAGAAATGTTGATATCTGTTATTCGGACAATGTTTGATGTTTAGTAAACAAGGGTTGAACGACGAGTTGCAAACGCATCGAACTATATTTTCATTCACTGGTCAGTCCAGTTGTAGAAATAGCAGAGCTGGCCTGAAGAGATCATTTTGTTGTTTTTTCTTCGTTTTCTTTTGCAAAAATATTTCCGAACAAACTACGATTTTCTGTAAATTACTGCTCCAACATGCATCCGTCGCAGAAATAGCAAATGATATTCCTATCGGGCCGTAATTAGTGTAGTTCCGCCTGCGAGAATGAGACATGTATAGTATACTAACCTCGCCGATGACGTGGACGAAGGCATTAGGTTTCGAAAAACTGGATTTTTATTAAGTGATATCGCAAGTTTACATCTGTACATACTTTGTAAACACGTTTAAACAGGTCTTTGTTAAACCTTAAGTCTCTTGCCCGACGAATATTTTTTTATAGCAGTTGAAATAGAGATTAGCAGTTCAACACTTATCAGGATTGGTTTGATCAAAACGTCCTCAAGACTAATGGTGAGAAGCTTCTATTGCTCCCAAGAAGGGGTTGACAGGTTCTCCTTAAAATCTGACATAATGTTTAAAGAATGCAAGTTATTTAATAGTCTACGATTCATGTGTTTCAAGCACCTCTATTTAAGTATTCCTAAATATACTCCAGATTCGTCACAAGTTTAAATAGGCTACTACCATTTGTAAACTTCTAGGGCTAAAGCAGCGGGCAACTGTTGCACGTTTTGAATCTAAGGCAATAATGGAATCCGCCAATCTAATTAATAAAGGATTTATGCACTGTTTTATACTATTTTAAACTTATTTTTAAATTTAAATTTTGAATGACGATCACTGTTAAGATTTTAATATTCAAGTAACACTTATGTAATTAATTTAATCTATTTTGGCCAATGAAAGACTACGTCGTACAATAAATGATCTTGGTTTTTATCAGTGACTTTTTCCCACCCTTGTCGTTAGGTTGGAAAACATATACTTGAAACGGGAAACAAAGAATTTAATTGTCGTTTTCTTATCTATTTTTAAACTACCTTTTCATATGTATAGATTGTAGAAAAGCTGAGGTAATTATTTCTCTTTAGATTCACTTTACGTGTACTTTAATTACTGTTATGCTGTTAATATGAAGACAAAAATAGCAATCTGTGTGTTTTAATGAGCACATGGATAAACTTCCCCGGTCGTCTCTTCATCACAAGTACAGTGTCTAATTTAGGTGCTTTGATCTTGCCGCATAGCGACTACTGAAGAGGTGAGACAGTTTAAAATGAATCAGACATGAGAGGGAAGTTTATTGCGCATCGGAATCGTTTAAGCTTTAAAATAAATAGACTCGTGGTAATGTCCACCACTTCTTATCTCCGTTCGTTGATTACTTTTACCTTGCAATTTCAGAAAAATAACCTGCTGTAAAAATTAGAATTTGGGTATATTCTTTCATGATATGACTGGTGTAAAGTGTCAAATTTTGAATAAATGTTGAACCTTAAAATTAAATACATTGTGCATTAGTACAGTCAAGCCAGCAAGGTTTTATGTGAAGGTTCACTTCGACCTTTTCCCATGTCATTTGTTAAATTTCGTGGGAGAAGGAGCGGTCAGGATATGTGGCTAATCTGGAATTGACCCGGACATCGCAAAGCCGTCCTGGGAAAATAAACATTAAGATGCCGACCATATCCGCTTAATTGGAACGTCATGTCGAACAGTCATTTAATAAAAGGAAGTTGGTATGTGTCGTATTTCTCAGATTCGCTAAGCTGTCAAAATCTGACTGAAGAAATAATTATATTGGGGAACAATTAGGAACGACTGATGACGGTTGGTCAGTTTAACTTAAGGCGTACACCTTAGAAGAAATGTTGAATTTAAAGTAATGACTTTGTGAGAATTTCCTCAGTCCGAGATTCCTGCAAGAGGAGGTAGACTCGTTTGACTCCAGGGAACACTAAAGAGTAGTTCTTTCTCGTTAAGTAAAGAGACCAGGTGGCTGTCTTGTAGGCAAAGACAGGTTTTTAGTGCTATGACGCACATTTTCTTGGAAAGAACAGCATTAAGAAAAACAGTTCTCTGGAACAGTCTGGGACAGTCCGAAAGACGGAAGTCCGGCTAAGAGATCGAGCGGTTAGGACAGAAGGATCAAGAAAGATCAAACGTATACATGTGAAGGTGGGAAGACGTGGGATACACGGAGACGAAGACGGGAAGCAACGCTAGGTGATGCAAATCAGGCGTGGACTTTGTGCTCTTTTCACCACTCTCATTATCATGATGAAATGAATCAATAATAGAATACTGCTATTGAAATTCGGTAACGTAAATTTGCTTGAACTGAATCAGTCACTATCAGTTAATGTCATTGATTAAATTGTTATGTTCTTGTCTAAAGGGGGGCTCTTATTGTCATATTTCTTCTCAGTAGTTATGCTCAGTTCTATGCTGATGTTCTATCTTATCCACTCACACTGGGCAATAAAATCGAGGAAGGTCATCCTCTACATAACGACAGCCAAATTTATTTAACCACCCCTATTTACCAAGAGGGAACGTCGTTACAGCTGGTTGCATCATGTATGAGGTATGCAATTTTCAGACGTCAGCTGAAAGCAAGCATACAAATTGAACATGCTATGCCGGCACAGTTTTTGTGTTCAAGACTTAGTAGTATAGGTCTTTTGTTAAATAATTTATGTAAATAGTAATCTGTATTGTAAGAATGATAATCATAAAATATTTGTTCTCAAGGGCTCTAGTCACGGAGGTGTGTTTTTAATTTGTGTGATAATAATGCAGTGTAGGGTCCATGTTATGGACAAGTAAGGATAGTATGGTTCCCTGATCCGTACGCTCTCTGCTTTGCACTCCGCTATACGAAGTTGGGTGAACGGCGATGCCATACTGTCACGTGATCAAAACAAATGTCCTTATACGGAGAGATCTTGTTAATGTAATTGTGGCACATTTATTCCTTTAATATTCTGTTTGTTAGTGATACAATGTGAACTTTACTAATAATTCGATTTGAAATATAGCAATCGTTATCTTGTGTTCAAGCTTAACCACCAATTTGGTCATATAATTATTTTTACAAATATTTTTAATAGTAGGCGAAGATGAAGGAAAATGGTACACATAACGATATTTTGTTAATATTGATGTCGTACGTTACCTCATATCAATTTCGACGTAACATTTATCAAGGAATCGATTGTAGAAGTTTTGATGATGCTGTGTAGAATGTGCAATATTAACAAAATATCGTTGTTTGTACCCATTTCTTTCATCTTCGCCTACTGAATATTTGTAAAAATAATTAAATGACCGAATTAGTGGTTAAGCTTGAAAACAGGATAACTATTGCTATATTTAAAATAGAAGTATTAGTAAATTAAAATGGGTCCTAATATTAATCCTTGAGGAACACCCACCTGCATAGGTTTCTAATCAGACTGTGCGTCAAGACAAACGAATAAGCCGTTCTCACAAGGCTCCGAATGATGCATATGAAACTCGCAACTGCTTGAAAACATAACTCAAGCTGAAAACCTGTAATTCTTTTACACTGTAACTTCCAATACAATGAAAAATCGTGCAAAGTTTATTATTTCTTTAACTTTAGTTGCCCTGTTACCATATTAACATGCTATATTTCAATGATGTGGGTATGCTTTAGAAACACAATACATTTCATTGATTTGAGTATTCTCTGATATCAGAGTTTTGAGCTTCAGCTGTATGTAAAAACTGTTCGAAAACAAATGACTTCGTCAGACATTTTGCAATCACCTGATCCATATATACTGCGCCTTTCTTCCTCAAGAAAACATTAAGAAAGAACAGTTCTCCATTTTCTTTTTAATCGCAAGTTGTGAAAATATACTGCAGAAGAAATGTTATTCTTTTTACTTGAAATTACCATTCAATCAATATTTTTTCATAAATAATCGATAAATGATCGCTTAATAAGTTGATAAATGATCGATTAGTTCTGTTTGCAGAAGACTGTCTCCTTTACAGAACAATTCAAAACCAGAGTGACCATCATGCCCTCACAGCTCTCGAACAATTGGCGTCTAGTTGGGGTATAACTTTCAATGCCACTAAATGTCACCTCATGCGTATGATCAGTAAAACAGCAAAATCATCTCACTTCTACACCTTAAATATCCTCATACTACAACATATCAGCAACCAAAAGACTATATTGGACTAACACTGTCTGAGGACTTCAAGTGGGAATTGCAAGAAAGCAAACACTACACTAGCATTTCTAAAAAGAGACTGTCAGCAGACGTGTAGACGTATTGCCTATCTAGGGCCAGTCAGATCCGTGTTAGAATATGGCTGTGTTGTCTGGGATCGGTGCTACATTAAGGATGTTGATAGAATCGATAAGGTTCAACACCAGGCAGCAAGATTTATATCTGGTGACAAAAAAACCAGAGAAGCAGGATGTGTCACCAAAATGTAAACCGACCTGCATCTAACAATATTCCAGGACATGCGTAGCAAGATTCGTTTGACATATTCGTTTGACATATCTCTATAAAGTATTCGAGGAGTTAGTGCCGGCTCTCTCACCAAATATATTTTGAAAACCATTAAGACAAGATACGCCAGATTAAGGTCAAATCTTTTCCAAATTTTGAAAGTATAAATATTGTAGAAAGACTAGTATCAAATAATTGTAGATTTTTTTTTGTAGTTGAGCAATGTGGAACAGAACAATTTAGAAATTCTTTCTTGGCTAAAAATCAAATTGTGGACTGGAATCATCTGAGTGCCAATGTTGTGTGCACGCAATCAGTGGAGAGCTTCAAGGCAGCTCTTGAACAATACTACTAACTTTCTAGTTGGCTCTCTCTTCCGGTGCATATTTATGCCGCAATTGGCCCTGCACTGTACACATTCAGATTCTGATTCAGGTAAGAATTCATACATAACAGCAAGCGGTGCCTAAGTCAAGGAAGATAACGCAGCTGATACTTTTTGACAATCTCGTTCTTCCTTCTTTTTTGCTCAAAATTTCCGGAATGCGATGGGGATAAATGTAGCGGAGAATAGGAGTTTTAATAACCATTTTTTTTTCCGGCACGAAATATACCAATAGAAGAGTGTCACCATATTTGACCTTGAATACATACGATACACACGATATAAAAAAAATCAAAAGGCATGGAATAAATATTATTTGAAGTATTAAAACCCCAAATGCCACAGTCACGTGCTAAATGTTGCATATGCAAATCATTGAATAATACTGAATCTTGGATTTCATAAAAACCAGAAAATATCAACGTTTCATGACATTAAGAGCTATGTAATTTCTCCCTCAAACTGAGAAACCATGCCGTTTTTCATATGTATACGAATTATACCGATTTTGATCGGCCAAATCCGTGGGTCAACGATTTCATTCGAAAGCTGGAACACACTATCTGATGATGTCACCGTCATAAGAAGCTAACTTTACGCAATGTTCGATTGTCTTTAGCCCTCGTCCGCCCGTCAAAGTATTCAAACGCACCAACTGATCACCACTTTCTATCTAATGCACGCTTGTTCTTTTCAGATCCGCTTAAAAGATGGGCTTGCCTCTCTTCCTTTCGTCTCTAATCAATTTGTGCGTCACGTGTGAATTATGTTGTTTTCAGATTAGTCACCAACGGAACTTGTCGAATGTATCATATCACTGCTTTTCGAGCACTCCGGAAAATGATCGGAATTACGAGCGGCTTCGTTGACTGAATTAAGGGGTGGTTCCTATTTAATCTAAACTGAATATTTGAACGTCGTTTAAACCTAACACCTTGACTATTTCAAAGAACGGTTTACGTCAGATAGATTATTCTAAAACAAATCATTTCCATCTTTTCAAATTTTTAGTTTGATTGGAAGAATGGTGAAACTTGTATGATAAACGGCGGCATTGGGACTGTACATCACATTTTAAAATAAGAGAGTTGTTATATTTTGTATTTTAACCGCTTTCGTACAATATTTTACGATTGTAATTAACACACAAATTTTAATTTTTTAAGGATCAAGGCTTATGCAATACAGACTTGTGCTCTGTTCATGCCAATAAAGTCAGATATGTATTTGCTCTGCGTTTACAATCACGTATATACCTGTATGACACGCACAAATATCCGTGTACAGCGTTCAATAGTTTCCCATGCAAACCACGCACCTATTACGCGTGTATGACGCACACCTGGTGCCCATTTATAACACTCATCGAGGCATGTAAAATGGACATCAATTACCCCTTTATAACACGCGCCATTGGCCGTGTATAACATACATACCAATTACCCATGTATAACATATATATTAATTACCCGTGTATAACGCCCACTAATTAACCACGTATAAGGCATAATCAATTACACGAGTACCCGTGTATGACATGTCCCAAACTACAAAGAGAAAGACCGGATATGTCAACTCGTTTTGTTTTTGTTTCATGCTATATTGCAAGCCAGCACATGAAGGTTATTTTGTTACTGAGGGAACTCAGGACACCTACTTACCCAGGACACCTACGGTAGCTGACTCTGATCTGAAGGTAAGCTTCTAACCCCAACTCTATTGATGGCGAGTTCCTCAGGTTAAGCACTGTGCTGTTCACAGTTGAACTTCAGTTGTACACGAGATAAACGTTGATATGAATTCATTACACACGAATTTTATCTCCTCGTATTCTTGCACGTGAACAACAGACTCAATATTAGGTTGATACACCGACATAAATCGGTAAATTTTACTGCACGGACTTTTGAGGTTCATTAACTAAATTGTGTGTTTTCAATTAATTCAGTTGAATTCATTTATTGCTAAAACTAGAAACATATAAGACTTTGACAACAAGCGGACAAACAGATCGCTTGAACATGCTTTCTCTATCAGTTTGGTAAATTACAATTTTTAGAGTAGAAAAAGGTTAACTATTGTTTCCTATTTGTTTGGGTTTTTTGTTGTTGTTGTTGTTTTTAGTACAGTACACTTCATCTCTCGACTACAGGATATAAGTATATATGACTGAAAACAAGCGAACAAACAGGTCACATGAACATGCTTGCTATATCAACTTAGCACATTACAATTTCTAGAGTAAAATGTTTTTGGGGGAGATGGGGTTGGGGGGTTAGTACAGTACACGTTTTCTCTTGACTACATGTACCGTAATCTGGCAATAGTCATGACACATGTTCCAACGGTCATTTTTGATACAACTTGACAGTAAATGACTATAAAATCTTGCATCGCCCTTTCTATCTGCAACTGTCCTCCTTTAGAATCACCAAGTGGGGTATAGTGCTTCACCTTTAGCTTCGGCGCTATTCCTCACCACACTATATAACAATAGTTCTATTTGGTGATGACAATAATAAAATAACATATCAATCCGTATCATATTGGATTCTATTATAACAATTACTTAAGGCCACATTACGCATTTCCCATTGACTCCGCGACACTATACCTGACATCGCTTATTATAACAGTTTCAGAAGGAACTCTATTGAATTATGACATAATATATTTCTTCTGGTAAATTAGAAGATTAAAGTTGTTATGCAAAGGACAATATTGACAAAAGGACATTTCATTACAACTTTTCCCCATTCAATAGACATTCTGATAATCGATTGCCCCACTGTATAGAATCATGGTTGTGTTTGTTGAACAGTAGCTTTTATAATGAACCTCTGATAACATCCAACCTGGTACAGTTGCTGAAGTCTTAATGAATTTGATGAAACAGAATGGAGGAAGAATTGTTCAAGTTGGGTCGTCCGTGGTAGAGTGAAAGAGGATCGGCCGGATGGGCGTTAGTCACGAAAGCAATGCTAATGGAGCGAACGTGTCTGCGAGGACATCAATCCTAAAAGGAAACATTTATGTCTTCTCTTTTCAGTTTTAAAATCAGTTTTAAACTTATTTGCAATAAAATAGTGATCTGACAAATACGAAATACATAAATGACATTTACTGCTAGGACTTAGGACTGTTTGTCTGATATGGAAAAAGTAGTGATGAATGAAAACATTGAAATTAAAACAAGTATTGGTCGACGACGAATATTACCATTTCAACACGTGTGTGTGTGTGTGTGTGTGTGTGTGTGTGTGTGTGTGCTTTCTATATCATCATTACGTTTCCACTACAATAGCATGATCCCTTGTCACCATTATCTATTCACGACTAGTGTCTATGATCCACAATGATCATTACCATTCTAGGACCAGTGACTAAGGTCCACAGTGATCATTACCATCCCACGGCTAGTGTGTCTGATCCCCAATTATCATTACCATTCAACCATTAGTGTCTATGATCCTCAATCATCATTACCATTCCACGACTAGTGTCTATGATCCCCAGTCATCATTACCATTCCACGACTAGTGTCTATGATCCCCAGTCATCATTACCATTCCACGACTAGTGTCTATGATCCAGAGTCATCATTACTATTCCATGACTAGTGTGTGTTACCCAATTATCATTACCATTCAAATATTAGTGTCAATAATCCCAAGTCATCATTACGATTCCACGGCTAGTTTATCTGATCCTCATTTTATCACTAGCATTCAACTATTAGTATCTATGAACCCCAAACATCATTACCATTCTAGAACTATTGACTATGATCCACAGTCATTATTACCATTCAACGGCAAGTGTGTCTATTACCCAGTTATCATTACCATTCAAGTGTGACTATGATCCCCAGTTATCATTACCATTCAAGTGTGACTATGATCCCCAGTTATCATTACCATTCAACTGTGACTATGATCCCCAGTTATCATTACCATTCAGGTGTGACTATGATCCCCAGTTATCATTACCATTCAACTGTGACTATGATCCCCAGTTATCATTACCATTCCACGACTAGTGTCTTTGATCCACTGTCATCATTACCATTCCACTATTAGTATGTAAGGATCCCCTGGCACAACGAGGCAAGATCCATTTTCTTTTCCTACATTTTTTGTACAGCAAAGTTTAGACGTCTTGCATTTATAAAAAAAAAATGATTCCTTCTTATTGTTTCTTGTGTAACGGGTGAAAGTATTGATGGCAAGATCACCAATTGTTTTCATATGCGCTAATTATCATTTGGCTGTATTGACAGTCCTTTGAATTTATACGAAAGGGCTACTTCCTGGTGATAATATAGGGACAAACATTTATCTCTTGCATAAAGTATACAGTATGCTGCTTGCGAAAAGAAAAAATAACGTGGTTTCAAAAACCGTGACAAATTTGACGCCTGTGAGTCACGAAGAATCTCAAAGAGTGGTAATGCGCTTGGATTATTGTACATGCACACACATTATTTATTGTATAGAAATTATGTTAGTTCAAATGTCACTAATGAATATTGCAATATTACGGATATATACGTATGCTTGTCTACTGATGCATAACAATAATCTCAAAATTATTACTTGAAACGTTAGAGGAACTGTCCTCTACATTATGAGCTAATGATCTACTCGACCAATTAGAATTTGATATCGCCGTGATATGTTAAAGCAAATTGACAAAACAAACAAGTAAATTTATCTATACACTACATAGAGATTACATATGTTGTATCAAACTTGATAATACTGAAAACAGTTTACGCTCAAAAGGTCGAAGAGGATGAGTATCAATTATGATTAAAAACAACTTGTCTTACTCAGTAAAAGAATTCATTTGCAGTAACCGGATTGATGGTATTGAATGAGGATCAGAAAACGATCGCACGGTCTTTATGTTTGGTGTGTATCCACCCTCTGCTTAAAATTTTAATTTATATCAAGAACGTATTGATTCAATTGAATCTCTTTATGAGTATTACACGTCATATTGTGAAGTATTAGTCGCGTAGGATTTTAATGCCAGATACAGAGAATCGCCATTACGGTGTGCATGGTATAAATGCAACGAGTTCATTACATTTTTGAGAACAACGACATGCTACCACTGAATAATTCAAAATTATAAAATGGTTGGGTTACATTTTTGAGCCATGCAGATCAGTTCTTGACTATATAATTGTCAACAGTAGAATGCTAGATTGTGTTCCTGACAGTAAAGTTTTTTTGTTGCGTTTCTTTTATGTTTCTTCAAATCACGACACGTGCCTAGCCTCTGATCATCGTGTTGTGTGCAGGACTTTTACCATTGCGGATGAAAAATATTGCAATCTTCGTCCTCCCACGTTTTCATCTCCATTTTAATCTATATGCTGACCTGAACAATTAAGAGCCTACCAACTTGAAGTAAGACTACTAAAAGCGGTTTGTTTGTTTTGTTTTTTGAAGCTGTACAACAGGCAACGTAACAAGGGCAGATATTCCAAATGTTGTTTTGAATTAAAATATGACGGCAATTTAGTGTATGCTTCAGATGAGATTACTCGACTGTTTGCTACATATTTTTCTGATCTGTAGACTCAGTCTATAGATATATTTGTAAATCACGAACAAACAGACTGGTTCTGTATTGACGATACCATCTTTGGAACAAAATTTAGTTGTCACGAAATAACGTCAGTTAAAAAACAGCAAAACTTAAGAAAGCCATGGGCAATGATCGTATTCAAAATGAACATTTACATTACGGTGAAATACAACTCACATACTTAATCATAATACTTTTAACGTAGTAATAGACCAGTGTTAAATTTGTTCCGATTGGAAAGTAAGGTTATTTGTACCCATATTTAAAGGTGGGGGAAAATCTGAAACTGACCCTGACACAGTGGCGTCGCTAGGGGGGTGCGGGGGGTGCGGGGGGTGCGGACCGCACCGGGTGACACATTCTCAGAGGGGTGACACCAAAATGAAAAATTGCAAATTTTACAGAGCACACACTGCTCGGTTTAGTTGGATTTCATAAGCGGATAACCGATCATAGTTAAATACATGACTAGCAGGCACAGCAGTGGCGTCGCTAGGGGGATGCTGGGGCTGCGGACTGCACCGGGTGACACCATCAGAGGGGGTGACACCAAAATGACATTACTAAGGATTCTGTATGGTCTGTTACGGAAGGAGGACCATGAGGATGACACCATGAGCTACCGCACTGGGTGACACCAACCCAAGTGACGCCACTGCCCTGACAATTATAGAACTATTTCCCTGCTGCCTGTATTATACAAGCTATTTTAAACGAGCTAGTCGATAGATTTACTAATGGTGCAATAACACAAATATAAATTTCCTAATACCGAATGACAGGGGTTTCAAAAGATATCGAGTATAACAGCATCCTTCACTCTACACTAAACTATTTTTTCCACTTCAGAATTAGGTTCAAGCGTGTTTGCTGCTTTCTTAGATATTCTAAAGGCATTTGACACTGTGAATCACGACGGACTTTTCCTTAAACTCAGAAAACTGGGAAGCATGGGAAGATATTGCATGTAATAAAGGCATTGTATTCAAGTATACAGAGCGTTGTCCTGATGAACGAATCAAAATCAGAACCTTTCCAATTAATAAAGCGGGGCGTCAGAAAGGGAGGTGTTTTATCGACATTCTTGCTTACATTAATAAGCTTTTACAAATATTACATGAGTCAGAATTAATGCTACTTGTTGGATCCACTCGATCTGAAAATCAAGTACAAACCGATGAAATAACTCTGCTTGCGAACACACCAACCTATTTGCAAAAGATGATTGACATATGTAAAAAATACTCTCTGAAATGGAATGTCACCGTCAACGTTAACAAAAGTTGTGTATTAGGTTTTAGCCAGAACAGACAAAGAACATGGGAGAAGTTTAAAGGAAAATTGGCAACTGTACTATCTATTTTAAATGTAATCGAATATGTTGGAATTCCTGTTACCTCCAATACGAATTGTTTGACAAATGTTTACAGGGCATTTTCTAAAGGCAGAAAATCATTTTATTATTTTGTAGGGATTAACAAAAATGAAGTTAGAATCAATCCTCTTTCCTACGTCAGTTTGTAAAACAGCAATTGTGATACCATCAGCCCTTTATGGCTGTGAAGTTTGGTTGAAAATCAGACACAATGATTATAGAAAGCTCGATATATTTCATCAGAATTGTACCAAACGTCTACATTTTTCTCACATCATACGACCAGGAATGAGCACAAGTTTACTGGGAATAAAAATAATTCTATAGGAAATTGATGAAAGGAAATTAAACTTTTTTGGAACATCGTGCAATCTTCCAGAAAATGTGACATCTTAATTTTTCTTGAAAAGATGTTACAGTACAGAAAGGTTTTTATTTCCGATGTATGAAATATTTTGCAAAATATAAATATTCATGAAATTATTTAACTTTTTGTTGGAGACAAAATATTTCCAGGAAAAATAAAACGAAAATAAATTATAAAACATGCTATTCATAAGTATGAAAACGAGCGCTTTACAAACTTGTGCCACACTGACATAACTTATAAAAGATTCAAAATATTGATACTTCTATAAAACCCTCAGTTTTATGGCAAAGTACCAAAACAACAAGCGAATTACAGTTAATTACATCCCGTGCAAAGTTTTGCTCACTATTCCAATTAATACCATACAGTTTTGTAAGCACTGCAGCTATTCTAACATAGATGTAATAATCCATGCATTTATTTGTTGTCAAAGCACTGTTCGAGAAAGAACAATATTTTGGACACATATTTAAAATAATTTTGACATTGATCTTGGTGTGTTCCTTCATAATTTATCAGATGAGGAATTATTCAGGGAATTTCCCAGGGGTATCGGCCTGGATGAGCCCGAAGTATTAGGAACTTTTATAATGTCTTTAGTGTTCTCTGCATCTGTAATACACGGATTCGTTTCTTAATAACGAGATCGATTGTCAAATTATCAAGTTTGGAAGACGTGATCATAGAAAACACGATAGTCGTATCTCCTTGTATGATATATATGACATAGCATATTAAGAATTACTTATTGTATAAAATAATTTGTACAGACACAATGACTATAGAAAGCTTGATGTATTTCAGAATAATTACACTAATTAAATACCAGGCTCCAGCAAGAGCACGCATTATTTTACAAGAAATGTAATGAGAATAAGAATTCTCAAAGGGAAGCTGCGCTTCTAAGAGACTTGATACATGTTCATCTATGTTAATTATATACAACTAGAGCATTTTTATATTACTTTTTTCTATGTTTGTACTCATTTTTCTTAAGTTTGTGTCACTATCTCTAAAAAAAAGTAAATTAATATTGATGATGATGATGATTATTTTTCTTGCAACATAATGGGTAAATTTCAAAGTGTTTAATGTTCAGAAAATAAATTTCAGAATATTATGAAATCTGACAAAATGAAAATATTATTAACGACGAAATCAGTTTGTATATTAATTCATTAAAAGCGACAAAACTAGATGAAAAGAAATTGATATTTTGATATTCGATTAAATCATGAAAAGCACTAACAACAAAATGTGTTTCCGAAACATTATTTTTCACTACAATGTATCACGTACATAAAACTGAGAATATACATATATATTTTCTTTAAAAAATGAAAAAAAATTAAATAACGATATAATTTTTGAGAGAAACTGGAGGATTACAAGTGAAGAAAGTGTCAAGATGGCTTTAGCAGAAAAATATTTTGCATAAAAGAAACAAAATGTCAAGCAGCTCTCTCCCGCCCCACCTGCCCTCCACAAGACCAACATATATTGAATTAAAATATAAATAAACATATTTTTATAAAAAGATAGAAATCTCCACGTCTATTTACCTGCTTTTGTTGGATATCCAATGCATCGATTTGCAGACAATACTAAAATAAACACAATACCGCTGAATATAGAATTATGAAGTTCCATTTCGTTTCAGTTGCTGCCACTCGTCTTTGCGACAATGAGTTATTTGGTGATTGTTCAGGCGCGTGCTACCTTAATATACAACAGCTAAGCCCCACCCACCAGTTCTGAATGGCAACTGATTATATCAATTGACAAGTGGCATCATAGATTTGTCAAGTTCTAAGTTTCAATAAGGACGTAGATCCTTGGGTGAACCTCCTGAACCGTCCGACGCAAACAACAATTTAGCCGGATCCTCTAACGTAAACATTTCTGTGGAGGGTTCATTTTACATGGGAAACTCCTTCGTGATTGCAAACAATAACGATAATAATCACAACAATAACAATAGATACATGTAAAATAAAAGATCAAGCCAGTGTGAAAACATGTGTACTAATCCTAACATGAACAACTGTATTAAATGAGTTTGGCCTCAGAAACGAAGTTTATTATATCCATAATTTTGTACACAATTTTGACGTTTTCTGTGTCAATGAAACCCAGATTTATAATTGTGTTCTTAATAAACAATCAAGATATGACATGATCCGAAGTAGGACAGAAAAATATAAAGGAAAAAGTAGAGAATGTATTGCTGTATTTATCAGACATCTATCTCACGTCATGTAAATCAATGGCTTCACTAGGGTTGGTGTCTTCAAGTGCGGTAAGCCATGGTGTCACTCCCATGAACCTTCTTCCTTAACATACCATACAGAATCCAAAATAATGTCATTTTGTTGTCACCCCCTCTGATGGTGAATGTTGTAATCATAAACGGTTTTTTTGCATAAAATTCACTGACATTTTTATTGGTCGATACAACATTTTTCGGACAAGATTCAATCAGTAACTTCGGAACCTACTGAGCCAATATTGTAAAACCATTGAACGACCTACATGTATATACAAGAATGGAGTGCTGAAGTACGTAAATTGTCCAAGAGAAGTAAATATTATACTTTAAAATCAGACCTTAATTTTAAATGTCACTACCCTAAATTATATATACATTCCTCTCCTGACAGTATAGGACTTGTAACCACAGATTACCTGTAGCGTTACGGTACTAGGGAATATATAATACGAAATAAGACTATGTAACCTATGTGGGAAGGCAGAAGTGGTCGATGAGTTTCACAATTTACTTTGCTGTCCAGTTTTACGAAATAAAGTCGCTTGCTTAGACTTTAGTTTTACATTATACCAGATTTCATAAGGCGTCGGGAACTTCTTTCCACAAGAACTCGTCGAAATTGATAAATGTATTTCGATTTGATAAACGCATCATGAGTGCATCTGCATGTCTAGTATCAGCAAAAATATTTCTTTTAAAGGTTTGGGGTTTGCTTTATTTTCTAAAACAATCATTATTTTATTAAATGTTAAGATACACTATTTCATTTCTTTCTTATCTCAGTTTGTTAAAACTAGTGACCAAACCCCAAGAACGTGCCTGTTATCTTCATTTCTCTATGGCACTTTCTTTATATGTTGCTTGTTACGCGCCTGGAATTGTCACATATTTACCATTCATAGTCATCTTTCCGTATCTCATACTTTCTTTAGTAACAACAGTAAAATTATCATTACATGGTGGAATATCATTCTGACTACTTTGTTTTAATAGTTTTGAAGTTTTTAAACTGTGTATGTATGTATGTATGACAAATGCAAACTCCAAGCAAACAAAATGTATATTAATCTCTCTCTCTCATCGATTGATTTATATTTACACTAAGTAACCCTCTCTTCCCTAATACGCAGATGCACCGCTACCTTAATTTCACTTACGTTTTTCTTGTGCCATCTGCGAGTGCTCTGGGAAATACTACATGAATAAAGTTATGTTCTATTTTTCTCTATTCCCCGGTGGATAATACCAACGGTGACTATTTAGTTGTTCTCAAAAACCTCTATCGGGAGATTAAATGACGTTTGTGACTATCCTTACATGGTCAGATATTTCAATTACTCTCCCAGCAGAGGCGTTTTCATCCGCAAAGACCTTTGTCAATTTATACGATGAAGGCATTATAACGATGTGGAAAAAAATCCCTTGCACGTAATGAACCCATCGATTATAGCAGGGCTAGATGAAGTCTCAATTGGCGTGAAGTGGTTTAGATTAATAGTTTACAATTATGGGGACATGACGAAAACAATCATCAAAATATGTTCACATAATACACTTGGATACACTGTTCTCGCTTATCGTATCCGGTTTTATTTTTCTTTATTCTTTTTTTTTTGGGAGGGGGCGATTTGGGTGTAATACCATATGGTCTTGATATGGGAGAGAGGGCGTCTGTGCGTTGTTGCTTTCTGGTGTCGTCTTGGTTAGGGAATGTTTACGAATTATGAGTTGAAAGTTTATTTTTAGCTTTCGCTTGACTTGTTGGTCTTTGGTAGTTTCTTTTTTTTTTTTTTTTTGTTGTTGTCTTTGTTGCATCTGTTATAAGGCTTTTCAAAGTAACACGACATTGCCAAAGACTCAGAAAAGGTATGATATGTATCCCAAATAAAAATACAAATAGGCAGATGATCCTAGGAGAGTATCTTATTCAAACACTTGTTGATTTAGATCGTTACGTAAGCGGTATTCTACAAACGTAGCGGTATCTCAAATACACTAGCCAAGAGTTGTCGATTCACTCCGTTCCACATCAACTTTTGATATATTCAGCCAGCAGAAACAGTGTGTTGAGCAAATATCATCTTGCGGATAAAAATATCTCCTGCCCATAGCAAGCGAAATCAATTAACCACGTTACGTGACCTGTTAGGTATTCTCTAAGGTGATATGCACACAGCCATGGACTCTTGATGAAAAGTTGTTTGAAATGTTGAAATCGCAAAAAAACTTAGTTGCGATATGTGTCGTAGCGATGTGTCTTTGTGAACGAAAGCCACAATGATTATTCTCTTCCAATTTAAATGTATCAAGGAATCTGATTGAATCAGTTTTTTCTCTTACAGCCGCATCCAATCAGCGGAGCAGTAGATATATTTTTAGTGTGCTTAATATACCAAGGGTTAATGTGGAACGAGGTGGATCACAACCCATGGCTAGCGAAGATGTACGCATCTATAACTTTCCGTTACTCAAACCTTATCTACATTTCTGTCTTAGAATTTTGATTTCAGTATTATTTTGATTATTTGAGACATTGGTCCGAAAATTTGGGAAACACTTGTTACGATGCCTGTCATAACAATTATTTCTCTCAAACAAACAGCAACTTTTATTTGCAGATAGTTTACGGATCATCTTTTATCATTAAAATTTAATGTAGCCATTAAAGCAACAGCTGAGTAACTCAACACTAAAAAATGTTGACATTTCATTGGTCAGATTTTAGGATGACGTAGATTATATAATTATGATCATTGTTTCCATCAGAAGTGTAAATATTTAAACGGATTAAAATGTTTAGAAGTACGCAAATTCACAAAGTATATCACAAAGTATTAATTTGATGAGAAAGGATAATTATTATGTTTCTTTATTTGTAGGGGAAAATATGAACGAGGTTTTTCGGATAGATAGACTACACGACCTTGGGAGTGCAGTATATCCATCCGAGAAAACGAATTCATATTTTCCCATATAAATGCAGTAGCCTTTTTATCATATGTTCATTTTCTTATAAGATCTAAGGCTTAATTATATAATCAAAAATACACTTGAAGGAACAAAGTAACTGCATTTATTCTGTATTTTAAACTAAATACACAAGCATAGATTCATCAGAACACAACAACAATAACTCCGCCCAGCTAAATTTGAACTTATTCGCGCGGTCGACATCACTTTCGACAGAAATTGTTGTTTTGGTCTACTTAAAATTGAAATTTAGAGTCCTATTGTGAATGAATGCGCATTGCAACAACTTTTCCATTTGGTCTGGAATTAATAGACGTTTGCATTTTTGTCGATTCTACTAAATTTTGTGATTATGGGCTGGATTTATGTGTCAATTGTACATGAAGTAACATCTGATTTGTGCAGCGAGGGAGCAGCGTCTTGACTCATCTGAAAGTATGTTTCTGTTTTGTCATTGAATGTTTGGAATGATAATGTCGGGAAAATATTAACTATTTTAATTGTAATTATCAAAAAGACGCTATGGAAAATACTGTTCATTTCATTTTGAGTGCAGTAAGGAGGATGTTATTGCACTTGGAAGGTAGTCAAAATTTTAGTACAATTTCGAAACGTGTAATGCAGCTTTGGAACCAATGCCATAGCTCATGTAATTCGGATTTGCAGAAGTAAGAAAGTACATTTTGAGGAAATTCAGGATGTAAAAATGTAAGTATATGTTTTTGCCATTCTTATTACTTGGTAAAGAAGACATGCTTACGCCTTTCACTTGCATGCTATTTGTAGGGACCTCAGCAATAGTATGACCTGTCTGGCGTCTATTACTTGCCTAAATCCGAAACATTGTATCAAAATGTTAACTTGGAATATTGCAAAGCAGCTGATATGTGGCAGTCCACGAAACAGATGCTTTAGTTCATTTATAAACAAATTTAATCAACCAAAACGTAAAAACGTAAAGCGTCTACTACATGAGCATACATAATTTGTTTGCGAAGTAGTTCCTAATACACTATTGGGCAAACGTGTCGTGTTCATAAGTCTAATATGAAGGTGTGCAACATCGTAAAATACTGCACGATTCTGACAATATAAAGTTAACGGAGACAAAAATGAGCATATAATAAAGGTGTATACTTTATACATAGTATTACTTTGTTGAGAAAATCTAATGAATGTGTATATTTTACACACATTGTTACTTTGATGAGAATGTATATTGAAGGCGTATAATGTACACACGGTGTTACTTTGAATAGAATGTATAATGAACGTGTATACTTTACACACAGTGTTACTTTGAGTAGAATGTATAATGAAGGTGTATACTTTACACAGAGTGTTACTTTGATGAGAATGTATAATGAAGGTGTATACTGTACACACTGTGTTACTTTGAATAGAATGTATAATAAAGCTGTATACTTTATACACATTGTTACTTTGATGAAAATGTATAATGAAGGTGTGTACTTTACACACAGTGTTAATTTGATGAGAAAATATAATGAAGATGTGTACTTTACACACAGTGTTTATTTGATGAGAAAATATAATGAAGACGTGTATTTCACACACAGTGTTTATTTGATGAGAAAATATAATGAAGATGTGTACTTTACACACAGTGTTTATTTGATGAGAAAATATAATGAAGGTGCCTAGTTTGCAAAGACGGTATAAATGACACAAGTAAACAGCAAAGCCAGTCATTTGACCACACAAATGTGATGTTAGCATTCAAAGGATTTGTTTATTTGTTGAAATATTTTGTTACCATCTTACCAATGCGAGATAAATAATTATCTTTGACACATTTTAACTTCACAATTTTGTTCTGGTTGATGAAGTGACAAAATAATCTCTAATTTCAGTTGTGGAATATTAGTTTCGAACGCCACAGTTAATGCATCACGCATACAATCTAACGATCCCAAAATGGTCTAAATATTTATATTTTCTTTGAATTTTAACCGTCTAATTACCGTCTTTTTTTTTTCGTTGTATCTTAGAGGAGTTGTGTATAGACACTCCGAATATTTTGGATCTTAGCTGTCTAAATCTTCCTGACTGTCTAATTCAAACGTCCAACGTTGGTTCCGAAAACAATGCTTGCACACAAATGGGCAAGACATTTACGCTAGAAATTAGACAACACCAACCACCACGAACATCATACTGTTATTATGCTTGGCTTCAAACATAATTTGTGAAGAATGATATTCAAAACAATTGGCAGGAGCAATTTTAAGCATCTTATGACATTTAGAAATAAATATGTTCAAGTAGATATACATTTGCAGACGTCTGTAAGACAAGAAAAGGGCGAGGAAGTTAACTGGGATAATGCATCCCAGTAAAGAAATTGAATATTACATGATTTTCAGAGACTTTACGTCAATTTAAATTTGAATTTCTTGAACAAAATTTAAAAGTTATTATTTTATAATCTTCATAATTTTCATGATGTTGCTACACTTCCTTAAAATCTTTCATTTAATATAATGAATTAATCTAGTTTAATATTATACATCAAAACACGTGCAAATGAATGGTTATGATTTACAAATATTTGGTGTCGATTTTAAATTTAAGGATTTGGAAAATTGTACTTATATATTTAAACAATTTGAACAGGAAAATATTGTTTCGTCATAAATCCTTGACACGGTTCACTAGATGATATAATACGTTATAATTTATAATATAAATATATATATAATTACCAGATTTATTGAAAATATATCAAAAAAACAATGGATGAATATGTGTTCAAAATAATATTCAAACAGCTGTACATGTCTGAAATTTCAATTACAAACATTTTATCAGCAAGAGAAAATTTTATTCAAGTACTAACAATCATGCTTGTAATTTTAGAGCCTTTGTAAAATATATGCATGTATATGTTTATCACATGAAATAGACTTATAAAGCTTCAAAGACTAATGTCTTTTACTTCAAAATGAGCCACATAGACTAGGCAGTTGCTTAAATATGTTCCCTTTAAAAGGCATTGCGTATACCTTTTCCTAGGAAATATATTGTTGCAAGCGGGAGTCTAATATTGAGCGAATCAAATGTCCGAAAAAGATCAAATAGATGTTTACTAATAATCAATGACATTCGGTATTAACACTTCTATAGCACAAACAATTATTTTATAAACACGACATTGCAATCAGTCCTGCTAATTATTTCTAGTGTGATATGAGCAAGTCTTTCAGCCATTCAGCAATACAATAAATTCGTTATCACAAACTGATTGCTGAATTTATACAGGATGAAAACCTAGTAGACTAACACCGATAATATGATGGTACCCAACAGTTGTCAAAGTACACTAGGAAAAGCTTCTCAACAAACAGGTCTCTACTTGATCAAACACGCAGGTTCCCATGCTTACCACGATGAAAACTCGAGTAAAGAGATTGTGATTCCTACAGGATAATGCTTTTCTACCAAAGACCTCAAGTCGCTCAGGACCTCAGCTCCCATACTAAATCTATCGTCAACACCAGACCATGATTGATCGCGCTGCTTTCTCACATCTACAGCACCAACTCTATACAAATAATATGGTGAGAACAAACAACCATCTCAACAGTCACAGCGTAAAGTCGGCTCTTTAAAACTTCATAAACCAATTCTAATTTACACAAATATATATGGTATTATGTGTGTTCGAATTAATGACTTTTTATGTAATAGAAACCATGTATCGTAGGAATTTTATGCATTTCTTCTGATACGAATTGTGAGAAGTAAAGTATAAGTCTTAAATAATTTGTATCATGTATGCTGAGAATTTATTTTTTTATGTCTCGAAATGCATGTCAACGAATCGCTAATTAGCAAAGTAATGTAGTTAGGACAAAGAGTTGAGTCCATCAATACATTTGTGTAATTAAGTTGTGAATTCATTTCAACCAATATTCGATGGTGTTAGCATTAGAAACAAGTGTCTACTGGCAGTTCAGCTAGTGATATATAGCCACAGCTGGGTTCCGGTAGGAATAGAATAGCTGTTAGAAAACACATACATTGAAGTTAATTGGTTGAGTTTGTAATAGGTTACGAACAGACAATAGCATATTCTCTTGATTTAGAAAAAGGAAATAATAATGTTTTTATTGTATTCATATCACAATTTCCTGTTGCAAAATTTAGCATGGGTGGTTATTTTTTTAAATACAAAATCTTACATTGAAATTTAATGAAAATGTTGCCTTGGCTCCAGAATGGCAATGCCTAATTTGGATTGGTTGCCAAACACAACATGGAGAATATTGATTACTTTTATACAGATCAGATTCTTTTTTCCAATAGCCAGAATTCACTGGGTTTTTTCTTCAAATTTTCTGTACTGTACTTGTTATGGGTATATGGTATGTTGCCTTTTCATAGTGTGACCCTTGACTTCAGTTCTGGCACGGTATTGTTAGCTACATACAGAGTCTTTTTCATAGTGTGACCCTTGACTTCAGTTCTAGCACGGTATTGTTAGTTACATTCAGAGTCTTTTTCATAGTGTGACCCTTGACTTCAGTTCTGGCACGGTATTGTTAGTTACATACAGAGTCTTTTTCTTAGTGTGACCCTTGACTTCAGCTCTAGCACGGTATTGTTAGTTACATACAGAGTCTTTTTCATAGTGCGACCCTTGACTTCAGTTCTGTTACGGTATTATTAGCATACAGAGTCTTTTTCATAGTGTGACCCTTGACTTCAGTTATGGCACGGTATTGTTAGTTACATTCAGAGTCTTTTTCATAGTGTGACCCTTGACTTCAGTTCTGTTACGGTATTATTAGCTACATACAGAGTCTTTTTCATTTTGATTGGAATATTTTTAGTTTTTTAGAGAGGCTGATGCCCAAATAGTCTAACATTTTTACAAATGATTTGGCAAATTTGTTGATAGCTCTATGAATAAATGCTACAAGTCTCCCTTCAAAGTTCATTTAGTTTAGACTTTTAGGTGAAGAAACACCTAGTTATCTCTTCAAAGCTTCACACCCATGTGTCTTTGTGTATCATTGTCATTAAAGCACTTTCACTTCACTTCATTTTCAGGATTTCTTGAAGTAAATGTTTGTCATTTCAATCCATTTGAGACTTTGTTTAAGTAAAGTTTTTAATTTAGACACCAGTTATTTAGTAACTAAGGACATTACGTACCCGCTTCTTGCTTTCTTTTATTAAAATACCTAGAAATATAGAATATCTGAATATGGCTGATTTTCATTTAGTAAACCGGGACATTCCGAATGAGTTGGAGCTGCTAAACGTTCTAATGGCCACATGGGATACAATGTTATTTTTTAACGCTTAACTAGAAGTTCTTGAAGCACACACTGCATCCATTTTTCACGTTCCATTTCAAAGTCATAGTTAGGTGTTGCATATGGAATATCTGCAATCAATTTTGCAGGACCATTAGGACATTCAACACCATATCCATTTCGTTTGAGCTAAGCTCCAGTGCAACACAACTTGCTTTCGCATGCAGCTTTTATTTGCAAATTACACTTTTAAAGGTTTTCAAAAATATATATTTAAATTTAAAATTGTCCATTTAATTACCACCATTTGCGAGTTTTGTGAAAAGATTTTGGTAATTTGGCTTGGTTTCATTTTGAGATTATATTAAATTTAACGCTTTCTTGTTTGGGAATAAAATGTTAAACGATTTTCTTTCCACTGCAATTAGAAATACTATCTTCTCATGTACGCACCCAACAACGAAACAGTCATATTTCAATACTGGGTAAGATGAAATTTTTGCCTCTATATAAAGAATTTATTTGCTGACTTTGGTAGCGCTCTACATATATTATAAACATCTGAGAGAGGGAAAGGTGTAAGATGGAACAATGGAGAGAGTGTTTGGTTGGCATACCTCTTTCATGCACTGTGGTTGAAATTTCTTTAATTATTATGCTTGTGGAAATTGTATACGATGTAAGCACACAGCTAACCAAAATGGCTGCTCCCGTGTGTTAGAAAAAAAAAACAACCTGAATTAGTCCAAACTAACACTATCTTTAGTCCAAATAACACTATCTTTAGTCCAAATAACACTATCTTTAGTCCAAATAACACTATCTTTAGCAGTTATTAAGATAAGGAAAACGTAGTTTTCCCGACCAGACAGTACCAGCTTCTCAATGAATGAATAACAACATATTTAGAAAGTAAAAAATATCAGCTCCTTTATACAATTTGTCTTTTAAGTCAAGAAAGCATTTTTTGATAGGTGCGTATCTGAACTAAAGCCTAGCTTTATACTCTATAACCCAAATTACACTCATCCATCATGTATAAAAATATAGGGAAATAAAGTTATTGTTTGTTTTTAACAACATGCAATGCGTGCACTCTCTCTTTTTAAACAACCAGTAAAACCAGAGCTGAAAACCTGGGAAATTAGTTTTTTCTTTAAAAGATCTAATCCTATGCAAAATACAGCTGTAGAACACCACCTTTATTGAAAATTTCCGTTATTTCCCATGGGTAATATATTGTTGTGGTGTGGTATCAATGCAAATGCATTTCATACTCTGACAGGGGTCAGACCAGATTAAAGTGTTTCCGGATCAATATCCAGTTAAGTCGTTCATATCTAAATTTAGAGGTTTTCTTTGGATGTGCCTTTCATGTCGTGTGCTGATTTTTACAATGGAATAATTGAGGAGTCATTCTCGCGATACATTTTATTGCGGTTGTGAAAGCACTGTGGTGGAAATGCACATTGAAACTGTGAAATATGGTGACAAACTTTGTTTTGATTGGCCCTGAAATGAAACTATAGCCCCAGCAGGTTTTCATCAACTGTCATTCGTAATTATGCTGGGTACGAAATTACAAGTCTTGGTGTGTGTAACGTACAATTATGGCACAGTAACTCCTGGGAATCCTAGTGCGATTGGAATGTTGGTCTGAGTTCAGTCAGGAGAGATAAATCCTAGTGTGATTGGAATGTTGGTCTGAGCTCAGCTTGGAGCGATGCACATATGTAATATATAGTAAAATTAATTGTGGTCTGACCCCAGTACATCTCACACTAGAGATTAGCACTGAAAATTAGGTGAAACGTCATTCTTTTAAAGCCGCCACGCAATTTAAAGAATTCCCAACACTGCCAAGCCGATTTTCGTCATGTTTGTCAAAACTAGATTGAAATCGGCGTTCGTATCTGGCCGTATTAATGTTTTCTTGTACCTTGGTAGAATGCAAACGAGACTGACAACATCTCGGTTCAGTAATGACATCATCTTTGTAAACTTTATTTCCTTGATGCAAAGGTATGTCCTTTAACAAAATTCCAAACTGATTAGGTAAGATATATGAGATGCTGTATGCATTTGAAGAAAGTACTCCGTTCAGTTCTGCTGTCACTAATCGTGAATGTTAAACCTGCTTAGTCACGTTGAATTAGACATGCATACATGTATATATCCACAGACTCGAGAACAAATGGAGGAGGAGAGGGATGAAGCGGTTGCCTGGGCGCCAGGGTTCTTGGGGCGCCAAAACCCTGGACGCCAAAACATCTTGGTGCGCCAAAACCCCTTTAGCCCATAATCGTCGCCCAGGGTTAAGTTTACCCTTAGCACGCCACTGGATATCCATGTGCTTTTCTGAAGTGGATTTTATGGTGTCGAAGAGGCGAAGTATATAGGGAAGGAGTTGACAATGATTTACACCACTAGCTATATATATGTTAGCGGTGATTTAGAGCTATGTTCTGTATTTGAGATGACATTTGAACACTGAGTCAATTAGTTTTATCGTTTTTCAGTGTATTCGTTTGCAAAGACGTGGGGTGCCTTAAAAAGGAGGATACAACGAGGCAGCTTAAAATGGCTAGAGATCTACATAAAGTGAAAATATTACATAAAGTGGAAATATTACATAAAGTGAAAATGTTACATAAGTGAAAATATTACATAAAGTGGAAATATTGCATAAAGTGGAAATATTACATAAAGTGGAAATATATAAAGTCGAAATGTTAATCCATTTTGTAACGAACCCATTACAAGAACACCAAAAAGAAGTTAGAGATTTAAACTCAAGATTAATTAATCAATAAAGTGTATATAACTGAATTACCAATTTGTGGTAGAATAGATACCGTGTACAGAAAGAAGTGTTAGCGAAACCATTCCGCACTGATTATATCGGGGATCTTCATAATGTCTGGGACTATGACTTGTGTCATTAATTGTATTACCAAAATACACGAAGAACGGTGTTGTTACAATTAAATGCTGCTTATGACCAGTAAGGCCTCCCTACCTTTCTCGGGACTAGTGTCAATGTTGTTCAGGACTGACTAGAATCCGTTTTATCTGCAAACAGTATACGCAGAAAAAAATAGCACGTGTTTAATTTCTCCAAGTTTTATGCAAAATTGACTTATCTTTGTCACTAAATGGATTATTCATAAGTGGCAGTGGCATTTCATTTTCACTACATGCAGTCTTCGTATTACTACTTTTCACTGCATAAAAGTTTGCGGACAAAACAGGTATGGAATATTGTTATTATAAGCTTTTCTTTCACACACTCACTGCATTAGGTTGCATGGTACTTAATGATTTTTTTTAAATGGGAGATCACGATTATTATTATTTTTTATACATTTCTTCACAGTCAGAGTACCATCCCAACCCACTTGTACTGAACTGTTCATTAACAATGACTCTTACTGTAGAAAAAAATATAAAACGGCTAAATCAATATGCCCGGTATGAATCTATTGTGTTCGAATTTTCTTTTATAGAACAAAATATTATTTTGACGTAATAGATATTCGATATCCGCATTATTGAGATTGTCATTGTGTGTACTTCTTTGTGTGTTGTGTGCAAGATAAAATTAATTCTAGTATGGTTTCCAAGAAAATGATAAAATATTGACAAAGAAAAAGGTGTGTAACAATATTTGAATAATAGGTTACATCATGGATTTTATCCTTTTTGGTATCTTTTAAAGATCTCGTCAATTTTCTACATAATTCGTTAATATACGTCGATGGAGTGATAAGTGATAAAAATGGGGGAAATAGGTGGAAAATGGCGACATCAATCTATAAATATCTATATCTATAAATACGTTGACGCAGTCACACTTGACTATTAAGCAATCAATAAGAACAAATAGAACCATATCAAAACTGATACCCTAATGGAATTATTTGCAGAAGCTCCATGAAAGAACGTTCTTCTTGACGTTCATGTCTAAAATAAAAAAAGAAATACTTGCGAATGTTTTAGCCAAGAATAAGTATTATCTCAGTCAACCCGACCTTAACGAACGCTGTGATAGGGTGTGATCTGCTCTTTAAGTCGTTTGGTAAAAAGTACATGTGTTTGCAACGGCGACTTACAGTAATTTCCGGAGTGTTTTTCCATTCATTGACGGAAAGGCCCTAGGGTATCACGACAGTCTGACCGGTTGTCCCTGTACAGATTAAATCACGATGATACCTTGTTGGGCTTTACTACACAAGTTATATATATATATAAAGTTCTATAGAAAGAAATTATATGTGGCAATGTTTCAACCATGGTATATCGAGTCATTTCGATCAATAAGTCGCTTGCAAGTAACTTTACGATCGTTTTTAGACGTACATGCCATCTTGTGGTAAACAATGTATATATATATATATATATATATATATATATATATATATATATATGCAATAGTGACTACAAAAGTACTGACCTCTGATACCGTGAAAGACTGGGTTTACTCCTATTTGATCTGAAATCCTCTGCTATGCACACATATTGGCAAAGACAACCAATAGACTTGGCAAAGACAACCAATAGACTTGGCAAACTACTTAGGACCTTACCTGGATTTCACTGATGTTAATTTTAGATCAAAAGCAACAATCAATCAACATACAAAAATGGATTTTTTAAAAATCGTAAGTTGTTTTCAAATTTCATCGTGGTATAGAAGATCTCATATTTGTTTGAAGGTTGCGCTCTACAGTTTCGTATTTTGCATAGGGTTAGATTTTTAAAGAAAAAGAATTTTCCAGTTGTCCTACCTGGTTAATCTGCACCACCTCTACCCCCTCCCAGCACTTATATTTTGTTATCAGTTTCAAGAACCCGGATTGATGTATTTATTGATGACGCCCATAATCAATGCTCTCTCTCTCTCTCTCTCTCTCTCTCTCTCTCTGAAACATTAACCTGTTAGATAGACCTAATTTTCATTTCCAGGAAAACGCAAACAACTTTGCAAAAGCTAACGAATAAAACCTTTCATCTTTTCTTCTTTAATAACGAATGTTGTACGCTGTCTATGACACGTCTGAGCTACTCTCAAATCATTACAAATCATTAAACAAATTTTAATGAATGTTGCAGTTTAATCATGCGCGTATTTTATCACCATGGATTTTAGTTGTGTACTTCGACTATATAGTCCGATGGTGGTCAGACATGTATTGACTTACAGTAATGACCAAGGGTCCATTTGAGCAATGCCGTCTTTCGATTAACTGTAAAGTGTGTGTGTGTGTGTGTGATTTAGATTATTAACGTAGCTTTAACACTTTTTCAGCTATATCGCTACGATGTATGCGGTGTGGCCGTTTATAGTGATGTCTAACACTGGGGCATCATGCCGCACACATGTAGCATCATGTCCCACCCAGTCACATTATCCTGACACCAGGCCGACCAGTCTTAACACTAACCTCTTAATGCTGAGCGCCTAGCGAGGCAGCTTTTGGTACATTTTTAGAAGTCTTTGATATGACTTGGCCGGGGTTTCGAACCCACGACCTGCCGCATCCGAGGAGGATTTTCCAACAACTAGGCCACCGGAGCAGTCTGTAAATTGTGGATTCTGTTTGCTGTTTTGTATGAATTCATAACGTTAGAATGTTCTGTTTAACATATTTTAATAGAATTTTCATTATTTTGTCCTTAACAGATACAAGCATTAGTTCATTAATCAATTAATTAATTAATTACAAACATTGACCAGTTTGTTTGTATTTTTGTACATCATTTAAATGAACTGAAAAAAAAAACAAAGCTTAAGTATGGTACTGTTTTATCTTCAGTTCATACTTCAGTCAACAAAAAGAAAACTTTAATGACCAATCCATAAATAAAAGTTTAGGGTATAGAGCAAACAAATCATCGTCATTGTAACTAGATGTTTCCATCGCGTCGAGTTTGAAGAAAGGACATCGGATCACTCTCGAACCAAAGTTTGATAGTAGAAGAACAGTGAACAATATATTAATAACTTCTGCTTACACAAAAGCAATTTCTAGGAGAGGAATTCTTCGAAGCAAAATACAATGGTTTTCGTTTGTCTTTAATTTAGACTAACGGAACATTGTTGCGCGATGATCGGTTCTAATCGCCATCTGTCGGCAGTACTGCGAATAATGCATTCATGAACAAATCTGATGCACATATGTTAACTGGAAAAGTTTTATTTCAGTTTGAAGAATATAATAAGAGTAATAAACAATGCCATAATGGAAAAGAAGCAAATTATGTCTTTCCGATTATTTTATTCGGTTATTTCTGTCATTCATGTCTTTTAAGGAGGAATCTGGGCGACTGTTAATGAAAAATAACATCTGTGGAATCCTCTTTAATGTGGAATTTTGCTATTGTATGCGTGTGTGTAATTTGAGGCTTTCAGTTGTCATTTAAAAAATGGCGATGAAATCCAGATGAATTGAAACTGTCCCGAGTTTGTTTCAATTGTTTGTCTTTTTTAGCATCATTTATTTAATTTCAAGGTTTCTAGTTAAGATTTATTTACAACTATTCTACTGGAATACACAAGCACGAACACCTGAATATCACATGTAGGGTAGCATTTTTCACCATTTCAAATGCCGCATAAGTATTTCTATAATAAAAATGGTCATACGCTTCAAGAAAGGCTATATGTTTTTAATTTTCAGATCTAAATTTCCTCTTTCCCTTATTATTTCTAAGAAATCCTTGTCCTCTAGCAGAACATGATTAATTTGGTGATTTATATATGTCACAAAGCACCGTTGTTTGGTTTTCTTTCGGGTAGTATCTCTTACTAGTATTGCATGGACTTCATTCACTGGTGTCAATTTTGTCTTATAACTGAGAACTGGGCACGCTTTTTATGGAAAATATATTTTCTGCTTCACAGAGGGTTCCATGCATCCACATTATTTTAAGATAAATGCATTTGGCATGGAGAAAAAAACTAGGTTTAATTTGGAAAAAACAGGGTTTTGCAATAAAATGTACTTTAATAAATCTCGGGTATGGGCTAATTGTATTTACGTTTCCATTTTGAGAATTGTTGGATTTTAGTGATTGGTTGTTTATGGGAAGTCAGAGTTGGGGGAAATATTTCTCAGTTAGAGTAATTAGCCAATTTCATGGGGCAAACGTAACAGAGTGCACTGTTGATGAGATTTTATGATGGCATGGATTAGTTTCGTATTTGAGTTCAGGTCAGAGCCAGATACGTGGGCATGAGCCAAGTAGTTCCTATTTAAATCTAACGGTGTCGATTGATTGTGTATCTCCATGTGAAATACTTGTGATTGTTACTTATATATTTTACAATGGAATAATTGAGAAGCGGCTGTTCCATTATCTGGGTACGCCTTTTATTGTTACTATGAAAAAAATATATTGTATGTCGCTTAACTACCAGCCCTCCCTGCTATCGATAATCATGTGACATGTGAAATTTTGACCCTTCCTTTGAAGTCCCAGGCTGCCCAGAAAAATAATATTCCCTTACCACGATATCAGAACGCGGGAAGATATATAACGAAGTTCTGTGTAATTCCGGCTGATGATATTGGGAAAAAAAGAATGATGGGTTTACGAATGGCAAACATATGCACAGACAGGGGGATATATGGACAGACAGACGTTTTAATAATACATTTATTGCTGTTTCAGGAAGTAAGTCAATAATCATAATTGCTATAATAGTCTTCCTTTCTTTCAGAAAAGTAATTGATCATTCTTAAAAAGTGTCTAGTTCTACGAAGATATTGCCTATTTTTTCAAACTGCTTGCCGTGATTATTTTGCGACAAAGCAAGAGTTTTCTTGTCTGTAGAAGGATAGTAGCCAGTGCATCGAGGGTAGATGTATATATGCAAATGCTAAAATAGTAGTTTTGAAATACAGTCAACGCTTTGTTTCTCTCTTTCTTTGTTTCTTTTTTGTTTTAGGGTTGTTTTTTGTGTATATGTGTGCTTGTTAGTATGTTTTTGCTTTGTTTTGCTTTGGTTTTATAAACTGCTGCATTTATCGGACTAGACTTTGGTTCAAAATCCTACTTTTACGCGACTGTTCGTCTCATAAATTCTTAGTAATGATGTTTCCATCGACCAGAGAGAGAGAGAGAGAGAGAGAGAGGAAGAAGAAGTTAAAGCTCTCTTGAAAGAGGTGTCAATCTGACGGCAAAGATATGGCTACATCTGGGGAATATGGCGATGTGAGGGTAATTCGGGATGCTGTAATGACACAAGCCTCTTTGAGATTCTGACGAATCCACTCATTTTATTGAAATACTCAACATATAAATTTACATTCCAATATCAATCTTCATAAACTTAAATTACAGATATAAGAAATACATATAAAACTACGATATTCCTTCACTTACCAACGTCATACACTTGTATAATTTCTGCCTTTTAGAATATAATACAGATAATTCAATATCAAATATATTTACGATAGCTAAAGAATCTAAAATTCAATATTTCAGACTAATACCGCAATCATTTGATAGAAATATATTTTCACTGAATTTAATCTAACATTGTCAACATATTAAACTCTGTTATTTAAAGAGTATTTTATTTCTGAATTAACTATTACTGAGCATGAAGTTGGTAGCGAAAGTCGTTTTTTTTTTACTATAATCAATAATATAATTACAAGTAAATATAAGTTCTTCAAACAATTAAACTTTTCAATATATTATATTAAAGAATGGTAAAGAAATATTCAATGTTGCAACGTACTGATGTTAGATTAACATCATAACATTAAAAATCCTTATACTATATACAAATACTGTACATAGACGATAATCTTACCTGTAACGACACAAGCCTCTTTGAGAATCTGACGAATGGACTGATGTGTCCGCAGATCGACGCTTTTCATACCAGTTTCTTAGGACATGGCCAAATATGGTCATACGTATGGTTCTTCTGTTCCGCCAGAATCGTAAAGTGAGGCTCCATCGCTTCTTACAGACTATCGTATGGGTCTATGTACGTCATTAGATAGACAATTTTGCCAGATCAGCTCATTTACCCATTTAGAAGGAATCTTTGGAATTTGTCTAGTTCGTCTATCTACACAACGTACCGAGTGTAGCTTTTTGCTGACTTATGATACAAGAAAAATGTATAAAGAGTTTTGACTTTTTCTCATAAGGGAGCAATCTTTATTAAATAGTATATAACTGTAATACCGAAATAAATGGATTTAATCTCAGTCTATTTTAATAGCAAATTACTTTCAATATAATTTAATGAAAAAATTACTTTTAATACAATTTAAAGAAATTTTCACTCTTATTACTTTTACTAAACAATTCTCCCTAATACTGCCATTCTGGTTCATTACAGTTTTTTTTCTCCCGTCTTTTCAAGCCGCATTCAGGACACTCGACCGACTGAACCAGAATGAAACCGAAATCAATGTATTTCGCCACCAGCTTGGCGGCCTATTATTGGCAAATTAGTTTGGTTCCCCATGATCTTACATGCTTCCATGAGATCCCTCGTGTACTAGGGTCTGGTTAAATGCTTTACTAATTGATGTACCCGGTAGGAGCTTTATTCAAAATTCGTAGAAGCTAAACCACAAACTATCTATCTCAAAAATTATCTGGACATACTATCTGTAATCTGTCAAACCACATTTTATTGAAAGCTTAAAAGGATATCATAAACTATAAGTTTTTAAACAGACACCGATGGCGGAAGCATGTCAAAGTCAGCCAATTAATTGCCCATATTTATGCAAAAAGTGACGGTATATCTTAATATCGACGTATTTCCAGTAAAATCAATCTCCTGTATTGTGTGAAAACTTCGTTCTGGTGGTTATAAAAAAAAAAAAAAAAAAAAAAAAAAAAAAAAAAAAAAAAAATTTGGAAAAGAGACACTCGTTTGACAGATTTTACAGAGTCACGCGAGAGACTTGGTTGAACGATGCTACTGAAAATTCACCGTGGGTAACAGTCAGCGCTTACATCAAAGCACATGAGCATACGTCATAGAAAAACAAAATCATCAGAGAGAGTGCTACGTCACAATGCATGCATATTGAACAGCTTGCTACGTACAGGAGAACATCATCTGTTGTTGGTCCTGTTAGAACATGACTTCACACAGTAGTATTTTTTTCTCTTGATATGGTTTACAATATTACGGCTTAACATAACGTAGGTATTCTGTGGCGGATCACCAGTCAGAATAATCCGATATCGCCAATAATTTTTGAATTTTTCAAAAACGTTGAATAATCACTGTGAATTTAACTTGATAAATTAATCTCCGCATTTTTATAAGAAGCTGACATTTCTACTCAAGCGAATATCTTGTTCATTTTATCTTTTAGAAAACCGGCTATAAGCTACAAAAAAGGCTGACATTACCTTTATCCCATAAGATTAAAAAATTCTAAATTTATTAAAAATGTTTTTCAATTAAATACCTATTTTTTTAAACATCGATAAATCATGAAATAGAGAATATATATATATATATATATATATATATATATATATATATATATAACAGAATTACGCAATAGTCGCTTCATATTTGTTTCATAACTTCTATATTGCTTCACGATGAAGAGAGGTGTATATATTACTGATTCGCATTGCCATTAGCTTTTGTCTCTGTCGTGTCCGGGCAAAACTGTGCGCTCATATTCGACAACCTATTTCAGAAAGTAGCTGCAATAAACCACATGAAAAGCACATGGTATTTTCCCATATAGTGATGTCGTATAAGAAACAGCCTTCATGCATTTTGCATATTCTTTAGATTTTTAAAAAGTACACGTCAGTTGTTGCGGTTAATCACGGGTCTTAAAAATCATACCTCTCTCTCTCTCTCTCTCTCTCTCTCTCTCTGAGAGGGTTTATTGGAAAAAGGCAACCATTTTTACGCTGGATGAGAAACAATAAGAATACAAGACGTTAGATAATTACATAACGCTAGTATAGCGCCTTTCGAACAAAAAAAAAAAAACACAGATACACAGCATGGGCCAAAGCGGCAAGGCATGGCAATCAACGAGGTGTAATTGAAACGTTCTGAATCGTTGAAAAGTTCTAAATATTTTGTTGTAACTTTTCGTTTCTTTGAATCTGTCAATAAATTTAATGTCAATCGATTAAAAAAATAACGATCTATAATATAATCTGCAGCTGCATGTAAAGCACACCGGACACCTGCTGATAGATGCGTGTGATGTAACAGGTAAATGATTGTGACGTAAATATGTCAGAAAAGAACACTTTTGTTACTGTTGGAAAAGAAATGCTGAAAAATTAGGGCGTTCTTTAGGGTCGAGGTCAGCTTGGATAACGTTTGCGGATTCAATTATGAAGTGATCTTCATTGTTTGAAAGGTGTTCGCGAATCCATTAAAGATGAATTCGTTTCCTTGAGTAAAAGATGTATCTTTGGAAACATGCAATCCCCGACTCACCATCGGTTTTAAAATGGGTGCTACCGTACGAAAATCTGATTTTAACAGATCTCTTAAACCATGTCCTCGTTGTCGATCGACTCGATCGACTCCTTGTTACACAGGAAGCATCTGCTGTAACAATTCACTGGAGAGTCGTTTTCAAAAATGTAGTTTCACCGTGAAATTTATTTTTGAAAATATAATGTTTTCCTCGAGATATCATTTTATATAATGTCACCACTGTCAAAATATGATTTAGTGACAGAAAGATAATCAGGATGTATAAATTGAAGGTAAACGTAATAAGTGTGTTTCCACCTTCCTCTTAATCAGCGATTTCCAAATCCACTTTGAAAGGAACGATTCTGAGTGAAAAAGAGGATATGCTTCTTATCGCGTTGTAATCGACCATGTTATGTGCTTAGACTCGAATAAACAGCAACACAGAAAGAGTGAAAACAACAAGCTTTATAAAATTTAACAAATAATTTATTTTCCTGGATAAATTCTGTAAAAATGAAAAAAGGAGAACTTACGGTTTCAAGAATAAAATCCAAAAATAATCTAAGAATAATCCACGAATTATTTTGCAAAAGTCCTAGTAACAAATGTTCTACTAATTTCAAGTTCGAATCCTGATGGAAAATCCAAGATGGATGACGATTACGTATGCTGTAGTCAGTACTGTGCTTATCTACAGTTCCTTGTAGAAATACAAATAATGGCACTCCGGTGTTGGAAATCCAAAATTAAATTTGTAAGCAATGTCTTTCCAAAATTTCTGTGTGAGCATTGCTCAAAATATTTCCAGAGAAAAAAGAATTAATCCTGTTCAAATCCAACTGTTCTGAAGAAAATTATAACTCAAAATCTGGCTACAACAAAATAACTTGACATCAGTATAAAAAAAAACAGAGATCTCTCTGTAAACAAAGGTTATATTGTATTTAAAAATGCAGTTTCGAAATTCCTCCAAGTTGCGAAATCAGAAGGGGGTCACGTGATCATGTTTATATCACGTACACCGAATATGGCCTTCATTAGACCAATAATGTTCTCTAAGAAATAAAAAATAAAAAAGTTGTTTACATCTTAAACCCATAGCCCAATCATGACCTTGACAACAACCAATCATTTTAAAATAAAAATAGAACTTTGTTTACTAATTTTGAATCAAGGTCAGCATCCAGGCCAACACCTGGTGTTTATGAAAAGAATGATTCAGGTCAACCAATTTTCTGGAAAAATATCATCTCCAGTGAATACATTTACATTATAATAGCACATAACAGAACAAAAATTTAAAACTGACAAACAATTAAATTTTAAAAAATATAAATTAAATCAAATATACGTAACAACCACATCAAACTACACACATACAGTAATTCAGTCTTTCGTTTAATTCCACATAGTAACTAAAATACTTGTAGAATGAATCGTTGCTGTAAATGTGTTTCATAGGAGCGATAACAGTGTATCAGTAGAGAACAGAAAACAACCCGAGGAAAAAAAAGACCTTGTTCTGCCGTCTGGAAAATGCATTTAAGATGATGAACAAATGTATGGTACCCGATCAGTATACTTTTGCAAGCTTTCTCCAGGGCTTTACCAAACTGACCGCTAAAACAACTGCAATCTCTTCGACCAGATGTTGCGTGTAAAAATAATTCATTACAAAATTCTCATGGTAAAGTTAGTCAATCGAGACTTAATTGGTGATGGTGTTTTAGATTCGTAAACGATAGGGTCATTTTGGTGTAGCTGTTCTTGAACTTGTTTGTTTATGATATCGACAATGACAATTATTTTACCTGTGATGATACTGAAGGCTTGAGTATGATGACTGATTTCTATCAAAATGACTTCCAATGAGTTTTGTCATCCATTTGTATGGCTTTGTGTAATTTGGTTGTGAAACAACATAAGGTACTGTTGTTAAACACATCCATAGAACTGTCACACGGTAAGATTAAATAAATTGGTTATTCATAGTTCCATGGGTCGGATTCTGTGGAGTCATTCAATATCAAATGAGAATGATTTATCAATTGTTCTAAAAGAGGGTTCCTGCTGATATTGTCACTAGAAGAATGGTGACTGGTATTAGTTACAATGCTACCGTTGTTGTTGTTACTGTCAGTAGTATATTTCAACCAAGGACCTGGAGGGAGATAACCAATACAACCGCCGAGTAAAATTTGTTCACAATTGTTTGTCTCCTTGTTGCAAACTCAAATTGACAATCGCTGCTCTCATGACGCAATAGATCACGAAGATTTGGCAGAGAAAAAAATATTTCATTTTTAGGAACACGTTCTGTATACCGCATGCGCGGAGGTCCTTTTTGTAGTTCTTGAACAGAGGAACTCTGAGAAGGAGATGTAGATGCGAATAACCGCATGCTATTCATTACTTCTTTTAATAGTCGATGACTAGTGAAGCGCCAATCCAAGAATCAAAACTAGCTGCATGTCCTTTCCGACGCACTTTCACTTCTTGAAGTCGGCGTTTGCCGACTTGACGTCTTCATCCATATAAAATTGAGCACATCGTCTTCTTTTTTGGTGACTCGCTGTAGCTCAGGCAAGTAACAAGTTTCTTTTAACACTTCTCCACTCATTGCTTCCAGTCTGTAGATGGGAGGATAATGTCCACGTATATGTCACGAGATACGGCTATCTAGTTAAGTAAAATAACCTTTGTCAAATGTGAGTTTGGGTTTTTTCCAATGCGAACTTATATCCAGTCTGTAGGTGATGTTCCAAACCAAATATCAAACACCATCATATCATTTTCATTGGTCACTTCATCTGGTACACATCCAATCCGTCGATGCTACAATTGATTATAAGCTTTACAACATGTCCAAGTATTTGACAGTATGATGATGTGTAAACTATTTCCACGTACGTTCTCTCTCAAAGTTCTTTGAAAACGTTCCATGACACTGGCTTTCGTTTAGAGGAATTTCTGTGGTGAAACATCGAATGAACATTTCTTTGAATTTGTGTTACTTGTAAAGCTTGTTTCAAAAATTCGGTGCCTTTGTCTGTTTGCCATCGTAAAGGATGACAACCACTTTGCCTCAAAACCAGCTTTAAAGCTTGTACTAACTCTGAACTCGATGACACAAAACAAATAGTTGTAACCACAACTGTACGCTGCCAAATGAAAGACATCAGTGAAATCTACTTGCCGTTGTTGATCAGTCCATGCGATTTCAGTTTAACTTCAGGAAAACTGGTTTGTATAACGTATATGTCGATTGCTTTGTAACCACCATCACACATCCGGCAAATGTACACTTTGAGTTTTGTTGTAGCAGCACGATACAATTGCTGAACTCCTCTGTAACCAGCAACATGCATATCATTATGATAAATGCTAACTAAAAGTGTCTCCATAATGGATTCAACCGTTGGTTGTTGTTGCTTCTCGGTAAGTGAAATACTACCGTTTGATTCGGAGTGGGAGCCTGTTGTGATTCCTCTCAAATTATATGATCACAACAGTAGATTATTCTACAGACTGAACGTAAAAAAGGAATCGCATAATTTTGTTTACTTCTTATTTAATATAAAAACCTACGACACAATAAAATGACTAGGCCAAAAGTTCTCTTTCAGAACATTCTAAATTGTAATTGTTTCTAGATCTTGAACTTAAATACCTGTACATAACTTTTTAAATGATGAAAGTCAGAAAAGCCATAACTACTATACCCTCAATCACCGACAAAGGTCAAGCGCACACAATAAATAGACATAATAATTTATACAACCCGAAACCAAATGACATCGAGAATAGTATTTTACAGCCCCAATTTTAGCCATGAAGTTTGATAAATGGACAACTGAGAATTGAAAATTTTCAATCCCGGATTAGGAAAGGTGTCATTTATATTACACAATACCATCTGACTTGAAGCGTCGCATTTAACGGCTACAATTGTAGCAAAAGAATGAACAGTGGAAGTTTGATAACCAATTGATAATGCATTAAACTTATTGCTGAAATTTAACATAATGTAGAAAACATTTTATGATTCTAAGACTAACACTGGACAACAAATTTTTACAAAAGTCATGTTACTGAAATAAAATTAGTCAATTCTTATCAATTTTTATGTGCTGAACACGAATATGACAGTCAAATTGCAAAATTGGCTCTAGTTTTTTTGTAATCTGCAAGAAATTAATGTTTACATAACGAAATGCATTCCAATAGTAAAAGGTCAACTGTAATAGCCTACCTATAAAAAATCAAGTCATTGACTACATCTTAGATTTCTTCGCCTGTCTCTTGTACAGCTGTTCGGGAGCATCTCTGAGGAGTGTCCAGCAGTAGTCAGCCAGCATTGTAGTGGACTATTTTCCCTGGTATCTTTGTTCCATTGTTGCGATATCTTGATGAAAACGTTCGCCGTGTTCATCACTAACAATACCACAGTTGCTAGGAAAGAAATCCAAATGGGAATGAAGGAAGTGAATCTTTAGAGACATATTGCAGCCAAGTTTCTTATACTTCATCAACTTGTCTTCTACTAGTTCCTTATAGTTTTCTGCCCTAACATTTCCGAGGAAGTTTGTAGAAACTAGGCGAAAAGCATTCCATGCTTGTTTCGCGTCACCTTCCAGCAAGTTGTTGAACCGGTCATCTTTGAAAAGCTCTCGAATCTGAGGACCCACAAAAACTCCCTCTTTAATCTTTGCTTCGCTGAGTCGAGGAAATTTTTCATGCAGGTATCGGAATGCTGGCAAAGTCCGGTCAATGGCTTTCACGAAGTTCTTCATCAAACCTAGTTTGATGTGAAGGGGTGGTAGCAAGATTTTCTGAGCCTCAACCAGAGCTGGGTGTTGGATATTCTTCTCTCCAATGGCTACATTCTGCCTGTGAGTCCATTCCTTCCTCATGTAGTGCATTTCCCTTGCTCGGCTATCCCACTCGCATAAGAAACACATGTATTTTGTATATCCTTGCTGCAGTCCCATTAAAAGGGCAACTACCTTCAAATCACCACAGAGGTGCCAGCTGTACTTGTTATACTCAATGGAATTCAGTAGCTGCCTTAAGTTATCGTATGTCTCTTTCATGTGGACAGCATACGCTACTGGAATAGATGGAAGAATGTTTCCATTGTGCAAAAGCACAGCCTTGAGACTCAGTTTCGAAGAGTCCACAAATAGTCTCCATTCTTGTGGGTCATGAGTGATTTTTAAAGCATTCATGAGGCCCTCAATATCGGAACAGAATATCAGATTACTTTCCTTTCTGAAGAAAGGCTCCAATTGCTGGTGGCGCTTTCGATATGCAGTAATTGTGACATCTTCTTCTAGAAGATTCCATTGTTGGAGTCTTGATCCTAGCAATTCTGCCTTGTTCTTTGATAAGTCCAAATCACGAATCAGGTCATTTAGTTCTTCCTGTGTTATTCTGTGTGGGGTTGATGATGCACCACAGTGAAAATCTGGATCACTGCATGCTGATGGACCAGGAGAAGAACAGGTCGACTCACCTTTGTCTTCGTCAGATGAATCAAGAGAATATTCTGCTGGAGGTTCTGGAATAGGAAGTCCCTCACCATGTGGAACTGGTCTCAATGCAGGCGGAATGTTTGGGTAGAGGAGGAACCAAGCAGAAGTAACAGTCATTTAGGTGGTTGCTTGGCTCTCTCCACACCATTGGGACTGCAAACGGCATTGATGACCTTTTGCAATTCAACCACTGTGAAAGCTGTGTTGTACATGTAGCACAGCATATATGCGGAGCCCAAGGCTTGTCTTGGTCACCAACCTTGCATCCGAAGTAAAGATGATATGCCTTCTTCACTTGAGAATTGATACTTTTCTTCTGGTTGGCAAATGTCACTTCCCCACAAATATAGCAAAAATTGTCCGCGGTATTAACACATTTTCGAGGCATTACTGTTATTTATTGTACGTAAATGGATAAAATAATAAGTTTTATGTAACAGTAGCTTGAACTGTCTCGCACAACGTCTAAAATATTTTAAATGCTGAACCTATCTGATTGGGCTTTATATAGTACACTGCTTACGTCAGCTTCAGCAGCCGCCTGGCATTAGTATAATAGGCCTACACATGTATAGTACACTGCTGACGTCAACTTACTTCAGCAGCCGCATGGCATTAGTATTGCATTGCATCAGAAAATGATGCAATCAACTGTGGATGATGTGAGCATGATGGTATTATGCAATGTTACATCATTATTCCGGATGTTGCTGCAGTCCTACTGGAGAAATTTACACAGTGAAACATAGAAAATGAGGTATATGAATATCTTCAAAACGAGAGCCAATACAAATTTTTCACGGTTATATTCGTGTTCGGCACACCAAAATACTACAGATTAGGGCCTTTTCAAGTCAGTAATGATTTCACTGTTGACCAGTGTAATCTCTCTCTCTCTCTCTCTCTCTCTCTCTCTGGGATTTGAAAGCCAATAAAACGTGAAATTGTCAGCGACTTCCTGGACGGGAAAGGATGACTAGACTACTAGACCGCCAATTCGACCCTGCCTTGAAGTCATGTTTTACCGTAGTCGTCTATCTCCGGCAATTTTGCATGCCGAGCTCGAGCTCTCTCTCTCTCTCAGAATGCGTTGATTTGGCAAATTGTATTCTCAGTTGACTTTTTGGTAAAAAGAAAAATACATAGTTTATGAATGTCTACTTTCATGATGTTGAGGGATGGTACACTCATTCACTTAACCCTCTACTTCAGTCTTTATTTTTCAATATATGGTCCCTCCTTTTCCCTGTTATTTCTTGCGGTTTAATTGTGCATTGTTTCCCGATCATAGATAATCTAGCTGTAACTCGTTGTCCTTCTGCGCATTCTATCAGCGACTGCTTACGACCTGCTTCTAAGAGATTTATTAAATTGACTTCAGTAAGTCAAGAAAATTAACAGAAAGTAAAGGAGCCTTTTGTTTGGAACTAATTCTTTGCTCTTAAAATACAGACATGACCTAAGAGCTGGTCGACGTTGGGATAATAAAATACAGACGTGACCTCAGAGCTGGTCGGCGTAGGGATAATAAAATACAGACGTGACCTCAGAGCTGGTCGGCGTAGGAATAATAAAATACAGACGTGACATCAGAGCTGGTCGGCGTAGGGATAATAAAATACAGACGTGACTTCAGAGCTGGTCGGCGTAGGGATAATAAAATGCAGATAATGGAAAAGAAAGACAATTAAACTACTGGAAAATTAAACCCTGGAATATGGCAAACTGCAAAACTTATGAAATGAACTAAAGTGAGTCAAATTAAAGTCTTACAATAATAACTAGTGATACTAAGTTGACGACGACGACGACGATGATAAAATTATGAAGCTTCTAGCATGGCCTGGGATAAATTCTTACTATTCTCTAGCATGGCTTACACTGTTCAACGCATGCGTGCGTGTGCATATTTTGTATCTGTACATTATATATTGTTTAATTCAGATTCTAATAGGTAAAGACTAGTTTTCACATAGATTTTTCCCTCGTTTTAGTATCATTGTCACTAAAGCTGTCCAGAGAAGATGACCATTTTAACTCCTTCCGATATCGGTCTGAACACAGGTTAAGGAAACAATCGGAGATCAGAAAGAAATACAACAGTTTCTGGTGATGCATGCCTTTTCTATTCTTATCGTAGATACAACCGTGAGGGAGAACTGACCAATAACTGTGAGGGAGAACTGGCCCCAGTTATTGATGTTGCCCATTGCTTTATGAAACAAATTACACAAATCCAACTACTCTCCTTATATGAAAAACGCAACGTTTAAAATATTGGAATCATTAATTTTACTGTTTATTTTTAGTATAATAAATTGAGCCTGAGTATGCACTCAAGTTTATGTTTTTTTAAAAGATTTATTATTATTTTTATTGAACACGGTGTCTGACCCCTTTGGCCTGCTTTGCATTTACCATGTATGCAAACCAGTTCCCCTGCGTAAACTATATTATGACTACGACTATGACAAAGGCTTTTTTTAACAATCTCAAGAAAACTGAAAATCTATTTAAACTGAAATTCATTTCAATTTTGACTAATTCGAGTTTTAAATTCCATCTGCAAAAAGAAGTAAATAGGTGTTTCATTGGCAATATGTACATGCGGTCCATTTGCTATTTTCTTCTACTGTTTGAGACCCTCTGAAATACTGAGAAACCAATAGCCAGTTTTAAAAGTGATTTTAAATTGTAAAACACTTTCCTTTTATCATCGATCTTAAAGTAGCAAATAATACACACTTATCCATTTCCACCTGCATTCAGTTTTTTCGTTCGTCTTCAAAACTAACATTTATTACATAATCAATATTCTGAGCATTGAAAACCGACCATAGATTTCCTAATTTCTGAATGTCTGTTGGTAAGTTAATTAAATTATAGCACAAAACCAGCGATTAGTTTAATTTGTACGTAAGTTTTACAAGTTCAGTTTCGTATGTGAAATAATTTATAATTTAATTCAATATATCAATAATATTTTCTAAACTCTAGCAAACACAACAGTACAAATCACATGTCCATCCCTTTCCGTTCTAAATCAGTATTTTGAGTTTGTGTAAGAGGATCACGTGCTATATCCAAGACTTTTAAATATATAATAAAGATTTTTTGTTGTAGTTTTGAGGGCTTTGATGTGAGAGGCGGCAGTGGGGGAGAATGAGCGATGGGAGGCGGAATAAAGATAACATTTATGACATTTGATTACTATAAAATGACAAATTTGATTCTCGTCATTCACGCAGGAACTATAAAAAAAAAATAAGTCGCACAAACACACTTCTTAATATCTTTTTATGATGAAAAACTTGTCCCAATGGGATTGTTCCTTCTGTTAGCATAAACCTAGGTTATGGTGTTAAAATCAATCGAATCAATTTCTTGAAATCGATGGACAATCTCAAATAAGCGCATGGTTAAAAATATAGTAAAGTATACAGGAAAATTAATCGTGTACATCAAGACAGCATGTCAATACAAGAAAACTTATCTTACTTAACGTACGAAAATTGCTCCCCAAGTAATTCAGCATATCCTCATACAACCAGATCAAAGGAAACGAAGTGTGAGCTATTTCATTAGGGGAATAGATAATTCATCCACTACGGCAGGCATTTATAATCATCTGTAAAAGAATGACGTGCAAATAAGCCCTCTGGACTTATATTTATATACGCATTTAAATGTTAAGTTAAAATATGCCAAATACATTTAATCGTAAAATTTCTCGTGGGCACATGATATATTTCAGTCACTGGAAATCTACTGCTACAAAAGTCCCCTCACTTGTTCAAAACTATTATACATGATGATATATTTCATCATATCTCACTCACCCGTTTTAACAAAATTGTAAGGATAAAGAGCATACATGACAGAATTATAAGTGCATGTCTTGTTGGTGTCTTTAACAAACCTCTATGCTTTGTGTCTACGTGCCCTCAGAGAATCATATTAAGTGGAACCGAGAATTCGATGGAGATATGCCGATGGTGCTTTTTCTCGATAGATCTCAAAATCAGCTATGCATAACTTGATATTTTGTTTCTATTATTTGGACTTCAGTGCAAAATAACAACAAAAAGGTAATTTGGATTAAAAATAACATATCCCCATTCGAACCTCAATTGGCCTTTTCCTAAGTTTACACCCATTCGCATCTTCTTAGATTACAACAAATGTGGAAAATAATTATAGGAAGAAAATAAATACTGCGAAAAGAGTACTAGCAAATTGGAGTCGAAGACATCTTCCAGTAGTAATTAAGGTAACTATTGTGAGGCTCTTGTTTTGTCCGTATACATAAATTTTAATTACTCCCAAATCCAACTGCAATAAAAAAAAATAAAAAGAACTTATTAGTACTTTATTTCTGATTGTAAGGTACGGTAAATTAGAGACAATTAAAGGTGATATTCTATTAGCTCCCGAGAATGAGCGATAACTAAATGTGACTCCTTAATTCAGTCGTTGAGTACATTAAACTTAGATGAGTTCAAATAGTACTGGAAAATAAAATGTCACCGTGCAGTGTTTAGTCAACACATCTAAGGTATAAATTGTTTTTTTTTAAAAAAAAAAAAAACAATATTTGGAACGTTTTAGAACAATCGGATAGGCTCGTCAGTTACTATTGGAGGGATGCCATTTTGGCGAGAAGAACCGCAGAGTCCAAATGCATTTTTACCCAGAGAATTTTAGATTATGTTCCTATACTATTTAATTAATATAGGTTCTGAACAGAAGCTAGCACTATAATTCCTAGTGATGTAGTTAATGGCCAGGATTAAATGATAAAACAAACAGCTAGACACAGCGATTTTCTGAAAAAAAAGCATAAAAAATTCCAAAATTATGGAAATATGCTATTAAAATCTAATTGTGATAAGCAGTAACAAGCCAAATAAATAAACTGAAATGTATTTGTAAAGATCATTCAAACATTTTACAAAGAAGCATACTGCTAACCAAGAAACAGTGACGCAAGTATTAAATACTAATATAATAGCGAGTGGTGGTCTGAGATTTGGAGTAGGTCTCTTTTAATTTTAAATCGATTCAGAGATTAATTGTTACTAAACATATTAGACATTTACCAGTGTAATTTTTGCAAAAGTGAGAATAAAAATACATTGTTTAAGCTTCTTTCCTTTGATATTACCTAAAATGTTGGTACCGTTTTGAAAAATGTTTTTCACCTTGCTGCCCAAATAGTCTGTATTTGTCAAGAAAAGAAATGAACAACTGGACATAATTTTTTGATTATTATTGCTAAATATTACATTTCAATAGGAAAAATCCATAAATTTATGTTTTTAACCAAATAGCTGAAGGAAATAAAAGCACTGAAATCTATACAACCAGATTAATTATAAAGAGGACCAATTTCTTTTTTTTTAATGTGTCTCATTCACGAATAGATAATTCGTGCTGGAAATATTTTTTCTTACCATTGCAGTTTGTGTCCGATTGATACAAAACAGGAACAGAATAGTGTTGCATCACGAAACTGTATGTCACCCAGCCAGTCTTGGTATACTTTGTTGTTTTTAACATCTGTACCTAAAGAGAGAGAGAGAGAGAGAGAGAGAGAGAGAGCGTGTTACATCCGTGTGTTCCTTCATTTTCCTTTCATGTATATCGTATTTTCTGTGTCCCTGTATTTTTTTTTTATCATTCCTACATTAACTAAAACTGTTGGATTGTAGGGTAGCCAAATAAAAGATGGTTATTGGTTTTAACGCCATTTTTCATCACGTGATAGGCTATATACATGGCAGCCAGTAGATTTGATGGAGGAAGAAAAGAATCTGACAAAACCCAAGTAAGAACCACCTATCCACTCGAAGCGACTGGCAAGCTTTCACACATACCCACGTTGGCCAAGCCGAGACTCAGACCCACGCGAACAGAAGTAAGTTGTTAATGATTTGTTAAAGTGCCTTAAATCACTCACCCCGCCGCCAGCCTCCCACCCCCACATGTAATGAAAAGAAAACGTTGTTGATTAAATTATCATATATTACAATGCATGGGTTATCATCAAACATGGTTCATGCTGGCACGTGGACTTCACCCAATACTGTTTTAGTTCTGCCACAATCTTATTTAAGAATCCTTCAACTTACGAAAGAATACAGAAAGTTAATGAAATGATCTTTAAGTGGTAAGTGTTGATCTGTGATCATGGCAACTACATATTTACACCACCGTCTTTGCTAGCTGTATTAAATGTGCTTGAATCATTTGAAAGAATGCTGATTTTCACCTGTATGAAGGTACTTTCTCGATACTTGCAAAACTTAGCGTCATCTTTCGATAGTAAAATTCAGGTCACTGTTACCTACTTTTGACCACAATGAATACCTGCAACATGAATATACACGTTTAGTTTTAAGTACATACAGTGGTACAAAAGACACCGAGTTTCACTGTGTGGGCTGGTAAGGCAGCAGAATAATCGACCAATAAAGAAACATAAGGATGGGTAATTAATACATTCCTTGATGGTTAAGTCTTTCCAACCACATCACCACATCTCTTTCTCTCTCTCTCTCTCTCTCTCTCTCTCTCTCTCTCTCTCTCTCTCTCTCTCTCTGACCTTCATAGAAAGATACCAGCGAAAATCGATTTTTTTAAATGGTTTGGCGGATTTTCGTCTGTGTCATGCGACGATGTCTCTGGATCTATGAATGATGGAAAAATTTAGTCACACGAAGCAATGGAAAGGAGACAGAAATGGAGGATATAAACAATTGTATGGTTGGTACCAACGTTAATTTAAATTATAATAAATATTTAGATGAACTGTAACTACATTCAAATGTTTGAATTACCTCTTGCTGCTTCCTCATTACGCTTAGATATATTTCCAACTCGTTTAAATATGCTAGCATTAATGTGCAAGCCAGCGCGTTCAATGTTAAGTTAATTAACCACGTTGTGTTTGTAGTGCTATACTTTCGTTATTTAAACCATCCTTCTTGTTTATATCACAAGTGTGTCTTACATTTAATTATCAATATGGAAAATCGAAGGTTTTAACACTAAAAGAAGCAACTTATCTTTGCAAAGGAGACTGCGATTATTCGCAAAAGGTTAAGAACTATATTTTATAGCGGACACACTGGACAGGGCTGTGCATAGTTCATTCATGACGTCAATAAAAAGTTGCTTGTAGTCAGTCTGTACCACATTGGAAATGCAAGCATGTGTATTTGTTTGTGATATAAAAAAAAGTATATGTATACATCTCGTGGTATATCATAAATGATACTGCGTACGTACTATATATATATATATATATATATATATATATATATATATATATATATATATATATATATAGAGAGAGAGAGAGAGAGAGAGAGAGAGAGAGAGAGAGAGAGAGAGAGTGAGTGAGAGAGAGATAGTATAAAGCAATTTGATATACCAATAATATTGGTATATCAAAATGTGATCCGCCCAGCACGCAATATTACGCATACATAAACATCCTCGGAACTCTGTGCTGTTGGGTCTATTTCTATAGATCAATGATGAATTTCCACTCATTAATCATGAGTGAGGTATGAACATAACGATAAAAAGTCATAATAATCCCCGTTTTCTACATGAATTTAACATGGTACACAATTTAATTTCAATCCCTTCTTTTTCCGTTTTCCCCTCCCTTCTCATGCACAAGAGACAAACTTTGTAAAAATCTGGAATGAGAGAGAAAAAGATTCGGCTGGATAAAAAACCTTGAAACTGAAATTGCACCAAGTAGCCTACAATATCGTTCTTCATAACGGTAAGTTTACACTTCCCTTGGGACCTATCTAAAGTGTTTATATGATCAATAATACAAAGTTGCTATTGCCGGTCGACAGAGCAAGATACATTTCTTGGTTACACATATGTAATTATTTAAGGCTTTGTTGATGTTCTTATTGTTTCTTACATCTCTTATAAGGTTCTAAAAATGACTTAGATCAACTTTAAATATATTAAAATATTTTAATTACCTCCTGCTGGTTCGTCGTTTCGCTTAGATTGTATTCCACGCTTATTTCTTTGCGCCTGTACGTCAATGCATTGTTGAGCTTTCAGTATTAGAATCAATGTGTCTGTAGGCCTAGTTCTCTACTTTCTTCATTAAAACCATCTTTCATGTATAAATCATAAGTGTAACTTATATTGATTTAATCAATGTGAACAAAAATAGAAACTAAAAAATGAAAACAATCAATTTATCAATATGAAAAGGTTATTGAATAGGCACAAAAAGATAGATCATTCTGTAGCGGAGTTCATTCGCCCAGTTAATACATAGTTGCCTCTCGTCAATCTAACTCCGTTTCAATGGCAAATATATGTATTTGTATGTGATATAAATAAAATATATGTATAGTATGTACGCTGTATCAATGATAAACCACTCGTTGTATACATTTTTTCATTAAAAGGAAACTCGGCAAGCCTCGTTCCCTTTAAAATAAAAATTCATACATCTCGTGGTATATCACTGATACAGCGTACATACTATGCATATATTCTATATATATATATATATATATATATATATATATATATATATATATATATATATATATATATATATATATATATATATATATATATATATATATATATATACACACACACTGGACAGCCGCTTTGATAGCCTAGAAACTATACATTTTTGGGTGAACACGTTATAGTATCATTCAAAAGAATGGTGAATTAAACGATGCAGTCTGTATGCACAAGATTTTAGTGCCTATATTTTAATCCAATTCTAAAAATTACTTTGCCCAAAATTAAATATTTTTTGTTTTGTTTCAGGTTCATTGCAATTATTAGGACGGGAATGAAAAGTTTTAAAAATTTGGGAACATAAAAATACAAAAAGGTATAAACATAATCTGGGACGCCGCGAGTTTCGAATGCTTGACCTCGTGTTTGGCAGCAAGATTGCCTGTCTTAGGACGGGAGTGATAAAAGAAAGTTTCAAGACAAAATTTTAAAAAGTAATTAAAAAAATTGGGATGAGCGAGTGAGAAAGTTTGAACATAAAAATACAAAAGAAGTTTTTTTTAACATAAACATGGGATTCCGTCACTAGTTTCGAACTCCCGGGACACGCAGAAAGAAAGAAAAACAAATTTGCCTGTTTATATGTAAGATTATCACTGTTTCCACAAATGTAAATCTACTATTTTATAATATCACTGCTTGCACAAAAGTAATACATTTTTTTTTACTTTATGCTAGGCCGTGAGTTACTAGATTTTCTGAGCGAAAAAATAAAACAACGTTTAAATCCAACAAGTTGCAAATTCTGTTTTCTTTCTTCTTAATATGCCTTTTGTTTTCTTTGAACTCTGAAGAAGAACTGTGTTGTTGTTTATATTTTCAGTATGAAAAATCACAAAATACACAAGAATCTAAACGGTAAACTGCTGACATCGCCCGGGATCCAGTAAGAAACTTCCTTCTTGAATATGTTATACATATTGCTAGCCAATAGATCTGAGGATAAAAACAAAATTTAAATAAATATTTGCTTGCTACTAATGAATAACGGTTATATTTCAGAGTTTTTTCAGCCACTCGATGAAATATATCCGTTATTAACTTGTTTCAAGCAAGTATCCTCTATTTTATCAAATAGTAGGATATTGAGGTATATCAGCGAGAGGAATAGGATATCGCCACCGAGGCGGTACCACTTTTATCACCACAGTGGCATTACCACTTTTATCGCCAGGGTGGCGATATCACTTTTGAAACTGCTTTTTCCCATTTAGGAAATATATCTACCCTTATTATGTTATTAAAACCCATATGTCCATTGTTATGCCTATTCAACGTCCTTCTGTTCATGCGCTCTCCCTCCCTCTCACTCCCTCACCCTCTCCCACCCCTGTCCCCCCTTACCTGACTGATTGCATTTATGCAATTAGTCAGGTGCCATACAGAAATACCAATGAAAGATCTTTAAACTGCAAAAGGTAGACTTCAAGTATTACCTTTTTATAGTAAGTTTTTTACATGTACCATGGGAACTGTTAATGATTGCACCTGTTGATGTTTGTCCCCCACAGAGTATTGTGTACTTGTTATACAACCATGAAAAACGGTAGGCATTTTTATATTTAAATAATCGTGACTAAATATGGCAATAAACTTTTTAAAGTAGCAGTTTTAACTCGCATCACTATCGTGTTTGAAAACGATGGCTAAAGCTTGCGTTGATTAGTGTTCATTGCTAACCGAAGTTAAGTGATAATCGAAAACTGGATACAGAGTTGCTACCAAATTAGAGTGAATGCTTACCAAGGCCACACAAAATGAAGATCATTAAGAAGAAATAAGGAAAATAAAGAACGAAAATCATTACAAGTAAAACTCACAATGGTTAAAATATTTTGTTTATTGCTAGTACGCTCTGAAGTCTCTCGGATACCTCCGCTCTAGGATGTTTCCACCCCACTAGTATCCATCCACGCATGAAATGTGTTAACAAAAAATAAAAATCTCTCGATTTTTATACGAATAAAGTCTTTAATTTGACAAAATGTTCGAGTTGAAGCATGAAATATGCAAGATGAATTTGTAAAACTTTGCTGTCACCAGATTATTGTAAAATTTAGAAACATCCTTTCTATTAATGTAGTAATGCAGCTATTACTCGCTTCGGCAGTGAATGACGAAAATCCATGCAAATCGACGTGTTTTGCTTTAAATACTTTATTAAAAAGTATATATATATATATATATATATATATATATATATATATATATATATATATATATATATATATATATATATATATATATACACGGTAATATTTCACGACTGAACTGGAAACGTTGTATCATCGTTCGTGTCAATACAATGTTTCCACTTCACTCGTGATATATTTCCGTATGTCTACTAAAATAAAATACACTATTATGAGGACAATGTTTTTGTTTTCATTATTAACTTTTTAATGTTTAACCATCGAATATATCAAGATGCAGCGTCACATTCATCAATCTTAATTTCCTAATTTCAGAGAAAATGACAGAAACATAGGAAAACGGGTACAAACATTGCAAAACTTGATGTAAAAAATTACCTAGTTATATGTAATCAACATAGATGAATATGAGAAAGGTCTCCTAGAAAAGCAGCTTTCCTTCGAGGATTCTAATTCTCATATGAGAGCATTATATTTATTGTAAAGTAAGGCTTGCTCTAACGAAGTCCAATATTTAATTAATGTACATATCATCATTAATTGTCTACAACAAGTAATAGTTAACATGTTATGTCTTAAATAGCCTAAATAGCGTACAAGAAGATATGACCATCATATTTTCAACGATCACGTGTCTCACAAATCTTGATTATTTTAAAATCGATCTTATAATTAAGAATCCATGTATTGCAGATGCAGTAAACACTGAAGCAGACATTATAAAATTCCTTAATATTTCGGGCTCGTCTAGGCCTATACATTTGGGAAATTCCCTACGCAGGAAATGCTGAATAATTTCCTCATCTGATAAATTATGAAGGAATACACCAAGACGAGTGTGAAAATCATTTTCAATAAGTGTCCAAAGTATTTCTCTCTTAGCACAGTAAATAAATGTATGGATCATTACATCTGTGTAAGAATAGGTGCAGTATGATATTAATTGGAACAGATATCAGCACGCTTGCAATGGATGTAACTAATTGTAATTCTCTTCTTGTTTTGGGAGTTTGACATAAAATTGAGGGTTTTATAGAAGTATAAATAATTTTGAATATTTTGTAGGACATGTCAGTGTTGCACAAGTTTGTAGGACATGTCAGTGTGGCACAAGTTTGTAGGACATGTCAGTGTGGCACAAGTTTGTAGGACATGTCAGTGTGGCACAAGTTTGTAGGACATGTCAGTGTGGCACGAGTTTGTAAAGCGCTTCATACTTAGGAATAGCATACTTTGTAATATGTTCCCATTGTATTTTTCCTGTAAATATTTTGTCTCTAACAAAACTTTTAATAATTTCATAAATATTATATTTATTCAAAATGTTACATATATCAGGAATAAAACCTTTCTGTACTGTAACATCTTTTCTAGAAAGATATAGGAAAATCTAAATAAAAATATTCTTTTAGATGTTACATTTTCTAGAAGATTGCACAATTTAGCAAAAACATTTAGTTTCCTTTTATCAAGTTCCGATAATTTCTCTTTTCACCTAGTAACCTTTCGCTCATTTCTGACCGTCTGGATTGAGGAAAAACCCTTGTACAAAACTGGTGCAATTGTGCTGAAATACATCAAGCTTTTGTAACTCTTGAACCTAGTTCTAAATTGGTAAAAGTTGTTTCGTTAGGTTGAAGGATGCTGTCATGCCACTCAATCCCTTTTGAAACTTCTCTTGTTCGGTATTATGGAAATTATACATAGTGCTATTTCACTATTTAGTCAGTCTATCGAATAAACATTTTTCAAATAGTTTGTATAACACAGGTAGCAGGGCTAAAATCGTGATTTAATTTTTTTAAAAAAATGTATAATTATATTGTTACAATCCCGGGGTGTTTGCTTGACCGAGTGGTGTCAAACCCTGGCGCGATACCGCTAGAAGTCATAAGTTTACCCCAAATTTCCAAAGACTTCTTCAATTTCCTGACTACCTGTATATCTTACCTTTACGCCATTCGTTCATATTGTGCGGTACCACTCCATTCCCTCACACGTAGTATTTCAGTCAAATAGTGCTCTTATTACAACGTTGATACAGACATACAGAGTAACTCCAGTGAGAACTATGCATGCCATTCCTAGCTTACACAGTGTGAAAGTGGCTACCATTGCATGGTTCTTACAGAGTAACTCCAATGAAAACGATTCATACTCTTCCTAGGCGTACAAAATGAAAGTGTCTGCCAAATGCATATCTTTCAAATGTGACCTTGATTTCATCTCATTATATTATGTTTGCTTCCTAATGACCTTGATAAGCTGATAACAGTGAATAAGTAAAAACGTTAGTGTCCTTTTAGTATACTCTATCGGAGTCTATCCTATAAATATGTGTCAAATATTTAAAGTCCAAATGACAAATCTTTATCCAAAACATCAGTTATACGCCTAATTAAGACGCAAAACAGATTCCCGGATGAGGGTCAAAAGTTCATTCTTCTGGAAAGAATAGAAGTTTGTTACCAATTGGCACATGATACTGGTCATGTAGTACAGGTATGACCTTCCCTCAGCTTAATGATTCTTACTCTGAGAAAGATATTTTTTTTATAAAAAAAAAGCTGTTTACCAAGACTGTCACTGATTTTGGAACAAGGTCAGCAACTAGATATAACGTTTCATTATCCATAGTATATAACGAAAAAAAGTTAGTCAGGTCAAACAGAACGGAACTCAGTTCTGGACAAGGTCAAGCCCAGCAAATAATGTTGCATTGCAATGACATGTAATGGAATTAAAAAAAAGAAATTTAAGACTAACAGAGAAACAATCAAATTAAATATACAATACATATTATATATATATATATATATATATATATATATATATATATATATATATATGCGCAACAGCAAAACAACCGAGGCCAAAGCATCCATTTTATTAACTGAGACAGAATTTCCTCTCAACTCCATAGTTATTATGGATAGGCTCATTAGATTTTATTAGTTTCATTCTTCAAATATCCCTCAAACTATTATAAGATTTTATTCAAGTTAATTTGTAATTTTTAGCGAGTGATGCACTAAGAGTATCATTCGTTTACTAAACAATTTTTATGAGTTTCTTGCCGGGCTGGAGCTCGAGTCCGAGATGTGTTTTCACCCATAACCAATCAAAAGTGGCTTAACAAATTTTAAGTTCTTTGTGATTGGCTGACACAGACAATAATGCGCAGGCTAAACGGTCAGAATTTTTATGATTTCTAATCTTGATCAACGTTTAAGGCATTTCGCTTGAGAAAAGAATTAATATCACGATCTGTCTGTGTATTTTGACACTGAAAGCAGTTGGGTGCGCATAATACAAAGAAAATAATACTTTTCGCATATGTTAAATGATTGCGTTTAACAAAGAACAGAATTTACAGTTACTGAGGTGCATATCAACCTAATTGAACATCCAGAAGTTGAAGAAAAACACATTCATTGCAAAAGAAAAATCTTGCATTCAGGTGCGATTTATTTGCATTAGAATATGTCTATGAACCGCATTAAACAATGAACATGACACAGGAAATTAATAATCGCGGAACAATAATCCTGACATAAAAGATATTCCTGTGTGAAAACCAACACCAGATTGAAATCAAGCTAGACCCATTAGACTATTTCCATTAGGAATTGTTTGTTATTTGTTAATGTCAAACTGGCTTGTTTTCATTCATATGAACAATCGCGAAATCCCATGCATACGTCTTGCGTGTTCTGTATCTCTTACTAAGTTTGTGTAATTTCAATCATCGATAATCGTTTGCAAATTTATCTATTTTCACTACATTTTTAAAGCAATTTCTGGTAGTATACACATTTAGTGATTGATATATATATACAATATATGAAAATATGAACTTAAAATGAGGAACATAATGCACAAACAATAATATGATACTCAAGAAACTGAGTATAAAATGGTGATTTATATGAGAATCAATAGGAGCCATAAGTTTGAGCATTTTATTGCGCGTAATGGAGAGCTCGATTATGCGAGTTACATATATATGTTTGACTCCTCGAGAATGCGTAATGGAGCATCGAGATTGCATAATGGAACATTGAGATTGCGTAATGGAACACTGAGATTGCGTAATGGAGCATCAAGGTTACATAAAGGAACATTGGGATTGCGTAATGGAACACTGAGATTGCGTAATGGAACATTGAGAATTGAGATTGCATAATGGAACATTGAGACTGTGTAACAGAGCATCAAGGTTGCGACGCGTTTCCATGTTACTGCTTCTATTGCTTGCCATAGGTTAAGTTCTTTACTCAAATAAATAAGCAGTTTTGCATACAAATCTTCATGTACGATTGTATCAGGTATATATGAGCCCACAGTTTATTAATGAAATGCACATGAGTAGTGAAGGGGGGCACTTTACGGTCAATGGGAATTAGCATTACAAGACCCCTTGGGCAAGATTACCGTCAAGGGAAAATTAACATGGAGAAAAATCGTGGGTAAGATTACCGTCAAGGGAAATTAACATGGAGAAAGAAAAAATCGTGGGGCACTTTAGCGTCAAAGGAAATTAAACAGGGTGGGCCTTTATAGCGTCAAGGGCTTTTACTAAAGTGGGCCTTTATAGCGTCAAGGGAAATTGAACATGGGATTTTTATATATTTTTTTTAAAAAAGGGGTAGGCAATTCAAAGACTATCTCTTTTCGAAAAATATGGCTGGCCCTGAAAAGGGCCTTTGGGTTTTCTTCTTCTTCTTCTTCTAATTTCTTCTTTTCCTCCACCAAGTTCTCATTTTATCTCCTACACTCTTCTTCTCTTTCTTTTTTTTCTTCTCCTCCTCTTCTTTCTTCTTCTCTTCCTCCTCTTCTTTCTTCCTCTTTTCATTTTCTTCTTCTTTTTCAATTTTTTCGTTCCATTCTCTCATCCTTATCCTTTCCTCTTCATCCTCCTTTTCCTCCTTTATTTCTTTCAACAGATCACTGATGATTACCTTCATTTTTCGTAAATTGTTTATCTCCATCTTCACTCTATGGGGACTATATGAGTAGTGATCCTCGTTTAGGTTAACCAACATTTGCTCAAACATTCCTAAATTGTCCATGACGTTTTGCAATTTTTCCATTTTGTTAAGGTGGTTTGAAGCCATCTTCTTTTTTTATTCTTTGCAGAATGGTTTGAACCACGAATACTGTGGGTTCTTATACAAAAAGCGCGGACGTGATGGAAAACATCCCCCTAAAAAACATAAAATGGATCTTACCTAGATCATGACCCAATAACGCGTGGACGTGAAGGAAAACATCCCCACTTTTCTCATTTCATATAATCAAGCCCTAACTATACTCTCCACATACTCTAAGAAACAATAAAGAAACCCATAATCTACTATTCACACAAACTTACTTCATCATTTACAAACACAAACACACAAACACTTACACTTCCACTATTAATAACGAGTTAGTGTTTATATTCACACTACTCTACCTACACACATTGGCAAATTGATGGTCATTTCTTTTCTAGAGTATTGGGTAGCCCTGAAAAGGGCTGTTTTGTTTGGAACTTCATGGGCACCTGGTTAATGGTGGCACCTTCCAGGCCTGGCGCCACATACGCATCTTATCCCCCAGTTACTTTTTACCTTTTGGGGGGAGAGAGCAGAGGCAGGATATGTTGCTTCAAAATCCCAATTTTCGCTCTCTGGGATTTTGAAATTTCTTCTCTCCTTTTCCTCCTCCTCTTCTTTGTTTCTTCTTTCCTCTTTATATCTTCTTTCTTCTTCTTCTTCTTTATATCTTCTCTCCTCCTCTTCTTTGTTTCTTCTTTCCTCCTCTCTTATCCTTCCCTCCTCGACAATGGCTTCTGCGGCCAGTTCATTTAATATGCGCCTGGCATATTCCAGATGCACATGAAGCTCCAACAGTTTCTCAAGTCTCGTGTTCATTTTTTTTTGGTGTTGATCAATCAACAAGGGTAGCTGGACTGCCCAGTGAGTTTCAATTTATACTGAAAGCGCGGACGTGAAGGAAAACATCCCCTAAAACATAAAATTCATCTTACCTAGATCATGACCAAAAAAACAACAACAACGCGCGGACCTAAAAGAAACACTCACTCACTTTTTATGCTACCCATCACTATTTTAAAATTTTTTATAAATCACTTCAATAGACTATCCACATACGCAAAGCAATTCAATCTAACCCCAAATATACACCTCAAACACCAAAAAACATCATTTTAATCTACTATCCACACCAACTTACTTTAGCTCTTACAAAAACAAACACACCAACACATACCCTCACATTTTTAAAGCAAGAGTTAGTGTTTATTTTCACACTACTCTACCTACACACATTGGCAAATTAATCGTTATTTCTTTTCTAGAGTATTGGGTAGCCCTGAAAAGGGCTGTTTTTTTTGTTTGCTATGGCATTCTTTTTTAGTTTCTAAGAATGCGATGTCCTCTGAGGATAGACTTTCTGGCAATAGGTCTGCTTCTTCGGAAAGAGAAGAAGAACTCTTTGGTGTCGATACGGCAATCGACAAAGCCTCTGTCAGGTTCAGGTTGCTGCTGCTGTTGCTGCTGTTGCTGCTGTTGCTGCTGTCTCTGAAGTCTGTACTTCTCTGTCCATTCTTCTTTTTCCCTGTTCACTTCTTCTCTGAAGAGCTCTTCTATTAGGTCTTCAGTGATTTTTAGCATTCTCACATTCTCTATTTCTTCTGGCTTTGGTATCAGACTGTGTCTGACCCTATGCAAATTCACGTAGGCTTCGTTGAGCTTAGCTAGTTTGGAGCACATCTTCTTAGGAGGATGAGTCGACAATGGATAGTTAGACTGGGAACAAACAGGTTCTTAAAGTTAAAGCGCGGACGTGAAGGAAAACATCCCCCACACGGTTTTTCGAGCCGCAACGTTTAGTGAGTGTCATGAGAGGGATAGTAAGAAATGAAAGAGCATTAATCCAATATTCTTATAGCTAAACAAAAGACAAAAGCATTTTTTCAAAATACAACATTTTTTATTCAAAAATCACTTAACACTAAACAACAACTCTAACATTTTTTAACAATAATCCAACACTATAACATCAAACAATTTTTTCTTCAAATTACAAACTTTTTTTCTCAATGGACCATCTACTTTAAACAGGGCTGATAACGTTGTGAATGAAATCGTGATTTCCACTGTTGGAAATCATTAGGCCATTGATGGACACTACGTTTCCTAGCTTGAGATAAAAGATAAGCATAATGGTCACAAAACCATCGATCTACTTTCACATCGTTTCTAGCAGAAGAACGAGGATCGAAATGAGTCACTAAATGTTCTAAGGAATAGCCCAGGCTGCGATGATGCAGAAAATACACACAATACTGTCCACACACCAAGGAATCTGTGCCTTGAAATTTCACGTTATTGAATCGGGTGGTTTGAGCATTTCTTCTCATAAAGTCAATGATATCGTCTTCCAAAGGGGGCAATCCGTACGAATCGAAATATTCCACACATCCTTCTTGAGGAAAGTAGACGGCTACCCAGTGGGTTCCTGGGAGATGACTGTCGTCCGTGTTGATCACGTAAGCTTGATGGTCTTTAGGTTTGCGATGAGGGAGTTCATCTTTAGCACAGACGACAGGATTCCAAGAAGACGTATACGAACTGTGGTTCAAAAGGTAATGAAGTTCCCAGGTATCCATGTTGTTTTCTTCTTCACAGGTAATAATAAGTCGTCAATTCGATCCTGACTTTTTGCTTGAAAATGTCTGACGAATAAACGGTTATTCGTTCTGTTTCCTCACTCTGATTCAGGAGAGCTTCGATACGATGGATCTCTTGAGTGGTTAATGGTGGACAAGAATGTTCACGCAAGTCTTTATACCACTGGTGCAACACGTCTTTGTCCGAGATGAGACTCCAAGCCTCGTCTAGATACTCGTCCAATTTTTCTTCTTGACTCAACATCAGGCATTTATCGTGCTGAATTTGACTGGGATGATCGTTTTGACATCCATAGCAATTTTTCTTGATCAATTCCGTCATTTTATCGACCAAGTGTTTGGCAAAACAGGAGACTAAATGGGCTTCTTGTTCTGGCCATCTCGACTTCATCATGATCACTTCTTCTTTTTCCACGGTCTCCTCACATTCCATCTCTAAAGTTTCTCCACTAGGTAAAGAGGGATAACAGTCTTCCATGACTTCTAATAATCTAGAATGACTTCTCTCAAACTGTTGATTTCTATGGTATTATCGAATTCTGCATACAGGATGACGTTCAACGTTACATCATCTTCAGGGGTTCTGTTTCCAAACTGAATTTCCACACGAATCTGGCCGGATTTTATAGGGTGGAAATGTCCCTCGTCGCTGCCTTGGTCTGGAGTGAAATCGAAAGCCCACAAAGCATAGCCTCCGTCATAATCGTCGTACGTAATGCCGTGACTGGTGTTGGTTCCTAACTGACCCGTGGCTTCGTACAGGGACAAGTACGATCTCAAGTAATTCTTCTTCTCAAAGTCGGGTTCGAAAGGTCGGGTACACAAGGTCTTGCCATCGCGACTGACTTCGATTTTCTTCACGTTGAAGTGATGAAAGTTGAAAGGATTTTTAGGGAAGGCTCCGTTGAAGGCTTCATTCGAGACCATGCCAACGATCAAACGTTTGGGTAGCTGTCCTTGGAACAGATGATCTTCGATCATGGATTTCTGTCCCCTAGGAATAGTGAAAGTTTTCACTTCCACGCGTCGTATGGGATACTTGGCGGTCGTTCTGCTTAACGTCTGACTGATGTCGTTACCTACTTTAGGTAACACTTCCACACGGCGTACGTAGAGTCTGGCTTCTTCGATTTTGGTTTTGTAACCGTCACTGTCAGCTATTAAATGGAAAGCGGTACTGCTACGATTCAGTCTCAGGCGAACATCCACCCCGTTCAGCAAATATTTTTCTTGCAACCACATGTCCAAATGCAAACGATCCATCAGTTCTAAACTTTGGTTGACTCCCATGATTCTCTTTCTTCGTTCTACAAATCCCTCATTGATGGTTGTTTTTGATTTGGGGTCAGCTTCAAGAGTTGTTTTATCAAATTCGCCCGCTTCGTCAGGTTCCCATAGCACGCAAGCATTGAGATGAGTATCCTTGGCATCTAATCCGTACGTCAAGAGATTTTCCAGGTACGCTCGGTAAGGGTAAGTATCCATGCTGCTGCTGACCAGTTTGTTATTCAAGTACAAGTCCACTGAGCTGAACAAAGAATGCATAAAATTGTTGACGGGAGCTACTGGCTCAGTGTCTATATCATTTCCACCCTTATCTTGAACTTTGACTTTCAAGTACAAGTAACTGCTATTCAGATCGATGTAATCTTCGGGCTGTCCTTTGATTTCAAACTCAATGGGAGCGGAATCGGCCAATGAGGAGACGGGATGAAATTCCACCCATTGGGATTCTTGCATGGTCATCATGGTGGGGGGCATGGCAAACAGATCCAGTTCCGTCTTGGAACAAGCGCAAGACTCTCGGTGCATCATTTTTTTGTCTCTTTTCTCAATAATCGAAAACGTCTAAGTCTCGAACGGTTCTTCTTTTCTTGGCCTTTCTCGCTTGAAGTCTGGTGAAAGGGTGTTTTCTTCGTCGTCGTCTCTTTCTGCCTTGTCCTTGCTGAATGCCTGACTCGGTAGCGTGCAGGGCATTTATAGGTGTGTCTCGTCGGCCCAAAATGTCTTTACCCGTTTGCAGCAAGACATTTTTGCCTGCCCTCATGAAGGCTTCTTTAGGGTTTTGTTTGTCGATGATGACATTTTGGAGAAATTCTTTGCCTTGCGTCAGTGCCGCATCTTTCAAGGCGTGCAATCCGCGTGTCACCATCGGTTTCAACACTGGGGCCACCGAACGAAAGGCCGATTTTAACATATCTCCTAAACCGTGTCCTCGCTGTCGTGCAACCCCTTGGTACACTGGATACATGACTTACTTACGAATCGTGAGAGAACCGTTTTCGAAAATGGAGTTTCACCGTGACTTTTCCTTTGGTGAATGGAATATTTTGTCCCAAATCTCCTTTTATAGCAATGTTGACCGTGTTCAAATACGACTTGCTGACCGGCAAATAATGAGGATGCACAAATTCCCGGTGGACGTGGTAAGTGTTTCCACCTTCCTGGTCACTGGTCGCGGTACTATCCACTTTGAAAGGAATGACACGCAGTAACGGTACGGAGGTGTGTCCCACCACGTTATACTCCACCACATCGGAGTACACGAACATTAAATTCAGTCCTTGGTTCAGTTCTACAGGGAATCGAAAATACTTGTAAAATTCCGTATTGCTGTTGATCTTCGGATTAAAATTTGGAGCCATGTTTGTGTCTCCACCTAAAATATCAAACAAGTCACGATTAAAACTGATGGACAACGTTTGGGTATCTTGAAATTTCATCAGTATGCGACGAGCCACTTTATGGTACTCCAGGGTGACACTTTTTTTGATTCTGTTCAGGGCTTTGCCAAAGGCGAACTCGAACCTGTCCGCAATGGTGTCCACCAAATGTTGGCCACTAAAATAGAACCCTGCTGGAATTTTGAAGGTGTAGATTTTGAAGGCTGGATTGCTGGTGGATGGTCTTGTGATCCCTGAAAACCCGCTGATTTCATTCATGGTGTCTTGTAATTGTTGGTTTAGGATTTCGACCTCAAAAGTGTTTTGCGTTTCAGTGATGTTTTTGATTTGTGTAGGGTGAATCATTTCTACTAAAGCCACTTCCCAATGGGCTTCGTGATCTAAGGGGATGGCTTGAGGTAATTTGGCCGTGTAACAGCACAACGTGTTGTGGGGAAACACCTCCATGGAACTGTCACTGGGTAAGGTTAAGTAAAATTGGTTTTGGTGACTCATAATTCCAGAGTTCTGTGGCTGTCCGAGGGAATATTAGTGGATGTCAGAGGTGTGTCTCCGCCCAAAATGGGGTTCTGGTTGTGGTTGTTGTTGGAGTGGTGACTGGCACTGGCACTGGACACAACGTTCCCGTTCGAGGAGAATTTCAGGGAGGGATTAGGAAGCAGGTAACCGATGCAACTGCTTAATAAAATGGTCCACAATTGTTTGTCTCCTTGTTGCAAACTCAAATTGGCGATGGCTGCCCCGATGACACAATACACCACAAAGATTTGGCAGAAAAAGACGATTTGCGTTTTAGGCACACGTTCTCCACACCACACCCACAAGGGTTGTTTTTGTAAATCTTGCACAGAAGAACTAGGGGAAGAAGGAGGAGTGGTCGACGTAGCTGCGTCTGCTGTGTGAAAGGGCATGATGGTCACTTCTTCTTTTTATAGTCGATGACTTGCGAAGCGTCGATCCAAGAATCGAAACTGGGTGGATATCCTTTCCAACGTACTTTGACTTCTTTGACACGTCGTTTGCCCACTTTACGGGTTCTGCGTTCGAGAATGCTTTCGATGTCGTACACGTCGTCTTCTTTTTTGGTGACACGTTGTAACTCGGGCAAATAAAACGTTCCTTTGAGCACTTCTCCGTTCATGTCTTCCAATTTATAGACGGTAGGATGACGGCCATGCACTCGTCCAGTGACGCGAAACAATTCGGTCGTCCAGTTAGGTAAGTAACCTTTGTCGAAAGTGCGTTTGGTTTTGCCAATGCGCACCCAATCTCCTACGGTCAACTCTCCACTTTTCTTGGGGACAGCCCTCGTCGGGGACGTACCGAACAGGCGCTCAAACACCAGCACTTCGTTGTCGGGAGTCACGTCTTGCGGGGCACGTCCGATGCTTCGATGGTAAGATTGGTTGTACGCTTGCACCAGGTGCGGTAAGATGTCGATGTACTTCAGAGTGTGGTGATGCGTAAAATATTTCCACATGCGTTCTTTCAATGTACGTTGAAAACGTTCCACGATGCTGGCTTTGGTTTCGGGATTCTCGGTGGTAAAAAAATGAATGTCACGTTTCTTTAATTCTTTTTGGAAAGCTTGGTTCAGAAATTCGGTGCCTTTGTCCGTTTGCCATCGAAGAGGGCGACGACCGCTTTGTTTCAACACCCGTTGCAGGGCTCGCACTAACTCGCTGCTCGATTTGGAAGTCAAGGGCACGACCCAGGCAAATTTGGAAAAGACGTCGATGACACAGAACAAATATTTGTAGCCACGATTGTAGCTGGCCAAATGAGAGACATCGGCTAAATCGGCTTGCCATTGATGATCGATGCCTTCCACTCGGGTGCGACTTCTGGCAAACTTGCGTCGAATGGGTTTGTGTAAAGTGTAGGTAGCTTGTTCTTGTAACCATCGTTGCACTTGAGGTAAACGGAGACTTTTCAGTCGCGTTTTGGCAGCACGATACAATTTTTGAACTCCTGCGTAACCTGCAGGATGCGAGGGATCGTAGTAAATGCTGGCTAAGACTTTTTCCATTTTTTGTGTTGATTGGTGTGTTAATAAGGCACCCACTCTTGGAAGAGGCTACTCTTTTTCTCTTGGGGTATTTTCTTGGATTGCAAGGCTTTGCGTGTGCGACCGGCAATAGGTGTCGAAGAGGAGGAGGATGTCTGAGCGGGGGATATCGGTTCTTGTTTCACTTCTGTCTTCACTTTCTTTTTCTCTTGTGAGGAAGAAGGGGTGGCCATCATCTTTTTAATCCATCCAATTCTGGAGGTAGGTGGTGTTGTTAACTTGCGTACTTTTTCTGGTGGAGTTTGAAACCCTTCTTCTTCTTCTCCTTTTTCTGTCTTGGTCACGGGTACTGGTGGTACTGGTACTGGTACTGGTACTGGTGATGGTGTTGGACTTTTCATCAAGGTCTTAAAATCTTTCAGAGTGGGTAGAGCTGTTTCGTCTAAAGCTTTCTGGTGAAAGAGTTGCAGTCGTTGCAAGAGTTGACCGTACTTTTGCGATTTTTCTGTTTCGGACAAATCTTGGCGATCCATCAAGGATTGCAATTCATGTTGTAACTGGGACATCTCGCTCAAATTGGGATTGGGAGGTAAATGCGGGGTGCGTTGTTCTTGCCACCGATGGTATTCCATCCATCGTTTGTAAGGCACTAAAGCTAGTTTTCGTCCTTCCATGGGGTTGTCAGGGGTCGATTCTGAGATCTTGGGACTTCCGAGGGCCTTTTTATCTTGCTCCCACCAGTCCTCCCAACATGGTTCCCAAGACTCCTTTCAGTATGGGGCCTAACAAGAGAGGTAAAATACCTCCACGTTGAACCAACATCTTCTTTTTTTGACGAATGGGAATTTTCTTTTGAACCATTTGGCGAAGAACGTGACGATGTTTGCCTAAGCATTGTTTCTGGTGTTTGGACAAAGGGATCGTGCCTTTCAAAACGTTCAAACAACATTCGCACACGGTATCGATGACCTCTTTGGAGGCCGTTTGAATGAGTTTTTTTCGTAGGGGTGGAGAAGCTTTGGACAGGACAGATAACAGGTCCCCATGTTTGGCTAAACGTGGTGGCAGTCCTTTCCTTTTCTTTCCTTGGGGTTTTCTGGAGGGTGACATCTTTGAGTCTTCAGGAGCACCAAAAGAACACTGATACCCTACTTGGTCACAGGCCTTTTTTATACTGGAACGCGTCGCCACTGATTGTCTTTACGGCGTATCAACTTCATGACAGGCATGACACGTCGTGCAGGGGTACGCAACGGACTAAATCGAGCCAGTTCTTGCTTGGACAAATCCAGTAAACTTTGTAACATGCCCGATCTTTCTTGGACTTTGATTTTGGGAGAAGGTACTTTGTGAGCAGCAGCCACTGCCACTAAATTGGAAGGTCCTGCCACTGGGGAAGTTCTTTTGGGGGTCATCAACGGAGATGTTCTTGGTGTAATCAACGTCTCCAAGTACTCTTCAGTTCTGGGTGTCATCAACGGAGAAGTGGATGAACGTGAGGATGCTGGAGACGCAGTCACTGCCGTGGCAGGTCGTGGTTTGCGAGTGTAAGGCTGCGTCCTGGCCGCAGTGCCTCTCTTGCGACTAGTTTTCTTCTGTGGACTTTTCTTTTTCTGAGGACTTTTTCTCTGTTTCTTTTTCTGGGGGCTTCTTTTCTTTTTCCGGGGTGGTGTCTGGTAAGAGGAGGGTCCCGCCACTGGAGAAGTTCTTCTCTTTGGGGACTTGGTCTTTTTCTTCTTGGGGCTTCGTTGGACTTTTGTCTTAGGGATAACTTTGGGGGCATTAGGATCCCATCTTAAGAGTGAGCGAATGATGACCCCTCCTAGAGTACCGCTCCCTCCAGGTTTCAAAATGATTTGTTTTTTGGTTTGAGTGTCGATGCGGGGATCGGCCAGTTGGACCAAAGCGACTTTGTTTCGATCGAAAAAGCGTTGGGTTTGATGAGGAATCTGAATGATTCCTTGGAGTAATTGACGTGCCGTCACCGTGAACCATCGTAAGACTTCTTTGAGACTAGCTTCTAAGACACGGGCTCGTGTTTGTGGATCTTTTTCTCGACTGATGCCATACAAGGCACGAATCAATTTGACGGGAAGATGCGACTGAAGGGACGTCATGTTCACACTGTGTGAGACAGACGAAAAAGGGTCTGAGGTTTTTATAGATTTTTTCATGGGGAGTGAAATGAAGTCGAGGACGGAGACGTGTACAGGACAGGCCCTCCGTCTTGGCACCAGTGGTGAAACAAGTGGGTACGAAATCGCAAATCCTCGGGAGTGGTAGGTTTCAAATCGACGAGTAAATAGGCGTGTGGCGTTTGAGTGGCATCGTCGTACGCCTGAGTCAGCCAAGGCGTTCCTAACTGTTTGGCTAAGACTTGCACTTGCGATTTATCTCGAGGGCTTTTAAACAAGACCACGTAATGTGCATTGAGACTGATGGTGCGATGGGCTTTACTTTGTTGAAACAAATTTTGGGTGATGTAAACGACACTGGCATTACGGTGATGCCCTTTGCGCGTGAACCACAATTTAATTTCTTCTTCGTCTTCTCCTAACATGTCGTCGAAAATGACCAAATGGGTTTGACGGGAGTCAGAGACGATGCCGTCGTCTTCTTTAGGAATGCCTTCCACAAACACGATGGAATCGCCTTGACTTTCTCGCAAGAGGCTGTACGCCGATTGCCACTCTTTGTAACACCACACGATCCGTTGAGGGGGTCGATCGATCAAATGATGTTTATGTTCGATCAAACGTTTGACGAATTCGGTTTTGCCTGAACCGCTAGGTCCAGCAATGAGCATGTTAAAGGGATGGCGAAGATACAAAGCCTCCCAACTGGCACGATCTAAGTGTTCGTCGATGACTTTGACAGTAGAGGAAGAGGGAGCAGAGACAGCAGAGGTAGCCATGGTATGAGAAATGTCACTTGTGACACGAAAAACAAACAAGACAAGAGTTTATATACTTTTTCAGAACACGTTTATTGAATGTTTCAAATATGAACACGAAAGACAAAAATACATACAACCCAAATAGTGATGTACAGGAATATAAAACACAGCAAAGCGATCAAAGTGGAATATAAACAAGTGTCTGTACAACATGTTTTGGGTAACCAAGATGTCCTAGGGACAGTGTGTAATGTTCTTACAGTCTCTACATGAGGTATTGTCACACAAGTGTCCTCCCGGAATGACCTTTCAGGAATGTCCATGACAGTCCTGTCCTGAAGCGAGTGGTTGTTCTCGGTGACGGGTTCTTCTGGCACCGTCACTAACACAGGTTGAAAAGTAACTTTTTTCCTTGAACAACTCTTGTGCATACTGGGCCACTTCTTGGGTCCAAGCCTCAAAACCCCCCTTTTTCCAGTCACGAACATCTGTCCAATGAGGGTGTAAGTCACAAGCTACACACACATCGTCATACACGTCTTGGGTAGCTAAAAGTTGACGAATCTTTTTTTCCTGTTGAGGTCGAGAAGTATCCAGATGAAACCGCAAGGCTTTGAGCAAAAGGAGTTTTTCGTGACCATTTAAGGCCATGGAGGTGGTAAGTACTGATCGTAAAGAGTCCACAAAGAATCGGCTGGTAAACGAAATCCCAGAAAACAAGTCACTAAGACACACACCACTTGTCGTCCCAAATTGAATGGATACAGTTCTTGTAATAATCGATGGTAATGATCCACGGTTTGAATATGGTCATTGAGTTCCTTCCACGGAATCTGTTGGATGACATGTGACATAAGTCGTGGCATGGCAGCCTGTTTTTATAGTCTCTTTGTTTCGGAAACAATACACGTACTTTCTAGCCAGAGATCTTCGTTCTCCAGTAGGGAATCTAAATCTTGCATACTGTAACCGAAACTTCAGAGTTCGTTTAGAAGTTTCCTCTTCCTCTAAGTAGATTCCACGTAAAATATGTTGATAATCCTTTAACTTGTCTTCCTCAATGTATTGCTGTAGGTGAATCTCGAAGTAACCAAAATAATGAACATTTCGATCATTCACTAACTCAAAGTGTTGAACAAGGTCTGACCACTGAAACAATTTCTGACGAATCAGTTCTCTTATACCATTCAGGTACCAGTGGTTAAAGATCTGGTGACGTAACGGATGCAATTGTTCTTTACGTTTGACTTGTATTTTCACCAGCTCTCGGTAAATGCGTTCTCTCAACTCCACAGGCAAAGCACGAATGTTCTCTAGCAAAGTATCCATGAATAGGTCATACTAAATCCTCTTTGGTCTGACACAAGAAATGTACTGTTTGCACAAACATGGTTTTACTTCAGTGTCGAATTTAAATCGTTGAGTCACTAATTTGCACATTACAATTCGTTCAGAAGTTTCCTCTTTCACTAAGTTGACATTGTGTTCAAGATGTTGGTAATTCGTTAACTCTTCCTCTGGAATTCGATGCAGTACGTTTACAATGATGTAGGTAGAATCGTCCATACCAAACCAATCCTTTTTAAAACTAGAGGATCGTTGATCAATGTCTGTCCGATGGAACACTTTCAATTGAATCAATCCTTGTATAGCCTTCAGGTACCAGTGGTTCAAACACCGGTGACGTAACGGATGCAATTGTTCTTTACGTTTCACTTGTATTTTGACCAGCTCTCGGTAAATGCGTTCTCTCAACTCCACAGGCAAAGCACGAATGTTCTCTTGTAAAGTATTCATGAACAGATTATTATGGTAAGAAGTTACTTCAATGTCTCGGTCCCACTAAGGGTAAGTAATGACAATTCGGTGACCATCGAGCATGTTCTACGTAGGCCGAATCTTGCGGTTCCCAGTGGTGAAGTGTCACATCGCAACTGAAGCACCTGAATTTATCTCCTTCACCCAAGTAGAAAAATCCGGCTCTGGCTAATTCTTCGGGGGTCGGTCCTCCCAGATACTTAGGCCATTTTCCTTTGAACGATTGAAGACGATTTTCAAAGTCGCAGTATTCCGACAAACGCACAGGAAACGAATATTCGTCTTTCACAGGTTCGTTTCGATGAGGGTTGAGTGACATGGGTAGGAGTTTGCTCAGGGCTGGATGACATCCGTAGGGAGGTAAACGTGAAGGTCGACATTCCCCTTTAAACCCGGTAAAATGTCTAAGAGGACGAGCGGCATCGCTTTCGCATCCCTCAGGTTTGACACGCACAGCATCACTTTCCATGATAGGGGCAGTGAGAACAAAGTTCCCATGATGCTTTACGGCATCGCTCAGGTCACAAGGTACAGCATCGTATCCATCGCAAGGCTCACAATCGCACTCGTCTGCAAACTCCGTTACGCAATTACAATGGTAACCACATGGACAATCGCAGTTTCCTTCCGGACATTTTCCGTCGCAATGCATGGGTCTTATCCATCCAATATTAGTCACACTAGAGGAAGATGCAACTTTTTTACAATCCCCAAACTGGAACGATGTCTTTTTCAAAGTATTCATCTTGTTCGCTCGGTCTTGGTAGTCACAATGAACTATCGATCTTGACCATAGCCCCCTTTTTATACTAGTCGCAATGCAGTCTCCAGCTTGTACATCTTTCCTTTTTTACGTTTTTTATGTCTTGTTTCGGAAGGTACCGTCTCTAAGGTACCGTCAACATTGTACCGTAGTGTAATGGGTGGAAAGGCCATAGAAAGGTAAGGGCAGTGCGGAGACCATCGAGTATGTTCCAGAATAGCTCAATCTTTATAGATACATAGATCCATTCGTAACTTCAGTCTACAAGCGAAACACTGTACCTCGTATCCCAATCCTGACTCAGGTCCCAAGTAGACAAATCCTGTTCTAGCTAAAACATGCGAAGAAGGTAATCCTTCCCTATCCGCAGGCCATTTCTGAAACGTGTCCAATCGACGGGCACAATCACAATAGTCAGGTAAGAAGACTGAAAAATGGTAGGGTTTGAACTTGGAGTTCTCATCGGGTTTCTCACTCGATTCTTGCTGTGGCGAAGTCATCTTTCTGGTGAGTGGCTATCCTCTTACAACCAATGTTTTATACCAACGTGTCCATACGGTAAGGTGAAATGATTGGGAAGTCGAACTCGCTTCTGGTACACGATTTGATAAACTTTTTCCAAAGGTCGACTGACGATGTGGTGAGTGGGTAAACGTACAATCTTGTTAGGTTGGTGAGTGGTCACTTTAAAGTTTCCATCCTCTCCCGATTGCAAGGCTTCTTTCAATACCCCAAAGTTGACCACTCGACTGGTACGATAATTCAGAGTCAGTCCTTTCACTTTGCACGTCGTGTGCACTTCTCCTTGTTTGTCACGGTATTCGTAGCCGTAATTTTTGGGACCGCCACTGACGAAACTTAGAATCTTGTCGTCGGGATGCTCGTCTGTCCAGGCTCCTAAACGGTCTCCTTCGATGTTAGGGTGATGTTGAATCGGGTGATGGATGTAAATGCAACTGTCCGTGTCAAAGTACAGGACGCGTTCTTCTAACAGTTCTAAAGCTTCGTACAATTTTAAGCGAGCATGGGCTGTCACGTAAGCCGCAATGATGACATTTCCAAAAGGGTCGTCTTGTACAAAGTCCAGATCTTCTTCGTAATTGACCAAGATCAAATTCTCTCGAACGACGTCCACGTGTTTCATGTATTTGGTTTTGTCGTGAATCATCTGGAAGTAGCGGGAAGGTTCTGTCAAATATTCCGTCTTGGGTAAACACGGTCGTTGTGCCATTTTACCCCACAAGCAATTTAACATCACTTTGGCAAACGATCGCCTGCCTTCGTTTTTCTCGATGTGGTCTAAAGTGATGCCTTCTTGTTCGTAGTATTTCTCTTTAAATTGTATTTGGTCTTCGGGAGTGTGACACCAGGAAGGATAGCCACTGGCTTCTTGCTTCAGTTTCAAAAAGGCATCCACGTAGTCTGCGAAAATGCCTTTCTGCGTGGGGTCACCCTTGCGGTATTGTTGTGTCTTGGGAAAGTGGCAAATTTCGTACACTTCTAACAGTTGGTATCCCATGTCCAGAGCTTTGAACAATTCCACGCTGACCCAGGTTCCCGTCAAGGCCCGTTCTTCTTGGGTGTGCTGACAAGGTTGGTCTTGGTTGCACGTTTCGGCACAAGTACGGCACAAGGGAAACATCAGTTTGCCTTGACAATGGTGAGGTAAGACGGGATGGTATAGGTTCGTGGGAGGCAAAACTTTACACTTGATCAAGCCTTCGTATTGTCGAATGTTGACCAGGTCGATGTGTTCCGTCAGCAATTGCGGGTGGCCTACAGGAAAGCGACAATATTTGCACACGTAGGGATACAGCGAACACACGTCCAAGTATTTGATTTCTTCTCCTTTCTCTTCGTCGGCTTGGTACAGCAAACAGGTGGCATTGGTCCTTCCTCCGTACAAACTATCCCTCGGGTTCAGCGGGTCCATGAACTGGTAACTTTCCACGAGGCGTTTAAACTCGGGATCGGTTTTCATACGGTGATCGTACTCGTGTTCCCACATTTCCACCACTTGGTATCCTTGCTGTTCTAACTTTAGGCGTCGCTGACAAGTGTCCTGGTACAAGTCTTCCATGGTTCGTTGTAAAAACTGATTTTTAGTGCCACGGTCAGGGTAACAGACGGGACATCCGTGAAATAAGCAACCGTTAAACTCGTACACGATCTTGGGGTTTTCTAAGTCCCAGCCATCGACCGAATACGTTCCGATGGTCTTTTCGCCCCCTCCGTTGCGGGCATGCTGAATCCACTTGTCTTCCTTGTCGCACAAGTAATGTAACCAGCGTAGGGCTTTCACCGAGTATTGACGTTTGACATAGTGGGTCGTTTGAGGGCTGATGACAGCCACGGTGTTTTCAGGCATGAATCGTTGTCGATACACTAAGGAACACGCTTTGGCAATGGTGCAAGCTTCTTTCAAAGGATCGACCCCTCCGTGTTCCATGAACAGTTCTCGAAATTTTCCACAGCAACGCCGTAAAATGTCCACGTCGGAACGACAATACTTTAGCATTTCTTCCTGAAAGTCGAAAGGGTCCGAGGCGTGAGCCTGGTACCAAGCGTAGAAAGCTTCTCGTTGTTCGGTACGCATGTTGTCGGGGTCGTAATAGTGAGCCTCAGGCAAATGGGGTAGAACGGCGTGTTGATTGGCTTCCGTATTGAAAAAGTGTGGAAAGTACCCTTTAGCCATTTCTGTCATTCCAAACGTTTTAGGCATTCGACTCAAAGGCATGGCCAAATAGCTCATCGAATCTTTAAACTGCACTTGTCCCACTTGCATGAAAATGATTTTGGCTCCGTTCAAAGTCACTTTAGGACGCTCGGTGCCTTGTTCCGTATAGTACCTCAAAAGAAACTGTCCATCGTATCCGGAGAAATTGTGAGCCATCACCGTGGCATGACGATGACAATCTCCGTAACGTTCGATGTCCTCTTGGCTCCACGTCTTGTCGATGGGGTCTAAGACCCATTGGGCAAAATCGGCTAACGTGTTCGGTCCCCGAAAGATTTTTTCACGCCCTCCAGGAATCTTGCTGCAGTGAGGGCAATGACTGAAGATAGGTTCTTGAATGCACTTCTCGCACGCTCGATGAGCCACGCAGAAATTAGGGATGTGAATGCCGGTCTCTTGCATGCATTCGAAATCGAAAAAGATGAAATTGCCTTTCTTCTTGTGACCGTCCTCTTTCTCTGGTGGGGGTTGGTATTTTTGCACGTAACATTGGTGTTCCAAGTCCACGATGTGGTGACAAATGTGACATTTTTTCTTTCCTGAACATACGTGTGCCTTGGTATTATTGGTACGTATGACTTGTTCACACGTAGAGCACAATCTCAGCAGTTGACAAGCACATTTCTTCTGTGAACCTTGCGTCTTCAGATGTTGTTGGTAACAGGTAGGGCTGACAAACGTGCGCAGACAAGTTGAACAAGGCACTGGTTCTTCGCTCAGACAGGGTGAAGAGACCAAACATCCTGTGCATTTCGATCCACAATGCTTGTGTTGCTCTCGATTGTTATAACCATGGTCACATTTCTCACAGTAATAACTGTATCCCAGGAATCCAGTGATAGTGGTAATCGTATCGAAATGGTCATCGTGATAATAGACGTGAATGTATTTTCCGTCCTTAAAGTCTTGCCCTCGAAACAATAGAGGTCCGCGCACTTCTTGAGGGTGCACTTTCAAGGTGTATCGTGGAGCTAGGACATCTTGCAATTTTTGCATCTCAGGAATGCCACAGGGTGTGTCTTTGGACAGGCCAGCTTGTTGCAACAGGAGTTCTGCTTCGTTTCGTTGTTTGGCTCGGTCCGATTGTTGAATAGTGTTCCAGGTTCTTTTCCATTCTACCGTGTCGTTCTTGTTGGCATAGGTTCGTCCCACCACGATGGCACGGGCTAAACACATCTGGTCATGAGGGTTGCGAATTCGGACGAGACTCTTTTTGGTGTTGCGAAGGTCGTCCACCAATAACATCTTTTTGCGTCCAGTCCCTTGAGGAGGAGAGACGTGGGTCATATCCAGTGTGGCTTTACCATCGGTGATGTCAAACTGGTCATTAGATTGTTGCACGTGTTGAATCTTGTCCATGACTTTGGAAGCAGTCAATTCTGCCGGGGTGCTAAACTCGATCCAAACAGGGGATTTCAAACCGTCGTGTTGTATGGAAAGTCTCAAGCGATCGTCTTCTTTGGGTTGACATTGTTGCTTGAGTGAAGTGAGCAAAGAATCCCACACCCCAGTGATGAACACTTCTGCTTTCTCTAACGGCACTTCAGCCTTGAAATCTTTAAACTTCACCGTGTATTTGTAGGCCGAGGTTCTAAATTTTCTAGAGGAGCGCTTTTCCGTCTCTCGAATGGAATAGTACTTTTCAGGGTTGACTAAGGGTGGTGAACTTGGTTTAGAGGGTTCGGATTCTGGTTCACTCATGTCCTCTTCAAAATCACTGGCATGAATTTGTGCCAAGATTTCAGCCCTGGTACGAGGCGATAGATCACGTTTCTGCCTCTTACTTCTTTCTTCTTCTTCTTTCTTCTCGAATGAATGGGATCGTTTCATCTTGAAAGCAAAAAGTCAAATGACTCAAGTTCAAACACCATAAACTACTTTATAGTCATGGCAGACCAGCGTATATAAAAGGGTGTGTGTCTTGTCCTTTCACTATTCATTTCACTCTCAAGCCGAGCACAACGATGGAAGAGACTAACCAGATGGAACGTTTCGTCAGAGCTTTGCGAGGGGTCATTAGAAAATTCTCTTCAGACCAGCCTACGGACTACTCTCCTTCCTTTAGAGATAAAAGTCAAGATACTTGCTATATCTGTCAGAAGAAAGGGCATTGGTCTTCAGAGTGTCCAGACCGTGAAAAAAGAACAAAAACAGGGACTAAAAAAGACAAAAGTCAAGATACCTGTTATTATTGTAAAGAAAAAGGACATTGGTCTCCAGATTGCCCAAAAAAGAAACAAGAGGAGTCAGAAGAAAAAAAGGATTCTTCAGAAGAAGAGAGGGATTCTTCGGAAGAAAAGAGGGATTCTTCAGAGGAAGAAAGAAGACAATTCTATTTACAAGAGGCAAAGAAAGAGGAGAAGAAAAGAAGAAGGGAAGAAAATGAGGAAAAGACGGTGAAGAAATTTAAAAAACAGAGAGACTAAACAAGGAGAAAGAAAAAGTCAATGAACTTTTAATTAAAGTGTTGTGTTGTGAATTGTGAATTGAATTGTAAAAAATGGAGAAAAGAATAAATGAATGATATAAGGTAAGTGTCTTTGAGTTATGATTTTAAAATAAGAAGCTACACTCACGCACTCATACACAGACACGTACTATAAGGTAAAATGGGTGGGGTTTTTTGAGTTATTGGCAAATTGAAATTGTATTTCTTTTCGAGAAATGTGGGTGGCCCTGAAAAGGGCCTTTTTTTCTTCATGGTGAAGGGGTGAGTTTAAGCAATCAACTTTAACTGCCTTATGCCTTTGCCACGGCCAAGGCCTACTTCTGGACTGCGTAATGTTGATAATGATTGGGTTGAAATCACTAAGGGTGGTACGGTAGGCTTAGTCACAGGGTTGACGTGTTTAGCTCGGGAAGGTCGTATTCTCTTCGGTCGTGATAAAGAAGTCTGATACATTTGTTTCAGACTTCTTAACTCCGCTAAAATGTCCAACAGTACCGTGGCCGTTTGATTTTCACCCTCTTGTTTCTTTGCTGCTACTTCTTCTTGCTGTTGCTGCTGTTGTTTTTTTCTTACCTCTTCTTCTTGTTGCTGTTGCTGTAGGAGAAAAGCTTGTTCCGCTTCCTTTTGTCGTTGCATAAATTTCTCCAATTCTTCTTTCTGTCTCTGTCTAAAATTCTCCACTTGCGGTAATGAAGAAGGTAACGAAGGTTCCGGAACAAATTCTTGCGAGGAGAGAAAATCCACAAAATCCCAATTCACTTCTTCTGAAAGTAAGTCCGAGTTCCCTTGGGCAGTCTCCCCTGCTGGTGCACCCCAATGGATCGTTTTCTGAGTTTCCGTCATGTTGAATCACTGTCGCATAGATTGACTGCACACAAGCGCTAGCGAATCTATATTGACTACGTGACGTCACAGACTGCTCTCTTCGGATTGGATGCGGGCTGACTGAATTCTGTAACGCGTGTTCGGATTGGTGAATGAACTCAATCCGTTTCAATCCTTCCTGTCCCTATAAATAAGCGCCGTTCAATGCATTGATTCACCTGTTCTCGTCGCTTCAAGATGTGGACTACAGTTGAGTCATCCACCCTTGTGTCTTCCATGATGTTTCGGACAGACTTGCTCATGTATGTCCGATCGAAGTGGACCGTTGTCCACAGGACAAACACCAGCCTGTGGATACGTAGGATCTACGTCGAAAGACAAGGATGCCTGAAAAGAGTGCTGATGTACGGACCAACAGTAAGACGCAGCCTAAGGAGAAGAAGAAGACCAATGCGGTGCCATTTATGTTTATGAATACATTAACATAAACCCAAAGGCCCTTTTCAGGGCCAGCCATATTTCTCGAAAAGAGATAGTCTTTGAATTGCCTACCCCTTTTTTTAAAAAAATATATAAAAATCCCATGTTCAATTTCCCTTGACGCTATAAAGGCCCACTTTAGTAAAAGCCCTTGACGCTATAAAGGCCCACCCTGTTTAATTTCCTTTGACGCTAAAGTGCCCCACGATTTTTTCTTTCTCCATGTTAATTTCCCTTGACGGTAATCTTACCCACGATTTTTCTCCATGTTAATTTTCCCTTGACGGTAATCTTGCCCAAGGGGTCTTGTAATGCTAATTCCCATTGACCGTAAAGTGCCCCCCTTCACTACTCACATGTGAAACCGTTTCTATACTTCGTACGACATCTGTCGTATCAAGATGTCAGCAAAATAATAAGATAAATAATAGGTACATTTGAATTATTCTTCATTATTACTGAAAGAGAAACTATTACTTTCAACACTATCTCTGCTAAAGACGTTTTTACAATAATACCCAAAGAAAGTGAACATAGATGCAATCATCGCCAGGGGAAAACATTATCTTTCAAAGTGTCAAATATTTTCTTTACAATTTATTCGAATCGAATAATTATTATGTTCAATCGCACAAAATTATATTTCAAAGTGTCAAATATTTTCTGTACAACTTACTCGCAAAACATTATCTTTCAAAATGTAATTGGTACATGGCGTATCCTGTGATGACAGACTTTGTTTGTTTGTTTTCTTTTTATTAAGTTCATGAAAGTTATTTTACTCTAGCATAGCGTGAGATATCTCTTCTACCACATAAGACTCAATTTTTAAATATATTTACCCCCTCCCCCATTTGTAACAACGGTGTTCTTCTGTCCAGTGTAACACTGATTGCTATTTAAGTTCTTTAAGCTTTCTCTCTTTCTCTCTCTCTCTCTTTCTCTCTCTCTCTCTCTCTCTCTCTCTCTCACACACACACACACACACACACCAAGGGAAGCAATCTAACAGGGCATAATGCTACTGTTCATCGCTTAAGCCTCTTTATGCGGAACTGCTTTAAATGGTATATTGAAAACTGAAATACACTGTTGGATTGAAAGTTCTAATTGTACAGAAAAAAATGAGAACCAGTCTAGAAATGGTAAACCTCTCCAAGAGTATATATATATATATATATATATATATATATATATATATATATATATATATATATATATATATAGATGCAACCACATAAGACTCATATACATATGGCATTGATAGTCACTATTTGGTTAATAATGAAAAGTTAAAAGTTAGTATTTCTTACAGTCGTGACATCGGAAAACGATATAATAGAAGAAGCACCACATTCTTTATTTACAGAATGGATAAAAACATTTTTTGCACATATGTATTAAAAAGGAAGCGGAACATGTTTTTTTCTCCACAAAGAAGCTTGCATTAAGGATATACAGCGATATATAGGTTTGATCATTGGCATTTTGAATTTTAAAGTTTTCGATTTCTTTAATGTAATAGTGTTCCCCGTTTTACCCCATTTCATACATGCTGCAATTATCCCCGAGTCAGCGTATTCTAAAATAGATCGAATAAAAGGAATTCCAATAATGTTCTATCTACCATGTTTACTCGCGTATAAGTCTGATCTAACTGCAAACTTCATAAACCAAGATATACTTTTACATAATACGTCGGCAAACCTGGGTGTATGCGTTTCTTTCAGGAGTAATCAGTAAAATAAACAACATAGACCTGATCTGCATTATACGAGGACAAATCAGGGTCTATTTTGTTTTTAGTTTGAACAAATTTATAAGCGAGCATAGACGGTCATTTAATTTTAGTAGTTTCAAGAGATTACTTTCTTGCCATGCTGTTTTATTTATTTTTGCTGTGTGAGTGTACATTTGAGCATTACTATCAACGTGTAAACCAAGATGGCCTTGACATTCAGCACTCTAAATCTTTATATTGTCCATACAATCTGATGAATCAAACGGAGAGACGAATGTTTGCTAGCAGTCATGCTTTCGGTTTTACTAGAGTTAGAATTTCGCTACTATCTTACCCAGAAGAGGATTTTATTAGCTCATTATTAAGCATGTCGACACGAATGACTGAATTTTCAACTGCATTATGTTTGGGACGTGTCACCTGCAAGCAATATGATGTAAGACTGAATGCCATTGACAATTAATCTATGTGAGAAATAATCCTTTTCTGGAGACCGTTTGGAACATTTGCTTTAATTTGTTCATCGTCACTCGAATGTCCTTCAATCACTACTTTGTGACAGTGATTTCCCTAACTACGTTGAAACCATTTCAACATCGATTCAGATTTATATGATTCCATCTTCAGGGTATCGCTTTCTGTGATCATTTAAACATTATGCAAAGCCATAAAAATTACAGACTGCTTGTTTCATGCTGTTTCCAACGTAACATGCCTAGTTCAGTCAAAATTATTGAAACCAGACACACAGTTTTGAATAACCAATTCTTGGGGGGGGGTTAAGTGAACTTTCCAGTAACTCGTTTTTTTAAACGAATTCTAGAGAATTCGTGAAGAAGGAGATGATGATGATGTTGTTGATGATGATGACACGGGCGATGATGTTGACGAAATCAGAGCCTTTGTATAGGAATAGAAGCAAAACGAATTCAACGTTCAATTATATATGTTCTGAAACCATAGATGAGCATTACTTTGGTAAGTCAGTGTGATGCCATGTAGGAATAAGTAGACCGTGATACATGTCTCTTAGGTGAATGTAAAACAAAGCTCTCTAGTCCCAGTATGAAAACTAAATTTTCGTTGACACGAGTTCTTTCAAGTAAGCCATAATGTTGTATTAGAAGTGCCATATACAGATGTATCTAGCAAGAACGTCAGAGACATTTGAAATATTGGCGACTGATATTTCGATGTAAAGATGTCAGTGAAATAAAATAAAGGCAACGTAAACAAATGATTATGAAATCTTGATGTTTCAGTACCTTTATAGATATTGTGTTGTTTTTTTTTCTTTCTTCTTCAGCTTCATTACAGTGCCCTTCAAAATATGCCTACTTCTTCTACAATACCCTTCAACATTCATATATTCCGCATATATATAATTTAAAAAAATATATAATTATATTGTTACAAGCCAGGGGTCTTTACTTGACCGAGCGGTGTCAAACCCTGGCGCTATTCCCACTAGAAGTCATACGTTTACCCCAAATTTCCAAAGACTTCCATACAACTTCAGTTGCTAATTAGAAAGCCAGACATGTCCGTTCTATGCATACATTTTACTATAATCAACGCAAGACCACAGATCTCACAACCTGCCAAATATCTATCAACTGCACATCTGCATGGTTTCTCTTCGTATAGCTGTAGAAACTATACAACTATCCCTTAACACAGGGAACTATTTTAACTACGCCACCTTTGGCAAGTAAAACTATGGTTTCCAGGCACATTTCGCCAGTACAACTGCATCACATTTGGCACCATGGCGACATAAACGGTATCTGCCGTGTCCCTTCTTAATTATTCCTTTGTGTAATTTACCGGTTTCCTGCCGTAAATACTGCCACTGCAGTCACACCACCAATTTTAATAGGGACTATGGTATTAGATTTTAGATTTTGATTAGATTATTAGATTTTAATAGGGACTATGGTATTAGATTTTAGATTTTAATTAGACTATTAGATTTGAATAGGGACTATGGTATTCCAGAGTCACTCATTCGGTTTGGACCTGAATTCACAACTAATGAACCATGGCATCATGGAAACTCACTAACACTTCACTCCGTGACGTTTGCTCCTAGTAACTGGCTAATTATTTCGGGCTAAGGATTATTTCTATTGCACCGAATTCCAAGTGATCACAAAAATCTAAGAATTCATTAAAACAGGGCGCTGTGAACAAAAGCGCATACTCCAAATTTATTACAGTATTTACGCTGTATCAGGGATATATCACGAGATGTATAATGTTTTTATTATTAAAAGGTTCCAGGCTTGCCGAGTTTTCTATGAATGGCAAATTTATACAACGAGTGGTATATCATACATGCATATATTTTATTTATACCACATATAAATACATATATTCGCCCTTTGAGCGGAGTTAAGATTTACTACAGGCAGCTGTTTGTTTACCGAATGAATGAACTGAGTTTGTCCGCTACAAAATGTAGTTCTATGCCTTTTGTGGCTATTCACAATCACTTTTGCATATTGATAAGTTGATTGTTTTCTTTTGTTAATTACTATTTTCTTCATACTGATTAAATCCATATAACACACACTTCTGATTTAAACATGAAAGATGGTTTTAATAATAAAAGTAGATCACTACAAACGCTACGTTATCTACGCCATTCGCATGAACGCAAAGCCATTTACTAACGGTTTATGGAAATTAATGTGGAATACAAAATATATGATTTTAATATATTTAAGGTTGATCTAAGTCATTATTCTGCTTTAGTAACAGTACCACCGCCCATAAACTCTCTCTCTCTCTCTCTCTCTCTCTCTCTCTCTCATTAATAAGTCCAGAGATAGCGAGGGATGACACAAACGAAAATCCTCTATGTTCGTCATTCCATACATTTTGGCCCGTATCTTGCTACGATGGTCGAAGAGAGAGAGAGAGAGAGAGGCCTTTGGACACTGTCATATTTAATTAATAATAATCGATTTTTAGAATATTATAGTATGTTTAAGAAACAACAACAAAATATGAAATACATCACATTATGTGTACCATGTAACCGAGGAATTTACTATATAATTTCAACATGGTTTGCAACTTTGTATCATTGATAAACACTGAAGAGAAATCCCAAGGAATTGCACGTGTATCGTTACGACGCACCACATTCTTGTAGGTTACTTGGTCTAATTTCTATTTCAAGGTTTTAATCCAGCCCAAATTCCTTCTCTCTCACTCCACATTCATGTTTTGTTTGTCCGTGATGCATGCGAGGGGAGGGGGTACAGAAAGCAGAAAGGATTGTGATGTATGTATGTATATATATATATATATATATATATATATATATATATATATATATATATATATATATATATATATATATATATATATATATGGGTGTTAATTCAGTTCTTTCGGGAGTACCTGGAGAGAGATAGCATGGCGCGGATCTGTGATAATTAAATCTCGACCTTTAGCTTGATTTTATGACTAATAAAACATTAGCTCATTGGTACAATACGTATAATCAACTGAGTTTTAATATTGTGTTAAATTTGAAGGTGGGAGTTTTCCTTGAAAATGTGTTGCCTGTTTTCGGTACTTTTGTCTTCGGCCAATCTCGCAACAGTATGTTTCTAACGATATAAACATCATTGAAAACAAACTGTTGAAGATCTTTACAACATCATGTAAGTCATTTCTTTATCTGATTGATGACTTCATTTTTACCAATTTCAGGTGACTTAATTTCACCTACAGCTATGCAGATTGCCTCCTTTACAGATGTGTTCTTCCTGCTGTGTCTGGAGAAGGATTTACATTTAAGTGGAATTTGGCAAGAGAAATCAACATTGCATTGATTGTCCCGGGAAAATGAGAGAGGTGATAACTATACCCTTAAAAAGTTGAAGAGTCAACACACATTTTTTATTCGTACAGTGAATACAAGTCATTAGCAACGTTTGGCGTATCAAAAGGCCTGTTTCAAAATGTCACGTTCCCACCTTTCTAGACGAAGAACAATCAGGAAACATGGTCAACCATGATACTCTGGGAATTATTGGAAATTGAGCCTTTTTTCTGTATCACTCATGAGTTCGATAAGAGATTTTATATTAGGGTCGAACTGCCATTGAAATGAGTGATCAACTCGATCCTAAGTCTGATTTGCAAACTGCTCTTGAAGTTATCAATGACGTTTGCAAGCACATTTGAACTTTTAAATGTGATTGAAATATGTGTATTTGAATTAAATTTGTAGTATAATACTTTCCCCTGTGCCAATGTGAAATATTTTTACAAAGATTTGTGACAAACCTAGGTAGGTTATGTGCAATTTGTATTGCGTCTCCGTTTATAGCTTTGCTAGATTTTAGCGATTATTTGTTGATTAGGATGAATACGAAGGTCAATCCGAATGGTTAGCCAGGTTCTAAGAAAAGACATCATAATTAAACTTTATAAAAGCATGGATTAGTTTCGTAAAATGGACCCTCGCTGATTTCTTAACATATGGAATTCTCCGTTTTGTTTTTAGGTACATCGCGTTTAGTAATTTGCGATAGGTCTGATTCTTTTATATTATGTGTCTGGGTCGTGCTTGGTATTGCACAACGTGAAGCATTAATATTCGGCTTGAAAAGCGTTACTAATAAGTCGTGTAAATGTAAAAGATTAGAAAGTCATGCAGGTGTGAAATCAGAGTTTCGTTATTGGGTGGTTATAGAAAAATTAGTGCAGTATTTGCACGTTTAAGAATTCTTCATCCGACAACGACTCTTATTGAGGTCCTCTAAAATGGGGGAAAAGAATCGCCATCAAGCCAGGCTCCCGCAGGTGTTTGATTCACACGGTAGAGAGACCCCTTGCGTGTAACATATTAAATAATTAAGTGCTAATGAAATAATGATTTATAAAAACTGAATTCGTAATCTGATATCATGTGTTATGCTGTAACAAAACAAAATATGAATTCCATTGCCTCTTTAACATATCTATGGGAGGGGTCCCGGGTGACCGAGTGGTCTAAGGCGTTCATCTTTAGTGATCACAGCCATTTCACCTCTGTCTTCCTGTGTTCGAGTCTCGGGCTCAGCCAGTGTGGGTATATGGGAAAGTTTGCCAGTAGCTTCCGGTGATTCTTATCGGAATTTTTACCGGTTCTCCCTCCACTAGTTATACTTGCCGCCATGTATGTCCTATCATGCGCTGAGAAATGGCGTTATTTTCTGACATCTGGCTAAAAAAATTTTTTTACAAATATATGAATATAATAACGCAACGGTATCTAATTATCCGAATAAAACAACGTATCGATATTTTATAACAAGGTTCTCATGACAAAAAACTATTGTAGCATTGGCTATTCATGTATCTTTATAGGCCCAGAATTGAAGATGGCCGATAGCGGCTGGCAGTATTCCGCACCAAAAGGGGGAAGAGTAGGAAGATGGCGAAAGGTCTGCGGAATGGTGCGAGTGGGGTGGGATGGATTGACGAATTTCCCCCAAATCACCTGCATTTAAATAATTTTCATGGCTTAATTTTAGACATCTAACGGTGAAGAAGATTTACTATTGGAAACGTTCCGATTGTTTCGCACTCATTTGGAGGTGATGGTGGGAACATTGACCCCAAAAGAACACTAATTATTTGCAACGTGATGCTACAGTGCAAACACAATCCCTTTTCCTAGATGACAAATCTGCAAAACAGTTGTACTAAACAGGCTGATGTAACTGAAAATAGTTGTCATCCAAGGTGTTTTTTTAAAATAGATATTCTACTTGCCCTAAACCCATTTGCAGCAAAAAGCACTGCATTATTTACATTGTGAGTTATGACTATCTGCATTTCTTGAAAGATTTCAAATTGTTTGCAACCTACAATGCTTTTGGTCATTGTTTACCACCATAGCATCAGGACACAATCAAAATTCCTTTACAATGTTTCGTGAATGTCAAGAAGAGATTTGGAAGTTATAAATTTTAAGAGGGAGTGACAGAAATGTTATGTTATTTGTCAGTGACAGAAGTGAAAAGTTTCTATAACTCTTCTAGCAAACTTAAAGAAATCACACATTTAAGTAAATAATGTGCTTTAGAAGTACTTTTAGACTGATATAAAACGAGCAGTTCCTAACCTTTCATTATCGTTCTGGAGATGCTAATAGCAGCAATCATATTGTGTGGGTGGGTGTTTGGGTTAGGGGAATCACATGCTACATGTCTGCAGCATGAAGTCCCGGTGCTAGACATCACTATAAACTGCCACACTGCAGACATCGTAGCGATATGACTGGAAAATTGTTAAAGCTACGTTAAAATCCAAGTCACACACACACACACACACACACACACACACACACCTCTCTCTCTCTCTCTCTCTCTCTCTCTCTCTCTCTCTCTCTCTCTCTCTCTCTTGTGCAATTAGATCAGAATGAGTATCTGGATGAGATTGAAGCTATTGTTTCTTTCAACATGACTAACCGATTAATCCTAATCCTTTACCATGCAAACTGTGACCTGCAAAAAGAAAAGAAACAAGTGATATTGATATACTTTTAACATTCAGTGAAAACATAAGAATTTCAGAGGAGAAACTGTATGTGTATTGTCAAATGCATGAAAATGCCACTTACTTTTAAGCTTTTCCTCCTTTATTAACTGAAACTAGAAATTTCAAGATATATACATAACAATGAAACATTTCCTATTATCACCCAAGTGTGAGATATGAATCTAGTACGTCAATTTCACAGTGGTGTCACGAAGGTAGAAATTATGTCGTTGTGCTAAAACTTTAATTCTTCTCCCCAAGATTTAGCAAGCAATATTCCATATGCATCATTATTTCTAAGACCGTTCCACTGGTGACATTCAACATTCACAACAGAATGCTTATGTATGATTCCTCTGAAGTCTATTTGCTTTTGTGGAGTTAAGTTGCTTTTAAAAATGCATGTTGACATGTTATGCAATAGTTTCTGCGTGTCTGTATTGAAATGTGAATAATATTCATAAAAATAGGGTTGAAAACCTTGACAACTACATAAAGAGCAAGACAATACATTATGATCATCATTTTGTTCCCATATTTAGTAAGTTAAGTCCAAAATATGCTACTTTGTCATGATGTAAACAGTTCTCACACTGAGGTTAAAAACAGTTACCTCCCTCTCCAAACAGCATTACATACCACACTAAGTGATATATGGAAAAAGGAACGAAATATAAGGAAGCTAATGTATAAAAATTATTTAAATATACACAAAGAAACAGAACAGTATAATAGATGCGGCTGACTGTATCAATAAAAATTATCAGTTTTCCTTGAGGGAGCCGGGGGGGGGGGGCAGGGGGCAGTTTTATGTTCAAATTTAATGCCGCAATCAGCGAAATTTGCCATGGGCCAATTTACGAAACTGGACCCTGCCACCCTACCTGTGACAGGCAGTCACCAAACAAGCCAACCCATTTTCAAGCCTAACTCAGAGTAAATCTAAACCACATTACAGATTTTGCTTCTATGTGAATTTATAAATGCTAGGCTTATAATAATTAGGTTCATGTCTTCTACCTAAAAATTAGGGAGATGTCAAAATACGAAACTATCCAGTGAGACATTAGAACAACAAACCACTGCTGCAGCATGTAACAATTTCTCGGTGAGTGAATCACACGAACAGGCGGATCTTCATTTACAGATGACCGTTTTATTCAAAAACTTTCCGAAGCTTCTATTATCCAAAGCAGAAGAGATTGTAAGAATTGTTAAACGTCTGTAATAGGGCATAAAGGCTATGTCTTAAGAGATTGTAAGAATTGCTAAGCGCCTGTAATATGGCATAAAAGTACATGAAGACATCCATGAAATTGCCACAATGTCATGAACTGCATCTACATAAGAATTTTAAATATATATTTATTCATGGAAGCTTGAGCAAATCCCCTTTGTTACAAACTTTTGGGGGTTTATTTCCTCTCAACAGTTACTGTTTGTACTGCTCTACATCTTAATTTATTTGAAAATTCATAAACGAATATGATCTTAATGATATTCCATAGCTTTTAACATTCCTTTTCTTGTCGTTTCGATATTTTCATAGATATTGTTGCATTATGAGAGAAATTTATTTACTTTATTGATAACTTGACTCTGCACATTCGGGTACCTTCTATCCACCTGCTGTTATTTAAAATCCATCGGTTTCCGATATGATCTGACTGGTATGTCTGGAACACTATTTAGACTTTGCAGGAGGGATAAGATATGTCTTAATTGGCTAGTGAACTCGTGGCTGTTGATAACAATATGGCGGGTCTCTGAATGGAATTGAAGAGTCAGCATATTTTGCATTCTATACTTACGACAAATAGGTACACTTGCAGCTGTTAGTACTTAAAAATGGCAATGGCCAATATTTAAATCATGGCCAAGCAAATGGAGTTTGCACATTAGACTAACTTGGGTTAGTGAGATTCTTTACTAGAATCAAGTTTTTCTCTTTACGTATGTATCTATATGAGGTGTTCTGTAACGTCGCAGGTGTTTTTTTTTTAATCTAAAATTTTTTCAGAAGATTATTCCATAAGTGGTATTGAATGCGTTTGCAACTGGTTAAAGTGAAAGAGAGCTTAAAGATAAAATAACAGTTTTGTAGCGAACCAGATTCATGAAATCAAACGAAACAGTAGAATATGTGCGCATCACGCTAAAAATAAGGAATCATTGGTCCATAATATATTCATGACATTGCGTGAAAAGATTGATTAGAAGATAGTGACACAAGGTAGCAATATATCTGATGAAGTAGAAACGATCGTTGAGCCCAGCATTGCAAGAGATAAAAGAAGAGGAAACTTTATACAGTTTACAGACCTTCAAACAGACTTGAGTGGAGCAGAAGACGATAGAGCAAATAGAGGAAGAGCAAACTTTTAGAAAGAAAAATCCCACATAGCAAGCAAAAAGTGGGAAAGGAAACCAGCAGAGACAGCGACTGAAAATTAAAGAGATGGTACATGCAAAATACAAATGTGTAAAGAGATGGAACATACAAAATACAAATCTGTTGTGTGCAAGGTGAAGCCGTCTTGAGTCCCAGCTCGAGTGAACACTAAAATAACTTGGGAATCCACTTTTTGTGTCGGATGTTATTGTTTGCAACGTTAGTATCCCATAACACTTATGCATATATGTTAGTGATTAGATAGTTACCAAGAACAAATGTTTCTTGTTATAAAAACTCCAATAATGTGGGCTACGCACCAAGCTGACTGTGGTCATTAATCTAGAATACCTGTATGCAATAAAGCCTTTGGATAATATTGTGTGCATTATAAGCCATTATTGTTCAAGGTAAACCTTCTCTGTTGTGTCAAAATTACTGAACTGAGATAAACCCTTAAATTAAATAAAATTAGCACAGGGCAAAATACTGTATAAGTCAGATCAAGCAGCAAACAACATGGATCTTAATATGCGATCACATAATGTGCCTGTAGATCAGGGTGTACGTTATTTGTTCCAATGATTTGGTGTGTGTGTGTGTGTGTGATTTGGATTTTCAACGTAGCTTTGCTTAAAAATCAGTAACATCGCAACGATGTCTGCAATGTGACAGTTTAATAATGATATCTAGAAATGGGACATCATGCTGCAGACATGTAGCATGATGTCCCACCAAGTCACATTATCCTGACACTTGGCCGACCAGTTCTAACACTATCTTAATGCTGAGCGCCTGGCGAGGCAACTGCAAGTGCCATTTGTAAAAATCTTTGGTACGACTCGGCCGGAGTTCGAAGACATCGCTAGACTCACATACTGCGCTTGAAGATATCGTTAGACTCGCATACTGCGCTTAAAGACATCGCTAGACTCACATACTGCTCTTGAAGACATTTTAGACTCACAAGCATGCTGCTCTTTATCTCATTGTTAGACTCACATGCTGCGCTTGAAGACATTTTAGAATCACAAGCATGCTGCTATTTAACTCATTGTTAGACTCACATACTGCGCTTGAAGACATAGCTAGACTCACATACTGCTCTTGAAGACAGCGTTAGACTCACATACTGTGCTTGAAGACATCGGCAGACTCGCATACTGCTCTTGACAGTCATGATTTTAAGAATAACTTTTCTGACTTATCAATAAATATCATCAAATAGTCTTTATTTGTATGTTTGTAAAATACATTGTTTGATCTCTGCCCTAACGTTAGTTTCATTGTTTTATCTACGTTTGTCTTGTACTGTCAATTCAAATGAAGCATAGCATATGTGTGTGTATTTTTGCTACACAGTTTGTGAATCAGTCTGGCGATGATCTGATGAGATTTCAGTAGTGGAACTATCTCAAGTTTATTTCCAATTCTTACATGACCACAAAACCGTCAATCAAAAAATTATGAGCCATGACTCGGATAAGTAACGTCATGCGCAGTGCCTGATTTGAACTGTTTCACGTCTAGTGAGATTTAGGGAGGTTATACATTACTGTTAAGATGTTTTTTAAAATGCTTTTAAAAATAGTTCCAGATGTATGAGCACAAAATACGTGACCATTGTGTGGATTCTTATGACTCCAAAAGTTATTTTAAGCATACTCCTTGGTCCTACTGGCGTGGCCTAAACAAACTTTGTTGCAGGACTGACCAGTACTTATATGTGTTTGAAATGGACAAATATTCAGATGAAAACCAACAGTTAAATGTTTTAGGCTGTTTCTTCTGGAGTTATTTTTGTGGCAGTCAATTATTATTATGAAAACGGAAACTTTCCACATTATTCTCCTGGCAAGAATCTCGTCTAACGTTCGTCAAAACGCAAATAAATAAGCTTTCCTCAAAACGCACATGAGCAAGTTCCTCAAAACGCACAAAAAAAACAACAAAGGTTTGGCAAAGGGAACGCGCTGTCTGTTTTTATACATGCACAGAATACCATAATACCAAACAACTGTATAAGATAGTGTTACAAGTGTTGCTAGAATTAAAATGTCGGCTTGCATTTAATTCGCTGGAATATACACGTGACTTCATCTGAAGTCGCAACCAACTCCATAAATTGCAGTATTACACGTTTTTAAGATGAGTGTTGTAAATTTTAGCATCTCATAAAACACACACACACACACACACACACACACGCATTTTCACACCAATATAAACACAGTTGCTACTTTAAATAGTTTAAATTTAACCATTGATTTCTTTCTAATAGTCTCTGATATTCGCAAGGTAAGTGTCGGGGTCAAATTGTTCAAAGCCTACGTATGATCAGAAGCCAAGACGAGTGACACGTGCCAATGACAAAAATAGCTGAAAAAGTCAGATTGTAAGTATACTGGCTTTACACTGTAGGTAGATATACAGTATGCTTCGATGTGTGATTATGGGCTAAAATAAGAATGAATGCACAAACCGTTTCTACGATCAAGTAGGCAAACATATGGAGTGTATTTGTCTAATCTTTTTCTGGCGCAAACTTGAGCTTACTTACGCACTGTTAATGCTGCAGATAAGGAGTGTTTTCACAGCAGACGAAAATCCTGCTGTTAAACCTGCATAAATGAATCGTCTTTTCTTTTCTTCATATATCATTGTCCAGTCAAAGATAAAAATAAAATAAAAAATATAGTAGACATATATAAAATATGTCTATGTGTTTCTACATGACGTTTAAACCATGGTCCCCAGTTTGAATATATTTTAGAGCCTTTAGCTTTTATCAGCGAGATTTTAATTTTGCTTCATATAATATAATTATTCTTAATAGCATTTGTACTGAATTCTGGCAGCCGCCATATTGTTTTCGGACAAAGCACCGAGAGACACTTAGTAACACGTTGTCATTCACGACCTAGAGACAAAAATAAAGCTGTTTTTATTTGCACTTCCCTCACTATGTAATGTTTTGATATATTCTACTGTAATATATAAGTGTGTGCAGGGAGTTTGGACAGGGTGGGGGCAGGGAGTTGAGCCTCTGTGTGTGTGTGTGTGTGTGTCCCAAATAAATGTGTTGAAACCAGTAATATTCATTTATATCTAATTTGCTGTTTTTTTCAATTAGTTGTTTTGTGTAAATTATGTATCATTTTATGGGTGGCTGTCGTCATTAGGGACAGCATTTTTTGGTGTTGCTGTTTCCATCACTACGTTAATACAATTATGCTTCCCGATAAAATGTAATTGTATTTATCTTTTAATTAAGGAAATGTATTATCAACGTAATATAGATATAATAAACCAGTACTGCTCTTTTCAACACCATAGCTCTAATGAACATGGTGACCCCACCCCCAAATGACGTCCCTGTCAATAACACGGAAGAGAAAACTGACGACATTATCCCGGTTCGCCGTGTCCGAATGGCTGCTTTTAGAAATTGACGTCACTGCGTGTGACGTTTTACAGAGATGAAAGGTACAAGCGCCATACGCCATTGAGATATTTCTTTTCCGTTCGGATACGAGACAAAGTTTACTCAGTTCAATATTGTGTGAGAAACTGCATTTATCTGTATAAAGTTTCAAAAGACAAAACACATTTCAGGTTTTTTTCTCCCACAGTATTACTTCACTGTTCTGCTAACTGTTTGTTTATATTGAAAACATTTGAATCTACATATGATTAGATAGTGTGCTGCGCACAAAGGCCAAAATCGATTCATCCATTTCACTGGAATCTCTTAACTATTCGACACAGAAAATACAAAGTACTAAATTTTTTCTGATAAAAGAAAGTAGAAAAACATTTTAGTACATAAATTATTGCAAATGATTTTAATAGGCACCTGACATCTCTGAAGCGGAAACTATTTATTTAATTTGGAAGCTAAGAAGTATGCATGGGTTGATAGATTGTGCTTAAAATACTTGTCATTTACCTGATAATATCATCGCTAAGGTCATGTCAGGTGCATTAGCATTTATTATCAGAATTTTTAAAATTTGAATTGATTTTGAAAAATTAAAAAAATGGCACGATCTCTTCATTCAAAGAAATATACTCCTGTGCCTAATGATAAAACTTGCCTATAATGATATCTATATACTCCTGTGCCTTATGATAAAACTTGCCTATAATGATATCTATATACTCCTGTGCCTTATGATAAAACTTGCCTATAATGATATCTATATACTCCTGTGCCTTATGATAAAACTTGCCTATAATGATATCTATATACTCCTGTGCCTTATGATAAAACTTGCCTATAATGATATCTATATACTCCTGTGCCTTATGATAAAACTTGCCTATAATGATATCTTCCTATGCTTCAGATGGACACATGGCGGCCTTACGGACTTTACGTTTTATAACTTTTATCGATAAATTATTTACTTTTTAAAGAATTTTAACGTCTTTGCCTTTTGTCATTTATTTGTACGTGTGTACGTTGTTACTTTTATTTGCAAGAGTTTCAACCTATTTTGTACTCGGCGTTATAGAACCAGGCCTGTGCTGATCTGCCGTTAAATCCTACACATACGCACATTCTATACAACACAACATTTTAATACCATTTTTGCATAAGTCCTACGCACGCACGCACGCGCACACACACACACACACACACACACACACATACATCGATTGCTATAATGGAAATATATGATATAATCGCGCTTTTATGTCAAGTACAAATAAACCTCAAGAACAAAATGAAAATCTTATTGGTACTGATATTATAATTAGTATGCTAACCGCCTCTTTTATTGGAAAGATAATGGTTCAGTTTACAGACTATTTTAAAAGTAATCTTACTTTTCATACATGATGGTTAAGCATCATTTTGCAAGCTGATATAATTGCAAACAATGAGGAAAGTGCTTACGTTAATTTTTGTGTTTCCACCAATGCTGCGTGGAACAAAAAACAAAAATCTATATTCTTCACATGTTCATGAACAAGGTTTTTAAAAACCATTTATGAACGGGGAAGTTCAGGGTTTACTAATGCACAGTAAAAATTACAAGATTCAACAATTATGATTTTTTTTTTCTTTCGCAATTTGCACTCTGGACTAGAAAAAATATTATTATTGCAAGATGCAAAACTAATTAAAAGTGGCACGTGTCGCATCGTGTAAAGTAGGCGCACGACTCGCCGTGTCATTTCCTACTAACACACAGCAACACTTTTCTATAGGTACTTAAGACAACTAAAATTAATCAGAGGTACAGTACCTACAAATGTTCATGAGACGTATATAACACTTTTTGGGGAGAGTTTGTATATAATACTACACAGTAAATATACAATTGAATTTTGTCTCTAGTTAATGAAAATTGCTATAAATGCTTTTGAAGTCTCTTCACAATGCCACAGAGCAGAACTAAGAGTTTTAACTACTTAAACGTGAAGTTTAAAATACATAATTTGCGAGAAGGTATATTTGTTTCATTTTTCCTATGTAAATTATGGAGCTTACATCTATTTATCACTTTTCATGGCCATAATAAGTTACTTAAATCTGTTTCAGAACAATTTAAGCAAAGGGACTTGCCTTGCCTGCTTTGTTGATGAAAAAAGCGATTAAATTGGAACATTCTCAGCTTTTTCCGTCAAGTCGAGAGAAAAAACCCAGATGTAATTTACCGCCATTAAGAACGATATTCGAACTACTTTTGTTTACATGTCACACAATCTGCACCGTCGCCGCTACTTGGCGATTTACTATCCAACTTTGGATATTATCCGTACGCCAACTAACTCTGAAGCCATGTCTGTATGATAAGAGGTTAACCTGTGTACAGTCGTCGATATATGTTTGCTTTGTCGATATATTATTTTTGTTTTAATTGTCTTGCAGGATAATCGGTCGAAAACAGATTACCGTTAATTAATGGCACCCTATTGAGATTGTGGCGATATACCCATGAGGACATACGAGTTATTGTCCGTGATGATTACTAATATTAATAGCCAATCTAAACATTACCTTATCCAAAACGAAGCAAGGATAACGTTATGTATACCGAGTTTCTCTGACAAAACCGGTAAGTGTCCATCAAAATCTTCCATTGCAATAAAATCAATGGTACAAGTGATTGTAAGGAACTTATAGCTCAAAATGGGAAAATGGATATGGCAATCAACAAAAAAAAAAGACGAGGCGTTTAAAATTATTTTATTTTTAGAAGTAAGGACAACTTGTTCAGAGTTATCAAACGTGAAATTGGCCCGTTGAATCCCAGAGATAATGAAGAGGGAGCTGCGCTTACTCTGCATGTGTTCATGCCGCCAGTCTAAATCTAAGATATTATATATATTAATATATTAATATATTATATATTAATTAAACATTTGCGTTAAGTCTTGAATCAAGTAAATGCAAGCAGAAAAGGTGTCATTAACGAAATCATTATTTAAATTTCCTTGAATATTGCGATATCTATTGCTGTTGTATCGAAGTAATTGTTTCTTGCTCGAAGTAACATGCACACACCCCACTCCCACCCTCGACAACAAACCCGAACAAAACGTGCAAACAATTGTGCAGTTCAATTTGAATAGATACATCGCTTGTTGTGTGCGGCCGCATTCAAGATCTCCAAGCATCGGCATGTAAGAATAGCGACTGTTAGAGATAACGGGCCACAAAAGTACAAATGTTCCTCGTCATATACATATACTTGCGGAGTTTACACCAACCACTCTGGTTTGTAGCAATTATTTTTAACATATTCCACTTATTAGTAATATTTTATTATACTTAAGTGATGTATATTCATTTTAGGCGCTTGTTAATAAAAACAACTAAAATCTTTATTTTGCGTATATTATTAGCAACTATATTAGATCTTGAATGTAACAAAATGATTGTAGTAAAAGTTCACGAATTCTTCAAGTTCAAATGATTAAAACACATGTTATACATTAAAAGTATAAGTTAAGACCACACTGCAAGCTCAGATGATAATGTTTCATATGACAAGTGTAGTAAAGAGAACACTACAACATTATTGCGCATTAGCACCACCACCACCCCACCCAACCCCCAAACCATGAATCAAACCACTGAGAAACATCAATGTCTTCAGCAACTTTGTACTTTCCTCTATCGTGCGTTCACATATATTTGGAATAACGAACATTAAACCAGCAGGCTACTGAAATTAAGTTTTGTTTGAACTAATAGAAAATTTACCAATCATTCAAAAAACGTTGGCATTTCTTGCTTAATAAATAAAAAAATTATGATCAAGATATAGTGAGGGTTATTAGTTGCAACTCATTTGGATTGTGTCTAGTTTTGTGAGTGGAAAACCAGATAACATTCAGTTCCACGAAGGCAACAGTTTAAAATTAAATCTCGTTTGGTATTTCCAGATAAGGAGACACTTTGGTTTTATACCTAGCAGATTAAAATGTTCATTTGATTGTCATTAAGTACCTTAACTTTGCTTGCAGAATATTTATGAATATAGTCTTCTAGTGTTTATTACATTGCATGCAATGATATTGGATAGAAAAAAGCTGTTAGAAAGACAATCGATAATTGAATACAACCTCTGCCTGTTCTTTCTCTATCGTCAAAATTATCTTTTTATCTTTCTTTCAACTTGGATATTGTATTGATAACGCACGACTAGAAACATTTGTTTCTCATTAAAAGCATTATAGGGAGCTTTAGCGCCGAGGAAGATTGCAGTTATTGAATGGCATCATATAGCATGCGTCATTTCTTTTATTTTGCCTATGCATTTGGTGTATCTTTTCATACAGGTTAAAACTTGTTGGGGAGGGGGGTAAATTAGTTCCTTCATACACTTTTTTAAAATTTAATTTTAATCTAATGTTTTTCATCAAATCCAGCGTCACCTTCATCGTTTAGATTTGATATATATCGAAAAATCGACACCCTCGTGGCAAATGTGCACTTTCTTCTTTTTTTTAAAATAACAGAAATGACGTTACTTCAGTCTGCGAGGGGTGATAACTCTGCACTCTGAAAATGATAATCGATGACAATATTTCGTTGTGGCGTTTCCCTAGAAACCTTATTTCAGTATATTTAGGTCAATGAATCATTATCTCACTAAATCAAAACCATTTGGAAAGTTCTTATTGTAGACTTTTAAATACTGCGTTTTAGTTTTTCCTCTCTTGGCAGAAAAATACAATTTTGATAATATTTATCCTCCCAACAACTATATATATCGCAAGCAAGATTTCAACAAAACAAAAGCGTTCTCTTTTTAACTCCCAAATTTAAATAGGCTTTTGGCTTCATTTATGCATTTCTTTCTTTCAGGGATATTCTCTCGAAAAGGAAATCGGAGCTACTCGAATACAATTTACATGCAAAGTTTCAGGAAAACTTCAGTCATAGATATGAATAACCTGATTAACCGAAAGAGGGAGAGATATTAGAAAGTCAGAGAACTACTGCATCATGGCGTGCTTCACAAAATATATTTGTCACGTATTTGCTATCTCAGCGTAGGCTCGTAATTACAGTTCAGGCTTACACCGCTATGTTTATATCAGTCATTTGAAAAATCGGCGGACATTTTCAGTTCGATTGTTACTTTCAGTAGGAGGGAACAAAAGTGTCTTGCGTCAATGTGAATGTATTCAATCCATTTTTCAGTCATAACAATGCATTCACTATTGATACATTCTGATGGTGTTGTTGGTATAAAACGGAGCAAAAAATAAAAGCAACACAATTTTAGAACAAACCACCCACCAACAAGCTAAAAATGTCCTCCAATGTACTTTTAATATAGGATAATCCTACAAAGAGATTAACTTCAAGCCTATGTATATTTTACCAGTGACTCAGTTTTCTATTCCTTCTTTTGCACGAAAGTATTTTCGATAATTGTTATTAACGATACAGGTACAATTTGTTAGTTAATAGTTATCAACAGTAAAAGGTACAATTTGTTAGATAATTGTTATTAACGGTAAAGTTATAATTTTAAAGATGATTGTCATTAACAGTACAGATACAATTTGTTAGTTAATATTTATCAACAGTACAGGTACAATTTGTTAGATAATTGTTATTAACAGTACAGGTATAATTTGAAAGATAATTGTCTTTAACACTACAGGTTTAATTTGTTCGATAATTGTGATTAACAGTACATGTATAATTTGTTAGATATTTTGAATGTTGCTGCAGCTCGAAATTTATAAAATAATTCAAATTGAAATACACATTTGTTAAATGGCCACTCACTCATCAACCCCTCCTCTACAGAGATATATCTACCAAGATACTAACAAATGACTGAAGGAAAGGATCACAGTAATATGTGTCTGTGCATAAATTTTGAAATGGATTAAGACCCAAAAGACCAAGACTTTAGAATAAAAAATCGACATATATCATGGGATTAACATTTTGTAATCAAAAACTATTTTAATTGTTGGAATATACAAACTGCTTCAATTTAGTAAGTGTTAAGCTTAAGAAATGCACATTGAATAGTAACAGGGAAATTAATAGTTTTCATTTATTTTGTATATGAAAGAAATCTAATTTTGTTTAATTACCCCGTAAACGTCTTTACAAGACTGGATTACCAGTTTATCTCTATGTGAGTAGCAATGACTATAATATTTTAATATAAAATTTGAGGCTACTTTAGAATAAAGACTGTGTGTGTGTGTCTCTGTGTGTGTGTGTGTGTGTGTGTGTGTGTGAGAGAGAGAGAGAGAGAGATCAGTTTCCTATTCCTCCCTGTATCTAGATGTGTAGTAAATGCTAAATGAAAACATAAATGTTTTGTGGTGGACCAGTAAACTTGACTGTTAAGACAGCTATGTGGAATTCATTTATGACAGGTTATTTAGGCGATTATCAATGTTAGTACCTAATATAATCATTTTCAAGAACCAGCTGCCTTAATAGATCAATATTTGAGGATACAAAGCACGTGTTCTCCAAGGACAGACTTTACTTATCAAGTTCAAATTATACTGTAGTTTGCATGGCATTGAAATATTGGTCCTTTCGAAATATACGATACACGATGATTAGGGTCTATATAAGATTTATTGACTTCGTCTTTATTTCACTTATATACTCATGTGATAGAAAGAACGTTAGTCTGCAATGAATAAAACCGTTTGGTCTCTTGAGAGTTCTTTTTAGACAGGCGTCACTCTGTTGGAAAAACTTATACTGGAAAAAATGATTGTATTTTCACAATTCTTGTATCATATGGAAAAGATTCATTATCTTTAACATTATATAATCCTAATTAAATTATAAGATATTTTTAAAGTATTATTTCTTGCTTTGCAGCTCCAGATGGTGTTAAAACAGTAACTGTTTTCTACTTGAGCATGTAATTGCTAGAACAGGCCTTTGGAACCCATGTATTGCGAACGATTCGATGCTTACTGAGCATGTTACATTGACTTTACCATTAAGTACCTTTCACATACAAGTAATGACGAAGAGTAGGAGAGGAAAACACCTTGGAGAGGTGACAAGGTGGTTTTTTAAAAAAAAGAGGTCTATAAAGGGCACGACTCTGTTATCTCTGGAATTTCGGGTGTTGTTCTCCGTCATTATGTTATCCATCTATGTATGAAGCTCATATATACAGAGGCCAAAACCCATATTGTGAAGATGATATATGTGTTGATATTTAAATATTGCAAAGATTTCCATCTGTTACGTAAGACTCACCCGTTATTTAATAGTAGCACCATGCTGTCATATCATTCAGTTTGCTTGCCATACTGTAGCGTAACAACTAAGTAGTGTCACACAGCAATGATTTATCCAAAGTCTTTGATGTACGTAAACAATATAATTTTAACATCGTGTTTATGTCATATGAGATTTATACAGCTTTGTTGAATATACTCCATATCAGTCTGAGTGTGTGAGAAAGGTATATAGACGACTTGTTGTGACCCTTAAAAAAAACCTCTTAAATGCATTATTATTCAAAACCTCATATTGATTGTGTAAGCGCTTGATTTTAAGAACTATTGCCAAAATAAACCACTTACTTAATTGGCATTTACCATCCGGGCTTTTGATATTTTGCATCTGAGCAATGAGACGCTCTCGTTGATTATCTACTTTTATAAAAGGGCCTTGACACTTCTACTTTACTGAGGTGGTATCGCTGAAATAGTCCGATAAATCATCCCCCAAATCTGTACTGATGCTGATTGACACTTGCAGGAGAATATAGCCTATCCACTAAAATGTGATATTTCATGCAAACTCTCTTGTCCGCACATGTCGGTGAACATTTTGGACACTTGTTGGAATTTTATGTTGCTAATGAGTCGGCTAAAGAATCCATTTTTCAGCCATATGTACAGAATAATTCTGGATCAAATCATATGTCTGACAAGTTTGAAGTGCACGTGGGATAACACAACCATACCTACTGTGTCATTTCGAATTTCATGGCTATGTTTGGAGACAACTGGAATGGGCTTTTTCTTGATAACGTGCGCTCAACAACTTGGAATTCCAAATTATTACTATCTTTCTCGAGAAATTATATGGAGAAGTTTTCGGCGTGTTTTAAAGTCAACATGATCGGAAACAAATGTTGAGATATTTTCATATGTGTACAGGAATAATGTGTGTGTGAGTGTAAAAAATGTAGTTCTTAACCTTTTGCGAAATAATCTCAATCTCCATAGCAAATTGATAAGTGGCTTATTTTAGTTTTTGAAGGTCTATTTTCATCCAAATATATTAAATAAATATAAGGCACGTTAGACTCTTTCAACGTTACATCTTCCACAGGACTCATAGGGCATATGGTCATATTTGATGTTAAATTCACAGTGATCCCCTAAGAGTCATGCTTAATGTTAAATTCCGGAAGATTCCCATAGGGTCACATTTAATGTTAATTCACTTAGATCACCATGGCGTGCCTTCTATACCATATGATCTCCATAACAACTTACATGTTTCCAAGAGCAATCCGAATGCTATGTAAAACATTCTAAGTATCTATTTGTCAAAATCAAAATGAATTTGAAACAAATTTATTTCAAACTTCAACTAATAGAACAGTTTAAAAAGTCTTGATCATCATTGTCTTACATAACATGCAAATATCAACATTCATATCACGATTATATAGGACAGTAACATATTATATTATCTTTATTATTCATCTTACCCCTTCTATTTTTCACTATATTAAATTATTCATTAATGTATTGCATATGTTTTAGCAATACGTATATCAATTTCATGACAATTGTCGTCTTTAAAATATAAATTATACATACTTATAAATATTTGTTCAAAATCCAGTTTCACGAACTATGTTTCAAATTCACGTAAAGCTAATGAAAATATAAAAATAAAATCATATTACCACGTGGTTTATAGTCTGCAGCTTCGCCTGGAAACTGGCACACAGAGTTAAAACCTCTTCGTGTTTATTATCAAGTATATCAAATAGACTGTGAACATAATACCTCCAAGTAACATATTTACTGGTGGTTCAATTGTCAATATAGTTGTCACTGCAAAATGTAAAAATAAAACAATTCTCATTCTTAACTTTCGCCGTCATCAACGTACTCACAAACTAATTTGAGGGATCCGATATTAATATAGCTTCCGTGATAATGCAATGTTTCGAGAAAGAGCGCAACAAGTCGGCATTCCAAGACAAAGTCTATTCCATTTTTTATCGTCCAACATAGACAAGAAATTCGAAATGGCCATAGTAGGTAGGGTTGGATTATTCGACGTGCAATTGCAGTTTGTCAGACATTTGATCCGGAAATAATCTTTTGCTGAAAGGACACTTCAGCCGACATTAACTCAAGAGTTAACGAGAAATACGGTAAGTGTCTAAAATGTACACTGATGTGTACGGACAAGAAAGTGCATAAAATTTTACATTTTAAAGAATATGCGATAACATCATCCAAACCGGTAATCAGTATCAGTACAGGTTGGGGGTCTATTGGGCTATTGCTTAATTGGACCACTAGCATTGCTTCTTGAGATGTTTATACGAACGATTGAGACACTCAAAATGAAGTCAGCAATGTATCGTACAATCCCTGAACAGACTCTCAGTCGGCGTAGATCTTTCCGAGTTACGTCTGTGCTATTTTATGCAGTTTCTAAATCAAGCCAAGTATTGCCGTTGTCATATTATGCAATTGCGGTTGATGTGCCGATAATGATGTGAAGTGCTGAAGGTTATTTATCTTAAAAGTTTGTAGAAATTAATGGTTTATTCATTCTGTTCTTATACAGAAACTCAGACGCTCCCCACCCCACCCCGCTTGAAAATTGAAAATCTTTCCTTACGAAAATATGAGGAAGGTAATTACCCCTCTGTTTGAAAAATTTAAGAGAAATGGCTGAATATCAGTGGCAGCTCCAGGGTTCGAAACCCCAGGAAGCAGTGTTCTTTAGAGACGCAACATAGAACAGTTTTTATATCAGTTCCCTCCCTCCACCCACCCCCACGTAAGTTTTGAGAATAATTGCCCCATTACACTATGGGGAGGGTGAAATACATTGAAAATTTAAGCTACAAAACAAAAAAGATACTCGCGACTGTGCCCCTCCCTACCCTTTCACCTGACGCTCAAGTCACCACAGCCCCCTCTCGCGCCGCTACTATGAATAATACAATATGCCACTAGTTACAAGAAGTTTGTGATATACGGTGTTATTCAGTTATTCAGCTCGTTTAATAAATTTTATCTCAAATGAGCGCTCATGTAATATTCTCTGTGGCTAGAATTGAAAGACAGAGATATGTATATATCACAAACCTTGCTTTGGGGATTGTATCCATGTATTCGGGGAATAAAGGTGTTATTGTAAATGTAGTGCAAGAACTAACTGAATCATAGACTGAAATATACATCCTGGCATCTTTCATGTCTAAAGTTTCATATACAGCAAAGTTGCCTCGGAGGATTCCAAGTATGAAGCGTAACTTGCTTTTTTCAACAACACCTGTTGCCATAACCATGCATAAAAAGTCACATGTTTCGTTTCTGTATGTCTCCCGCTAATATCTATCCAGAGATTGGAAAGTAACATTTTTAGGAGTCTATTTTCACATTACCCTCAAAAATACATATTTGTTTCGAAGATAAGCGAATAATTAAGTGATTTTCCTGTTTGCAAACCATTTTTTTAGGATGTTCGTAAGGGATGTCAGAAGTTGGAGAGAAAAAAAAAACACATGAATTAGCTTTCCTGATTAGTCTCATGAAATTTCTCAATGATTTTTGCGTGTTTGTTTTCTGGGTCCAACACAGAAACCCATGGGCCTCTGTCATTTGTTCTTGTTCATCATTTAAAAAACCACCATGAAGATGGTATTCAGATACCAGAGATTGGAAAGTAACATTTTTAGGAGTCTATTTTCACATTACCCTCAAAAATACATATTTGTTTCTAAGATAAGCGAATAATTAAGTGATTTTCCTGTTTGCAAACCATTTTTTTAGGATGTTCGTAAGGGATGTCAGAAGTTGGAGAGAAAAAAAACCACATGAATTAGCTTTCCTGATTGGTCTCATGAAATTTATCAATGATTTTTGCGTGTTTGTTTTCTGGGTCCAACACAGAAACCCATGGGTCTCTGTCATTTGTTCTTGTTCATCATTTAAATAACCACCATGAAGATGGTATTCAGATACGGGAGAATAATTTCAATATAAGAGAAATTTCTGATTCCATATTTTCAAATATTGAGAAACTGACCATCAGACCAATGCGTAAGACACAACTAGACTTGATCGAGGACTAGAAAAATTTTTTATAGATCATCCATGTTCTGTTTCAATTACAACATCATCGTAATTAAGTTTGTACATTAAAATAGGAACTAAATATTTCCTATCAAAAATAAAACGTCTCAATTCTTTTTCATTATTGCAAAGTCAAATGTTGTAGACGATCACGCGAAACCACCGATAGCATCGTTGAAATTAACAATCACATATGGCGATGATAAAGGAAGATAATCTCAAACCCGTTCCTTAAATAACAACAAATTCACATACATGTAGGCACATTGCTGTTTATCCCCAAAAATAATAAAAGAGCTTCAATTTAACAACACAATAATCAATTAAGAGACAAATAAATTTAAACAAACACAAAAATTAATAAATAAAGCAACCTTATTAATGTTTTGTGTCGTTTAAGTCCGCATGGTAGATTTTTGAAAACAGACAAGCAGATACCCTATATTATTTGTTTCCCTCAATGTTATTGTCAGTGACTACATCTGTGATGCTATTCGATCTCTATGACGCGATAAGGAACGCTTTTAAGTAGAAACCGCATTAATAGACTTGTATGGGTGTGCCTGTGCATGTTAAGAGTGGACGAAGTGTTTGCCCCGTGTACTCCGGATTTGGATTTGATTACGTTCAGAGTACTTATAGTAATGTTTTTTTTTTTCTTTCTCTATAGCGTGAGAATGCCTTGTCAGAGAGCTGCCCGCTTTACGTGTTTTGAGAGGAGTCTGTCCACTTTACGAAGTGTGACAATGCTGACGAGACATGTCAGAGAGCTGTCCGCTTTACGTGTTTTGAGAGGAATCTGTCTACTTTACCGAGTGTGACAATGCTCACGAGCCTTGTCAGATAGCTGTCCGCTTTACGTGTTTTGCTAGGCAGCTGTTCATTTTACGGACGGCTCCCTGATCAAACAAAAAGCATGTAATGCAAATGATCTTACAGCGGGCTGAGCCCAACCAAACCAAGTAGTGACTATATGCTGATAAATGCATAAAATTGTAATGTGTCGAATTTTCAGCAACCATTGAACATTAAAATTTAATACACTGTACATTAATATTTTATTATAGTCAAGCCAGCAAGGTTTTATGTGAAGGGTTACTTCGACCTTTTCCCATGTCAGTTGATAAATTCGTTGGGTGAGGGTGAGGCCAGCATCTACGGCTATTTAGAATTGACTCGGGTATCGCAAAGCTGTCATGGGAAAGTAAACATTAAGATGCCGACCATATCCGCTTGATGGGAACGCCATGTCGAATAGTCATTTAACAAAAGGAAGCTGGTATTTGTCGTATTTCTCAGATTCTAGGCTGTCAAAATCTTACGGAAGAGATAATTTTCTTGGGGAAAATTAGGAACGGCTGATTTTAGATTGGTTAGTTGAACTTAAGGCGTACACACTAGAATAAATGTTAAATTCAATGTAACGACTTTGGGAGAATTTTCTCAGTCCGAGATTTTCCTGCAAGAGGAGCAAAACTCATTTGACTCTGAGGGAAAAACTAAAGAGTAGTTCTTCCTCGTTAAGACAAGTAAGGGGACCAGGTAGCTGTCTTGTAGGGAAAGACATGCCTTCGGTGCTATGTCGCAAATTTTCTTGGAAAGAACATCATTAAGGTAAGCAATTTTAATTTTTCATGCAATTTTCTATTTATTTATTGATTTATTTTTTTGGTTTTGTTTTATGCAAATGTGTTTGATATGTCTAGGATCCATAATATGCATCGTTTATTCGATTTCATGGAAATCTGTTGATATTAATTAGTTGTTTGTGCAATTTATTTCTTTAATTGTTTAGTTACTAGTTCATAGAAAGAAACAAAAAAAATTATTTCTTTAATTTTGTAGTTACTAGTTCATGCGGTTAAAATTTTATGATTCGTAGGATTTCATAGGGTATATGAATTAATTTTGAGTTAACGATAATTGCATATTAAATCTGTTTGTTTTTTTAAAGAATCTTGTAGGTTAGGGATTGCCGTGAGCTAGATGTTAGTGAGTCTTATGCAATAGTAATCGATAGCATGTATTTTACTGAGTGGAACTGACAAGGTTGGATGTCTAAGGAGTCATATGGTAGCGTATGCAGAGAGATACGGGAATATTTGTTTATATGCACCGCTCACAAGTTAATCTATGATCAGTTGCTGTGAAGCGAGGGCGATGATCTATCAGATCAGGTCAGACTTAGATGTACATTACAAGGGTCATTGGTGACTAGAGATAACGATTGTACCTTACTCAAAATACAGTCTAAATATGTAAGGACCATTAACCGTTAAGGTCACCTTATGTCAGAATTTATACAGTTTTTGGATAGCTATTATATGCTTTCTGAGTAACGAAAGTGAGAGCATTTTATATACATACAGAAGATGATACAAACAGAGACTGAGTGGTAACCTTGTCATTCAGGGAAACAGCTCTCTGGAACAATCTGGGACAGTCCGAAAGATGGAAGTCCGGCTAAGAGATCGAGCGGTTAGGATAGAAGGATCAAGAAAGATCAAACGTATACACTTGAAGGTGGGAAGACGTGGGATACACGGAGACGAAGACGGGAAGCGACGCTAGGTGATGCAACTTAGGCGTGGACATTGTGCTCGTTTCACCACTCTCGTTATCATGATGAATGAATCAATAATAGAACACTGCTGCTGAAATTCTGTAAACGTAAATTTGTTTGAATTGAAGCTGACACTATTAGTTATGTCGTTTTTTAAATTGTTATTATCCTGTCTAAATGGAGCTCGTATTATTTCTTCTAAATAGTTATGCTCAGTCCTCTGTTGATGTTCTATCTATCCACTCACACGGGCAATAAAATCGAAGGAGGTCATCCTCTAGATAACGATAGCCAAATCTAATTAAGCACCCCTCTTTTGCGTAGAAGGAACATTATTATACCAATAAACTTTACAAGTTGTGTCAGGAAGTTGTCCACTTTACGGACTGCTTTTTGACCAACAAAAAGCCTATAAGGCAAAATATCTTACAGCTGGCTCTTTCCAACCAAACCATGTATTGACTGCATGTTGAGAAATGCATTTACCAATAACCTTTATGGAAGCAATCTTCAGCTGTAGAGATATATGACAATGTACAATTGTAATCCATGGTGCCATTTTGCGACCTTATTGCAGATTGCAGTGTAATGTTTATGCAAACAAGCTGGCCATAACTAGGTTGCTTGAATACTTGTTATTTTAGCGGGGGGGGGGGGGTATTGTGCATAACAGTGGTTGCTCAAAATGAATGCATTTTTCCTCGAGCTGATAATATAATAAATATAGCTATTAGTAATTACATAGTTTCTTCCATGTGAAAAGAAAAATGTAGATATTGTGTTTCTCATAGTCCAGACTGAATTTCTTCCGACAACGCAGTGCCTAGCTTTAATGATTTTAAGAGTTTGTTCCTGTCTTCCAGCCAAGTAACATCACACTGCATCCCTCATTTGTCTGTGTTCGACTAAAAAACGACAATTTCACTTTGCTTGTCACATCATTATCAATGGGTCTGTCCAACCTAGAACTATTTAGGTGTTTTTGCGGACTTCCGAGCGTCAATCTTCTCAGATGTTCCAGATATAACAATCATGATTACGAATGTGCTTAGAATAAAAGTTACACACTGTATAGCTCAAACTGTTTGGTAAGGGTACACGATTGGGTGTTTAATTAATACAAAACCGCATTCGTCTTTTGTACCGAATCAGGATAAGAACTAGTCTTGATATGCATCTTAGCCCAATGGCCTCAGCATGTCAAAGTCATTCTTCCCGCCGACTCGAAACAAAAACTGTTCGTAGTTTTGTGTACGAGTCATCTAATAAATCGGGTCGATCCCTTTGATAAAATTTCCTGTTGACAGATTCAGATTCATGAAATATCGAATATTAATGATAATTTAGGAATGTTTATACGCGTGTTCTAAGCTGGGGCAATATTTTCACTCGAGCAACAGTAGCGTTTTTGAGCATTTCCTGTGTATTTACAAAAGTTCAAGAACACCGTAAGTAATAACGGGGGTGGGTGGGTGTTGGAAAATTGCCTTGTTAAAAATCTGTCTCGATTTTTAAACGAAAATGATAATGTAAACACCTTTATACATATTTTGTGTTCGTCTGTCATGCATTCATATGTTCAGTACGGTTGATCTTTCTACAACTTTTGTATTTTGGTCGTCATCGCCAATGTACGATTTCTATTTTAAATTGCAAAAAGATTCTGCGTATATACCACAACCGGTAGTTATATAATTTCATTGGCTTTGACGCTTTTCTTTAATTATCCGATAAACCTAAATATTTGTTCGGATCTAAATGTATTCTTAATCTATAATAACATTTTCAGTTGCATGTTATTTCCTCGTGCAATAATGGCAGATAATACAAAACGCATGCGTGTTCTGTGTTCTACATTTAAATAGATTTGGCTTGACTTGATGCGCTGTTATTTTAATTGGCAGACTGGTTGTTGAATGTTGATGGATAAATTGCTTCTCGCCAAAAGAATTTGAAGAATACAAAGCGTTTGTACAATGTGTGTTCGTGCAAGAATCCATTAGCATCTTTCTGTCTTTTAAAAGGCCGATGGGCGATTTCTTATTTATCGCCTAATTAATTTGCTTGAATGATCGCTTAGTTACTATTCATTGAACTAATGCACCAAGCAGGGTGAATTATTTTTTAAAATATCCAAACGGGAAACCTTGCCTTTGTTTACCAATGTTCAATTTGTAACAAATGTTTGACCTACCACAGCTATTCAACGCCACGCTCGTGTGTTCAGTTGCCAACATGCGCAACAAGTTGTTATATTTCGATATAAATGTGAAGCTAGATTAGTCAATTCCGTGTTTGCGAATGTTGAAAAGTTCAGTATTATTCAATTAAAAAAAAAATAATTAAGAAATGATAGAGAGGCATTTGTTGCTTGTGTCCAGACCAAGAAGATAATCTTCTGAGAGTCAATCGGTAAAGACGCTTTTTTCTTGGAAGCATATCAACAGCTATAAGAGGATGAAACCGGGTGGGTATTTAATCTCGCGAATATACTTAACACAACCATGTAAATGAGATGTTTACACTTCAAAATTAATACTGATTCAATCTTTGACACCCGAGCTCGCCTGAGCTCACCCCTTACTTCCACTGCTTATGAACTAAATTATAACAACTGTAACAGTGCAAAAATTGTAAATGTTTTCGAAGTACAATTTGCCTGGATCGCTGGGGCGCATAACAATCTAAATTGACGATTGGGTCTAGGTACCGTGTTAAATCGCTAGACTGCGGTAGTATTGATATCCCTGCTTCGGATGTGATGAAGTTTTAATTAGGGTCCGTCTGATAATGGTCAGACCTATGGACAAGGCAAGGTGATGTTGGGGTCTCAGTATCGGAAATGCCAAAATTTAAATGATGCAGAGAAAATTTTTATACTCATGAAAATTAGTGTCATAAAATGAGACTTTTCAGAAATTGGTTTATTGAGAGAGCGCGGAAATATAAGAAGTAACTCAGGCGTGTGTTAATATTTGGCAGTTAGATAAATTTAATTCTGATCGGCTAAGCTAAATAAGGGCTGCGTGTTTCCAAGACAAAATTCAATGTTTTAAGTATTCTCAGTCGCAAGATTGGTCAGTCAGAGTTTGTTTGATTTTTGTTTTATTTTTGCAGAAGGGAAAAGTCTTGACTCCGTGGAACAAAAATTAGCGAGTATCTTTTTCCGTTAAATAAATTGTCCAAAGGACGATGTCTGGAAATTTGAGGGTCACGGAACCTCAAAACATATGAGACAATTCTGCTACGATAGAAACAAGCGAGTCTCGAAAGCAGAGGGTATTTGTCTCAAACTCATGCAATTTGTTTTTATACGAATTTGTAATTATTTGTTTTAAATTATTTGTTTTAAATTTATAAATCAATTTTCCTTTGATATGACCTTGACGATAATTTATTGAATATGTCGTCTGGACTGTTATTGGAATCATGTATTATAAGAATTTCATGCATTACTGTTATCTGATACGAGTTTGAGAGAACTGTATGCTACAAAATGAGTATTCTTAGGTTATAGTATGTTCAGGCCGATGGTGTGTTCGTTAACAAATTTTAGACAAGAAGTAAATTTCATTGATTCATTTGTATAATTAAGATGTGAGTTCTTTTAACCGAGAAATCGAACGCCTGCCGGCCGACAATTTAGTCTAGTTAATGATTTGTAGTTCACGGCAGGGCATATGGATTTTTTATGTCTAGTTTATGTTATAGCTCAGGTATGGATGCTAATAAGCCGTTAGGGAGATTTATTAATGTTTTTGAACTAGGTTTGTGTATCAAATGTCAGGCTGTGAACTGACGCTTATTAGCCTTAGTTTCTGTTCAATTACGATATGACACTATTTTACGTAACAAGAGAGAGGATAATATTCGCTCCCAGAAACAAAACCTTGAAAAAAATATATTGGGTTGCCTACTTATTTAATTTAAAAGGGAAATAGCTCCATATATGCACCATACAGAGAGAGCAGACAAGCAGACAACCAAATTAAGGTTGATGATCGGATAGAAGCTGGAGAGAGAGAAAGAGAGAGAGAAAAGAGACAGAGAAAAGAGAGACAGAGACAGAGAGAAGAGGAGAGGAGAAGAATACATTGTCTCTCATCTGTCACCAACGTTGAATTTGGAGTGACCGGCAAGCATACAGGATATGAAAACACGCAGACAATTGAGTTCAATCCCTCACTCGATTTGATGATGATTTGTCATATTGGTATAAACAGAACGGCTAATTTCTTTTTGTAATAACGTTTTGGAAATCACTTGCTAATAGAAGTGTATCCTTCAAGTGTCTTGTTCAGTTTGTTGATGCTTAGTATACTTTCACCAATCGAACAGCTAATAAAATAAAATATGAAATTAATGGGTGGAATAATCAGATACCTTAACAGAGATATATAATAGAACAACACAAGCCCCTGGTATGCAGAGTATGACAATTTAATCTATTATATCAAGAAAATTAATTAGAACATGCATTTGAATGATTTTGTTTATACTAAATGACAAATCTCTCTCTCTCTCTCTCTCTCTCTCTCTCTCTCTCTCTCTCTCTCTCTCTCTCTGCAGCCTCCTTTCGGGTCATCAACCGTTTTTCTCTCCTCCCTTTGCCTCTGAATGGGCATGTATATGGAGCTATTTTAGATATAAACAAGCACCTAAAGATATTTTTTCTTCTATGATCGAACAGTATCCCCATTCTTGTTACGTCAGATATCGCCTTATTGGAATCCAAACAGATACTAGATGGTCCTGCAGGTCGCATCCTGACAGCTTATAAGCACAGACTAGTACCAAAGATTGATGTATCTCCGTAACGGCTTCTCGACATCCCTAATTGAACTATGACATAAACTAAACATAATAAACCATTACTACGCCCTGATGTGGACTATAAATCACTAACTGTACTAAATATCGGCCGGCAGGCGCTCTTAATACTGAAACCATTAATTATCGTTTAACAGAATTCACATCTGAATTATACAAATAAATTAACTACTTATTCGCATAACATTTTCCGACGTAGTAACATCAATTCCTAGTCTACATGATTCATATCATTTTGAGCCCGATAAATTCACTCAATTCTCTCCAACTCGTATCAAAAAAGGAATGCATCAAATTCATAGAATAAAAGAGTCATCTAGCATTCAAAATGAAAGAATGCAGTTATCTTCCGAAAGCATCAAACGAAAAATGTTTGAAACTCAAACGAATAATAACAAATTCATATTAAGAAAATTGCCTGAAATTGAGACAGTTAGCTTGTTCAGTTTCCCTTAAACCTCCAGACACCCATTATTTGTACAATATCAAGATACTTGCTATATTTCCTTGTAGCTAAGAACTTCTTGCCTTCCTGCAGAAACCTAGACTGACTAATTTTCTGAGGTAGAGTACTTAAAACATTGAATTTCGTCTGAAACACACACACCTTATTTAGCTTAGCCAATCAGGATTCAATGTATCTAACCTTCGAGAATTAACACACGCCCATCGAAGTTAGAATAATTCTCTATATTCCGCCCTTATTAAAGAAACCCATTCCAGGAAAATTTCAATGTATGATACGTAGTTCAAATTACACGAAAGTGTCTCTTGATTTTCTCCAATTGGTCATTTTTACGCTACTTCAAAGCAAGTTCAAGTGTCTAACCGTTACCAAAATGGATTCTAATTAAAAGTCAATTATGCATAAAGCCAGGGATGTTAAAACCGCTCCGGTCTAGCTATTTAATACGGCACCTAGCCCATTAGTCACTTTCATAGTTTCGTGTCACATTTACCGCCGCAAAATGTGCTGCGAGAACATCAACACAAAATTCAAACCGTTACAATAGCCAACGTATGGCATTATCAACAACTGTATTCAAAGTGTGGTTTTAGATTCTCGCTTATATAACGACATTGAATTTGAGGTTTAAACCTTATATCTATATTCCGTCAACATGTATAATGATGTTATCTCGTGGTTTCTACGCAATGATCACGAATATTTCCGATTCACAGCTCCCGACAAATGGTTAAAAAAAATATCTCCGTCTTGTCCGCACCTTCCATTCTACTGAAGGATCCCTTGGGAACTTCCCTAGCCACAGACCCATTGCTCCATCACCTTTGGTTCCTCAAATTGAATAAAGCAGTTTCGACCTTCGAATCATTGTAATCACTGGCTGAACAACCCCATATTGTTCGACCAGTTCCAATAGAAATAAAAAAAGGGCCGTGTACAATATGAGACGCGTTTGAGTGCTAAAAAAGTGATATGCATTCCCCATGCATGCACACGAACTAAATTCGGTAGACATTAAATTCTTTTATGATAACGACTGTATTAAATTATTATGATAAATAACCTCGTTCATACACGAATGTGTCTCCAACAAGAATAATCGAACCAGATTAAACAAACTCGAACGTTTCTTGTCATTTAATTTCGTACAATGTACAACTGAATTTAGCTTGTCTGAATAACGATAAAATGTCTAACTTGAAACAGGCTATATTCTACCTTATGTCATGGCGTTATGTTACATAGGTGTGACTTTCTAGAAACTTTTAAAAACATTCGAAAATATTCAATATATTAAGCGGTTTCAACGCATGTGACGGATAGAAGACAAAATAAAGTATTGCTTTCAAATATCTCGATTTGTTCCGTAAAGTGGACAGCTTCATCACAAGGCTTGTCTGCATTGTGACAATATAGAGAGAATTAGCAGTATAAGTACTATGCTCGTGGTAAAATCCGTGGCCAGGGGCCCGAGAACTCGGGATACTCCACCAACTATGGACTTTTTGTATGAGTGCTTCAGCGAATAAACAGAAGTCGGTATTTCGAAATCGCGACGGCTGGACGCGGCAGCGAAATCCATCTACATTTTTCACATGTATAATACCAATGTTTCTTTGTGCACGTAATCCCGTGACAACTGCTCAAGTGTAATGATCATTTGTTTAATGTCAATCTTTGTCCTGTCCAAACAACAACTGAAAAGAGATGAAAATAACATTAAGAACATAAAGTAAAACATTAAAGAAAGTTGCGTGCATGGCCTCAGAGAATATATAACACGTACACTCTTAAAATGTTCAAGTAAAGGGTCAATAAAAACATTTCTGAATATAACAAAGATGTATCTAGTGATTTTCAATAATTAAATTTGATATATTAGTGTCATATATCTTGACATGTCCGTGAATTTCTTTTCAATCCTTGTCGACAATTCAGAATAAAGATATCTAAAAATCATTGAGAATCAAGTTTATCAGCTTGCCTCTTGCTTACTTTATTATTCTTAACACAAATCTTTATATGTGAAAAGCGGCTGTTTTATTGGTCTACCATTGTTATCGCTAACACTAAGGTGGCAGATTCCAGGTTCGTAAATTGGCCCCTGGCAAATTTCTTAACTTAAGGCTATGGTGTGACTTTTCAGGTATTGTTTTTAACTATTTAAAGATATGGATATATTTGTGAACTAGGTGTTTCGGGCATGTATTGTTCTTGAAATTGATGTCAGGCATGTACACCTTCCATATTTACTCTGCATTATGTTGATAGTGAAAGACCAATAGTCGGCTAGAAAGAAGAGATAGCCTCCCATAACAGTAAACACATGGGTTTGGGACAGGTAGAACATCTAAAAAAAAACGGCTTGGATGACAACTATTTTCAATTGCATCAGCCTGTTTAGTACACACGGTTTTGCAGAATTGTCATCTAGAAAAAGGGCTTGTTTTGCACTGGGAGCATCACATGGTGTCAAAAATGACATTCGGACCTGAAAATTGCCGGTAGAAATTTGGGGTTGGGGTGCATAAACGTCTTCTGCTATGAAATGCTATTGACTTCTCTGGTCGAGTGAATAATATTATTATGCTTTGTTTTAATATAGGTATCTAAAAATATGGACCGTTTTTTTACCTCACTTGTGTATTTGATTTTTTATGATTTTTCATACTAGGACGCTGATTGCAGCATTAAATTTGTACATACAAACTGGCTCCTGTCACCTTAAGGAAAATAGATAATTTTTTATGGTGCAGTCAGCCACATCTATTATACTTTTCTGTTTCTTTGTGCATATTTAAATAATTTTTATACATTAGCTTCATTATATTTCCTTCCTTTTTCCATATATCACTTAGTGTTGTATGTAATGCTCTTTGGAGAAGGAGGTAACTGTTTTGTACCTCAATGTGAGACCTGTTTACATCATGACAAAGTAGCATATTTTGGACTTAACGTACTAAATATGGGAACAAAATGGTGATCATAATGTATTGTCATGCTCTTTCTGTAGTTGTCAAGGTTTTCACCCCTTCTTTTATGAATATATTCATATTTTAATACAGACACACAGAAACAATTGCATAGCATGTCAACATGCATTCTTAAAAATAATTTATCTCCACAGGAGCAGATATACTTCAGTGGAATCATACATAAACATACTGTTGTGAATGTTGAATGTCACCAGTGGAATGGTCTTAGAAATAGTGATGCATATGGTAAATTGCCTGCTATATTTTTGGTGACAAGAATGAAAGTTTTAGCACACCGACATAATTTCTACCTTCATGACCCCACTGTGAAGTTGACATAAGAGATTCATATCTCACACTTGGGTGATAATAGGAAAGGTTTCAGCGTTATGTATATATCTTGAAATTTCTAAATTCAGTTAACAAAGGCGGAAAAACTTTAAGTGGCAGTTTCATGCATTTGACAATGCACATACAGTTTCTCCTCTGAAATTCTTATGTTTTCACTGAATGTTAAAAGTACATGTACATGTACATCAATATCACTTGTTTCTTTTCTTTTTGCAGGTCACAGTTTGCATAGTAAAAGATTAGGATTAATCGGTTAGTCATGCTGAAAGAAACAATAGCTTCAGTCTCATCCAGATACTCATTCTGATCTAAGTGCACAAGAGTGACTTTGACGGACAGATTTAGCTTCCGCAGGAGTTGTTTTATGGTACGTGCTTATTAAAAGCCAAGCATGTGAAAAGCTTTTTACCTTGACCTGAATTTTCCACCGTCAATATTTGTTCTATACCTTATCTTATTATTTACTATGATTTTGTAAACTCCAGAAATCATTAAAGTCAGTTGTAAGTGAATTGTTGTCTGAGAAGAAATTTCTCTGTTAAATTGTATTGAGTAATTGTATATGTATGGTTGATTTCAGTGGCTATGTATCAATGAATTTATATGATATGTCACTTTGTAAGTTTAACAGGGTCCCACACATCAGTATATCAATATTCCAGCATGGTCTAATGTTAATCGATTAGACTGATTAATCTCCAGATTACCTAGACTTGTTGTGATTAAACTCCCCACCTCACCCCCAAACACACACACTGCTGCTATTAGCATCTCCAGAATGATAAGGAAAGATTAGGAACTGCTTGTTTTATATCGGTCTAAAATTACTTGTAAAGCACAATATTTACTTAAATGTGGGATTTCTTTAAGTTTGCTAGAAGAGTTTATAGAAACTTTTCACTTCTGTCACTGACAATTAACATAGCATTTTTGTCATTCCTTCCTAAAATGTCTAACTTCCAAATCTCTTCTTTACATTAATTAAACATTTTAAAGTAAGTTTGAGTCTGTCCCGATGCTATGGTAGTAAACAAAGACCAAAAGCATTGCAGATTGCAAACAATTTGAAATCTTGCAAGAAATGCAGCCAGTCATGACTCACAATGTAAATAATGCAGCGCTTTTTGCCGCAAAGTAGTCACTTTCTAAAAGCGAAATACCATTTTTTGTTTTGCGTACAAAACGTTTTCCTTTATACCATTTTACTAGATAATGTCTAAATCTGTGATATGTACACAACTTTTGACATAAACCATTTTCAGACAAATTCTTAAGGTGGCAGGGTCCTGTTTCGTAAATTTGCCCCTGGCAAATTTCTTAACTTAAGGTTATGGTGTGACTTTTCAGGTATTATTTTTCACTGTTTAAAGATATGGCAATATATGTTAACTTAGTGTTTCGGACTTTTGTTGTTCTTGAAATTGATGTCAGGCATGTACACCTTCCATAGTTAATCTGCAATATGTTGAAAGTGAAATACCAATAGTCAGCTAGGAAGAAGAGCTAGCCTCCCATAACAGTAAACACATGGGTTTGGGGCAAGTAGAGTGTATCTCAAAAACGGCTTGGATGACAACTATTTTCAATTGCATCAGCCTATTTAGTACACACGGTTTTGCAGAACTGTCATCAAGGAAAAGGGATTGTGTTTGCACTGGGAGCATCACATGGTGTTAAAAATGACCTTCGGACATGAAAAATCATGATAGAAATTTGGGGTTGGGGTGCATAAACTTCTGCTATGAACTGCCATTGACTTCTCTGGTCAAGTGAATAATATTCTTATGCTTTCTTTTAATATAGGTATCTAAAAATATATACCTTTTTGACCTCACTTGTGTATTTGAGTTTTTATGATTTTTTTTATACTACGACGCTGATTGCGGCATTAAATTTGTACATAAAAACTGGCCCCTGCCCCCTAATCGTCATATGTGAAAGACGGCTCTTTATTAGACGGCCATTGTTATCCCCTACATAAAATTCCGATGTGTAAAAGATGGCTATTAGCGATAACTCCAGTTCTCATCACACATATTTCTACGGGGAGTTCCTAAGTTCTTGATCTAGTCATATGATGTGCATAAAGACTGCTGCTCGACTGTTATTTTCGCATCTTAGGTGGTTGTTCAGAACAAATAATGCGTGTTGCCGGTGAAATATGCGCCGAAGATAAAAATCGGATAAGTAACAAATTTAGAAGAGCAAAACCAAATATGTTCCATGCAGTAGCAAAAAATATAGATAAAACTGTTTGCTGCAAGCTGTTTTAGACTTGGCGCAAAGGTCTGCTTTATGAAACGTGTAATATCGATGACGCCATCAAATTAATGAGCAAACTTCATGGTATGTAAATGTATTGAACGTAATTATGAAAGAACATATATTAGACTATGGTAGGATTTCCAACTAAATGTATCCATGTTTCCTTACATCTACGCATTTTTTTACGTATCTAGTCCAAAACAGGTTGTTTACAGAGATTTTAAAATACTGATATCATGAACATAGTACAGGAGTGGTATACGAATTCAGTCGCATGGTTCTTCGTACATATTAAGACTATAGCTTCATCAAATGATGTTTACATGCAACCTTACACGTAAAGTCATCACTTGGTTCGTTAACATGCTAATTCTGACATTTGTAATCTTAGGAATTTCACGTATCTTATTCTACAGATGAGCACAACGCAATATTTTCATCAGTTGTTTGTGTACGAAGACATGATTTGAAGTCAGGTCAATCACAGGTGTGCTTGTTTACACCTCGCGCTTTTTATAATTTGGTCATTTTAATTCTACGAAATTCCAATTTTAAAACGGTTAAATTTTATATAGAGTGTACTATGAATAGGTAATACCGACATTTCTTAAAAATAGTTTTAACTAAAGACTCCGATGAGTTCTTAATAAAGTTTTATGTTTTCATATTGTTTATTTACCCCCCACCCTCTTTTGAAATTGAATTATATTTCAACATCAATGTTGTCCTGTGTACTTTGTGTGGTATAATTTCTTACTTTGATTAGTTCGAAAACCGAGTTTGACTCAAAGGTGATTCATATCTTGTGATTATATTACTTGTGTTCCGTTGCATGTAAAATTTGCATAATTTTAACTTCATTTCATCACAGTACAGAAATGTATTATATGGTTCAAGCGCATGCAGAAAACTTCAAAGAATTTATTCTGGATTACGGTTATTCATTGCACTATTCTCAACTCAATAATTTTTATTTTTCTGGCATTTGGTATTACAACATATTTTTTCCCCGGCGGATCGCTTCGTGTTCTTCCTGCTCATTAATTTCTGAAATGTACAGGAAGGACATCATCATTCTATATTACCGTTCAGATTTTATTCCTTGTTTATAGTTAGTGTCTGGTGTCGTGGGACTCTATTACTCTCGTTCAACTCCGCTGCATTTTCACTAGGTTACATACAAAAATAGTATAATCTTCCAGAAATGATATGTCATCCAAACAGCCAATAGAACTTTAAAATTCTTTACATCGACGAGTAAACTAAAGTGACTAAATCCGATCGTATTATATATAGATCACGCGCACACCTGGAAACTTTCAGCTCCAGTTGTACTGGCTGGGAAATTAAAAACATACATGACCTTTACATGACATCAAACAAACCATTGTATATAGCAGCCGCAATTTTGTATTTAGCGACCGACTGTCTACCTAGTAAAACAACATTTTGGAAGGGGTGATATGCATACTACACAGTTAGCTTCTTCCACTAATTGAGTTTATGATGCTTTAATGTTTTTGACAAATTGATGGAAACCGCTGAGACTGACAAAGATATGGAAACCACCCAGATTGACAAAGAGATGGAAACCACTCAGACTGACAAAGGGATGAAAACCACTCAGATTGACAAAGAGATGGAAACCACTCAGACTGACAAAGGGATGAAAACCACTCAGATTGAACACGAGATGGAAACCACTCAGACTGGCAAAGGGATGGAAACCACTCAGATTGACAAAGAGAGAGAGAGATGGAAACCATTCAGACTGGCAAAGGGATGGAAACCACCCAGATTGACAAAGAGAGAGATGGAAACCACTCAGACTGGCAAAGGGATGGAAACCACTCAGATTGACAACGAGATAGAATCCACTCAGACTGATAAAGGGATGGAAACCACTCAGATTGACAACGGGATGGAAGCCACTCAAATCAGCTATTTTAACAATTATTTCATTACATAATCAGTTGCTAGGGGCAATAATATTGTCAACATCCATTTTCCAGCAGTTATTCGTGCTAAGCAGCCAGTTGTTTAAAATCATTTTACAAGCTGACTTAATTATCATAACCATGTTAAAAAGCCGTCAAATCACTTGAACATTTGTTTCATTACCATGCAAGCCTAACGAAATTGCTCCCGATTTAGCGACGCATTTGTCATATATTTAAGCGTTCACAGATATTTCAGAGACTTGTGACTGAACTATTTTAGAAGAAGCATCCGAAAAAACGGTACATGATAAATGTTTTCTAAAAGAAGCTCCGACAAACGGATGGGCTGCACACAGAAAATCGTCGATGTCAAATTAATTTGATGTACCTTCCACGTTTTGGTTTATTGGCCTGCTCTGGGTCTTATCGAATACCTTTCCTGGCAGGACTATCTCTTTTCGAATGATATTAAGTAATCCTCCTGTTTTAGCTCCCCGAACGTTGGAATGGTTCCATCAATGAGCCACCGGAAAGACATGTGAGATGTTTAGAATTCCAGCATGATAAGTCGTACTGGCGGGGGCCGCAGGTTTCCCAGCCTCCTAATATCATAAACACTTCAAGCTCATTCTGGTTTACCTTAGTAGCGACGCAGTAAGGAGAACTGATAGTAAATTCTAGACTGTTCGTAAGATTTGAAACAGAAAATTTAACGTAGCAAAGGCAATACTCTAACAGAAGACGGAATCTTTTGGAAAGCTATCTGCAGATTCAAGGTAAGCTGAGAGAAACGGAAGCAGTTTTAGCACTAGATGGGAGATATTTGGATGTTTGAAGAAATTGTTCTACTTATGTTGGTCAAGGAAAAGAGTAGTTTAAGTTCGAAAGTTTTCATTTGTTTAAAAAAAGGAAGGCCCATTTAAATTTCGCCGGAGACAATCTAGTTATAATGGGAGGGGGGATTATGTACATGCAAGTTGAGGCATGATAGGGAATACTTACAGTCAGCTGAAATGGATCCCGATGCGCTATGTTTAATCAGACGGTTATCTTGATGAAGCGAATTACTTGTTGTGGTCAGAGACAAACCTAAACATGTTGTAGTAATCCACTGATCTTAAGGGCTGTGTAAGCAACTTTTATAGGTTTTCATGACCCTGTACAGATGGGGGCATCATGCTGGGATTGAATACACCGCCATTTTATGTGTAAAAACTAAACTATTCGTATGAACTTATTTCTTAACACATTCTTCTGTAACCCCTCTCATCACACTTTTATTCACCGTAAAAGGCGATAAGGTGGTGATTTCAACCGCAGTTTCAACGCTGCCATAATTTATATTATCTACATCGACGTTATTGAGCGTGCTAATATGTTACAAATTAATGAACGCCAGTGGTTTGTGTGTGTGTGTGTATATATATATATATATATATATATATATATATATATATATATATATATATATATATATATATATCGCTTTTGTCAGGTTCTCATCGAGAAGTTACTCGTAGTAATCGTCAGATCTGCATCTGGCTGCTTTCCTTACACATCTTTTGTCATCATCATCGTTAAATTTGTTTTTGTTATTATCATTATTTCTATTAGTGGTATTTTTTGTTGGTGTTGTCTTTGATCTTTGCATTTATGTTATTGAACTTCTCATTATTTCCATTTGTCATTTTTTTTATTCGTGTTATTTTCAAACCCATCAGTATTTAGACATTGTTTACCTTAGCTGTGATATCGGCATCTTGCATAAAATATGGATATAACCACTAAAGATTAAAAGGCCATACTCGGTAATCGTATAAACTGAACAAGATAACGAAGGACATTTCGTATTGAAGCATGCATAACCATTAGTATACAGATTGCGGTCCGCCGACAAATATCGCTAGACAAGGCGCGAGATATTAAGTCACTGTCGTCACACTAAAAGCTTGTCGAACGTTCAGATCTGATGTCCTTGACCTAGCTAAGTTTAAAACAGTCTTACGTGTTAATTACAGATACTGTATGATTTTTCAGATAGTTGAAATTCTACAAAATAGCGTGTGTGACTAAAAGTTTCAAGAATGTTGGTGTATCCTTTCTTCCTCGTAGATACGACGCGACTTGACAACACAAAGATCTTGGATAACATTTGTTTAGTAAACACATGATTATATGGCAGAGCATAAAACCAGATAAGAATAGCACATTAGCCGAATGCACACTTGTTATGTTTCTGTCAGAATGGATAATATTCTGTCTTGTTGACATATAATTGTACACAATTCAGCCAGAAGCTGGCGGATCTCCAAGAGTTATGTACAACCGTCAATATATACTGGTCGGTTTTCTTGAACACAGTATATAAAGTTTGTATCATCCAGAATATGATTGTAAAGCGCACTTTGTGTAATACATATAACATTGGTCCTTTTCTTTGAGTTCAAATCAAAGAGATATTTAACCCAGCATAGTATAGCTTTCTTTTTGTTTTTTTAAAACAATATTTTTACAAACGGCTAGAAATGCTGTTGTCTTTGATCTAATGTAAAGATAAGATTTGAAGAACCATGCTCGGGATGCCAGTGCTCGTAGAATCTTGAAGGATGGCACGATGTTCTAGAATTTAATTTATAACTGACATTAATATGGCAAGGGTAAACTGGAACAGTACTCATAATTTAAAAAAATATATATATCTCATGAACTGTATAAAATGACTTATAAATTGTACAATATGTCGTGTAACTTTTATATGATTTCTTATAAATATGCTGAGGTATAAAATTATCGTATGTTTTATAACATATTTTATATATTGATAAGATATCTCATAAATGTTACAAGTTGCCTTATAAACTATATGTGATATGTTACAAGTTGCGTTATAAACTATATGTGGTATTTTACAAGTTGCCTTATAAACTATATGTGGTATTTTACAAGTTGCCTTATAAACTATATATGGTATTTTACAAGTTGCCTTATAAACTATATGTGATATTTTACAAGTTTCCTTATAAACTTTATGTGCTATGTTACAAGTTGCCTTATAAACTGTACGTGCTATGTTACAAGTTGCCTTATAAGCTATATGTGGTATTTTACAAGTTGCCTTATAAACTGTATGTACTATGTTACAAGTTGCCTTATAAACTTTATGTGATATGTTACAAGTTGCCTTATAAACTTTACGTGCTATGTTATAAATTGTTTAAGTTATCTTTTAAACTTCATAAGGGATCACAATTAAAATTGTGTATGATATAAAGTTCATTACATATACTGTTAAGTATATAAGACATCTTGTAAAGTTTATAGGATATCTTATAAATTTATGAGATATTTTGTACAGTATATGACATAATATGAAGGTTATATGATATCTTATAAATGTATGAGATATCCTGAAAAGTATAAATAAACATCTTATAAAGGTTACACAATATCTTATAAATGCATGAAATATCTTGGAAAGTATAAAATACATCCTGTAATGTAAAGGTTATAGGATATCTTATAAATTTATGAGATATAATGCAAAGTATATAAGCACAAATTACAGGATATCTCGTACAGTTTTTCAGATATCTTGTGAAGATTATAAGCTATATAGTTTATGACAATTTTATTTTTTGGAATAAATAGTAATTTGGCTTGCCATACATTACTCTGATACGATTCATGAAGCAATTTTGTTCTAAACGTAATATATCGCAATAAGAGGCAATGAACTCGTTCACAGCTTCTATTGCAATGAAGAAAAATATCGCACGATGTTTATTTTTTAATTCAAAGATGCAATTTAAAATCCTTTTTAAATTATTAATAGAAATCCTGATAAGACAAGTTTGCATGGTCAACACGGTGTCCTAGGAATGTCTGGCCCTCACCAAATTTGCACACGAGTCATTTTTATTTCAGACAGTTGCCAGTTATTTTATCTGATAAACATGGGCCCAATTGACGTGTAACTAAGACGATGCAATACATCTCATCATGTTTCCCTGACAAAGTCACTTTCGTTTGGCACTAAATGGACTGTAAACCTACCGGAATGAAAATACGCGCATGCCTACATTGTTGTACATGCATTCACCAGAACTAATATCCCCACCTAGCATATTCCAACCCCGTTATTTTAACATATGGGCACGAGTCCTATTTGAGGTAGGTGATAACATCCTGTATAATAGGACCACATTAGCAATTCCCTGCTGAAGCTCTCCATCGTAAACATTTAAGAAATATTTGTATTGAAATTTATGAAATTTGGATGATAATTATTCGAGGATTTGTATAATACAAATATTCCCAAAACAGACAGGATTGGTCTTCAATGATTACACTTTCAAGGATCAAGGAAGACGAAGAACATTACTTCATATAGAGTAAATTAGGAAAAAGAACAATTCATTGCTCACTTTCAGGTTTTGATGCGAATGATAAAGTTATGGACACCTCATAAAATTCCAGAGAAACGTGTGTGGGCGTGAAATGAAGTAACGATAAATGCAACCGATTAGGATCATGTACCTAAATTAATTATTGCAATATCTAAGACAACGTTTTATCTCCTTAACCCGATGTTGCTAGTTCATATGAAGACCATTTCTATATCGAACTTTGAAGCTAAAGCGTGTCAGTCGATAACTAAGTCAGCCAAACATCGTATATTTAATAATTTTCTAGTTATAACGTTAATTAGGTCAACTTTTTGAATACCAAATTCATTCTATAAGAGTCCGATAATACCAACAGGTCAATGTCTCGATTTTTCCAGTCCGTTTTAGACTTCATTTTTAATATGCTCTCATACATGCCATTAAAGTATGTATGTATGTATGTATGGGGGTGGGGGCGTGCGTGCGTTTATCTATGCATGCATGTTTATGTATTATTACGACCCTATGGTCTTAAAGTAAGTAGCAGAAAAGAGTGAAAGCCATCATGTTTAGCAATATTCAACAAATAATTTATTCTCCTATAACAAAAAATATAAATGATAAAAAAAGAACGAACTGTCTTGTGAATTAAATGCCAATTAGTCCAAGGTATGAATTAAGTTCCAGTGGTGTTCTTAAAAAGCTTCAACTATGAAGGTGTAGGTGCCCTTTTTAAATTTTTACCCCCACCCCAACGCCTGTAGTTGCCTGTGACGTGCAGATGCCAGGGCCAGATCAGGTCAAGCGTTGGGGTGGGGGTAAACCTTTAAAAAGGGCTCCAAAGCAAAAGTCGATGTGTCTTTTTTACTCAGAAGTGTGTACAAGATTTCGTTGTCTTAATTCACTATAGATCCAAGGTAATGTCTCTGTCCAATAATATTACTGAGCACTTTGTAATTCCAATGAATAATAATTCGAATAAATCCAAATAAAAACCTGTGCATAACCATACAAATTATTTTGCTTCAGATGTTATCGCAAGAATAAGTAATTTCTCAAGTAAACAATATTATATTAAAAGCGAAGACACATGATATTAGAACCAGGATGAGGGTCAAAAGCCCATGTAGAAAATTCAATGTCGTCAAGATAAAATCTGTTACTAAAATCTTAATAACAAACATGGTAACTATCAGGTAGACTGAGTTATTCCATGGAGGAATTCCAATGCCCCAGGCTCATCACTAAGATAAACATGTTTACATTAATAATGATCTGAAAATTTTGTCTACACCCATAGATAAAACGTTTGCTATGTATTATGTTGTTTACCGAAAATGAATGACAATAGTCAGGTACAGAATGAACTTGATTTTAGACAAGGTCAATTACAAAGTACAATTATACATAGCACTTAATGATACAAAACTTAACAAACAATACAAATGAAATATGTATGTATGTATGTATGTATGCAGGTAGGTATGTATGTAGTTAGGTAGGTATGTAGGTAGGTAGGTAGGTAAATAGGCAGGTAGGCAGGTAAGTACGTAGGTAATTGTCTCTCAAAAATCTTCGGGCGACATTTCTTGGGTAATGTGCCAATAAAATATTTAGTGGTATGAAGTATATGACTCGCGACGTTTCGTGCACTGGAGTTCCCTATTAAGCATCATGTTGAATTCATTTCATTTCACGAGACTTGCACGTCTGTTGCGTTATGGTTATTGAGGATTCGGTGGCAGATTTTTTTTTTTATACAGACACGTGGTGGTGAGCATAAAATTGGGTGCATTTGCGAACTTATTATGATTATTATTATTAATACATTAGCAAGTGAGAATCTTTCCCAAACAAATCGACAGTCCAAGTTTTGTCTGTATTTGCAAGCAGCTCAAACCCTTTTTACGGTTAAATTTTGATTAATAGATTATATCAGATAATTTATATGTATTTAGCGTGCGAGGAAAAAAATATTAATAATGGAATATAAGGTTGTGCCGTATAAATGTTGATCTTTTTTCATTGATGCAAAGACTAGAAGATGAAATTGTCAAATGTTACCATTATCACGTATCATTGGCTTGTTGGCTATCCACTGTTCTCGCGCTGGCTGATTTGTAAAATGTAGAGGCGAACAACCTATATCAGTCATGTATTTATAATTACCGTTTTACTAGCTATAAGTAGACAACAGCAAACAACATAAATCTCGATCTGCCTTCACATTATATGCCGGTAGACAAGGGTTTATGTCGTTTGTTATACTCATTATTCCAAAGAAAATGTATACACCGAATCCTGCCAGCGCATTATGCGACTGCAGAGCTGGGCTGTGCAGTTTGCGGTTGGTCGCGACTTCTTTGAAACGTTATGCGTGTAATGATTGCGTATTATGCATAAAACAAAAATTAACCTAGCTGACAGATGTCATGTGATAACCATTTTCTGAAAATACTTATTAACTGATAAGAAGTTTCCTCTCTGGATGTTTCCAAGTTCAGAATCAAGACTATTTAACTCAAATTGAAATAAAATAAACATGTTCACTGCTAATCACGATCTGAATATTTTATCAACAATAACAGAGAAATATTAGCAATCTATGACGTTTTTATACTTATATACATTCTGTAGTATTCCTGATATTAAAAATTACTTGGAATGCCACGCGTTTCGGGATCACAGTAATCGGTACAAACGTTCCCGATTCTGATTCGTCTGACTGCCAGCGATCTCTCTGTGTAATCTTACATAGCAACATATGTCAGACAGTAAACCAGCCCGCCCTTAGACTGTTTCTTCTTTGTACGATATCAAATTGCCAAACCAAGACCGTAAGTAGGATATCAGTCATTTAAACAAGAGGAGGCTGTAGTAATGGCAAGAGTTTTCGCTCTATGATTGCGGTCTGCGAAAATAACCTAACTGTGGAGAAAGAACCAAAAACAATGCAAAGAGTGCAAAATATGTACTGATTAGTCTCCCAATACCTCATAAATAACTAGCAAAAATTAACGCTTTGAGGAAATTATTTTTTGTTGCGGAGTTGTGATATTAGTTATGACGTCTAAGATAACTTAGACGACGTTTGTAATGATCAAATGTCTCCTTTCTCATTATCATCAAACTAGATTTTGTGTCATTCATTTGGCTGTTGAATTTTTTTCCCCCAGAAAAATATCATTTCTGTTCGCGTGATATATGGGTAAACACGCAGAGCAACTGGTAAACCTGAAATGACAGACTGGCTGTTATTTTAGAGGGGAAAACACGATACGAATGGAGTGAATGAGGTAGATACTAAACCAGGTATTGATTTACCATTAAAAACCGTGAAATTTGTCGAAGCTTGTTTTATTAATAAAACCTTGATTTGTTCTACGTAAATATACTAATAGGGGCTCGAAGTACACAGCAGATGCAATTGTCTTTTAATTTCCTTATTAAGATGACGATGGTCGTAATTTTACAGACGTTATAGTCTTCAATTAAATTCTTCCGGAATTACACACCATCTGCAGTTAATGCTATCTCATACGTTTCCATAGCCAACTGAAGTAAATATTTTTCTCTCTTATCTAAGTTTTTTATCTACTTTAATGATGCGCTTAGTTGCTGTCTCGGCAAATTTCCAACTGGTGGTAAATACATAAAGCACCTGTTTTTACCGGTGCCAAAGAGCTGAAAAGCACCCTTTGATGGGTAGATGCTTGCGTTTTTAATAGCTAATGAAATGTTCCTTTAGCACTATACGTGTCGAAACCTATCTGAAGTATAACAATTTGTAAAAGTATATGACCGCGGGGTGCAGTTTTGTAAATCTTATAATCCTTTTTGTGTTTCTGGCTGACCAAGGTAAATTTTAAGAAAGCGAGAAGTATTAATTCTCTTCAGTCGATCTTGTTGCTGTAATTAACTTTTCAGTAAGTAATGCACTATATATAGTTCTGGCTGCGAAATAAACTCACTGGCAAAATCCCAGAATTTTCGGTATGCTAGTCACATACGATAAATGCTCTGTATGCTAGCAAAATCAGTTTTAAGAGGGATTTATTTGGTCTTGTCTGGATTGTCTAAAGAAACGTGCGGATAATATATTGTATTCAATATTTAAATATGCAATCAATGTTGCTATGTATGTCATACTCTGTTATCCTCTATAAATAGTTTTACCATAGTGTGTTGTAGTTGTAAGTCATATAATTATATTACTAGTAAGTAGTTCTCTATTAGAAAGCCACATCGACCGTTCTCCATGGCTAAATTAGCGGATATAGACGAAGATGATTTCAAATGGCATTATACTTCATCGTGAAATAACATCAGAACCGGGAACCCCAAGTTTCCGAGTGGTCTAACCGATCCGGATTACTGCCATCTCACCTCTGTCTGCGTGGGTTCGAGTCTTAGACTCGGCTTTGGTGGGTACGTGAGAAAGCTTGCCAGCAGCTTCTCGTGGGTCAGTGGTTCATCCCGGGGTTTTCCAGTGTTCTTCCTACACCTGTTATACAGTCCGCCTTGTATAGCCTAGCATGTGCTGAAAAATGGTGTTAAACCCAGAAACAACAACAACAACATCAGAAATAAGAAAAAACAAAAAACAGTTCCACTCTTTTAAGTTCATTTCTTTACATGTAAGCATACATAATCTGGGTGTAGCAGGTGAAACGATATATCGATTTATCAATATCTTTTACACATCGATACTATATAAATTCCAAAAGTGAAAAATTGATATGCGTTTCGATAATGTACCATACCGTTGTCTGTGTATCAAATCGTATTAATCCGCGGCAGATGTGTATTCTTTAACCCAAGTTGGGTGTGTCAGCGTAAACCTTGCTTATGCACAAATCTTATCAAAACATTCCCGTTCCACGTTCTCTTGAAAGGTGTCGATAAAATAAAGTAGTTTAATAAAGCCTTTGCTAGATTTTCAAAACATGTTACTAACTGAAATTAAGTAAAGTGTTGTTCGCTGTGCCCCGTTTCCTGTTTTCCAGATGAAAAACTTGGCGCACGATCAGAATTTCCACGTTTTCAAATTTCTCAAAGAAATCAAAGATATCAAGTAAAATTAAATAAAATTGTGCAGTATCTGGCAAGCTTATACATGTATGATCTTTATTGAATCTTTGAGCTTATACAAAGAACAAATGCTACCCCTGGGTAGGGGTCAAGGGGTCAAATGAATTTCAATCTCAAATGCATATACTGAGATATTTCGCATGCTTTAGAAACACTGCAATAATGGTTGACTATTGTAAGTATAAAATAAAGAACCTGTATATATGTATGTATGCATGTATGTATGTATGTATGTATGTATGTATGTATGTATGTATGTGTGTGTGTGTGTGTGTGTGTGCGTGCGTGCGTGCGTGCGTGCGTGCGTATGTATGTATGTATGTATGTAATATAGTTTTCGTATTATCCTTATGTGTAGTTTGTGCTTCTAATCCAAGAACAAAAGTTGTGAGGTCACAATATGGTTTCTGGTGAAGAATTGGTGTCGGTGTCCTTCTTTTTCTTACTGTTGTTATTCTTAAGAAAGCAAGACGAAAAAGTTCTTAAATATTCTCAACGGAAATTGTGGAGGCAGTCTGGAGACTTGTTGAATAACAGCTTAAATATATAAATGAGAACGAAATGTTATATACTTTGTTGCCAACCCGATGGGAGATTTTAATGGGTCAGTAGATGACGTACGAAGCTGGCTTAATTTGGTTTATACCACCCCAACCCCACCTCACCTCTCCAAACAAATCACATACTGGGTCAGTAGCAAACTACAAAGGGAATAAATCACACTAAAAACCTTAAATTTACATAATAAATTTCCTATATTGTACGATACGTGATATTATTTCTACAAATAATGTATTTCGTTGTTACAATTTTATGTCCAGTTTCCTGACTCAATGTAGTGCTTATAAGCAACTGAAAAGAAGAGTTTCTTGTTTGAAGTTTAAAAAACATAGTGATTAAAGAGAATTTATGTTGATATCTTCTCTCTAAACGTTCGTATGTTAAACTGCTTAATACTCACCTGAGCTGACATCCCCACCCCCATTCCAAGACATTTTAGGGTTTATTAACTTCTAGTTATTTTGTTTTTTCTTTCATGGATCTTATCTAAGCCGATAAATATATAAATATCCCCTATATATCTGTGTGTGTGTGTGTGTGTGTGTGTGTGTGTGCCAAATATTAGGACATTACGTCATTACACTATTATCTTTTAGTATCACCTTTTTTAGTATTGTTTTCCTTATTAAGTTCTTGCTTGTTTTAGTTGTTTTGCAAAGTTACACATAACTTGCTACACGTACATTGCAAAATATCCTGGGAGGACATAATTTGAAATCAGATTATTTTTTCTGCAAAAATAAAACATTCGATGATGATACAAATTAAGTATAATTGATGTTCAGGTCAATCTGTCTTAATAGGCAAGATACGGCCTTTCAAGTTTAGTTTTTTTTCCCGCTATCTTTAAGTCCATTATTTATGGCCTTTGAGATTTCAAGATACATTTACTCTTCATCTTGCGGACTCCCAAACCTGCGGAATTTCCCAGCATGCCATATCTTTCTCAGGCTGGCTTCAGCTAACTTTTCTTTCACTTTATCATTTGCAGATTGTGAAAGTAAGAACCCGTCAACACCGCGGGGGAACTTCTGCCTCCCATTAAAAAAAAAAAAACATGGCACAGTTCAGATCAGAGCTTCACATTCCAGTGAAGCGCGATGACATGGATTTCCAAGAACGCCAGATCAAAGTTTGGGAGGATATGGAGACAAGGATGGAAAGAAGGAGGAAGGAATGGGACGATGAATTTGAGAAGATACGGAATGAATTCTTCCACTTAAAACCGGGACTTGCTGAAAGAAGGGCAAGTACAATTGGTTTGGACAAAATTGACTCTCTAAAAACAGTTTATGAGCAGGATGCCCAAGGCAATCAGCGATTCAAAGTACGCTTTGATGTCAGTGAATTCAAACCAGAGGAGATACAGGTCAAAGTTCAAGAGAACAAAGTCATTGTATATGCCAGGCAAGAGGTACACTCGAACAAATCTTCTGTCAGTCGCGAGTACAGCAGGCAAGTTGATATACCACCAAACGTCGATCAAGAGCGACTGAACTGCGTTTTGAGCAAGGATGGAATTTTGACTGTCGATGGACCCGTGCTTGGTACCCAGCTTGCAATTAGAAAAACAATGCTACCTATTCAAGAAGCAATCCAAGAGCCATCCGAGCGAACGCTGCAAGTGGCAACGCCTGTGAAGAACCCTATTATTACAGAACCAGACGGAACTCGGAAACTTCGTCTGACTGTTGATACTGGGGAGTTCAAGCCTGATGAGATAGTAGTCAAAACTTTGGAAAAGAAGCTAGTTGTTCATGCTGAACACGTAGAGAAATCAGAAGGTCGTACCATGCACAAGGAATTTAACAAGGAATACGAGCTACCAGATAGTGTTGATCAGTCCGCAATTACAGCCTACATTGGAGATGAGGGCAAATTAATAATCGAGGCACCCCTAAAACCAGTCAGCCCAAAACGGTATTCAGTTACACAGAGTCAAGATGTAAAAAAAGTCGTAGTTACGAAAGAATCAACAATCACCATTAACGACGGTAATAGTAGGCCAATCGTGACGATAAGCGTGCATCGTCGTTGAAACACCTACCCTTGCCATAAAACATATCGATTTGTTTTGAAATGAATGGCAAATGTAATTGTTAATGTCATCTGTTGCTGGTCTATCGTAGCTATACGGTGCTTTGGATCCTTTCGACTTTTATCGATGTGATTGGCTAACACAAGTTTTACTATCCTTGTTTCCTGCTGTAAAATTCCGGAATTTAAAAGTCTTTATTCTATTTTCGATGACATGCCACAGCTGGGAATTTAATAGACATTGGTGTTTTTTATTATTTAAAAATAAACTTTGAACATAAAGCATAATCTTAAAAGGAAGTGAAATGGAAAATTATTCCATTTTTTATATAAAAAACAAGCTGGATTTGACGATCATGGCTATGGACAACCTTTAATTGGATTGGAATGGGGTAGTAGTCGACATTTTATTTCTCATACCATGGAATTATATTCTCAGATTGTAAATTTGATTACCGGATAGACATACGTTATCATGGATTTAAAGATCAATATCTTTGTAAGATATTTGTATTTTGTTCAGTTTCATTTAAATCCACATGTCACTCTCGGAATGCACGCCTTTCACACTGCTAATGTATTGACTACTTTAGTACGGAACAACATCCTTATAATTTATTTGATTTTGTACTGAGTACTCCCAAATGCTAACAACAGGCACACAGATCTGCCTTCGCATAATGCGCTAACAGATTATAATCTTCGCTGTTCGCATGTGGAAAAAATACCTCACAAAACAAAACGAATAAAAAATAGGATGGACAGCATACGCTCTTGCTCTTCCTGTGTTTTAAAAAAAACGGCAGATTTTGTTTGCGTTGTGCAAAGGAATAGGTATGTTTATTTGATGTTTGGATGAACTACGAGGAACACATATATCCTGAATAAGTCCTCACTAAAACAATTGAAAGCTTGAAACTTTGAATGCAATTTTACAGTGTTAGGGAAAGACCATTTTATTTTCGAAAAGGGGTAGGGAGAGAGAGAGAGAGAGATCTTCTTTCCAGACATAACATTTGTTGTCCTTTTACCGCAAGATAATCAGATATTTCTTTTTCAACAAATATTTGCTTGTAAAATCTAGTTCTGATTTCATCACCATTACTATTTTTATTTAATTTCTTGTAGTTAAACAAAAAAAAAACGAGTATATGTTTTGTTTTAACCAGGCAATGGCAGTGGCGAAGAAGATATGTCACATTCAGAATAGATTGTGAACCACATGATGTGCGTGTAGGTTTCTACATCCTGATTTATTTTGCATCATCTAATTTTATCGCATCACCTTTTCCGGTCATCATTATATTGTTATATGAAAAAAAATGTTCTTATATTGTAATTGAGTTAAATTATGTGACTCAATGTGCTTGCATGGATATATATAACATGTTATGTGAAAATTGTGTACATAAATGTCTCATAGTTGCACACAGATCAGATCTGATATTGCATTTTCACCTAAAGTTGTAAAAGAACAGACTTCACAAAGATGAGAAACACCTTCATATTTTGATTTTCTTTTAAGATAGACGTTTAGTTACTAAATCTGAAATTCACCATCTGTTTGATCAAAACGGATTTTATTTTTCTCCTTTTATCATCGTTTTTTGTCGTTCAATTTTTTTTCTTCTAGATAAACCATGCATAGATATGAAGCAGATGTATCGAAAGTTACATATTTATTTCCAAATTAGGTAACAGAGTGTGTGCGATGTCTTATTGGCTTTAATTTTTGTCGTTTTATATTTTATTTTGAGGGACAAATAGCTTTCAGTGATTGTATATGAAAGTGTATGCCGATGTAGTAACCATCATGGATACTGCAACAGGTGTGGTTCACAATGCATGCATAGCACCCAGGGGCGGATCTTCCTTTTTTTATTTCTTCAGGGGTTAGAATAAAGGACATGTGGTTTGATTTGCCTAAGATCGTCAGACTTTTTCGTTTTTACAAGAAATGTTGTAATACTATTTTATACTATTTTTGCCGCAAAAATGGGGTAGGTGGACTGGAATCAAACTCCCCGAACATCCACTCGATGTGCCCCTGGTGGAGAGTTTGGCTCCATGAAAACTGTACATATAATTACATTTGTAATGCACGTTTGATTAGTCTGTGATAATCTAGATCAAGTCTATAGACATCAAAGCTACATGTGACAAGCTGTACAAAGCTGTACATAGCTGTACATAGCTGTATATAGCCGAAGTCTTATTTATTTGAGATTAAATTAGCATGCCACGCACAGAAATCACAGATGTCTTCTTTTTTTAGTCAGTGGTCATGATGCTTCCTATATCCACTTAAAGAAATGTTTTAATGTTTGTCGGTTCACTTATATATCTGATTTATTAAACACTTATATCCGAATGCACATCAACTTGACTTGCTTCATTTTCAGATTATAATGTTATTACCATCTTGAACACATGTACGTCTGGCCCTATAACATGACCATGTGAGACAGTATGCCCTAAAGTTAGACCATGTGAGACAGTATGCCCTAAAGTTAGACCATGTGAGACAGTATGCCCTAAAACTAGACATGTCATATATCATCTGAAAATGTAGAACATAGAAAATAAAAACGGGCTTTCTTTGAATTGATTTATAGACTTTTGTATTGTTAGTAGGGTTTCCGTATGTCTTGTGTTTGAAGCTAATTGTTGCGCTGAAGACTTGGGAAGGCTTTTTTTAATGGTCGACTTTTGCTTCTTCGTTGTCTTTTTCATTGCTTTTCTTTTTTTTTAAATTACATTTTATCTTGTGAATTTCAGATTTTTTGTGTGTGCAGTTTATACAGTATACTAGTCTGCATAACTGCTGCTTCTCAAGCCTTTCCGAGCTGAAACTCGCATATACTAAAAGAGCTGAAGCTCGCATATTCTAATATAGCGGAAACTAGCACATTTCAATCGAGCTGAAACTCGCATATTTCAACAGAGTTAAAGCTCACAGATTTCAATAGTTGAAACTCACATATCCCAATAGAGTTTAAACTCGCATATTCCAACAGAGTTGCAAAAACTATACCGCACTGTTCATGCAGTGCAAACCATGCAAAAACTATGCTTCATTGTTCATGCAGTGCAAACCTTGCTGAAACTGTACTTCATTGTTCATGCAGTGCAAGCCTTGCTTAAACTGTACTTCACTGTTCATGCAGTGCAAGCCTTGCTTAAACTGCACTTCACTGTTCATGCAGTGCAAACCATGCAAAAACTATACCTCACTGTTCATGCAGTGCAAACCATGCAAAAACTATGCTTCATTGTTCATGCAGTGCAAACCTTGCTTAAACTGTACTTCACTGTTCATGCAGTGCAAACCTTGCTTAAACTGCGCTTCATTGTTCATGCAGTGCAAGCCATGCACAAACTATGCTTCACTGTTCATGCAGTGCAAACCATGCACAAACTATGCCTCACTGTTCATGCAGTGCAAACCATGCACCAACTATGCTTCATTGTTCATGCAGTGCAAACCATTCGCAAACTATGCTTCACTGTTCATGCAGTGCAAACCATGCACAAACTATGCTTCATTGTTCATGCAGTGCAAACCATTCGCAAACTATGCTTCACTGTTCATGCAGTGCAAACCATTCGCAAACTATGCTTCACTGTTCATGCAGTGCAAACCATGCACAAACTATGCTTCATTGTTCATGCAGTGCAAGCCATGCACAAATTATGCTTCATGTTTCATACAAATGAATCTGTGTTACTTCCAGCAAGGATTATTCACCACCAGGTCCTCGTGTTAAACATTCTGGAGATGCAAGTTTCTTTGATTAGAGAGATAGATGACAGTAAATTAGGGTCTCTTTGCTAAGGTGTTTTAAACAAGCGAACATAGCAGCGATCTGGAAGAATTAATTGGCAAATTTCTAGCTAGTGAACTTCGAGTAAGTTATGCTCCACTGCATTAGAAAACCTTATTCATTCTTAAGAATCATGGCTGAAAGCTTTTCTCAGCGTATCAAGTAAGTTCAGAAATGGATTAAAAGTATTTGCAGTATTGTTTATCCTGCCTTCTAATACTCTGTAATCGGATGCTTCAAACGGACAGCATAAAACTGGAGGACATTCGAATGAACAGAAAAAAATTTCCACATAGAAATAGGGAATCTTTAGCATTGTTTCTAACTTTAAAACCATTTTGTTCTGATACGGAAAATGTGCATATCTGCGTATATATTGACAACACACCAGCAAGTGAACATATATATGAATTCGGTGGCACTAAAGAACAATGCAACAATATTGCGAAATGGCGCTCTGGTGTAGCTCTGTGTATAAACAGCATGCTTTCGACGTTCCAAAAATGATGTACACGAAAAACTTTGATACTGAACGGATGCTTAATCATGCTGACTTCAAAGAAACAGTAGAATATTTAATCGGTATTTTTTGTTAACAAACTATCCATATCAAGCGTTTCCAAAATCTTTGGCACTTTCAAGATTATTCTCACAGTGCAAAAATGACACTGCTTACGACTATATTCATTATTTAACAGTTACAGTAAGGATGTAGAGAGGAACGTTGAGAGTTCTCATAATGTTATCTTTAACGTAATCTTTCATCAACATTTTATATGTTACGCACGGTTATGCATGTTTCATAATGTACGCATTTAGAGCATGCTTTACAAATTGCTCCTTTTAAAAGTAATTATGATCGCTTTGATATCGATAATTGCTTCTGTCAAACAAAGAATGAAAAGACAGACCGATTACAGCAACTTGAAAACTATTTCATCCGGGTTCTAATAAAGTGATGTAGTTGGTGACGATGTCATCAGTACCTGACCCCGTACCAGCCCACCCAAGCACACATACAAAATTTGGTAGAAGACAAAAGGGATGCATTGACTTTGCTCTTAATAGAACAAACAATGGAGAGACAAATTCAACATCAAAAAGCGGAGAGCAGATACGACAAGGGATGTACCTACTGTTGATGAAAATGAGGCTGGGATACCGGAAGACCACATGGTATATCGATGGTGATGCATCAAGTACATTTCGTGCGCGAATGTTTCTCCTGTTGTGTTGGTGAGAGAAAAGGTTATCTGCACACACACACACACACACACACACACACACACAAAACGACAAAAAAACTTCCAACATTTCAATTCGATAATTGTGATCAGGAAGCATGTATACATCTTGGTAGACACATTTATCAGCTAAGTTGACCGTGTATATTCATTTTTAAGTCGAGTCAAACTACAAACTGCACAGATTCAGATCTGCCGTCGCATAATGCTGCTGCAGATCTGTGTCTGTGAAGTTTATTAGGAGTACTCGATAGAACAAACAATACGGCAATAACAGTGACATGATGCAGATACAGATTGCCATACAAATTCATAAGAAGGTAGACAAAGCAAATATGCGTAGTATGGAAGACTATCGAAACAAAAAACCCACCTGTTGGTGTTGTAGAGATGGTGGCATGTATCGAATCTACTGAAGAAGAAAGACCAAACACCAGTGTTCAAGAACAGGTGCTCGACGCGAGCGAGATGTTGAGAAAAAAAAAATAATCTAAAGGAAAAAATCATACAGAGTGACAAAAATACCTTAGATTATCCTCATGACCCGTTCTGGCATAGGACCATCCCTATCATAATATATAAGAGAGAAGGTACGGAACTTCCAAATACTATGTTCCACCCATGACCCTCGATTTCCTTCTGCTATTTCCGTTTTTTAAGTCTCACGACCATAATATATGGCCTGTTTTACTCCTGAGATATTTTTCTATCCATCAAGCTAGCATTGACTTTTCTGCTTTTCTGAAGTTACGGGCTTCGAAACGTGCGATTTTCTCGAATCTGTTCGTTTTGGACAAGTACGTGCACATGTGAAAACCGCTACATGTACCATGTTTTCAACTCTATGGTGCATCCCTTCTTGAATTACAGAACAGTGGTAGATGCATTATCTCGATTTAACTTTAGGAATCCTGTTCTAAATTCTTTATTAACGAACAGTGCGTCACTGCACCCCTCACTCTACTCCTGATACATCACTACACATTTTTTCAATCTGCTCATCCAATTATTAAGCGCCGTGTTAAATTTGCTTTTTGGTGTTTTCAGACTAAGGCTTACACTACAGTTCCATCACTGGAAACTACATTTTCAACCACATAGTGGCTTTAAGCAAATCTTTGATAACGGGATTTAGCACACAAAAATATCATTGAAGCTAAATCAGGATTGTATGGAAGATGTGGAAAAGTTTCGATGCTGCGCTCCTTGGGATTTCTGTTTTCAGGAAATTTAAGTAGATCAGGGAATAAACAAGACACTTTAAGAAAACATCCCATATATGTTACGCCTTAAGTTTGTTGTGTATGATTGATTTTTGTCAACATTTTCTTATTTTTCCTCTAAATCGTAAAAAATATATTCAGAAATCCTAATCTAAGAAAGAAAATCAAAAATATTTCATGTTGTTGTTGTTGTAGGGTTTAACGCCATTTTTTCAGCACACGATAGGCTATACATGGCGGCCAGTATTAATGGTGAAGGAAGAACCCGGGAAAACCCCGGAAAGAACTACCGACCCACGAGAAGCTACTGGCAAGCTTTCTCACATACCCACATTAGCCGAATCCGAGACTCGACCCCACGCAGACAGAGGTGAGATGGCAGTGATCCGTAACGGAGAGCGCTTTAGGCCACTCGGCCACTCGGGGCCCCTAAAATATTTCATGAAACGGTGCCCTATCTCCATAGTCACAAAACTGAACACGAAAATTGAACTCGTGCTGAAATTTCACAAATCCTTATTTTGACAGATTCTCTCATAGTTCAGAATCACAAAAATTTCGTGATTACATTGTTTTTAGACGTAAGTATATTTATTCATGAATTTTGAAGCTGCTGAAATTAAGATGCTCAGTATGCCTTTGTTTTTTTTTTTTTATTTAAATAAATTTTTATATATTTTTTTTCTTGGAGATTGTTAAGTTTCTGTACCCATGCAGTTTTGTGTAGTGTAAAACCGGTACCAGTCTCTGAACCTTGAGATTATATCTTATCTCGTAAGGAAATCCTAGTTCTGTTGGGTCAAGGAGGTCGATTTGTTTACCGTAGACCAAACTGCATTCCAGGCACGCTATCAGCAAGCCATGAAAGCAAATAGACCTCATAGAGGTCTTCTCTGCTTATATATTATCACTGATTCTACGTTCAGAAATGGTGGAATAGCGGTTAATTCTGCTTGACAACATATGGCAAATATCGTCTTGTAAATCAGCATGCACTGTAATTGGCCTTGGAATTTTACTGCCAATACAATTGCCCAGTCTTCAATAAAAATAAAAATAATAGTCGAGTTTATGATCTTATGCATCCCGGTAGCCATTTTGAATGGAGCATATAGAACATAACATAAAGATAGTGGTTGCTATACCGATAAATTGCTCTCTTTTTTAATTATGTTCTCCATATAACATAGCCTTTCATATTATTCAGGGAATGCAAAACTTTTCATCAAAAAGAAAGATACAGTTCCAAAAACAAAACCGAGGCATCGCTGATTTTATCTTGAAAAAATCAACGAAGGGGATGATATGTATAATATTATATGAGCGCTTTAATTAAAGTAGTTTTATACACGCGCAGTGTTGAGCAAGAGCAACGTAACACTCATTTATTTAAATTTCATGCAATGCCATTTCCATTATTAATTCTCTTAACTTGTATATATCACCTTTCCCTCCTGTGGACTTTATTATCAATACAGTAAATTGTTCACAGTTCAAAGAACTGATTTTAACGCCATTTATTAAACTTGACAAAGTTAGCCAATTTTAATGTATGCCGTGGAGGTATTTTAAAAAAGGATCTGTTATTATTTAATAATCGTTTTTGCTAGAACTGTTGAAAATTTATATGGAATACTCTTGAATGTTGATTTATGTTTAAGCATCTGGAAATAACGTGTATGTGCGTGCGCAGAAACGTCTGCGGTGTTCTGTGTATCAGATCAAATAGTTTGGGTCAGAAGATAATGCAGAGTAATGAAGAGAAATGTGGACTACATTGTTGCGACCACTAATCTCCTTTAAATAACTTCCATAATTATTTGTAAATAATAATAATAATAATAATAATGATAATAATAATAATAATAATAATAATAATAATAATAATAATAATAATAGGTGTGGCAGAAAAGAACTTCACGGGGTAAATGTGAATATAAGGCAACGAAATACGAAAGACATTTGGCAGTTTCTGATCTTGTGTGAAGGCAGACAGATAATACTAGAGATATTTTCTCCATGAGTTCTACATTCTTTACGCGCCGCCGTCAAAAGTCAAGTATCTCAACGCTACGATAAGAAAAAGGAAAACCCCATAAATTAAGATACCATAAATATACCGTCAGCGCCGATGGCAACATGAAAGCATTGGCGCCCTAGCAAAAGTAACAATGTCATTATTTTACCAAACGTGAATGGATTTAAACAGGTAGAAAGGTAAGAGTCTCAATTCACAGCACTAGCATGGAAGAAGAAAATGGCGCCCAATCATAAAATGTACATATGTACCACATTTTGTACGTTCATTGGAAACACTGAACATTTTTCTTATTCTTTTAGCGCTATATAATTTATCATTAGAGTCAAACATTTATTTCTCTGTACATCAGTCCATCTTTTTGTATATTGATATTTCCGTCCATGTCTTGATCAGTATGTTTTTCCTTAAACTTTCGTTTAGTTGTTTTGCTTGGAGGGTGGGGGTAGTGTAGAGTGTGTGTGTGTGGGGGGGGTCTTGCGAATAAGAGAAAACTATCGGCGTAGGAATATTTAAAGACATTTTTATAATTATGTTTCCTCGTCTTAATTTCTTTTGTAAGTATTTGCATTTCAAAGGCCCAAAAAAAGACAGGAACAGTCAAGTAATTCACCAATGTAATCGTGCGTGGGTGTAAACGTATTCACCGACTTTTAGAAGTGTGCTGAATACTTCTATAAGTTACTCCTGATTAAAATAATGTATAAAAAAATATATTAAGCAAATGTTTGAAGTGTGATGCAATTCTGAGGTATGTCAGCAAGAGGACTGTGTTTCAGCCACAGCTCTCCGCTATAACTGATGGCTTTCGGTGCAACCCTAATTACCAAGTAAATGACCTCAACCCTCACCCCCCGCAAGTCAAGAAACAAAAGATCTTTATTTGAGCGATACGTTCGTTGGAAGACTGTACCACCTGCTCATTGAGGTATGCCTGACTGATGATGCCTGTTTCGATTTCCTAAATACCGCCTTTGTTCATTGAAAATGGTGTTTAAATTCTGTTTTTGTTTCCCAGTTTAAGAGTACTAAACACAGCACTAGAATATCAGCAATCACGAGGTTACAAAAAAATGGTAACAATTACCATGTTCGCTTCGTCGTTCACGAACATACACATCCAGTCACCACGTACAAGTCAACCCTCCCCCCCCCCCAAATCTGTGCTGATACTGATGGACGATATGTAACCCGAAAATCAATATCACGGGGGAGGGGCTGATTTATCGGCATACACATACGAGAATATGAGCAAAATTTATGTCAGGTGTCACAAATACGTACCTACGTAGAGAGTATGTTATTTTGAATAGTATAGACATCAGACAAACCCAAACCTAACCTAACAATTCATGTAAACATTGTCTCAAAAATGGACAGTTCACGCAAAAAGAAAGAAATACGGTCTCTTTTTTTAGCATTCCACAATAATTGCACGTTTCAAATATGAAAGAATTATACTTGGGTCGACAGTTCTGTTCAATCCGGTGTTGCAATGCTGATGCCTACATTTTCGTAATCTTGACAATTGTCACGAAGGTTGGACATGCCTCATGATGACTTGAATTTGGCTAAAAATCGCGGGACAAAGAGTAAATTAGAAGACAGGATTTGCGTGAGCGAGACATTCAGTTTAGATATTTGTAATTTCGCGCATGCCCAGGCCTGAACTTAGACTCAGACTGATATCAACATGATGGCTTCTGATTGGTCAGTTCTTGAAAGGAGCCAAGCAGACAGAAAAGTTTATTATGAGACGGCGAAGCAGACAATACATGTACTTGGTTTTGTGAGAAAGTAGTAGTTGAAATTCAGTGTCATATGTCGAGAATTCAAATTTGACAAACCGAATTAAATTGTTGGTGCTGAAATTTTCATTTCATTTGTCGAGTTGTTAGACTTCATCAGTTGAATTGACCTATCGCCAGTTGTCAATCATTCTGCTCGATTGACCAATCAGCGAGCGCTATTATACACACCTCCAGACACTGTTTACGTCCGCCATTTTCCTCCGACAAGCTGCTTCTGTCGATATCGACTCGGCTATTGTATATATTTACAAATTTCGCAACGGTTCGGAGAAGTTGCCCCACTTCGCCTGGAGAAGTCTCCCCAAGGATCATATATAGTAATTCTGAGATATAGCCACATGGTTAAGGCTTTATTTATTGTTGTTTTTCTTCAACTTAATAACTTACTAAATTTATAAAATTTGCAATTTTTCAGTTTTTCCATCTGATCAACTCCGCTTCGGTACTTAACGAAAAATAAGTGTTATCTGTCCCTTTTGCTCTGCTCTTCAAATCATTAGATGCATTTTAATATTTGTAGAGATAGTGTTATCAATATTTTTTATTTTATTTACATCTAAAAATGAAACAAGCGTACTAGATGCAGTATAAGTAAATTTAATCATCGGGTGAAAATGATTTAGGCGATCAATCATTTTTTTCAGTTCTTCAGTTGAATGCATCCAGATCATAAATATGTCATCTAAAAATCTGAACCAAAGAGATGGATTAAACTTTTCGTTTTGAATAAAATCCGTTTCTAATTCACCCATGAAAGGGAAGAGTATATATGAGCCATATTAATACCCATTATCTGTATGTAATTCGTATTATTAAATTGAAAATAATTATTTTCCAAGATAAGTTTTTATTATTTTACAAATATCTTCGCTAGATAGTGTGCTATTATTAGGATTGTTATCAAGAAAATATTTGCACTCTTCAATACCATCTGCATGCGGAATGTTGGTATATAGTGATGTTACATCTAATGATACCAGGATTGAAATTATCAGATAGATGTGGAATAGACTTCGACTTTTTAATGAAAGTAGTTGTATCTTTAATGTATGAAGGAAGTGATTTCATTAAAGGTTGCAAAACACTATCAATAAATTTGAATAGGTTTTCAGTATATGAATTACAACCTGATATAATGGGTCGTCCTGGAAAATTTAAAGGTAAATTATGGTCAGGATTTTTATGAGTTTTGGGTAATATGTAGAATTGAGGTGTACGTATGTTAAGAAGGATAGTATCAAATTCCTCACATACGGAATTATTATTTTTAGCCATCTCATTAATGCATGTTGAAATTTTTTATTTAATTTCTAATTGACGTTCAACTTCTTTAACATAATCATATTGATTCACAATAATAATAGTGTTTGACTTATCATCCCCTTTGTAATCACTATACTTTCGTGATTCATTAGATTATATACAGACTTAATTTAGTCCTTATAAATATTACTATGATATTGCTTTAATTAAGTTAATATCTCATATATATATATATATATATATATATATATATATATATATATATATATATATATATATATATATATATATATATATGTATGTATGTATGTATGTATGAATTACGTAAAAGATGACTTAATTGTGTTATAAAAAGGTTATTTGGGTGACAAGTTTTGGGATGACTTCTCCACCCAATTGGGGCGACTTCTCCAACCACTCTGGGGCGACTTCTCCAGATACGTGGGCGAGTTATCCGCATACTGACGTAACTTAGAGAAGTGCAAGCGATGGATAAATGCTCTCGCTTTCTGTCTTTATCTCAATGTTGTTTCATATGGCAAATATTGCTCACCAATATCGTCTGGTATATCTTTTAATGTTATCGCGCACGCCATTTTCACAGAATGTTTGTCGGAGGTTAAGACGTTGTCAAGTCACGTGTTCGGTAGGCGGAGCGATCTACCTTCTGGCGTAAGGTCAATTACACAGAGGTGGTAGAAATCGGATGTTCCACTTCATATGTCGTGTTTTTAGATTTTTATTGTTGAATTCCACAGGGGTGGTTGAAAGTTCCATTTCCTATTTTATATTTTGAATAGCGACAATTTAAAGTTCTTCAGTCAGGAAATTCCTACTAAGTATGCAAAACATTGTTTCATGTGTACTCCTCCTGTGTTTACTCTTTGACCTTTTTTAATGATGTGTAATGATGATTACGTCACGTGTAATTTTGTAGGGCGATCATGAGATGACTCTCTGATCCATGATAAGGCACACAAAAACTGCCCAACCTCCGCCTAAGTAATATTTAATTTTTTTTATATTTCATACATTAAGCGAGAGGCTGCTTGAATTGCAGAAAATAGATTAAGCGCCACTTTCTCCAGGACTGTTAATCCAAGAGTAATGCAACTGTGTATGTAGATGCATCAATGCGAGTATCGCGAATATCTTTTAGAGTAGGTCACTGTGATTATGTTTTTTGTGCTTACTAAGTTTTTATTTTCGAGTCCATAGTAATGGGAAGCGCTACATGGCAACCACTTTTGTGATGGCGGTTTGTGTTGTCAACATTTAAAGTTATTCTTACAGCGTTTCAATTGCGTAGATTTTCTAACACCTTTCATAGAATCTCATTTTATTTGGCATGAATCGTTTTGAATTTAAAACAATTGATTATATACTGTGTTTGACCCTTTTACCTTAGGGTCAAGGTTACATAAAATGTGCACTAAGGTTTTCGGTATTATTTGTTCCATTTGATAATGTTTCCTAAGCTCCTTGATAAGTTCTCATCGTGCTTGGCATTCATAATTATGCAGTAAAGACAAGTCATTCTTTGACATGCTTGCTCATCCCTATATCCTTGGAGACAAGGTCACAGTCATATAAATTTTACAATAGGGTATTGGCTGGTTAAAGTGTTTTTATTTGCTTATATTTCTTAAACGCCGTAATGGACTTGTTCATATATGCAATTCATCGTTACAAAACTTAGACCATTCATTTGCTGACATGCACACTATCCCCTTTCACCTTTGGTTGATGGGTACAGTCATAGAAAATTTGCGTTCAAGTTTTCGGTTACGTTTTCTTTTTCAATTGCTTATAGATCCTAAATCCTTGCATGGGATTTCCTCATATTGATTTTGGGTCACAGTCAAATAGAAAATTTGCATTCATATTTTGGTTAAAGTTTTTTTTTTTGTTGCTTATATTTCCTAAATACATTGATGGATTCCGTTAACACAATGAATGAATTATCATGAAGTTAAGACAGCTAATTCTGTAACATGGTCGCTCACCCTTTGACCTTGGAGTCAAGGTCACACATTTGACATCAGTGTGTCGACTGTGGTCTTAAGATGCAAACCTTGACATTTTTATGTATTTTGTTTCCTTCGGTTTCTCAAGGATAATATACCTCATAAGTATCCTACTTGGTGTTGACATACGTCATGGTGACGGCAACACTATTATCAAATATGACCTTTTTATTATAGGCTATCAAAGTTGTGATAAATAAATAAGCGCACAACAAAAGTGCAGAAAAGTGTGTCATCAGCGGCACATCTCTGATAAACGTGAATAACGTTTCACTCGGCAATATTGTCTTATTTCATGCATGGGCCATATTGATATCAAAACGATGCAGCTAATGCAAACACATCTTTGGATCCTCAGCATCTGTACTCATTTTAAAAATGATAAATCCACCTATGGAGTGTGTAAGTGTAACTGCTAAATCGACCCGTGGAATGTGTAAGTTTAACTGCTAAATCCACCCATGGAGTGTGTCAGTGTAACCGCTAAATCCACCCGTGGAGTTTGTAAGTGTAACTGCGAAATACATGTATGATATCTTTGAATTCAGACAAATAAGCTGTCCTCTTTGCAACAATAACTCTGACATATATTTCTTCATGATAAAAAATTGATTGGTTATCACGAATGTACTGCTTTATGTATAGTATATGAATGAGATATAACGAGTCATAATGTTATCAAACCTACAACAGACAAGTTAACAATCATCGATAAACAAGATAACGCTGGTTATCGCATTATTTCGTTAATCGAAAGTTGATTCTGTTATCATAACTCATGTCTGTGTTACCGGTGTCAATGGTGGACTATAACAACGTAATCGAAAGCGAATCCGGACATATATATATATATATATATATATATATATATATATATATATATATATATATATATATATATATATATATATATATATATATATAACAGGATTTCCATTATTCTGACATTCTCTGGCAAGAGTATTTCTATATAGGATTCTTCTTTCTCGTATACTCTAACATTTTCTGACTACAATAGGATTTTTATTGTATATGTTTCAACAATATATTCGTTCCTAACGGAGCCCTGAGACTTTTGTTTGACGACGTCTTGACTGATGAATTGCGAACTGTGTTATCGGTGTATGGACTTAGAGCACAATTATTTTTCCTATATAGTCCCTACATTTGTTTGGCCAGACCGAAATCTCAAGTATGTCTAAATCCTATTAAATCGTGTGTTTATCAAAAGTATCTTCAAAGATGAACTCAGGGTGAAGTTCTTGTTATAGGTTAACCAGCACTTTCCTTTAAAGGCTAGACTTTAAAGAAAACAACGTGTAGTGGTTCAATGATTTCACTTCCGGACCAGCAACAATGCTTCATTACTCACTGTGCACTGCCGACGAAATACCGAAATACAAACACACCATAACAAATAAACAGTTTCCTTTAAAATCAATACCAAGAATGCCCAAATCTAACTCCTGCATCACCACCAAACGATAGAGGAAAAATATGCTAAAATAGACTGGAACTGATTCGTGGATACTGATCCAGAAGTAATAATTTTGACACGGATCATATCAAGTCAACTTAATTATGGACAATTTTAGTGAAACTCTTATATTTGCAAGCCACACATATTTGAACTTTACTCGCAGCAAGCAAGGTGTGTGCCAATTGTCGGAATCTGTGCAGTGTTGGTGTTCCACAGGGTGCCTTTCTGACCAAGTGCTTTTGAGACCCTAAAACTAAATATGATATATTTTCCTTAATTATAGGAATTTTTCAATGTATTTAAAAAAATTAATTGTAATACAGATAAGTTATATCCGAGACAATGTTTAAAATATAACATCATTGTAAAATTAGATGTTAAATAGAATTTTTAACAAGCATCTACATTGTGATTTTTTTTTTAACGTGAAGTTTAATTTTCACACAAATTTTACAAATGAAACTTACAAAGTTTAGACAGCAAATTTGACTAATGAATGGTAGATGAAAAAATAATAGCTTGGCTCTGTGCAATAATAAGATCATCCAAATTGATGATAACAATATAGGAATAATAGTAACAAAAACCAAAACACTTCATGATAAAATAAATTTCCCTTTTGATTGTGAGATAAACGTTTAAGGATGATAATTATCGTGTCCTGATTAGATCCTGGAGGAAATACTTGCTAGAGGTGTGCTAGCGTAAAGTATAAAAACGCTCCGGTGGCATGAGTGGTTAGAGCATCTGCCTCGGATGCAGGGCGTAGCGGGTTCGAACCGTGGCCGAGTCATACCAACGATTTTTTTACTAGCAGCTGCCTCACGTAGCGCTCAGCATTAGGAGGTTAGTGTTAGGACTGGTCGGCCTGGTGTTAGGATAATGTGGCTGGGTGGGACATCATGCTACATGTCTGCAGCAGGATGCCTCAGTGCTATACATCACTATAAACTGTCACACTGCAGACATGGTAGCAATTATATTGTTATAGATAAAGTAAAAATCCAAACACACACACGCACGCACACACACACACAAAGTATTTACCATAATCATGAATTATCCGTTTACACCACACGATGCTACAGTAAATACACAGAGAAGCCTTTCATTTTAATGTAATCAAAATATAGAAGATACTAAATCATATAAAAAGTGAAGAAAAAACCATAATTGGTTCTTACTTCTTCTAGTGATAATATTTAACTTAGTTTTTTAAAAATTTGAAGAATATATTAGTAATTACGTGTGCTTAATTTTTATTAATATTTACTCTTGTTCCGATAATAACCAATATTTTAATTATCATAATGTTTATAATACGCGCAGTTCTTGTCTTCACATTTGTAGACAAAAAAAAAATAAAGTGTTCTTAAAAAAGGTTTGCACTGAAATGCATGGTTGACAGACAATATCAACACCAAAAAATATGATTATACACGCTAAATTTAAATTCTTGACAAACAACTTTGAAATTTGAAACACAACTGTTTAATGTAAGAGATAGAATCTAATTTTTTTTAAAACCTAGACATTGGAAATTAAACTGTCATCTACCGCCGAGTAATTCAACAGTCAAAATCTAATGTCTCAGTAGATGAAATTGAACTTTGCAGTATCCTTGTACACTACTCTTTTAACTCAATAATCTGAGTGCATGTTCATAAGTTACGATATCTCTTACCAGTATTTTTGTGTCATTTTTCTTGTCATCGGTTCCAAACCAGTAGACTAATGTACAGACCTGATATGATCTGGTGATATAACAACTCTGTCCATCATAGCAACTCATAAAGCCCAGGCTGTAGAAGAACATTTCTGACATTAACCAGTCAAAATAAAGATGCTGAGTGGATTTTAAATAAAAATTGGTATATATTTACATCCACTTAGTATTTTTCATATAACATTTTTAATTTGTTTTTCTTTAAGTCAAGACCATTCGAGGAATTTAATTGTCCACGCGCTGATGTGACTATATGGTTTTGTTTGATTTTGGTCTTTTATGACACATCAACACATCAAGAGAACCTAGTAAAACAGCCTTGCCGAGGAACGCACAACGCTAATTCGAAGGTATGATTTGAACCCACAACTTTTTGGTCGTGAGGTCGGCACAACAACCAATGACAACCAGGGACAGATCCAGGAACATCGTTGAGATGGGGTGAGGTGGGGTGGGGTGGCGTAAACAAGTAAACAAGGGTTTAGTGGGATAAAGCCACTCGCGGGAGGCGGGGGGGGGGGGCGAGGCAAATGAACCTGAAGCTTTTGCATTTTAAGCGTTTCCAGAGCATGATTTCAACCATTAAACTGTAAAGGAAACTTACAATAAGAAACGTTCTGGTTGTTGTGCGCTTATTTGGCGGGGTTGGGGTGGGGGCTTTGATTCGTGTATAATGATGGTTCAAGTGCGAACAGTGTCGACCCATATCTCCCGTCCCATAATGTTCCATGAGAAAGGACGAGCACCGTATACCCTACCTACCGGTGCATAGTGTGACGATAAATCTGTCGACGGTGTTTTGAAAACTGGGCTCGCGTTATGCATGGACACATACGGTACTCTGAACATTGTAGGAAACTAAAGGGAGATTTGACTAGTGATATTCAATATTCTTCAACACAGTTAGTGGTTATCTCCGTGGTAAGATAAGCGAGTATGCAGTTACTTTCGAAGATGCAATGCGGTCATGAAGTTTAGACAGAATCTCACTATGAGAATTGAAAAGATTTCTGCTGTCAATCAGGCGTCGAAAGAGAGTAGTAGTACTATCTTATCGTGTTGACGTGGCATACATTGAAGAAGATAGATTAAGCTAACACAATAAAATGTAGTATGTGTCATAAGTATTGCCAGAAAAGTACATCTTTGTTGCGGAAAAACCATAAAAACACATTGCAGGGAACATGGATTTTCTAGATTGCTTGCTGCTCGCTTTCTCTCAATACTACTCATTTTTACTTATAAATATATAGCAACAACTTTCATTCAGTGACTAATTTCGTTCTAGTGCCCCAAAAACGTTCAGGAACTACTACTAACAAGACAACAGAACTTACTACACTTGTAAGTCGTCAAATCGTGTTAGTGTATCATCAAATAATGTCCATTTAATTTACGATGGGTGGGTGTCTTTGGCACAGGAATATTTTTTTAATTTTTTTATTTCTAAATAATTTTATTTTTCAACAGATATAATGGAGATATTAAGTTGGAGGGGTTGGGGTAAATTGGAGCAAGAATAGTTGGGGGGTATGCTATTTTTTAGCGTTGCTCCTCAGCTAAAATTCTGAAAGCGGGATCAAAGAATCGATTGGACACATACCACATCTGAAGGAATAATACGTGAATGAGTCCCATTTATTGAAACGCATCGTTAGACTAATGGGATTGAGTTATTACCGAAAAATGGGGAAATGTCTGGATTCTTAAATGATAACCTCATTATCTCATGGTGAAAACCCTTCTATTACTGGCCACACAAAATGCAAGCCCTTCATTAGAAATATGAGCTACAAAACGGTTGAGACTTATTACTGAAGCATGAGCCAATTAAGAGTTACAGTACTAATAAAGACCGTATGTCCATAGACCTATGTTCAGTTAACTCTCTTAACCCCAACTTAACATAGATTAATATCTTAACGAGCAGCGGAACAACGGGGTTAAATGTTTTAGAAGTGTACTCAGCATTTTTTAATGAAAGAAAACCAGAAGAAAGATCAAGAAAGAAATATCTTTAATAAAGTTAACACTGAAGTAAGTTGCCTGTACTGGACTCAGAAAGTACAGTGGTTTATTTTCACGCCATCCAAGGTAAATAGAATGTTTTTACACTGTATTGGGTTACTTGCTAGCGCTGGAAGCGTAATTTCACTATTATTCATTTTGAGGCTAGCGCTAATTAATTAATTTATTTCATGCAGGAGTGTTATAAAGTAAAATAAGTTGTAAAATGACTAATTGACACTAGAATAATCAACTTTCTAACGTCATCGAATTACATGCTTGTTGGTGGACATACAGCCATCCTAAATATCTTTTCAAAAACATGCTGTAACTGGTTGTCAAGGGGTGGCATACCAATTCCTTGTAGTTTTGGGTTATCTTTATCTAGGAGATGAATGACCACTGTGTTATTCCAGGGATCGAATAAACAATAAAAATAAAATATGAAATTAATGGACGTAATAACAGAGATTTGAGCAGAGACAGAAGAGAACAACACGAGCCCCCGTATGTAAAAAATTAAAATTGAAAATGACATTATACAGTTTCTCTTAGAAATAGTTTCAAAATTTATGCGAAATGCTGTTGTTGTTGTAGGGTTTAACGCCATTTTTCAGCACACGATAGGCTATACATGGCGACCAGTATTAATGGTGGAGGAAGAACCCGGGAAAACACCGGAAAGAACCACCGACCCACGAGAAGCTACTGGCAAGCTTTCTCACATACCCACATTAGCCGAATCCGAGACTCGAACCGCCGCAGACAGAGGTGAGATGACAGTGATCCGTCACGGAAAGCGCTTTAGACCACTCGGCCACTCGGGGCCCCTATGCGAAATGCAATTAGCCGTACAGCTATAAATGTGAGTATAGCAATTCTATAGCTATAGGTATGACTATAGCCAGTCTACAGCTATAAGTGTGAGCATATCAATTCTACAGCTACAGGTATGAGTATAGCAGGTCTACAGCTATATTTATGAGTATAGCACTGCAACAGCTCAAGGTGTGAGTATAGCAACTCGATATCTAACTGGATGAATTCAGCAACTCTACGGATATAGATATTGTGAATTGTCGATTTTTGAATGCAGTGAACTTTAAAGTTGAATGCATTGAGCATTAAAATTTTATCGCATTTAAGCCAGAAAAGTCTTTGTGAAGGGGCACTTCGACCGTTCTTTGTTCATCTCCCTCCATGTCAGTGTAAACTTCAAAAGGGGCAGAATTCCAACTCAGTGAAATTGACCGGGGTATCTTAACATGGTCCTTAGAAAGTAAACACTTGAGCTTGGTAGGAACATATGTCCACTTATCATTTTTTCAAAGGGAAATTGTTACGCACTGTCGTTCACAGATTCCCAACTGTCTAAACCTGACGAAAGGAATTATTCTTTGGGAAAAATTAGGGATCGCTGCCTACGATTGGGCAGAATAAATTAAGGCGTACACTTTAGAAGCAATCAGACTTTAAAGTGACGACCTAAGTCGAAATTCTTAAGTCTGAAATTTCCTGAAGAAGGAAGTGTTGTCGACTCTGGGGAGGCCTAAAGAGAATAGTGCTTTCCTCATTAAACAAGAAAGGGACCAGGTCGCCGTCTTGTAAAAAGAAAGACTGGTAATAGTGTTAGTACGTACAAGTTCTGAAAGAGAACAGCAATAAGGTACGCAACTTTAGTTTCACGTAATATTCTGTTATTTGATTGTTTATTTTATGCAAATGTGTTTGCGATGACTAGGTTTCCATATTATGTATCGTTTATTCAACTCATGGAAATGTGTTGATGCTAGAGTTTGTATGCAATTTATTTTATTCAATTTCAGGGAAAGTTTTGATGCTAGAGTTTTTATGCAATTTATTTTATTCAATTGCATGGAAAGTATTGATGCTAGAATTGTTATGCAATTTACCTTCATGGAAAGTGTTGATACTAGAATTGTTATGCAATTTGCCTTTTAATTATACAGTTATTATTTTATTGGTACAATTGATTGCATGCGATCCAAATGTTCATATGTGTAAGATTTCATAGGGTTATATGAAACAACTTCCTTTGTTTGTTAGGACGATACCGATTATCGTGAGTTAACGATAATTACCTAATTATATATAATTTTGTAATGTTTGAATAATCTTGTAGGTTAAGGATTGCTGTGAGTCACAATTTGTGAATTTCATGCAATAGTAATCGAACATGTAGTAGTATATGTAAAAGAATATTGTAATATTTGATAGACCCTCACGTGGTAATTTAAGACCTGCCGCTGAAAGCGAGGTCAATGTCCTACCGTATTAAGTCAGAATTTACTCAGTGTGTGGATATCCAACATGCTCTGAGTAACGTGAGTGAATTGTATGTACGTCTTAGAGAGTGGGGTGTAAAGGAATTATGGCGTATTTTTCCTTTTAAGGAACATCTTTCTGGGCGAGAGACGGGACAGTCTGAAGACAGAAATCCGAGGAAAAGAAGAACGAAGTCAGAATAAAAGGACCAGGAAGTCCATGAAGGGGCAAAGCATAGAGCTTAGTAAGGATGAACAAGGAGAGGAGACTTTGATATACGGTCAAAAGGAAGGAAGGTGATGCATATCAATCGTGGACATTACGCTCTTTTCACCTCTCGTTATGATGGTGAAATAAATTACAAATTGGACACACCTGTTAAATTATAGTGATATAATCTAGCTTGAACTGGAATTGCCGTTATTAATTTGTTCTGATTACATTTGTCAATTTCTTGTCAAAGGGGGCTTGTATTGCTTTATTTCTTCCCAGTATTCTCGCTCAGTTGCCTGTTGAAACTCCATTCTTCTTCACTCCCGCCGGGCTATAATATCGAGGAAGGTCATCCTCTAGATAACGCCAGCCAAATCCAACTAACCACCACTCTTACTAAGAGGGCGACATTACAGATATGAGTATAACAATTCTGCAGCTAGAGGAAACTCATGGTACGAACCGCCAAGAAGATGTTTATGTTAATTGGAGTCTGCTTTCCAGTACCGCGTTTTGAAACCGCGTGCATCACAACATGTTCCTGATCATAACACGCATGCGTCTACAAGTTTAAATGGAAAAAAAATATTAAGTAACCGAAAAGAAGTTGGGAATTTTATTTTCCATTTTGAAAGTTTTCAGTAACTTATCATATTAAGATAATAAGTAGTACGATGGATGAATAATCCCAGACAGCACATTTCTAATTTAGTAGTTTGATTCGTTTTTGGAAAACATCAAAATAAATAGACGTATATCATCCAAAGGTCAACATTGGTCTTAGAATATCTAAAAGTTTAATAAATGTCACACGGTTCATTTAAATGGGATTGCTTTCATGCAGACAAAAACATTCGTCAAGCAAGACATAACGCATTGACAAATTAGAATCAGAGACCCTTATTTCATAAACGTCTTTTCGTCTGCATTAGCATCTATGCAATTGCTCAGAGATAAAACCCTGTGAAGAACATCGTTCGTATATGCCCAGGCTAAACGGTTATTTCTGGTTGTAAGACACTGGCAAAGTTTTTATTATATAGATGGCTCATCTGGAGTCGTCTTGCCTGATTTATTGAAACATATTTTCACGGTGATACTGGCCAGTGAAAGTATTTTAGTGTTCATGATTGTGTGTTAAAACATGATAACCTTTTAGTATATAGTTAGTTTTAGTATGACGTACGAAGCTTTTATAAATTACTTCTATTCAAATTGATCGCTGTCTTTTGTGTCATTAACCCTAAGTAAATGTGTTGGAGAAATTGAATCCAGCTACACTGATTTCATGTGCCTGTCGACTTTCTGTTTCCTTCCATACAGCAGTTAACCTTGTAAACTTAAAAAAGGTCTGTGTAAGGATGCAAATTTATGTCGATCTATGGAGAACACGTTAACCTGGGGCCAGAGAACAATTAATTAGATTTATGGGGACAGGTACTTGTTAAATCGCTATACTGCAATGATTTCTAATATTTGTGTCAAGAGAGAGGAAGTGATTCTTAATTAAGCTTTCGTTTACTTATCCGTTAGACGAATTGAAAAGGGAAGGGTACCTTCGATTTGATATCGGAACTGTCAGATTTGAAATTTTACAGATCTGTTGTTTGGAAATCCAGAAGTCATGATGACCGCAATTGTTTCGCCTAGTTATAAAAGGCGGTAAATATATTTAATCCTGATCGGTTACTCTAAATAAAGGACGGGGTTCCCACCCAAAAATTTCTGGGGCTTAAATTGCCCTCATCGAAATAAATCTAATCAGTCTGCAATTTTCCTGCAAGAGTGAAAATACAAGGGATTCTGAGACTGAATTTGGAAGAAATTCTCTCGTAAAACCTTGGTGAAAGTCAACGGACACAATTTTGGCGGTAAAAGCGAACAAAGCTTGAAAGCACAAGGTATTTGCGTCAGTTTCATGTAATTCGTTGATACCAATATAATGATTTGCTTGAATTTAAATGTTGATATTTGCATGAATTTATTTGTTTAAATTCCTTGATCAATATTCTTGATATGCGTATAATTGTGTTGAGTTCAGATATCTGAATTCGTACAATGATCGTTATATAAGTTGACGAATTGTTTGGATTTGTCGTCTTGTTTGTACAGGAATTGGTTTTTTTAAGAATTTCTTGCATTACTTTAGTTAATATGAGTTACGAGAATCCGTTTGAATTCACCGATCTGAGATGATTTCATGTATGCTAAAGACTTCGCTGAAAATAACATAGTTTAATCATATAATGAATTTCATTCATTCATTTATGTAATTGAGAGAGAACGGAACCGTTATGTCTCGTGTAATGTTAAAGGGAATCAATGATGAAATAGCCATTATGAAGTACATTAATCTTGTGAAACTATGTTTGTTTATGGTCTGCCATGTTTAGCTTGACCAGATAGCCTTTCGTCTGTTCGAATTCCGATAGAACGATATTTAACATAACGAGAGGGAAGTAATGATGTGTTCCCAGAAGGACAACTGACAGAATATTTAGGTTCCTTCTGTTTATTTTAAAAGGGAAAATAGCTCCACGGACATATCCACTGATCTATCCAAGGACATATCCACGGACGTATCCACGGAAGTATCCACTGAAGTATCTACTTACGTATCCACCTACCCACACAACGTTTGAGGGCCGAAGATAGGCGAGGCAGTAGGGAAGTCGGGAAAAGGAAAAAGCGAAAGGACCTGGAGGAACGACCACAGTGAAGTTGGAGTGGACTGGAATAAGCAGGTTTTTGAAGTTGTACAAGGCAATGACTTCGATCATTCACTCGATTATATGATGAACTAATTCTATCATTTAAAAGAGATCGACTATTTATATAAATAGTTTTGTGTTTGAAATTCGGTGAAAGATTTATTTCAAAAAGAAGTGTATCTTCTTGCTGTAATGTATTATCCCACTTGTTTATGTAATTGATTAAACTTTTGTTTTTCCATGTAAAGGGGCTCGTGTTCTGTTGTATACGTTTTCTCAGATCTCTATTTATTCCATCTATAATTTCACACTTTATTTTAAAATTTACTCGATCCAGACAAAAACAATACCGAAGACGATCACCCTCTTGATAACGATAGCCAAATAAAGTGGACACCTTGTAAGAAGGTATAACCTCATAATACCACACCACCAGTAGCAACCACTACAGTCTGGTTGCTTTGGTGTGTCAGAATCAGAAACACGCTCAGAAACAGGTTTAGTTTGGCTGCATACACTTTAAAGTAGTTTGCCTACAAGGATTTTAGTCGTTTCTATTTATCATATACATAAAACAAATCTGATTAAAATCAAATCTGACAACGACCGCTTAGAGGTCATGTTTTTATGACCTATCTTATTAACATAATCGCTAACTTTATGAAGGCTCACACTTTCCGTTCGGAGACTGAGTAGTATGGCTGAGAAGCATCAATGTGTGCACATTAAAATTTCTGAAAGCCGCATTTCCATTGGCTAATTCAAATGTCACAAAAATATGACCCCTAAGAGGCCGCTGTCAGATAATCACTTCGGACAGTGGATATCCGATTTTAATCAGACTCGCATAAATCATCCTGATCCTTCAATCTGTTTAAAATCAGACCTCCACAGTCCTACGTGTAGATCCGACGGACATCAATGAAAGATCATTTTATGCTGACCCTGTGGTTCATCAATGAAATAAAAACTTATGATTTCTGAAAGCAATGTACGTCTTTCGGAACATGTACTCACAAAGGAGAACTGTCCGTAACACGATTTTGCAATGTTTTATCTGATAGGATACTAAAAACAAATGGATTGAAAATTCTAAAGGTCACCAAAACATGACCTTTAATCGGTGTCAACAGCGGAGATCTGATTTCATTCAAAATGACTGGTCCTTGGTCCTATGTTTCACTTGTTCTGTATTCATCGTGTGGCTAAGAGCCTTAGTGAGATGGCAATTTCGATAGGTTAAACTCGTGCAAAGAAGAATGCATATGCTGACGTGTTATCCGTCTTGAATGCGCGCTGTATATAAAACAAATTAACACTATTTCAAGCAAGTATATAGTATTTGCAGGAATGGTCTTAATAATTGTATGCAGTCTATATTTTACATGTTTAAATAAATATGCTAGGGAAAAGTGTACACCATCCTTTAAAAAGAGACTACCACTTTGATTGATATTCAGCACACGTATTGTAGTTTACTGCAATGATGCCATACCCTGGATAGCACACTCATTAATTACCAAGCAAGGTTATGTCAGGATTGATAAGGCATTCGTGTTTATCCCATGTTGTCTAATACAGAATATGGTATTGAAAAGTGTTATGTATATTTGATTTAATTATATCTGATTTAACATATATTATTTCAATTTAATTGTTTGTCAGGGTTTTTTATATTTTTTTTAATTACATGCTACTGTAATGTAAATGTGTTCACTGGAGATGATACTTTTTCAGAAAATAGTTTGACCGTGACTGTTTATTTTATAAACACCAGGTGTTGATCTAGATCCTGACCTTGATTGAACATTAGTAGCAACCACGTAAACAAGTTCTATTTTATTTTAAAATGATTGGTTGTTGTCGAGGTCATGGTGGGACTTCGTGTTTAAGATGTAAACAATTTTTTTATATTTGTTATATCTTAGACTAAAATGATTGGTTTTCGTCAGGGTCACACTGGGTGTACGTGACCTTTAACAAGTACATAATTATATGAGCTTCCAGAACATGATCACGTAACCCCTTTGTTTACGTTTTAGAGGACCATAGAACCTCTGTTTTGGAGAATTATTCTCAGTAGAAGATGTGCTGTTAAACTGGAAGTTGTATGTTTTACTGTTTGGAGTTACTTCAAACTACTTGGATTCAAAAGGATTAATTCTGTTATTTTTCTGGAAATACATGCATTCATGTGAGATTCTTAATCAAAGACAGTTCTTATAAGAAATTTATTTTGATTTCCAAAACCGGAGTGATAACTCTTGTTTCTACAAGGAACTGTAGACTTCAACACTACAGATTGCAGCATACGTCATCGTCTTCCATCTTGGATTCTCCGTCGGGATTCGAACTTGAAATCAGTAGGACATTTTGTTATTAGGACGACTAAAATTTTATTCTTGGATTATTTTTGGATTTGATTCTATAAAACCGTAAGTTCATAATTTTTCATTTTTACAGAATTTTTCCAGGGAAATAAATTATTCTATTTTTTTCAAAAGCTTGTTATTTTCACTCTTTCTTGTGTTACTGTATATTCGAGCCTAAACACGTGACATAAGACAAGAAGGAAGCAAGTTTTCGGTAGAGTGTTTATTTTCTTCAGGTAAGGGATAAATGAGGTTTGTAGTGAGATAAGAAGTGTTCAGCTTCGAAGTTAAATACTTTCTTCTTCTGAGATAAGATGAGGCGTGGCAAATGAAGTGTTGACACGAATCCCAGTAAAGTTTACTTACTCCAAATATATAAGATATTCACGCTCAATCTAGTGCTGAAAAAGTATATTTATCTCATTTTATAATATAAATAAACTACACAAGAAATTAGTTCGTTTGTAAAGTGGATTTAAAAACAAAATATACTGCAGAGGATGTAAATATATCATTTTTGGAAACCATGAGTTTTTGGCATCTTTAATCTCAACTCCTATTTTTTTTTACCAAATTATTTTTGGTAAGATTACAATGACCCTAAAATAGATTGCTAAAAAATGTACCTTAAATCACCGTATGTTTGCGCGCATTTTCTATTAAATATATTAAGCGAACTTATATTTAGCTTAAATTGTATGCTTGCTAAAATTTGTAATAAAATTATAGGACTGAAATAAACTCGGAGGTACTATGTTGAAGGTTTGTATCTGGGGATCCGTGGCATAGCAAGAAAGTCCTCCTCACCTTTCATTTGCGAGCCCCTTCCCAATCAAATTTCCCGTGTTTGATTGGAATTTGGGAAACCGCTGGATATCCCCCAACCGCAGTTGCGGGGGTTACTTTTGCGGCTGCTACGCCACTGTCGCGGATAGAAATTAGTATTCCCCATTTCATAAGCACCGTTTTTTATGGCGTGTTAGAAACAAAAAATGTTCAAAATCTAGTTGGGCTGAGCTCGCTTTAAAGTATTATGTCTACGGCTCCGCTCCGGTGGCCTAAGTGGTTAGAACGTCCGCTCGGATACGGGAGGTCGCGGGTTCAAACCCCGGCGAGGCATACCAAAGACTTATAAAAATGGTAGTAGCAGCTGCCTCGCTTGGCGCTCAGCATTATGAGGTTAGTGTTAGGACTGGTCGGCCTGGTGTCAGGATAATGTGACTGTTTATGACATGATGCTACATGTCTGCGACATGATGACCCAGTTCTAAACGTCACTATAAACTGACACACTGCAGACATCGTAGCGATATGACTGACAAATTGTTAAAGCTATGTTAATAATCCAAATCACACACACACACACACACACACACACACACGCACGCACGCGTGGTGGGTAAACTCAGGTTGTTGGAAACTCTTTTGAGATGTTTGTCAGCATAAACAGGTTATAAATACTAGTGGCTGAGGTTAATTGTTAGAACTTTCATACTATTATAAAACACCGCATTACTCCTTTCATTAAATACAACCCGACTGTAAGAAATAGCACTGATTAGCTATATTTGCGGCTACAGAAGCTCATTATTTGCAACAGAACCAATTTTCCTGTCTGCTTAATTTGGGCCATATGTGTATGTATCTGCCTTCCACTTTTTTCCCCCTCCTCACTTCACATAAGTCGAATTAACAAAGCCCACTCCCTACCCGTGCAAAGTGAACAAAGCACATACAAGTAGGACTAAAGGCATCATGGCGCCGCATGCTGATGTTCATTAGATTCTTATGGTTATCCCTTTTGAAGAATTTTTTTTTCTTCTAAAATAATCTATGTAATATAATTATTTATATAATACTTTAAAACGTGTACTTCGAGAGGTGCCGTGTTTATGTTGAATGACTTTATGGAGATGAATGAACTTTCTGTCATTTAGTTGGAAATGAATGAGAAAATCTTTATAAAGGACCGCACAGCTTATTTATGTATACCAATAATTCGACGCAAAACACGTGCTTTAATTATGTCACAACAACTGATTGCGTTCAAATTAATACTCTTTAATCATAGTCCTTAAAAGATGATTTCAGTTAATATGACAGAATCAGATCTTTAGCCGACTTTTGCAACCGGAACACTTCGTAACTTTTCTACAAATTTCCACCAAAAATATACTTCGATGGAGTGATATAGCATAAAAGGGGGAAATCTAAAGAAAATGGCGGAGAATTCAATTATACGTTTAAGTAACTAGTAATACCTCTATTTCCAGATATTTTTAAGTCAGTAATTTCTTTTACACAATTGTGGCATATATTCCAATAACGGCTTGTCTGAAAACTCCCCCTGAACTCCAGTTGGTTGGTATCATCACATCTGCGATGCGCATAATGGGTAAGAAAGTACGATTTTTTTAAAGGATGGCAGTTTGTAGTTATCTGCGGTCTCAAGAGCACCCGAAGTGTGATACAGTTGCCAGGGAAAAGCATTGTATTATCTTTATGAAATGATCTGCCTAAGTTCAGCAAAAATAAAGTTGTCAAATGAGTTCATGCTTGAAAAATGAAACTAGGAAAGGTTTCGGCCAAGCATAATCAATCTCAGTCGAGTAGCCGTAATGAACACTATGATAATGCGTCATATGTACATGGAGTTATTTGTTAATTTTGTACTGTATAGACAACGGAGGCAACTGTAGTATTTCCGATGCGATTTTCCTTAACATTGGTGGAAATGCATTCCAATTGCAGATTTGGATGTATACTTTATACTTGCCTTTCTTGCAAAGAAATCGCCCTGTTTGCGATAATTGCGACGTAAATGATGCAGTGCGACTCGTACTAACGGTCACATCTTAAAGTAGATTCATTAACGACTTTGCTTAACATCAGCTTTTAAAAACGTTTTGCAGTAGTGATTTTTTTCGGAATAGAAATAATTGAGTTGCTGGTAACCTCGCAAATATGTTGCAATAAACACTGATCCTAACTTGTTGAAAGCATTAGATTGTTCATATTACAATGAACAACATGCAACACTGAATTACAAGCTCAAGATCTAAGCTTATTTTTTATGGATTTGTGAGGTCTTATTTTGGTCATTCTTAAAGAAAAATGTTGCATTTTACATACGACCAAAGTACCAACGGCTAAGAATCTACTGAAAAACGCGGAATGTTTCACGTATTTATTAGCATATTTGTTTTGTTTTAATTTTCCAGTGATTCAAATAGCATTTTACGGAAGTTCCGTATATGGTTAAACAAGATCTTGTCCGCACAATCGTTTACGTAATAACTCACACCGAGGCTGTCGTTGAATTGATTAGCGGTACACAGTGAACGAATATCTGCTATTGCGATGGGTTCTTGACAGATAGCACTGGTTACCGGGAACTAAATTTACTTGCGATTCTGAGTAAAGTTTAGAGGCTCGTTCTAAATTGTCATCGGTATCTTGATACTTTCTATGGTGCATTAAAGCGATATCAGGCTTGTGGCTTCGGTCTTGACCAGATGTGTTTAAAAAGGTAAATAATAATGAGCCATATTTAACCCGTCGAATAAACACACCCAAATACTCAATTAGATACCCGTAACATCGGATATTTTGTTAAACCTCCACGGATTTCCAGGCTTCAGTTTTTCTTCTTCTTCTTCGAAATCCATTCCCCATGAAGTTAACTTCGATATATAGACAAAACTCTGTCTTTGTTCGAGCGGGCGGAAAGAACGAGTTTAATACGGCATATGAATATGTCAATGCTGCTGGTCCGAGACAGATATTCCTTCGCCTATCAACGAGATCTTTCTGTTGACTTGATGCAAAGCACTTACGTGTTTATATATGTGGCGCAACTCTTAAATCATACAATGCAACGTAACACTAGCTGCCCACATAGTAGCATATCACTTAGCACGCCACATTGCAATGTCGTAAAATACAGTTAAGCCTTTGAAGTTATGTGATAAATAGAATACCAAACTCATACTGTATTCATTGGACTTATAAAAACAAACATCTGAAACTCGTTGAATAATGCATTATGCCACTCGCTGTTCATTTCTGTCAACTCCTTTTATTCATTTTAAAACAAGTAAACAGTGGTGCAAGTTCCCCTACTTTTGATATGAGCCAAGATCTTGCAGACAAATACATTCGTTATATTCAACAAATTTGAACTTGAAAATGAGTTTGGGGAAACAAATTTGATTAGTGTACTGAATACATTGTCTTGTTAAAATAGTGACCTAACAGAAACCTTACATATGCATAAACGGTTGCTATGCTGTAACACGGTGTATCTGGTGATAGTAAATACATTCTTTCAACGGTCATAGGTTCCGTGAGAGAAGGAGAGGGACAGGATGAAAAGAAGAATATGTATGTATGCATGTATGTATGTATGTATGTATGTATGTATGTATGTATGTATGTGTGTGTATGTATGTATGTATCTATGTATGCATGCATGCATATATGTATGCCTGCATGCCTGCATGCATGTATGTATGTATGTATGTATGTATGTATGTATGTATGTATGTATGTATATATCTATGTATGTATGTATGCATGCATGTATGTATGTATGTATGTATGTATGTATGCATGTATGTGTGTGTATGTATGTATGTATCTATGTATGCATGCATGCATATATGTATGCCTGCATGCCTGCATGCATGTATGTATGTATGTATATATCTATGTATGTATGTATGCATGCATGTATGTATGTATGTATGTATGTATGTATGTATGTATGCCTGCATGTATGTATGTATGTACGTACGTATATATGTATGTATCACAAGACAATATGCGTATCAAAGAAAATGAAAATGTAACGGCAAAAAATATAAAAATCCCCTAAAAATATGATTACAATTTGTTTTAACATATGGACCACATTCCCTCAAAAAGTTCTAAATTGTCTCAGATGTTATACAACCATAACATTTCTGTATAAAGTCGGCATACTCGCTATTTAAGAAAATACTTTGTATGACTTATGTATTGTTAAAAGAACTTTTAATTCCATTTAATTCGCCCTTTGATTGATTAGTGTAGGATGAATTATAGAGTATACAACTTGATCTTTACACTTCAGATGTGCAATTATAAAAATTATAAAAACTGCCAGCTCCACTTGGTCATTTTCACTTCCTGTACTTAAGAGGCATATTTGGGTATTCTTTCATTCCACTTTCAGAAGCTGGTATTGTCTAGTTTGTTATGTATATCGATAACTTTTGTAATTTTTATTCATGGCTGTAAATTGTAGTGATTGTCTATAGCTGGATTTGTGTACGTGCAAATAGTCTATTTTAAAATATTAAAGAATGTAAAATTGTAGGATCTATAAATAGTTGCTTAAGTATGTGTTGAAAGTTACTAATAATACAATTATTAGTAAATATGTTGACAAGATTCGACCCTTTTTCCGTTAGATAGGTCGGTCTGGTGGTATCTTAGAAGAATTTAGTTAACTCCCATTTGATGGTTTAAATCATGTGAGTTCTTCTACAATGTTGGAAATGTGCGATTTGTCACATAGAAAGTGGTGATAATATGCGTGGTTTAGCTTCTTGGCTGTATATAAGTGGCTCGGACTGGCCACGTTTCTTATTCTTATTGATTGTGTTCTTGTTTTAACATCAGATCAGCAGACGTGTTTTATGCTGTATTTAAATATTATTTGAAAGGAAAAACATTTGTTAGGATTGTTCAGGGGAAATAGAAAGAGTTTATTGGACTATAATATTATTCTGGAATTATTGTGAATTATTCAGAGTCCTGGACAACACCATTTTGACAATGTCACTATTCTTGGCGGACCAGTATATTTCCGGTTCTGAAATTTATACGGAACTTTATATTCTTTTGGACTTTAATATAACTTTTTTCAGGATTATTTTTGATTCACTTCACAATATTCTAAGTCTCTCTTACATATTTATTTTATTTTCTAACACCGATAATTAAATTGTTTGTTAAATTTTAACAAAACGTCTTGGTTTTGCTTCTTTCTGTTACTTAGTTTTTGAGCAGTAGTAAGTTGTAAAAAGTCTGGCAAAATTAATTTTCCCTATTTTCATTACTGCTAAATATAGCATATTGCTGACTAATCCATGGTGATTTTTGAGTCCAAAGAGCAGCCATTTTGAATATATGTAATTTCAGCCACAACACATGAAAGTAACATATAGGTATGTCAACATTCTCTCCATTGTGCATGTTGCAAATGCAAACAACTTCACCTTACACCTGCCACTCTCTCAGAAGTCCATAATATATGTAGAGCGCTCCCATACTGGTGACATGGAGGAGTGTTGGCGAGATGATAGTGATGACCACTATTATGATGATGACGACGACGACGATGATGATGATGCTGAGCCGAATAATTGTTCTCCATTACAAATCCATGTATCCTGTTAGGAGCCTCAGCTTTGAACATGTCAAAATATGAAATCTCCATTGTTTGATGCCTTTGAAGTACAATTTGATAAAATAGCCATCGTCTTCAAATAAACGGTAACAGTAAATATTCACACAAGAATCGGATAAAGAATTCTGGATTATTCTTCTTTTCCAACGTTCTACAATCTTGTATGTCCCAAAGCTAGGCTTTCGTTCTAATTGTCTAAATTGTTTCTTCTTAGTTCCTTAGTGACGAGGCGACTGCTTCTTCTTTGCCCCATATTGATTTGGCGACTTTTCCTTCTTAGTTACATAGTGACGAGGCGACTGTTTCTTCTTGACTAGATACTGATGTGGCGACTGTTTCTTCTTGGCTCTATACTGACGTGGCGACTGTTTCTTCTTGGCTTTATAATGACGTGGCGACTGACTGTTTCTTCTTGGCTACATACTGACGTGGCGACTGTTTCTTCTTGGCTATATACTGACGTGGCGACGAATTCTTCTTGGCTCCGTACTGACGTGGCAACGGATTCTATTTGGCTCCATACTGACGTGGCGAATATTTCTTCTCCGCTTCATACTGACGTGGCGACTTTTTTATTCTTGGCTCCATACTGACGTGGCGACTATTTGTTCTTGGCTCCATACTGACTTGGCGACTGTTTCTTCTTGGCTCCATACTGACTTGGCGACTGTTTCTTCTTGGCTCCATACTGACATGGTGACTGTTTCTTCTTGGCTCCATACTGACCTGCTGACTAATTGTTTTTGGTTCCATGCTGACGTGGCGAAGGTTTCTTCTTAGCTCGATACTGACGTCGCGACTATATCTTCACGGCTACATACTGACCTGGCGACTATTTCTTCTCGGCTGTATACTGACGTGGTGACTATTTTATTTCTTGGCTCCATACTGACGTGGCGACTGTTTCTTCTTGGCTCCAAACAGACGTGGCGACTGTTTCTTCTTGGCTCCAGAATGACGTGGTGATTGTTTCTTCTTGGCTCCATACTGACCTGGCGACTATTTCTTCTGGGCTCCACACTGACTTGGCGACTATATAAGTCTGCTAAATATCATGAGAGTAATAAATAATGCTAAATAACAAACAAAAACATGGCAATGTAATCGTTGTCAAGAATCGTCTCGATTTCCTTTCCATCAGTGGAATAACATGAGCTGTTGAACTAAGCCAGGATGCCATTCTTAACAAAGCCAACCTTGGCATCGGCATTGCAGTCGCTATCGTTGTCGTTTATGACCTTTTCATCCAATTCCTAGAAAGCATCGCACGGGAGAAAATTCCGCACTTAATTCTATTTTCAATGACCTAAGGTCCCTAGCCGGATATGAATAATGCTGAAAATCTTTGGAGCTGTTATCAACCATCACAGGCGCACCCATTCCCCATGTGGGATCGGGTGGAGCTTGAAATTTTGAAAATTATACATTAGTTGTTTGATCTAATACCATTTGCCTGACAACCGTAATCCGTTTCCCATTGCCAGATTTGCAATAGTTGAATCGGCTGTAAGTTTTTGACAGGCTTCATTGATGATTTACTAGCTGGAACTGGCATTGTCGTCGTCAATGATGGTGAACTACTGCCTTTGGTGGTAGTTAATCTAGAATCGAATGAATGGTCTGCAATCCGCAGCAACATTTTTAATGCTATCAGCAACTCCCACTGCAACTTATTTAGGGATTGGTGAAGTGTGCGAGGCCAGGGCCTGTAAATAAACATGAACACCATCACCAATTGATCTCCCTAATGTATCATGTAAGCTGGTTTTCTCAAATTTCCCACACACACTGGTATCATACGTCAACATAAGACTGTCGTTATATTTAAATGTCAGGTCGATCTATATTGTACAGTTGTATTGTTAAAGACTTCCCGCGGAGATCTAACATATGCCTGTTATGGTCCCCAAGTGTGAAACGAATATGTGCCAACCGTATATTATGACCTAGAAGATACTCAGGCGACGACGAAGTAATCGATATTAAATCACCCGGTTCCACAGTTGGTGAAAACCAAAGTAGTGTGTAACCGTGGAAGTTGCTCAAAACATATATCTAAAGAAGAATTCTCTGTTCTTTCCTGTAACCGTGGAAAGCTATGCCCACCTTCACTTTCGTAACTGCCCCTAATAGTGTCACAGGTTCGATTGATCTGGATCTTCGATTTAATCCTAACAATGTCTGGCGCGATATGGTATCCAGATCCTCCAGGTCCTACACGCAGAATTTGTTTATTTTGAGAATATCTTAGGGCCAACCGAAAACTACTCTCAAACGCGTCAGACAAATGTTAACCATATATTGAGGAGATTCAATCGAGTTGATGGAGGGTTATTTCAAACCGGGAGTGGGTAGAGAGGACAGCCCGGTAAACGCACCTACCTCTAACCGGGACATATATTATTGTTCTCTCCCCCGCACAGTGACCTTACTTTCCTATCCTTGATTTTTCTGTGAATTTAGGTTGAAATTTTAATAACCAAGTTTATGTTACTTTAAAAGGCTTTGTGTATATTTTTTGCATTCCAATTTTGTTATTATTTGGAGTTTAGTTATCTGAATTGTTTTGTGAGGTTCCAACCTGTTCTCTCTTCCATTCCGTCTAAGAAAGCTGAACTCAGTTCTATGTACATATCTGATGCCGAATCTGATCATTCATATAGAGACGTCTTCCTCACGCTGTGTTTCTTCAGTTTCATTATTTTCTTGCTTGGTGGTGGTGGTGGTGGGACGGGGGTAAGTTCGTCTGATTTTTTTTCCTTTCATTTTCTTGTTTTGCTTTTAATTTTTCTTCATCTTTCCGTTTTCTTCTTTACCATTTCCTCATTTTGAATCTCATTGAAGCTCTTGGTTTTGTCTCTTCGTTTTTCTTCGTTATATTTATGGTTCTTTTCTCTCTTTTTCTTCTTTTAGTCTTCCTCTTCTTTCTTCTTCTATTTGATTTTCCTTTTCTTCTGCTTCTATTTTGCTCTTTTCTTCTGGTGTTTTTTCTTCCGCTTTTCGGTTTTTTTTTCTTCTCCTATTTTCTTATTTTATTTGCTTTTCTGATTTTTGTTTTCATTTTTCTTCTAGTGTTTTCTTTGCTTCTGCTTCGGGTTTGTTCTCTTATTTCTTCAGTCCTTTCTGTGACTCTTCCTGCGAGACATTGGAGTGTTTGTCTGTGCCTTCGAACAGACTAAGTCTATTTTCCCATGCGAATATCAAAGTCTGGATGCGACATTGCGGTCCAGTCGCCACACTGCTATGCATTTTTAACTCCAAAATTGTTTGTAATACCCTTCCAGGGACCTGTCCATGTTCTCCGTCCGTTTCACCAAGCGCGAATTATTCAGGGCACCGGTATTTGTAGAAGTTTTGTTATATTAATCTGTATCCGTTTAATAATACAGTAGTACTAACATTAAATCCCAATTTTTGTATAGACGAGGATCTGCGCATTTTTATAAATGAAGTGATTTTATTTTTAAAAGTAATAACAGTGTAACAAAGCAAATTTACAGAGAATTTACAGAGAATTAAAAAAAATCACTACAAATATGTTCGTGACTGCCAACCGTGCCAGTTAAATATCAAAATCTTTATCAGAGGTTCTGTGTGTGTGTGTGTGTGTGTGTGTGTGTGTGTGTGTGTGATTTGGATTTTTAACGTAGCTTTAACAATTTTTCAGTCATATCGCTACCATGTCTGCAGTGTGATAATTTATAGCGATGTCTTGCACCGGGGTATCATGCCGCAGACATGTTTCGTCATGTCCCACCGAATCACATTATTCTGACACCAGGCCCACCAGTCCTAACACTAACCTCTTAATTCTGAGGTGAGGAAGCTGTTAGTGCCATTTTTGTAGGTCTTTTGTATGACTCGACCAGGGTTCGAACCCGCGACCTCCCTCATCAGAGACCGACCCTTTAACTACTCAGGCCACCGGAGCAGTTTTGTGAGAGGTTAGATCATAAAACTGCTAAGCAATTCCTAAGATAACTTCGCAAAACACCATGCAATATGAACTAAATATAATAACGTTCAGGAACTGCCGTAAAGACTATAACATGAAAGATCGTATGAAAACTTAACGGACTGGAGAAGAAACTATCTTATGAATGATGTTAGGAAAACTTACGGACTGGTATAGTGACTGTCATATGAATGATCTAAGGAAAAGTGCGTGAAACTGGAATCGGAGTTCGCTAGGTGTGAAAAATAACTTATCTCGGCAAAAATAAAATTGGTCATTTGGGAGCGAAACATAACACTCGTCGAAAACAGCAGTTGAATTATATACATTATCCTGCAGCTCCAGTGGATTAGAATTTAGGTGTACAATTTCATGCTTTAAAGGAACCCGAGTGTGAATGCTCGTTTATTTGATAAGTTGTACTTTAAAGAATACTTTTAAAATTAAAATAGGAGCATTTTACAGTAAAACTCATTTTCTAAACATTCATAAAAACGTTACAGTAAGTGAACACATTTAGATTTAAACATTTGAACATTGCAATGTTTCGACTCTTTATTTTTTTAATTTTGCTTTTTTTGCTCTCTAGGTATAATTAATATTGAATAAAGCCACTTGCATTTTAAATTATACTCGTACACAATTGTATTCGTACATATTTGTCCAATAGAACATCATAAGCAAGTCACGCACGGTTTGGTTTCCAAAGAAGTGCTTTTCCCCGAAAAGTTGTCGACATGAGAATACGACATGAAATACTTATGTAAGGTATCATACTTACATTCAGTAAACTTATTAAAGCTTGCTCAGCGGTTGGTTTGTAATTAAACAGATTTAAGCACGCACCTGTTTTGATATGAAAGTAATCGTATTCAAACTTGAAACATCGGAGCTGGCTGTCAATTAAAAAAATGATTCCCTTCCTGATAAGGACCGACAAAGATAGCTAGCCTAGTCATAGTTATCTACCTTTATGGAAAAGAGATACCTTTCGTTTTATGAAACTAGTTCAGAAAAATCTGGAAGACTTCAAACAATCTTTGCACAGGGAAAGAGATAAGGAAAATCAATTTACTTGGCAACAGGAATCGGTTATATCTAACACAATTCAAGAAACGGAATTAAAACTGTTTTATGGTGCCATTAGTGATTGATGGAGTAATGTAGGCAGTGCAAAGACTATTTTGAGTTACGCTACCATTTTATTTTCTTAAGTACAAGTTGCAGAAATAGCCACAAAGTAGTGTTAACATAACATATCGTTTGTACCTGGGTGACCCACAAATGGCGCCCAGGATATGCTGCAATAGCAACAATAATTGCTGAGGTTGCAAAAGAAGAAAAACAAAACTTTTAGTAAACCTGTTTCTGTCAGGGCAATAATTAAATAGAACAAACTATTTTTCTCACTCGTAGCATGGAACATAACTACACATCGTTTGTATTTGAAAGCAATTGTTTCCACAAAGATGTTGAGTACGAACGCACTTGTATTATAGCAGGATGCCATGTGCATATTGTATGAACATAGCAGGATATCACACGCATGTTGTATGACCATAGCTGGATATCATACGCATGTTGTATGACCATTGCTGGATATCATACGCATGTTGTATTATGACACTAGCTGGTTAACATACGCATATTGCATGACTATAGCTAGATACATTACGCAAATCCTCTAACCATAGCTGGATATCATACGCATGTTGTAGTATGACCATAGCTGGTTAACATACGCATATTGTATGACTATAGCTAGATATATTACGCAAATCCTCTAAACAGAGCTGGATATCATACGCATGTTGTATGACCACTTGATATCATACGCATGTTGCATTACGACCATAGCTGATTATCATACACATGTTGTATTATGATCATAGCTGCTTATCATACGCATGTTGTATGACCATACCTGGATATCATACGCATGTTGTATGATCATAACTGGATATCATATGCATACTGTATGACCATAGTTGGATATCATGTGCATGTTGTATGACCAATGCTGGATATCATACGTATATTGTATGACCATAACTAGATATCATACTCATGTCGTATGACCATAGCTGGATATAATGCACATATTGTATGACCACAGCTGGATATCATGCGCATGTTGTATGACCATAGCTGGATATCGTATGCCTGTTGTATGACCTAATGACCATAGCTGGATATCGTATGCCTGTTGTATGACCTAATGACCATAGCTGGATATCATTCGCATATTGTATGATTATTACTGGATACATTACGCAAATCGTCTAACCATAACTGGATATCATACGCGTGTTTTATGACCATAGTAGGATATCATATGCATGTTGTATGACCACAGCTAGACATGTAGAAAGAAAGAAGAAAATACGAAAAAAATTGAATATGAATTAAACAAAAAAAAAGGGGAAAATAGCGTTTATAATCTCGTTTATTCATCAACTGATGAGACATCCGTCGTAACAGCCATCAGTGTATAAAACAATTACTAGTACTTTCTTCCAAAACCTTTGGCAACGATAAAAACGAGGTGAAAATTATCCAGATGCTGTACAAATATAACCTGTTTTCAACCCTTGGAATTCCAGGGCGCTATATCAGTAAAGCTTCTTAGAGTGCTATCAAAAGTATACATGACGATTTTACGGTTGTATTAAAACAATCTGACATATCTAACCACTGACACTATGCTTGGTATGTCGTCGGTGAAATGAATATATCAAATTCAACAAGTACACTGCCGAAGTGTACTGTATGTATTCGCGCAATTAGTTCCTCTGATTTTAGAGGATGTTTTATGCTACAGAAACTAAATCGAGGGGAAGGTAAAAGTTGCACTTGAACTGCACTAGAAAACGTGAAGTAGAGAAAGCTATTTAAAAGTTGGATCACGTTCTATTGCCGAATTAGCATCATCAGCTTTGAATATATGATGTGTATGGAGAAAGCCGTTTTTATGTAGAATTTGTTGCCAAAAAGAGTTTCGGTAAAAGTTACGCCAGTCTCAACAACGTACATTATTTCCAAACGAAAACAGAACATATAGCTTCTTGACTGTGAGAATACAATTTTTATTTAATAGTTATATTGCACGATAAAGGCATACATTTATTTCTCTCACGTTTTAAGAAGAGCAGGCGAGCAATGTTTCTGCCCAATACCATCGATTCCATACTTCAAGGTCTTATTTTGTCAGAATGCTTTAAATGATGTCTCTAAACCTCAGTAGCATGGACTGGTTCTGCATCCTCATACATATACACAGGTGTACGCAAGTGTTGATGCAGACACATCTATTTTCAGTCTACGTTAGTTTTATGCTGTGCCAAAGAGCAAACCTTAGAATCTTAAGGGTGAAAATGTATAGACCTTTTCCAGGAAGTCGAATATGGGGCTTTCCACTCCAACATTTAACGCATGCGTAATCAACGTAGGGCAAATTTCAAGCGACTGTCATGAACATAGTGTATGTTCGTAAAGAAAGTTTCAAACAAATGTTTAAAGGTTTGATATCTATACACCCTTTACAGAAAAATAGTGTGTTTGTGATGTTTTACCCCAACCCCTTGTATTATACATGTATTTATAAGTCTGTAAGTGGAGCCAGGTAAGCTTTGTTTTTCCAAGTACCTAAGTTGGCTAATCCTCTTACGTAACCCAGTCTTTGTTTGAGCTCTTGAGTGGAAATCTGGCGGGAATCTTTGTACATGGGAACACGTGACGTAGACAACTTCAAAGAGCCGGAAGCCGACAATGGTAGGCTGGACAGTACATGGGGACACACAGACTGACATTTTTATGATTGACAGTTCGATCAAATGACCAGAGTCCGTCGCCATCCAATCGGGATGCGTTGTAGGTGGGACTTGATTCGAGAAACTGGCATAAGACTTGTACAAGCCTGAAATTCGTCAGTTGGTGTTTAAGAGTCGCAGTGACACACACTCCGTTAGCCATTCGTAAAAATTGGCGGAATTTAGGAAATTCATGAAATAGCTTCGATCAGGAAGCTTTCGGGGGACGAAAGAATTTCAGAGAATTTCGGGGGACGAGAGAAGTTCAGCGAATTTCGGGTGACGGTGAGAGATACCGAGTGAATTTCGGGTGACCTCAAGGGATACCGTCAAGGGTTCCGGATACTAGAAGAGGAACCGGAAGTCAAGATAACGGCAAGGAACAAGGATTATAGAAGAGGAAGCGGAAGTGGAGATCACGAAAGGAGAGAAAGACAAGGGAACGAAGAGATTTAGATGAGCAGCACTCAAGAAGGGAAAAATCTCCTCACACTGTGAACTCAAATGATGATCAAAGGGTTCATTGGGTGAAAGAGAGACATTGATTACTTTAAATTCTTTTAAATTTCATTTATTAAATTGTTATTGTTTAAATTTCATCTTTGTATTTCTTTTAATTTAACTGTCGGCATTGCTGACTGGGGGCTCGTAGCCATAAATATATTTAGTCAATAAATAATATAGTGTCCAGAATTAACCTTCTGAATAAGGACCAGGGGAACTTCTCATAATTCGTTAAAGTCTATAAGAAGAACCCCACCCCTAGACAACCACTACACCCCCACAGTGGGCGCTTCGTCCGGGATATGAATTAGACATATATATTATTTTGGGACTTAAAGTTATTGGTAGAAGTATTAGTGAACAGTGTGAGATATTTTCCATTCTTTGTATTTGAAATTTTGTGATTTTCTCATCTTGTATTTTTATTGTCATATGTGCAGGCTTTGTAGATCTTCCATTCATAGCAGTACGTGTGAAGCAGATATCGAACAAATATCTTACCTGAACGAAACTAGTTGTTGTCGACAGGTAAGTATTTAAACTGGTATTACAAATATCTGTATATTGTTTGAATTTTGAGACAAGGTATCACTTTACATTAGTATAATGGCTACCGAACGACAAATGATAAAGGAATACCGCGCCATGGGGTCGGAAGATCTTGGATACGAGGGAGATCGCCTGGCAACCTTTATAGAAGAAAGGATCAAGGAATGGAAGGCCGAAAAAGCAGCGGAAAGAGAAGCCCAGAGAGAACTAGCCAAGATAGCAGCGGACCAAGAGTTAGCCAAGATAGCCGCGGACCGAGAAGCCCAGAGAGAACTAGCCAAGATAGCAGCGGACCAAGAGTTAGCCAAGATAGCAGCGGACCGAGACGCCCAGAAAGAGCTGGAGCTAGCCAGACTCGCTCACACTCTGGAGATGGAAAAGGTCAGAGTTGAAGCTAGGACCAACGGACGGGACGACGCCAGTACAAGCTCTGGAACAACCGGCCGACCTTTCATCGACCACCGGATAGTCCAGATCAACATGTCACGCTTCAATGATAGGGAGGAGGCTATTGACGATTTTCTCGTCCAATTTGAGAAACTCGCACGCGCTCATCAGGTCCCTGAACAGCACTGGGCCATTAATGTCTCAGCCTTTTTGCAAGGTGCAGCTCGGGAAGTCTACCACGGCTTAACTGCAGAAGAGGCTGATGACTACACTGCCCTCAAGAAGACGCTTCTCTGCCATTATCGGCTGACCGCCGAGACTTACCGGAAACTTTTCCGGGACTCGGTGAAAAAGGTAACAGAGACCCACTCTCAATTCCACAACCGTGTTCGAGGTTTATTTGAGAAGTGGATGAAAATGGCCGAAGTCGAACGCACGTACGAAGGGCTACGCGAGGTAATACTCAAGGAACATGTCCTGGGTACTTACCGTCGCGAGTTGACAGTTTTCTTAGCAGAAAGAGAACACCGGACGCTCGAAGAGATCGCTAACATGGCGGAGCGATACAAGCAGGCGCACTCGAAGAGTGGAGGTTCCGGGGTTGCTGACCGACCCCGACCCTCTGAGTCGCATCGTATGGGGGAGGTTGAGCCGGCTGTCCGTAACCGTCAGGGCGACGGGAAGGTCGGAGGGGCACCTACAGGTAGGGCTGCCGCCTATCGACCTGGACAGGTCTCACCCACGAAACCAGGACTTGCAAGTCGGCGAGGGCCGCCGACATGTTTTAATTGCAAGCGCCTGGGGCATTTTGCCAGGGACTGTCCCAAGGGCAGGCAGACCCAGGTGAATGTCGTAGCTAAGAAGGAATGTGTGCCGGAAGCGAGTCGCAACCCAGCCAACCTTGCGGCCGCAACTGTCAATGGTGAAGGCGCCACCATCTTGTATGACACTGGGTGCAGCGTCCCCGCGCTTGTCGACAAGAAATATGTCAAGACGGAGGACTATACAGGGGAGGTAATAGAAGTTCAGTACGCGAACTGCGCGCGTGACTCATTACCAGTAGCTGTCATTGACCTCGATTCACCATACGTGAAGGGGAAAATTGAAGCTGCTTGCTTGGAGGGGCTATCACATGACGTCATATTGGGTTGCCGTTATGTGTTACCCCAGCCGAACCCCGAAACCTGCACACCTATGCCAGTGAGTGCTGTTGAAACCAGGGCCATGAGTCGACAGCCGAAACAAAAGCCAATCCAAGTTACATCGACACCGGTTAGTAATGTTATTCCAGCGGAGTTAAGGAAGCTGCAACAGGAGGACGCAACTCTGGCGCAGTTGCACAAACACGCAGAAGCGGGAACAGAAAGGGAAACTCCGAACGGCGCGGTGAAGTTTGTCTACAAGAAGGGAATCTTGTATCGCCACGCCAGGAAACACAACGAACACTTCAAGCAAGTCGTCGTGCCAAAGGAAAAGCGTTGCGAAGTACTGAAACTTGCACACGAGAGTCTCATGGGTGGACACATGGGAATTGCTAAGACGCGTGACCGTCTTGTAAAAGAGTTTTACTGGCCAGGGGTCCAGGGAGACGTAAAACGGTTCTGTCTCTCCTGTGACAAATGCCAGAGAATGGCACCGAAAACGGATCAGCGACCCATCCCTTTGGGGAGTACGCCCCTTATCGATGAACCATTTAGACGTGTTGCCATGGATTTAATCGGACCGATAAAATCCGCGTCTGCGCACGGAAATCGATATATTTTAACGGTTGTCGATTATGCTACACGCTATCCGGAGGCCGTTGCGTTGCGTAACATTGACACGGAAACCGTCGCGGAAGCTCTGTTTGCGATCTGGTCAAGAGTCGGAGTGCCCGACGAGATCTTGACCGATCAAGGAACACAATTTATGAGTCGTGTGATGGCGGAGGTGAATCGTCTCATGTCGATTAAACACCTCACGACTACACCGTATCACCCCCAATGTAACGGATTGGTCGAACGGTTTAATGGGACCTTGAAAAACACGCTCAAGAAATTGTGCGAAGGCCGCCCCAAGGATTGGGACCGGTATATTCCGGCCATGCTTTTTGCATACCGGGAAGTACCGCAAGCGAGTTTGGGGTTCTCTCCCTTTGAACTCTTGTACGGGAGAACCGTACGCGGCCCAATCGCCGTACTGAGACAGCTGTGGACAGACGACCACGCTGTAGAGGAAGTACGCACTACCTACCAGTACGTCGCGGACTTGCGCAACAAACTGGAAGAGGTTTGTTCTCTCGCGCAAGAAAATCTCAAACGAGCTAAGGCGCAACAGGCGAAAAATTACAATAAGCGCGCAAAACCACGTCAGTTTGAGGTAGGGGACAAAGTGTTGTTGTTGTTGCCCCAGGAACACAACAAGTTGCAAGTTTCCTGGAGGGGTCCATACGTCGTCACCAAGAAGGTCGGAGGTCAAACCTACCGGATACAGCTACCGACGAAAGAGAAATTGTACCATGCCAATTTGCTCAAGAGGTACCGGGAAAGGGAGACCGCCAGCGATTTTGTTGTCGCAGCGATAGTCACCGAGGATATCGAAGGCGATACGGAAGGTGCTAACACTGTCCCGAGCTGTCCATTAACGAGGGCCGAGACTCCGTCGGACGTGGAGTGTGACCCCATGTTAACTGAAGGGCAGCGGAACGAGATAGAGACCTTGCTGGCCGGATATTCCGACGTGCTAACAGAAAAACCCGGGAGGACGACGCTTGTCGAGTTCGGGTTAAAGATGGTGGACGACCGACCAGTTCAGCGTAAACCCTACCCCTTGCCCCACGCGAAACGACAAGTTGTAAGGGAAGAAATGGAGCAGATGATTGCTCTGGGAGTAATCGAACCTGCCGACTCTCCGTACAGCTCACCAGTAGTCTTAGTGCAGAAGAAGGACGGCACCCATCGGTTCTGCGTCGACTACCGGAAGCTGAATCAGGTGACAGAATTTCAAGTTGAAATGCTACCTGACCCCGAACATATCTTCGCTTCGGTCTCGAAAGCGAAATATTTTTCCAAACTGGATTTGGCCAAGGGGTATTGGCAAATTCCGGTAAGGAAAGAAGACCGACCGAAGCTTGCTTTTGCTACTCCCGACGGGACATACCAATGGTTGGTGATGCCGTTCGGGGTACAAAACGCGCCCAGCGTCTTTACCAGAGTGATGCGGAAGTTGTTGGAGCCCTTACGCGATAGGGGTGTCCACAACTTCATGGATGACCTCTTGTTAGCTACAGAGACATGGGGTGAACACCTCGCTCTGTTAGCTGACGTTTTGGAGCGGCTACGTCAGGAGGGCTTGACAGCCCGCCCTTCCAAATGTCACCTTGGTTTCAGGACATTGGACTATTTAGGACATACCCTGAGCCAAGGCACGCTGTCTCCAGAGAAGTCGAAGGTGGAGCAGTTGAGAAACGCCGCACGCCCCACCACGAAAACGGAAGTGAGGTCATTCCTGGGACTGGCCGGATATTACCGGAGGTATGTCGCTAATTTCAGCGCGATTGCGGGCCCGTTGTCTGACCTAACCAAGAAACGGACCCCGAGTAAGTTCGTTTGGACAGATGCGTGTGAGCACGCATTCCAAACGCTAAAGGATAGACTTACATCCGACGCAGTTGTTCGTCTACCGGACTTGGATAAAGAATTCGTTCTGCGCACCGATGCATGCGACACGGGACTGGGAGCAGTACTGCTCCAGGAGCATGACAAGACGCTTTTTCCTGTCGCATACGGCAGCCGGAAGTTGTCTGCTGCCCAGAAGAATTACTCAGTATCGGAGAGGGAATGTCTCGGAATCGTGTTCGGCATATCACGGTTCGAGCGATACCTATATGGACGTAAGTTCATATTGGAGACCGACCACCAACCACTCGCCTATCTGGCGCCGGCAAAGTTGTCCAATGGTCGATTGATGCGATGGTCGCTGTTTTTACAGCAGTACCAGATGCAGATCAGATACGTGAAAGGATCTGAAAACGTAGGCGCAGATTTCATGAGTAGAAGCGCCGAAATGATATAGATCATTTGTTATATTTTCGTGTTCATACTCAGTTTAGCATTTAGTTCATTTTGCTGATTTTGTTCTTTATATCGTGTAACACTTTTGCTTTTTTAGTTTGAGTGAATAAAATCCTGATTTTATTCTCAAGCGTGGGGGGATGTGATGTTTTACCCCAACCCCTTGTATTATACATGTATTTATAAGTCTGTAAGTGGAGCCAGGTAAGCTTTGTTTTTCCAAGTACCTAAGTTGGCTAATCCTCTTACGTAACCCAGTCTTTGTTTGAGCTCTTGAGTGGAAATCTGGCGGGAATCTTTGTACATGGGAACACGTGACGTAGACAACTTCAAAGAGCCGGAAGCCGACAATGGTAGGCTGGACAGTACATGGGGACACACAGACTGACATTTTTATGATTGACAGTTCGATCAAATGACCAGAGTCCGTCGCCATCCAATCGGGATGCGTTGTAGGTGGGACTTGATTCGAGAAACTGGCATAAGACTTGTACAAGCCTGAAATTCGTCAGTTGGTGTTTAAGAGTCGTAGTGACACACACTCCGTTAGCCATTCGTAAAAATTGGCGGAATTTAGGAAATTCATGAAATAGCTTCGATCAGGAAGCTTTCGGGGGACGAAAGAATTTCAGAGAATTTCGGGGGACGAGAGAAGTTCAGCGAATTTCGGGTGACGGTGAGAGATACCGAGTGAATTTCGGGTGACCTCAAGGGATACCGTCAAGGGTTCCGGATACTAGAAGAGGAACCGGAAGTCAAGATAACGGCAAGGAACAAGGATTATAGAAGAGGAAGCGGAAGTGGAGATCACGAAAGGAGAGAAAGACAAGGGAACGAAGAGATTTAGATGAGTAGCACTCAAGAAGGGAAAAATCTCCTCACACTGTGAACTCAAATGATGATCAAAGGGATCACTGGGTGAAAGAGAGACATTGATTACTTTAAATTCTTTTAAATTTCATTTATTAAATTGTTATTGTTTAAATTTCATCTTTGTATTTCTTTTAATTTAACTGTCGGCATTGCTGACTGGGGGCTCGTAGCCATAAATATATTTAGTCAATAAATAATATAGTGTCCAGAATTAACCTTCTGAATAAGGACCAGGGGAACTTCTCATAATTCGTTAAAGTCTATAAGAAGAACCCCACCCCTAGACAACCACTACACCCCCACAGTGTTTAAAAATCATGAGTACATAGTTCAGTAACCTGCCTAAAACAGAAAAGTAGATATGAGCACAAAAAGCATCAGAGAGAACCAGGGCAGCGGACAGGAATAGTGGGCCCTAGGACAAATTATCTAATAGGCTCCAGTGAATCAAAATTGAAACAAGGGTGGACCCCCTGACCGTTGTGGTCCCGAGGAATTTGTCCTACTCTGTCCGCGGTCCTGGATATGACTTAAAAAGTTGTATGATCCATTTCTGAAAGGAAATGGGTGGGTGGACGATTTTCGTATGTGACCAGAATTACAATTTGTACAAATTTACATGTATTTAGATGACTCTTCAAGACTATATACTCAAGAAAACATGAGGACTTACAAATCTCTTTGTTGAATATAATTAATTTCATAGTGGATGGATGCATACAGGTGAACACAGCATTATCAATGCCAGCGTAATCAGATCCCATGCCCAATCCAAGAAGCCACATGAGTTACACGTAGCTGCTAGTACTGTAGCAACTTTCCGTTGCAAATGTATCGCAGGATGAGTTAACTCATCATTAGTCATTATTATCCATATTTTTTCATGGAGTTAGCAAACTAAGGAGAGAGAGAGAGAGAGAGAGAGAGAGAGAGAGTAAATTCCTTAGCCAATCCAATGTATCATAAGCAGTTTTGGTATTCACATTCTTTCCCATTTAATTTATTATCTAAATGGAAAATCTTTGAGGAATCTGCTTAATACGTGACGTTCCGCCTTTGGTGTTCATTGTTTGCTGCTAATTAGAAAAGTTAACGTGTTTATTTTCAGAGTATTCATTACCATGCAGTCATGAGGGCGGGGGAGTTCAGGCGGAGTTAAGATGAAAGTCACGATGCAGTAACATAAAGCAATATATACTAATTTATTGTTAAAAATACTTGATGAAAACGTACATTTCAACTATTATACTTGTGTTTACTACTATCTGCGGCGATCTATAATGACAAATGTTCTATTCTTTTTTGGGGTGTGTGTGCTCTCCCCGGTTGATCTTTTCAGACCATTTGGGGAGGCCCTCCTGCCCTAAATGGTTATGTTGTGCTGTATTCTTTTTATTTATTTTATGTTTTACCATCTTCTGTACATGTATAATTGGATATATATATATATATATATATATATATATATATATATATATATATATATATATATATATATATATATATATATATATATATATATATATATATATATATATATATATATATATATATATATATATATATATATATATATATATATATATATATATATATATATGATGTAATTTTTCTTTTATTTTTGTATTAATTTTTTGTTTCTTTTTTTTCCCTGCTTCAATTATTGTATTCTTTAATAATAATTTTTTTTAATTTTACTTTTTTAAATTGAATATTTGATCGAACTATTCGAGGCATTCGTCGTCTTCACGGATGAAAGTTCTATTCATGTAAGAAGTGTAGTGTAGGTCACTCGAGTTGCCCTACGTCAAATGCGCATGACCTTAAAGGATGCGGCTATGGGATAGGTTTGGCCAGCTAAAAATAGTATCTGAAAATGATCTATACACTTTGGCATTGTTGTTAGAACGAGTTGAAACATTCGATATGTCAGCCTTTTTTTCCTTATCGTCAATATCTGGACTTAAAGCTTGAACAGGTTATGTTAAAAACAACGTAATATTTAAAATGTCCTATACAGTTTCTCTTGTCGCTATAAATGGGTAAAAAATAGTGGCACTATGGCGACAAGGGAAAGGTATTGGTATCCTGAGTCACAAAATTCCTGTATGGTCTTGTTCCTGTTACGTATATTTGATTTAATTCATATTTATTTTATTTTCATTGTTTGTCAGTTTTAAATTTTTTATTCTATTATATGCTATTATAATGCAAATTTATTCACTGGAGATATTTTTCCAGAAAATTGGTTGACCTGAATCATTCTTTTCATAAACACCAGGTGTTGGCCTGGATGCTGACCTTGATTTAAAATTAGTAAACAAAGTTCTATTTTTATTTTAAAATGATTGGTTGTTTTCAAGGTCATGATGGGGCTTTGGGTTTAAGATGCAAAAAACTTTTTTTTTTTTTATTTCTTAGAGAAAATTATTGGTCTAATCAAGGCCATATTCTGTGTAAGTGATATAAACATGATCACGTGACCCCCTCTGATTTCGCAACTTGGGGGAATTTCGAAATTGCGTCTTATAATACAATATAACCTTTGTTTTAGAGAGAGATCTCTCAGTTTGGGGCTTTTCATACTGATGTCAAGTTATTTTGTTGTAGCCAGATTCTGAGTTATAATTTTCTTCAGAACAGTTGGATTTCAAAAGAATTAATTTTTTTTTTTCTGGAGATATTTCTAGGAATGCTCACACAGAAATTTTGGAAAGACACTGCTTACAAATTTAATTTGGATTTCCAACACCGTAGTGCCATTATTTGTATTTCTACAAGGAACAGTAGATAAGCACAGTACTGACTACAGCATACGTCATGTCATCCATCATGGATTTTCATCAGGATTCGAACTTGAAATTATTAGAACATTTTTTACTAGGACTTTTGCAAAATAATTCGTGGATTATTCTTCGATCATTTCTGCATTTGATTCTTGAAACCATAAGTTCTTCTCATTTTTTCATTTTTACAGAATTTTTCCAGGAAAATAAATTATTTGTTAAATTTTTAAAAAACTTGTCACTCTTTCTGTGTTACTGTTTATTCGAACCTAAACACGTAACATTACGTAAGACTTATCAGTATTCTAAGTTATTAAGGGAAAGTCGTTGATGAAAGCAAAACGAATTATAGTCCTAAAATAGAACCATGTGGAACTTAGTGTAAAGGTACGCGCCTCACTTGCAAGGGGTGTGGGTTGATTGGCGGATTGTACCTTTTTTCAAGGTGTCCGCTTTATTCGGCTCTCGTTATCTAGGAGATGATCGCCCTCGGTGTTATTGCCCGGATCAAGTAAACTTATAGGTGGAATAAATAGAGATCAAAGCAGATATATAGAACAGAATGACACGAGCTCCCGTACGAAAAGAATCAAAATTTAATCAATTACATAAACACTGGAGATAATACAATACATTAGGAAGAGGGGGCCCCGAGTGGCCGAGTGGTCTAAAGCGCTCACCTTTCCGGACCACTGCCATCTCACCTCTGTCTGCGTGGGTTCGAGTCCAAGGCTCGGCTAGCATGGGTATGTGGGAAAGCCTGCCAGTAGCTTTTCGTGGGTCGGTGGTTCTTCCCTGGGTTTTCCAGGGTTCTTCCTCCACCAGTTATACTGGCCGCCAAGTATAGCCTATCTTGTGCTGAAAAATGGCGTTAAACCCTAGAACAACAACAACATTAGGAAGATACTTCTTCGAAATAAATCTTTCACCGATTTCAAAACACAAATATATTTATAAAAATAGCCGATCTGTTTTACAGATAGAATTAGTTATCACACGCTCGAGTGAACAATCGAAGTCGTTGCCTTGTACAAATGAATGACCTGCTTAGCTCTGGTTCTCTCCAATTTCACTGTAACTGTTCTCTGTCCTTTCGCCCGTTCTTTCCTTCCTTTTTCTTTCTCCTCTCCAACTTTTCTACTGCTTCGCCTCCCTTCGGTCCTCTTTCTTTGTGTGGGTAGTTGGTTATGTAACTTGATTGCGTCAGTATGTAGGTACATCTGATGATATGTCGGAAGAGCTATTTTCCCCTTTTAAAATAAACAAAATGCGACCTTAAGTTTCCATCGGCTCTCCTTCCGGGAATAGATCATTTCTCTCCTTTTCGTTATCATATCTTACTATCGTCATTCAAACAAATACCAAAGGCAGTTTAGTCGGGCCAAACATGGCAGACCAAAACAATCCTTGTTTCATAAATTAATGTACTTCCTAATGGCTATAACGATTCCACTCTCGTCTCAATTACACAAATGAATGAATGAACTTCATTACAGGTCGTAATTACGCTATTTCAGCGAAGACACACATTCAAGTCTTTATCATACGTAAAATCATTTAAGATCGGTGAATTCAAACGGATTCCCGTAACTCATATCAATAAAGGTTATACATGAATTCTTAGAATACCCAATTCCTATACAAACAAGACGACAAATTCGAACAATTCGACAATCTTATATAAAGAAGATTCTTGTACGAATTCCCATATATATAAACTCAACACAGTTATTCTCAAATCAAGAGAATTGATTTACGAATTTAAACAACTAAATTCATGCACATATTATCAAATAATTTCAAGCAAAATATTATATTCGCATAAACGAATTTCAGGAAATTTTGACGCACATACCAGTGCTTTCAACGTTTTCTCGCTCTTACCCCAAATATTGTGACCGTTGAACCTTCAGACCTCCGGTCCCTTGGACAAGTGTTTTATGAGAGAGAATATCTTTCAGATTCCTTTCGGAATCCACGTACGTTTACTCTTGCAGCAAAGCTTAGACTAATTAGATTTTTTCGATGTGGCGATATTTAAAACTTGGAAATTTAGTGTGGGAAACACGCCCCTTATTTAGCGTAACCAATCAGGATTAAATGTATTTACCGCCGTTTATAACTAGGCGCCAAATCTGGTGTCAGTTTGACCTTCTACGTTGCGACTAACGGTTTATGGAAATTTTCATTTTTGGACAGTTCCTCTATGAAATCGAAGCTTAACCGCGTCCCTAATAGTCCGTCTGGCTGCTATATAAACACAAGTGTAATTAGCCTCACTACCGTTCCCGACCAGACATTTAGAAATTCTTGCAGCATAGCGATTTAACAAGCGCCTGTCTCCATAAATCTAATGTATTGTTCTCTGGTCTCAGACTAATGTGTTCTTCATAGATCGACATAAATTTGCCCTCTCACATACAGTAACCTTAAATGGATCACTTAAAAACCATTAACAAACATGATGAGTTAAGTTGTTTGCTTGTCAATAAATAAAGGTCTTCTATATTCTTAATTACTGTCGTAAAAAATAATGTGATTTACCAGATCAAATGCATTTCCAAAATCTAAATTAAAAACCATACAGATTACTTCTGTGTATATCCATCTACTACGAATATGAAATGTCTCACAAAACCGTTGCAATGGTATTTTCAAACACCTGATTGATTATGTTATGCTAAAATCAGTGTTAATAACAAGGAATGAAAACGGGTATTTAAAGCTTTTACGGTAATTTAGACCGCACGTGTGCGTAGTACAGAGTTTCGCCCTGGGGTCAATGGGAATATAACAATAGACCACGCTTGAAGATTTATAGGGACTAGAGGATATACATTATTAATAATGTCCATAAGTTTAACATGTGTGAGCCTGTATGGGGTATAACGGGAACTTAACATTGAGGTCATTTAAGTCATTTTGACCCAATAAACCAGTTTGAAATGGGTCACTTTGGGTTTTAAAAAAATGACATTCTAGGTGCAACGGGAATTTAGCATTAGCGTGACCCTCTTGCCACAAAGGAAACAATAATGTTAAAAATGTCTGTAGCAGTTTATATGACGGGACTGTCTGGGTACAAGGGGAATTGTAACGTTATAATTAACATTAGATTTCCGTTTGTAAAATTGTTGAAAAATGACACTTTATGTACACGAGGAATGATAACGTTAAAAATGCCCGTTAAACTTCTCCATGTAGCATTAAATATTTTTGGGTTAAAAAATGACACTATCACGACAGATTAAAACGTATATGTTCCCTGCGTCACCAAATTCCAATTAATGATTATATTTTTAGGATGTAGTTTTAGAACATGGAAAGTAGAAAAGTTATTCCGATTCTATTTTTTTATAGATCACTAGGAAGGCTAATCTGCAACAGTGTAGCAAAGTTTTCGAAAGCAACGAATGTGCGCCCCTTTTGATTTCGCAATATTCGCTTCTAGTGTGTTATAGTATTTAAATATGATACTATGTTCGTATGTAAATGCGAACATTCTACCGTTTTCTCTACTTACACCCCACGGGGGATAGTATATTGGTAATAGTCCGCCATATTTAGGATTTATAAGGACAATGGAAAATGTAATGTTTAAAATGTACATAGGTTTAACATGGCGAGGGGGGGGGGGATGGGACTCTCTGAGGACAGGATGTGATATTCTCTGTTAAAAATTTATATCTTTGACTGACCAACATCGTCATGTGTTATCTATCACCCCCATATTTACAATCAACACCCCACATTTACTATCCAGCAAATCGTCTTTGAGCGACCAATGCCTACCCACTTACTGACTAAACATATTGGAATCTAAAATATGGGATATAAAGTAAGAACTTAAATGAAGTATAAAGAAAACCATTTTACAGATCTCGACATAAGTTACCTGATATCGATTTAAAAACAAAGAAAAAATATATTCCCCTATAACTTCCATCTCATCTCCTGAAACACAAAACTGACACTCCGTTCCACCCAACACAAACAAATAAAATCTACCATGACGCTGAAATTGCAAATTCTACAATTGTGAATCAACATCCTAACAAGATTATTCCTCTCAAACAGAAATGTTTGAAAATAATTTCATAGAACCAAGTAAAGGTAACTGTAGCTCACAATATATTTTTTGACTAAACCAAATAATACTTTCCGTATGTATTATGACTATAGAAAAGTCAGCAGCGTTACCAAAACATTTATTTTCCATTGCCAAGAATCGATGACTATTGACAAAATTTGAAGTGCAAAATATGTCACCAGATTTGACCTTTTAAAAGGATTCTGGCATGTTACACTCAAGAAAAGGGTAAACGAAATGTTGGCATTTGCAACTCCAGATGGACTTTATCAGTATAAAGTGATGCCTTTTGTCATGAAAAATTCTCCGTCAACATTCCAATGGCTCCTTGGAAACGCCGTCGTCAGTTTTTCGCATGACTTCCAATTGGTCGGTCCCGCTGGAGATATTACCGGTAGACGTGCTTCTTTTCATTGTGTTTATTGCGATGTCTCACCAGACGCCCATGGTTTTATTCCAGACATAGTGACTCTCCGCGTTCCAGCTGCACGTGTACTCTGTATTCCACAAATAAGCAATAACAGGTTATGAAATAATGCCTCGTATTTTGTGACTGGATAATGCACAGCGTGTATATGCCATTGTTTCAAGCAAAGACACTACTGCGATTTCCCCGTTGCAGCACTCAAACATTTTCATGGCACTAGTACTTACGTAAAAGTCCATGTTAACAAAGTTCAGTTTGCCCAGGTGTTGCCGGTATTTACATGGATTACTAATGATTCTATCGTCTGCCGGGAAACGCACTGACTGAACTCTCCACTCAAGCAGCGGTGGTTGTACTTGTTCTTTCACGTTAATAACTGACCATGGTGGTCAGCATTTTGGTGTTGGAATGTAGCTCCGGCTGCGAAACAGGCGATACTGCGGCTCTTTTATATCAAGCACTTGATTGTGGGCAAATACCCATCCAGGCATAACAAAGTGCCTTGCCGTGGTGGCAATATCATGGGCAACTAGCTGCTCAATCTCATCAATGCGCAGTGCGTTGGTGGCAGCGTTCCAAAAATAGGTCGTTACTTTAATGGCGTCTGTTAGCTCAGCTTTCGTTTTGAAGACCTGTTACATCTTTTACATCTGTGCCATCAACATGAGGATACACTTCAAACCATTCAGTTCCCTGAGTTCGATCTTTACTGGAAGCTTTAATCACTGGCATCATTGCGTTAAAAAAAATGCGTTAGCGTTGGATTCAAGTCAGTGCTTCTCTGGCACGGTAGTGCGATAGTTTTTTATAATAGCCGTACTAGTACCTCGGTTTACAAAGTCTGGTCATTTGTTGTGTTTCTTTATGAAATTGCCGTCACGTTCATACCTGAATTTGTATTTACTTACTGCTCATAAACCTGCTCATCTATCAAATCGTTACATTTACCTTTGGGAACATAGTGCTCGTTGAGCAGGTAGCCTATCAAACAATTAAATGTATTCCGTGGAATACGCCTTTCGACATCAATGCTTGGTGTCAATATAGGCTCATTTGTTGTAGCGTGAGGCTCAGACAGGCGTCTCCGATATCTATGAGCCTGTCCAATAAGTCAAACAGACCGTGTAGAAGCAGGAACAAGTTTATGAGCAGTACTCACCAATAGTGTATCCAGCGCATCATACATTCATTTTGGGCTGTTATCGATCTGCACAGCAACTTATCCAAACGTTTGATATTAGACTGTGTTACTACTTTCAACATTTTCAGACAATCACACACAACCCTCACTTTTGAGATTTGTGTGTCTTTTAGTTGTGAAAGACCCTGCTAAACTGCTTCTTTGTCTTTTTCTCTATTCGTTATAATTTATGCTTCCTCAAACGACCTCCAGATCGAGCGGAAATCCGATCGGCAGTAATACTAGCACCTCATTTCTAGTACTACAATATTTTACATCCAAGCCTGCTCAGAGTAGTGCGTATTTTTCAGTAAATATGCATACAGTTTTATCAACACATACCTGTTTTCTCTAGATCAACCAAACCCACGTGCTTTGCAGCGGAATAAAATATCTGAAGGTATAAAATGCTCCACAACACATTATGTCCTTTTGTCAATATTTCCTTAAAATAATTTTTTCGTCGACATTTCTATAACACTCCGTGGCCTGTTTGTCTGTTTAAAACCCCGTGTTGAACCGCTAAATAGAGAGTGGGTTGGGGTGGGGGTCTGGGCCTGCCTAACAACCAAGCGTTTTCCTATGGTGTTCCGACAGGACAAATCACTGACCCAAAACGGGCTCCGTCCAGGCGTACTGTGGTGCCTAAACGGCTGTCCGCTGGCCTTCCAACCGGCTCCTCACCCGGGCTCACATGGATGGAAGAAAAAACACCCTTCTGCTACTACGTAAGAAATCTTATCTTCTCTGTTTATAACGTACCATAAATTCTCCATCTCGGATTATAGGCATAATTTTAAAAGAATGTAACCATGTGCATAATGCGAAAAAAGAGAAAAACAAATCCTACCTATCATTAACATGTTCAATGCCTGTAACGAGATGTTTGATTAAAAAACATGTAATTTAATCTCTTGTGTGCAGTATTCTAAGTGATAAGATCATCCATTGATTGCAATAGATCAATTTGGTACGCGTTGCCACAGAACTTCTCCAACCCATGTTAGATAAAGCAGTTGGGTTGGTTACATTGGGAGCCACCCTATCATAACAGTTCAAATACTAGCCTGTAAAACTGGGCTGAACAGGCTTTTCTACAACATAGGTCTCAAGTGCATTGAAAAACTTTATTTTGTAGCACCTGCTTTTTGCCTGAATAGAAAGTACTTTGTACAAGCTTGTGAACTGCTATTTTTGAGAGCTGATGTGGCTATTATGTTCATTATTGTTCACTTGCTTGATGTTTCTCCTGGGGATCATGTACGGTTCATTAAATTTAAAGTGTGTTCCGGTACATATATGAAGAGCACGAAAACGAAACAATTCGTACACCTCATGGGCTCTAAGTAGTACACCGCCAGATAAAAGTAGTTCTTAGAATGTTTATCACTCTTGTTCCCAGAAATTAGGTCGTACACTCATATGAGATAGATAGACAAATATATCTAAATCTATATTCGGATAGATAGATAGATAGACCTTGCTGTTCGGTGTAAGAACGCAGCACTCTTGATACTAAATCGAACACAACGACGGTGTTTTGAATGATGGTGTTTAGAATCAGATAATTGAGTATAAACCGGAAATTCCATTGCCATGATTCATCATCTATTACCTGTAAAGAGTTACGTAAGAAGTTTTCTGATGGAAACCATATTTTTGCCAAGAGATAATCGAGTAAGCGGGACGATTTCCAAAAAAATGTTAAAATATTCTTCCGCTGTTGACATAGATTTATCAAGACTCTGAACAAATCTGTCCGTCATACCCTGTCAAGCCACACAAAAATTAGTCATCGTCATTATCATGTATACTTTCCTCCCTCCACTCCTCTGTCCATTCATACCTACCTACCTGCCATACCTACCTACGGATCTATCGACCTACGTATATAATATACACATTCAGAGGTATATATTTTCAAAAGTATTCACATAAAAGCTCAACTTAAAACAATTCGTATAGTTGTATCCAACTTGCTCATACTCTTGATATTCAAAAACCATTAATAATAATAATAATAATAATAGTCTTTATTTAACGAGAATAACACATTTAGTCATGAAAACCCATCTACTATGTGGTCCTCAATTATTGTTAAAGGGTTTGTTATATATATAAAAACGCAAATTTAAAAATGTCACTTAAATACACTAAAATATCTCGTACACGCAATCATACAGATTTAAAATGAATTAATACGTGCAACTATATTGGTAAACAGATAAAGATATGAACAATATGCTATACACAGGAATACACATTTTAGCAAGTCAGAAGTCACATTTATATACATCGAACAAAACATGTACACGTTATTTCTGGACACAATTATAAAATTCTCTATTGGGAGGCTATAATATATCGTTCTAGCTGGTCACGAAAGGCAACAATAGATGCAATCGTACAGGTAGGTGATAATACTCAATTTAGTGGCTAGATATATTTCCACATAAGGAAACATTAGGTTATCTGGAAAATGCAGATATTTTATTTTGTGGTGAAAATTCGTGAAATTGCAAACGTAATGTAAAAATATTTTGTGATTTACTTCGTGTGTTTTCGTGTATTTTTTGTGTGCAAATCTGAAACTTATTGACCCATACAGGTCCATTACGTCGAGAGAAAACGTTGATAACAATAAAAAAAATATTAGCTCGTTTTTGCTGCAGCAAACAACACCTGTCTTTACATCAAAAATAGAACTTAATATCTAGCAATTACAGTTCTGTATGACATATTTGCTGGGAACCAGAGTGAAATGTTTACACCGACAACCAAATGAAAATACCCAAGTAGTCCATTATTGTTACCACAAGCACACTACACGTAATCTGGTATGTTTTGGATCAACAACAGTAGTACACTAACATTCTTCAAGCACAGCTGAATGGAATGTGTAATATTTGTATACAAGAGTTTGTTCTCATTTCCATCTCCAGAAAAGGCTGTGAAATATGCAAAAATTATAGAAGAGAACCCGATGCCACAAACCATAGCACAAAGCACCCCGGACTAGTGTACACTCGGGAACCAGGAAAAAGGTAACCATGCTGGTTACAGAACAAGATTCGTGTGGTCATTATGATTAACTTTCATTTAGTTATTTCAAATATTATGAGGTCAAAAGATGAAATAAATGTTTAAGTTGTTCTTCAAGTATTTGCACAACTGATGCTGAATAATAATTAAAAGAACTTCTTAGAATTGTTATTGATACTGTCGGCGCAAAATATGAAGCTATATTTTGAATTTTTAAAAAACAATCTTCCTAACAAATGTGTCATTTTTTCTGTGGCCAGGAACTGGCATAAAATCGATCGAGTACTCGCAGGGAAACGATCATGGACTTCAGTGAACTTTACAATTATCGTTATCTGCATAATATTTTTAAGGAAAAGAAATTGAATTTCCATCATTACGTTATCACGGAAGCCCATTTGTCTTCCTTACTTAACGTTTAAAATAGAAATTTTGGCTGATTGAAAAGTGGTTTTACTGCAGCTCTTGTAGACATGATGCATTTGAAATCAAACCATGTAAATAAATGTATGCTCCTTTTTCAGACATTCTCCAAATTATATGTGACAATTTCTCGCCCTCTCCTGTTATTGGTCGTTCATTATGATAATGTCCTGTTTTAATCCCCAATATTAAACGTTTGTTTAATTGGTACATTGTTTTAGGATGATACGGGGTCTGTCTCTTCTGTAACAGAGTGAATTTTGAAGATGGCTACACATCACTGAGCGAATCTTATCGCAGTCAGCGTGACACGTAACAATTAACATGAACGTATGGGCTAAGCCCGCAATAAATCACTATCCTGCAATGGATTTGATATTCCTGATGGAGCATGATTGATTTTTAATTGAAATACCGGTTGGGGACATAGACGAAGCCAGGTTAATGCGGGTTAAGTAGCGCAAAAAATATCAAAGTTGAAATAATCCTTAAACAAATTTGTGCCATAAGAAATAAGTGTCATAAATTAGATCTTCTAGAAATAGTTATTAAGAAAGCCCACAAATAGGACGTGTTACTCAAACCAGGATAGGCGTGGGTTAAATATCGGCGGTTAGATAAAGTTCCTGATTGGCTAAGCTAATTAAGGGATGTGTCTTTTCCCAGACGAAATTCAATGTTTTAAGTATTCTCCCTCGAAAGTTGAGTCAAAGTTTCTGCGTAAAGGCAAGACGTTGACTCCGGGAAAAAATAGCAAATATATTTTCTCTATAAAATTGTCGAAGAGACGGGTGTCCGGAAGTTGAGGGACACGGAACTTAAAGGAACAAAAGAAATTCGGCAGCATAGAAAGAGCTAGTCTCGAGAAGGCACAAGGTTGTGTCTCAGTCGTATACAGTTTATTCATTGATACAAGTTTGTTAATATTTGATTGAATTTATTTTAAATTCATACATCAATGTTCCTTGAGTTCGGAGGTTGATCGTTTGCATTCATTCGTCTTGAATGTTATATGACTCATTTATTCAAAGAATGTCATTAATTATTCTCTTGACAAGGGCGTTCGAATTTACTCGTTCCTATGTAATAAGACTCGTGTATTCTAAGAATTTCATGAATGGCCTCTGGTACGAATTATTTGGAGGTATCTATTTTAAATGATGTGAATGATGTGGGCTAGTAATTTATATTAAATGTCTTGAAATGTTATGTCAATGAATTGCAAGTTAGCAAATATTGTGATTAAGAAAAACAGTGAATTCCATTAATTCATTTGTGTAATTAAGTTGTGAATTCTTTTAACCGAGAAATCGGAGCCTACCGACCGACCTTTAGTCCAGTTAGCGATTCATAGCCCACGGTATGGTGTGGTACGGTTTCCTGTTGCTAGGGAGAGACGTTAATTTTCTTGAAATTGGGTTTTATGTATTAGCTGTCAGGCTGCGAACTGATCCATATTAACCATAGTTTCTGTTGAATTACGATAAGACGATATCTGGCGTAACAAGAGAGGATATTATTGTTCGATCTCCGAAGAAAAGAAGCCTGACAAATATTTAGATTGATTATTTATGTATTGATCTTAAAGGGGGAAATAGCTCCATATATGCACCATAAAGTGGGAAAAGAGAGCAACCAACCATGTTACGGTTGATAACCCGAAAGAGGCTGGAGAGAGAGAGAGTGAAATAGAGAGAGAGAGAGAGAGAGAGAGAGAGAGAGACAGAGAGACAGACAAAGAGAGACAGAGAGAGAGAGACAGAGAGAGAGAGAGAGGAGATGATAAGGAATACGGAGACAGTAGTATAGTGGGGCGATTTGGGACAATGGAAAGTCTAGTCAAAAAGGTCGTGTGCCTGTACAGGGACAATATTTATAGGGACAATAGAAACCCCAGTCAAAAAGGTATTGGGCCTGTATAGGGACAATGGGATTTACCATTAATATAGGGACAATAGGAGTGGAACAGGTGGGGTGACGTCACGGTACTGAAGTTTGGTAACAATGTTGCAAGGAGCTGACCTCAATCGGAACAAACAGCGGGGGAAAACCTAGAACGCATGGCAGGAACGGGACTGGCGGGACATAGACACATATAACACATACAACATACAGACGTAGATGGATGAACATTAATATATCATACCAACAACTATTCAACCCACACACAAAAAATTGTGGCAAGAAAGCAAATCTTTCGAGGCATATCAGTGGCCTTTAAAAGGGCCTTTGGTTTTATCATAACATCGTTCCGTTAACACAGAGGGCATCGCATATGTCTTTTTCTTTTCCTCAATCTTCTTCTGACTTCTGGACCGTAAATGAGGACTCTCTTTAAACAGCCTTGTCTCTCCACATAGATTCTTCTTCTCCAAACGCTCGTATCGGTAATCCGGATAATTGTCCATGATGATTTGACATACATGGGTTAGTTCGTACGGAACAGCATCGACGATACGAGAGTAAATGATTCAACATTAGTCCACATCATGTGACGAGAACAGGCGAAGGGAATCCAGTGAACTGCGGTTATTTATAGTGGAAGAGCTGATCGAAACGGATTGAGTTCTTTCACCAATCCCAACACGCGATACAAAATTCAGTCACAGTGCTGAGTGTGTATTCCAATCCAAAGACAGTGGTCTGTGACGTCACATTTCCTACATAGATGATCTAACGTCTGTGTGCAGTGAATCCATGCGACAGTTTTTCAAACTAAGAAAACAATGAATTGGGGTTCACCGGCAGTGGAGACGATAAGCCATGGAATAGCATCGGCTACCAAAGTCAACACAATCCTACTTCCAGAAGAGGTCGATTTTAATTGTGATTTAGTCCAATTTCTTTTTTCTTTGCAAGAATTTATTCCGGTACCAGTACCTGCGCCACCTTCTCCTTCTTTACCACTCGTGGAGGATTTTAAACAGTGACAGAATGAAGAAGTCGATTTTTTTTAAAAAACGGAAGAAAGAGGCAGAACAGGCTTTTCTCCTTCAACAGCAACAGCGAGAAGAAGTAGAAGCAAGACGGAAATGACAGGAAGAAGCAGCAGAGAAGAAACAAGGTCTAGGAGAGAAGGAGGGCAGAGACGGTACTCTTAGACATTTTAGCAGAGTAAAGGAGCCTGAAACAAATGTATCAGACTTCTTTAATACGACCCAAGAGAAAAAGACCTCCCGAGCCAACAACACAGCACTGTTACTACGCCTGCGATACCACCCCAAGTAATTTCTACCAAATCATCATCGACAGGAACAAGTCCAGATTCATGTCTTGGCCGCGCCAGAGGCTTACAGCAGTTGAAGCTGATTACGTCCCGTTCCTGAGTTACTTTTTAAAAAAAATAGACACCCAACGGTCCTTTTCAGGGCGACACACTTCTCTCGGAAAGAGATATCATTAATTGTGCCAAAATCAATTAAAACTCAAAATCCCATTTTTGCACCATGATGTACGTGTGTGAATGCGTGAGTGTAGGTTCTTATTCTAAAAAATCAAAACCAAGAGACACCTACATTTTCTGTTTGGTCTATTCTGGTACAAGTTTTACAATCGAATTCACAGCACAACACTTTAAAAGTTCATAGACTTCTTCTGTGTCTTTGTTCACTCTCTCTTTTTTGTTAAATTTATTCACTTTCACAGGTTTTTCCTCCTCTTCTTTATTTTCTACTCGTCTTTTTTCTTATCTTTTTTCTCTATCTGCACGTGTCTGAGTTCTTCCCTTGGGGAGAGTATCTCTTCTCCTTCCTGTTCTGATCCCCTCTCTTCATCTTGTGAGAAATGTGACTATAGCTATAACAATCGAGAGCAACACAAGCATTGTGGACAGAAATGTGAGGGATGTTTGGCCTCTCAACCCTGTCTAGACGAAGGACAAGAACGAGTGCATTGCCCTGCTTATCAGCTCACTTTTGTCAGTCCAACCTGTTACCAACAACATCTAAAAACGCAAGGTTCACAGCAGTGCTTGTATACCCTGAGATTGTGCCTTTTTTGTGGACAAGGCATGCGTACCAATAATGTCAAGGCACACGTATGTCCAAGAAAGAAACGATGTCACATTTGTCACCAAATCGTAGACTTCGAACACGAATGCTACATTAAAAAAAACACCTTTCCAAACATCAAGAGGAAGACGATGACCAGAAGAAGGGCAATTTCATCTTTTTCGATTTCGAATGCATGCAAGAGACTGGCGTTCACATTCCTAATTTTTGCGTGGCTCATCGTGAGTGCGAGAAGTGCACCCAAGATCCTATCTTTAGTCATTGCGCTCACTGCAGTAAGATTCCTGGAGGACCTGAAAAAATCTTTCGGGGACCGAATACGCTGTCCGATTTCACCCAATGGATCTTATACCCCATCGACGAGACGAGGAGCCAAGATGACATCGAATGTTACGAAGATTGTCATCGCCATGCCACGGTGATGGCTCACAATTTCTCGGGATACGGTGGACAGTTTCTTCTCAGATACTATACGGAACAAAGTACCTAACGTCCTAAAGTGACTTTGAATGGAGCTAAAGTCATTTCCATGCAAGTGGGACAAGTGCAGTTTAAAGATTCAATGAGATACAGGGCCATGCCTTTGAGTCGAATGCCTAAAACGTTTGGAATGACAGAAATGGCCAAAAGTTATTCGTCACACTTTTTCCATACCGAAGCCAGTCAACACACGTTCTACCCCATTTGCCTGAGGTTCACGACTACGACCCCGACAACATGCGTACTGAACAACGAGAAGCTTTCTAGGCCTGGTACCAGGCTCACGCCTCGGACCCCTTCGGCTTACAGGAAGAAAAGCTAAAGTATTGTTGTTCCGACGTGGACATTTTACGGCGTTGCTGTGAAAATTTCGAGAACTGTTCATGGAACACGGAGGGATTGTTCCTTTGAAAGAAGTCTGCACCATTGCAAAAGCGTGTTCCTTAGTGTACCGCCAACGATTCGTGCCCGAAAACACCCTGGCTGTCATCAGCCCTCAAACGACAAACTTTATCAAACGTCAGTGCTCGGTCAAAGCCCAACGTTGGCTACATTACTAGTGTGACAAAGAAGACAAATGGATCCAGCATGCCCGCAACGGGGGAGGCGAAAAGACCATCGGAACGTATTCAGTGGATGCTTCGGACTTAGAAAACTCTAAGATCGTGTACGAGTTTAACGGCTGCCTATTTCACGGATGTCCCCTCTGCTTCCATGAACTTGACCCTAAAAGTCAATTTTTACAACGGACCATGGAAGCCTTGTAACAGGCCACTTGTCAGCGGCGCTTGAAGTTAGAACAGCGAGGATACCAAGTGGTGGAAATTTGGGAACACGAGTACGATCACCGTTAGAACAATATCCTGAGTTTAAACGCATCGAGGAAAGTTACAAGTTGATGGACCCAATGAACTCGCGGGATAGTTTGTATGGAGGACGGACAAGCGCCATCTGTTTGATGTACCAAACCGACGAGGAGAAAGGAGAAGAAATTAAATACTTGGACGTGTGTTCGCTGTATCATTACGTGTGCAAATATTGTCCCTTTGCCGTAGGTCACCCACATTTGCTGACGGAACACATCGACCTGGACAACATTCAACAATACGAAGGATTGGTCAAGACTTGTACCATTCCGTTTTACCTCACCATTGCCAAGGAAAACTGATGTTTCCCTTGTGCCGTACTTGTGCCGAAACGTGCAACAAAGACCGACACAGGAATAACGCGCCTTGACAGGAATGTGGGTCAGCGTTGAATTGTTCAAAGCTCTAGACCTAAGATACCAGCTACTAGAAGTGTATGAAATTTACCACTTTCCCAAGACAGAAAAATACCACAAGGGCGACGAGACTCAGAAAGGCATTTTCGAAGACTACGTGGATGGCTTTTTGAAACTGAAACAAGAAGCTAGTGACTATCCTTCCTGTTGCCACACTCCCGAAGACCAAAATAAATTCAAAGAGAAATACTGGGAGCAGGAAGGCATCGCTTTAGACGACATGGAGAAAAACAATGGAAGGTGATCGTTTGTCAAAGTGATGTTAAATTGCTTGTGGAGCAAAAAGGTACAACAACCGTATTTACCCAAGACGGAATATTTGAAAGAACCTTCCCGCTACTTTCAGATAATTCACGACAAAACCAAATACATGAAACACGTAAACGTCGTTCGCGAAGACTTGATCTTAGTCAATTATGAAGAAGAACTGGACTTTGTAGAAGCCGACGAATCTGGAAATGTCATCATTGCGGATTACGTGACAGCCCATGGTCGCTTAAAATTGTACGAAGCTTTAGAATAGGAGATCGCGTCCTGTACTTTGACACGGACAGTTGCATCTACATCGATCGCCTTGGTCAACGTCATCCTGACATCGAAGGAGACCATTTAGGAGCCTGAACGGACGAGCACATCGACGAAAAGATTCTAAGTTTTCCTAGTGGTGGTCCTCAAAATTACGCCTACGAATACCAGGGCAATCAAGGAGAAGGGCACACCGAGTGTAAAGTGAAAGGACTGACTCTTATTTATCGCACCAGTCGAGAGGTGAACTTTAGCGTGCTGAAAGAAGCGTTGTAGTTTGGACAGGATGGAAACTTTAAAGTGACCACCGACGAACCGCACAAGATTGTACATTTACTCACTCACCAAATCGTCATTCGGCCTTTGAAAAAAAGTGTATCATATTGTGTACCAGAAGAGAGTTCGGCTTCCCAAGCACTTCACTTTGCCGTTCGGACACGTCGATATTGGTCAGCTTATAAAAAGAGATAACGTCTAAGACTGATAGTTCATTGTAACTACCAAGACCAAGCGAGAAAGATGAATCCTTTTAAACAGACATCAATCAAGCTCGGAGATTCTCAAAGTGCAGTGCGATGCTGTGCCTTGCGATAAGAGCGATGACGTCCACTGTGACCTCAGCGATGCAGTAAAGAATCATGGGAACTTTACTATGACTACTACTACCACTACACCAACCATGGAAAGTGATGATGTGCGTGTCAAACCTGATGGATGCGAAAGCGATGTCACTCGTTACAGAACACGTTTTCAATTTACTGGTTTTTATGGTGGATGTCATTCTCTACGTGACACAATGCAGCTACCACCGTGCCCTCATAGAAGTGAGCCCGTGAAAGACGAATATTCGTTCCCTGTGCGTTTGCCTGAATACTGAAAAATTGAAAGTCGACTCCAAACGTTCCAATGAAAATGGCCTAAATATCTGAGAGGACTTATCCCCGAAGAATTAGCCAGAGGCGGATTTATCTACTTGGGTAAATGGGATAAAGTCAAGTGCTTCAGTTGCGGTGTGTCACTTCATGAGTGGGAGCAGAAAGATTCGGCTTACCTGGATCATGCTCAATGGTCTCCGGATTGTCACTGCCTAACTTTAGTGGGACCCTAGTCATTGACGTGACATACCATGTCGGTTAAGATACCAGCTTGGCTAGGAATCAAACGTTGGACAACACCGAGACAAGTATTTAAACTCCATTTAAAAAACAATATTCAAAGATTACCAGACGAACTGCAACAGAAGATATACAAGGATGTTTGGCAGGGACTTGCCAGAGCAAAATCTCAAATGGTAACTGTAGAACTTTTGTGTCGAGAAATTCAGAAGAGGAAAGTGCCAAAAGTCAACAAACTCGTCAGATTTCTCTGGATCAAGTCTGCGTTCATCTGATTTTTCCGCTTTAGACCGTTTACATCAGAAGATTTTATTGACGTTCTTGACAGTTACCCTGAATGGCAGTGGTCAGAAATTATGTCCATTACTTTCGCTCTAGGAGAAGATTTTAAATAAAATAATACTGACTGACATGATCATGGATACTTTACAAGAGAACATTCGTGGTTTCCATGTGGAATTGAGAGAATGCATTTACCCTGAGCTGGTCAAAATACAAGTGAAACGCAAAGAACAATTGCATACGTCTTGTCACCGATGTTTAAACCACTGGTACATGAGTCCTATAAGAGGACTGATTCAGATGAAAGTGTTCCAAAGGTAAGACATTGATCAAGTACTCGTGGGCGAGAAAGATTGGTTTGTTACTGATTGTGTGTACTACAAGACATACTTACTGCAACGAATTCCAGAGGAAGAGTTAGAGGGTTACCGAAGTCTTTTACACAACGTAAACTTAGCTCAAGACGAAACTTCTGAACGGTGTATTGTGATGTGCAAGTTAGTGGCTAAACCATTTAGATTCGTCTCTGAAGTACGATCATCTCTTAGCAGAAAGTACACTTATTGCCTATGACAAAAAGAGGTATAAAAACGACCTACCATGCCACGACCTTTATCAGTGGTGATACAACAGATTCCGTGGAAGGAAATAAATGAGAGTATTCAAACGTTGGAGGATTACCAACACTTATTACGAGAACTTTGTCCCATGAATTGAAGTGGACGTGTGGTGTGTGTCTTAGTGACTTGCTTTCTGGGATTTCGTTTACCAGTCTATTCCTTGTGGACTCTTTACGAACAGTACTTACCACTAAATAAAACATGAAAGTGGTCCTTTTAAATGAGCACAAGAAACTCATTTTGTTAAAAGCCTTGCGTTCATCTGGATACTTCTCGACGTCTACGGGGAAAAAAGAACCGTCAACTTATAGGTACTGAAGATGTGTACGACGATGCGTGTGTAGCTTGTGACTTACATCCTCACTGGACAAATGTACGTGACTATAAAAATTGGGGTTTTATTGTAGTAACTTTAAGAACATTACACACTGTCCCTAGGACACCTTTGTTACCAAAAACATGTTGTACAATCACCTGTTTATATTCCACTTTGGTCGTTTTGATGTGTATTTTATCGCTGTACTTAACCATTTGGCTTTTATGTATTTTTGTCTTTCGTGTTATTCCATTTAAAAAAAATAAACGTGTCCTGAAAAAAATAATATAAAACGTCTTGTCTTCTCTGTCTTCGTGTCAAAAGTGACATTCCTTGCACTGTGGCTACCTTTGTTGTCTCTACTCCCTCTTCCTCCACTTTCATTGTCATTGACGAACACTTAGATCGTGCCAGTTGGGAGGCATTGTATCTTCGCCATCCCTTTAACATGTTCATTGCTGGGCCTAGCGGTCCAGGCAAAACCGAATTTGTCAAACGTTTGATCGAATATAAACATCATTTGTCGATCGTCCACCTCGACCGATTGCGTTGTGTTACAAAGAGTGGCAATCGGCGTACAGTCTCTTGCGAGAAAGTCAAGGCGATTCCATCATGTTTGTGGAAGGCATTGCTGACGAAGACGACGGGATCGTGCCTGACCCCAGGCAAACCCATCTGGTCATTCTCGACGACATGTTAGAAGACGAAGAAGACGACGCCACTCAAACCCACAGAAAACAGCTTCTACCCGCAAGAAAGACACTTCGGCCAGGACGCTACCTTTTATTTGCAAACCACGACCTGCAGCAACGGTGACAGCGTCTCCTGTAGCCTCAGGTTCTTCCACTTCTCCGTTGTTGGTGATGCCTGCCAAAACCAAGTTGACACCCGTTCTTCCTCATTTGATGAAACAGTGGAAACCCGCGTCTCCAAAGACTTCTCTTGCATCAGTGACACCATCCACCTCTTTAGCTGCAGTTGCAGCTGCTCACAAAGTACCTGCTCCCAAAATCAAAGTCCAAGAGAGATCGAGCATATTACAGAGTTTACTGGGTTTGTCCAAACAAGAACTGTCCCGATTTTGTCCGTTGCGAACCCCTCCACGACGTGTGATGCCTGTCATCAAGTTAATACGACGTAAAGACAATCAGTGGCGACGCATTCCAGTATATAAAAAAGTCATGAGGAAAAGAAGGGGAATCAGTGTTTTTGTGATCCTGAACACCCAAAGATGTCACCCCCAGAAGCCAACCCTCTTCTAACCCCAAAAGAAAGAAAAGGAAATGACTGCCTCCTCGTTTAGTCAAACATGGGGAGATATTGTCCGTCCTGTCCAAAGCTTCTCCACCCATGCGAAAACAACTCATTCAAACAGCCTCCAAAGACGTCATCAATACCGTGTGCGAATGTTGTTTGAACGTCTTGAAAGGCACGATACCTTTGTCTAAACACCAGACAAAACGCTTAGCCAAACATTGTCACGTTCTTCGCCAAATGGTTCAAAAGAAAATACCCATTCGTCAAAAGAAAAAGATGTTGGTGCAATGCGGGTGAATTTTGCTCATGTTGTTAGGACCCTTGCTGAAAGGAGTATTGGGAACAATGCTGGAAGGACTCATGGGACCAAGAGGATAAAAGGGACTTTTTGGGTCCAAAAATTTCAGACGTGACCATTGAATTCCGGTGGAAGGACAAAAACTGGCTTTAGTGCCTTACAAACGATGGATGGAATACCATCGTTGGCAAGAACAACGGACCCCGCATTTGCCTCCCAATCCTCATTTGACTGAGATGTCCCAGTTACAACACGAATTGCAGTCGTTGATGGATCACAACGATTTGTCCGAAAGAGAAAAATCACAAAAGTACAGTCAACTCTTGCAACGACTGCAACTCTTTCACCAGAAAACTTTAGACAAAACAGCTTTGCCCACTCTGAAAGATTTTAAGACCCTAATGAAAAGTCCATCACCACCACCACCCCCATCGGTTAGGACAGACGCTGCCCCACAAATTCCTGAGGAAGAAGAGGTACGAGAAGTCGTTCAAACACCATCAGCAGCTTCCATTCCTATTAAGATTGTAGTGTACTCGTTGAGCCCTTCCCCCACTCCCCAACGAGAAGAACTTAAAGCTTGGGTTAAAAAGATGACGTCCACTCCTCCTTTGACAGAAGTAAAAAAGAAAGAAGGGAAACCAGAAGTGAAAATAGAAAACAAGACCAAATCCATCCCATTGCCACCTCCACTTCCCTCGACGTCTACTCTCGTGGCACATCGGACACGTAAAACACCTTGAAAGAACGCATGTGGAAATATTTTGCGCATCAACAAACTCTCAAGTACATCGACGTCTTAACGCACTTAGTTCAAGCGTACAACCAATCTTACCACTGAAGTATCGGACGTGCCTCCCAAGCCAAGAAGTGACTCTCGACAACGAAGTGACCGTTTTTGAGCGCCTGTTTGGTATGTCCCCAACGGTAAATGTCCCCAAGAAAAGTGGAGTGTTGGCAGCAGGGGAGATTGGGTGCGCATTGGCAAGACCAAACGTACTTTTGACAAAGGTTACTCACTCAACTGGACCACTGAATTATTTCATGTCACTGGACAAGAGCATGACCGTTATCCTGCCATCAATGAATTGGAAGACATGAACAAGGAAGTGTTAAAAGGAACCTTTTACTTACCCGAGTTACAACGCCTGACCAAAAAAAGAAGACGAAGTGTACGACATCGAAAGCACTCTTGAAGAACCCGTTAAGTGGGAAAACGCCGTGTCAAAGAAGTCAAAGAGCGTTGGAAAGAATATCCTCCCAGTTTTTATTCTTGGATCGACGCTCCACGAGTCATCGCCTATATAAAGAAGTGACCATGATGTGGAGAATGTATGCCTGCCAAATCTTTGTGGTGTATTGTGTCATCAGTGAGGCTATTGCCAATTTGTGTTTGCAGCAAAGAGACAAACAAATGTGGACCATTTTATTGAGCAGTTGCATCGGTTACCTTCTTCCCAATACTTCCCTGAAATACTCCTCAAACGGGAACAACAGGAGCCTTGTGCCCAACATCAGTCACCACCCCAACAACAACCACCATAGGAATCCTCTTTTAGACACTTCTCCTACTTAGAGTGGCCCTTTGGACAGAAGCAGAACTCTGGAATTATGAACAACAACAACCAATTTTACTTAACCATACCCAGTGACAGTTCCAAGGAGGTGTTTCCCAATGACACTTTGTATAGTTACACGGCCAAATTAACTCGGGCCATCCAATTGAATCACGATGCACATTGGGAAGTGGCTTTGGTGGAAATTATTCACCCTACACAAATCCTAAACATCGCTGAAAAGCAAGACACTTTTGTGGTCAAAGTTTATGACCCGCAAGTCCAAGAGTACTTGAACAATCACCCAGTTGCTGTAACTGCTACTGACACTATGATAAATCCACCAACCCCCAAATTTAAATGGTACACCTATCTGTTTAAAATTAATGCAGGCTATTATTTTAGCAGTCAACATTTGGTGAGCACGATTGCTACCAAGTTTAATGACAAACCTTTTTTGGAGAAAAAAATGTTACCATTGAGTACCATGAAACAGCTTATCACCTACTGATGAAATTTAAGGAGGACAAAGTGGTAGGTATTAGATTTTGTCCTGACATTTTGGGTGGAGACGTCAAGATACTCCAGGATCTACCCATACCAACCATTACCAACCACATGGATCTTGCAAAATATTTTTGATTCCCAGTAGAACTGAACCGAGGACTGAATTTGATCTTTGTGTACTTCGATGTGGTGGAGTACAACGTAGTGGGACACACCTCTTTACCGTTACTGTGTCATTCCTTTCAAAGTGGATTCTGCCATGAACGCTGATGAGGAAGGTGGAAACAATACCATGTTCGAACATCCTCTAGATAACGATAACCAAACCAAACCACCACCACGTAACGGCCTCTAAATTCAACCTTCCAATGGCAAATGGGCCAAACTGAAGATGAATACTCTTCGTAAAGGATTTAAATTTTCGACTCAAACTTTTAATAATATCACCTTTATTGCAATCATGAAACTTGGGGAATAATTAAGTTATTATAATTAGTTAAATTATAGAGACAGCCTTTGAAATCTTTTTAAGTCTACCACTAACAAAAGGTACATGACTTTTTCTGCATTCTCGGTCACAAACAATTAGAAAAATTAAGCAAATTCCTCATTGTTTTCATCTCTTACTAATAATGCCTTCCAAAATAAAATTGTTACTTTCAAGAAATGGCAAGTCAGCCAAGATGTGAATCCTATAATCTCTTGTATTTTAATTACTTTGTTCCAGTCCGAGTTTCAATTTAAGCCGAGAAGCTTAGTGAATTCAGAGCCAGGTTTGGCATAATGAACTGACAGTTTTAGTCACGAGTCTTTAGGTGCTATGCCTTTAACACTGTGCTGAAACACGTTAATTAGTTCTAGTCGCGTGCCTTTGGCTGTAATTCCTTTAACACTGACCTGAAACACCTTAATTAATGTTGAAGTCCTCATACATATTAACGCCGAATTCGATTTATTTGAGTACATGTGCCATTCATTTCCTTCCTGACAATGTTAACTCGGAGGTCGACGTTGGTAACCTACTTATGCATTTGACTGTACAATAAGTTTAATAATGAAAAGAAATGCGTTCTTTAACATTACTTGTTCTATATGCGTTTTATAACAGATTATTGCCGTGCTTCATCCAGTCGTCCATCCTTTCTGCCGACAAAAGAACAAAGCCCAACGAGTTAAATCGAGATCAGATAGGAAGGTGCTAGTGCATAGCATGTACCAATCAGTCTGTCTGTTCTCCATTAGGATGACGTTGCATCCAAATACAAATCTGACAACACAACAATTTTAATGATAAATATTTTCTTTAAAAATTCTTATTCTATAAACTTTTAACTGATATTGTAATCAGTTTATGCGCTGCTTTATCCATTCACACAATCATCCTTCTGACTGAAAAAAAAAGTCATTTATGAAGCCTGGCTCGCAATGTTAAATCGATGTAAATTGAAATTGCTTGTGTACATGTATTTTGAATCATCCATTCTCTCCGTGTGCATTAGCGTACAAGGATTCAGAGATCTACTCAATGTATAATCATTCCGAGGCACACGCTTGCTAGCGCAGAGGATTACGTTACGAAAACAATCGAACTTGTGCGATAAACATGCTATTGTTTTTAAATCTATATTTTGTTACGATGAACCTAGATGAAAGTGAAATTCCTCGTATTTGATAAAAATATTCTAAAATATCTTCTTTTTTTAAATGATTCAAATGTAAATACAAATGCGATTTTAAAGACCATGTCAGGATGAATTTGAAAGTTAAAATTACTGTGGTTAGTTCTTGTGGAGCACGAAACTTAATCACAACAGCAGAGGGGAAAGATGAGTGGGTGGGTTCGTAGGTGGGTAAATTAAAAATTTATTAGGAAGGTCGGGAAGGAGGGAGAGAGGTGTACATGTATGTGGGTAGACAAACTGGCTGGTAGATAGACTGGTCTTCTAAAGATGACTGTTTGATTAGAAGGTAGGCAGGTAGATAAAATGTATAGTTTCAATATCTATCGTAGACTTATTAGTTCTGGGAAAGGCAACCTGGCAACGGATGGAAATTACGTCAATGAGCAATTAACATTTAAAATAATTTACGTACAAGCTATCGTTGATGAAAAAAAAACCCTTTATCTTCACAAGGGAGGGACACAAAGATATTTACAAAACCACCTTTCCATGACTGAATGATTAACCGCCCGATTGTTAGATTTCATTTGCATTAAAAAATCGATATTCTAGCTATTATTTAAAAGTCTTATTCTTATGATTATGAGTATGGACAAAGTGCACACTGTTAAAACTTCATAAGCTCATAATAAAAACACGAGTTCCGTGAACGGTACATTATATCTTCGGTCAATGTATGCGGTCTTCAACTAAACTTGCTGTGCAGAAACCATCTTTTGAAATTTGACTTACCATAAGCATGACCTTTAGAAAACAAAGCGTGACCAAAGAAATTACTCTAGAACAAAAATTATTGTCCAGAAACAATTTTTTCTTTGACTTGCAATGCTCCATAACTATGTCTTTCTGATCCTAAAATCGATACGTCTTTTCCATGCATTAAGTGAAAGCCTTGTATAAATTTTGATCACTAGACTCAGTCCAGAACTAACGTTATGAAGCCAAAAACTATTTTCTTATTTCAGCCAGCCACACTGACATTTTACTCCAATATAGGCAGGCATCTACCGTACTCAATGTGCAAGTCACATATAAAGTTTAATTCAGGCCTCTAATAAAGCACTCCATTTATTGTGCAGAAAATCATTTTTCTTTTTTTCAGTTAGTTACATGACCTTTGACCTCTTGACCTCAAATCATTCACAAAGTTTGGTCCTGGTCTGCATTGTAAAACTCTTGTTATTATGTGGAAATTCTTTCTTCTTTCAGTCACAATGACCTTTGACCTTTATACCCCAGTATCAGTATCAATAGGTCTCTTCCATAGACTAGATACAAGACTTTCACAAAATGTGGTCAGTGTATGTGATCTAGAACTGAAGGTACTATGCAAACACCATTTGTCTCTTTTGCAACCAGGCGCAGTGACCTTTTGTTTTTCTCAAAATTTGTAAGCTTCCACATTTCTCTAAGTGCAAACTGTCTTCAAATATTAAATCTAGTTTGTGCTTTAGCAGTAAAGTTATTGTACTGAAAACCATTCTTCTTTCAGCTACAATGACCACGGCCTTTGACGTTTTGACCTAAAATTGATTGGCTTCTTCCTCACCAAGTGTAAGCCATCCACAAAAATTGATCCAGGTCTGGGTGCAGTATGTGTGTGTGTGTGTGTGTGTGTGATTTGGATTTTTAATGAAGATTTAACAATTTTTCAGTCATATTGCTACGATGTCTGCAGTGTGGCAGTTTATAGTGATGTCTAGCACTGGGGCATCATGCTGCAAATATGTAGCATCAGGCCGACCAGTCCTAACACTAACCTCTTAATGCTGAGTGCCAAGCGAGGAATCTTTCAGTATCATTTTTGTAAGTCTTTGGTATGACTCGGCTGGGGATCGAACCCACGACCTCCCGCATCCGAGGCGGACGCTCTAAACACTAGGCCACATGAGCGGTCTGGGTGTATAACTAATATTATTGAGCAAACACTATATTCATTTATTCAGTGGCTTTTACCTTTCACCCCAGAGTCAATACGCCTCTTCTATATTTGAAGTGCAAGTCGTCCACAAACTTTGTTTAACCACTTTTCTTTCTTCAACTGCAGTGATGAACTTGGACATTTTGAACCAAAACCAAAAGCTAATCCAAGTGTAAGCCATCCACAAATATTAATCCTGATCTGTGATTTAGCACGAAAATTACTGTGAAGAAACTATTTTTGTTCTGTCAGTCAGTGACCTTAACCATGGATACCAAAATATAAGCCATGAACAAAGTTTGGTTCTGGCCTGTGATGTAGAATGAATTTCACTGTCCAGGAACACATTTTCTTCTTTCAGTTACAGTGACCCTGACATTTGACACCCAAATCAATTGGCTTCTTCCTTAATTTAAATGTGAAGTCCACAACTTTCGTCCATTTTTCTTGGAGTTGAAATTATCTTGACATTTGACCTTTTTGCCCTAGAATTGATAGGTTTCTTCCTGATTCCACATGCAAACCATTCACCAAGTTTAGTCCAGGTATGTGATGTAGCACTAAAGACATTTTGCAGAAAAACATTTTATTCCTTCAGTCAGTATCCTTGACCCCAAAACAAGAGGCCTTATCTCAGTACTAGTTACTCATAAAGTTTGGTCTATGTATGTTATGTAAAATGTGAATATGAAGAACCATTTTTCTTCTTTAGTTAATGACCTTACCTTTGACCCTTTTTTACCACCAAATTGATAGGTTTCTTTAATATGCAAAATGCAAGTCATTTACAATGTCTGGTTAAGGCAGATGGTGAAAACTCAGGTTGTTTTACAGACAGAAACAACGGAAAAGATGAGCATCATAACACAGAATATGCTCTGCCTTATGGTGGATGTATATAAAGTGGACAGAAGTCACCAGGTGATCAGCATAATGTTAATCCACTGAGAAATGCACATAGGGGGCAAGAAATTGAGTTATTCAAGCTGAGACTAAAACATAGTTTCTTCAATTGTGAAAAAGAACAAAGAATATTTTAGTCATTATACTAGTTTTTGTGTTGACCAGAAATAATCAACATAAAATGAACAAGTTAAAGTTCTGGACCATCACTGACCAAAATAAAGACAAAATAACAAAGTATACCATAATCTTTTATAGATTTTGCATCTGGTTTGGTCTCAAGTAATGAAAACAGGTTGCAGAATTTTTCACTGGTTACAGTCTGTATCATTTAACAGCAGTTTACTTGAATAGTTGCATGGTTTGACACTGAATGGTTTACTATGATTTAAAAAGCAACTACTGAAATAGTGATCTAAAATTTATAGAAAAAAATAGGTAATAATTCCCCCAAAGATGCTGTTTAATCCCTCTAGAAACACATTTGGTAGAAAACATACAAACTGACAGAAGGATGAATGCTTGGATAGAATACAAGCATTCTGTACTTCAGTATCAGGTCTTTGAAACACAACATAGTTTCAAATGCTGTTAAAATTGTTTCAGTACAAGAATGAATTGCTATCAAAGGGTAGCAACTTCTCTTTACTGGGAACAGCACATTATATGTCCACCATGTGTCTCAGACATCAATGTAGATAACTGAAACTTTTGCGCAGAAATCGTTGATCTTCTTGTAGCAAGTGTTACCTGGACCCTTTTACCCATAAATTGATAGGCTTTTTCCTTGCTTTAGGTGCAAGCCATCCACAAGATTTAAGTCAGGTTTGAACTAATGTTATTGAGTGGAAACAATTTTTCTTCTTTCAGTCAGTGACCTTGACCTCTGATCCCTAAATCAGCAGCATTCTTCAATATCAAAAGAGCAACTGATACACAAAGTTTGTTAAGGTTTGTTATGTAGAACTAATATTATTGTGATGAAATAATTTTTATTCTTTCAGTGGCTGACATTGACATTTGACCTTATGATTTCCAGATATGGTTTTCCCTTATACCCAATGCAATCCATGTAACAATTTTAGGAATTGTAGATAATGCATAACTCAAGCTAATGTGGAGAAACCATATTTCTTAATTCAGTTAGCATCCTTGACCTCTGACCTTTTGAGTCTAAAATCAAAGAGATTTTCCTTATCCCAGGTACAAAGCCATCTGCAAAGTTTGCTAACTAGCTTGTGAAAAACTCAAGTTATTATCCAAAACCATTTTACAGTTATAGTTATCATGTCCACTAAGTTTCTGACCCTGAAATTGATTGAGTTCTTCCTTACCCCAAATGTAAGCTATCCACAAAGTTTTAATCATAGATGCTGGATGATTGAAGTTGTGTGGAAAAGAAATAGGCAACAGATGGATGGAGTGAAAGATGAATGGACAGACAACATAATAATACAATATAAATTACCTTACCTACGTTTGGCACAAATGATTATCTAGTCTCTATTTTCAAGGAAATAAAAAGTAATCCATCACTTATCTTCACTGTGGCCCAAGATTGCATCTTCTCAATTTGTATTAAAATCAAGTTATGCAACAGCTGTAGGTCACCCCAGATTTAAAAACACATTCACAAAGTTTCATTTACATTAGATTGGATAACAAATTTAGCTCTTAGCTAATGTTACCAATTGGCCTGAGTATCCCACAAACATGCCTGGGATTTGGTGATGTGTGTGTGATTTGGATTTTTAAAAATCATATTGCTATGATGTTTGCAGTGTGTCAGTTTATAAGAGGTCGAGCAGTGGGGCATCATGTCTCAGGCATGTAGCATGATGTCCCACCCAGTTACATTATCCTCACACCATGCTGACCAGTCCTAACATTAACCTCTTAATGCTGAGCACCAAGCGAGGCAGCTGTTAGTACCATTTTTAAAAGTCTTTGGTATGACTCATCCAGGGTTTGAACCTGTGGCCTCCTGCATATGAGACAGATGCTCTAACCATTAGGCCACCGGAGCAGTCCAGATTTGGTGTAAAAATGGTTGTGTGTGCTGTCTGTCTCTCAGTTTGCTGCAGTCACGTGCTTGCACACCAGTTGAAAAACTTGCAAGGTTCATGGTCACTCAGCCAGTGTTGGCGGCTTCCACTGAGTCATTAAGAGAATGATGAAAAATACTAGGTAGTTAAATATCCTCTAATAATTTTTTCTATATAACCATCACCGTTACACATAGTTCAGTGAAATGAACCCTTTTTAATGTCATATTATTATCAAAAAGTTTTTTTCAAAAAATCTTATAATAATGCCCAAGAGCAGTTATGAATTTCATGGGAATTTCTGCAATTTGAAATTAGAATTATGGGAATGGCTAACTAGTTATGACTCACATAGGTGATTATTTCAGAATGGCTTTGTCCAAAGTATCACATAATGGAAGGCTATGCTTTCAGCATCTGTACAAGAAATATTTGACCACTTCGATGGCCTAGTTGTTAGAGCATCCGCCTCCAATGCAGTAGGTTACAAGTTCGAACCCCAGTAGAGTCATACCAAAGAATTATAAAAATGGTACTGAGAGCTGCTCCACTTGACACTTAGCATTAACAGGTCAGTGTTAGGACTGGTTGGCCTGGTGTCAGGAAAATGTGACTGGATGGGACATCATGCTACATGTCTGTGGCATGATGCCCTAGTGCTAGACATCAATATAAACTGCCATACTGCAGACATCATAGCGACAAGACTGAACAATTGTTAAAGCTACGTTAAAAATCCAAATCACACACACACATACACACACAGAGAAATACCTGGTACTGTAATACCTTCACTTCTCAGCACATTCATAAATGAATAGAAATGTCAAGATCAGCTTTTTTTATTGTATTCAAATGATAAAATATCTCCACACAATATTACAGCAAACAATTTTTTATTTTTTAGAGGTTAACTCAAAGCATAATTACTAAACTTTGTAATTCTTATAAACAATAAACATACAATATGGATGGTACTAATGCAAGATAATCATTACTGACATGCATATATATAAAACAATTTTGTATTATCCAAGAGGAATAATTTTGTGGTATTATTGTGATGTGTGATTTGGATTTTTGAAAAAATTTCAGTCATATTGCTACGATGTTTGCAGTGTGGCAGTTTATTAAAGTGAGGTCTAGCACTGGGGCATCATGTCTCAGGCATGTAGCATGATGTCCCACCCAGTTACATTATCCTCACACCATGCTGACCAGTCCTAACATTAACCTCTTAATGCTGAGCACCAAGCGAGGCAGCTGTTAGTACCATTTTTAAAAGTCTTTGGTATGACTCATCCAGGGTTTGAACCTGTGGCCTCCTGCATATGAGACAGATGCTCTAACCATTAGGCCACCGGAGCAGTCCAGATTTGGTGTAAAAATGGTTGTGTGTGCTGTCTGTCTCTCAGTTTGCTGCAGTCATGTGCTTGCACTCCAGTTGAAAAACTTGCAAGGTTCATGGTCCCTCAGCTTCATGGTCACTCAGCCAGTGTTGGTGGCTTCCACTGAGTCAGTAAGAGAATGATGAAAAATACTAGGTAGTTAAATATCCTCTAATAATTTTCTCTATATAGCTATCACATTACACATAGCTCAGTGAAATGAACCCTTTTTAATGTCATATTATTATCAAGAAGTTTTTTTCAAAAAATCTTATAATAATGCCCAAGAGCAGTTATGAATTTCATGGGAATTTCTGCAATTTGAAATTAGAATTATGGGAATGGCTAACTAGTTATGACTCACATAGGTGATTATTTCAGAATGGCTTAGTCCAAAGTATCACATAATGGAAGGCTATGCTTTCAGCATCTGTACAAGAAATATTTGACCACTTCGATGGCCTAGTTGTTAGAGCATCCGCCTCCAATGCAGTAGGTTACAAGTTCGAACCCCAGTAGAGTCATACCAAAGAATTATAAAAATGGTACTGAGAGCTGCTTCACTTGACACTTAGCATTAACAGGTCAGTGTTAGGACTGGTTGGCCTGGTGTCAGGAAAATGTGACTGGATGGGACATCATGCTACATGTCTGTGGCATGATGCCCTAGTGCTAGACATCAATATAAACTGCCATACTGCAGACATCATAGCGACAAGACTGAACAATTGTTAAAGCTACGTTAAAAATCCAAATCACACACACACATACACACACAGAGAAATACCTGGTACTGTAATACCTTCACTTCTCAGCACATTCATAAATGAATAGAAATGTCAAGATCAGCTTTTTTTATTGTATTCAAATGATAAAATATCTCCACACAATATTACAGCAAACAATTTTTTATTTTTTAGAGGTTAACTCAAAGCATAATTACTAAACTTTGTAATTCTTATAAACAATAAACATACAATATGGATGGTACTAATGCAAGATAATCATTACTGACATGCATATATATAAAACAATTTTGTATTATCCAAGAGGAATAATTTTGTGGTATTATTGTGATGTGTGATTTGGATTTTTGAAAAACTTTCAGTCATATTGCTACGATGTTTGCAGTGTGGCAGTTTATTAAAGTGAGGTCTAGCACTGGGGCATCATGTCTCAGGCATGTAGCATGATGTCCCACCCAGTTACATTATCCTCACACCATGCTGACCAGTCCTAACATTAACCTCTTAATGCTGAGCACCAAGCGAGGCAGCTGTTAGTACCATTTTTAAAAGTCTTTGGTATGACTCAGCCAGGGTTTGAACCTGTGGCCTCCTGCATATGAGACAGATGCTCTAACCATTAGGCCACCGGAGCAGTCCAGATTTGGTGTAAAAATGGTTGTGTGTGCTGTCTGTCTCTCAGTTTGCTGCAGTCAAGTGCTTGCACTCCAGTTGAAAAACTTGCAAGGTTCATGGTCCCTCAGCTTCATGGTCACTCAGCCAGTGTTGGTGGCTTCCAATGAGTCAGTAAGAGAATGATGAAAAATACTAGGTAGTTAAATATCCTCTAATAATTTTCTCTATATAGCTATCACATTACACATAGCTCAGTGAAATGAACCCTTTTTAATGTCATATTATTATCAAGAAGTTTTTTTCAAAAAATCTTATAATAATGCCCAAGAGCAGTTATGAATTTCATGGGAATTTCTTCACTCTGAAATCAGAATTATGGGAATGGCTAACTAGTTATGACTCACATAGGTGATTATTTCAGAATGGCTTAGTCCAAAGTATCACATAATGGAAGGCTATGCTTTCAGCATCTGTACAAGAAATACTTGACCACTACGGTGGCCTAGTGGCAAGAGCATCTGCCTCCGATGCAGTAGGTTGCAGGTTCGAACCCCAGTCGAGTCATACCAAAGAATTATAAAAATGGTACTGACAGCTGCTTCACTTGACACTTAGCATTTAGAGATCAGTGTTAGGACTGGTTGGCCTGGTGTCAGGAAAATGTGACTGGATGGGACATCATGCTACATGTCTGCAGCATGATGCACTAGTGCTAGACATCATTATAAACTGCCATACTGCAGACATCATAGCGATAAGACTGAACAATTGTTAAAGCTACATTAAAAATCCAAATCACACACACACATACACACACAGAGAAATACCTGGAACTGTAATACCTTCACTTCTCAGCACATTCATAAATGAATAGAAATGTCAAGATCAGCTTTTTTATTGTATTCAAATGATAAAATATCTCCATACAATATTACAGCAAACAATTTTTTTAATTTTTTAGAGGTTAACTCAAAGCATAATTACTAAACTTTAAAATTCTCATAAACAATAAACATACAATATGGATGGCACTGATGCAAGATAATCATTACTGACATGCATATATATAAAACACTTCTGTATTATCCAAGAGAAATAATTCTGTGGTATTATTGTGACTATCCCTTAAAAGAATGATGATGTAATTAACAATTTAAGCACTTTAGCTAGTTAAATTATATTTGTACAATTTTCCACATTAAAAATTGATTGTCAGAAATTGTTTTTATTAGATTGCTGTCTCAGAGTAATTTATAGGTGACACATCTTCTGCAAGTACCAGTACATGCATTTGAGTGTGATTCAGATCTTTTAAGCATATTATAAATTAAAGGAAAATAAGGCCATATTAGTTGAAGTACTTTACAAATTTCAAAGACTTTTAAAGAAAATTACCAATCATATTAGAATCAAGATCTCTGACATATCAGACATCTAACATCTCTGGCATAATGAGATCTGATGGACGCCTATATCAGGTCATGTTATGTTGACCTTTTGATCCACATCTTTTACATTTGACAAAAGTGGAAAACTTCACTCAAAACAAATAATTAAAGACAATAAATTTCTTGAACATGAAATGCAAACTTTATCATATTGGTTAATAAAAAACTAAGTGGCCAGAAATCCCAAAGATCAGCAGAATATGAACATAAGGTGCATTTCAGATGTACTTATTAAAAAATCTTGTTTTTAAGCCAGCGATAATCTGCGGTGACATTCTGCAACTTTTTGAAAGGACATTGGCATTATTTGCCATATTAAAGTAGATCTGTAAGCAAACAAGTAAATCCAGAATACCCTATCCAACCACTATTCTCCCTGCATGATACTAAGTGTAAATACAAACTAATTTGTTCCAACATTGTGAGACAACTCTAGAAGTAAAAATCTGACAAAAAGCACAAAAGGGGCACAACTCATGGTGTCAAAATATAAACCCGTACCAAGTTTCATGCAAATATGCCAATGGTTCTAAGATATCACTTAATAAAAGTGGGGGTGGATGGAGAAAAAAAAATCACAAAAAAATATGAGTAACTCTTAAATGCGAATCAGACAGACTCCATATTTCAACATAGGCATGAAACAAATGCATACCATGTTTCATGAAGATATCTCAGATATCCCAAAGGGTTCAGGAGATAAAAAGTAAACAAAAGTCTGATGGATGGATGAATAAAGAAGCTGACTTCAGTATTTACCCACACTCCAATCTACTTTGTTTGCATAGTGTATAAAATGAGTTTCATAAACATTTCATAAGAGACATAAAAATTTTGGTTTCATTTCCTGAGACATCCTTAATGTACAACAGTACTGTTTTTAATATTTAATTAGTTTTCAGTCTCATAAGGTTGGTGCATCTTCATATTTTTATCAGAGATAAACTAATTACAAATTAATGAAAATGCCAAATAACTTGACATATCATTCAATGAAAAGTCCGTTTTAATCATATATATAAATTCTCTGACCTCTTCAAAATGCAGCAGCTACAGTACAAATATGTATATGGGATTTTTTATATACAAGTATGTATATGGGATTTTTAGGGGATATGCATTTAGGTCAATTTCTCATGAGGCATAAGCATTTAGGTCAATTTCTCATGGGGATATGCATTTAGGTCAATTTCTCATGGGGGGATATGCATTTAGGTCAATTTCTCATGGGGGATATGCATTTTGGTCAATTGCTCATGGGGGATAAGCATTTAGGTTAATTTCTTGTCGGGGATATGCATTCAGGTCAATTACTCATGTAATGAATTAACTGAATATCTGCATACTTCACACATATTTTAGATTTATCACATTATATGAGAGATGTTTTGTATTACCTTTAAATCCAAAATTGTACATTTGCTCTCTAAAAATTGAAGTTGAAGAAAATGTTTCTTATTTATAGCAGATAACATTACTGGTAGAAATATTGGCTGCATCAGAAAGTTACACCATGAAAAATGAAAAATTATGACGATAATCATAAAACTAAGTTATAAATTAATTTAAAGCAAAATACTTCATACATTACAACTACTGAGTGCAAAGCCTAAGGCAATGTATGAACAATACAAATAGTGCATAATAACAACTTATATCACAATGCAATACAAATTACAATGCAAAGTTTCCAACAGTACATTTAACAATACATACCTTGTACTAATTTCTATATACCATATATACTCCCTTACAAGTTGAGTCCAATTGCAAACTGCAAAGACCTAGATCCACTGATGCCTAATGCACTGGAAGACCAAGTTCTGCACAATTTGCATAAATTACTCAGTAAAACAAATAACACCGACTTTGATCTGCTGGTGCAATATGCTATGGCAGATCAGGATCTAATGTTGTTTGGAGTTGACTCAACTTACAATTTCACTCAATTATTTAAATAAAAATTCTTTATCTTGTCATGAAAACTTGAAAAATTAATATAACATTCATGTTGCAAGAGGAAAACATTTAACAAAATTTATAAATGGGGTACTAGTTGTCATATTTTCTGTCAATCATGGCATGATAAAGTGACTGATGCAATTAATCATAATGTTAAAATGTTACTGATATTCCAATTATGTTTTACTGTATTGTTAAAATGTTATTGATATTCCAATTATGTTTTACTGTATTGTTAAAATGTTATTGATATTCCAATTATGTCTTACTGTATTGTTAAAATGTTACTGATATTCCAATTATGTTTTACTGTATTGTTCAAATGTTATTGATATCCAATTATGTTTTACTGTATTGTTAAAATGTTACTGATATTCCAATTATGTTTTACTGTACTGTTAAAATGTTATTGATATTCCAATTATGTCTTACTGTATTGTTAAAATGTTATTGATATCCAATTATGTTTTACTGTATTGTTAAAATGTTACTGATATTCCAATTATGTTTTACTGTATTGTTAAAATGTTACTGATATTCCAATTATGTTTTACTGTATTGTTCAAATGTTATTGATATCCAATTATGTTTTACTGCATTGTTCAAATGTTATTGATATTCCAATTATGTCTTACTGTATTGTTAAAATGTTACTGATATTCCAATTATGTTTTACTGTATTGTTCAAATGTTATTGATATCCAATTATGTTTTACTGCATTGTTCAAATGTTATTGATATTCCAATTATGTTTTCTGTATTGTTAAAATGTTACTGATATTCCAATTATGTTTTACTGTATTGTTCAAATATCAGTTTGGAAGCATTTACAAAATGAATAGCAACATCTGCAATTCTTTCAAGACATGCAAGTGAAAATCTAAATAGAAAGGATAAATGTTGGAGCTTAAAAAGTAGGTCACTGTAACCTGCCCATGGAAAGTATAACCATCTAAGATCAAGATGCCTATCTATTAAAAGCAAAACTATACATACAACAGTGTCAGAGTAACTGAGCTAAATGCAAAAACTTAACTACAACAATGATGACAACAACAGAAATGACACTGGACAAGTTATTTCTATGTCTCACTCACTCACTCACCCACTCATTCACTCACTCACTCACACACTCACTCAGTCAGCCAGCCAGTCAGTCAGTCAGTTAGAATGAAGCTTGAAATTTCACATTTTCTGAATTTATAGAACTTTTGATGGATCTTCTTTGACAGTTAATGACCAGACATTAACATCATCAGTATAGCATTAGCTGATCTGTACTTGGTACACAGGAATCAAACTTAACATACATAAAATTTATAATGTAAAATATCATTAATGTACATCAGTATGATAAAAAGCACATTTTAAAAATGTACACACAAAAACATTCAATGTATCATCTCAAAACTTCAAACTTTGTTCAAATATATATAAAATATGCAGTCGATGGATTGTATGATTGAGCATGTACTTTGATCTTTTAAATAAGCAAAATAGGTACAAAAACACAACAATATCACATGTACTTTGAGTCTTACAGACTTAAAATAATAATGAATAATTAATTCATAAATCTGCAAATGTTATTCCTTTTAAACTGAATTAGGTACACAATATTAACAATCAAGCAGTTCTGACAACAACAAAGTATAAAATGATGGTAAAATACAATTAATAGTTCCACCATGCAAACCAACCTTACTTAGACCCTTCTAATCTGTTTAGCTCGGACCAACAGCCAGGTAACCAGCTGTTTCCTCACATGAGTATCTATATATATTATACAATACAACATAAGGAGACATAAACAAGCAAAGTCACACAAAGTAGATTAAAATGTTAGGAATTGTCAAATTTTAAAATTTCAGTGTGATTAGTAAAGATTTTCCTGTGCCAATGAAGGTGGGCTGGGCTAAGGGATAATAGCAGAACTACTATTATAAATGACATGATAATGATTTCCGTTGCCTAAAAACACCAATCCCCTTTTCTCTAAATCATTATTTTCATCTTGCTGTTGATACACTGTCCCATTATCCCACAACCACTACAGCAGAATATAAAATGATTTTTCTTTTGACTAATCTTCAACAAAATTTCATCCTCCTGAAAATGTACACACTAATCATCATCTAAATCCTCAATCAATCTCTGATATTCTTTCCCCTTCTTTGATTTAAACCTAACATTTTCATTCCTTCTACCAAGCGTAACTTCTTCCAGTTCACATGTTTCTTCATTTCTATCTTCCAGTGGGAAAGAAACAGCCTCATCTTTTAAAAATATTGTTTTCACTGTTTGTGGTGCAACACACTGTAGTACTGTGAAAATAACTGTGCTGAAAATACTTAATGACAACATGACTTGCATGAGTTTGATATAATCATACTTGTCGTACAAATACCCTGTAGTGGCTGGTATCACCATCTCTCCAAGAGCTGATCCAACAATAAAAACAGCAGTAGCTTTTCCTGTCAAGTGCATTCTGCTTTCAGCCCAGGAAATTCCGGTTGGAAATACAGATGACATTCCCAGACCGAGAATTAGAGTTCCAACCCATAAGAGAGGTTCATATGCATACAGTGCTGTACACAGAACTAGTGAACCAAAAATCATAAGCACTAGATCAACGACAAGCATACATGGTGGGTGAAAATATTTTGATACGAAAATAGAGAATCCTCTTCCAGTGGCTAGAGCACCCCAAAATATTGCCGTCACCACTGTGCCTTGATCTTTTGACCAATGACTGAATTCAACAGCAAATGTTGCAATGAGACCTCCATACGTAACTTCCATTCCAACATAAGCAAAAAAGAAAAAGAAAAGGAGGGTCAGCAGAAAAATTCTGTAGAATGGTCTGCTTTTGCAGACTGGTCCTAAAATGTCATGTAAATCATCATATTGGTATCGGTTCCTGTCTCGACAAAACATGACCAAGTACATCATCGAATTTAACAGAAGCAGCAACCCTATTATTAGGTAAGCAAACTGAATTTTGGATATGTTCTTCACTGCCTCTATAGCATGGTCCATTATCCCTGTTTGCTTGGGTTTTTGTGGACCAACAGCTGACTCCTTTGTACTATTTGTATCCTCACCTTCTCCTCCCGTATCCATATTTTTCTTAGGTTTTACCTTCTCTGACCAATTTGTTTTATCCTCTGCATCAGTGGATGGCAAAGGATTTGGTGCTATGTCACCTGGCTTATTGTTTTGTGCAACTTCTGAGGATGTCGCTAAAATAGTTTCAGTTGTTGTTGTTCCTTTCTTTACTGGTGATGGTGTTATTTTTGTTGTTGGTTGTGATGTCATGCTTGTAACTGGTAATATTCCACTTGTATGTGAAAGTAATTTAGTGGATGGTAGTGTTTTCTGAGTAGTCTGTATTGATTTGCTTGTCTCTTCTTTCACATAACTTTTCGTTATTGTCACTGGAGTAGTGGTTTTTGTTGTTGGAGTGCCATTCAATTTTGTCGGATCTGCTGTCACTTTCTGGGTTATTCTACTAACTTCTGATGAGTCAGTAGCATTAACACCAGTTTCTTCTGATTTACTGGAATTATTCTCAGTGGAACCATTACTCACTTTACTTGATTCTAGAACTACACTGGTGTGAAGACTTTCATTTCTGGAAAGACTACTTGTCTCATTAACTCCAGGGGAAAGAGTTACATCCCTTAATCTATTCTTCTCTGTTGGCTCTTTTGGTGTTGATGGCTCATGGATGACTGCTCCAGGCTTATTATTGTTGAGATGACCAGGTATGTTCCCACCATCAGCATGTACCTTGTTTAAATACTGATCAGAGGAATGGACTGGTTTTTTAGCAAGTGTGGTCTTTGTTGGTGATGTTGAAGATGTTAGAGAAACAGAAGTTGAATTAAAGCCAGGAACGCTGTTAGTAGAGGCTGTTAATCCTGAGTTAGTTGACAACAATGTTTCATTTGAACCTGAGCTATTACCTGGAATGGGTGTTAATGGTGAAGATGAATTTGTACCACTCAAGTAAAGCTCTGAGCTACTATTGCCCGGCACTGATATTTCCTCTCTTCTGTGCAGTGTCAGTTTACTATTAAGTGCATTGTCATAACGAAAACTTACATCTGAATTAATATTGAATGGATACAACTCCAAGTCCGCAAATCTTTTGGAATGGTTCACTAAGTGTGATATATCAGTTACAACTGGTATGAATCCCTTGATAACCCTTGTAGAGTTGTCCCCTTCCAAAAACCCTTGGTTAGAGAGGAATGGCTTTGCAAGAAGGGGAGCTATAAAGGCTCCCACTCCAAAGGCAAAATGGAGGGTCTGCATGTAGGGGGCATTCTTTTTTCCCCAGATCCGGATACAAAACACATTTCCTCCTGAAAAGAGAAATCATAAAGAGCATGGTTTACTTAAAATGATTGATTGATTGATTTTCCTGCTTTGAACTACACATGAGAGGAAGACGGGAGTAAAGTACCTTGCCTAGAAAAGTATGTTTGTCTTATAATGTTTTAACACATCATTGAGCAGAGCTCAGGAAAACCAAGGAAAACGTTACTATTTATTCCTCCCAGGGTGAAGATGATGCAGATTTGTACCCTGAGAACAAATCTGTATGCATCTGATGCCATTAACGAGCACTGAAGTTCAACATTGCTAAAAATCTAACATATATCAATTATCAATTTCTTATTCCTACCTTGCTTACCCGCTGTCAACCGTCCAGAACATGTCACCATGACTTTGTTTTTTAACACATTTACCTTTTGCAAACTTGATACTAAAATGGTCCAAATCATGAAGAAGAAAAAAACTTCTCAAACACAGCCCCCCATTTAACTATATAAGATAGCACAAGATTTGTATACTAAATTGAGAAATCAGTTTCAAACCAAGCCCTGAGTTTTTAATGTTATTAATGCTAACACTGGCAATTTTAGGTACTCTTTTATTCTAATATGGTGAAATTTTCCTTTTCAATGATCCATCACAGATCCTGTTGACTTACACCTGTGATAAGATAAGAACCAGAGAATGTCAGAATACTTTATATTTCATTTTGTAAGACAGTAGTTACATGCACTCTAGGTCACTGGAATTATCATGATCACAGTTTTATTGGTACATTGCCAGAGTAAAGTGAAAACACCTGCAATTATTTCTATAAGTATTTAATTAATTTTCACAAGAAAAATGGTGTGGAGTTACATATGAAAGAAGCATTTTAAGTGTCTCCACTGATTTCCACCAGGTTTCATGAAGTAATTAGAAAAAAACAATGTTGAGACAAGAACTGTTTGGTCTTAATTTAAGAGGGGTCATGATGTAATACACTTCCAACACTTTTGGCCAATCAGAAATATCAAGTTTGATAGGTACCCTATAGTAGTTATGTAGAAATGGAGATTTTACTAAAACTGAATAAACAGTATAGGGGCCCCGAGTGGCCGAGTGGTCTAAAGCGCTCACCATTATGGATCACTGCCATCTCACCTCTGTCTTCGTGAGTTCGAGTCTCGGATTCGGCTAATGTGGTTATGTGAGAAAGCTTGCCAGTAGCTTCTCGTAGGTCAGTGGTTCTTTCCGGGGGTTTCCCGGGTTCTTCCTCCACCATTTATACTGGCTGCCATGTACAGCCTATCTTGTGCTGAAAAATGGCGTTAAACCCTACAACAACAACAACAACAATTAAACAGTATAAAAATTAGTGATAACTGCAGAGATGTCTGGAATTATTCTTTCAAATGTGGGTTAGCAACATTTGTTCCATGTGAAAATAATTAAACACTAACATATCTGCTTGCAAATTCAATTTTGTTGTGAAAATGTACCAAGCAAACTTCACAGTCTTGAAAATATTGGTAACTGTGTAGAATGCTGCACCATTTGGCCATTTTGACATTTTCTGGCTTTAAGCTTCCCACACATAATAAACTACATCTCATGTGCAGACATATTACAAGATGTAAGAAAGCTTGATGAATATTTTTTATTGAAGTGGGACATGTATTAGAAGGGTTTTATACTATCTATCTATACACAGGACATATTTTCAAGGTTTAGGCCCATTTAAGTATCAAGCTTGCACTTGGTGCTTGTGGTTTTGCAGTAAGCAGTGTAGTAAGATGCCTGTGGTTTTGTAGTAAGTACTGTAGTGAATAAGTGTACTGTGTTCGGTAAAGTGAAGACAGTGACCAGTACCTATTGCAACTGACCTGTCCCAGGAATGAATGTTTAGAAAAAATGGCTTGAGCCAAGGCTGAGCCTAGTTTTATTTTAAGTTAAATGTGATTTTCTTATGAAGCAACCTGGTTAATCTTAAAAGGTCTTTATTTAGAAATGTGTAGTCTTACATGGTGCAAATGCGTACCTGTAAAATCTCTGAGTTAGTTAAAATCTCAGTCCCACACTTGGAGTTTGATCTTTTGAAAAAAATAAAGTTATTATGCTATGTTTCCTTCTCAATATATTTATGGATACATACAGTAAATAGACTGAGTACATACATCTAAGCAAATACTTGAATGTGTATTTGCAACAATATGCAGCTTTACCAATATTAATGTAACTTGTAAAGTCAAAGTATTTGGAAAACAAAAGGTAGGAGGTTTGGATAATGTGGTCATTAAACAGGATCAAAGGAATGAAGATAAATCTTGTGATAATCATGTACCTTTTCATGATCATAAGCTCAAGCAATATTCCCCTCAATGCATGTAATCTGAACCAAATGTGTTTTTGTTTCTCTTTGTCTCAGTTGAGACCTGATTACAAAAATCATAAAATATTTTGGGATAAAATATTTAACGAATTACCTATTTATTAGCATAGACTATTTACATAATGCATTGGTTAAGTACAAAACAGAAAACGTAAAACTAAATCAAGGGAGGTAACCACTCTTACTTAAATCATTTCCTCTTAGGATTAGAATGTGGGGTCTGTCCTTTTACAAACCTGCTCTAACTTTTTAGTGTCAAAAGGCAAAAAGTCCTATCAATAGAGAAGTACCCATTATTATTATTCCTTGCTTTCATGGTTCTAATGGCTGCTAAGCATAGGTGACATGGGTGGTTACTAAACCTACATCAGTTACAAGACCAAAGCTCTACCAACTGAGTTACGGAGGAATACAGAGCATGCCACAGGCCTGAAGGATACATTCAAGCCAAACATGAAGATAGCATAATTTTGGTAAGATTTATTTGCAGACACCAAGCAGTATGTAACATGTCCTCATCTTATAAAATTGATTTAAATAACATTTTGTCAAAATCTGGATTAATATTCACCTCTCCCTCGATAACTCACACCCACATACCTCTAAAACCTGGTTATAATGTAGGGTTATGTGTGGATTTATTTTCCCCAGAAAATACACACAAAATCAGCCCCTATATGTTGAACGTGAAAAAAATTGTGATCAAACCTGGTAAATGAAACCTTGATAAACAACTCAGTTTACTGTCAAAACAGTGGTTATTTCACAACTGTTTTAAGAAGTCAACATTCTGTTAAATTTTCTCTACAAAAAAACAAAAATGAATAATCAGTGCATTGAAAATAACGATATTCAATAAAATGTCAATCCGTGAATATGTCAGTAATGCCTACTGGTGGTATCACTTAAAAATAAACAACAATTAAATAAATTTGTCAAGTTAAATTCCTATCTTTAATTTGGTTTACTGAAATCCTCAAATCTAAAAAGTATAAATCTACCATAATGGCTATGTCTGCAAGTGAGAACCTAATTAAGAGCAGACTGTTTTGAATTGCAGAAGTGTTTGTTGTATTGTTAAAATCAATTAAAACTTTACTGCCTTTGAATAATCACATTATGTCTTTTATATTAAATCAAATAAATTGGCATAAAGTGGCAGAATAAAGAGGTTAAAAGGTCAACTCATTTCAACTGACCAATCAAACACGATTACATATATTATAATGCAAGTAAAATAAAGTATCTAATATTAATCAGTGGTTTATCATGCTAATTCATAAATGTGAACAAGGACAGCACGGGAAGAAAGTGAAATGTGTGCTTGCTGAACGAAAAGCATTGCTTCATAGATATGGTTCATAATGGAGAAGCAAGTTCTAAATTTTGTAGTAAACTTAAATTTCCTAAACTGACACTAAAAGGTTTGCTCAAAGATGACCAAGAATGTTCACAGTTACTTCAAATGAAACCATGGCATCAGTATTTTACAAATAGAATAATTTTGAAAAAAAATGGCATTTTGATGCTGGCAGTTTTTGTTTCACAAAATAAATGTCCATAGTTTTTGAAAAAAGGAAATCTTGTTTTGTTGTGGATCAGCAATAACTTTCAAACATATCTGCATGCATAGGCAAAAAGCAGTGACACAATACACAATGTTTTTTCAGGTACATATGCTGAAACCTCATGGAATAGTGTTTTCAGTAATCAGAGGTTGGATATCTCAAAAATAAAAGTAATTTAGATAGAAAAGCCAAACAATTTAATTTCAAAAAGCTTTCTATGGACAAGTATTACCAGCACAATTATAAAATAGGTATTAAATCATTAAATACTGCTCCCCCCATCTTCTCTCTGTCAATGTTCAGCCCCTTTCTTAATTTCTCAGAGGTCCCTTAATGAGTAGTGCCCTCATCTAAACTGCAGTTTGGACCCCATTGTACAGAGTTGTCAAGGGAGAGGTGTACATGGAATATTCTGAAGAAAAACAAAATCCCTCGACAAAAAACCCAGTGTTACAGACTATTTAGCCAGACCTCACAGAATAATGTCCGAAAATGTTCCTTTGAAGAGACTAATGCTCTACAGGACAGCTATACTTTCATCTGAATAGAAACTTTAATGTTTCCCTCATTAATGATGTCAAAGACAAAACTTGCATGAGAATTTCTATACTTCTGCAACTCACTGATTATTAAAATTTATTAGTGAATATACCTCAGAATACTTGTTTTTATTAGTGGGTTAACTGCTTACATAATTCAAGCTTACAAAGATTCCATATATGTCAATACTTTAAACCACAATGGTACCCCACTCCATAATGACCACACTAGATGGTCACCATCAATTTTGTTAACGACCAACTATACACCATAAGAAGTCTTCTGGTGAAACTCCCATGTCAACAGGACTTTATATTCAGACATTGTGATATCAAAAATTTCAAGATGGCTTCCATAGCAGCAATAGTTTAGCATCAGACTGGCACTATTTTCATTTAGGACCAACTAGACATCATAAGAAGTCTTAAGTGAAAACCCCAAGGTTGATATGAGCATCCATTCAGGATTAGTAGCAATTAGATTTTCAAGATGGCTGCTGTGGTTGCTATATTGGAAGTCAGAGCAGCACCATTTTCATTTAAGACCAACTGGATCTTGGGATGAATGAGCATGTACAATTTCATGGCAATCCTACAAGTAGGAATAGTGATAACAAACTTGTGCTAACATACCGATAAACAACAGATGACTGATATCAGGCCATCTCATAAGCTCTTTTGGTATGTGACCAGTAGAGCTAAAATGTCCTTTAAAGATTTTCTAGCTTTAGTAATGGGGGCCATTACGAAGGCAAATCAGCATCATTTGTATAAAACCAAAAGTATTAATGTTAGAGTTTTTTCCACCAAATTTGGGCAAATGCTGTTTGAGCAGTTTTTGAGATAAAGTCATTTGAAATCATTTTTTGATGTCAGAAAAGCATAATTTATGCAAATGTAAAAGACCACTATGTGAGGATGCTTTCTCTCAAATATAGTCAAATTATATCTTATAGTAATGGTATCCATAATTGAGTGTGGATTGGGATTTGTACAAACTTTAAAATTCTTCCATGCCAGGATGTTTTTTGACAAGTCTAGTTGAAATTGGTCCGGTGATGTCTGAAATGAAGTTAAAAAATTAAGTATAGCAATGTTGACAGATGCATGATGGATGCAAGACCATACCATCAGCTCAACTGATCTTAAATGCAGGTGAGCTAACAAAATCCTCTTTTTTTAATATCTTACCTGTATCTAGGACTCCCATGGCTATACCTTGGATGGCAATTAGCAATGACAAAACAGTAAGGGTAAGGGACCAAGGAACAGCTACAGTGGCAAATGAGGCCACAAAGAGGGTAAAAAATAACAGAAGCTGCTTGTTAAAGTGATCAAACAGAAATCCTCCCAAAATGGACCCTACAAGGTAACCCAAAGATCTCCCTGTGAAGACCAAAGTCATTGGCCCTGTATCAGCATGGACTCGTTCGCCTAAATCCAGAAGGGTAGGACCAGGTATCGAAATGCACAAGCCCTGAAAAATATCCAAAATAAAAGTCGATGTAAATTACTGTTAACTTACTAATACTTTGTTAAATTCTTGACATCAATGCCTGATAATCAAACATTCTCATTATCTCTGAATATCAAAACTAGTATCATTACTAAGTACCAATAGTGATAAAATATAAGTTGGATACCAAAAGAAGGCAGGCATTCTTTTAGAGTTGGACACCACAAGCTCTGTAACAGCAAAAGAAGGCAGGTATTCTTTAATCTGGTGCTGTTCTATGGGATAGTAAGGAATAAATCCAATAAAAAGTTCCTCCTCATCAAATTTTTTCTCTATTGTTTCTATTTGACACAATTTAGAAAACAGTGAAAACACAGTACACACACTTAAGAAAATTTGGTTTTAAAAGCAAATGTAATAATGTGTAGCACTTTGTGTTTTCTATACCTATATTGTGTGAGTCCATGACTGTAGATTGTAATGGTCATGTTGTAAACAATATTACATTTACAACATTACATGGCTGAATTTTGCCCATAATTGTAGACACAACTTTAAGATAATATTTCTTAACACTGGATCTGAGTTCAGGACATTGGCTTTCTCCTTCCAAATTCCTAGTCTAAATGACATTTGTCATGTTCATTATTAAAATTTAAGTAAAAGACATGACCTTGTTTACAACTAGAATGTTCTGGCTATGAACTTCTGACACTCATCCAGGTCCTCTTATTGTGTCTTAGGTTTTCGTATAAAAGCTGTTTACTTCAGAATTATTCATTCTCAGCTTAACATCTGTCTAGTGGAATCTGTCATCTAGTTGTGCTCAGTAATATTGTGAGAGGATTTATTTAAATTATTCATTGGAGTTACAAAATACTCATTGAGTTTAGGACAAAATCACTGTTTTGGTATTATTGTGAATTCATTCAAGGATATTCTGGATTATATCACAGTTATACAGCAAGACTGTTGGCACATCATCACATTCAAGGTTACTGACACATCAGCATATTCAAGATTGGAGCTCATTATGCCACCATTGAAATTCATTTGGAATACTCCATACTTCTGGACTCATGATTTAACTTTTAGGACTATTTGGGATTTAATTCACAACAATAAGTTCCTCTTATATTTTCAGTTTGTGTTCAATGGAAATAAATTATTTGTTAAATTGTACAAAACTTGTTGGTTTTGGTTTTTATCTGTTACATTGTTTAAGACCATAGAGTTTTAACACTTGCAGCAGGTATTTTACCACAATGTTGTCCAAATTCTGACTGTACATGGAAGATTTTACTGATAGATACTCTGACATTCAACAAATCAGAAAGAGCATTACATTTGCATTGGTTTTAGAATTACTGATGAGGAGATTTGAAGAAAAAACAATTTCTTTATTCATTCATCATTGGATCCCTATAGGTAGCATCTACTCCCCACTGATAGCCCCACAACAGTGATCAGTCGATGCAACACAACAGTAATCAGTCGATGCAAACCTGGTTCTCAATCCTGTATTTATTAAAAATGACCAAGATAAATCTCTATACATATTTAATTACCAAGTAATACCTTTGCATAGCCATGTGGTTCTTGTGACAATGGATGTTGTAATTACAACAAGAATGATCTATTTATTATGGTGTTAACTAACAATGGGATATAACAGTGCCCTTGCACATGTTTAAAGAGGAAGAACTCAATCATCAGGTATTGAACAACAGAGATGTCTTTTCAACTTTGGGGGGGGGGGGGCAAAACTTGATGGGGGGGGACAAAACTTGATTCAAGTGGGACAAAACTTGACGGGCTTGTTAATTTTTGTATATAGGCTACAGCAATTTTACAGCACATGCATATTCGTGGGGGGAGGGGCAGGCAAATGCCCCACTGCCCCCCCCCCCCATGATGTCTCTGCTGAACAAGCAAGAATACAATTACCTTGTTTCCACCCCCCATCTCCAATAAATAGCTAAAATAAAATACAGCTCTGAATGCATACAATCTTACATACAGACTCAACACTGTCAGCTCTCGTTCTCATATACAAATTCACTAAAACTCAAAAGTCTGTTGGAGTTAATATTTTTGTGTGTAATTTGATAAGGTTACTGAAACTTTTTGTGTAAGAAGACAATAGACAGCACATGCATTATTTATAGGTACATACTAGATAGTACATGCATTATTTATAGGTACACACTAGATAGTACATGCATTATTTATTGGTACATAATAGACAGTACATGCATTATTTATTGGTACATAATAGACAGTACATGCATTATTTATTGGTACATAATAGACAGTACATGCATTATTTATAGGTACATACTAGACAGTACATGCATTATTTATAGGTACATACTAGACAGTACATGCATTATTTATTGGTACATAATAGACAGTACATGCATTATTTATTGGTACATAATAGACAGTACATGCATTATTTATTGGTACATAATAGACAGTACATGCATTATTTATTGGTACATAATAGACAGTACATGCATTATTTATAGGTACATAATAGATAGTACATGCATTATTTATTGGTACATAATAGACAGTACATGCATTATTTATTGGTACATAATAGACAGTACATGCATTATTTATTGGTACATAATAGACAGTACATGCATTATTTATAGGTACATACTAGACAGTACATGCATTATTTATAGGTACATACTAGACAGTACATGCATTATTTATTGGTACATAATAGACAGTACATGCATTATTTATTGGTACATAATAGACAGTACATGCATTATTTATTGGTACATAATAGACAGTACATGCATTATTTATTGGTACATAATAGACAGTACATGCATTATTTATTGGTACATAATAGACAGTACATGCATTATTTATTGGTACATAATAGGCAGTACATGCGTTATTTATTGGTACATAATAGACAGTACATGCATTATTTATTGGTACATAATAGACAGTACATGCATTGTTTAAAGGTACATAATAGACAGAATATGCATTATTTATAGGTACATAATATACAGTACATGCATTATTTATTGGTACATAATAGACAGTACATGCATTATTTGCAGATACATAATAGACAGTACATGCATTATTTATTGGTACATAATAGATTGTACATGCATTATTTATAGGTACATAATAGATAGTACATGCATTATTTATTGGTACATAATAGACAGTACATGCATTGTTTAAAGGTACATAAACTGCGGGCAATTATGAGCCCCTGCGACTTGGATCAATGTAATAACTTTGTGAATATAACACACCATAATAGCCATACAAAGAAATATGCTCTGCATATTATCTTTCATGCTGAGATGTTTTTGTTTTCTCTCAACATGTACACACATATTCATCAATAACAACAAAAGTCTTTTCAAGAACTTTTTTAAAATTGTAATTAGGTTGAGAATCCCACCCCCGAAAAAAATGTATGCTAATTTTTTTGTTTGTGCTGTGATGTTGTGGGGTATCGTGTGTCACTCACTGTTTGGGTCCGAATCCTTTTTTTGTACAGTCGGTACTCCCCAAAAATATTACAAATAAATGTTTGTACTCTGAAAAGACCATTTTCATTTTGGACAAACTAGACATCATAAGAAATCTTCTGGTAAAAGCCCAATGTCAATATGCCTTGATGTTCAAGAGTATTAGCAATAACAAGATTTCCAAGAAAGCTGTTGTGGTGGCCATAATGTATGCCTGAGTAACACCATTTTCACTGAGGACAAATTATACCATGGCATGAATGTATGTGTAGTTTTTTTGGCAATCCTCCATGTAGTTTAGGACAATTAGCAATAAGAAACTTGTGCTAATGGATGGATGGACATTGGATGACAGACTACAGTCAACAGACCATCCCATAAGCTGGTCTATGACCAGTTGAGCTAAACATTTGAAATCTAATGGAAAAGGATACATAAGTCTTAGAATACATAACATTATTCTGAAAATTTTAAATATTGAAAAGAAATCAGTTGGTTTTATCCAGTTATACTGTACTACTATTTAGTCAGATCTAGGCTGGGATATAAATCGAGAAGGTTGTTTCCAATTAGTGTACTGACAGAACACTTACAGTCTGAAATGCGATGAAGTGAATCACACATAACATTAATCTCTTGATAAGAGATCTAAGAACATTCTGTCTGATACCAAGACACAAACAAAAAAACATTACATTTACTCTGTCATTTCCCTGCAACATTTAATCTATGCTACATATAAAGAAATGGGACCTTACTAATACTTACAAGGACGAAAAAGGAGAAGGACAAACAAAGAGTTTTGAAGAATTTGTGCCACCACTGTGATAACCTTGACCTTACAGGTTCATCTTCATGTAGCAGGCCTGAGTCATCCCTAAGTGACCCTTCTTCATCATCCAGGTGAGACATTTTTGATTTTGGATCCTTTGAGCTGCATACAGAAAATAGCGTAGAAAAGTTTCAATATTGGTACTACTGCTCCAATCAAGCAAAAATATGGTGGACACTTACATGCTTACCATATCATGGTGCTGTCATTAAAAATATTATTTTTGACACCCCCCCCCACAACAAGGCTGTATTTATCAACAGATCTCATGGACACCACAATATATGCCACTCATCTCTAGCACATTCAAACAGTAAACAAATATGATTTGCATGTATTTAAACCTAATACACAAGGAAAATTATTACCAGTGACAGTTTATATTTTTGTATAAATCCTTTCAGCACTGCTGTGGGAGAGCCTTTTTAGGCTAATTTGCTTTGTTAATGTACACAAAGGGGAACAACCCTATTTGTCTGAAATCAGGTAAATCAAAAATAAGCCATCTGTGAAATAAACAAAGCCCACCAAACCCGAGTTTCAGAACTCCTGGTTCACAGTGTTTGACTCTTAATCAAAACGGTGGAGCATTGTCAATGCTAAGAAAAAATCAATAACATCTTTGGGGAAGTCTGAACAGTACCATCCAGTCTCTTATCAGTACCAAGATGAACACAAATGACACTTGCCCCATCATTAAATCTTCCAGTGAACTAATGAGCAGCAAATCTGCAACTACAGATTACTATATTCCATTCCAATGATTTGAAAAACAGAAAACTGTTTTTTCTTCTTTAATTTAGTGTGTGTTGTTATGATTATGTGAGTGCCTGCATGTTTCTGTCTTTCTGATGATATACTACATTTTTCCAAGTCTACCAGCTATGTTTGGAAGTTGATATTTTATACTTTATTCAAGCTTGAATTCCTTTCATTTTCTACTGGCTAATACAAGTAGATGACTTTTCATCAATTGTACAACCTTGCTGAATTTTGGATCAGGTGCACTCACACGTCTTCCACCTTGGGGCGACAAAAGACACTTTTGGGTCTCAAACTGTACACTATGATGTCTGGAAGGTTAGTAGGTATATATTTATGTTATTCTGTGATTGCATTAAATAGGAAAGTTGCAGAATCTGATTCTATGTTAAAATGTATAACAATACTATTCTTACATGTAGGAAATATTTAAGCCAGTCTTTATATAGTTGCCCCAGAAAAATGAGAGGGGAGGGGAACAAGTGGGAGACATTTGTATAAAACAAGAAATTGAATAAAAACAAAACTTGCAATCCATGTGAGAATTACCACCATACCATTAGTTCAAGGCAGTTATTCTGACATTAAACCCTTGCGAAAATCTGGCTACTGGACTATCAAAGTTTTTTAAGTTGTATACGGGATCCACTTTCAAGCCTTCATGGTTATTACTTTGAGTTCCAAATACTTCTTTTCTGAGGGTCCCGAGAGGCCAAGTGGTCTAAAGCACTCTTCGCTACGGATCACTGCCATCTCACCTCTGTCTGCGGCGGTTCAAGTCTAAGATTCAGCCAATGTAGGTATGTGAGAAAGCTTGCCAGTAGCTTCTCATGGGTCAGTGGTTCTTTCCGGGGTTTTCCCGGGTTCTTCCTCCACCATTAATACTGGCTGCCATATATAGCCTATAGTGTGCTGAAAAATGGCGTTAAACCCCACATTAACAACAACAACTTCTTTTCTTGCAAAGCAAGTACTTAAATATAAATGAGTAACTGTAATTTGCAGAGTCAGCATAGTGTTGGACATCTACCCCAATGAACCAGTCAGAAAAGTTTTCAAAACAATGGCAGCTGATAAATTTCTCCTGATTTTTCCTATTTTCTGAGCTGATAAATCTACCAATCTTATTTACAATTGTTATGTATATTTAATTTGTATTGTGTGCTTGACCCTTGTGACTTGTCTATACTTGAAGATAGAAGAATACCTGACTAGTCTCTGTCTGTCTTGTTTATAAGTTATAAATAGGTTGTTTACTTGAAATTGAATTCAGGACCTAACTTGGATCCAAGAAGATTCTAGAAGTGAAATTTTTCATTAGAATCATTGAGTTTATTAAAAAAAATTATGACATTCATCAAGTGGGGATGGATATAAGGTTGAGATCAACAAGACTATTCACTCCTCCTTTAATTTTTGTATGCAAGTACAGTACAAGTATTTACTGTTGTGTACAGATATAACTTCACAGGATTCTTTAAGTTAAAAATTATTCATTAGAATTACAGAGTGTTCATTGATTTTGGACAAAACACTACTCTAGGATTATTGAAGACTCATTCAAAGAATTGCTGGATAATATTATAGTGATAAATTAAGTGTATATCAGCACATTTCAGACTACTGGCACATCAGCATATTCAAGACTGGAATTTGGAACACCACTGGGATTCATTTGGAACACTATACTTTAGGACTTGTGATAGAACTTTTTGAATATTTCAGACTGAATTCACAATACTGTTAGGATCTTCTTTCATTTTATAGCATTGGCAATTAAATTACTTGATGAATTTTACTAAAATATTCGGGTTTGCTTCACCTGTAACTTAGTTTAAGACCACAGAATAATAATAATAATAATAATAATAATAATAACTATTTAGTCCTAAGTGTGACTTAATTGTCAAATGATTAAGAAATGGCTGAATGGTGTGTTTGATATTATCAAATTATGCAGTGCTTTATTTTTAAATGTTATGCAACATTTTGTTATATTTTATATTATATACAATTTTAGTTTTTATTATGCTGTTCTCATTATTACACAACTGATCCAGTCCAGTAACACCTGCTCAATAACAGGACCAGATAGTTATGTACAGAACCAGTAGCTTCTCTGACCAGCAGATTATCAAAGTTACTGGACCTGTAGGCTATTATGGGTGTTTGTGTTTGATAAGTTTCACACATAATTACAAATGAAACTTGTTTTTATTCAATTAGTGTTCTACGTGAATTATAACTATTATTATTTATATATCACAATGATTCCATGATCACATGAAAATATGAGACTGCCAAGGAGGAATAGCCTTTGACCATTGCCAAATTTATTGGCCATTTGATCTTTTTCAATAACCCTAATAAAAATATTTGTTTCAATGTTATTTTGAACAAAGAGAAACTCATGACCTATACATAAACTGCCAAGGCACCAACATCAATAGTCTGTACAACCAAAACATTGTCAGTAAGTTCAGTAAATGTACATATGTTATATATATACCTTTCTCAGGTCTAAATACCAGTCAACTAATTAGTCACCATTTTGGTATTATATTTTTCCTCCTCCTCCTTTCTCATTTATGTATCTATTTTTTATGTGTGCTTTTTGTTTTCTTTTTTTCTGAAGAAATGTAACCAATAAAAATATGCTCCACTATTTGCATTCCTCATTCTCTCATTTGCAAATTAACACGAGGTGCAGCTATTTGCATTAAAATGATTACAAAAAGTGGGACCCAAGACCCTTACCAGGTCAAATAAAAAAAGATCATTTAGAAACAATGGATCACAAATTACCAGTACCCCCTCCTGCTTATTATTTATTCAAGCTGATAAAAACACAAATTATTATTAGCCTTCCCCATTTTGACACTCCAGAACTGAGATTTGAATCTCTCATGCTCAAGTAACAATTCTCCTAAAGAATTTTTTTTGTAAATTTACAATACATTCTTTCCTTCATATATACACCTTTGGAAACAAATACAGCAGTTTTTTTGCTGAAGATTTCATCTGCTATTCTTCACCTTTTTTATCCATGATCATCGACTGTGTATTCTTGATTAGTGCTTCAGCTAACCAAAGTCATCAAGGCATTTCTGTCAGTTAATGAAAATGATTGTCTTATACATTTTTGGCATGGAATGCTCTGTGATGCTCTGCATGACAGCTTGGTATGTTTTCAATTCAGTCAGTCTAACACTGATCATTATGATCTTTTATCTTTACTTCCTGGAGTCTTTTTGTGCACCCTATGGGTGACTTTCATGTGCCAAAGATCACCAGTAAAGTGTCAATGACAGAAATGGTTTTATCAAAAATGAACTAAACTTCAACCAACCAAATGCTAAAAACAAGACTCATTCTGAATGGTCAGCATTTAAAAATTACTCCAACCATATCAACTTTGATGAAAACGCTTGTATCACTTTTTCTGGGATTTACACTGATTTTGAAAATAGTGAGTCCAGACTCCTGGCTCCACAAATGTCAGGTCCCAAGGAAATTCCTCGAAGTCCCCAACAAAATAACAGATTTCTAGCCCCAGTGTAACAATTAAATGTTACGATCGAAGTGTTATGCAAAGCAACAATTTAAAACATTTTCATTTTCATGTTTAGTATTTTTTTAAAAACAATAACAGAGATTCTGGTACAATGGATATATGTTTTCATTTCCATATGAACAGCCTCATCACTTGTGTAGCTTCAGCAAGATGATACCTTCTAGAGTTGATCAAAATCTAGGCCAGTTTAAGTACATGTACATGTAGCAGGTAAACAACTACAGCCACATACTACTGGTGTCAATATCATAGTGAATTGTTTAGTGACACTTGCTGACAATGGGATATGGATCAAATGTGGACTACCTACTATATATATATACACACACACACAAGTGAATTTCAGACTAGTTTTGTCTTCATTTAATCAAAATCACGCATTACACTAGCTTTTATGATCCCACCCCACCCCATCTTTTTTTGTTACATGCATCACTTTCTTCAGCCAACTGTCCCAGTTGCTTGTAACACAGTTCGTTTATAACACAGCTGGGTTCTATGGACTCCAACTACCATGTTATTGCTGGGTCACACTGTATAATAATAATAATAATAATAATAATAATAATAATAATGATAATAATAATAATAATATATGATTATTATTATAATTATTCTGCTAACCACTTTATATTTAATGAGGGTTACACTCCAACTCTGTATTATTGTGGGCTCTATATTATCACGGCAAATAGGATTTTCCGATTAGTTTTGGACATGCACCATCTAGTGGTTGTTTACAAATGTAAAGCTGTAGCCAATAAGGACATAAATATCTTACTGCACAATTTCCTCTAAAATGTCAATATTTTTCTATAAGTTTACATTGAAAAACAATGTTAGCCCTTTTTTGTAAAGAGCATGCAATTCCACTGACCATCATATACAAAATTCCTATCGAACTTGCTATACCAGCATTGGCTTTGATTATTAAATATCCAGTGTATTGTCTGATGTTTGATGATTACAGGTAATACCCAGATGGTTACGTACATGTCCTTACAAGGTTTAGCTTGGAAATTCATTCCATGGTAGCCAATATGGACCAAACTGACAAAATGTTGCTTATGCTTCTCGTACATAAATAAGAATACAATAACAGTTAACCTTTCTTGAAATCAGTAATGTTTCAATAATAACAATAATTTTTATATATTTATATTTATTTGCCCACATTGCGTTTAAAATTCATATAAAGTTAAATAATATTTGATTTTAATTTGTAATGCTATTATTCATGGATTTAAACTTTAATTACATTTGTGTGTTCAATTTGATCACTGGATCCTTTTGGTGTTTTTTTTGTGGAAATATTCTGCCAGTGCAAGCACAGACATTCTTTCTCCTGGGTAAGTTGCATTATATGTTTATTATAATATGTACATGCTATCAAACCTAAGTTAGGCAAATACTGTGATAATATAGTGTTGTTCTCCCATGGTATGTTAATCTGTGTCAACCACCAAATGCTGTTTTATTTTGACAAAGATTTTTTATAGGAATAGAACGAGGGAAAGTCATAGAAACTTCACAAATTATAAGTGAGCAACAATAGTAGAAAGGTTTAATATGTACTGATTACATCATTAAGTACCACAATAATACAGCATTCCAGGCAACATATTTGACTAATGCTAATGTTTCATATGATTCTTATGGTATTCATATACATTTTATTTTCGTAATGTGCTTTTTAATGTCATATTAGGATCAGACTGTAAGCAAAACTAGATACTGCTAAGCTTGACAAAGCCACACAAAGCCTCACAAAGCCATGCAAAGTCAAATTTAAAAAAAGATATTTATATTGTTAATTATATTAATGAATATATTAACCAAACTGAAAGACTAGTTTTCAACAAAATTATGCCAAAATAATTACCGAAAACTGGGTGATAGAGTTGAAATTCAAACAATGATTAAGTATTGATAAAGTTTTTACACGATCATATTTGAAATGTTTGTTATTATTTTATAAATTGCTCTTTTGACTGATTATGGACAGAAAATGCAATTTTCCAATATGTTATAACGAGTTATCAATTTTTATCATTACTTTTGTCTATCTTTGACACAACATAACAAAGGTCATATTAGGAAGGTGTATTTATGATACAATATCAGATTGATGAATAAATCAAGCAAACCGAAAGACTAGGGTTATACACATACCCAATTAATAGACCACCAATTGCAAGATTATTTAATTTGAATAATAACAAAGTCAGACAAAATCATATTTGAAATGTTTTGTATTTTTATGAGTTACTTGGATAAACTATGGAAATAAAATGCTGTATCTTTCAGTACGTATTATTAAGTTATCAAACATATATTTGGCAAACTCAACAAATGTGTCGATGTTTGACAAAGCATAACAAAGGCACACAAATCATGACAAAATCATAACTAAAATGTGTGTGTTTATGTGATTTGGATTTTTAATGTAGCTTTAACAATTTTTCAGTCATATCGCTATGATGTCTACAATGTGACAGTTTACAGTGATGTCTAGTACTAGGGCATCTTGCCGCAGACATGTAGGATGATGTCCCACCCAGTCACATTATCCTGACGCCAGGCCGACCAGTCCTAACACTAACCTCTTAATGCTGAGCGCCAAGCGAGGCAGCTGTTAGTACCATTTTTGTAAGTCTTTAGTATGACTCGACCGGGGATTGAACCCATGACCTCTAACCACTAGGCCAATGGAGAGGTCTAACTAAAATATATATATATATATATATATATATATATATATATATATATATATATTCCATAAATTATTGACAGAAAATGGCTATTTTTCACACAGGCACACAATGTCATACAATGGCATACACAATCATGCAAAGTCATCATAGAAAGTATTGTTATCATTCCTAACTTGAAAAGTAAACCCCCAAAATTTAACACCTGTATATCTTTGAATAACTAACCAATTAGAAGCATGCAACATGCCAAATGATGCCTATTTACACTAGGGGACACATAAATATTGGTACATGTATATCAATATAAAAAAAGTTACTCCGTGTTAGTTTCAAGAGATATCTTTTACATTGCTCTAAATTACATTTCTTGTTTATATTTAACAAACATCAATTTAAGTTTAAATTCCAAAATGCCTAGTGCTTCTGCTCAAAAAAGACTAAAAACTAATTGGCCTTGTGCGGTATGTGGACATAATCGTGCTGTTAGTTGTGATAAATGCAAGTGTTTGATGCATGCAAAGTGTGACGGGTTGACATCTGATGATTCAAAAACTATTTGTGGACAATAACAATAATAATAATGAGGACTTTGTATAGCGCCTAATCTTTAGAAGCTCTAAGCGCTTTACAACTTTAGACAACACCTATAAGATAAGAAACATAATAATATTATTACAAAAACAAACAACATGAAATTAGAAAAACATTAAAAAAATAAAATAAAAAACATGCTGAGAATATTTCAGGTAGGAAACATTATTAGGTCTTTAAGTTTGTTCTTGCTGTCGAAATAAGTGAGTTTTGAGAGCCCTCTTGAATGTGATCACTGTGTCTTTGTGTCTAAGTTCAGTGGGCAATTCATTCCATGTGGCTGGGCCCTGGTATGCAAAAGAACGCTGTCCATATGACTTTGTTTTCATACTTGGAATAATGAGTATACGGTTGTCAGAAGAGGAGCGTAAGTATCTTGCTGGTGTGTACACATGGGTGAGGTCAGATAGGTATGTTGGACTAGAGTCCGACAGTGAAACGTAGCACAGAGAACAAATTTTGTGTTTGATTCTGGATCAAATGGATAGCCAGTGTAGGGTACAGAGCAGCGGGGAGCTGTGCTCTGATCGTGGTACTCTAAGTATGATCCAAGCAGCTGTGTTTTGAACTTTTTGAAGTTTCTGGAGTAGATATTGAGATGAACCAGACAGAATTGAGTTACAATAGTCCAGTTTTGAAAGTACTAATGAACACACAAGTGTTTTAGTGGCATCAACTGAAAGATATTTGTGAATTGAGCTGATGCGTCTCAGCTCAAGATATGCAGCCTTGCATATGTTCATGACATGTTGGTGCAATGTGAGAGTACTGTCCAGAGTAACACCAAGGTTTCGTACTGTTTGTGTGAATTTAATGTTGGTGTTGCTGATATTTATTGTTTTAGGTAAAGGATGTGAATGAGAAAGTCTTTGTGTTGTGATCAAAATGGCCTCAGTTTTATCATCATTCATTTGCAGCTTGTTACAAGTCATCCATGATTTCACATCAGAAATGCACCTCTCTACACCTTGGATGGTAGCATCAACTTAATACCCTTATGAGTATCATGTGTGCATTTGCACATATGACAGTGGAGTGTACAACTATGAAAGCTCAATGAACAGTCCAAATACGGTTATTATTACTATTATTATTATGTTGATTATCAAAAAGCATTTGTCCGTATCAACATGACAGAAACTCAATATCATAAATTAGACTAATCAGTAAATGAAAATAGTAGTAAAATGCTTATTATACTGAAACCAATATATGCAAATGTTAAAGAATGTGTGAAAACGCCAAATAGCTTTGATATAAATATTTAACTGCCCAGCCAAGGTAAGGCAAGGCTGTGTTTTATCACATATTTTATTTTGATTATTTATAAAGGATCATCAGGATAACAGTGTATCAGCAGAATCTATGTACAGTATGTATGCTGTATCAATGATATACCACAAAATGTATAAATTTTTCACTAAATGGAAATGAGGCTTGCACAACGAGTAGTATATTGTGGATACAGCGTACATACTATGAATATATTTTATTTATATCACATACAAATACACATATTTGCCTTCTGAATGGAGTTTAGACTGACTACAGGCAACTGTGTATTGTGTACTGACATGATCACAATGAACTCACATCCCAGCCGAGTGTGTCCACTACAAAATGTGATGTCCTTTTATGACTATTCACAATCACCTCTGCATATTGATAAATTGAATATTTACATTTTTGAGTTTCTATTTTTATTCCCATTGATTAAATCAATGTAAGTCACACTTATGATTTATGAAAGCAACGGACTACAAAGACAGATTCTTCAGTAATGAATGCTCATCAATTCATTAACGTGCAGGCCCATTAATACTAGTGTGGAATAGAATCTAAGCAAAATGACGAGCCAACAATAGGTAATTAAAACATTTTAATATATGTAAAGTTGAAGTTGATCTAAATCATTGTTCTGCCTTAATTAACATTACTACCAACCATAAAATTATCTCTCTCTCTCTTTTACTTTGATCAGTTTGACTTAACATTTACCATCATTCTTCATAGGTCCAGAGACAGTGTGGTATTTCACAAGCAAAGATCTTCTATTCTCGTCTTTTCATGGATTTTTGCCCTTATCTTGACATGTTTGGTCAACAGAGGGAGAGAGAGAAGCTTCTGGATATTGTAAAATTTAATTAACAATAATTGATTTTTATAACCATATGATAGGTTTAATATCCAACAACAACAACAAAGTCTTAAATACATTACATATGTGTGTCCTGTAACCAAGATATTTACTGTGTCAACTGGCAATTGCAACTCTGTATCATTGATTATATAAACACTTTAGATAGGTCCCAAGGATGTGTACACATTCCATTATGACGAATGATATTTTGTACATTACTTGGTTCAATTTCAATGCTTTTTATCTAGCACAATTTATTTTTCTATCTCTTGACCGTGATGATCTTTTTAAATGAAATATTTTCTTTTCTTTTTCTCAAGACAGTGAAACATCCTCATGTCAGTTTATAAAAAAATTATTAATTACATTAAGTGTTGGAAGATAAAAAAATGACGGGATCATGATGGGCAAATACATGGCAATTACTTACAATATTCGAAAATATATAGTGTTGATACAAAATTTATATCAATAAATATAACAGCAGAGGTCTCGCTATGATTTTAAAACTAGGAGTCCAGGACTCCCAATTTGGTAAAAATAAGAGTCCCACCATCAAACGTTGCAGTCCCTTCTTTCCCACAGAATCAATACAGATGTGAGTGCATCTATTTTTAGATGGAGAGGTTTTCATAATGTAATCACTCATTATAATATAGCTTCATTACAACAGTCCAGTGACAGGATCACAAATTTATGGTTTATTTATTTGTATACGTACTTGTATTAATTTTAGGCAAATAAATAGTATCTGATTTGCTGTTTTTTCCCTGTGTCAAGTCAGAAAACAGCTTAGACTTTAAAGCGCATCTCACAAATTCCACAACATAGCATTGTCCCACATGTTTCTGACCTACATAATTTGCATTTTAAAGTTAAATCTTTAATAAAATAATACCTAGGCTTTGGTTTCAATGATTTGTATATTTTTTCTGAATATATTTGCCTGATGATTTAAGCTAACAGACAATCTAATAAACTGGTACATCCCAGACTTAGCGAAGTCCACCATTTTTTCCTGTTAGGCCTACTGGTTCACTTACAGTTTGAAACTAATTTTATGACAAAATAGTGTATAAGATGCAGTTAAAATATATCCAGATCACCGATTCTGATCTTAGAACACAAGTCTGTATGTTTTGTCATCAAAGGATAGCATGCAGGAAATTGATAGTTGCTATCTTACTTGGTAAAGGGTTAATGGTCAGTCAGCTATCAAAACATAAAGCTTGTGAATGGGCAAGAGTTTGTTTGTCAATGTAATTGATATAAAAACTAGGCCTAACTACTGATGCTGTGATGAATACATTTTGCTACAATACTAGAACTAACCAGGCTAAGATGAGGGGCATTTTAAAATAATATGGTACAGTCAATGTACCTCTTAAATAATCACAGGGCAAAGAATTTTTGCTTTCCTAACAGAAGAAGGCAGAGTTTACATTTTTAAGCGACTTGTCACCCAATTTATGAATGGCATTTTGTCTAAGTCTCAACATGTCTTGATTCTGAGGTCACGTGCACTGCTTATTCCACTAGATTCGGAAATGAACACAATAACAAAAGATAAAGTTGTTTATTTGATGTACTTTTATAAATGATCACATGTACATCTCTGGGTCTTTCTGCCTCTGAATTCAATCACTGTAAATATCTACATTTTCCCACCCAGCCGCCAGTCAAAGCCTTTGAACTTGCCGCCCAGCTATTGCATCATGTTCTTTTTTATGTACTCTTATACAATGGCAAAGAATGTATTGAAGGGTCTTTCAATCACTACATTCTAACTGATCAACACATTTTCCCACAAAGCAGGTGGCTGAAGTAGGACTGGCAAGTCTTTGAATTGTGCCGCACACCTATTACATGTGTACAGAGGACTTCCGCCTCAGTGATTTTCTGCGTCTCACATCAAAAATTGTCATCCAAATATGCGTAATTAAGCATTTCCGAGATCTCTGAAAAGGATTGGAAAATGTTTGCTTTGTCTATGATCATTATTTATCAGTACAAGGTTAGAACTGTTTTTAAACTTACAATACTGGAAATTATTTACTGTTGATATAAAATCTATGGTAGACAAATGCTACTGTATTCCATTAACACATTAACCCCTGGAGCTTTTTGTCATTTTTGCCTGAAAATCGAGTAGGAAACATATTGAAAGCTACATGTATTTCTGAATAGACTTGAAAACACTAAATTCCCGGTCATCTTTTAATAACATACTGCCTAGTTGTGTTAGAAACATCGTTTTTAGTTGGCTATTTGACTCATGCATGAGCAGAAGGGTAAAAGTTGAAATGCTTTTAAAAAAATTTTTTGCTTAATGGAGCCATTATTTTTGTATGGAGACCACTCTTTATTCCAAATGCCCATCTTATCTTACTTTTTGCAAAAGCTCATCTGTCTGTTTGCAGTTCATACCAGTTTGCCTTAGATCTGAGACCAAAAAGTCTAAAATCCAGACACAAGATCGGATTCCGACCATGAGCAAATTTTGCATTAAAAAAAGTCGGGTCCAAACAATGAGGTTTTCTATCTGTATTTTGTAGTGCAACTAGATATTCCAGATTATTTGGTATCATTGTAGAGCTACATCTGTCTACCTTTCTATGATACCACCCACTTCAGTGTATCATGCATGACCATGATGCTACAGAGCTCGGCAGTAGGCTACTACCTAATGCCCCGTAAAGTCGTCGCTAGGGGTTAATGTATTAACTTTCATCAACACTTGTTACAATCACAAGTAGGTGAGTAGGACTGTGCTACCTTTAACTCAATTAATACATTTTTATTATGCCATTCTTTGACACTGTGTGCCTGTGTGAAAAATAACCATTTATGTTGATAGTTTATCATATACAGAGATTTTAAAAATAATAAACATTCCAGTTAAGACTTTGTCAGGCTCTGTATGCCTTTTTGGAGATGCAGTAAATTTGGAATTTGTCTCCCAATTACCTGTCATTCATTATGGTGTGCGTAGTGAATCCAACATTTTACTTTTGTAATTTATGTGGCAAAAACTGCATACAACAATAGTACAGTTTTATTATCACTTTCTATGATTTTGTCAGGCTTTGTATGCCTTTCTTATGAAACATCAAAAGGTTTGTTGAGTTTGTTAACCTATGTTTCGATAATAAATCATATGAACAGTATAAAACATTTCAAATATTTTTTTTTCAGACTTTATTAGTACTTTATCATTATTTATAATTATGTTGAAAACTAGTCCTTCTGTTTGGTTAATTTATTCATCAATATAATGTACAATATACATTTTTTTAATATGACTTCGCACGACTGTCAGGCTTTGTGTGGCTTTGTCGAGCTTTGTATGATTTTGTCAGGCATTGCATAATTAGGACAGAATGAAATATTGCATTTTCTTTCAATAATCATTCAAAAATAAAAAAAATGTATCAAATAATAAACATTTTACATACAATTTTTTGTTATCTGAATTCGAACTCTGCCGCCAAATTTTATTGGTTATTTAATTCGGCATAATTGTACTGAAAACTAATCCTTCAGTTTGGTTAATTTATTCATCAATTTACAACATAAATACACTTGTCTAATATCACTCCGGTGGCCTAGTGGTTAGAGCGCCTGCCTTGGATGGAGGAGGTCATGGGTTTGATCCCAAGCTGAGTCATGCCAAAGACTTATAAAAATGGTACTAACAGCTGCCCCGCTTGGCATTCAGCATTAAGAGGTTATTGTTAGGACTGGTCAGTCTGGTGTCAGGATAATGTGACTAGGTGGAACATCATGCTACATCTCTGCGGCATGATTCCCCAGTGCTAGACATCACTACAAATTGCCACTATGCAGACATCGTAGCAATATAACTGACACATTTCTTAAGCTACATTAAAAATCCAAATCACATCACATCACACTTGTCTAATATGACTTTGTCAGGCTTTGTGAGGATTTGTAATGCTTTGTATGACTTTGTCTGACTTTGATTAAGATATGTTGAAAAAATTGTATTTTCTTTGGATAATAAGTTAAATGAACAATTTATAAAGTAAAAACCAGTTTACGTGTGATTTTGTCAGACTTTGTTATTATTTTGTCATTATTTGATTTTGAATTTGTACTCTGTCGACCAATTTTTGGTCATATAATTCTGCATAAATATGTTGAAAACCAGTCTTTCCGCTTGGTTAATTTATTCATCAATATTATTAACAATATAAATATACATTTGTATTTAACTTTGCATGGCTTTGTCAGGCTTAACAGTATTAAGTAGGACCCTAAACAAAATGGTTTGACATAATGAATACCATAAGAACCAAATGAAACATTAGCATTAGTCAAATATATAACCCTCATTAAATAAAGTGGTTAGCAACATATTAATAATAAAAATAATTATTAATTCGAGCATGGATTAAATCCAGTTAAAAGTTATTTCTACCTAAATTTGGATTTTTTAAAAATTCTTGGAGTGTTAGTAATACACTGACAGCCGTTACAAGCAAGTCCAGAAGTAATGTCGCCTTTCTGACATGGATCAAAAAGGGATTGCGTTAGCAATCTATCAGCCGTATCATAATACAAACAAATATAGTCAATTCAGGTGTGGTCGTATAATTTATTTTGTACTCCTCTGAAGTCATATGGACAAAACATGTTATAATGACCGAAGTGGTAACACAAATCTTAAACAACAATGTTATTTGAAATCGAAAATACATCACTCTGTGACAACCTAACTGTCAAACGAATTTACGTTACTTTCCAGTGAATGCGACACAACAAAATGATCTACATTGAGACAGTGGAAAAATATGCCCAAAAACAGTGTCACCAGATGATATGTTCTTCTGTATACAAAAGTAAACATACAAACCTTGTGAATTATTTCCTTAAGATCTATGACGCCCGTTGTAATGTATGGGGCAGTATGGTTCTCTACCTCGTTCTTATGGTACAGGGGGCGCTCTACAAATATTATGGATCTTTAGTGGGCAGGAGCCAGATTTTATGTACAAATTTAATGCCACAATAGGCCATCTAGTATAAAAAATCAAATACAAAAGTTAGGTCAATAAGGTCCATATTTTTAGATACCTATATTAAAACAAAGCATCAGAATAGTATCCACTTGACCAGAGAAGTCAATGGCAGTTCATAGCAGAAGTTTCTGCACCCCAACCCCAAATTTCTACCGGAATTTTCATGTCAGAAGGTCATTTTTGACACCATGTGATGCTCACAGTGCAAACACAAGCTCATTTCCTAGATCACATTTCTGCAAAACAGTGTGTACTAAACAGGCTGATGCAGATAAAAATGTTGTCATCCAAGCCATTTTGTAGATATTCCACTTTCCCCAAACCCAAGTGTTTACTGTTATGGGAGGCTAGCTCTTCTTCCTAGCCGACTATTGGTATTTCACCATCAACATGCCGCATAGTAGCTATGAAAGGTGTACATTCCAGATATCAATTTCAAGAACAACACAAGCTCGAAACATGTCGTTTCATTCACAGATATATTCATATCTTTAAATAGTCAACAATAGTACCTAAAAGAGTCGCACCATAGCCTTAAGTTAAGAAATTTGCGGCAGGGGCCAATTTACGAAACTGGACCCTGTCACCTTCAGAGGGTGACAGGTGTAGGTATAACAGTACCAAATGGACATAGAACACAATTAATTTTACTATATGTTCTCTACATTTGTTTCTCAATACTGACCTTTCCGCTGTGTGACATCAATACATATAATATGTTAATCTAAAATACCTTCAGAGATGACTTCACGGTGAAGTTCTTGTCAAAGGTTGACCTGCATTTTTTTGAGAGGCTGGGCTGTTAACAGAGCAACATGTAAACAGAACACATATTTCACTTCCGGATCATCACCAAGGCCTTATTACTCACTGTGCACTGTCGCCGAAATACATATGGAAAACCATACCCTGAGCTTATATTCTCAAGAATAGACAATTACCTTTAAATCCCTACACAAAATGCATAAATATGACTATTCTATCACCTTCAAAATGAGAGAGGAAAAAATGTTATAAAAGTAGACTATAACTACATTCATCGGATACTGAACTGGAATTACTAATTGTGGCCTGATTAGAATTGTACAACCCACTGTGGGCAGAGCTGTATTCAGAAATAAACAACAGAATTAGCTGTGATTGGTGCATTATGTAAGAGCTGTACTTTCTGTTAGACTTTAAAAAAAGTTGAGCCTCTTGGCAACATGTGAGATTATGTTCATTCATATCTAGATCATAAATTGTGTGTTTTATGATTTTTTTTTAATGTGGTACACAGGACTGAAAATGTGGCTGGTGTGACTAGATAAATCTTACCCATCTAGTTCCAACAGAGTTATCTCTCTTAAATGCAGTGGAGTACCTAGTTCTGTCCTTGTCAAACTGACAATCAAGCATTGTTCTCTATGACAGTGTGAAATGCATGCTGAGGTAGGATAGAAAATATATTTGTTTTATAAAACATTATCATTGAGGTCTATGGAAAAACAATTGGTACCGTGATACCTTTTAGGTGAAATGCTTTGAAAACATAAAAATATGTGCAATTATTTTTGTTATTTTCATATCGTCTTGTATGAAGTTTGAAAAAAAATTGTGCTAATTTTGCTCTTGCTAAAAACATAATGTGCCTTGTGGCAGTATTGTGTGCTCTATGACCTTAATTATAGGGAAATACATGTAATAGACCTTAGAAGACAGAAGTGAAGTCAACTTAAATTTAAAACTGTTGCATTAAGTAGAGAAATATATAGTGAAAAAGTTTCTTTTAATTGCTTTTTAATGAAATTAAGAAATAAATAATTTTCTTTCTTCCATAATGCACATATCCTGGTGTTAAATGAATAAGTTAACATTTTACCCACTGACCTCCATGAACCTGATCTGTGCCATCCTTTTTCAAACTGTAACATTTATTAGTGACGTCTTTGGAATAATTGAGGCAAGTTATATGTTTTTCAGCACATTGGTTGCTATGTTGAGAAAATGCAGTGTGGAGTTTTAAAGTAGTTCACTTTTCATCATTAGAGAGTGGCAGCTGGGCTTTGCTTAGATCTCATGAATACTGTCCTGTGGGTGAAAAAACCCATGAGAATTATTCAGAAGGAATGTGTTGATGTTTGCAGCTTAAATCTTTCAGTTATACAACCAAAATTAAATCATACAATAATACCACCTCTGCAGTTTTTATGGGGGTGCTCTACAGATATTATGAACTTCTGAAAGAGTGACAAGCGTAAGGTGAAGTTGTTTCCATTTCCAACATGCACAGTGGAGAGAATGTTGGCGTACCTCTAAGTAACTTTCATATACTCTGGCTGAAATATTTTGGGATATTGTACTTGTGAAAATTGTACATGATCTAAGCACACAGTTAACTAAAGTAACTGATCCCATGTGCTTGAAAAATCAGCCTGATTATCTTTAGCAGTTATTAAAATAAGGAAAATGAATCTTGCTACACTAGTCAATAACAGCCTCTGAAAGTGCAAGGAGGGAATTAAAAATATATAAAATGTAAAAAGGTTATTGACTCCTTTTTTTTCTACAATTTACCTCAGACACTGAGGAAGCAAAAATGACCAAGTGGAGCTAGCAATTTTTTTAAAAATAGGTGAACGTCTGAAGTAAGGTCAAGCTGTATACTCTATAACTCAAATTACACCCATCAATCATAGACCAAATAAAAGGCAATTAAAAGTTCTTTTAACAATACACGTACCTAAGATATACAAGGTCCTTTTTAAATAACCAGTACAGCCAATGAGGAAAACCCAGGAAAATTTTTCTTTAAAAATCTAACCCTACACAAAATGCAGAGCTGTAGGGCACCACCATAGCAGAATACAATGTTGTGGGAGCATAAGAAGCGGGAAACTAGACTGTGAAAGGGCAAATATTTTTAATTAGTCATGGTTTAAGTAAATTGTATGTTTAGGAACACCAGACCGATCTATATAGAAGCAGAAACGTTATTTTTAGATCATTGTTTACTCAACTTACAAATATAAATAACACTCTTTTTCACAGTTCGCATCTAGAGGGAACATGAAGTTCATGCAGATGTGAGATCTTCAGTTCTGTGAGTCATCATCAATAATAATTAGAGAACAGCTGACTAGTTTTGTGTTATTGTTGTTTTTTATTATGGGTTTAATGCCATTTTTCAGCACGATAGGCTATACATGGCAGACAGTATATTTGGTGGAGGAAGAACCCAGAAGAACCATTAACCCATGGAAAGTTACTAGCAAACTTTCTCACATGCCCCCGTTGGCTGTGAATGAGACTCAAACCCACATGGATTATGTAATATTTCATTGATCTGAAAAGGCGAGTGCCTTAAACTACTCAGCCACCTGGGGCCCATTGTGTTGTTGTACACAGTGTAGGCAGTGCTTGCCAAGGTCAGGCTTCTTTGGATTTACCATTCAGAAAATCACTGGACAAATTATCTATGGAATAACACACTAAAAATGAATATGTATTGGAATAGAACAGTATGTAATAGTATATTTTAGCCTAACATTGGAAATATCTTTTTCCCCATTCATATTAGTACCATCTAAAACTGTGTGTGTGTGTGAGAGAGAGAGAGGGAGAAAGAGGAGAGAGAGAGAGACAGAGATAGCATAGTATGCAGTTAAGTAAAGAATAATTAAGATATTAATGAAACACTCACACACAAGAAAATAAGATGTGCAGGAAATTAATGTGCAAACCATGCATACAAACATCAAACCATACCATATTAAGACTCATGAGTAGTATAACGTTACTCACAGGATGAAAGAGAGTCATAATGTTAAATAGGGCTGAAAATATCTGGGGACCAACGTGAAATCAGCAGGAGGCTGCCATTTTGAAAACAATGGTTCTGCAACAGTGTAGCATGAAGTAATAGTCTGCTATCAAACTGAAATAACATTTATCATACATTTCACATCAGAAGTTGGTCTTTTTGTTCTAATTAGGCTGGAATTAAATCTAGCCTGAATCAGTCTGTAACATGTTTGTTCTATTTGAAGGTAATGTGAGTTTGTCAGCACTGTAAATGAAATACCATGTTACCGGTATTATTATATCATGTTTCACATGTGGGGTTGGTCTGCTGGTACTGTTTAGGTGGGAACTCAATCTAGCCTGTATCAGTGTGTTTGTTTGTAACATGTTGGTTCTATTTGGGAGGGAAATGCAAGTTTGCATTCTAAATGAAAAGCCATATTACAAAATGTTTCATATAAAAGTCTGTAACATGTTGGTTCTGTTTTGGTGGGAAATGTAATTGGTTCAAGTTTGTTGACTGGAGAAAATGGAAGTCTGTCTGCACTCTTAATGAAATGATACATCTTGTTTTGCTTGATAACAAAACTTCTTATTTCCCCTAACCATCCTATTATTCCATTTATAAAGTTAATATTTCCACCTCATTCTATATTATCCCTATCTCTTAACCTCTTTTTTGAGAAACAAAACTACCATTCTTATAATCCCTACATATTAATTGCCAGTTAACTACCATCCACCACCTAGTTGTCTACTATCCACCACCTAGTTATATATTATCTGCTAACCAATTATCTACTATCAACACCCATTTATCGACTATCAACCAACCAGTTATCAACTATCCAACACCTTGTTATCTTTTTTGAAAAACAAAACTACCATTCTTATAATCCCTACATATTAACTGCCAGTTAACTACCATCCACCACCAAGTTGTCTACTATCCACCACCTAGTTATCTATTATCTGCTAACCAATTATCTACTATCAACACCCATTTATCGACTATCAACCAACCAGTTATCAACTATCCAACACCTTGTTATCTACTATCCAGAGCTTACCAGCTATCAATCTACTATCCACCAACCTGTTACATGTATCTACTACCCAGTACTGGTTTTAAAAAATATGTGGCCCATTCTGGATCATTTTGGCAGGGACCCCTGTGACCATGGCATTTGGAAATAAACTTTTAAACAAGTTTTATATGATAATGAACTTTAAATTTTCTTCCATCACTTTAAAATTACTTTTTCTCAAAAGATATATTTTTAAAAATTACTAATGCACAGGGTGAGCAGAGGGCCCATTTGGGCCAAATAGGTCCAATCAGCCTAAGGCCAGCCCTGCTACTACCTGCACCCTGTTATCTACTATCCAGTACTCAGTTTATATAATATTCAACAGTTATTTTAATTTAGAAACAAGGGTCTCTTAACCCTCTCATAAGCCCCCTTATAAATCCCTTTATAAATGAAGTAAAACCCCAATAACATTCCTATGTTCCCACCACTCATTCACTGACCCTAAATGGTATGATTTAAAGGAAGAATTTAAATCACTCATTAACAAAATTATCTTCTTTATCTCTACTTACCACCCTATTATCCCTCTTATAAAGTAAAAACCTCTTCACCCCATCAATAATGTCCCTCTCTCCACATCCCAGATGTACCATGATATGCACACAAGGTAAGATCTAAAAGAAGAGCTGTCTCTGTCTGCTTGTCAGTATGTGTTTGTCTGTGAGAAACAATGAAAGAGGGAGTTAAAGAATAAAAAAAAAGAAAAGAATTAACATCATTTTGTTTTCAAAATCAACATTTTAATAAGCCCACTATCTTAAAATGACAGACTTGTCCCTTCTTCATCATGTACAAATACCAAATATTGAACAAACACATTATTTATTTACAAGGTTGACAATGTTGCAATGAAGGGATAGATTTACAATAACTTAGAACAGTAGAAATTTACAACTGATGCACACCATTTTTCAGGTCTAAAGAAAATAGTCATAAAACCAATTTTCTATTTTATCATCATTTCTAAACATGGGAATTTCAGTCTATGGCATAAAGATGGGTATGTAATGAAGATGCTCACTAAAAATTGCTATGTATGTGACAGACAGTAAATTTACAACAACAAAAAAAAGCATTTGATTTTTAGTCTAACCCAACTTGGTCTTTTTGTAACATGCTGGTTCTATTTTTGGAGGGAAATATGAGTCTGTCTGCATGGTAAATGAACTGCCATATTACAACATTATGTTTCACAGGAGGAACCTGACTGTTTGTAAGAAGCTGGTTATTTTTTTACCAACTTCCTTTAAAACAAGAGTATCATGAACAGCACACATGCCCACAACATATTTCATGGTCCTTTATGTTGATAACTGAAACATTTGCACAGAAATCCATTATCTTCTTTCAGCAAGCATTACCTTGACCTTTTAACCCCATAATTGATAGCATCTTCCTCGTTCAAGTGTAAGCCATCCACAAAAATATATGTGGTGCTGAATGTTATGTGGAAGCCATTTCTCTTCTTTCAGTTGGTGACCTTGATCTCTAACCCCAAAATAAATAGCATTCTTCTTTACCCAAAGTGCTAGCCATCCACAAAGTTTGATTGAGGTATGTCATGTAGAACTAATGTTTTTGTGCAGAAACCATGTTTATTCTTTCAGTAACTAACATTTGACATTCTAAGCGTAAAGGGTTCTACCTTTCACCAAGCACAAACCATCCACAAAGTCTGCAAATTGTAGATGATGGAGAACAAGTTATGGTATGGAAACAAAAATTTGTTTCTTCACTTAGTGACCTTGACTTTTGACCCCAAAATCAATAGAGTTCTTCCTTATCCCAAGTGCAAGCATTCCACAATGTTTATTAAATGCATCTTGTGGAGAACACAAGTTATTGTGTACAAGCATTTTTTCCCCATTCACTGTGATCTGGACTATTAAGTTTCTGACCTTGAAATTCATAGGTTTCTTCCTTACCCCAACTGTAAGCTAATCATAAAGTTTTACTAACTGTAGATGCTGGACAATTACAGTTATTGTGCAGGAATAAAATAAACAATGGAAAAAAAAAGATGAATGGAAAGACAATTTCATAATATAATCCACATTATGGCAGTTGGGCACAAATGTTTCTCTAGTCTCTATTTTCTAGGAAATAAAAAGTAATCCTTTGCTTATCTTCAGTGTGACACAAGCGTGTCCAAGATAATGTTTCCTCTCTTTGTATAAAAACAAGTTACAACAGTTGTAGGTCATCCTTGATTTACAGACATATACAAAGTGTCATATACATTTTGGATTGGTTGAATATGTATACTGATGTTATCTATTGGCTTCAATAGCATACACATGTATACTCAGTATCTGGGACTTGGTGAGAAAATGGGATGCATGTCTTTCTGTCTGTCTTTCAATCTGCTGTGGTCATGAGCATACTTTGCATCCCCTATTTCTAACACTTGCAATGTACATGGTCACCAATCCAATGTTTGTGGTTTCCTTAAGGTCAATAAGAGAATGTTGAAAAAATACTAAGTAATTAAACATGTTCTAATAATTTTCTCTATATAACCATAACCAGTACAGATAGCTCTGTGAAATGAACCCTTTTTAAAGTCATGTTATTATCAATATGTTGAAAACAATAAATCTCATGATAACACCCAAGAACAGTTGTGAATTTTATGTGAATTTCTGAAATCTGAAATTAGGATTATGGGAATGGTTGACTACTTATGACTCACTCCAGCTTAGTTTAAGATATCATGTAATGGAAGGCTATGCTTTCAGCATCTGTACAAGAAATACTTGACCACTACGGTGGCCTAGTGGCTAGAGCATCTGCCTCCGATGCAGTAGGTTGTAGGTTCGAACCCCAGTACAGTCATACCAAAGAATTATAAAAATGGTACTGAGAGCTGCTTCACTTGACACTTAGCATTTAGAGATCAGTGTTAGGACTGGTTGGCCTGGTGTCAGGAAAATGTGACTGGATGGGACATCATGCTACATGTCTGTGGCATGATGCCCTAGTGCTAGACATCATTATAAACTGCCATACTGCAGACATCATAGCGACAAGACTGAACAATTGTTAAAGCTACATTAAAAATCCAAATCACACACACACATACACACACAGAGAAATACCTGGTACTGTAATACCTTCACTTCTCAGCACATTCATAAATGAATAGAAATGTCAAGACCAGCTTTTTTATTGATTAAAAAACAAAATACCTCCACACAATATTACAGCAAACAATTTTTAATCTTTTAGGGGATAACACAAATCATAGTTACCAAACTTTATAATTCTTATAAACAATAAACATACAATACGGATAGCACTGATGAAAGATAAATACACAATATTGCATATGGTTTTTTTCCTGAGTTAATGGATCAGTTTTACAATCAGTCTGTGGAATCATGTTCAGTTGTGTTCAGATATAATTGGAGAGTAATTATATATTTAAAAATAATTCACTGGAATTAAAAACACTGAGTTTTCTTGTACTAAAATACTATTTGGGGATTATTGTGAATTTATTCAAAGACATTCTGGATTATTTCATTGTGATACATCAAGACTGTTGGTAGGTCAATCTATTTAAGACTTTTGGTACATCAGCACATTCAATACTGCAATTCATTTTGGAACATTCTATACTTTTGGACTTGTGACAGAACATTTATGGATTATTATCTTAAATTTTCACTTTGTAACTTAGAGAATTAAATAATTTGTTAATTTTAATAAACTTGTTGGTTTTGCTTCTTTCTGTTACTTAGTTTAAAGCCATAGAGTCATGACAGTACATTAGCTCTATAAAAATTTAAGTTGAATAAAACTATTTCTTATTTATAGCAGGTAACATCACCAGCAGAAATGTTGGCTGCATCTGGAAATTACACCATGAAAAATTATGACAATAATTATAACATATATCAATTTAAAAAACAATACATTATGCACGACAAATGCCGAGTCCAACAGTGCAAAGCCTGAGTAATGGTAATATTTGAGCCTGAACAGTACAAACAGTGCATAATAACCACTTACATCACAATGTAGAGTTTGTAATACAGTACATACCATAATACATAGCTTGTACTATTTTCAACATATCATATACAGTGGAGCCTCGTTAATCCGGACACATTCGTTCCCAGCGAATATGTCCGGATTAATGAGTTTTCCGGATAATTGAATCATGCACATTTTTTATTTTACGATATCATCACACCGTATATATGTACATGTATATGCTAGCTTTAAATGTAATGTACTGTATATTCAATAATGGTTGAAATAAATTAATGAATACATCTATTAATTTGTGTTTATTTCACATTATTATAACATGTGCTTGTACGTACATATACAATAAATAGAAGTTTAGACAATTAACACATCGAACACATCACACTATGTTCATGTACATGTATGTAATGTACATACATTTATTATGTCAATTTCCTGAAGAAGTCTGTAACCTCTGTTTGCCTGGATTCTTTGGTGGATCTATCTGCAATGATTACTGATAGTGACCACAGATTGTCAAGGGCTTCGCTATTTAATTATTAACACCCCCGTCGGCGACTAGCTAAAACAGACATTGTTTATACAATCGCTGGTTACAATATGGTCACGCTACTTAGTTATTGATAGTGGCCATAGATTCTCAAGGGCTTCACTACTGTGTTTTATGTATTATTCTTCTGATTGTATTTTCACATACGGTTTTTCGAATTTTCTTATTTTTGGACAGATTATTTCCGGATTATCGAGACAAGTTTTAATGTAATTTTACACTTTGGTCCCCGATTTTGATTTCCGGATCCGAATGTGGATTTCTTGATTAACGGAGCAAATTAACGTTTAGGAATTCCGTTCCTGTTGAATTATGTCCGGATAGCGAGGTTTCCGGATAAATGGAGTCCGGATTAACGAGGCTCCACTGTATACTTGCTTATAAGTCCAACTACAAACTGCACAAATCCTGATTTGGGTCTGTGTAGTTTCTACAGAGTAACCAGTAGAACAAAGAACACAGACTCTGACTGTCCACATTATATTATGGCAGATCAGGTTCTCTGTTGTTTACAGTTCGACTCAACTCACAAGAGACTATATATCATAAACAAATTGTAATGACCTTGACTTGGTTATCACACTTTAGTGCATGTTATATTGAAGCAATTTCTCTCCGTCATTTAAACATTAAGTATTTTATCTCATGGTCAAAAATTTATTAAAAATGCCCACAAAACAATCTCCTGATACAAAATGGAAAAGTAAATAACTTCCTTTTGTTGCAAGAGTAAAACATTTTACAAAATTTCATAAATGTGGTACATTCAGTTGTCATGTTTTCTATCTATCATTATATGCTGAAGGTGATACAATAAATCATAATGCTATAACATTTTTGATATTCCAAATATGTATTACTGTATTGTTCAAATACCAGTTTGAAAACATTTACAAAATCAATATCACAGATTGTCAGATATGTTATTCTTTCAAAACCTGCAAATGAAAACCTTCAAATATCTTAAAAGATTTGAACAAATATAATTTTGGATGTTGCTGTCTAGTATGTACTTGTAAAAGAACTTCCCAACAATTTGCAATAAGTATACTACACTCCCTCACTATAATGCCCTTCATTATAACAAAGTTCATTTTACATAGTAGGTATGGTCATGGATTTCCTGAAGTAGTAGCAATATTATATTTATAACATACTTCATTACAAGGTGGTCTCAATATAAAGTGATATACTCTTAAACTCCCATAAATTGTTTCCATAAATTGCACATGCTTTTAGAGAATTCCATGTAGCTAATCATTAGAGATGAGTACCTTTTTACTTCCAAACACACATGCACTAGAAATTCCACAAGCTATGTTATTAACACACATGCAATAGAAATCCCACAAGCTATGTTATTAACACACATGCAGTAGAAATCCCACAAGCTATGTTATTAACACACATGCAATAGAAATCCCATAAGCTATGTTATTAACACATCACCTTAAAATCATCAACATGAATCAAAACAATTTCCGACAAGCCAACTGTTAAGAGTAGTTGGCAAGCTCGGCAAATTTCATTGGAACCTAAAGTCATCATGACAGTTCACTGGACATTAATTATAATGATAAGGTAGGAGCCGACACACCCACTGCCTGTCGTTAGGTTAAAATCTTGAAATTTGGAGAATCCCATACATTTAAAATTATTACAATTAAAATGAAACTGAAAAGATGTTAAAATATAAAGATTCATTTTGTTTGTCAGCTTTAGATAGTAAGTATTCATGTCATAATGTCTGTACGAGAAAATTGGACACTTAATTAGACACTGACTAGAAGATGAGTTTGGTAGTTTATTCTGATCAGGGCACTAATATAAAAGCCTGTTGTACATATAAATATAAGTGTTTTGATAACTTATTGCTATGTTTTTGTTGTGAAAAAAAGAGATAAAAAAAGTAAATAAAGCTGTTTCATTGAAAATAAATATGACACAATTTCAAGATAACATTCCATATTTTATTTTACATTATTTTTAAGGTTAATTTTAAGGTCACTGCTGGAGCATGAAAAGTCACTGTGACCTGCATATGCCCCTGGTGTCTAGTGCCCTCCAGGATGAAGATACCCATCAAGTTTCATGATGGTACATACAATGGTGTCAAGTAGATCACTAAATGGAAAGCCTAATTCCTGGAGCTTAAAAAGTAGGTCACTGTGACCTGCCATAATGAGTACAATTATCTAAGATTAAAACACATATCACGTTTCAAGACTATACATATAACAGTGTCTGAGTAACTGAGCTAAATGCAAAAACTTACCATAAATAACTATAACAATGACAACAACAAATGACGCTAGACAATTTATTTCCAAGTCTCACCTATGTTTCATAGGAGAAACAAAAATTCTTCATTTATTCATTCAGAATCAAGTCTGAAATTTCACATATTCTGGATTTCTAGAACTTTTGTTGGATCTTCTTTGACAGTTAATGACCAGACATTAACATCATCAGTATAGCATTAGCTGATCTGTACTTGGTACACAGGAATCAAACTTAACATACATAAAATTTATAATGTAAAATATCACTAATGTACATCAGTATGATAAAAAACACATTTTAAAAATGTACACACAAAAACATTCAATGTATCATCTCAAAACTTCAAACTTTGTTCAAACATATATAAAATATGCAGTCGATGGATTGTATGATTGAACATAATTAGATGTTTTAAATAAGCAAAAATAAATATGTACTGAAAAAGAACAAAATCACATACACTTTACAAACTTAAATATGATGAATAATTGAGTGATAAATCTGAAAATGTTATCCTTTGTAAAATGTATTGGGTACACAAAATAATATCAATAATCAAGCAGTTGTGGTACAAGGTTTTAACTGATGGTAGGTATATCGAACTAATAGTTCCATCACGCAAACCAACCTTACCTAGACCTGTCTTATCTCATTACCTCCAACCAAGTATTGCTTGGATTAAGCTCTCAAATGTTGAAACTAGTTCTGTGTTATTAAAACCAGTAAATCTGTAAGGTTTAGTAATTTCTGTTGATTAGTAAAAGTTTCCTATGGAAATGAAGGCAAGCTTTGCGATAATAGTAGGACCATTACTATAAATGACAAAAGTTATTTTTTCAAAAAATGCTACAGTTAAGTTCAGTTGAAATACATATTATTATAACAGGTTTTCTAATACGCATGCATTTTTCATACATATCTAGTAAAAAAAACTTTGATAATTACTGTCCATGCACAGTGTTATACTGAGAAAAAAGTTTCAACCAGAATCCCGAAGAAATAAACAAAAGTAAGCACACAAAAAAATACTTCCAAACATGACAAGAATTATTTGAAATTTAATTGTTCTGTTTAGCACAACCAACCTGATAGCCAAGCCATGGTGATCACAAGTAAATATGACATTTTATGGCCACTTATAACCTTGCATGCTTTTTTAGTTGGTTGGTTGTTATGGAGTTTAAAGCCATTGTTCAGCACATGATGATCTATACATGGTGGCCAGTATATTTTTGTGGAGGAAGAACCAGGAAAACCCATGGAAGAACCACCAACCCATGGGAAGCTACTGGCAAACTTTCTCACATATCTGTGTTGGCCAAGCCTGAGACTCAAACCCACATGGACAGAGATGAGATGTCAGTGATCTGTAAAGGCAAGCACCTTAAACTACTGGGCCACCCAGAGCCCCTGTTTAAAAAAAAATTAGAATCTAAGACACCAGCAATTATATTCTTATTGTCTGACAAAATGCAAGGAGTAATGTATGGATAGTATTCAACAAAAAGATATATTCCTTCCTGTATGAACAACTGCAAATTTCTTTCTAGGATAGCCTTCCCACAGTATTTGAGATATAATCAGCGATAAAAATTTTAGGCACTGTGACTAAAATATAAAGTTATAATAATATGAAAACACTGATCCTCTTGCCAAAATTATTCTTCATGCTTTGTAGATACACTGTCCCAATATCCCACAACTACTACAGCAGAATATAAAATGATTTTTCTTTTGACTAATCTTCAACAAACTTTCATCCTCCTGAAAATTTACAAACTAATCATCATCTAAATCCTCAATCAAACTCTGATATTCTTTCCCCTTCTTTGATTTAAACCTAAGATTTTCATTCCTTCTACCAAGTGTAACTGCTTCCAGTTCACATGTTTCTTCATTTCTATCCTCCAGTGGGAGGGAAACAGCTTTGTCATTCAAATACATGGTGTACACTGTTCGTCCAGCAACACACTGTAGTACTGTGAAAATAACTGTGCTGAAAATACTTAATGACAACAGGACTTGCATGAGTTTGATACAATCATACTTGTCATACAAATACCCTGTAGTGGCTGGTATCACCATCTCTCCAAGAGCTGATCCAACAATAAAAACTGCAGTAGCTTTTCCTGTCAAGTGCATTCTGCTTTCAGCCCAGGAAATTCCAGTTGGAAATACAGATGACATTCCGAGACCAAGAATTACAGTTCCAACCCATAAGAGAGGTTCATATGCATACAGTGCTGTACACAGAACTAGTGAACCAAAAATCATAAGCACTAGATCAATGATAAGCATACATGGTGGGTGAAAATATTTTGATATGAAAATAGAGAATCCTCTTCCAGTAGCTAAAGCACCCCAAAATACTGCAGTCACCATTGTGCCTTGATCCTTTGACCAATGGTTGAATTCAACAGCAAATGTTGTAATGAGACCTCCATATGTAACTTCCATTCCAACATAAGAAAAAAAAAAGATGAATAGGAGGGTCAGCAGAAAAATTCTGTAGAATGGTCTGCTTTTGCAGACTGGTCCTAAGTTGTCATGTAAATCATCATATTGGTATCGGTTCCTGTCTCGACAAAACATGACCAAGTACATGATTGAATTTAACAGAAGCAGCAACCCTATTATAAGGTAAGCAAACTGAATTTTGGATATGTTCTTCACTGCCTCTATAGCATGGTCAATTATCCCTGTTTGCTTGGGTTTTTGTGGAGCAGCAGTTGACTTTTTCGTACCATTCTTATCCTCACTACTTGGACCTTCCACTCCCTTATCCATATTTTTCTTAGATCCAACCTTCTCTGACTGATTTGTCTTATCCGTTGTACCTGTGGATGGCAAAGGATTTGGTGCTATGTCAGTTGGCTTAATGTTCTGTGCACCTGCTGAGGATGTCACTAAAATAGTTTCAGTAGTTGCTGTTCCTTTCGTAACTGCTGATGGTGTTATTTTTGTTGTTGATTGTGATGTCATACTTGTTATTGGTAATATTACACTTGTATGTGAAAATGGTTCAGTGGATGGTAATGTTTTCTGAGTAGTTTGTAATAATCTGGATGTGTTTTCTTTCACTGGAGTGGTGGTTTTTGTTGGAGTTCCATTTAATTTTGTGGGATCTGCTGTCACTTCCTGGGTTATTCTACTAAATTCAGAAGATTCAGTGGCATTTATACTGGCTTCTTCTGATTTAGTGGATTTTTTCTCAGTGGAAGCATTGCTCATTTTACTCGATTCTGTAACTACACTAGCATGAAGACTTTCAGTTTCGGAAAGTCTACTTGTCTCATTAACTCCAGGGGAAAGAGTTACATCCCTTAATCTATTCTCCTCTGCTGACCCAAATGGTTTTGATCCCCCATCGATGGCTGGTCCAGGCTTAATATTGCTGGAATGATTTGGTATGTTCCTTCCATCAGCATTTTTAATGTTTAAAATGAGATCAGAGGAATATACTGGTTTTTTAGCAAGTGTGGTCTCTGTTGGTGATGTTGAAGATGTTAGAGAAACAGAAGTTGAATTAAAGCCAGGATCGATGTTAGTAGAGGGTGTTAATCCTAAGTTAGTTGACAACAATGTTTCATTTGAACCTGATCTATTACCTGGAATGGGTGTTAATGGTGAAGATGAATTTGTACCACTCAAGTAAAGCTCTGAGCTACTATTGCCCGGCACTGACATTTCTTCTCTTCTGTGCAGTGTCAGTTTACTATTAAGTGCATTGTCATAACGAAAACTTATATTTGAATGAATATCAAATGTATACAGATCCCAGTCTGCAAATCCTTTGGAATGGTTCACTAAGTGTGATATATCAGTTACAACTGGTATGAATCCCCTGGCAACCCTTGTGAAGTTGCCCTCTAACAATAATCCTTGACTACTGAGACTAGAGAGGAATGGCTTTGCAAGAAGGGGAGCTATAAAGGCTCCTACTCCAAAGGCAAAATGGAGGGTCTGCATGTAGGGGGCATTCCTTTTTCCCCAAATCCGGATACAAAACACATTTCCTCCTGAAAGAAATATAACAAAGAACATGATTTAATTAACTTGATTGATTGATTAATTACATTGCTTTGAACAGCACATAATAGAAGGAGATAAGAAAAATGTGCCTTGCCCAGAGAAAAATGTTTGTCTTAGCATATCATGGCTGTTCCAGGAAAATGTACTTGGGACCCAGGGAAGGGACTTTTAAACATGATGCAATTTATAAGTAATTGCAATACCTTGGCATATATTTTTTTTAAAATGCCATCCATGGGTACCATGCATGTTTAAAAAGAACAGCCCTAGTTAAGCCTAACTTTATCTTAAGTTTAAAGCAACTATCTTCTCCATTACGAAGTATAATGGTTAATCTTAAAATGTCTTTATTTACAAATATTTTGATTACCATTACATGGTTCACAGTTGCAAACTGCATACCTGTGACATTTATCAGAATTAAAATCTCTGTGCCACACTCTCAGTTTGATTTTTTGAAAAAAATAAAGTTATTATACTATGTTTCTTCCTCCTTATATTTTTGGATACATACAGTAAATAGACTGAGAACATACATCTAAGTAAATACTTGTGTATTTGTAACAAGATGCATCTTTACCAATATTAATGTGACCTGTAAACTCAAAGTATTAGGAAAACAAAAGGCTTAGAGGTTTTGATAACATGGCCATTACACAGGATAAAAGGAATGAATATTAATTTTCATAACAATCATATTTCATTTTGATCATATCCAGTATCCAAATTCCCCTCAATGCATGCAATCTGAACCAAATGTCTTTTCCTCTCTTTGTCTCTCAGTTGAGACCCAATTAAAAATATTATACAATATTTTGGGAGAAATACTGAAGCAATTATGGTTTATGAGCATAGTCTATTGACATGATGTGTTGGTTCAAGTATTAAACACAGGCTGTCAAATTAAATCAAGGGAGTTAACCACTCTGAGTCTAATCACCTCCTCTTAGGATCAGAATACAGGTTTTGTCACTTTACCTAGCCCAGCTGGCTGATATTTTTCAAGGCCAAACAGCAAAAAGGGCTAAATATAGGAAAATTATTAACACTAACTATTCCTAGTATTCTTGTTTTGGTGATTTTAATGGCACTTTTAATGGCCATATCATTCACAGGAAATGAGAACTAAGTTCTTTTAACAATGACACACCGAGGCTCTAGAATGAGGCTGTCATGGGTGGGTAAAGAACATCTGACAACTATATTATGAGTTTAGTGCTCTACTAACAGACCTACTGAAGAGTACACAGCAAGCCATAGGCTTAAAGGGATCCATTCAAGCCAAAAATAAAGATAGGATAATTCTGGTAATTTATGTGCAGACACCACGTGGTATGTAACATTATCTAATCTGGTAAAAATGAACTGAAGCAAGGTTTTGTTTGAAATTTAGATCAATATACATGAAACATTATAAATTAAAGACAGAAAAAATAAATGTCACAGATTATTTAGCCAGACCTCACAGAACAATATCTTAAGAAGAATTTTATAAAGAGATTGATACTGTACAGGCCAAATACAAAATATCCAGGACTGTCAGATAAGACTATTGCTTCCTTTTCACTTCTGAGTGTTGAAACGTAAGATTTTCAATATCACTAGTGTGGCAGTCAAACAGAATGTGATTGGCAAATTTTCCTCCAAGAATAACTGGATATCATAATTCAAGATTAACTGGATATCGTAATAAGTTTATGGGTGAAAACTTCATGTCAATATGACTATCCATTCAGGAGGTAAAGCAGCAGGCATGGGGTCAATTACTAGTGCGTGATTACAATTACAATTACAATTACTGGTCGTCTGGCACTCATGATTATGATTACAATTACACTTTATTTGGAAACCATGATTACGATTAGGATTACAGGGGATGATTACGATTATGATTGCTTTGTATTTGCTTGTTATCTTTTTTTGTCCTGGACAGATATCATACACTAATAACTGAAAAACACAATTTTAACTCAATGTACCAGTAAATGTTTACTGAAAATTATTATGTACAAATTAACATGTCAAATGAGCAAATGAGCACAACTTAGCATTCATGGTCTTTTGTTTATGGAAACTTTATTAAGAATATAATCAGTGAATTTTTAGCTGTAATCATTTGTAATCATGACTATATTATGCGATTACACTGCCAAAGAAGGACAATTGTGATTACGATTAAACAGCTTCCTGAAATCAATGATTATGATTATGATTACAGCTGTCGCTGTGATTAATTACAATCCCTGTGTAGCAGCAACAATATTTCAAGACTGGCTACCACTTGGGTCAGATCAGCACCATTTTCACTGAGAACCAACCAGATATCTTAAATAGTCTTTCGGTGACAATCACATGCTGAAATGACCATCCATCCAGAAGTAGTAGTGATAATATTTTCAAGATGGACAACATAATGGTAGTCATTATTGTTAAGGAGCAACTAGACATTATATGAAGTTCTTAGGATGAATGGACCAACCAGACATTGGGATGAATGGACCAACCAGGCATTGGGATGAATGGACCAACCAGACACTGGGATGAATGGACCAAACTGGCATTGGGATGAATGGACCAACCAGACATTGGGATGAATGGACCAACCAGACATTGTGATGAATGGACCAACCAGACATTGCGATGAACAGACCAACCAGACATTGGGATGAATGGACCAACCAGACACTGGGATGAATGGACCAACCAGACATTGGGATGAATGGACCAACCAGACACTGGGATGAATGGACCAACCAGACATTGGGATGAATGGACCAACCAGACATTGGGATGAATGGACCAACCAGACATTGGGATGAATAGACCAACCAGACATTGCGATGAATGGAACAACCAGACATTGGGATGAATGGATCAACCAGACATTGGGATGAATGGACCAACCAAACATTGGGATGAATAGACCAACCAGACATTGGGATGAATGGAACAACCAAACATTGGGATGAACAGACCAACCAGACATTGGGATGAATGGACAAACCAGACAATGTGATGAACAAACCAACCAGACACTGGGATGAATAGACCAACCAGACATTGGGATGAATGGAACAACCAAACATTGGGATGAATGGACAAACCAGACATTATGATGAACAGACCAACCAGACACTGGGATGAATAGACCAACCAGACATTGTGATGAATGGACCAACCAGATATTGGGATGAATGGAACAACCAGACATTGGGATGAATGGACCAACCACACGTTGGGATAAATGGACCAACCAGACACTGGGATGAATAGACCAACCAGACATTGGGATGAATGGAACAACAAGACATTGTGGTGAACAGACCAACCAGACATTGGGATGAATGGACCAGCCAGATATTGGGATGAATGGACCAACCAGACAGTGGGATGAATGTGTTCACAGAGTTTCATGGTAATCCTCCAATTAGTTTAGGAGAAGCAGATATCAAATTTGTGCAAATGAATGGATTCATGTACAAGAGTGCATCTCATTAGCTCTTATGGTCTTTGATCTGTTGAAGCCCATGGTGTATGACCAGCAGAACTAAACATACAAAAGTGTAATTGTTACTGCAAAAAAAAAAGATTTTTTTTCAGTGATTCATCTTTAATGTAATTTGTTGTTCAACATGTTTTTGGAAGAAATATATGGATGTATGATCATGCTCTTCAGGGACTGGGTGCATCTGTGCAACGTTACAAAATATGTCAGGTATGTCAAAAACATTACAAAATATTACAAAAACTACTTCATACATTATGACATACTTGCAAGTAGTTTACTGATATGTGAGATAATTCAGAAATCCAGTTAAGGCTTCATTGTTTATTTCTTCATTTAACTCCCATAATAAGAGCTGGAAGTCACTGCAAATATATGACCCTATCTATAAATATGTGACTTTTTTATCCTATCCATCTCCAAGGACTGCACTGTTTACAACAATGGACAGCCATCATACTAAATATGATGAATCTATTGGTTGAGATGGAGTTTAGTTTACATAAGTTATTGATGAATGAACATGACTAATGATGTGACTCTATGGTCTTAAACTAAAGCAAAACCTACAAGTTTATTAAATTTATGAAATAATTTATTTCTCTAAGTTATGAAGCAAAAATGCAAGAGGAACTTACAGTATTGTAAATTAAATCCTAAATAATCCCAAATGTTCTATCACAAGTCTAAATGCTAAGAACGTTCCGAACGAATTCCAATATTAAATGTGCTGATGTACCAATTGTCTTGAATGTGGCAATGTACCAATAGATTTGATGTATCACAATGATATAATCCAGAATGTCTTTGAATGAATTCACAATAACCTCAAAGCAGTGGTTTAGTCCAAAAAGTCAATGGGCACTTTGCAATTCCAATTAATAATTTATATAAATGATTCCTCTCACACTATATCTGAATAAAAAAAGTAAATGATTTCACAGACTGAACTTTAAAACAAGAATGATTAATTGTTGACCTCATCCTACATACACTAATTTCACTTGACCTATACAACAATAGAATGCCAATGATAGGAGTCATTTTAATGTGGAAAATTCCAACAAATTCATAAAAAAGTTTAGGCCTTAAACTTTTTATAAATATCTTCTAAACCAATTATAATCATGACAAAAATGAGAAAAGCAAACATGAAAATAATCAGGGAGGTCAAAACTCTTCTAAATAAAGGTGAAAAAACAAATTAAATATACATAACAGTACTGAAATATATGTTTAAGGCATATAAAAATGGTGTTAGCATCATTAAATAAAATTAAGTATCTCTCCCAAACAATTTAATATTCAATTAAATGGTTTGCATATCATGTTCTGAGATTATTGTGGGCTGCATCTCTAAAAGAAAAAAATAGCATCTTTGATTACCAAGAGGTCCAAGTAGGTCACAGATCACTCACATGATGGACATACATCAAACAGACAATCTAAGCACAACTGGCAGAAAAATCTACATATGTGGACAGGTGCTCCACTGCTACTTATTGCATGTGTTATGAAAAGAAATGTTTCAAAGTTTCTCCATTTCTTTATACCTGTAATCCATAATTGATGACTCATCAAAATTTGTCAGATACTGAAAGACCTCTATGCCAGAATGATTTCTCTCAGAGTTGGTCAAACTCTGTAATTTTTTGATAATGATGAGTAAATATCATGGCTATCATATATGATTTAGGATCAGCATCATTTCTACCAATGTGAAAGACCTTCAGGTTAGGGGCCATCCATTTAGTATGTATGCATGGAGGGGGAGTGGGTAACACAAATGCAAATGCTTGCATATGGGGGTATCTTCTGATAATGTACGTATGCATAGGAAATGGGGTGTATGTGTGAAACCTCAATAATAATTTGTCTAATATATAACCTGTTTGACTGGGTTAGTCGGTGTTTCAATTTTAGTGGACACTAGACAAACTGTTTAAAGTTACGCAGCTTATTTTGTTGATACTGCCAGACATTCAATGTCGGTGGGCTATCTGTTTTATTAAACATGTTAATATTATTAATCCTTTATGATTTCTGCATGGATTATATATAGGCCGTAATATAGTATTGGGGAGGTGCATCAAACGAGGGGGGTGTAAAAAAGTATGCATGTGTACAGGGAGGGGGGAGGGGTCAAGCTTTGCCAGATTTTTGCATACATACTAAATGGATGGCCCCTTAGGATGCTTATTGTCAAATTTGGTCAAATTCTGCTATGTGGCATTTTTGATAGTATTAAGTTTTTCTAGCTTTTTTTGACAGTAGACATATTTGATAGTCGATTGGAATCATCTGTAAGAACTTTAAAGCCCTTCATTCCAAGATGATTTCTGCTAAATTTGGTCAAATGATGTTGAGTGGTTTCGAAGGAGTTATTCAAAGATTTTAAAGTTTAATAATGGTGAATCTGAATTGATTCTATACAATTTTGAAGCCTTTCAGTAAAATTCTAATGAGCAGTTTCTGACAAGAAGCTTTTTTTTAAAAATGTATACTTAGTAACAGTAGCCATTGCTGATGGCAGTTTGGTATCATTTGTAAAAACCTGAAAGACCTTTCTGCCAAAATGCTTTCTTAAAATTTGTCAAATTTTGTCTAGTGAATTTTAAAGAAAAAAATATTTTGTAAAGATTTTTCTATTTTTTGTAATGGTGGCCATACTTTATGGCAGGTCAGCACTATTTAGCAACTTTTGAGAAGTCGTTTAAAGGTTTTTCTTGTTATAGTAATGGTGGCCTTAGTTGATTGTGGACTGAGATTAATAAAATTCTTCCATGCCAGGATGTTCTCTGCCAAAATAAAATGGTCCAATGGTGCTTGTCAAGAAATTGAAAATAACAATGCTGACAGATGTATGATTGACACAAGGCTGTACTTGTTCTTATGCCTTGGTTAGCTAAAACAAACACTACTTTGTTATATCTTACCTGTATCTAGGACTCCCATGGCTATACCTTGGATGGCAATTAGCAATGACAAAACAGTAAGGGTAAGAGACCAAGGAACAGCTACAGTGGCAAATGAGGCCACAAAGAGGGTAAAAAATAAAAGTAGCTGCTTGTCAAAGTGATCAAACAAAACTCCTCCCAAAATGGACCCTACAAGGTAACCCAAAGATCTGCCTGTGAAAACCAAAGTCATCGGCCCTGTATCAGCATGGACTCGTTCGCCTAAATCCAGAAGGGTAGGACCAGGTATTGAAATGCACAAGCCCTGAAAAACAACCAAGATAAAAAAAATCTATGTAAATTACTCTTCTCTTATAATACCTTGTTAAAATTCTTAACACCTATTACTAGATAATCCAATACTATCATCATCTCTAAAATACCAAAACTTGTATTGTTACTAACTACCAGTAGTGACCAAATATCAGACACCATTAGTGCTGTGTCAACAAAAGTAGACAATTAGTCTTTTCAAGTTGGGTGGCATTAGTACTGTAAGAGCAAAAGAAGCAGGTATTCTTTTTGAGTTGAACATCATTTGTACTGTATCAGCAAATGCTCTTCTATTTTTGGATGAGCAAATCAGTTTGTACAGGCAGGAGTGGGCTGCTTTAACAGTGCTTTAGCTGCATCCATAAGTGACTGTTAGCAAATTGGGTCTTCCCTGTACCATTAAGCCCTCCTCAAAAAACAGACTGATCCAGCATTCCAAGATGCATCTGAATGAAGCTAGCCATGATTACCAGACAATATTTTAAGTTCCTGCAGAATGGCATGGAATTAAGATTATAAAAGCCAAACAAGTATCTCTCTGTGGGACTGATGCTGTAAAAAATTTCAGGAATTCAAGATAAGACCATTTTTTCATTTTAACTGCTGAGTGTTGAAACCATCTCATATATTCTTCAGCAATACAAATTTTACTTTGCCAATGTGTCATCCATCCTGGTCAGATTGGTAGTACACCACTCCTTTGATAACTTGTGCCCTGATAACTTGCAAACCTGTTTATAACCTGGGGTCAGGCATGGATCCCATTTTTCTAAACCAGAAAATAACCCAAAAAAAATTGATCGTTATTTCTAGAACTTGAAGAAAATTGCAATCCAAATTGGTAACTGAAACAATGATATATCACTCATTTATGGTCGAAAATGGTAGATAGGACCTGGACATTTTAATCAACATTTTGAAATTATCAACTTTGAATAAAAAGTCATACAATTGGTTAGATTTTCCTTCCAAATGGCATTCTAAGTACACCGTAACTAAAGATATTCAAGGAAATTGTGATCAATGAAAATGTCACTTATGCCTAGTGAAGGCAGTACATTAATATTTAAATTCTAATTAAATAATTTTCATTAAGTGCAATTTGTGTTTTAATTCTATCTTTTAGTTCCTCTTAAGTGTAATCATCATAAATGCAATGTGTATTTAAACATAAAATGTGTCAATCTACCGTAACAGCTATGTCCACAAGCATTTCTCTGAGAACCTAATTAAGTGGGATTGTGTTTTGATAACTGACTTGTGGAAGTATTTGTTGCATTGTTAAACTTAATTAAAAGCTGGCTTCCTTTGTATTATCACATTAATTATGTCTTTTGAATAAAATAAAGGAAATGGAATAAAAGAAAAGGTAAAAGGCATGCAAATGCTACATACTTAAAATCTAACAGCCCCAGTCGTGTCTCGTGTGAAGTCACTTCATTTGATCAATTGAACACTGTTACAAATGTTATTGTGTATGTAACATAAACTACCTTAAATTAACTGATTCATTCATAACTGTGATCAAAGATAGCAAGGCAATCTAGCGAAAAGAATACTTCATAAAAAAAAAGAGCTTGGTTTCACAGATAAGGACCATTGTGGGAAAGCAAGTTTCAGAGAATTCCTAAATTGGCACTTAAAAATATCCTCAAGGATGATAAGAAATTTCACCAGGCATTACTTCTAATGAAATCACAACATCAATATTGTACTAACTGAACAATACAAAAATTGAGTTTCAACATAGATGACTGTCTCACGAAATAAATGTCGCTAGTTTTTTAGAAAAAGGAATCTTGTTTGGTGGTGTATCAATGATTAGTCTAGTTCCCTGCTACAAAGACTCCCAACCTGGCAATATACTATTTAAATGCCACTTCAGGAACCAGACTAATCAACAAAATAAAAACTAGTGATGTAATACATAGATATTTTTGCATACACATCATGGTTTTTGAATGATCTTTCACATGTTGGACAGGACATTTTGAAAATAAATGTTATTTATACAGAAAAACAGGCAACTTCTTTAGAAAAAGCATATTATTAACAATTATTATCGACATGATTGTAAAACAAGGATTCAATCATTAAACAGCCCAGTTCACTAACACCACCAACCCGCATTTCTTGATGTCTAAGCAAATGTTTTCAATTTTCTGAGGACCCTCTGTAACTTGTGCCCTCATTTATAGTGTGGTCTATGTTTGTAGACTCCGTGGTGTGTTAGTTACTGATGGGGAGGTGTATTTTCATTCAGAACCAACACAATGTTATAATTAGTCTTCTGGTGAAAACCCCATGTCAATATGATTCCTATTTAGTTTAAGTTTTTCAAGATGGCTACCATGGTAGCCATAGTGGATGACAGGCCAGCACCATTTTCAATTAGTATCAGCTAGACATTATAAGAAGTCATCTGGTGAAAAACTGATGCTGGTATGACATTACAACTAGAGGAAGAAGCAATAAAATTTACAAGATGGCCACTAAGGTAACCAAACTGGATATAAGATAGGCACAATTTTTATTTAAGACCAACTAGACACCATAAGAAGTCTTCTGGTGAAAATGAAATGTTATAAGGAATTCTGTTCAAGATGAGTAGGAATAACAAGATTTTCTAACTAGCCCATAAGGATGGAAATACTGGATATCAGATCAGCACCATTTTAATTTATGACCAACCAGACATCACAAGAAGTCTTAGTGAAAACACCATCTTGATATGACCATTTTTATTCAGGAGAAGTAGTGACAACAAGATATTTAAGATCTGCTTTGTTGGCCATGCTGGATGTCTAAGCAGCACCATTTCATCTAGGATCAACAGGACATTGGGATGCATGTGTGTGCAAAGTTTCATGGCAAGTCTCCAATTAGTTTAGGATGGACATCAGATGACAGACAACTGGGTAGCCCACAAGCTCTTCTGGTTTACGACCAGCAGAAATGGATACAATAATCTTGGCAGTTTGATCAATAAGTTTAGCTTGAAAATTTTATATAGCTAAAAGAAATCAATCAGCTTTGTCAAGTTATTAAAAATTAATGTGCTTTTATTTACTCAGCTCTAGATAGGGTATAAACCACAAATGTTGCTCTCAATAATTGTGTTCATGTAACACTTAGTCTGGACTGAGAGGATGTGTAGATATTGTATTCATGTAACACTTAGTCTGGACTGAGAGGATGTGTAGATATTGTATTCATGTAACACTTAGTCTGGGCTGAGAGGATGTGTAGATATTGTATTCATGTAACACTTAGTCTGGACTGAGAGGATGTGTAGATATTGTATTCATGTAACACTTAGTCTGGACAGAGGATGTGTAGATATTGTATTCATGTAACACTTAGTCTGGACTGAGAGGATGTGTAGATATTGTGTTCATGTAACACTTAGTTTGGACTGAGAGGATGTGTAGATATTGTATTCATGTAACACTTAGTCTGGACAGAGGATGTGTAGATATTGTATTCATGTAACACTTAGTCTGGACTGAGAGGATGTGTAGATATTGTATTCATGTAACACTTAGTTTGGACTGAGAGGATGTGTAGATATTGTATTCATGTAACACTTAGTCTGGACAGAGGATGTGTAGATATTGTATTCATGTAACACTTAGTCTGGACTGAGAGGATGTTGAGATATTGATGCACATGGGGATGAAGTAAATTCCATCCATCTCTTGCTGAAGAGCGCTGCCCCATACATTCTGTCTGATACAATGACAAAAACAAACAATGCACTTACTCTGTCATTCCCCTGTAACATTTATTCTATGATAGATATTAAGAAACAGGACCTCAGTAATACTTACAAGAACAAAAAAGGAGAAAGACAAACAAAGAGTTTTGTAGAATTTGTGCCACCACTGTGGTAACCGTGACCTTACTGGTTCACTTTCATGTAGCAGGCGTGAGTTATCCCGGAGTGATAATTCTTCATCATCCAGGTGAGACATTTTGGATCCTTTGAGCTGCATTTGTAAAAAAAAGAGAGAACACTTAATAAATTTTAAATGTTAAGAGAAATAACCACCAAATGAACTACTGCTCCAATCAAGCAAAAATATTGAAAACACACACATACTTAGCATGGTACTGTCACAAAAAAACATAATTTTGTCACCTAAACTCCTCAACCTAGTTGTGTTGATATAAACATGATCTTTTTTGACAATAAAATATACAACAAAATATTGTCTGTTTAAGCAGTAAACAGTTGTTATTTGCATGTCTTCATGCTTAATGCTCATGGAAAATTGTTACCAGAGGCCAGTTTATAAGTTCATTGTCACAGCGACAATTGAACCTAAAGTGTTCAGGGATAAATAAACACCAAATTACTCTACAATGTCTGGAAGGTTGGTAGGTGTGCAAATAAGATATTCTATGACTGCATTAAACAGGAATGTTAATTATCCAAGTCTATGCAACAATGAATAGCCATACCGTCATTATGTAAAGGCAATATCCAATCTTTATATAACTGCCCCCGAAAAATGGGAGAGGGAGGAAATAAATGGGAGATATTTGCATAAAACTAGGGGTCAAAGCAAAAGTTTGCATTAAAAACAAAATCCCTCTCAATTCTGTGTGTGAAATACCACCAGACCATTGATCGGAGGCAGATATTCTGACACTGGACTAATGAGAAAATCTGGTTACTGGTATGGGTCTAAATTTTTAAGCTGTATAATGGATCCATTTCAAGTCTTCATTGTGATTACCTTAGAGTTACAAGTATTTCTTTCCTCTTATAATTTTAATAAGCACCTAAATATAAACTTGTAAATGATAAAGAAATGGTTTTATGGTACTACTGATATTTTTAAATTATAAAGATTTTTTTAAATCTTCAACAAAATTGTGCTATATTTTATATTATACATAATTTTAGTGTGTGTCTGCGTATGTGTGTGTGATTTGGATTTTAGCATAACTTTAACAATTTTAGTCACATCACTATGATGTCTGCAGTGTGACAGTTTATAGTCATGTCTAGCACTGAGGCATCATGTTACAGACATGTAGCATCAGGTCCCACCCAGTCACATTATTCTGATTCCTGGCCATCCAGTCCTAACACTAACCTCTTAATGCTGAGTGCCTAGCGAAGCAGCTGTTAATACCATTTTTATAAGTCTTTGGTATGACTCGGCCAGGATTTGAACCCGTGACCTCCCGCATATGTGGTGGATGATCTAACCACTAGGCCACCAAAGCAGTCCATAATTTTAGTTCTTTTTACTCTTGTGTAATTACTGCACAAATGACCTGGTCCAGCAATTATGGCCCAGTAAAATATGCTCAAGAACAGGATCAGATATATATAGGACCAGTAGTGGCTTGTCAGAGTTACTGGACCTTGAAAGCCAGCATGGTGTTTCCTCAGTTTCACACACTGCTACAAATGAAACTTATTTTTATTGAATAGCGTATTTATTATAACACTGATTCCAAGGGCTGACATGAAAATGTGAGACAGACATAGGGCCAGAAATGATTTCTACTAAAATATTTAAGCCCACCTCCCCAAGTCCTGCAATAAAATGGTAAGATCCTAAGAGTACATTATTAATAATATACCATACATTTGTGTTCAACTTTTACCTTCTGAGAACCATATTAAATATTAGCATCTGCTAAAAATATAACCCTCATTCTTGTCTGACCCCATTCTGGTGCAATCATAAATTCACAGTTCTCAAGCAAATGCATCTTTCAATGATATCATTACCACAATATTTGTTTCCACTAATCAACAATGATTCTATAAAGACATAATTTTTATTTAAAAAATCATATCCTTATCAGTTGTAAACTGAAACAAAGCAAAATAATGTACTGTGAATAAAATATGCATTTCAAGTACTGGGCTAAACTGGCTCAATTAAATGCACAAATGAGATTCAGGATTTTAAAAAAAATTGTTTCTTCTCTAAACATTATTCATATTAAAATGATAAGCTTTAGGAATGCTATATCGAGTTCCTTTATGTAATTTTTTCTATAAACTTATTTACTATGTGCTATTGATGATGCTCTGCAATATTACTTTTTAATGGAACATAAGTACAGTGGTGTGATGGGAAGAAGACATGGTGTGAGTATTGCCAGAAAAAAGTACTATATTTCAATGTCGCATGTTTATAATCTTATTAGTAGTAATAAGTACCGTATTTTCGCGCATTTAAGACGCACCTAATTATAAGACGCACCCATATATAAGACGCGGGTTTTGACGATTTGTGTAAAAACTATTTTACATAAGACGCCCACAAATATAAGACGCACACGGCCTAGCCATCTGCCGCACTGAGCAATTTATCTCCAGTGGTTTCCTTTCCTTTATCATAAATGAAAATTTGTCCAATGTTTCATCACCTGTCGGATGTAAACAAGGTTTCATTACCATTTTTAGTTGAGATCAAAGAATTGTCTGAGGCAGGACCAAAACGGTTATCGTTTATTCTTATCTCCCACTGGGCCAATAGCGGATGGGTTGAGTACCTGGTATCTAGATTCTAGAACAATAAACGCCAGAGGTAAAGGTGGCTTCATTGATCTGCTAGGCCAAGTCTTCAGCGCGTGGGATTAGTACCGTACATAGACCAATAAATGCCCGATGTATGCGGTTAGCATATATACCGGTAAACGTGGGAACAGTCTCTTATTACCGGTATATATAAATGAGTGATCAATTTGCTTTGCATTTTTAAGATTTATAAAATTGTCACGATGCCGAAGCGAAAATCATATACGGCCAACTTTAAATTAGACGTCATCAAGTTTGCCAAGGAGCGTGGCAACAGAGCTGCTGGAAGAGAATTTAGCTGCAGCGAGAAGAATGTACGTGATTGGATTGGTACACGTGGTAATTACTGAACACTTACCCAATTGTTTTTACAACGAGGAATGAAAATCATGAAACGTGAATATCGACCGCAATAATCTTCCTTCAATATCACACACTTTACCGTTCGTTCGTGTTAAAAAATACTTAGATAAGACGTCCATTAATATAAGACACACCCTGGGTGCGGGGTAAGTAAAATTTTGTATAAGACGCGTCTTATATATGCGAAAATACGGTACTGGTCACTGACAACATTTATAATTTTTACATTCATTTTGCTGAGCGTGGCAACAGAGCTGCTGGAAGAGAATTTAGCTGCAGCGAGAAGAATGTACGTGATTGGATTGGTACACGTGGTAATTACTGAACACTTACCCAATTGTTTTTACAACGAGGAATGAAAATCATGAAACGTGAATATCGACCGCAATAATCTTCCTTCAATATCACACACTTTACCGTTTGTTCGTGTTAAAAAATACTTAGATAAGACGTCCATTAATATAAGACACACCCTGGGTGCGGGGTAAGTAAAATTTTGTATAAGACGCGTCTTATATATGCGAAAATACGGTACTGGTCACTGACAACATTTATAATTTTTACATTCATTTTGCTGATTACGTACTGTAATGATGAGTAATGTCCTTGCATGAAATAAAATATGAACAAGAAAATAAAATCATGTTGCCTTTTATTTCATCAAAACACCCATCAAAATTACTAAATATAATAATTAAATCAATGATTTTGAAAACAATAAATACATCAAAATGAGTGAAAATGTATACCAGCAGGAAATAAAAATTTGCAGAAGAGTTGTGAATTATTTTGCCTGATTAGAAAAGTATTTTGATCAATTAATTAAAATGATAAAAAGTTCATCTACTGCTGTACAATCATGACAGGGGCCCCGAATGGCTGAGTAGTCACAGGCAACAAGACACCTCATCCATTAAATCAACCACCATCATCAATACTATTAAAGGTTTGGGGAACAATTTTTTTACTACCAAACATCATACAAATGTAAATCATTTGATTATCTTTTATTTACTGTTTATTACATTTTAACAAGAACAGTAGATATTAATAGTAGAGAAGATAATTTTTTTTACATAGTAACTGTGGGTGGTTTTGATAACTATAGCAAATGATGGTTAATTTGTATAAGATCAGGCACATTTTAGCAAGTCATTATGGGTAATTTTCTGCATAAGATAATTGATATAAATGTTAACAGATCTCAAGATCAAAGCAGTAAAAGTGCAAATTTTTTACCCAAGGCCAGATTTAGGTGGTACTAGGAAGCACTTTACCTATTTCCCAAAAAGCTGACCCTTCTCCCCAAATTATAACCATATGACTGTGTTGCACCCCCAACCCAAAAGAGGGAGGGCAAGGGCCTGTGGAGGGCCCTGGTGCAACTGCTTGATTTGCTCTACATTGAATCCAGTTTTAACTGTACCAGTTTTACACCAGTCACTTGGAAGAAAGAAAAAATAAAACAAGCAAACAAACCCCACCCCTAAAACAAAAACAAACATGCAGATAAGGATTGGCAGACACATGAATATATTTAAAGTATTATATACCCAAATCTCTTGCTAATAGCCTTCTGCAGATCACGACTGCAGCGACAATGCAAACAGTCCAAGTACACGACATCAGTGTGAATAGTCTTGGTGTTATTGTTATCACTATTATAATTGTTGTTTTTGTTATAGAATTTAGGAATGAAAAACATCAGGTTCAACGTCTTTTCAATTTAGAATCTTTCAACAATTTTTTGAGTCTTATTAGTGCATACACAGCATAATCACCATTTCAAACATGCAAGTCCTGAAGTCTGAGGACACGTCGCCTTTATGGACTTGAGACGTGGAACAAAACGGGATGAGAGCCACGTAACAGCCATATCATACAATAAAGAGGAATTATAATTAATTGACATTATAGTTTCTCCTGTACTCTTTTTAATTCATATGGCCAAAATATGTGTTGTAATGACAAATGTGGGTACACATGGCTTAAGTAACAATGCTATCTGAAATCGAAAACATGTGACGGACCAAATGTCAAACGAATTTACGTTACAGTTCAATGAATGAGACACAATAAAATGAAATGACACAGTGGAAAGACAAAAGCTCCAATATATATTGTCGTATGCAATGTTCGTATGTATACCAAAAGCAATACACAACCTTGTGAATAATTTCCTCCAGTTCCTACCTGTTACTAGAAAATTAGAGTTTAAACAAAGATATTCCCAATGTGTCACAGGGTAAGTAAAAACTGTTTAGCAGCACCGGTCCGATATAAATTGAAGCAGAAGTGTTTCCTGAGGTAGCTTAGATAGTGCCATGAAATATATGTGTGTGTGTGTGTGTGTGTGTGTGTGTGTGTGTGTGTGTGTGTACACCAGACAGAACGGAAAGTGCTATCCCTGGATTCTATAGACGAATGCTTGATAATAGTAGGCAGAATTAATATTTTAATACAAATAATACTGTCATACTGGTTAGAGAATATTTAATTTGTACTCTACGGAGACTCGAACCCACACAACACCTGGTGATGTGTGCTTAGTCGTGAGGGAATATGGGCTCGTGTGTGCAGGCAAGACGATGGGTGCCGTTTACCCGCGGACCTGAGTTCGAGTCTTCGTTAAGTACGAATTAAAAATTCTCTAACCTGTATGATAGTATTTTTTGTATACACACACACACACACACACATATATATATATATATATATATATATATATATATATATATATATATATATATATATATATATATATATATATATATATATATATATATATATATATATATATATGGTAACGTCTCATTAGAGCGCAAACCATTAGAGCACAAAAAATATTTTTTCCTACTAGAGCTAATCTTATTAGGGCGCATCCCATTAGAACGCGAAGAACTAGTATCACTAGAGCGCGAACTAATCAAAAGAATTTTGAAGAAACAAAGTATTTATTATTCTCGTTTGGGGGGGTTGATCATTGATCTTTGCATTTTATTATTTTACGATGTGTCGTACTCATACTGTCCCTGGAGCTGGTTTCTTTGTTTTCCTTCCCGGTATATTTCTTTATGACATATACTTCCTTCTTCAGACACTAGGTCTTGCGACTGGTTTCTATAACATGGTCTCTAAATTATAGTGATCTTGACCAAGGATCAATCTATTACAGTATTGTGTTTGTGTTATATATGTATCTATATTGTTTTAATTTGCATTACATTTTTTATCTACTTGTTTATTTGTGTACAAAAAAGAATAAACCGGTGTAAGGTATAATAGTTGTATAAAATTATGTGTATTGATGGTTCTCTGGTTTCTGTCTAGTAATTATTTTCTAATAGTGACGAGACCGTCGTTTTTGTACATATTATTATTATTATATATATATATATATATATATATATATATATATATATATATATATATATATATATATATATATATATATATATATATATATATATATATATATATATATATATATGAAATATCAAACGTGATGGCAATTCAATCTTGTTGAACTTAATTTTTTTCTCCGCGCCGTATTGGGAATGCGCTCTAGTGAGATTTTTTCGCGCCCTAAATGGGATTAGCCCTAATGAGAATTTTTGTTTCTTCAGCGCCTCATTGAGCGGCGCTCAAATGGGATGCGCTCTAGTGAGACCAAACCATATATATATATATATTGTTTGAGGAAAATATAATTCATATAACTGTGAGAACTTGAGTTTTGAGAGTCAATGTCAGTAATTAAAGAGCAGTCAACCATTTTTGCTTCTTTGTTTCTTTTAATTGTTTCAGACAGTGACACGGTGGGGGCGACTTTGTACCGTTTAGAAAACCACTTGACACTTATGTTTACAAACAAAGCATGGAACTACACAATACAAAATTAATAAGCATTTATACGGAACAGTACCAATCAGTATACGTGAGTCTCCTATTGGCTGTAGTTTTCGTCCGCATTCAATATTAACAGTATCGAAAACCTGAGAGAGAGAGAGAGAGAGAGAGAGAGAGAGAGAGAGAGATTATTTATAGTAGGATTTCATAAACTAACGTAAGCTCCAATGAGGTTTTTATAGCAAACATTCGTACATAAGGCATGCAGAAATTTCAAATTAAACTATTCATACAGCCATTAAATCTTATCTCACTCTCATGCATATTTGACAGCTGGATACGTAATACACGAAGAGAAATACAACAGTAAGATTTTACAAATTACATTACATGCAAACAGTAATAATACAAACGACAAGTACAAGACGGTATATGCAGTACTACAAACTACAAGTGAATTATCTGGTATAGACGTGATAAATGACATACATATCACATGTTATCTGTGTCATTTTACATATATATGTACATATGCAGACATTAAAATTTACGTATTACAAAAGAATATATCATATAATTAATAGTAATTTATTTACAAGCTGATTTTGTTTCTTCATATAATCACTTACGCATTGGAAAATAATAGCTACTGTAGCATGCAACATATTCAAGATCTTACCATGGATTCGCCAGTGAAAATTTACTCTTAAGTTCCTATCACCCCACCCCCGTCATATTTTCCCTCCCTAATGAATATGCCACAATCAGTTTTTAATCTCATCAGATCATTTTCCCCGTTTCTGGTTCTGTTGCCATTAAACTAACACTGGCCTCACGTGATCCCTATCAATTAACATGTTAGCTTTAGCAACAGATTACAGTTTAAAGAAAGATACCTTACTACACCACAAACTAACCTAACGTATAGTTTGCAAGATAAGCCATGTTTATTGATCGTACCACTATGCCAATGTTTCAGAAGATGAGTTTCTTATTTAGTGAGTTTAAAATGGCAATTTAACATTGTTTCAAGTCTCTTCCAATTTAGATGTGGATCAAAGCAGCACTTGGGCTTTCTTATCCGTTGTTTTCACGTGACGTAACAAAAGGAAAGTGTGCACTTCTATATCCGCCATCGTGATTCCTAACCACTCAAACCGACACCTAACAACATCGTTCTTCCCACATATTTATGAAGGCACGTTTCATTTTGTGTGTAAGGATATCCTAATACATCACATTCTGTTGTTCATTTAACCGCACAAGACCAAATAGGTGACTCCCCCACTCTGTTTTGCTTTGTTGAAATAAAACATTTAAATTTCAAACATCTTTGTTATTCTTTCATATAAAAAAATAGATTCATCAATAAACAGACGCATAAACAAATGGAAGCAAGTAGAAACACGTAATGATTTTAAATTTTCATGGGCTGAAAAAATCATTTGGTTACGTTCAAGTTAAAAATCCAATCGTTAATATACAATTTCATACTTCTAAAAGCATTTCAAGAATACTCAGTTTTGACATTCAACACAAAGTCATGTTCCGTTAGGATAATGGTTCACTTTAGTAAGAAACGAACACTAGACCATAACGATTTAAAGAACTACCGCCCAGTTTCTAATCTCCCATTCATATAAAAAATCTTAGAAAAGGTTGTTCTATCCCAGCTTGTATTTCATCTGAATTCTTTTTAGCAATGTACAATCTGCATATCACGCTTACCACAGTACTGAAACTACTCTTCTAAAAGTAGTTAATGACATTCTCTCTGCTTTGGATAGCGGAAAGATTACAGCCCTCGCCCTCCTTGATTTGTCTGCAGCATTTGACACAATAGACCATGATATATTACTTCACCGTCTCCAGCATGTATTTGGTATTCATGATACAGCCTTACTCTGGTTTTCAAGTCCTACTTGGTCAACAGGACACAAATTGTGTCTGCAAATGGAATACACTCCAGCCCAGTTGATCTATGTTGTGGTGTTCCACAGGGGTCTGTTCTTGGACCAGTTCTCTTCAATCTATACACTCAGCCGCTCTCAAGTGTCATAGATCATCATCCAGTGTCTCACCAATTGTACGCTGACGACAACCAAATATACAAATCTAGCCACCCAACTGAAGTTGATGCTACCATCCAAGGTGTAGAGAGGTGAATTTCTGATGTGAAATCATGGATGACATGTAACAAGTTGCTGATGAATGATGATAAAACTGAGGCCATTCTGATCACAACAAAAAGACTTTCTCATTCACATCATTAACCTCAAACAATAAATATCAGCAACACCAAAATTAAATACACACAATCAGTACGAAACCTAGGTGTTACTCTGGACAGTACTCTCACACTGCACCAACATGTCATGAAAATATGCAAGGCTGCATATCTTGAGCTGAGACGCATCAGCTCCATTCGCAAATATCTTTCAGTTGATGCCACTAAAACACTTCTGTGTTCATTAGTACTTTCAAGACTGGACTATTGTAACTCAATTCTGTCTGGTTCATCTAAATATATTCTCCAGAAACTTCAAAAAGTTAAAAACACAGCTGCTCGGATCATAGTTAGAGTACCACGATCAGAGCACACCTCCCCGCTGCTCTGTACCATACACTGGCTATCCATTCGATCCAGAATCAAACACAAAATTTGTGCTCTGTGCTACGTTTCATTGACGGACTCTAGTCCAACATACCTATCCGACCTCACCCATGTGTACACACCAGCAAGATACTTACGCTCCTCTTCTGACAATCGTATACTCATTGTTCCCACTATGAAAACAAAGTCACGTGGAAGAGACAAAATATATGCCTGAACAACTTCGTCGGGTGTTTAGATATCAAACCATCCTTGAGACATCTTTCTTCGTGCGGGTTGGTAAATTTCCAATCTTATGTTACGTGTTTAGGCTCGGATAAACAGTAACACAAGAAAGTGTGAAAACAACAAGCTTTGAAAAAAATTAACACATTATTTTTTTATCTGAAAAAATACTGTAAAAAGGAACAAATAAGAACTGACGGCTTTAAGAATCAAATCCCAAATAATCCAAGAATAATCCACGAATAAAATTTAGAAGTCCTAATAATAAAATGTTCAAATGATTTCAAGTTCGAGTCCAGACGAATAATCCAAGATGGAAGGCGATGACATATACTGTATCCTTTATGGTGTTGGAATATCTATAGCCCTGTGTTATTCACAAACAATAATCTGGCATTGGAAATCCGAATAAAACTTGTAAGAAATGTCCTTGTTTAAGAATTCTGCACGAGCACTCAAACTATTTCCAGGGAAACGAATTAATCCCTTAGAATCCGAATAATTTGAATAAACATTAAACTGTAATTCCCAAAACGACACAACAAAAGAAACACCTTTACATCCCTGTGTTTAGAAGCCCGACTCATTATTTCTCTAAAACGATGGTTTAAAACTTAAATATTGCGCAAAACCGATGCCCGGATAAGGGTCACATGATCATGTTTACATTTTAAAAAATCACGTAGCCCCTGTATGTCCTTGAAAAGAACTAATCGTGTTACTCCAAGAAAAAAAATAAGAAAAAAGTTGTTTACTTCACTAAAATCTATTTAAAAGTCATGGGTCACGTATCCAAATCAGCCTTGATCTCAACCTCATTGTTCCCACAATAAAAATTATTTTTTTTTAAATAAAACAAAACTTGTTCACGTGACTGTTACTATTTTTGAATTAAGGTCGTGAACCAGGTCAGCCTTATGTGTTTACAAAAATGAACAGTCAAGGTTAAACTTTTTCAGGAAAAGTATCGAGTTCCTAGTAAACAGAACTACATTATTTATACATATAATGAAATTAAAAAAACAAATAAAAAGATTTAAAACTTACAAACAATTAACTCAGATATAAATTAAATAAAATATACATAACACCAACAATGCTTGTTTGACCAACAATGTTCGAACATCCCTTTGCCGCGCTCACTAACTTGTCAGCGGCGGATTCACCATTCTACTAAACAGCGAAATATGACAAGCCGCCACCGCCAGAATTACATTAATTAAATGTCGTTGTGAGACATGAACTGATTTAACACAATAACTAAACGCTGATGAATTCAGAGTGCAAATAACGTGGTATTAAATTAAATGATTCTGATCAACAAAACGGAACAATTAATTGAGATTCCAAATGACATAGAACGAAATGATTCGACGAAGAGAACGGAAAGATGAATTCAGATTCCAAATGACGTGGTATTAATTAACATTCATCCAAAGAAAACAACAACAAGAAAAAAATCACGGATTCCTTCCTCTGGCTGAGAATTAAAATGTTTTGTCCGTACTGACCAAATCAAGTGCTCTGATGCGAAAACAAACCATACAATAGGCTATCAAAATAAATCATATATTCCGTGTGTGAATTTTTTAAAAAACTTTTGAAATAAATTGCGCCTTTGACCAAATTCAGAAACAACTATTCGGACGACATCCTCACTTTCTTTATCAAATAGTTTCTGGGCTACAAAATTCACACACACACACACGCGCACACACACACACACACACATATATATATATATATATATATATATATATATATATATATATATATATATATATATATATATATATATATATATATATATATATATATATATATATATATATATATATATATATATATATATATATATATATATATATATATGAAAAATTACAACATTTTTTTATTTCAATCGAAGAGTTTTGTTCTCTTTAAATTCATTTGCTACATTGATATTGTTATGGTTAGTTAACCAGTTTAATGCAACAAATTGAGTATCATAGCAAGGATAAGAATTTGCACTTGTTGAGTTTTCGGACAGGAATCTATTTATCCACCATAAAGTGTTAGCCTTGAGAAAATAAAAAATTAGCGCGTTGCACAATGCTCACCTAGACTGTATTTTGTAGACTAAAATGGGGGTTTTCTTCACCATTATATGCATTGTCCAATCTAAATTTAGAAATCTTCCCATATATATCGTTTGAATTTCACCATTATGGTTTAATCTATGTCGCATCCTTGCCGTCCTAGAATTAATAACATTCATTATTTGAAGACTTTAATAATGTTTAAACAGTATATGGAATTGGCTTTTCTTATATAAATACACGAGTAGTGAAGTGGGATACCCTACGGACAATGGAAATTCCAGTCAAAACACCTCTGGGACACTCTACGGACAATGGAAATTTAACATGGCGAAAAATCGTAGGACACTCTACGGACAAGGGGAATTTAACATGGGAATAAATCGTGGGACAATCTACGGACAAGGGGAATTTAACATGGGAATAAATCGTGGGACACTCTACGGACAAGGGGAATTTAACATGGGATTTTTTTTTTTAAAAAAAGTTTTTTAAAAAAGGGGTAGGCAATTCAAAGACTATCTCTTTTCGAGAAATATGGCTGGCCCTGAAAAGGGCCTTTGGGTTTTCTTCTTCTAATTTCTTCTTTTCCTCCACCAAGTTCTTATTTTATCTCCTACACTCTTCTTCTCTTTCTTTTTTTTCTTCTCCTCCTCTTCTTCTTTCTTCTTCTCTTCTTTCTTCCTCTTTTCATTTTCTTCTTCTTTTTCAATTTTTTCGTTCCAATTGCGTATTCTTATTCTTTCCTCTTCATCCTCCTTCTGCTCCTTGATCTCTTTCATGACACCACTAATCTTGTCCTTTGCTTTCCTTAAATTATTAATTTCCATCTTCACACGATGGGGACTATAGGAATAATGGTCTTCAACCAGTCTTAATAGCATCTGTTCCATTATTCCTAAGTTGTCTAAAACGTCTTGCAAGGTTTGTATTTTGTCCATTTGGTTTGACGCCATCTTCTTTTTATTCTTTGCAGAATGGTTTGAACGACGAATACTGTGGGTTATTATAGTGAAAGCGCGGACGTGATGGAAAACATCCCCTAAAAACATAAAATTCATCTTACCTAGATCATGACCCATCAACGCGCGTACGTGAAGGAAAACATCCCCCTACTTTTTCATTTCATATAATATAACCCTAACTATACTCTTCAGACACGCTAAGAAACCCATAATCTACCATTCACACAAACATACCTTAGCTCTTACAAACACAAACACACAAACTCATACCCTCACATTTTGTTAAAAAGAGTTAGTGTTTATATTCACACTACTCTACCTACACACATTGGCAAATTGATGGTTATTTCTTTTCTAGAGTATTGGGTAGCCCTGAAAAGGGCTGTTTTGTTTGGAACTTCATGGGCACCTGGTTAATGGTGGCACCTTCCAGGCCTGGCGCCACATACGCATCTTATCCCCCAGTTACTTTTTACCTTTTGGGGGGAGAGAGCAGAGGCAGGATATGTTGCTTCAGAATCCCAATTTTCGCTCTCTGGGATTTTGAAATTTTTTCTTCTCTCCTTTTCCTCCTCCTCTTCTTTGTTTCTTCTTTCCTCTTTATATCTTCTTTCTTCTTCTTCTTCTTTATATCTTCTCTCCTCCTCTTCTTTGTTTCTTCTTTCCTCCTCTCTTATTCTTCCCTCCTCGACAATGGCTTCCGCGGCCAGTTCATTTAATATGCGCCTGGCATATTCCAGATGCACATGAAGCTCCAACAGTTTCTCAAGTCTCGTGTTCATTTTTTGGTGTTGATCAATCAACAAGGGTAGCTGGACTGCCCAGTGAGTTTCAATTTATACTGAAAGCGCGGACGTGAAGGAAAACATCCCCATAAACATAAAATTCATCTTACCTAGATCATGACCAAAAAAACAACAACGCACGGACCTAAAAGAAACACTCACTCACTTTTTTATGCTACCCATCACTATTTTAAAATTTTTTATAAATCACTTCAATAGACTATCCTCATAAGCAAAGCAATCCAATCTAACCCCAAATATACACCTCAAGCAGCCCAAAAAAAACCAAACAAACAAACATCATTTTAATCTACTATCCACACCAACCTACTTTATCACTTACAAACACAAACACACCAACACATACCCTCAAAATTTTTAAGAAAGAGTTAGTGTTTATTTTCACACTACTCTACCTACACACATTGGCAAATGGATCATTACTTCTTTTCTAGAGTATTGGGGTAGCCCTGAAAAGGGCTGTTTTTTGTTTTGCTATGGCATTCTTTTTTAGTTTCTAAGAATGCGATGTCCTCTGAGGATAGACTTTCTGGCAATAGGTCTGCTTCTTCGGAAAGAGAAGAAGAACTCTTTGGTGTCGATACGGCAATCGACAAAGCCTCTGTCAGGTTCAGGTTGCTGCTGTTGCTGCTGTTGTTGCTGCTGTTGCTGCTGTCTCTGAAGTCTGTACTTCTCTGTCCATTCTTCTTTTTCCCTGTTCACTTCTTCTCTGAAGAGCTCTTCTATTAGGTCTTCAGTGATTTTTAACATTCTCACATTCTCTATTTCTTCTGGCTTCGGTATCAGACTGTGTCTGACCCTATGCAAATTCACGTAGGCTTCGTTGAGCTTAGCTAGTTTGGAGCACATCTTCTTAGGAGGATGAGTCGACAATGGATGGTTAGACTGGAAACAACCCCGGTTATTATAGTGAAAGCGCGGACGTGAAGGAAAACATCCCCCACACGGTTTTTTCGAGCCGCAACGTTCATGAGAGGGATAGTAAGAAATGAAAGAGCATCAATTCAACATTCTTATAGCTAAACAAAAGACAAAGGCATTTTTTCAAAACACAACATTTTTTATTCAAAAATCACTTAACACTAAACAACAACTCTAACATTTTTTAACAATAATATAACACTATAACATCAAACATTTTTTTCTCAATTAACAATCTACTTAGAACAGGGCTGACAACGTTGTGAATGAAATTGTGATTTCCACTGTTGGAAATCATTAGGCCATTGATGGACACTACGTTTCCTAGCTTGAGACAAAAGATAAGCATAATGGTCACAAAACCATCGATCTACTTTCACATCGTTTCTAGCAGAAGAACGAGGATCGAAATGAGTCACTAAATGTTCTAAGGAATAGCCCAGGCTGCGATGATGCAGAAAATACACACAATATTGTCCACACACCAAGGAATCTGTGCCTTGTAATTTCACGTTATTGAATCGGGTGGTTTGAGCATTTCTTCTCATAAAGTCGATGATATCGTCTTCCAAAGGGGGCAATCCGTACGAATCGAAATATTCCACACATCCTTCTTGAGGAAAGTAGACGGCTACCCAGTGGGTTCCTGGGAGATGACTGTCGTCCGTGTTGATCACGTAAGCTTGATGGTCTTTAGGTTTGCGATGAGGGAGTTCATCTTTAGCACAGACGACAGGATTCCAAGAAGCTGTATACGAACTGTGGTTCAAAAGGTAATAAAGTTCCCAGGTATCCATTGATTTCTGTGTTGTTTTTTTTCTTCTTCTTCACAGGTAATAATAAGTCATCAATTCGATCCTGACTTTTTGCTTAAAAATGTCTGACGAATAAACGGTTATTCGTTCTGTTTCCTCACTCTGATTTAGGAGAGCTTCGATACGATGGATCTCTTGAGTGGTTAATGGTGGACAAGAATGTTCACGCAAGTCTTTATACCACTGGTGCAACACGTCTTTGTTCGAGATGAGACTCCAAGCTTCGTCCAGATACTCGTCCAATTTTTCTTCTTGACTCAACATCAGGCATTTATCGTGTTGAATTTGACTGGGATGATCGTTTTGACATCCATAGCAATTTTTCTTGATCAATTCCGTCATTTTGTCGACCAAGTGTTTGGCAAAACAGGAGACTAAATGGGCTTCTTGTTCTGGCCATCTCGACTTCATCAAAACTTCTTCGTCTTTGTCTTGAGATTCTTCTCCTTCCACGGTCTCCTTACATTCCATCTCCAAAGTTTCTCCACTAGGTAAAGAGGGATAACAGTCTTCCATGGCTTTCTAATAATCTAGAATGACTTCTCTCAAACTGTTGATTTCTATGGTATTATCGAATTCTGCATACAGGATGACGTTCACTGTCTGGGTCAGTGGCTTTGCAAACTGAAGTTCCACACGAATCTGGCCAGATTTTATAGGGTGGAAATGTCCCTCGTCGCTGCCTTGGTCTGGAGTGAAATCGAAAGCCCACAAAGTATAGCCTCCTGCATAATCGTCATACTCAATGCCGTGACTGGTGTTGGTTCCTAACTGACCCGTGGCTTCGTACAGGGACAAGTACGATCTCAAGTAATTTTTGTTCTTGTCACTAAAGTCAGGTTCGAAAGGTCGGGTACACAAGGTCTTGCCATCACGACTGACTTCGATTTTCTTCACACCGAAGTGTTGAAAGTTGAAAGGATTTTGATCGATGGCTCCGTTGAAGGCTGAATTCATGACCATACCAAGGATCAAACGTTTGGGTAACTGTCCTTGGAACAGATGATCTTCGGTTATGGATTGTAGTCCAGCAGAAATGGTGAACGTTTTCACTTCCACACGTCGGATGGGATACTTGGCGGTTGTTCTGCTCAACGTCTGACTGATGTCGTTTGCCACTTTAGGTAACACTTCTACGCGTCGTACGTAGAGTTTGGCTTCTTGGATTATGCTTTTAGGAGCCTTATCAAGATCAGCAGCCTGCAAATGGAAAGTGGCACTGCTGCGATTCAGTCTCAAGCGGACATTGACCCCGTTCAGCAAATATTTCTCTTGCAACCACATGTCCAAATGCAAACGATCCATCAGTTCTAAACTCCTCTTGTCTAAGATTTTGCTTTCTCTTGCCTCAAAGCCTTCATTGCTTTTATCTGTTGCGTCGAACTTGCCCGCTGTGTCATCTGCCCACAGCACACAGGCATTGAGATGACTTGTCTTGGCATCTGTTCCGTACGTCAAGAGATTTTCCAGGTAGGCACGGTAAGGGTATGTATCCATGCTGCTGCTGACTAGTTTGTTATTCAAGTACAAATCCACTGAGCTGAACAAGGAATGCATGAAATTGTTGACGGGAGCTATTTCGTCATCGTCTTCTACTCCTTTATCATCTTTTTTTAGAACTTGGACTTTCAAGTACAGGTAACTGCTATTCAGATCGATGTAATCTTCGGGCTGCCCCTTGATTTCAAACTCGATGGGAGCGGAATCGGTCAATGAGGAGATGGGATGAAATTCCACCCATTGGGATTCTTGCATGGTCATCATGGTAGGGGGCATGGCAAACAGATCCAGTTCCGTCTTGGAACAAGCGCAAGACTCTCGGTGCATCATTTTTTGTTGTTGCTGTGTTTCAATAATCGAAAACGTCTAAGTCTCGAACGGTTCTTCTTTTCTTGGCCTTTCTCGCTTGAAGTCTGGTGAAAGGGTGTTTTCTTCTTCGTCGTCTCTTTCTGCCTTGTCCTTGCTGAATGCTTGACTCGGTAGCGTGCAGGGCATTTATAGGTGTCTCTCGTCGGCCCAAAATGTCTTTGCCCGTTTGCAGCAAGACATTTTTGCCAGCCCTCATGAAGGCTTCTTTAGGGTTTTGTTTGTCGATGATGACATTTTGGAGAAATTCTTTGCCTTGTGTCAGTGCTGCATCTTTCAAGGCGTGCAATCCGCGTGTCACCATCGGTTTCAACACCGGGGCCACCGAACGAAAGGCCGATTTTAACATGTCTCCTAAACCGTGTCCTCGCTGTCGAGCCACCCCTCGGTACACTGGATACATGACTTGCTTACGAGTCGTGAGAGAACCGTTTTCGAAAATGGAGTTTCACCGTGACTTTTCCTTTGGTGAATGGAATATTTTGTCCCAAATCTCCTTTTATAGTAATGTTGACCGTGTCCAAATACGACTTGCTGACCGGCAAATAGTGAGGATGGACAAATTCGCGGTGGACGTGGTAAGTGTTTCCACCTTCCTCGTCAGCGTTCGTGGCAGAATCCACTTTGAAAGGAATGACACGCAGTAACGGCACGGAGGTGTGTCCCACCACGTTGTATTCCACCACATCGGAGTACACAAAGATCAAATTCAGTCCTTGGTTCAGTTCTACCGGGGTACGAAAATACTGGCCAAAAGTCACGTTGTCGTAAATGACTGGTAATTCGGGTGGTGTTTTTCGTTCTAAGTTCTTCCTCAGTTCCATGTCCCCGCCCAACATGTCAAACAATTCAGGACAAAATATAATGGAGACGATTTTACTTCGCTCAAATTTCATCAAGAAGCGACGAGCTACTTTGTGGTACTCCATGGTGACACTTTTGTTCTTGACAATCTCAAAAGCTTTCCCAAACACGCCATTAAACCTGGAGGCTATGGCGCTGACCAAATGATGACCACTGAAATAATAGCCTGGGAGAATGGACAAGTGGTAGGTCCACGTTTTAGTTTTCTCATCATAGGTTTTAATGTCAGATATGGTTCTCTTATCCAACTCCTGTTGCAATTGCTCGTCATGAACTTCTACCTTAAAAGTATTTTGATTGTTAATGACATTGAGGACTTGGGTCGGGTGAATCATTTCTACTAAAGCCACTTCCCAATGGGCTTCGTGATCTAAGGGGATGGCTTGAGGTAATTTGGCCGTGTAACAGCACAACGTGTTGTGGGGAAACACCTCCATGGAACTGTCACTGGGTAAAGTTAAGTAAAATTGGTTTTGGTGACTCATAATTCCAGAGTTCTGTGGCTGTCCGAGGGGATATTACTGGACGTCAGAGGTGTGTCTCCGCCCAAAATGGGGTTCTGGTTGTGGTTGTTGGAGTGGTGACTGGCACTGGCACTGGACACAACGTTCCCGTTCGAGGAGAATTTCAGGGAGGGATTGGGAAGCAGGTAACCGATGCAACTGCTCAATAAAATGGTCCACAATTGTTTGTCTCCTTGTTGCAAACTCAAATTGGCGATGGCTGCCCCGATGACACAATACACCACGAAGATTTGGCAGAAAAAGACGATTTGCGTTTTAGGCACACGTTCTCCACACCACACCCACAAGGGTTGTTTTTGTAAATCTTGCACAGAAGAACTAGGGGAAGAAGGACTGGTCGACGTAGCTGCGTCTGCTGTGTGAAAGGGCATGATGGTCACTTCTTTTTATAGTCGATGACTTGCGAAGCGTCGATCCAAGAATCGAAACTGGGTGGATATCCTTTCCAACGTACTTTGACTTCTTTGACACGTCGTTTGCCCACTTTACGGGTTCTGCGTTCGAGAATGCTTTCGATGTCGTACACGTCGTCTTCTTTTTTGGTGACACGTTGTAACTCGGGCAAATAAAACGTTCCTTTGAGTACTTCTCCGTTCATGTCTTCCAATTTATAGACGGCAGGATGACGGCCATGTACTCGTCCAGTGACGCGAAACAATTCGGTTGTCCAGTTAGGTAAGTAACCTTTGTCGAAAGTGCGTTTGGTTTTGCCAATGCGCACCCAATCTCCTACGGTCAACTCTCCACTTTTCTTGGGGACAGCCCTCGTCGGGGACGTACCGAACAGGCGCTCGAACACCAGCACTTCGTTGTCGGGAGTCACGTCTTGCGGAGCACGTCCGATGCTTCGATGGTAAGATTGGTTGTACGCTTGCACCAGATGCGGTAAGATGTCGATGTACTTCAGAGTGTGGTGATGCGTAAAATATTTCCACATGCGTTCTTTCAAAGTGCGTTGAAAACGTTCCACGATGCTGGCTTTGGTTTCGGGATTCTCGGTGGTAAAAAAATGAATGTCACGTTTCTTTAATTCTTTTTGGAAAGCTTGGTTCAGAAATTCGGTGCCTTTGTCCGTTTGCCATCGAAGAGGGTGACGGCCGCTTTGTTTCAACACCCGTTGCAGGGCTCGCACTAACTCGCTGCTGGATTTGGAAGTCAAGGGCACGACCCAGGCAAATTTGGAAAAGACGTCGATGACACAAAACAAATATTTGTAGCCACGATTGTAGCTGGCCAAATGAGAGACATCGGCTAAATCGGCTTGCCATTGATGATCGATGCCTTCCACTCGGGTGCGACTTCTGGCAAACTTGCGTCGAATGGGTTTGTGTAAAGTGTAGGTAGCTTGTTCTTGTAACCATCGTTGCACTTGAGGTAAACGGAGACTTTTCAGTCGAGTTTTGGCAGCACGATACAATTTTTGAACTCCTGCGTAACCTGCAGGATGCGAGGGATCGTAGTAAATGCTGGCTAAGACTTTTTCCATTTTTTATTTTGTGTTGGCGTTTTAATAAGTCACCCACTCTTCGGTGATGCTACTTTGGGTGGGTCGAAAGGGTGGTTTGGAAACGGATTTACGTGTCCGATGGGCTACGGGAGTAGAAGTAGAAGGTAGTGGTGGTGGTGGTGGCAATGGAATGGCTTTGGTCTTCTTTTCTTTTTTCGCTTCTGGTTTCCCTTCTTTCTTTTTCACTTCTGTCGAAGGAGGCGTGGACATCATCTTTTTAACCCAAGCTTTCATTTCTTCTCGTTGGGGTGTGGGGGACGGGGTCAATAAGGATGCTGCAATCTTACTTGAAATGGGAGCTGCTGACGGTGTTTGAAACACTTCGCGCATCTCTTCTTCCTCAGGTCTTTGTGGGGTAGCATCTCTGGTGACCCTTGGGGATGGTAGTGGTGGTAATGATGATGATGGTGCTGGACTTTTCATCAAGGTCTTAAAATCTTTTAGAGTGGGTAAAGCTGTTTCGTCTAAAGCTTTCTGGTGAAAGAGTTGCAGTCGTTGCAAGAGTTGACCGTACTTTTGCGATTTTTCTGTTTCGGACAAATCTTGGCGATCCATCAAGGACTGCAATTCGTGTTGTAACTGGGACATCTCGCTCAAATTGGGATTGGGAGGTAAATGCGGGGTGCGTTGTTCTTGCCACCGATGGTATTCCATCCATCGTTTGTAAGGCACTAAAGCTAGTTTTCGTCCTTCCATGGGGTTGTCAGGGGTCGATTCTGAGATCTTGGGACTTTCGAAGGCCTTTTTATCTTGCTCCCATCAGTCCTCCCAACATGGTTCCCAAGACTCCTTTCAGTATGGGGCCTAACAAGAGAGGCAAAATGCCTCCACGTTGAACCAACATCTTCTTTTTTTGACGAATGGGAATTTTCTTTTGAACCATTTGGCGAAGAACGTGACGATGTTTGCCTAAGCATTGTTTCTGGTGTTTGGACAAAGGGATCGTACCTTTCAAAACGTTCAAACAACATTCGCAGACGGTATCGATGACCTCTTTGGAGGCCGTTTGAATGAGTTTTTTTCGTAGGGGTGGAGAAGCTTTGGACAGGACAGATAACAGGTCCCCATGTTTAGCTAAACGTGGTGGCAGTCCTTTCCTTTTCTTTCCTTGGGGTTTTCTGGAGGGTGACATTTTTGCTTGTGGGTTCCGGGACATTCACCGAACAGACACTAACGTCGATGACTTAACGCACACCCTTTTATCTTTTTTTGGGGCTATCGCTTTGTCATAAAGGTGACAATGTTTTTCCCAAAATCGCCAAGGAATCCTCCCCTTTGTTGACGCCTCTTTTTCTTGGAACGACTGTGTCTTTTCTTAGGGTAATGTCGATGCTTGGCTAAGCGCTTTGTCGGATGACGCGTCTGCCTTTGTCTCTTTCTTTTGTGGCTTCTTGGAGGTGACATCTTTTTTACAAGTTCACTGATACCCCGACTTGGTCACAGGCTCTTTTTATACTGGAACGCGTCGCCACTGATTGTCTTTACGTTTTATCAGTTTGAGGACAGGCATGACACGTCGTGCAGGGGTACGCAACGGACTAAATCGAGCCAGTTCTTGCTTGGACAAATCCAGTAAACTTTGTAACATGCCCGATCTTTCTTGGACTTTGATTTTGGGAGAAGGTACTTTGTGAGCAGCAGCCACTGCCACTAAATTGGAGGGTCCTGCCACTGGGGAAGTTCTTTTGGGGGTCATCAACGGAGATGTTCTTGGTGTGATCAACGTCTCCAAGTACTCTTCAGTTCTGGGTGTCATCAACGGAGAAGTGGATGAACGTGAGGATGCCGGAGACGCAGTCACTGCCGTGGCAGGTCGTGGTTTGCGAGTGTAAGGTTGCGTCCTGGCCGAAGTGCCTCTCTTGCGACTAGTTTTCTTCTGTGGACTTTTCTTTTTCTGGGGACTTTTTCTCTGTTTCTTTTTCTGGGGGCTTCTTTTCTTTTTCCGGGGTGGTGGTGTCTGGTAAGAGGAGGGTCCTGCCACTGGAGAAGTTATTCTTCTTGGGGACCTGGTCTTTTTCTTTTTCTTCTTGGGGCTTCGTTGGACTTTTGTCTTGGGGATAACTTTGGGGGCATTAGGATCCCATCTTAAGAGTGAGCGAATGATGACCCCTCCTAGAGTACCGCTCCCTCCAGGTTTCAAAATGATTTGTTTTTTGGTTTGAGTGTCGATGCGGGGATCGGCCAGTTGGACCAAAGCGACTTTGTTTCGATCGAAAAAGCGTTGGGTTTGATGAGGAATCTGAATGATTCCTTGGAGTAATTGACGTGCCGTCACCGTGAACCATCGTAAGACTTCTTTGAGACTAGCTTCTAAGACACGAGCTCGTGTTTGTGGATCTTTTTCTCGACTGATGCCATACAAGGCACGAATCAATTTGACGGGAAGATGCGACTGAAGGGACGTCATGTTCGCACTGAGAGTGAGACAGACGAAAAAGGGTCTGAGGTTTTTATAGATTTTTTGATGGGGAGTGAAATGAAGTCGAGGACGGAGACGTGTACAGGACAGGCCCTCCGTCTTGGCACCAGTGGTGAAACAAGTGGGTACGAAATCGCAAATCCTCAGGAGTCGTAGGTTTCAAATCGACGAGTAAATAGGCGTGTGGCGTTTGAGTGGCATCGTCGTACGCCTGAGTCAGCCAAGGCGTTCCTAACTGTTTGGCTAAGACTTGCACTTGCGATTTATCTCGAGGGCTTTTAAACAAGACCACGTAATGCGCATTGAGACTGATGGTGCGATGGGCTTTACTTTGTTGAAACAAATTTTGGGTGATGTAAATGACACTGGCATTACGGTGATGCCCTTTGCGCGTGAACCACAGTTTAATTTCTTCTTCGTCTTCTCCTAACATGTCGTCGAAAATGACCAAATGGGTTTGACGGGAGTCAGAGACGATGCCGTCGTCTTCTTTAGGAATGCCTTCCACAAACACGATGGAATCGCCTTGACTTTCTCGCAAGAGGCTGTACGCCGATTGCCACTCTTTGTAACACCACACGATCCGTTGAGGGGGCCGATCGATCAAATGATGTTTATGTTCGATCAAACGTTTGACGAATTCGGTTTTGCCTGAACCGCTAGGTCCAGCAATGAGCATGTTAAAGGGATGGCGAAGATACAAAGCCTCCCAACTGGCACGATCTAAGTGTTCGTCGATGACTTTGACAGTAGAGGAAGAGGGAGCAGAGACAGTAGAGGTAGCCATGGTGTCAGAAATGTCACTTGTGACACGAAAACAAACAAGACAAGAGTTTATATACTTTTTCAGAACACGTTTATTGAATGTTTTTTATCAAACATGAATACGAAAGACAAAAATACATAAAAGCCAAAGGCTTAAGTACAAGAATAAGAGGCACATGATAACGATGAACGTGGAATAAACACAAGTGTCTGTACAACAATCACATGTTTTGGGTAATGTTCTAACTAGTTCAACAGGGGGTAAAGTCACACAAGTGTCCTCCCGAAAAGGTCTTTCAGGTCTGTCCACGAAAGTCCTGTCTTGGGTGACGGGTTCTTCTGGCACCGTCACTAACACGGGTTGAAAAGTAACTTTTTTCCTTGAACAACTCTCGTGCATACTGGGCCACTTCTTGGGTCCAAGCCTCAAAATCCCATTCTTTCCAGGCACGGACATCTGTCCAATGGGGATGTAAGTCACAAGCTACACACACATCGTCATACACGTCTTGGGTAGCTAAAAGTTGACGAATCTTTTTTTCCTGTTGAGGTCGAGAAGTATCCAGATGAAAACGCAAGGCTTTGAGCAAAAGGAGTTTTTCGTGACCATTTAAGGCCATGGAGGTGGTAAGTACTGATCGTAAAGAGTCCACAAAGAATCGGCTGGTAAACGAAATCCCAAAAAACAAGTCACTAAGACACACACCACTTGTCGTCCCAAATTGAATGGATACAGTTCTTGTAATAATCGATGGTAATGATCCACGGTTTGAATATGGTCATTGAGTTCCTTCCACGGAATCTGTTGGATGACATGTGACATAAGTCGTGGCATGGCAGCCTGTTTTTATAGTCTCTTTGTTTCGGAAACAATACACGTACTTTCTAGCCAGAGATCTTCGTTCTCCAGTAGGGAATCTAAATCTTGCATACTGTAACCGAAACTTCAGAGTTCGTTTAGAAGTTTCCTCTTCCTCTAAGTAGATTCCACGTAAAATATGTTGATAATCCTTTAACTTGTCTTCCTCAATGTATTGCTGTAGGTGAATCTCGAAGTAACCAAAATAATGAACATTTCGATCATTCACTAACACAAAGTGTTGAACAAGGTCTGACCACTGAAACAATTTCTGACGAATCAGTTCTCTTATACCATTCAGGTACCAGTGGTTAAAGATCTGGTGACGTAACGGATGCAATTGTTCTTTACGTTTGACTTGTATTTTCACCAGCTCTCGGTAAATGCGTTCTCTCAACTCCACAGGCAAAGCACGAATGTTCTCTAGCAAAGTATCCATGAATAGGTCATACTAAATCCTCTTTGGTCTGACACAAGAAATGTACTCTTTGCACAAACATGGTTTCACTTCAGTGTCGAATTTAAATCGTTGAGTCACTAATCTACACATTACAATTCGTTCAGAAGTTTCCTCTTTCACCAAGTTGACATTGTGTTCAAGATGTTGGTAATTCGTTAACTCTTCCTCTGGAATTCGATGCAGTACGTTTACAATGATGTAGGTAGAATCGTCCATACCAAACCAATCCTTTTTAAAACTAGAGGATCGTTGATCAATGTCTGTCCGATGGAACACTTTCAATTGAATCAATCCTTGTATAGCCTTCAGGTACCAGTGGTTCAAACACCGGTGACGTGACGGATGCAATTGTTCTTTACGTTTCACTTGTATTTTGACCAGCTCTCGGTAAATGCGTTCTCTCAACTCCACAGGCAAAGCACGAATGTTCTCTTGTAAAGTATCCATGAACAGATTATTATGGTAAGAAGTTACTTCAATGTCTCGGTCCCACTAAGGGTAAGTAATGACAATTCGGTGACCATCGAGCATGTTCTACGTAGGCCGAATCTTGCGGTTCCCAGTGGTGAAGTGTCACATCGCAACTGAAGCACCTGACTTTATCTCCTTCGCCCAAGTAGAAAAATCCGGCTCTGGCTAATTCTTCGGGGGTCGGTCCTCCCAGATACTTTGGCCATTTTCCTTTGAACGATTGAAGACGATTTTCAAAGTCGCAGTATTCCGACAAACGCACAGGAAAAGAATATTCGTTTTTCACAGGTTCGTTTCTATGAGGGTTGAGTGACATGGGTAGGAGTTTGCTCAGGGCTGGATGACATCCGTAGGGGGGTAGACGTGAAGGTGAACATTCCCCTTTAAAACGAAACCCAGTAAAATGTCCAAGAGGACGAGCAGCATCGCTTTCGCATCCCACAGGTTTGACACGCACAGCATCACTTTCCATGATAGGGGTAGGGGCACTAAAGTTCCCATGATGCTTTACGGCATCGCTCAGGTCACAAGGTACAGCATCGTATCCATCGCAAGGCTCACAATCGCACTCGTCTGCAAACTCCGTTACGCAATTACAATGGTAACCACATGGACAATCGCAGTTTCCTTCCGGACATTTTCCGTCGCAATGCATGGGTCTTATCCATCCAATATTAGTCACACTAGAGGAAGATACAACTTTTTTACAATCCCCAAACTGGAACGATGCCTCTTTCAAAGTATTCATCTTGTTCCCTCGGTCTTGGTAGTCCCAATGAACTATCGATCTTGCCTAGGGTTCCTTTTTATATACAGACCAATACCGATGTGACCGTAAGGTAAGGTGAAATGATTGGGAAGTCGAACTCGCTTCTGGTATACAATTTGATAGACTTTTTCCAAGGGTCGACTGACGATGTGGTGAGTGGGTAAACGTACAATCTTGTTCGGTTGATAGGTGGTCACTTTAAAGTTTCCATCCTCTCCCGATTGCAAGGCTTCTTTCAATACCCCAAAGTTGACCACTCGACTGGTACGATAATTCAGAGTCAGTCCTTTCACTTTGCACGTCGTGTGCACTTCTCCTTGTTTGTCACGGTATTCGTAGCCGTAATTTTTGGGACCGCCACTGACGAAACTTAGAATCTTGTCGTCGGGATGCTCGTCTGTCCAGGCTCCTAAACGGTCTCCTTCGATGTTAGGGTGATGTTGAATCGGGTGATGGATGTAAATGCAGCTGTCCGTGTCAAAGTACAGGACGCGTTCCCCTAACAGTTCTAAAGCTTCGTACAATTTTAAGCGAGCATGAGCTGTCACGTAAGCCGCAATGATGACATTTCCAAAAGGGTCGTCTTGTACAAAGTCCAGATCTTCTTCGTAATTGACCAAGATCAAATTCTCTCGAACGACGTCCACGTGTTTCATGTATTTGGTTTTGTCGTGAATCATCTGGAAGTAGCGGGAAGGTTCTGTCAAATATTCCGTCTTGGGTAAACACGGGCGTTGTGCCATTTTACCCCACAAGCAATTTAACATCACTTTGGCAAACGATCGCCTGCCTTCGTTTTTCTCGATGTGGTCTAAAGTGATGCCCTCTTGTTCCCGGTATTTCTCTTTGAATTTTATTTGGTCTTCGGGAGTGTGACACCAGGAAGGATAGCCGCTGGCTTCTTGCTTCAGTTTCAAAAAGGCATCCACGTAGTCGGCGAAAATGCCTTTCTGACTGGGATCACCCTTGCGGTACTCTTGTGTCTTGGGAAAGTGGCAAATTTCGTACACTTCTAACAGTTGGTATCCCATGTCCAAAGCTTTGAACAATTCTACGCTGACCCAGGTTCCCGTCAAGGCCCGTTCTTCCTGGCTGTGCTGACAAGGTTGATCTTGGTTGCACGTTTCGGCACAAGTACGGCACAAGGGAAACATCAATTTGCCTTGACAATGGTGAGGTAAGACGGGATGGTATAGGTTCGTGGGAGGCAAAACTTTACACTTGATCAAGCCTTCGTATTGTCGAAGGTTGACCAGGTCGATGTGTTCCGTTAACAATTGCGGGTGCCCTACAGGAAAGCGACAATATTTGCACACGTAGGGATACAGCGAACACACGTCCAAGTATTTGATTTCTTCTCCTATCTCTTCCTCGGCTTGGTACAGCAAACAGGTGGCATTGGTCCTTCCTCCGTACAAACTATCCCTCGGGTTCAGCGGGTCCATGAACAGGTAACTTTCTACGAGGCGTTTAAACTCGGGATCGGTTTTCAAACGGTGATCGTACTCGTGTTCCCACATTTCCACCACTTGGTATCCTTGCTGTTCTAACTTTAGGCGTCGCTGACAAGTGTCCTGGTACAAGTCTTCCATGGTTCGTTGCAAAAACTGATTTTTAGTGTGACGGTCAGGGTAACAGACGGGACATCCGTGAAATAAGCAACCGTTAAACTCGTACACGATCTTGGGGTTTTCTAAGTCCCAGCCATCGACCGAATACGTTCCGATGGTTTTTTCGCCCCCTCCGTTGCGGGCATGCTGAATCCACTTGTCTTCCTTGTCGCACAAGTAATGTAACCAACGTAGGGCTTTGACCGAGTATTGACGCTTGACAAAGTGGGTCGTTTGAGGGCTGATGACAGCCACGGTGTTTTCAGGCATGAATCGTTGTCGATACACTAGGGAACACGCTTTGGCAATGGTGCAAGCTTCTTTCAAAGGATCGACCCCTCCGTGTTCCATGAACAGTTCTCGAAATTTTCCACAGCAACGCCGTAAAATGTCCACGTCGGAACGACAATACTTTAGCATTTCTTCCTGAAAGTCGAAAGGGTCCGAGGCGTGAGCCTGGTACCAAGCGTAGAAAGCTTCTCGTTGTTCGGTACGCATGTTGTCGGGGTCGTAATAGTGAGCCTCAGGCAAATGGGGTAGAACGGCATGTTGATTGGCTTCCGTATTGAAAAAGTGTGGAAAGTACCCTTTAGCCATTTCTGTCATTCCAAACGTTTTAGGCATTCGACTCAAAGGCATGGCCAAGTAACTCATCGAATCTTTAAACTGCACTTGTCCCACTTGCATGAAAATGATTTTGGCTCCGTTCAAAGTCACTTTAGGACGTTCGGTGCCTTGTTCCGTATAGTATCTGAGAAGAAACTGTCCATCGTATCCGGAAAAATTGTGAGCCATCACCGTGGCATGACGATGACAATCTCCGTAACGTTCGATGTCCTCTTGGCTCCACGTCTTGTCGACGGGGTCTAAGACCCATTGGGCAAAATCGGCTAACGTGTTCGGTCCCCGAAAGATTTTTTCACGTCCTCCAGGAATCTTGCTACAGTGAGGGCAATGACTGAAGATAGGTTCTTGAATGCACTTCTCGCACGCTCGATGAGCCACGCAGAAATTAGGGATGTGAATGCCAGTCTCTTGCATGCATTCGAAATCGAAAAAGATGAAATTGCCTTTCTTCTTGTGACCGTCCTCTTTCTCTGGTGGGGGTTGGTATTTTTGCACGTAACATTGGTGTTCCAAGTCCACGATGTGGTGACAAATGTGACATTTTTTCTTTCCTCGACATACGTGTGCCTTGGCATTGTTGGTAAGTATGCCTTGTCCACACGTAGAGCACAATCTCAGGAGTTGACAAGCACATTTCTTCTGTGAACCTTGTGTTTTCAAATGTTGTTGGTAACAGGTAGGGCTGACAAACGTGCGCAGACAAGTGGAACAAGGCACTGGTTCTTCGATCAGACAGGGTGGAGAGGCCAAACATCCTGAGCATTTCCATCCACAATGCTTGTGTTGCTCTCGATTATTATAACCATAGTCACATTTCTCACAGTAATAACCGTATCCCAGGAATCCGGTGATACTGGTAATGGTATCGAAATGGTCATCGTGATGATAAACATGAATGTATTTTCCGTCCTTAAAATCTTGGCCTCGAAACAATAGAGGCCCGCGCATTTCTTGAGGGTGCACTTTCAAGGTGTAGCGTGGAGCTAGGGCATCTTGCAATTTTTGCATCTCAGGAATGCCACAGGGTGTGTCTTTGGGCAGTCCGGCTTGTTGTAACAGAAGTTCTGCTTCGTTTCGTTGTTTGGCTCGGTCGGAACGTTGAATAGTGTCCCAGGTTCTTTTCCATTCTACCGTGTCGTTCTTGTTGGCATAGGTTCGTCCCACCACGATGGCACGGGCTAAACACATCTGGTCTTGAGGGTTGTTAATTCGGACGAGACTCGTTTTGGTGTTGCGAAGGTCGTCCACCAATAACATCTTTTTGCGTCCTGTCCCTTGAGGAGGAGAGACGTGGGTCATGTCCAGTGTGGCTTTACCATCGGTGATGTCAAACTGATCATTAGATTGTTGTACGTTTTGAATCTTGTCCATGACTTTGGAAGCAGTCAATTCTGCAGGGGTGCTAAACTCGATCCAAACAGGGGATTTCAAACCGTCGTGTTGTATGGAAAGTCTCAAGCGATCGTCTTCTTTGGGTTGACATTGTCGCTTGAGTGCAGTGAGCAAAGAATCCCACACCTCGGTGATGAACACTTCTGCTTTCTCTAACGGCACTTCAGCCTTGAAATCTTTAAACTTCACCGTGTATTTGTAAGCCGTGGTTCTAAATTTTCTAGAGGAGCGCTTTTCCGTCTCTCGAATGGAATAATACTTTTCAGGGTTGACTAAGGGTGATGAACTTGGTTTAGAGGGTTCGGATTCTGGTTCACTCATGTCCTCTTCAAAATCACTGGCATGAATTTGTGCCAAGATTTCAGCCCTGGTACGAGGCGATAGATCACGTTTCTGCCTCTTACTTTCTTCTTCTTCTTTCTTCTCGAATGAATGGGATCGTTTCATCTTGAAAGCAAAAAGTCAAATGACTCAAGTTCAAACACCATAAACTACTTTATAGTCATAGCAGACCAGCGTATATAAAAGGGTGCGTGTCTTGTCCTTTCACTATTCATTTCACTCTCAAGCCGAGCACAACGATGGAAGAGACTAACCAGATGGAACGTTTCGTCAGAGCTTTGCGAGGGGTCATTAGAAAATTCTCTTCAGACCAGCCTACGGACTACTCTCCTTCCTTTAGAGATAAAAGTCAAGATACTTGCTATATCTGTCAGAAGAAAGGGCATTGGTCTTCAGAGTGTCCAGACCGTCAAAAAAGAACAAAAACAGGGGATAAAAAAGACAAAAGTCAAGATACCTGTTATTATTGTAAAGAAAAAGGACATTGGTCTCCAGATTGCCCCAAAAAGAAACAAGAGGAGTCAGAAGAAAAGAGGAATTCTTCAGAAGAAGAGAGGGATTCTTCAGAGGAAGAAGAGGAAGAAAAAAGACAATTCTATTTAAATGAGGCAAAGAAACAAGAGAAGAAAAGAAGAAGGGAAGAAAGCGAGGAGAAAGAAGAAGAGGAAAAGAGTGTGACGGTGAAGAAATTCAAAAAACAGAGAGACTAAAAAAGGAGAAATCAATGAACTTTTTATTAAAGTGTTGTGTTGTGAATTGTGAATTGAATTGTAAAAAATGGAGAAAAGAATAAATGAATGATATAAGGTAAGTGTCTTTGAGTTGTGATTTTAAAATAAGAAGCTACACTCACGCACTCATACACAGACACGTACTATAAGGGTAAAATGGGTAAGATTTTTTTGAGTTATTGGCAAATTGAAATTGTATTTCTTTTCGAGAAATGTGGGTGGCCCTGAAAAGGGCCTTTTTTTCTTTATGGTGTAGGGGTGAGTTTAAGCAATCAACTTTAACTGCCTTAAGCCTTTGCCACGGCCAAGGCCTACTTCTGGACTGCGTAATGTTGATGATGATAATGATTGGGTTGAAATCACTAAGGGTGGTACGGTAGGCTTAGTCACAGGGTTAACGTGTTTAGCTCGGGAAGGTCGTATTCTCTTCGGTCGTGATAAAGAAGTCTGATACATTTGTTTCAGACTTCTTAACTCCGCTAAAATGTCCAACAGTACCGTGACCGTTTGATTTTCATCCTCTTGTTTCTTTGCTGCTACTTCTTCTTGCTGTTGTTTTTTTCTTACCTCTTCTTCTTGCTGTTGCTGTTGCTGTAGGAGAAAAGCCTGTTCCGCTTCCTTTTGTCGTTGTATAAATTTCTCCAATTCTTCTTTCTGTCTCTGTCTAAAATTCTCCACTTGCGGTAATGAAGAAGGTAACGAAGGTTCCGGAACAAATTCTTGCGAGGAGAGAAAATCCACAAAATCCCAATTCACCTCTTCTGAAAGTAAGTCCGGGTTCCCTTGGGCGGTCTCCCCTGCTGGTGCACCCCACTGGATCGTTTTCTGAGTTTCCGTCATGTTGAATCACTGTCGCATAGATTGACTGCACACAAGCGCTAGCGAATCTATATTGACTACGTGACGTCACAGACTGCTCTCTTCGGATTGGATGCGGGCTGACTAAATTCTGTAACGCGTGTTCGGATTGGTGAATGAACTCAATCCGTTTCAATCCTTTCTGTCCCTATAAATAAGCGCCGTTCACTGCATTGATTCACCTATTCTCGGAGCCTCAACATGTGGACCGACGTTGAATCTTCAACCCTTGTGTCAACGATGATGTTCAGGACGGACATGCTCATGTATGTCCGATCCAAGTGGACCGTTGTCTACAGGACCAACAGCAGCCTGTGGATAAGAAGAGTCTATATAGAAAGACAAGGTTGCCTCAAGAGGACTCTGATGTATGGCCCTGCTGTAAGACGAAGTTTGAGGAAAAGAAGATGTCGCAAATGCCCTTTATGTTAAGGGAATATTAACATAAACCAAAGGCCCTTTTCAGGGCCAGCCATATTTCTCGAAAAGAGATAGTCTTTGAATTGCCTACCCCTTTTTTAAAAAATTTTTTTTTTAAAAAAAAATCCCATGTTAAATTCCCCTTGTCCGTAGAGTGTCCCACGATTTATTCCCATGTTAAATTCCCCTTGTCCGTAGATTGTCCCACGATTTATTCCCATGTTAAATTCCCCTTGTCCGTAGAGTGTCCCACGATTTTTCGCCATGTTAAATTTCCATTGTCCGTAGAGTGTCCCAGAGGTGTTTTGACTGGAATTTCCATTGTCCGTAGGGTATCCCACTTCACTACTTACACGGAACCTCTATTTACTCTTTTCCACATTCACATTTTGTTTCTCTGTTCGTGTTTTTCTCAAACATGTTAATGTTCTCCGTTTAATGCCAGACTATTATAGTTTCCTTTATACACTATTTTTATTTCGTGTAATTTATATTTCGTTTTTCTATTTTCTATTACATCCGTCATTTTTTTCAAGACTGCATTTACACAATTCAAAACTACTGTACCTTTATTACTTTAGGACAAGACTCCCCTGAGTATCATAATAACATTTAAAAAAAAAATTATTTAAGTATTTAAATTTGAATTACTATCAAATAAAAGTTATCTAAAAACGGAATATTTATAATTGATGTACAAGAAAAGTATACCGGTTTTAACTTCATTCAGATGGTGTACAAATTCTTCACATGTCAACTAATTCATGTATTAGCAATTCTCTGTGACTGAATGTTTTGTGGATGTGTTCAAACTGTTCACGGTAACAATCTCATATATGGAGATTGCATAATTGGTTGAGTATACTGTATGAATTTCTGCAATACAATCTTTGAGAAAAAAAATTGCCAAAAATTGAAATGTCATCTTGGTTCAATCATTGTCTACGAGGCATTCATTACCTTTCTAGTATTCAAAATATCATAGTCCAACTTCATATTTTATGCTATTTTCAGTCTTTATGTTGTGTTATTTATTACAATGTTAGTACATTACATACATGACATAAGTCGCCTTGTCACGTTTATTATGTGTTCCATTTTATAGCTTAACTCTGATGTTCTACTTTGTTCTTTATTTTTCCTTCTGGTTTTGTGATCAATTCAAATTTACATGACATCCATGTTTAAAAAAAATAAAAATTGTAATTTCTCAACAAATGTTGGGCAGATGAATATGCAAGAGAAAAATTATTTAGCAGCTCATTCAAGTTCCGAAGTATAAAAAAGACTTGAAAACAATCAAAGAACGTATCAGACAGAATAAAACTTTTACCAACCTACATAAGAAAACGCCCAAGGGCTGAAAGAACTAGAAAATAAGGACCGTTCTTTCATTTATACATTACTTGCTGTGTTAACAAGGTCTGGTAGTTTTTGTAGGTTTCCCATCGATCGATACGCATATCTTTAAAGTTTCGATTACATCATTTATTTTGATTCTTCTAAATTACAATCGAAATCACAACTGATGTAAGTACGATATAGATGTAGGCCTAACTGTATGACAAATCGCTTTTTAATGGAAAATTAGGGATTTTGCAGATTTGTAAAAAAGTCTTTTGCATGGCTGCATCAACGTAGTGATGGTTGAAAGCTCTGTTTGCAAGAATAAAGTCAGTAGTTTTTCCAACTATCTAGACCTATTGTGGTATCTAGTAGTTATTTAGTGGCATTCTGTTGTCCTATGGTAGCTAGAAGTTAGGGCTATAATAATACATTCGAAATCAGAAAAGCTGGAGTTGCGTGCAGTAGGGTTACGTAGATTCTGGATCGGTTTCTTTCCTGAATTCTTGTATTTGATTAGCCCGAGTAAGGTCCAAGTTCATGGCTTCCGCTGACAGAAGATTCGGAAACATGCAGGACTACATGACTAACATTGTTCTACCCTTTGGGCTGTCCTCTGTTGCTTTTGGAGTTTTCTTCTTTCTGAAGAAGTTTGGAATACTGTATAAAATGTTTCACAAGGTCAATATGTGTCATAACCCATTTAACTCCGATTTCGCGTTGCTGGGTTAGGTTAAAGTCCAACCCGTACTACGGTAGGGTAAAGTGAAAGTCACATTCACATGATTTAATAAAATAACAAAAAGATGCACTATTTCATAACAAATATCAGTGTGAAGGGAACGTGAAGTAGGAGACAAATCCTTGTCAGTTATTGTCCGCATAAAGGGCCACTTATGATTCGTATATATACAAGTAAGAAAGAACAAGAATCGATGCAAAACTAGTCCTACGGTGTAAGACGTATCACGTGTTATTTATGTTTTAGTGCTCGACGCCCAAAACACAAATATCAAGGACGAGGTCTTGCATTGTAGGACTAATACAAAGCAAGATGCTGGTATTTCATTGACCAACAAGTAGATTTCCTATTTTTCCCCTGACATTCGTTACAATGTTTTGGTACCACGCAATGAAATGTATCCGGTATTAACGTAGGAAAAGACAATATCTTCACACATTAAAGTGCAGTTTGAACCACCAAAAGCAAAAATCATGAAACCCTCCAAATCTGTAAATGTATGCAGTACACTGCACTAACAAAGTGTTATTATCTCTTTAAGAAATGGTACTAACAGCTGCCTCGCTTGGCGCTCAGCATTAAGAGGTTAGTGTTAGGACTGGTTAGCCCAGTGTCAGGATAATGTGACTGGGTGGGACATCATGCCACATGTCTGCAACATGATGCCCCAGTGCTAGACATCACTATAAGCTGCCACACTGCAGACATTGTAGTGATATGACTGAAAAATTGTTAAAAGCTACATTAAAAATCACACACACACACACTTTAAGAAATAGGTTCCTTGTTACTTTCAAAAGGAAATCTAATGGTTAACACTGACATGTAGACGTGGTAATGCTAAGCTAAAGAACAATTACTTAAATAAGTTTCTTTATAAAAAAAATACGGAATAAGAACATGCCAACTCTGAATTCCTTTCCATTAGTCTGTGAGAATATATTGTGAATGCAGAGTCATCTTGTGTACCCAATTATATGTCACACATGCAGCAGTGTACCCAGGCAAAACTGTTAACTTTGAATGCTGACTTGTAAATATGTGCAATTTTTGTTATAAATAGTGTATGAAATGATGTTTACTTAGTTATTGAGTTCAATTCAGGGCTCTCAGAGATGTGAGCTTCCAGGTTAAATATATGACATTCTCAAAGGATTCACTGCTTCTCCCTGTAACACGTCTCCATGACACACCTCATTTTCCCCCAGGACACCCACCATTTTGTACTCTGGTCATCTGTGACCAATAGAGAAGCTAAAGGTTAGATTTGGATAAAACAGGCATGAAGCCAGTGTGACTAATTAACAATTTATCATTGCAACTATCTTGCAAAAAGGACTGCCCTTCTGAAGACTACTCTGACTTGAAAGAAACCATGTTTTATTAGTGGGTGTATATGCACCTCCAATGGATAGTTAACTTTCTCAGAGTTTGATTTGGACAATAATGTCTGATCAATTATATGCAATAATAATAATAATAACTGCTGAATTTATTTATGTGTAAGTTCTACAGGGCACTACAGTATCAGTAGAGACTTTTTAAAAGAGTGGAAAAGTATGTTGACTCATAAAATTTAGTTGTCAAAATCTGTTTCTATTATTGTGGAAATGGACTTGTGATGACTGACACTAATGCCAACAAAAGGAAAAAAGAAACAACAGGAAAAAATTCCATTTGACTTAGTGATTTTAAGAATTAATAACTAAAGCTTGTGTGAATTTATCTTAAACAGTTTATTGTACAGTTTCAAGCCAAATATGTACCAAGATTAATTGATCTTTTGTATAGAGCCCATGTCCCATATTTATTCTTTATGGCCAACTCTTAAGGCATTTAACACTATTTACTAATTAACATATTTATTTTCAATTAGAATTTTGCACACATGCTGCTTGGTATATTGTTTTCATTCCTTTTTTGTTTCATTTAAAGATGGTAATTTTTGTATATATATATATATATATATATATATATATATATATATATATATATATACACACAGTCCATTGTAATGCCAGGTGTTTACTCATGTTTGTTTCTTTGGTGGAAATGGCTGTTTTAATTTCTGAGAAAAATATACAGCATTCTAACTGATCATTCTTGGGATTCACACTAATTGTTGATAATTTTATTGTTGTGGTTTATTGTTAGTTTATAGTATTGCTGTAGAGGTAAAAGAAATTATAAATTTACATATGTTGACAATTTTATTGTTGTGGTTTATTGTTAGTTTATAGTATTGTTGTAGAGGTAAAAGGAATTATAAATTTACATATGTAATGTTTAAACCTGATTATTATATTTACTGAAAAATATTTTCTTTAATGTGTGATATTATACATGGCTAAGAAATCAATAATGATATTATTAAAATAATCAACTTTTTCATTTTCCTTTCTATACTTTTGAAAGTGAGGGACACTAGAGTTCTTGCCAGCTCTTTGCATACTGAGCTGGCAGACCAGGGTGTGTGTTGTTTGTTCAACTTATAACTCCTACGAAACTGCAAAGACACAGGTCTGCTGGCATGTCATGCAACACCTACAATATCTGGGTCTGTGCTGTTTGCATTTTGACTTATAAGCATGTATAAACATTAATGGAAAATCTGTATAGTTTCTGTTATATACAGCGAAACCAAGCCCATGTCCTAACATGCTTCATTATAGCATAAGTTTGTATATAGCACTGTCATGGTGTGGCTTCAAATTTTTGCAGTACTTTCATCAGTTACTCGAGGCACTACATAGCTTTAGTGCCAGAATCACCAAGTCTGATTTAAAGATTTGGAAGGATGTTTTTTATTCTTGAAGAAAAAAATATCACTTTTTTTGTTTACAAACCTATACTTGCTTACAAGTTGAGTCAAAATAAAGACAACAATGATCCTGATCTGCCTTAGCATATTGTGCCTGCAGATAAGGGTCTGTATTGTTTGTTCTACTGATTACTCCTGACAAACTGCAAAGACTGAGATCTGCCAGCCCATCATGCATTGGCAGATGTGGGTCTGTGCAGTTTGCAGTTGGACTTATCTTATAAATGAGAATATACAGTATTTCTGGTAGCTTCTTAAAAAAACCTGATAGTTGTTTAGCTAATTATTATTGAATGATCAATAAAAAAGCCATATTTTCAATCCTTCCTGTTTAGCAATGTTGCTCAATAAAGGGTAAACAATAGCCAAGAAAAGATGCTTGCTCAGTCATCTAGGTTACACATGCAATGACCAAGCAGTGTGATGGTAAAGATTCTCATCTGAATTACAGATCATTTATTCATCAACTGATGCAACCCATCTTCATCTTTATTTTCTTGTCTGAAATGAAAACAGATATTACTCCCTATTGTCACTCTGCAGTAGTGCAAAACCACAGTTGTAAACAACGGTCATTTCATTTTGTATTGCAAACACAGAAACAGAACCATTTAAGTTGTAGGAGTGGAGGGATTTGATATTATAATCAAACATACTACTCCTGTTTTTGCTCTGCATTAGTGCTAAGTCATGGTTATAAACAACAGTTTTAAAGAATATTGAGTTATTTTACCCTCTGTCGTTTAGTGAATATCTTAGCTTTTTTTAAAAAAATGAAGATCATTCTTAGCAATGGAACTGAATTGTTTACTCCTAGACTGGGTTCAGGCAGTTCTATAAATCTTTTCAGTTGTTCATCTCAAGTACATTATGAAGTCAGTACACTTGCATACCTGCCATATTCCCAGATCAGGACCTTCCATTAGATTTAATGATAGTGGGTGAGTTGCCAAAGTAGGCTGGGGGGGGTGGGTAAGGTGGACTTCCCCCATTGGCAGTACAGGTTTTTTTTTTTAAAGTAGCTTGTTATAAAGTAAAAGTAGCTTGGTAGATCACCTGGGTCCTGGCTGCTAAGCAAAACCCTACCAGATAGTGGTGTTTTTGTTTTTTGCAATTCAAAAGGTCTGGTGTGAGGGTACAAGGAGAGTCAGTATATTTGACCAGCAAAAAGTGACATCATCAAAATGAAAATAAGTAATCTTTTCAAGCCTTTAGCAAATGATAGGAAATTCAAATTTGAATAAAAGAAAACACTGTCTTTTTTTAAAAGATTTAATACACTTACAAAAAATGGTAGACTTATTATTGTCAGATATTATCATGCAGCCTCACAGATGTGCACAAGTGCATCACCTCATGGACATAAAAAAAAATAGACCAAGCTTCTGTTTTTAAAATCCATTTGGACAGTGAAATACAGTCCATATTATATGCAGTCTTTGATGCTATCTGTAGTTCAGTACGGGCTTTGAGAGTAATGCAGATGTCATTTATGTTCATCTTTACACACCGTTTTAAGACTGGATAGTACTGTTGTTCAAAATTTCTTCAAATTCCTTGTTGACTTATTTCTCAGGGTAGAAAATCACCTTTTGCATCTGCATTGCTGTGAAGGAGTGTCAAGCCTGCAATGGCTACCCTAGTTAGATTATCCATTTTTTTTCCTTTCTGAAAGATGATGAAGATTTCCCATTTCAAACTGGCTGAGGTGTGTTGTTTCACTGTCAGATTGTGGTAGTTCATGAGTGGGGTCTTCATTCAGTTCCAACAGACAAGCTTGTTTGTCCTTGCGAAGTGCCTCAAATCTTATGGCCAGATCTGCACTTATTATTTCCTTATATTGGTCTGAAAAATGATTGCTACTGGAAAAGGCAGATTGTGCTCAGTAACGAAATTGCTGAAAAGTACTGACTATTTAAACAAGCTAGTTACTGTTTGGATTGAGTTCTGCATTTGTGCATTGTCATGATGCTTGGTAGTGTTGCTATGTCAACAAATTTCATAGACTCCAGAATGAGTGATGTTGACTAATGTTGATATGGTGGTTGCAATATGTTTACAATATATCCCTCAAACTGCTTTACATCACAGTCAAACTCTTTCAACCAGAAATTCAGAAATTTAGTTTTGCTGTGCTTTGCTTTCTTTGAAGATGGCTCATAATTTCCTGTAGAGCATGTTTCAGCATTTTACTTTTAAAACTGAATCATTCTTGTACACTCATGCAGTGACTGAAATTTGAATGTTTTGGATTTGAATGAAAAATTGCTGTTGACCATAAACTTAACAATGATCTTTAATAAAGATGACTTCAGCACTGATTGCAGTGATGTGTAATAACTTTTGTTGTTCAACAAAGAGTTTTGAGACTTGGCTAACTTAAAATGAATTGGATTCTTAATGTAGCACACCTGTGTAAATTAACCTCATGAACTCTCTCACAGCATTGTTCAAATTATTCAACATCACATCACTCGAGCTTCTGTCAACCAATAAAGTAATCCAATGAAGTGGTTGTTTATCTTTGGCAACCATACCCTTTTTGCTTTACTCTATGACAATCAGCTGTATAAATTGCCCATAGGATACATTTACATGAGCTCTGAGCAGGACTGTTTTCTGTTTTACGTACTACCTACATGTTACGGGCATATACATGTATTGTGGTGGTCAAGAAATATACATCTCTCTGTTTTTCTATCACTGATTCTTTTAACTTTGTTGTAATGTTGGTGAAAAAATCATTGAAAACATTTGCAATGTCAGTGTCATCAGTGGCTATGGTGTTATTTACCAGAAGTGAGTGAATTTTATTTGTCTGATCTTTGTGTGTTCCTCCAGTGAGTTCATAGAAGACTTTCCAAATGGTGTTTGTGTTGCTCTTTTTGTCTTCAAGCAATGATTGATAATGAGTTTTTTTTAGCATTTTTAATCATACTTGTTATTTTATTTCTCCATACTTTATATTGTGCATGGTTTCCCATAGCTTTGAATTGGTCTCGTGTTTTCATAGCATCTAGTATTTCAGTAGTATGCCAATTAGGTTGAATTTCAGTCTTTACTCGATGTACTTTCATTGGTGCATGCTTAAATAAATAAGCATGCTACATCCATAAATAAGCCAGTCCACACCCACAGAGCTTCATCTATGTCATCCAAATTTTGAATCATATTCCATGGAACTTTATACAGGTCACTGAGAAATTGTTCTTTATTAAAAATTTTGAACGATCTGTATGTGATAGCTTTGTGTGTATTTTGTTTCTCTTGCATTTAACCATTCTTGTCAAAAAAGTAGGATAGTGGTCACTAAGACCAACATTTGGTACACACAAGCCACATTGTCAGGTGGGTTGGTGTAAATGTGATCTATAAGAGGGCTTGATTTTTCTGTTACCCTTGTGGGCTCATTTACCAGCTGGACTTGGCCTAATGATTCAATAAATTCCATCCAGTTGTTCCTTATTTGAGTACTGAGAAGGTCCATATTTATATCACCTAGTATACATGTTTCTTTCTCCTGTGCAAGAACATTTTCCATTTGTTTCAAAAAGTTATCATTCCAGATTGCTTTGGAGCAAGGTGGCCTATAAATGGAACCAACTAGGAATGATTTTCCATTATTTTGAGAAATATCCACCCAGATACTCTCAATTTCATGTGACTCCAAGTCAAGTCGCCTTTCTGCATTTACATTTTCCTTAATGTAATACAACAAGACCTCCCTTGCTGTCTCTTTGTCCCTGCATAATGGTTTATTGTAGCATTGACAGTGAAATAGATTATCATTGTGGTTAGCAAATTAATCTGGTTTCAGTGAGTCCTAAAACATGTATATTATTTTCCTTGGAAGACAACATTAACTTAATCTGGTCTGTTTTTCCCACATACCTTGTACATTAAAGTGACCTGTGTTAAAACTTTTTGGATTTAGTTTCATATCAATTATATGTATGTCATCATGCAATGGGGTACTCACTGAGATTGTCTCCATACTATTTTTATCATTCTGATATCCTATTTCCATATTTAAATGTTCATATATATTAACGTCTTCAAAGTCACATACAGACCCTGAAAATCCATTTAGTTAGCATGGGCATACTGGCAAGAAACTAATTGTTTGGATTCGTAAGAAATCAAGCAGAACAATTATAGAAATTACACTTCTTTGTGCACATTTTTTATGGCATTACTATTACGGATAAAATGAGATTGGCTGGTGAGTACATATACTCTATTGTTTTAAATATTTCTCTTTTAATAAACATTGAGTTGATAACTGCATCACTCAAGTCCATAGGTTTTCATCATCCTACCCCCATCTTTGCCTTGTATATCTCAGATGCATACCATTCATACTCGCTTACAGCAAACTGTACTGACTCAGATCTGTTATTGCATAATGCGCAGATAGATCTGGGTCTGTGTAGTTTGTTTGGAGTAATCAGTAGAAGAAACAATATAGACCCTGATCTGCAGACACATTATGATATGGTAGATCAAGATCTGTGTTGTTTGCAGATGGACTTGACTTACAAGTTAGTATATACAATATTTTCTTTGTTGGATATAGCATGATATAGTACATAGTACAATGACATTCTGTGGACCCTGACCATTCTGTTTTTGTGAGGTTTCTCTGTACCAACTTAATACGTGAATACATAGTCTTTGCTGTAATACCATTTTTTTTAAAGTTAATGTGTTCTTGGCATTCATCATTTAGACCATGCGTATTATTTCTATTCAGGTTGACAGGACATCAACTAGACATGGAGGAGAGCTTGTGGCTGACGTTCTAAAGGTACTTTAAGCAGAAAGACTTTAAATAAAAGGGACGAATGGTCAATCATATCTTTAAATAATGAATTTACAGAACTGACTTATTTTGAATCACAATAGTTTTAATTTTGTTAACTTGCTGTGAATCATTGAAATCACTATATGGTATTATCAGTATAAAATTTAAGTAAATTACTGATTTACAAAAATATACATTTGTAGTGGTCGTAGTTTTGTCATAGTGGTCGTAGTTTTGTCGTAGTGGTCGTAGTTTTGTCTTATTTAAACAAAAGTAATATGTGGTTGCATGTAAATACAATCAAATTTTAGTGTGATTGCTTAATTTCAACACCAGATGATTTTTAAAACTGAATTGCTTTTGACATGAAGGGGTGTTATGATATTATTTCATCAGAATTTGAATCATCTATTATGAAAATAGGCAAAACCTGAGGTTTAAAGTTGACAAGATTATGCTTTGACAAGAGCAGACTGATAGCATTTGTTAGCTGGATTTTGGAAATTTTTCAGTTATGATCAGTGAGGCTCATGCAGGAATTTATGTTTTCAGTCTTCATATTAGGTTGCTAATGTTGACAAGCAGTTGTCAGTTTTAGCCCTTAAAAATACTGACATGTTCTAGTATCTAGTATAACAGGAAAGAGCTGTGCTGAATCATTTTCAGTTCTTGATCTGGCTTCTAGATAACTTGGGTCATTAGCCATTATTAACAAGTATTTCATAATTCACTTTTTTCTCTGAATGTTATTTTTTTAGACTAACAAAAGTTAATGTATTGCTAAGTTATGGATTTCTTCTTGATTCACTGTTAAAAAAATACTCTCTTAAATCAACAAGAAAGATATGATAAACTAGCAGACATCAGCAATTTTAAGGCAACGGTCAGCACAAGACTAGACAATTCCCAAAATTTTCAGTCGCCAAAATGTCTGTTTTTTGTTCTACAGTTTAAATAAATCCATCAAGAAAGAAAATGTATTTTTCAGCAAATGGAGAATAGGATTTGAATATTAAAGTTTTATTTGTTTTAAATTTTCTTCCACAATTTAACCACTCCGGTGGCCTAGTGATTAGAGCGTCCACCTCGGATGCAGGAGGTCGTGGGTTCGATCCCCGGCCGAGTCATACCAAAGACTTACAAAAATGGTACTAACAGCTGCCTTGCTTGGCGCTCAGCATTAAGAGGTTAGTGTTAGGACTGGTTGGCCCGGTGTCAGGATAATGTGCCTGGGTGGGACATCATGCTACATGTCTGCGGCATGATGCCCCAGTGCTAGACATCACTATAAACTGCCACATTGCAGACATCGTAGCGATATGACTAAAATTTTTTTAAAGCTACATTAAAAATCTAAATCACATCACATCCACAATTTCTTTATATAAATATTTTCAATGTTAAATAAGTCAAGCATAGCTTTAATCGGAATGTTTTTGACCATCTTATTGTGGGCATAATAAGCATGCTGTCATCATAGTGAGCATAGTGTCATCCAGCAGTGGCATCATTGGCATCAACTCAGTGATAAAGTTAATTTGAAAGCCCATAACTCAGAAATTTACTATATACAAGACCTGCATTCTTCAGAACCTTTGTTATGGTTGCTGTCTGTTTAACTCAAAGAATTTTCATTTGTTTTCTGTTAACAATATATTTCTGATGCCTTTAAGAAGGAAAATGGATCATTGGTACAACTGTATCCCTTGCCTTTGGGGCAGTACAGTAAGACAGGGAGGTCTGGATGCAATAAGAGTGGAGCTATATTTAGTTACAGATGAAAGCAACCTATGCAGAATTGTAACCCATGCCTTTGGGGCAGTACAGTAAGACAAGGAGATCTGGATGCAATAAGAGTGGAGCTATATTTAGTTACAGATGAAAGGAACCTATGCAGAATTGTAATGCATGCCTTTGGGGCAGTACAGTAAGACAAGGAGATCTGGATGCAATAAGAGTAGAGCTATATTTAGTTACAGATGAAAGCAACCTATGCAGAATTGTAATGCGTGCCTTTGGGGCAGTACAGTAAGACAAGGAGATCTGGATGCAATAAGAGTGGAGCTATATTTAGTTACAGATGAAAGCAATCTATGCAGAATTGTAATGCATGCCTTTGGGGCAGTACAGTAAGACAAGGAGATCTGGATGCAATAAGAGTAGAGCTATATTTAGTTACAGATGAAAGCAACCTATGCAGAATTGTAATGCATGCCTTTGGGGCAGTACAGTAAGACAAGGAGATCTGGATGCAATAAGAGTAGAGCTATATTTAGTTACAGATGAAAGCAACCTATGCAGAATTGTAATGCGTGCCTTTGGGGCAGTACAGTAAGACAAGGAGATCTGGATGCAATAAGAGTAGAGCTATATTTAGTTACAGATGAAAGCAACCTATGCAGAATTGTAACCCATGCCTTTGGGCCAGTACAGTAAGACCAGGAGATGTGTTTGCTAAAAGCTGGAGCTGTATTGGATTACAGATGATAGCAGTAGTGATAACCCATGCCTTTGGAGTAATGACATAAGAAAGAAATGCTTATAAGCTGCTATATTTATTCTTGATGGGATTTTAAAGTATGCCAGAGGATTGATAGTAGGGCCCAGTAAAATGCTCAGGTTCTAATCTGCATATGATAGACTGGTTTAAATGACTTAGGGCTGAAAACAACATCATATCAGCAATATAATCTGAAACCATACAAGTTGTTAGGACCATGTCTTCCAGTCTTCTTTGCTTCAGAGATTACATTATGACAACAGTTGAGCCATCAAGAGTACGTTATTTTGTGTGTTAGAAATAGTTGTTGTATAAATAATGCAAAATGACAGAATTTAATTTTTTTCTTGAATTTCTCAGTGAATATTGCATTCATTAAGTACTTATTTATACTTCCAACTCCCTCTTCTGTCAGTACATTCAAACATCTGTACATTCATTCTGTCATATTTTAATCTCAGGAAGTTCATCAGCATGAATCAATAAAATCTACTTGATGTAAACAATTAAAATTTGCTCGGCTTGTTTGTTTGCCAATGTTGATGACCCGATTGGATTTCCATGACACATCAGCAGTGTTTCCATTTTTAAAAGAATTAAATGTTGAAGTTTTATGACTTCTTTTTGGCTGCAGTGGTAGAATACATGTTTCACAAACTTCAAATCTATTCATTCTTTCAGATGTCTTTTCTTGTTTTATCTTCAGGCCCATGGAGTGAAACATATATTTGTCCTGAGTGGTGGCCATATCTCCCCAATCTTAGTGGGGTGTGAGAAGAGTGGCATCCGAGTGGTGGATACAAGACATGAGGTAAGTCTCTAACCTTGGGATAAGAGTTTAAAATTTATTTTATTTTATAGTGATTTATACAGTCACAAATTCGCCAACATGTATTTAGAAATTCATAGATGCCATTTTTATTCTCAAATCCTGTAGACTTTTGTGTTAATTAAATCTTTTTTTTAAAGAGCAGTTGAAATGACAAAGCTAGTTAGGTTAGTATCAATGTTATGTCATCCAGTTTTTTCATTTAAGTTCTTCCTCATAAACTGTTTCATTGAAATGACTTAGTGTGCATACTCATTAGTTGGATCCAACTGCAAACAACATAGACCCTAATCTGCCATCAAATAATGCACTAGCACATCATGGTCTTTGTTGTTTATTCTACAGATAAGTTCTGTGTGATTTGGATTTTTTTAATGTAGCTTTGACAATTTTTCATTCATATCGCTACGATGTCTGCAGTGTGACAGTTTATAGTGACGTCTAGCATCATGCCGCAGACATGTAGCATGTCACACCCAGTCACATTATCCTGACACCAGGCTGACCAGTCCTAACACTAACCTCTTAATGCTGAGTGCATAGCGAGGTAGCTATTAGTACCATTTTTGTAAGTCTTTGGTATGACTCAACCGGGGATCGAACCCACAACCTCTCACTTCCAAGGCAGACACTCTAACCACTAGGCCACCGGAGCGGTCACAGGTAAGTTTTAATAAGCTGCATTGACCCAGATCTGCCAGTGCATTATGTAATGGAAGATCTGAGTCTGTGAGGTTTGTTACGTGTTTAGGCTCGAATAAACAGTAACAAAAGAAAATGTGAAAACAACAAGCTTTGAAAAATTTAACAAATAATTTATTTCCCTGGAAAAATAATGGAAAGATAAGAACATACAGTTTTAAGAATCAAATCCAGAAATAATCCAAGAATAATCCACGAATTAAATTTTAGAAGTCCTAACAATGAAATGTTCTAATGAATTCAAATTTGAGTCCCAACGAAGAACCCAAGATGGAAGATGGTGACGTATACTGTATCCTTTGTGGTGTTGTAAGTTCTACAGTTCTGTGTTATTCACAAAACAGTAATCCTGTGTTTGAATTAATGAAATGTCTTTGTCCAAGAATTCTGAATGATCGCTCATATATTTCCAGGGAAAAAAAATTATCCTTTAGAATCCAAATAATTCGAATAAACACTAAAATGTTAACTCCAAAATGACAGAACAAAAGAAATACCTTTACGTCAGAGTGTTTAGAAGCACAACTTAGAGGTCTCTCTCTATGTATCACTATTAAAACTAACGAATGTGCAATTTCAGAAAGCCCAGAATTGTGAAATGGAGTCTGTTTACATATAAAAAGATCATGTAGCCCCAGTATGACCTTGATAAAAACCAATCATTTTACTCTAAGAGTAAGATAAAAATAAAAAGTTGTTTACTTGTCTCAGTGATTTCTGAATTAAGGTCCGGTTTAGGTGTTTACAACTGAAGAGTCAAGGTCAAACTATTTTCTAAAAAAATATAGAGTTCCTAGTAAACAAAACTATATTATTTTGACGTGTAAATTTGTAATGTAATTAAAAATAAAAATATTTTAAAACTTACAAACAATTAAATTAAATCAAATATAAATTAAATCAAATATATGTTACAGGTTTGCAGTTTGATATGACATACACATGGGTATATAAGGTAAATTAAAAATGCAGTTCTGATAACACTGTGTCTTTATGGTCAGTGTTGTACACAGAAATAGAAAAATTTAGGTATTAGATGATGATGTGAATTTTATTAAGTTTGGTTCTTATCAGCCAAGAACTAAAATTAAGGGAAATAAATTATGTAACAATGATGGGCCAAACTTTCGCTAAATATATGTGATATATGACTATACCATTGTTACGGGTAAATGAGAGTCAGCCTTATACTGGGAAATTATAGTGGGCAATGGGTATATGAAGCAGCAGGATACTGTGAGACTCTGTAGTGGGCAATGGATATATGAAGCAGCAGATTACTGTGAGACTCTATAGTGGGCAATGGGTATATGAAGCAGTTGGATACTGTGAGAATATAGTGGGCAATGGGTATATGAAGCAGCAGGATACTGTGAGACTATAGTGGGCAATGGGTATATGAAGCTGCAGGATACTGTGAGACTATAGTGGGCAATGGGTATATGAAGCAGCAGGGTACTGTGAGACTTTATAGTGGGCAATGGGTATATGAAGCAGCAGGGTACTGTGAGACTCTATAGTGGGCAATGGGTATATGAAGCAGCAGAATACTGTGAGACTCTATAGTGGGCAATGAGTATATGAAGCAGCAGGATACTGTGAGACTCTATAGTGGGCAATGGGTATATGAAGCTGCAGGATACTGTGAGACTCTAGGGGGCAATGGGTATATGAAGCAGCAGGATACTGTGAGACTCTCTAGTGGGCAATGGGTATATGAAGCAGCTTGATATTGTGAGACTAGAGTGGGATATGGGTTTATGAAGAGGTCTCTGCCATTTACTGTACACTTGTCCTTACAGACTGTATAAGATGAATGTGACTGCAGACTGCACAGATCCAGATCTGCCATCACATAATGCACTGTCTGATCTGGATCTGTGCAGTTTGTTAGGAGTAATCAGTTAATCAAACAACACAGACCCTAATCTGCAGGCGGATTATGCTTTGGCAGATCTGGGGGTTTTCTTGTTCGCAGTTTGACTCTACTTATAGAATAATCATTTACTTGGTTCATGCATTTTATATCATTTACCTTCACAATGGAGATTTTAATCCTAAAGAAACCTAAGGCTGAGGTCACAAAAGTGTGTGATGTAAAATCAGTTCTAACCAGCCCAATCATGGAAGAATATACTGGTACCTTTTATTTGAATTCTTTATAATCAAAATTTGTCCTTTAAGGACTGAAGGTGATCAAGGGTCTTGTATCTTATTCTTTTTTAATCATTAACCCAGTATTACTTTAAATGTACAGGTGAATGCAGTGTTTGCAGCTGATGCTGTAGCCAGGCTGTCAGGAACAGTTGGAGTGGCTGTTGTGACAGCTGGACCTGGTAAGTTCAGTAGTGTTCCTTCCCTTGACAATAAGCAATTATTGGCTACAATATTTTTGGGGTCTGATTTTTTACCTGATTTCTATACTTATATAATATGCTGTTAAAAGGAGACACATTTCTTTTTAAAAATGAATATCAGTCACTTTTTAGCTATTTAGAAATAAAATTATATTGAAAACATGCACATATGAAAATTTTTATATGGCAAGATAAACATTATGAAAAAAGTCACGTCTTCACTTATTTTTTTTGCATTTTTTAATACTGTATCTTTCACTTTCTCTCTGTTTCTCACACACACACACACACTCTTTTTGTGTCACACACACACACACACACACACACACACACACACACACACACACACACACATGTGATCAATCCTGTTAGGAGCAGCAGAGGGGGCGAATCGGACATTTTGTCCAATCGTCATTTGGCTTAATTAATACCTTCTGCACTCAGCGGATCCAGCGTCGTCAGCGCCCGGTAAAAAAAAAACGACGTCGTCGTCGGGGGGTAAATCGAACGTCATTTAGTTTAATATACCTTCTGCACTCAGCGATCCCAGCGTTGTCAGCGTCGGGTAAAAAAGCGCGACGACCGCGTCGATGTCATCGCCCCCTCTGCTGCTAAGTGGCTATTTACAATGAAGATCTTTATGATCTTACAATTTAACCGAATATTTGGTCAAGTCCGATACGATATCGTGTCCGAGGGTCATGTAAATTTATCGTTACAAATCCATGTGGGGTCGACTGAGCATGACTAAAAAAGTTTCGAAAAACATTAAAGTCCATGTCACCGCCGTACCATGTCTGCCAAATATTTCGTAGCGTGTGTGTATCAACGCCATTGAATACAGCAAGAATATTACAGTTGTCTCTGATTACTTTTGGAATCTGAGTGTATCGTTGAGTGACATATATCACGTCGGTGTTTTTATGCCTGCCTCTGGAAAATATCCTAGCTGGGTTTTTTTGATTGTCTAACATAACATCATCGTACACGACTAGATTGTTAACGTCGCCATCAATATCATCGATACCTGGTGCATCATTGATATCTGTAATAAACTCAATAACATTTTTTCAGCGATCGCTGATGCATTCTCGTTGAAATCTTTCAACACCTCGTAGCATCGTTGATCATCTACGCTAGGGGCGATTAAATACAACTTATCCCACTTCATCCATCTCATTATTAAATTAAGTAACAATTGCGTCTTGCCGGATCCAGATGGTCCGATGATAATCATCCGGATCGAGTTTGGTAACGCTGCAACATGCTTAACTGGTTCTCTTGTTTTAGTCGCCGAAAAATCAATTATATTCATATCTCTATACATAAATTATGGATCTATATTGTGTGAAGTGTAGAGTGCGTACTGGCACAAATGATATGACAACCGTTACAACAAGAAATAACAGATCGGCGCTTACTGGTAAGTGTGTACAATGCGGTATAAAGAAATTTAGATTTATTTCTATTAGACCCGGAGATGTTTTAAAAAAAAGCGAGGAGGTGACATCGCAGCCAAGTTATCAAAACTCCCCGGAACCCCGTGGGCAAAGTATCCAGGAGAAAAACACCTCCCAGGATATAGCTACTGTGGCCCCGGAACGCGATTAGATATCAGACTCGATGATCAAAATCAGCCCAAACCCGGTGAGTATCCAATAAACGCTATCGATAAGGCGTGTCATGCTCATGATGTTGCTTACTACAAAAGTAGCGATCTGCAACAGCGTCATATCGCGGATGTAAAATTAATTCACGCGTTAAATACCATTCCTGATAAATCCTTCAAAGAAAAATTGGCCTCATGGTTGGTAAAATCGGCTATGAAAGGTAAATTAATGATGGGCGCTGGTAATTAATAACAACATGGAATCCATCTATTATTCTCCGAGAGGATACTGGAAGGGGAAGGCCGCAATTGGTAAGCTTGCAAGCGCTGCAAAGGTAACAAAGGCCACTGCGGCTAATTGGTTATCCAAACAGGCTATATGGCAAATTTATCTACCACCGCCTAAACAAATCAACTTCTTGCGCTTTGACGTCAGCGTACCTAATGAAGTTCATCAGGCTGATATACTATTTCTGCCGCATGACAACGGTTACAAATACGCGCTAACCGTAGTTGATGTTGCGAGTCGATACAAACAAGCGGAACCGTTAAAAACAAAGTCAGCAACTGAAGTAGCCGATGCGTTTGGGCGAATTTATCGAAGAGGTCCTCTGCGCTGGCCAAATCTATTACAAGTTGATCCTGGTAGTGAATTTCGCGGCGCTGTTTTATCAACGCTGAAACATCATAGCGTCGCGGTACGACGAGGTCATACTGCGCTACATCGTGATCAGGCAATTGTTGAACGATTCAATCGGACTCTTGCTGAACGGTTATTTGGATATCAATACGCGAAGGAATTCATCCAAGAAAAACGATCTCGTGAATGGGTCAAAAGGTTGCAAGGCGTAATTGCAGCGTTAAATAACGAGATTACCCGAGCAATCAACATGAAGCCCAGCGACGCGATTAAAAAAAAGTATATACCCGGAAGATCAAAAATAGATAGCGTTTCCAAGCCGATTCTCGGCGATGTCACCGTGAGATATCTGTATGAACCAGGAGAGCTTGAAGGCGGTAAAAAAAGAGCTACTGATCCTATTTGGAGTGTTACCACACATAACATATCAATGATAACACGATCAACTGGTAGACCACCGATCTATAGACTGGATTCAACTGCCCCACAGCGGGGGTTTACACGCGAGCAACTACAAGTGATACCTGACGATACTCAATTACCCCCGCGTGGTCTTAACTAGCGCCGTTGCGTCTATTACACTCAAGACAGGTCAACCTCACATTCGTTTTGACATGACCGAGACTGTTATCGATCCTGTCCACGGTAAATTGTTGAGCGTCTTTATCCGAATAACGCCAGCGCATTACACAATTACAACTCGCGCAGTGATTATTCTGTTGTTGTTGTAACGCAATTATATTATTAATTCGGCATCAATATCAAAACGCCGCTGTTTTTTTTTATCCTGTTGGCGGTAACCCGAGAGTTTTCTATCGATGACGCTTGCATCGATGATGTCGTTGGTGACTCCGTCACCGGCTTTGTCAATAACAATTCTTCGAAGCTGATTTATCCTCCGTACTCGGGACACTGCAAGATAGACTAGATTTGACCATTCGATGCGATTATCAACCATCCAAACAATTGTGTCCGTGATGGTTAGTCCCTGCGAGGAATGTATTGTTGTTGCGTATCCTAGCATCCACGGGGATTTATGAGCACGTAGCGCGTCCTCGACGACGCTGATATCAACGAGCACGATATCATTCAGCACGAGAATTTGTTTTTTTGTCCCCGACACTGTCGGGCCTGGAATTTCAACTTCAGTGTTCTGCCGCCGTGTATCCGCGGGTCTATAACATAACGGCACTGGGCGCGTTGGAAACTTTTCCTTATGCAACATAAACAACTTCCGCTGAAGTGTGTCTCTGACTATCTTTCTACTCGCTACAATCAAATCGTTTGGTCTCCATGTTTCCCAGAATTCATTTAACGGCGTTTCCGGAATCACCTCGCGGATTATTTCACATTGAATTCTATCCGGCTGTAATCTGATTAATTTCTTAACCTCGCGCAGTTGTTCATCAAGTGCTCGGTAATCAGTATCGGTTTCTTCATAATAGTCCACAAAGCCCTTTAACCAATCATGTGGGCCCTCACTGACAAATGGCGGTGGTTGGCCATGGTCGCCACACATTATCACCGCTGTATTCGCGCGCAGCAACCAATCAAGAAACATTTCTAAAACATCTAACGAAACAGTACATATCTCATCCCAGATGATAACCTCAGGAATAAATTTTTCACCCATTCGATCAGGAGTCCACTCACCGCCGCTGTATCGAAAAAAGCTGTGATAAGTAACGGCGTCAACATTTCGTTGTTTTATCTCTCGCGCTAGTCTATGGGTTGGTGTAAGCACGATTATACTTGCCCGCGTTCGAAATAATTCAATTGCCCGAGTCGTTTTTCCCGACCCGCCACAGCCGCTTAAATAAACTGTTTTATGTCTACAAATTGGATCAGAACACGGTGGTGCATTAGACCACTCTGACAATTTATCACCGCGTAAGTAATTGTTCTCAACGGTGACATCTGCTGACGGGGAATAATCGCGTCGTATTTCTTTTTTAATTCTCCATGTGCCCCAACTCTCGTCCGGACTAGTAAACTCGGCTATGTTTTCCTTATACTTTACGTCTATGTAAAATGAATCAACGGCTACTCTAACCGTGGTGTCGGGAAATCTATTTATCATCGAGAATAAATTGATAGCGGTGTAACCCAGCATAGACGCCCTCAAATGTGGATATGCTGGGCTGTCTCCATCACTGTAAGCAACAACTGTACCCAACCTTGTTCCATTGGACAAGAAAGCTGTTTTACAGTTCACGTATCTATTTTTCGCCACTGCGTCCTTGATTACGAAATCATATTCTGCGTCATCTATAATCAGCCGTGAGCAATATCGTTTGTAATCGCAGTTTTTTCCACCTTGTGTGAACTTACCAATTATTCTTCTACCGAGATCTTTTGCCTCGCAGTTTCGTTGGTTGAATATCCTCCTGGACCATTCGATGATATATTCCTCGTCGGCATCAATGTGTTTTCTGGACTCGTCAATTATGCTATCTAGACGCTCCGGTTCTGGTAACCAGACTTCAGTCTGCACCCGGTATGATATAATCGCGTCGCTGACAATTAACGAAACTAGCATTTTACAATCAATCATATACCGTAGCAGTGCTATTGGCAGCCACTTCTTTTCATTCATGTGTCTACCGATCCAAATATAGCAACAGCGATGAAGTCCTGCCGCGAATTCAAATGATACTATGCGAGCGAATCCGGTTAAATCAAAATCAGGCAGTGGTCCATTAATAGCAACACGAGTCATTTCATGTCTGGGGTGTCCAAATCGTCTAAAGTACTCAGCGGCGGATCCATACCCGAGAAAACTCACTGGATAACAGGCAACCATATCAACGGAAATCATAGCGTCGCGGTTGTATTCAGTGTTCCATAGTCCACCGTGATAGTATTCCAAACAACTGGATTGTACATCCGGTAGAAATTCCTTGCGCGTTGGTCTCCACGCATTTTTCCTTGCTGCAACATGAGCCGCAACCGATGGAATCGTAAAACAATTTGTTAGCAGTTGTTCATCATGCTCTCCAAATTCCATGGCGGTTTTTTTCATCTTGTTGTGAAACGCTTCAGTGCGATATAATTCACCGTTTGGTCTTACAAACTGATCAAAGGTATCCGCATCGTTTTCAGCGCTGCGAAGTAACCACACTGATACAGGGTCGTTTTTACACAAGTAGGCAATAGCATCAAATAGTTTCCTCTCCGCGAGAAAACCGTCCTCTCCCAGAAATTCCCCCGGGATATACTTTACTGTTCTATCCCGTGGAAATACTGTGATCGCGGACGTCCACGCGTGTTCGTTATGATCAATAATTTTGATTGGGGCCCCCTTTGATTTGTTCTTCGATTCGTATAATACTTCACCGGTTATCGTTGTAACGGTTATTGGAAATCTCAGCGACGTTTCTAATCTCGCTATGTCGCTAATGGTTGCTCCACGCTCGCGCACTGTTTCTCCCCACTGGTTGATTTTGCTACGTCGTAAATCAGTCAATTTGTTTCCTCGACACGCATTTGTAAAATGCTCTATTATTCGTTCTGCTACACAATTTATCCCCGTTGACTGTTTCATCGGCGCTAGTTTTCCGATATCAGGTTTCTTATTTAACGGGTATATTCCATAAACAACTGCTGTTTCAGGATATGCTCGTTCATAGTATGGTTTGTCAACTCCGGTTAACAGCCCGGGCTTGGAGTCGCAGCTAACAATGACTGTTTTCTTGTCGCTGAGAACTGGTTCAAATTTATCATGTATGATCCAATTGCCTGATTCCACCCGGACAATAAATTTTACTCTGAAGAAATACTTGCTGGAGCCAAGTTGTGATATTATCGTTGCCGCGCGTTTGTCGTTCATGGTAGCATCAACAACGCCATCAATTCGAAATGTTGACCAACTATGAGATGCACCATCATGCTTGAATTCATTGATACAATCGCGTATTTTATTTAACAGGGTTCTATCGTTTATTGACGCTTTTGGTGCGTCCTTGAGGGCTCTATCGAGATTGAACTTAATATTTTTCCAGGGCTTAATTGCTGCTAATTTCTTGAACTCCTCCTCCATATAATTAAAACAAATATTTAAATAAAAGAATATAGTATAATGAATCACTGCAAATGGTTGATGATTGGGTCGACAACCCCGTGCAATAAATCATGTAGAGGTGAATTCTGCGGGTATCATTTACAAAGCGTTCGTAATGGTTCTCTTGGCCCCCTCCCGTGCTTGGTTTGCCATGTTGGTGTAAGAGGAAAATCGCAGTTGTGTATCAATTGTGGCGGAAAGCGATACAGAGAGTTAAAACACTATTACGACAAGCGAATAAAAAACGCCGTCATTGACCCCACCGCTGACTCCGTCAAAGACAAAATCATCAAAACTCCTCAAGACTACATTGAAAGGTTTATAATTAAACCAAATAATGAATTAGACAAGTAGCATTATTATACAAATGGACCAAGAATTTCAGCCGCATCCTGTGCTCGTTAATTACGAGGCATCTCGCGACGGCGTTGTTAGACATCGTAAACTGAAGAAGCCGGTTGGTACCGTAAATAATCAGGGGTATTTGACATTTGGTGCCGGAAAGAAGAAGTATCTCTGTCACAGGGTGGTATATGAAACGTTTAAGGGGCCAATCGAGGACGGTCTTGTTATTGATCACATTGATTCTGATCGTCTAAATAACAAACTGTGTAATCTACGAGCTGTTACACCGAGTCAAAATTCCAAATTTGGAAAAACAGGGAAGCACGCAAAAAAAGCAAAGAGCGTCAAATCGTTTGATACAATAACGCACGAAGAAAAAATATTTCACTCTATGAATGAAGCCGGTAAATACTTTGACATTTGTAGAGCCTCGGTACAATTTGTTGCAAAAGGAATACAAAATTCAGCGATCTCAAAAAAGACCGGGCGCAGAATTCGATTTTCATATGTAACATCAAAGGGGAATAACTCGTGATGGTATATCACCGAGTGACAAAGTTACCGACAGTGTGAACGCTACAGTCTATTACAATTAATAAATTGTTTCTTCCGGAAGAAAACTGATGGAATAAATTGTCTTTACAAACAACTGTAATATTCTGTTTTATGTTTCATCGAATGTTAACACACCTCGGAATTGATACGCAGAGTTCATTTTGTAAAACATTTTTTTTATATTAGAAATAAGATGTTTATAAGAATATTAGAAATAAGATGTTTATAAGAATATGAATATCGAAGACATCAATAATATATTAACCGAGATTTCAAAAATAAAAAATTAAGGAATTGAATTATCCGATGGTCTCAACAGCGAAAGAATATTATCCGATTATGAGATTATTAACGAACAATCGAAATGGGGGCGTTTTACCCTGGCCCGCGAGTACGCTTTTATAAAACGATTACAACATACGATTAATGAAATGACGTAAATGCATTCATTGGACTATTCACTGCCGTTGAGACAGTACGAAAAAAACTTGGACGTGTTTATGAACGACGCTGGGAGATTTCTAGTAAAATTAAAAACATTAGAAGGATTATAGACGAAACCCCCGTGGAGCCCCCAGCGTAACGGAAGTGGCGCATCGTTGTATACATTTTTTTTTCCCCGATAGGTCGTGGTAACGATACTAAAATAGTAAGACGATTGCGTCTGACGCGACAGATTCCTGCCACAGGGAAATTAGAAATTGCGGAGCAATTTGCAATAATGGTAGGTGAATCACTTACTACTCGGCTAGCCAGAGAGCAGCTAGCAGCGCTTAAAAAGTTCATACCGTTACGAGACAGGGTCCGAAAACAACTTCAAACGCGGCAACAACTACAAACTGATTTTGCTGTTGGAAGCGAACAACTCTTTGCCCCGGTAAAAAGCGCAACTGTGCCCGTCCTCAGTGCGCTTGAAAAGATAGCGGCTCAGACCGAGCAAACAAAAGAGTCTCTGGAAACACTTCCTGCAAAAATAGCATTCGCTACAACACACCAACGGAGGGAGGGGCCGCCACCACCACTCGCTATAACCGAACCACAAGAACCTTATGTTACAATGGCTGATGAAGAAGAACCAGGTGCTACTGCAAGAGCACCAGAAGAAGAAATACAGGGAGAAATACAGGAAGAAATGGAAGAAATACTAGAACAAAAAGATGAATTGCTGCGTTCACCCGGTACTGTGCTTAAAAAGAGCACATTAGATAAAATTAGAGGCTTCGACAGTGATGAAGAATTAGTTAATTTTACTGTTACAACATTACCTAAGAATATACGAGATACGTATATCAGTAGCGGTCACGAAAAGTATATAAATTCGACGGAAAGATGGGCAAGAATAGTGTATTTAGCAAGTATATACAGCAATATAATACCACCGCGCGATCCCAATTACAAAGCATTCCTCGAGAAAGTAAAAAGTAGGAAACCAAAAAAAGGAAAAGGATACTCCGTTGGAAACTCTTCTGGTAAAGAATCATACAGTTTCGTTACTTGTCCTGGTAATGTTCTCAGTGATATATCACGGCTAGAAATACTAATCGGAGGAAAACGAGCCGGAAATAACCCTACGGAAATAATCAATGAGGCCGCTGATATTTGCAGGCGTTTATTTGCAGGCGGTATCATGGACATTAATGTATATCGAACGCTCATAGACGAACTCGTGGACGGTTTTGATGACCACGGTCATTACAGCGATTGATCAATCACTGGTAATCAATCACTAATTGGAAAACACCGGTGTTTTTATAATAAAGATGATTATACACTACAACCATGATAAACCAGTCAGCGTCTACGTGGTAAACTTGCGATTGCCTGTATACCGCGCGTGGTACGGAGACGGTCTCGGTAGCACCATTGCGGGGTTATTTACAAGAATGGCCCCAAAAGTGGCGCCGTTAGCTAAACAATTATCGATGAAGGCCATTGATGTGATAAGGGAATCAGCGCTATTGGAGATGTTGCCGGAAGGGCGTTTTCTGCAGCAAAGGACAAACTAATGTCGTTGGTGAGAAGAAAAAAACAAACGCCGCTGGCGGCTCTGCCGCTGCGTTCTACAACAGTGATGCCTGCAAATGTCAGCAGGGTAATAAATAACGCGGTGGAAAAAAAACTAGCGTCGATGGCTTCGCCGATGATGGCGACTCCGACGATGGCCTCGCCGATGATGGCTTTGCCAACGACCCCGTCGTCGTTGATGGCAGAGCCATCCACTGATGCGGCAACCAACGCGCTCATGAACGCGATAGCGGGAAGTGGTCTTAAACAAAATTCAAGGAATTTACTACGAAAACGACGCTGATGAATTGCAATTGAAAACATCAACATGATAAATAATAAAATGTTTGCGCGAACCGCTGATCCCGCGTTTGATATGGACGCCCCAGTGCGCAGGGATGATTCTGTCCGTGATTATCAGTATTATTCTTATCATGCAATACAACCGAATCTACGATCGCGAATTGAACTTCAAGTCCAAGATACCAGTAAATACTTTCTACCATGTGAGGCGTTTATCGAAATCGAAGGGGAACTTGTAACAAATGCTGCCGATAATGCACCATACGACAACAACCCGACTATCTGAGTTGGTTTTGTCAACAACGGCGTAATGGCGTTATTTGAGAGCGCAAAATATCTCATTGACGGGCGAGAAATTGAATCAATAGAACGTGATGTTGATGTTGCAACAACAATAATCGGGCTAGCGAGATACTCAGATGATTATACAAGGTCGGCTGGTCCGTCTATGATGTTTGCGAAGGATATTACTGATAACGCTGAACACAACCAGTTTTCTAGGGTAAAGGCAGCAAATGCCGCCGCGGCTAATCCGGCACCAGGCGGGTATGTAAGACCAGCTGGGGACTTTGATGTCATAAATGTTATTACTAATTATAATCTAGGGTTTGCAACACGAGTAGGGATGTTGCAAGGACAACGCCGACAGTTTTCATGCGCAATTCCACTGCATCATATATTCGGATTCTGTAGAAACGTCAGAAAAGTCATCTATGGGGCTAAGCATACAGTAGTACTCGTGCGAAAGGGTAATGATAATGATGCAATCTGGCATGATGCTGGTGTTGCCGACGGTAAGGTCAATATAAAGAATATAGTATTGTGGATGCCAGTAATGACCCCATCAATCACCGCAGAACAGCGATTACTTTCATTCATGGAGACAGGTGGTAAATCACTGTTGAGTTGGCTTACAGTAACCACTGATGCTAAAGAGGATAATATAATGGTGTTTTTACATGGCACCTGGCATCCAAACAGGGTGTTTCGGCTCCACGTCATATATTTGTAGCGCTACAGAATAAGGCGCGATTGGGTTCCCAAGAACGCAGCCATATGATATTTGATCAAATCGGTGTCAATGAGGTCTCGTTGAGAATAAACGGACAGCAGGAACCATCCGAGGATATACAACTCAATTACGGGGGTAACCAGATTGCACGCGTGTATCATCGATTGCTGTCGTATATGGGCCGCGATCAAAACGTCGATACCGGTTTACAAATATCGCAACTTGATTTCAAAAACCTGTATCCGATTTATTACTTTTCGCTAGAACATCTCGATTTAATGAGACAATCCGTCGTTGATATACACTTCCGAGCTCGTGTGCAACGTCCTGGTGGTGTTGCCGAATATAGAGCGGTTGCTGTCATTCTCAGCGATAAATCAATGCTGCTAGAAGGCGTTGGTGGACGAATGAGAATCGTTGATGCGCCAGTGGAAAACATGTAATTGAAAACACAAACGCGTTTACAATAAAATGTCGTATAGTGTTGTCGGCGTTACACTAACTGATGGTCAAGTCAAGAAATTACGATCAAAGTCGGCTAAACAATGCGGGACCACAATAACGCTGAAGCCGTCGCAGATGGCAGGTGGTAATCATAAGATATCGTTAACGGCGCGTCAAATAAAACATTTCAATGATGCGATGAGGAATAAAAAGGGTGTTCAAATAGATTTTTCGGCCGCAGCAATCAAAAACATGGAAAAGACCGGTGGGATATTTCCGTTGTTAGCCGCGATTCCGGCGTTGATTGCCGCGGTGGCCCCAGCAGTGGCGAAGGCGGCAGCGTTGGGGGCCGTTGGTACCGCGGCGGGAATGGCATTGAAGAAGGCAACCGGGAGAGGCTATAAAAAAAAAGAAACGAGGACGACCCGTAGCCGGAAAGGGTCTAAGACTACCGGGGACCCCGTATTCATGGTACTCGGGGAAGGGTCTAAGACTACCGGGAACCGTTTATTAACGCAAGAGTCAATGACTCCTATGTCTAATTTTGATTTAATAGATGCCGCCGACGCGTTAGCGATAAAAAACTTCAGAGGTGTTTTTATGAGGGATCAATTACCAACAAAACCAAGGAATATTGAAACCGGTATAATTAACCTCGATAAATCCTCCGGAGCGGGAACTCATTGGGTTGCATACGCGATTGATCCGCGTGCGATCGTCTATTTTGATTCATACGGGTTAGCCCCGCCGAACGAGTTCATGCGGTATATCCGGGCGTGTTCAGCCCCGGTTTTTTATTCCACGCTGCCAACACAGCAATTAAGTGACCCACCGATATGCGGACGTGAGGTATTGAACGTACTCGCGGCGATTTCATCATCGCGGAAACCACCTCATGTGGTTGTAAACGAATACACTAGTGGGAAATTTAGAGACAATTACATTAGATAATAATGATTGATATCTGGGGACGACCGGTTTCGGCGCTGAAAGACCCCACGGAAACGCCCGCCACCGATGACATAAAAAAACTAATTGAGGATGAAATCGCTGAGACGTTGAACCTAACCAGTGTTGACCCGGGCGAAATAGTTGTATTTCAAGACCGCCAGGGTAAATTAAAATCCAGTAATGTGTCGCTGGATGACGTTTTAATACGACAGCGTAATGCCGCCGAGGACACTATCGTGTTGTATACCGGCGACGGACGACTCAAACCGGGTGAATCCATCCTGACGATAACGAATAGGGTAACATTAATCCAAGACGGTTTTATAAGGTTAGATAGATTGGTGACCAAACTTGACGTGCAGGTGAATAAATTCGCCGAGGTGGAAAAGTCTGTCACAGGTATGCAACTCACTACCGCTAGTTTTTTTGGGACCCCGACGGTAACCGAACCAAATCTTGCGGGGATAAAAAATACTATTTCGGAGTTTACAACGCTGTCGGGCCAATTTTACGCGTTACGAAAAAATGTTAACAGGATCGATGACAACTTTGATAAATTCTTTGGTAAAAAAAATACCAAGCTGGATGAAATTACAACAACTATAAATGATATCACTGCGTATGGACAGGAAATAAGAACGATCAAAACTGATGTTGCAGCGAACAAAGGGAATATAGACGCGCATGGACGGAGAATAGAAACAATCGGCATTAGTGTTGCATCGATCATAAATAATGTAGACGCGCATAGACGGAGAATAGAAACAATCGGCGTTAGTGTTGCATCGATCATAAATAATGTAGACGCGCATAGACGGAGAATAGAAACAATCGGCGTTAGTGTTGCATCGATCATAAATAATGTAGACGCGCATACAGGGGAAATAAGAACGATCAAAACTGATGTTGCAGCAAACAAAGGGAATATAGACACGCATACAGGGGAAATAAGAACGATCAAAACTGATGTTGTAGTAAACAAAGTGAATATAGACGCGCATAAACAGGATATAAGAATAATCAAAACTGATGTTGCAGCGATCAAGAATAGTGTAGACGTGCACGAACGGGAAATAAAAGCAGTCGACAAACATATTAATGATCAAACACGCCTTAAGGTCAATGAGGTTATACCGGCTTTCTTTGGAGACCCACCTGTGGCCAACCCAACCCTCGCTGGAATTAAAACATTCATGGATAAACAAAAAAAACCCAGCGACGTCGTTGATAAATTCTTTGGAAACACACCCCTCGCCGAAATTAAACCGTTTTCTGACATCGACCACCAGCTCTCATACTTAAAACTTGCACATGTATACCCCGAACATATTAAAAATATCGTCTATGTTGTTGACAAGGGTGTTCTAGATTGGACAAGAGGCACTAATGTTAATGCTGTCATAAGTGCCCATGGGGTCACAGGTATCTACAGACTATCGTGGACTGCTAAGGAACAATTTAATATACTAGGAGCGGGAAACGTGCATATCACCTCCCCCACGCTATTAATATTTGCCGATGTACCCTACACACACCTTACTACGTTCAGGGCGGTTAAAGATACTATATTTAGAGCAAAGATCGCATGGTGTTTAGAATTCATATCGCGTCTTACAAGAGATGAGCTCGAACCAGGTTTTGATTAATTTAACAATGACATATTTGATAATGGACTCTCCGTCGCACTACCGATACAATACTGTACGGGTATACACCGCGGATCTAAAAACACGCTTGGAACAATACGATAAAAAAATAAAAAAATACCATCGAAGGGTAACCGCGATTGATGTCACCGTGTATTCGGTGTCCGGTGTGATGGCTGGAGCCGGCATTATACTATCGTCGGTTACAATGATCGCCCCGATTGCAATTCCAATTGCGATTTCCGCATCGACAACAGTTGCCGGGGTTGCAACCGCGATTACTAAAAAACTATCATCGTGTTCTCAGAAAAAACTCCGTGATTATACAATAAAACATCAAATAGTATTTAACGCGTACTTGAAATTATCCGAGCTGATCTCAAACGTGATTGATGACTCGCATATATCCGACGTTGAATTCTCCACGATGACGCAATTGTATAACTCCGCGGTGTGAAAATTAGAAATTGAAAACAAAATACCCGATAACAATAATGTCGCTGAACCCCGAAGGGTTTCAATTGCTTCAACGGATCGCGGAGAACACCACTCCGGTACAAACAAGTATGATATCAATAACATCGACGAAACCTGAATTCAGTGTGAACTTCCCATCATCGGTTCCAGTGAAGGAAATAGCTCTGGCAAAATTGCGAGTATATCACAGTTGGCCTAATATCCGAGCGGAAGCATTTAACGGACAACAACCTAATAACTCGCTGGTTTTTGCATGGACAAATAAACCCAATGGGACCCCAGACTGGAAGGAGGTTACAATACCAACTGGGTCATACCAAGTAGAACAAATCAATAAAGAATTTCAACGCAGGATAAAATCGATCACAGGAAAAGAATCAAAAATCGCTATTACGGTTCATGAACCGACGTTATCGTCGACGATTGAAATAAGCACACCGGGGTATATGGTTGATATTTATAACAGTTCAATAAGAACCATACTAGGTTGGCCCAAGAATCCACCTCATGAAATCCCCGCGGACTTGCACACGAATGCGCAATCGTATCACGAGATTAATCCCGGGTATCGAGATGATTTGTCTATTATAAAAAACACGTTATTACCCAGCAGGTTTATATTTCAAAACAGGAATACCATGCAATGGTATTTTCCGTATAAGGAAACTCCTGAATCGTCCGCCGTGGTCACAGTTAATTTAAATGATATTGCTAGTGCTTTTATCGAGATTAATCGTAATTACCAATTGCAACTAGAACAGCTATGGAAAACAAAAGCACGAAAACACGTTGAGGTGTTAAATCAACTTATATCAGACATGGAATATATTAATGAACGAATCGTTAAAACAATATCTGCTAACAGCGATGATAGTAAACAAAAATTCCTAACCGAGTATAATATCACAGAAGCCGATTTACCCGATTTCAAGTTTCCAGGATACAACGCGCCAGAACTAAGAAAGTCTCTTAATGATTCTCTCGGTCCATCAACTATCCTCAGACACGATAACGGAGAGGGTGGTAGGCATATTGCTCCATACAACGTAAATATCGCATCGGTGATAGCAATCAATCTAGTGTGTGATGCTATCGAAGGGAGTTACCAGGTGGATACCAAGCAATCAAATCAGGCTCAACAGGGGTATATCCTTTATTCATTTTCACCAACAGCCCCTCCAGGATTTTTAATCGTTGAGAGTCCAATTAATCCGGTCTATATGCGATGCCATAATCGGTTTTTAACGAGAATTAATTTCAGACTTACCGATCAGTCAAATAACCTAATTGATCTACAAGAGGAGGAGTTAGTGATCACTCTGTTTGTAAGATCATTGTAAATAGCCTCTTAGCAGCAGAGGGGGCGATGACATCGACGCGGTCGTCGCGCTTTTTTACCCGACGCTGACAACGCTGGGATCGCTGAGTGCAGAAGATATATTAAACTAAATGACGTTCGATTTACCCCCCGACGACGACGTCGTTATTTTTTTTACCGGGCGCTGACGACGCTGGATCCGCTGAGTGCAGAAGGTATTAATTAAGCCAAATGACGATTGGACAAAATGTCCGATTCGCCCCCTCTGCTGCTTTAGGTGATCATTCATATTATTATTTTTACATTGTACTGTGTATAGTAAAGAACCTCAGTTTTCAGTTGATGTTTTGTTTCATCATTAATAGCAGAAAATGTTATCTGTTGGCAGGGATTCCATTAATTATTCGGTTTTTGGAAGTCCTATACATCAAGACTGGAAGTCCCATCATACACATGGACAGAAAACATTCAAATTTGAAAACTTTAGTCGTATCATAGTGAATATATAAATACACAATGATAGATAACTGGATAGATTGTAGGACTCGTTAAGGTAAAGTTATCATTACCATAACAATAATAATTTTGTTATTTATTTTAGCAATATTTAGAAAGCTTAAAAAAAATCTTATCCTTAATGGGACCCCAAACCAAAAATGTAAATGTACAGCATTTACAGATTGCACCTTTTTTAAAATCTAATTAAGGTCTGTTTTGAATAACACTTTATTGATAAACATTGATTGAATACAAATGGAGATTATGTACTTCATAGAGACTTGAAGCATTGGTACTTAAATTTGTAAATTGGAGAAGGGTTCTGTTGTTTTCATAGAAAGATTAGTTTGTTTCTTTCATGGCTTATAGCAGCTGCAAATTCCACAAGAATTGGTACATGTACTCCAGAAAAAATATTGACTTTATATTAATAGTACAGAATTGATGAGGTTAGGTTGGATCGTATTGTAAAGGCACAGTTGTAGAGGTATGAAATACATTTACTTACCTGCAATTTGTGTTAGTGAATGTACATGACCAGATTTTTAGCTTGTGAAATCTTGAAAGTTAACCTTAAAAAAAATTGTTTTCTAGTACTTTTTTATATTTAGTTCATTACCCCCCCCCCACCAACTCTGGTATAGCATCCATTCTTTTTTACCAAATATAGTTTGTATTACCAATAATAGTAACAAACTTTATTCTACTATGAAAATTAGTAATAAAATATAACTCCACTGGCTTTTTATGGGGGCACTCACCAATCATTATGTACATTTGAGAGAGTGACATATGTAAGGTGAAGTTGTTTGCATTTAAAATGTGCAAAGTGGAGAGAATGTTGGCATACCTCTATGCTGCTTTGATGTAATGTAGATGACATTTCTTTGGATATTGTACTTTTGGAAATTGTAAATGATCTAAGCACACTGCTAACTAAAATGTCTGCTCTCTTGTGCTCCAAAATTCAGCCTGAATTTGTCTAAAGTACACTATCCTTAGCAGCTATTAAAATAGGGAAAACAAATTTTGCCAGATTAGACAATGCCAACTTCTGAATGTGCAATGAATGAATTACCAAATTTATAAAATGTAAAAATTTACCTCTGAAGTTCAGGAAGTGAAAATGACCAAGTGGAGCTAGCACTTTTTTGAAAGGTGCACATCTGGAGTAAGGCCAGGTTATATACTATATAATCCATATTACACCCATCAATCATACACCAAAATAACGGGAATTAAAGGTTATTTGAACAGTACCTAAGATATACAGGGTCTTTCTTAAATGGCCAGTATAACCAGTGAGGAAACCCAGGGAAATTCTTTTTTAAAAAAATTCTAACTATGCAAAATACAAAACTGTAGAGCACTACCTGTATCACAGTGATATGTTGAAGGGAGGTTACTGTAAATTACATAAATAATGAGGTGTGATATTTATCTCCCTTGGATATTGTTCCAACAATATGTTCTATTGGAAACAATTGTAGACCTTAACCCTTTACCTCACAGAGCATAGTTACAAAGTGCAGCATGCTATAAATAGAATACCTGTTACCTAGTTGACTCCATACGCATACGGTTGCCTGTGAACTGTTAAGCAATGTAGTGTATGTTACCTTTAACAGCAATTTTAACCATTTTACATTTTTGGTACACATCAATTATGTGTGGAAACATTTTAGAGTAAAGTCTGATTGTTATAGCTGTGTAATTATTTATCACAGAAGAATTTTTTATGTGCTTTAAAATCTTGAGAGAACTTGTTCACCGTCATGTCAGTGAGGCCACGTGACCAACCGTAGCTGCCATTTATTATACTCAAAATTTACAAGTTTTTCATCTGCATCTACATCACTAAGTCATCTGAATTTGATAATTTATAAAAACTAATTGCTGCCTACATCAGTATCAGTGCCTTTACTTAGGTTATTGAATCTTTCATAGTTGTGATTCTAATCGTGAAAACTTCCAAAGTACTGAATGAAATCCGCGACCGCCATTTTGGAGATTGGAGATTATGACCCAGTTACTTTAAATAGCAGATATCGACCAGTGCATAAACAGTGACCACGTGATCTGACGTAATTGTCATTTGCAGAAATGAATCTAGTATCTAATAGGGGTTTTTCCCCGAAGGTGGCGCTACAAAAACCAGCTCGAAATGGCTGATGTTTACAGCCGACATCAAAAGGCGCTTCCATGCGACTTTTGTAGAGGCGTCAAAAGGTGCTTCGATGCGAATGGTGTAGAGGTGTCCAAAGACGCTTGCATGAGGTAAAGGGTTAAATAGCAACATCACTGCTGTAATGTTATTCAATCTGATCTTATATAATATAAATTAATATCACTTCAATTCCTTTTTTTCCCTTCTTCAAGGATTGACCAACACAGTAACGGCAGTGAAAAATGCCCAGATGGCAGAATCCCCTGTAATTGTAATGGGAGGAGCAGCTGCAACAATTCTTAAGGCAAGAACTTTGAGACAATCACCAAAAATCACAGATTTTTTTTTAAAGTGTGGTGTTTGAATGGGCATATATGGAAATCTTAATGTCTTTAATTTCAGTCAAGAATCATAATAACAATTTAAGAATGACACAAAAGTATGTTGTCCAATACTCCTTCATTGTAATGTGTTTCAGTGCTATAGAGTATCCTGCCTTATTGTGAAAGCACCTTATAATGAAGCACTTCATGACCATGCCCACTTTATAATGCCCACATTGTAACAGATATGGTGTTATAATGAAGGGTCTTCCAGTGAGGTTGTGTTATGTAGTTATGCATATCGCACCTTGATTGTTAAGTCTGCATTCTGCTGTGTCTTAGAGATGGTTTTTAATACTTCTTTTTGAAAAACTATTTCTATCTTCATTTCTTTTATACGATAATGCAACAGTATAAATTTTGATGACATCCTTTTTGTTTATTCCACGTTAGTGGGAAAGCAAGACATATTCCCTTTTTCCACAGTAGGAGCAACATCATAATCTTCATCAGTTTGTTATGCATTTGGTTAAAGGTTGTCATTTTTAAAATCCTTATGGATTTTTAACATACTTGGCAGGGCCACAGGTGCAAGGATGGTCTAAGGATGCTTGCCTGTACAGACCATTTCCACATCTTATCTCTACCTATGTGAGCTTGAGTCTCAGCTCGACTATCGTAGAGATATGAGAAAGCTTGTCAGTAGCTTCCTGAGTGTTGTGGTTCTTTCTGGTTTCATCCTCCATGAAATACACTGGCTGTCATGTATGGCATAAGACCCCACAACCCATCCCCCAGTACATACTTGGCATGCATGAATCATTACGAATAAAATTTAATAGGGAGAAAAGATACTTGTTTTTTTCTTGTCTTGTCTTGTGTTACTCTTGCATATATTATTTTAAGTTTTAGAACTAATAATTCAATTATCTTTCAGGGTCGTGGAGCATTACAGGATATTGACCAGATGTCGCTTTTCAAATCCATCTGTAAACATTGTGTTACAATCACCAAAGTCAGGGACATAGTGCCAAAATTATCCAAGGCCCTGCAAGTTGCCCAGTCAGACACACCAGGTATTACTATAAATTAATGTACTTTAATATCATTACATTTCTACAAACTTAATAACACATTTTCAGCATAAAGTTTTGAGACTTAACAATTGACTAAACATATTAACTACCTGCATCATGAAAAAATTCTTCTACAGTAAAAAAAATAATGTTAGTTTCCTTCATATTTTCACAAAATATTATTAGAATTTCTAAACAAGTTTAAGTGAACCATATGTGATCAAAAGGTCTTCAAAAATTGCTCAAGATGGTGTCCATGGCAAGAGCAAGAATCATCCTGTAGCCAAATAGCCTTATGTCCTGCAGAGGGCGCTGTATGGAAAGAAAATTAATTTTAGTACTGGAAGTGCTCAATTCAAGTACAACTCAAGAAAGACAGTATCTACACAATGCTGTCAAGGCCTTATGGTTATTCATTTTATTTATACATATAAAGTATAATTTAAAAGAAATTGCATCATCCAGTTAAAAATAAAGAGGGCATTGGCATGTATAAAAGTAGTTGTTTTAAATAGCCTATGAAGGTAGTACATTGGCCCAGATGTGTCAGAGCTGACTTTCAGTAATGGTTTGAAAGGTTCACACATAAACAGCCAAACAGTTCTGCCATCAAAGTATTGCATTTCTTCTATCACCTTGTATCAAATTACTAGGGTGTTTAAACAAGATACTATTTGGAAAAGAAAGATTTTGAAGTGAAAGGTAAAGAAGATGGGTACTGTATGTGTGTATTCTAGAAATGAGAAATAACTGTAGGCATAAAAGTATGATATGTGATTTGGTTTATGTATTGTGCAAGGTTTGGCAAACTAACAGTAATGTAATAGATTATGCATGTGAGTTAATGGAGAAGTCACTTTTGTTTACAAGCTGTTGCATGTGGTCATTGGATCATCCACTTTGCACTGTATTTGGAATGTAACATCTTACATCCTCGTATCATTCCTGCGCATGGGTCCAATCGGTGGTTGGGGGGGGGGGCGGGCCCATTGGGTTACATCCTTGAGTCAAGCCCATGATTTTGGAGCCCATGGAGTTATCCATATCCTTGAGTCAAGTCCTGGTTTGGGGCCCATGGAGTTATCTACTTGAATCAAGTCCTTGTTGGGGGCCCATGGAATTTTATCCTTGTGTCAAGCCCATGGTTGGAGGTCCATTGAGTTATATCCTTGAGTCAAGTCCTGGTTGGGGGCCCATTGAGTTACATCCTTAAGTAAAAATCCTGGTTGGAGCCCATATTATATCCCATATTGACTTAGATATGACCCTTTTTCTATCTGATGTTGACTTTTATATGACCCCTATGCTATCCCATATTGACTTTGATATGACATCTATGCTATCCCATATTGACTTAGATATGACCCTATTTCTGTCCCATATTAACTTTTATATGACCTCTATGCTGCCCCATATTGACTTTGATATGACGTCTGTGCTATCTCATATTGACTTTGATGTGACCCCTATGCAATCCCGTATTGACTTTGATATGACCCATATTTTATCTCATATTCTTCATCTACTTGCCATATTGAACATTGTATCTTTTCATGAGTGCCACTGGAAAGACAGTTGATATAATTTCAACGTAGTGAGTAGTGTGACTATTCATAATTTTGAAATTATGGTCACCTTGCGATTCAGACTTTGAATTTCAAAGAAATAGGTCTAGCTGGATGATGTTATGATCTTTGTTATTCATGTACAGCTAATCACTACCAATCACAGGATGGCCACATTTACCAGTTCTCCTTGCCAATGGCAGTGTTGTTCAGTTTTATTTAAATGAAAAGTGATCATTCCTCTTTTTCAAGACTTGAAAATGATAACCATCATATATAATAGCATATAAGTTAAGTCCAGTGGCAAACACTATAGACCCTGATCTGCCATAGCCTAATGGGCTGGCAGATGAGGGTCTGTGTTTGGTCATATTATTAATCCTAACAACTGGATAAACCCAGATTATGTGAAGGCAGATCTAGATCTACTGTTTTAAACTTGGATTGGACTTCTAGCCAAGTATTCACAGTATTCTTTACATTTTATGACTTCAGTATGAAAGTATTTATCTAAGTAATCACCTTTACATTTTAAATATTTTTAAAGAATCCTTTATTTAAAATAAATTTGTGTAATAGAGAAGTATTTTCTAAAAAGGTTCTGTGTCTGTAGCATGGCTAAAGGCACCACATGGTGTTGTGCTTACCATATAGTCCAGTGTTCAGGTTAATTTTATTGTAAAGCCCAGTGTTTAGGTTAATTTTATTGTAAAGCCCAATGTTCAGGTTAATTTTATTGTAAAGCCCAATGTTCAGGTTAATTTTATTGTAAAGCCCAGTGTTCAGGTTAATTTTATTGTAAAGCCCAGTGTTCAGGTTAATTTTATTGTAAAGCCCAATGTTCAGGTTAATTTTATTATAAAGCCCAGTGTTAGGTTAATTTTGTTATAAAGCCCAGTGTTCAGGCTAATTTTATTGTAAAGCCCAGCATTTAGGCTAATTTTGTTGTAAATTCCAGTGTTCAGATTTATTTTATTGTAAAGCCCAGCATTTAGGCTAATTTTATTGTAAAGCCCAGCATTTAGGCTAATTTTGTTGTAAATTCCAGTGTTCAGATTTATTTTATTGTAAAGCCCAGCATTTAGGCTAATTTTATTGTAAAGTCCTGTGTTTGGGTTAATTTTTTGTAAATCCCAGTGTTCAGGTTATTTTCATTATAAAGATCATATTGGTGGGAAGCAAAATGTTGCAGTCATTTTTATGTTAATGTCAGTGTCTCTGTGAACAGTTTTTTTGGGGGGTTTTGGTGTAAAGAAATTATTTGCATATATTTCCTAAACCACTGTATAGATTCTCATTCATTTTATAACATACTCACTTATCCATTTTATCTGGGGGTCAGGGTCGCAGTGGTAGAAAATTTGCTCTAACTGAATTGAACAAATTACCAATCAGATATTTTAAATTTGTGTTGCTTTTCAACTTGTATGATATCAATAATTTCCTAATTTTAAAAAGATGCATGTTTGTGTAAGACATAAGGAAGTTACTTTTTATCATGATATCAGGTCCAGTTTTTGTGGAGTTCCCAATAGATACCCTCTACCCATATCAGCTTGTGAACCGTGAGGTGGGGGCAAAATCGAAGGGAAAAGGCCTTGTGCAGAAGGTGGTAAACTGGTGAGTTTTTGAAAAATGTAAATCTTTACTTAGTGTGTGTTTATTGGTGTGTATGTGTGCATGTGTGTGTGTGCATAAATGTGTGTGTGTACATAAATGTGTGTGTGTGCATAAATGTGTGTCCTAAGAAGTTAGCAGTTTGTTATCTTAAATTTTTAAAAAGACAGACAAATTTCAAATTTGTTTGTTTTTAAATGAATTAGTTATGATTTAAGGTCTTCCAGACCAAACACATGCGCTCTTTGCCAACCACTGAGATGTATGACAAGCCATCAGTGCAGTAACACAGAGCACTTTGTTATCAAGAGGCTCAGTTACACAGGTCCAAGATACTTTTAAGTCACATGATTTCTGTAATGCTTGAAACTCAGCCCTCTATTACATGGAGTCAGGTTTTTCATCATGTGAAATCAAATGTCTGTTTGTTATAGTTAAACAAACTGACAAACCAGTGAGATACTAATATAAAAGCATTGAAGATACATAAGTACCATACATAAGTACCATATTTACCAATCTATAAGTCATGAATATTTGAAGCTCTACTGCATGTATTTGAACCGTATTTGAAGGTTGAATTTGAATATTTTAAGCTAATAGTGCCCATATTTTGGACCAGATTTGGATTTGGTATGTAAACTTGTATCATCAAAATCTCAGATGATTTTGATTATGAGTGAGATGCACAATGAACCAGGCTCATCAGATGGTGGGAATCAAACCTGCAATCTTCTGGTCTTGAGTCCAGTGCCTTAACCACTGAACCACTGCAGCTTCCTTGGGTGGGGATCTCAGTGGTTTCCATGTTATGACTCCAGGAGATGGGTCTCAGGTGAGTAAGGACAGACCTATTAATCCATACTTGACTGCAAAGGTTAGATCCCTTGATAATGCCAGGTAGGTGTATGTACTTAGAAATGTAGGGATATGACCAGTTTCCACATTATGAATCAGTGTTTAGTCCATAAGGACAAGGAAAGATCCAGGGAAGAATGTTTTGTGTGTGTGTGTGTGTGTGTGTGTGTGTGTGTGTGTGTGAGAGAGAGAGAGAGGGAGAGAGAGAGAGAGAGAGAGAGAGAGAGAGAGAGAGAGAGAGAACACCAATATTGATAGATAGACACTGTAGCAGTTTCCACATTATGAATCAGTGTCTAGTCCATAAGGACAAGAAAGTTCCAGGGAAGAATGTTTGTGTGTGAGTGTGTGTGTGTGAGAGAGAGAGAGAGAGAGAGAGAGAGAGTAAGTGAGAGAGAGAGAGAGAGAGAGAGAGAGAGAGAGAGAGAGAGAGAGCACCAATATTTATAGACACTGTAGCAACTTCTTGTTCCGAACTTTTATTTTCCATCTGTAGGTTTAAGAAGTGTGAGAGTTTGCATTCACAAGCTGTAAACTCCCCAGATGAGTGATATCAGGTCCACTTTGTCCTCCTGTTCTTTTGAACCAATGATGCGTTCCATGTCATTACTTCACATCTTTTATCAACATAATTCCTATAGCAAATTGCTTCATTTTAGTCTTTTAAGAAGAGATTATTAGATTCATAATGTATAGATGTTTTGTTTGGTGATCTCCTCCAGGAAAAAGAAGGCATTGATCTTTTGATAATACCTAATATCTGTGTCATTTTCTTCACAGGTATCTACAAAACTATGTGGATGATTTGTTTGCAGGAGCATGGGAGAAAAGAGACACAACTCCACTTCGTGTCCATCAACCTATAGCTACCCAGAATCAGAGTATGTGCAGCTGAGTTTCTGTTTCTTTGATTCATATAAAGTGACACCTAGGCTTACCCTGTTTGAGTAATAGTCTTTAATCTTGTCTAGGATGCATGTCATTTACATCTTTACATTAGTATATCCTTTTCTTTAATGTAAACAATTTTTGTGTAACATTGTCTGATTTGAATTCCTGTAAGATCCTTGTCTTAGCTGCACCAGTTTATTGCAAATTATGCTAACCATTCCAATTTTGTCATAATTATTCCTTTTTTAACCTTAAATTATTCCATTTTATGTAGGCAAACCATAAATTAAACACTGGCAGATCTTGGTCAATGAAGGGCTTATAATGTTTGAGTTTAATTTATTTGTTAAATAAGTATATTGAATATTGACCAGTCAAAATTTCTGTTGGCTTTTACTGAACTTGTGAGCAATCTAGAAGCCATATTTATAATAAGAATTTGATTAGATTTGGTATGTAAACTAGATTTGGTATGTAAGCTTGTATCATCACAGTCTCAGAATACTTTGATTATGGTTGATATCCACATATTTCATTGAGAACTCAAGCTGATCAGATATTGGGAATTGAACCTGCACCTTTCTGGTCATGAGTCCAACAGCTGCCTTGGGTTAGGATTTAAGTGTGCGTGAATTTATATTCACATGCTAAAATGTGCCAGCTACTTAGATGAGCAATATCAGGCTCACTTGCATCTCTTGTTATGGATTGCAGTGAAACTTGCTGCATATTTTGGTCACCATTTAAGATGCACATATTGACAAATCTTTGTGCTCCATTGATATTTGTAAGAGTTTTTGTCACTTTTGACTTGTAGCTGGATTCAATGATTTTGTGAACGGAGCTAGTCTTGCAGTTTTAAGTGGATTGCTCTGAAATTCTGTGTATATTATCATTTATGGTCCTCATCAAATGATATAAATGCAGACCAGTCATTTTACATGCACTATTTTCACAAGAGTTATGATCTTTTTTTTGATTATTGACTCATCTCCATCATGATGTAGGGGTTGGGTGTAGGAAAGGAAGAGGTATATTTCCATTAGAGAATTGTTCACCATTCTTCAAGTTGCAGTAGTGGTTGTGGTAGTAGTTCTTGAATCTGCTGCTGATACTGCTTTGGTTTACAGTTATTTTTGAATGTTCGTTTATTAGAGTTGATTGAGAACAGTTTATTTTTTTATTCAGGGTCATAACACCATAAAGTTTTGCGAGAAAACATCAAAATCAAACTTGACATCGGTATTGTAAATATAAAGCCTCATATCAAATTCTATTTCATATCCATAAAGTCCTTGAATACTTGTTGAGTGGATATTGAAGTTCAAAGTTATAAGTCGAACAGAGGGCCAAATTCTATACAAGTGTACCAGACAGTGAAACTTGATTTGACTAGGGTCTTTTTCATATAAAGAATCATACTAAATCTGAAGTTTATGAAATCCTTCAAAAGATCTCATGAATGAGCAGATCCAAAATTGAAGGCAGATTTGCAAGTTGTTGTTCTTGTTGTTGTAGGGTTTAACGCCATTTTTCAGCACAAGATAGGCTATACATGGCAGCCAGTATAAATGGTGGAGGAAGAACCCAGGAAAACCCTGGAAAAACCCACCGACCCATGAGAAGCTACTGGCATACTTTCTCACACAGACATTTTGGCCAAACCTGAGACTCAAACCCATGCAGACAGTGGTGAGATGGCAATGATCCATAACCCTGAGCGCTTTAGACCGCTTGACAATTCATATAAAAATGATACCTTTTAAAAATTCACCTTTGGGTGCATTCTCAAATATCAGACCCTAAAGTCAGCAATACAGGGTGAAATGAGCATTGCTTTTCCTGCTATAGTAAGGCAAAGTTTTACACCAAAGTTTTAGCTTGATTTTTTGTTGAGGTAGTATTGCTGATGCTGTAACAAGGACTTAATGTCTAAAAAAGCAGCTTATGCTGAAATGCACAATTTAGCATTAAGTTAATAAATACGTTCAGTTTGAAAACTGATTTGAAATTGAAATTTTTGATATAGTGATATATAAACAGTTGGTAAAGGGCCCATACTTGAGTACATTATATATGTGTGTGTGTGTGTGTGTGTGTTTCTTTTTGCTCATACTGTTATGCCACCAAGCCACATCACCTGAAGTTGGCGGGGGGGAGGGGTGCATACTGGAGTCAGCGTGTCTGTCTGTCTGTCAGACTTGATATCCCTGAACCCTGTCAAGACATATGCTTTTTTATCATGACTTCACAGTATGTCCTTCGTAAATGGAGGCTGTCTGTTTAGCATTTGTTATTTGGCCCCATTTTTATTACAGAAGTGTTCCAACTACCCATTACTCTCTTGTCCAGTCCATAACTATTAGAGATATATTCATGAAACTTGGAATGCATTAATATCATGACAAATGCACCTTACAGACATCATCTTTTTTCAGATTTTCTTTACTTTATGTGGTTTTCTTTTTTTCTGTTGATTAACATCCAGTCAGTCTTATCTGACAAGCTGCATACTGTACACTTTTGTCTGTTTGCTTTCTCTCTCTTACCAATTAAAGACTATACAAAAAATCACACTGTTTAGCTGGAAAAATATCCTAGTGGAAGCCCTGTGCTCCACACCAAATATAAAATCTGATTTAAGTCACTTAGATGACCATGTGTTGATTCTCAATTTGTACATTTAGAACCAGAAATAAATTATCCAATTTTTCTCCTATGTGTCCATTTAGTAAATTGGATAATTGAAACATAGCTATAGTTACATGAAGTATTAATGACATTTCTCCCATTTTCCAATGTTTCTTCTTTGTTCTTTTTCATCTGTGGAATGGTGCTAGAAATAAACCTTTTTTATTACTTCAGTTCAGAAGAGTATTGAGATTTTATCACGGGCCAAGAAGCCCCTCATTCTGGTAGGCTCCCAGGCTACTCTTCCACCTGTACCTGTGGACCAGCTTCGCACAGCATTGGAGGTAAGGGCAAGCTTATGGACAATTGCACATTCTTGGCTTTATTGTAATTCTAGGTGAAAATAAAAACTAATACAGGGCCCATAAATAAAAAGTAATGACTGATGAGAATGCTGTTTGGAGTTTACCAATGCAAGAAAATTGTCCAGCTAGTTGACCCAGCCATCCAGCCAGTCCAGCTGTCTCAATCAGGTCATCTTACCAAAAGATCTATCCTCCTTTCTAGGCCTACGGCTTTATCTTTCTACAATTATGGATATCTTAGTGATGGATCTGTTCATCCTAGCATGCTTACAACTACATACAATTTCAATTACAGAATCTTAGTGATCAATTCATCTGTCTCACCAGGTCAATGCTTCATTTTTCTACAATTACAGAGATCTTAACCATAGATTTGTCTGTCCTAACATGCCTACAAGTCCATACAGTTTCAAGGAGATCTTAGTGATAGATCCATCTGTCTTACTGGGCATAAGGCCACACAAACATAACATAGAGGTAAAAGTTTTAGTCATACTGCCACAGTGTAATAGTTTATAGTGAGATCTAGCACTGGGGCATCATGCCACAAACATTGAGCAGTCTCACCCAGACACATTATCCTGACACCAGGCCGACCAGTCCTAACACTAACCTCTTAACACTGAACACCAGTTGATGCAGTTGCTAGTACAGTGGGACCCCGCTATAACACGGTAGTTGGGAGCCATAGAATCTGACCATGTTATGAACCGAACCGTGTTATATGCAACCAAATCAGTTAGCTGAAGAAAATGTATCCCCCAAAAACAAAAACAAAAAATTGTGTGTTGGTGGGGGTAATAAATGCGGGTGGTAAAATATGTGCTTCGTCGGCACAGTTGCTATCTTGAATTAATGCACATTAAATGAGAAATACACCTGTGTGAAAGAGAGAAGACGTCATATAATAGTTTACTTTATTTAGAGAACCATGAATTGGTACATATACGTGAATACTGTTTATATATAAATGTCTAATGTATAGCATGATCAGAGTATTAACGCAGTGTACTCACCTGCAAACCTCATCATATACATTGAATCCACAATACAAGTGATTCTATCGAAAATATGCATACACAGCTTTAAAATATTCATTAATTTTGTAACAGGTCATATTGGTCTGTATTCAGAGGAAAAACATAGCACAATCATGTAATGAATGATGAAGCACATTTACTTTGAAGTATGTTCGAAGTCGGTAAAAGTTAGTTTGCGCTTTAAGCTGCCGTTGGCATAAACTTTTTCCCTACAAAAAGTAAACTTTCACAGCACAGTTAAAGTGTTCCAGTCATGTTGGGAAATGGAAAAATCCATCAGATTCCATCACTTTTATTTAAGTTTGGTACTGACTTCCTATGAAGAAAACTTCTTTGCTGTTATTGAAAGATTGTAGTCGGTTTTCTTTGATGAAGGCTGCATGCGCTTTTAAAAGAAGTCACCGCTAAAGAACAGCTTTGGAGAACCAAACGAATGCCCATTTCTTATTGTGGCGGCAACATCAAATAATTGTATTGCATGATTGAGACGGGGATTTTTTCCATTTGCTGTGTATGTTTTCATAACAGTCGGTGCTTCAAAGGTAATCTGTTTCCTTTGAAATTTCAGCAAACTGTTTTATCTGGATACATTTTTAAAAGGAATTGGCCATCTTTTAGACTATTCTAGTTACTGTCCCTCCATGCCTACTGAATAAACCAATAAAAATTTTTTTTTTTTTTTTTTTACATTCATGGTAGCAGCGTGATGCTGCCTTCTGTGCATACGTCTGAAAATTAACAAAGGGTCAACGGACGATAGAGACGCATGTGTTCTGATGACATGGATTATTAAAGAAAATGTGAGTGTTCTGAAGGATTTAATTCCAAGTGAAAAGAAGAGGAATTTTACTTACCATCCACACACAAATGCCAGTCTTTGTAAATATATTAATCACTAGCGAGCGGCCGAAAATCCGATGAAAGACAGATTACAAGAGAATGCCTCGTCCAGTTGATCTCCGTTACCAGAAATGTCAACAACAAAAAAGCGGATATTTCACAACATACAGAACTCATGCTAGATGTCAGGATAAGCGGATTATGATATAACAATGCACTGTTTAGATGGTTTGTCAGTATAGACAAAGACTTTGTTTATGTAACAATAGATACATTTCAGTGCATTTTATATCTTGTTTGTGGCTTCCTTTCATGGGGCCTCTAAATTTCTGCACTCTAAACCCATGATTGTATATAAAAGTTTAAACAGCCAACAATGTCGCCAACAAATAAAAAAAGCCACATGGTATGTTTTGCAGCCAATAAGGAAAAACAATCCAAGTTTGCGACATTGGCGAAGACCTACGCGATCCCAGAATAAACTTTTTTTGCGTTATTTTCTTCTTCTTACTTTTAAGAAGAAAGAAAAAGTACTTTTTCGTGTACGAGAAAAATACATGTATATGAAATTTCGGGAGCCACGCCACAGCCGCATTATATCCGAATTCGCGTTATAACAGAGCGTGTTATAGCGGGGTCACACTGTACCATTTTCATAAGTCTTTTCATAAGTCTTTGGTATGACTCAGCCAGGGTTTGAACCATCACCTCCCACATCAGAGGCAAATGTTGTAACCACTTAGGCCTCTGGAGCAGTTGATATAGATGGGTAAATATGTACTTACATATCTTCATGCCTTTTAGACAGCTAACTATGTCACTTGGTTATCTTGATGCCTTATAGATTGGTAAATATGGTACTTATGTATCTTCATAGCTTACAGATGGGCAAATATGGTGCTTATGTGTCTTCATGCCTTATAGATTGGTAAATATGGTACTTATGTGTCTTCATGCCTTATAGATTGGCAAATATGGTGCTTATGTATCTTCATGCCTTATAGATTGGTAAATGTAGTACTTATGTGTCTTCATAACTTATCGATTGGTAAATATGGTACTTATTTACCTTCATGCCTTATAGATGGGTAAATATGGTACTTATGTGTCTTCATGGCATATAGAAGGGTAAATATGGTACATTTATCGTGCTGCCTTATAGAAGGGTAAATATGGTACATTTATCTTCCTGCCTTATAGATGGGTAAATATGGTACTTATGTATCTTCATGCCTTATAGATTGGTAAATTGGTACTTTCTTATCTTCATGCCTTATATATAGCTGAATATGGCACTTGGTTATCTTAATGCCTTAATGGATGAGTAAATATGGCACTTATGTATCTTCTTAACTTATAAATGGGTAAATATGGTACTTGTGTATCATCATGCCCTATGATAGCTAAATATGGCACTTGTTGATCTTTATGCCTTATAGATTGGTAAATATGGTACTTATGTATCTACATGCCTTATAGATGGGTAAATTAGTACTTTCTTATCGTCATGCCTTATATATAGCTAAATATGGCACTTGGTTATCTTAATGCCTTATGGTAAATATGGTACTTATGTATCTTTATAACTTATAGATGGGTAAATATGGTACTTTGTATATCTTACTGTCTTATAGATAAATAAATATGGCACTTGTTGATCTTTATGCCTTATAGATTTGTAAATATGGTATTTACTTATCTTTATGTGTTATATGTACTTACACATCATCCTGCATTATAGATGGGTAAATATGGTATTTTTTTATCTTTATGCTTATTCCATTAAATTTCAGAGCATGGGTATGCCATGTTTCCTTGGTGGAATGGCTCGAGGTTTGCTGGGTCAGTACAGTGACCTCCAGATTAGGCAGAGGAGAGGGGATGCTCTTAAAGAAGCTGATGTAGTAATACTGGCAGGTTGGTTACAGTGATTTTTATCTAATAAAACAGCATCGAAATTGTTCAAATATAAGGAACATCAGCCTTTTATTTGAGGATAGGATGATGGTCATGGTGGATTTACTATTGGAAACAGAGTACAAAGTAAAATATATATTTGTGAAAATAGTAACTCAAATCTCCAAGCATATGGCTGTTATATGCATCCATGAGACCTCAGAGTTTCAGACAGAATATCATGGATTTTACTGTTGTTATTCAGCCAGTCACAAAACACATTACATTTGGTTATATGTTAAGGTTTCTGTTTGTACTTTACCCATGACAAGTTGATAGTAAGTTCAAGCTTTTCAATGACTCATGTGGCATGAAACAACTGAGAGTGCTTGTCTTTCCTTGGGCTGAATACTAATTCATCATGGGTCAACCACCAGTAATTGCTGGTACATATTTTCAGCTGGGTGGGAAGTATGGTTAAGTGTCTTGATAAGGCCAGACAAAAAATATGTTTCTGGTCAGCCAGCCATCCCAATTTCTCGTTGCTGACCCTAACACTTTTTCCCTCATGGTAAAAAAATCAAATAATCACATTTATATATATATTATTCTTGTTAAAATAAACCCCAAAAGAACACCTACCTACCGGGGGCCCCGAGTGGCCGAGTGGTCTAAAGCGCTCTCTGTTACGGATCACTGCCATCTCACCTCAGTCTGCGTAGGTTTGAGTCTCAGATTCAGCCAATGTGGGTATGTGAGAAAGCTTGCCAGTAGCTTCTCGTGGGTTGGTGGTTCTTTCTGGGGTTTTCTTGGGTTCTTGCTCCACCATTAATACTGGCCGCCTTGTATAGCCTATTGTGTGCTGAAAACTGGCATTAAACCCTAGAATAACAACAACAACAACAACAACAACAACCTACCTACCCTAATTTTAAAACCAGTACAACCAGAAACATATTATTTTGTATGGCTTAAACTATACAACTGAAGTTTCTATGGGAAATAAAACATTTCATTCAATCTCCCAACCTGTAGTCCACATTAACTATGACCTGACCATGTTGTCTGGATGCAAGTACTGTTTATATAGTAAAAAAACACAAAGGGAGAAATGTTTTGTAAAGCTGTTACTTTTTTGTTTAATTCCTGTTAGTATTATCATTGTCTGTCCATCCATCAGTCCATCCATATAGTCATATGTCCATCTGTATTTGTTCATTTGTATTTAGGTCAGTTTCTCATGCATATTGCAGAGCTTTGGTGTTCCATGAACACATTTCTAGTTCATTCTCTCAGTTGTTGCCTTGAAGTGTTTTGCACAACACAGGTTGGGTAATAATTATTGTTTTTGCCAATTTTAGGACTGCATTAATTTAAAATTCACTTCCAGGTTGAACTGAAATACTGTCTGTATTCAAAGATTCCACCGTAGACTGCATAGACCCAGATTACAAAATGTACCAGCAGATATGGGTCTCTACTGTTAGGTCTGATCATTAGAACAGACAACATAGACCCTGGTCTGCCAACAAATCAGGGTCGATGTTGTTTGCAGTTGGACTCATCTTTTCAACATGAGTATATTCGTATTGCATTTCCTTATATTATGAAACTGCATAGTTTATCATGCATAAAAACTGGGTCATTGGAAGTGCTCATCACATCTCAAAATTCATGAGGTAAAAGTCTTGTATGTTTGTATTGTTTGAGTATAAAATGGATTTGTTTGTCCTGACATAAATATGTTTCATGCACTCCGTGTTGGCCTTGGTTGCTCAGACATCATACTGGGTGTCTCAGAGGCAAAATATCCCTTTTTAGTGTAGGCCTTGGTTGCTCAGACATCATACTGGGTGTCTCAGAGGCAAAATTTCCCTTTATAGTGTAGGCCTTGGTTACTCAGACATCATACTGGGTGTCTCAGAGGCAAAATGTCCCTTTTTAGTGTAGGCCTTGGTTGCTCAGACATCATACTGGGTGTCTCAGAGGCAAAATGTCCCTTTTTAGTGTAGGCCTTGGTAACTCAGGCATAATACTGGGTGTCAAATTTCCCTTTTTAGATGGATATTATGTAATCTGTAACCATGAAACTTTGCAAATTGCTCTCACTCTCTTACTGCAAAGGTAAGATGATAATAGCTGCTGTTCAAACTTTACTATTTTTTAAGGCTCTGAGTTTGTCATGATACAGCAATCAGATTCAAGGTACAAGAAGTTATGGGTAAATTTCTCACTTGCACAAAAAGAATCTCTTCATTCATGAAGCTTTCATTATTAGTTTGCGTAGAACCTTTAACACCAACCCCTGAGTTTTCCAGTTTCCAGCTAGTTATGACTGCAAAATTTAGCCAGCTTCTCTGTACTGAATGTGACATTTTTCCATTTTACAGACTTATTTTACCAAAATTTTGCTTCTTCTTCTAAATGGATGGTCATATCAAAATGGGGTTTCCACTGACAGGTTTCGTATTATGTCTTGTTGGTCCCATGTGAAAATAGTGTCAGTCAAATGTCCGATAAGGCTGTCACCATGGCCAATTTGAAAATCTTTTTATCACTCTAGAATTAAAAAAAAAGAGTATTATCTTGGATTCCTGGAAATTCTTTATGAACAGGAGAGTGTCAGTCACCTTCAAGGGACACTTGTTAATGGCTCTGAAACTTCATACATATTATAGTTAATCATCAAGAGGTGCATATATTGACAAATTGTTTTGCTGACATCAGTTTTGGAAGAACTATTGAACCTTTTGCTGATGATCTTATAGAAACCATTGTGTGTTACCTAATGTACCATATGTTTTCAGACTGCAACAAATAATTACTTCTTTTGTCATTTGAATACTTATTAAATACATTAATTAGGTGTCCAAAAACATACAGGTTAAGATAGATTTATTCCCCCCCACACATCTGTAACAAAGTTACCGTTAGCTCACATGATGACGTGCTGCCATGAAATAAAACAAGTATTTTGTCTAACACCATAGAAAGGATAATGAATGAAAAACAGGCATTACTTGCATATTTTGTCTATGTGATACATGTCCATCCACCAGAAAACACAGCCATATATGTATTAGAGCCACGATTGTGTGCGTATTTTCCAAAAGAACTGCCATGTTAGCAATCTTGCAATCCACAGTTTAACCCTCTGCTAATCAGTGATCATTAAAATCTACATTACAAATGCATGCAAGCTTAATTTCTGTGTAATTAAGATATTAATGCAAACTACACAAAAAGATTTTTGAATAATAATTCTTTTAAGATATTTATGACAGACACATTTTAGTATTGAGAGTAGAAATACTGGTACAAGTATGATGGCTAATCTTAGAGCACCAAGGGTGAGAGGCTCCATATGGGGTGAGCATTGAATGCACGCTTTGGAAGGGTAAAAATAACAAGCAAGTTGCAATATACAAGTCGGCGTGATTAATATGTTGGTATTTTTTTGAATAAAGGTGATCTATTTGTTGTGGTTCTCTCTTCTTTTTTTTAGCCGAGGGTAGCTTCAAAATGAGCAGAGCTTGCTGACTCAAAACATTCGACTGCTCAAAGATTGTTTTGATGCATGTTGGAGATTTCAAGGTGTCTAGGTGATAATTGTTAATAATATAACTTGTGGGATTTCTTTGACAGTTTTTTTTATGGAAATAAAAGGCAGCCATCTGGATTTCATTAAAAGAGCACACGATGTACCTAACATTTAGCACCCACAATCAATATTTATCGTCTACAAAGCAGTTTATTACCTTTAGAACAATAACTATGTTTAAACCTTGGTATATAATGCCTCAGGGATAAGGGGTTTGTTTTGTTGCACAATGCCAATGAATTTTACTAATCCATACTGCCTCTCTGATGTATTATTTAATGATATAAAGAAGGGGTCATGGTTTCTAATCAAAGCGATAACTGTCACACCTGTTTGAAGTGGTTTCGTGTGTACAGTGTCTACACTGACAACCAATCAAATTTTTTAAGTATAAATAAAATACCCACCACTATCGAAAGTTTATATACTGGATAGCCTAGTTTGTGCAGGGACTCTCCCTTGCCAAAATTGTCTCCAAAGAGGCTAGTAGGCCTTCCACAGAAGCAACCTTGAATTAATGATTCTGAGGATGCATCACAAAAAGAACCACCTATGAAGAAAGCTGCTCTAGATGACAAGTCTGATTATCTTGAACCCGAGAGTGCTTCACCCAGTTCTGTACGTGGTCACTATAAATATTATACATTAAAGCAAAAGCAGGATATCTGGAGAGCAAATTCCATGCCAGTCGTTCTTGGGGAGAGAGTTTCATGACAAGACATGGGTTTGTGCTCAGAAGGAGGACCTCTCTTGCCCAACGTTTACCCAAGTTTTTAGAAGAAATGATTGCTTTGTTCCACAAGTTTGTGATGGATAGACGTGAGGAGGACGAGTTTGATGATAAGTTTATTATTAACATGGATGAGACACTGATGTACTTTGATCTTGTGCCAGAAAAAACGGTGGACAAAGAAGGAATGAAAAGTGTTCTGATTCGTACAATGTTAGTGGAGAAGAGACACATTATTGTCGTTTTAGCCATTGCAGGTTCTGGTGATGTATTACCCCCAATGATTATTTTCAAGGGAAAGAGACATCTAGATCTGTAGGCACCAAAAGGGTGGATTATTGCAGTTCAAGAGAAAGCATGGATGGACGAAACACTAATGCTACGATGGATTGAAGAAATTTGTCTGCCATTCACCAGAAGAGAGCGATCACTATAGTTATGGACTCGTTCCAGGCTCACATCACTGATGACATGAAGAAACAGTTGCAGCATGGAAATGTTGTGCCAGCAATAATACCATGAGGCTGCACAACCAAGTTTCAACCTCTTGACGTGCGCATCAATAAACCTGTCAAGATCCACTGCAGCTGGACGGAATACATCAAGGATGCTACAAATGCATTAAAATCAGCTGATGAAAGCAGTAACGGACGGATCAAGACAGCCAGCAAACAGACTATATTGGACTGGGTTGTAAATGTCATGGTCACATTGAAGGAAAAGCACACAGTGATGATGAAATCTTTCATGGTGTGCAAAATCAGTGTCAATCTGAGCGGAAGTGAAAATGCGCTGATCAAAAATGACAAACAATTAAACAATATGGATGATGATAGTGATACAGAATTTGAGGGCTTTTTGCCAGAGGACCTAAAAAAAGCTATGGACAAGCTACTTGAAATTGAATAATATATTTAAATATATTACAGCATTAAATCATATTTCTTTTCATTCTTTGATATTGCTATTTATTGTGTATGGCTTAATATAAAAATGTTTATCAATCTATCAATCTATAAATCGATCAGCATACATGCATCCATCCATCCATCCATCCATCCATCCATGCATCCATCCATCCATCCATCCATCCATCCATCCATCCATCCATCCATCCATGCATCCATCCATCCATTCATCCATCCATCCATCCATCCATTCATTTTAAATTATCTTAGTTCATGGAAGTTCATGATCACATTAAATAATTGGCGACCAAATGAAGCAAACTTTGTATCAGTTAAATTAATGGCAAACAAGCTTTGAATTTTACATTAAAATGATGCAGCAGATCTTCCTAGATTGTGTCCGAAAACATAAATTGTAGAAAAAATTATAGTAAAGCAATGTCCGAAAACTTATAAGGCATTTAAATATTATATTTCCCCCCAAAAGGTGTCCAAAAACAAATAACTCTTGCCCATTACCTCCCCTTGGAAATATGTGTCGCTAGTTTTTAGCTTCGCTGCTGTACTGGTTAACATCATCCAGTTTATCCTCAAACAATCCAAGCCATTTTTGTGATCTAATTATGTTTTAGCAATATCATAGGGGCTGTGTTCTTCCATCTGGTCTTATATAAATTAGTATCATTTCAACTCTCCAAGCCAAAGGCATTCCCAGTATTTTAAATAGTGGATTTCTGTGAATCCTAGCACATATTATACTCACCAAATGAAGATATTGGCAATCATTTTATTCATACTATTTTCTGAGGAGTTTTGCATCTTGTTTTATTATTGTAGACACATCTCCATCTTGGGGTAGGTGTGGGATGTGGTGGAGGCATGGATATATTTATGTGACTAAATTTCTCATCATTTCTCAGGTTCTTTTAAATATCTTTTTCAAGGTGCTGTTTGTGACTTTAGACTGTCCTATGGAAGAATTCTGAACAGAAAATCCAAGATTATTGCTGTAAACAGAAATAAAGAACAACTATACAAGGTTTGTTGGTATTGTGTACTAAAAAGAAGCTGACATGATAAAATATCTACAGTCAATAAAGAAACACTTAGCATATTATGCCACTATGTAGTGAGACAGAGAACTTAATCTGCCTTTTGGGGATAATATTTCTTTTAAGTTGTTTTAATTTTGCAAATGTTCAGTATGGCATATATATGTAGCTCTAGGGTCAATATGGGTATTTTCTTGACAAACATTTTGACATTTATATACAGGTAAACTTCATTATAACAATGGTTGGATACAAATATACAGGTAAACTTCATTGTAACAATGGTTGGATACAAATATACAGGTAAACTTCATTGTAACAATGGTTGGATACAAATATACAGGTAAACTTCATTGTAACAATGGTTGGATACAAATATACAGGTAAACTTCATTATAACAATGGTTGGATACAAATATACAGGTAAACTTCATTGTAACAATGGTTGGATACAAATATACAGGTAAACTTCATTGTAACAATGTTTGGATACAGATATACAGGTAAACTTCATTATAACAATGGTTGGATACAAATATACAGGTAAACTTCATTATAACAATGGTTGGATACAAATATACAGGTAAACTTCATTGTAACAATGGTTGGATACAAATATACAGGTAAACTTCATTATAACAATGGTTGGATACAAATATACAGGTAAACTTCATTGTAACAATGGTTGGATACAAATATACAGGTAAACTTCATTGTAACAATGGTTGGATACAGATATACAGGTAACCTTCATTGTAACAATGGTTGGATACAAATATACAGGTAAACTTCATTATAACAATGGTTGGATACAAATATACAGGTAAACTTCATTGTAACAATGGTTGGATACAGATATACAGGTAAACTTCATTATAACAATGGTTGGATACAAATATACAGGTAAACTTCATTGTAACAATGGTTGGATACAGATATACAGGTAAACTTCATTGTAACAATGGTTGGATACAAATATACAGGTAAACTTCATTGTAACAAAGGTTGGATACAGATATACAGGTAAACTTCATTATAACAATGGTTGGATACAAATATACAGGTAAACTTCATTGTAACAATGGTTGGATACAGATATACAGGTAAACTTCATTGTAACAATGGTTGGATACAAATATACAGGTAAACTTCATTGTAACAAAGGTTGGATACAGATATACAGGTAAACTTCATTATAACAATGGTTGGATACAAATATACAGGTAAACTTCATTGTAACAATGGTTGGATACAGATATACAGGTAAACTTCATTGTAACAATGGTTGGATACAAATATACAGGTAAACTTCATTGTAACAAAGGTTGGATACAGATATACAGGTAAACCTCATTGTAACAAAGGTTGGATACAATATGCAGGTAAACTTCATTATAACAGTGGTTGGATACAAATATACAGGTAAACCTCATTGTAACAATGGTTGGATACAAATATACAGGTAAACCTCATTGTAACAAAGGTTGGATACAAATATACAGGTAAACCTCATTGTAACAATGGTTGGATACAAATATCAGGGCTTGAGGATTACAAATACAAGTACAGATAAATGTTACTTCATCTGCAAAAAAATCAACTTGCATGGCTAAAACATCTCCCCATACATAATGTTGTCCTATATAATACCTTTTTTCCATGCAATATAAACACAGTTATCCTTGTATTGCCCCTTTTTTAATAAAATATGCCAGCTTCACATTTTAGAGTGCCATTATAGTAAGTAAATTTGTTTCAGGCACCAACTTCGCATGATTCATGTTTAAAATGTTGAAAATAATCCATAGTTGATTAGCTGTAATAAATGAGAGGGATATACATAAATTACTTTGACATTAATAGTATTACTAAATGTATTACTGGCTACTAACCCCTGATTTGTGTCCATTGGTGGTGCCATTGTTGTTATTATTATTTTTATTATTATTATTATTGTTATTATTGTTATTATTATTATAGTTGCAGTTTGTCCATTACCTCAGTGCACATTTTTGCAATCTTGTTTGTGATCCCAATGCAGGACAAGTCATTGGGAATATATTTCTTGGCATAATCACTAGAAGAAGAATAGTTATTTCTTCTTTAAATGTGCTACCCAATCATAATGATTTTGGAGAACTACTACTACTCGCAATCCAGCCCTGCCAGATAACACTTTTAGCTAAAAGAAGCTAAAAGTCATATGCCAACCTTTGTGGCAGTTAGGCAGAGTGTTCTCCCCTTGGTATAGGGATTGGTTGTTGTTGTTGTTGTTTTGGGGCTTAACGTCATTTTTCAGCACACGATAGGCTATACATGGCGGCCAGTATTAATGGTGGAGGAAGATCCCGGGAAAACCCCGGAAAGAACCACCGACCCACGAGAAGCCACTGGCAAGCTTTCTCACATACCCACATTGGCTGAATCCTAGACTCGAACCGCCGCAGTCAGAGGTGAGATGGCAGTGATCCGTAACGAAGAGCGCTTTAGACCACTCGGCCACTCGGGGGCCCCCTATAGGGATTGGTGCCAAATTCCATGAATATCTCAGTTACTACTTCCACTTGTGCCAAGCAGCACTCTCTCATAAAGAGGGACCTCATAAAATAAGTTTTCTACACTTACAAGTTGGAGGAGTTTTCATTTCAAAAGTGAGGCCCAGTTCTCTACCTGTTAAGAGAGGCCCAATTCTCTACCTGTACAGGTCAAGTGCCCTCAGTCTAAATCTGCAATACAAAATAGAGCAGACCCTATATATATTTAGTGTAGTGAGTGTCCTGCTTTCTGAATTTGTAAGAATCCATGCAAGTGCCTAAATCCATGCAGGGTTGCCTACTATGATAAATATCTGTAGCATGGTACACTTGACCTGTACGGGTAGAGAATTGGGCCTCGATATTAATATGTAGAAAGGTGATGCTAAATAACCTGTAGGCATGTGAGTTTTGCACAGTCTATTATTATGGACAGAAGTCAATCATGGCATGGAGGAATAAACATCTGCTTGCATACAAGGGTTTGAACCATATCTTTTCTGGACAGTAAGATGAAGAGCAGCAACAAACATCAGTTACAGTCTTGATATGTGGATCCTTACCCCATCCCAACCTCATGGACTGGACAATGTATTGCCGCCAAGATGACCATGTTCCTCTATGACTGGACTTGGCCAGATAACTCTGATCACACTGAGCCATGACCACAATCGATCATACATTATCAGCCACCAGGAAATGAATTTATCCATTCCATAACTTGCATTGGCTGAGTCTAACCACATAGTGCTGTTAGGCACTTTCTATGGAAGATGTACAGTTTGTATAGTCAATGATCAATCTTACCAGCATAGTATCTGCAAAACACTTCTGGCATACTGTCTCCATTTTGTCTCTTCGCTTGCCCTCGAGCTTTTGCCACTCAAAAGACTCTACTTAGCAACAAATTAGACATAACAGGATCTGACACATCAGTGCTGCATGCGTAGTGGGCTACCATCATTAAAATTCTTCTCCAACTACTTTGCAGGTAGCACAGGAGATGTCAATCATAAGCTATAAATAACAATTCTGGCTTTTAAGTTTCCTCATCATTCCTAGATCAAACTTGGTTGAGTGAACTCTGCCTTGCAGGCTTGAACTTAAGTTTCCCACCCAATCCCATCAGACTTTTCTGAAAATTGTATACGGAAGATTCTCCTTCCAGTTGCTTCCACAATTGGAATCTTTATAGGTCAACACCACAGGACCCATCATTATTGGCAATTCCTATAGACCTTTCCACCTCAATGTTCGACTCTATATCTATTGCTGAACAGCAATGGAACAGCAAGGGAAAGAGCTAAGTAAACAGCCAAAGGTATCCTCTTGCACAGCAGATGCATAGACTGGTTATGTGGATCAGACATCCTGTAACCCATCCCAATAAAATGAATCGGACAACATCCTCCCCACCAAGATGACCTACTTTTGTTTTGATCTGAACTAGGCCATACACAAAGGAACATAGGGTCCATGATTGTGGCTGAAGTGGGTAATACACTTGGCATACTCTGAAGTTTCCAACAAAAAGATGCACCTCATGAAGATCTCGCCTCATAAGTTCAGTCTCTGCAAGCTTTATATTCAAACTTAATTTTTCAGTCTGCAACATAATAGAAGCTATTGGTTGGCATACACAGTCAACCTTCTTGAGATTTTATCACAAGGGACAAGAATGGAATCTGGTGGGTTTAGTGCCTGTGGCCCAGACAATCAACAGGCCCAGTTGTAATACATATTGACTGTAAACATGGTCATATCAAGAACCTGGTCAGAATTAACAGCAGATCTAAGGATGTGAAACATAGTTTGTGACTGCAAACTTATGCAAAGCTACCTGGATGAGTACTCATTGTCATTGAATAACTGAATATTAATTTTTTCTTTTTAATTGAATGTAAATTTCTTGAAGAGACAAATACCTCAGTGATTGGGGGCCCCGAGTGGCTGAGTGGTCTAAAGCGCTCTCCATTACGGATCATTGCCACCTCACCTCTGTCTGCATGGGTTCGAGTCTCGGATTCGGCTAATGTGGGTTTGTGAGAAAGCTTGCCAGTAGCTTCTCATGGGTTGGTGGTTCTTTCCGGGTTTTTTCCGGGTTCTTCCTCCACCATTAATACTGGCTGCCATGTATAGCCTAACCTGTGCTGAAAAATGGCGTTAAACCATACAAAAACCAAAAAGAACTCAGTGATTTGTTTACTTAAATATATTTTTATGTTTGACTTAAGATGGTATACCTCAAAATCATAACTGATAGCAGACTTGATTTTGTGGAGACTTATTCAAACTTAACACTCGTGACTGGTTTCTGCCAAATGTGTGTGTGTGTGTGTGTGTGTGATTTGGATTTTTAACGTAGCTTTAACAATTTTTCAGTCATATCACTATGATGTCTGCAGTGTGGCAGTTTATAGTGATGTGTAGCACGGGGGTATCATGCCCATCCAGTCACCTTATCATGACACCAGGCCGACCAGTCCTAACACTAACCTCTTAATGCTGAGTGCCTAGCAAGGCAGCTGTTAGTACCATTTTTATAAGTCTTTGGTATGAATCAGCTGGAGTTTGGACCCGCAACCTCCTACATCCAAGGCAGACGTTTTCCTACCTAAAGTGAAACATACCAAATTAGTTGAGCTGAAATCAGTGTAAAGAAACTATTCTAAGTCCTTTGATTACACCTCATTATTGCTTAAGGGAAGAAACTATGTTCTAGATAATAACATTTTGTGTTGTGTTCATTGTGATAGAACATGAATTAATTCCAAGATCTCCCAATGTTAGTAAAGATTATTTGTTATTGTTTATGATCCATTTGGCACAATGTTTGGATACAGTAACTAAGTCATATTTTGTTGAAAGTCAGACTGCTAAATTTACTACCTGACAAATTTTACAATAATAGGAATAAAATCAGTCCCAAGCTCAACAAAAGTTAGTCATTGATGTGCAAGAACATTAATTATAATCTAAGCTGTTAGTTTCTAATAATATATTGTATTATATTTTAGCTCTCCTTGTCAGAAGCTAAATATAACAATCACTTTGTTGTTCATTTGCATTCCCATAAATCCATACACATATTTGTCCATTCATGTCCTAGATTAAGTTTTTGATGTGATCAGTTTCTTAAGTACTGTTGGCCACAGAGTCTTAGTACTTGGTATGTTGTTACATACTTATTAAAAGCTCATGAGCAGGCCAGAGTCAGGTTCTTGTTTCTATCCAATCTGTAGTCAGGGCTGACCATGCTCCATGGGAATTCATGTGATAATGTTGTAAGGGGGTTCACCTATAGATACAGGTGTATTATTTGACACAAGGTTCCAAAGAAGTCTGATATTATAAATTAATTTTGCTCCATAGTAATATAATCAATTAGCTGATCATAAACTGCTATAATTTTCATAGGCTACATATTCACCCTATTTACCACAATTTTTCAGAATTCAGATATGTTTTGGAAGCCCACTTTAGCAGTCAATGGAGATGTTGCCAGTTTCTTGGTAGAATTATCAAAGGGCCTTAAAGGGTACAAATGTGATCCTGAATGGATAGATATGTTGAGGAAGAGGGACGAGGAGAAAGAAAATGCTAACAGGTACTTCTAATTAATATTTTTCTAACTCAACTCTTTGGTGCCAGATTTAATGTGATGAATATATCAAATGCAAAAGTTAAACTTCTGCGAGGATTAACCAATAATTACAACATAGATTTTTATTTTGCATAGTAATGAAGTAAGGCATGACTTAAAAATAAAAATAACAGAAAAAAGTTGATAGAATGGAGAGTAATGTTTTTTTATCTGAGGCAAATATATGTATTCCAAAGAAAAGAAGTGAGGGATATGTTCTCTGTCAGAGAACTAAAATTCAAGAAAAGTAAATATTAGAAACTTGAAATGGAAATGAGATTTAAAAAAAGAAAATGTCGTATGAATGAAATACTGATCACAAATGGCCTTAATCATAACTGTGCATATTGATGAAAGAAATCAGGGTAAACTTCATTTAAAGTATTCTCAAATTTAATACAGTATGTTCAGAACTTGACATTTTTTAAGGAGTGGGTGGTGGTCGTATTTTGTTATATTCATATCTAACAAAGCTTCTTAAAATCATACTTTATGAATTAGTACATCTTTAGTCATCTGTCAAAATGTTGAATAAAATTAATTCCTTGCTCTTCAGATTCTATCTTTTGCTAAGGCTTTTCAAAATTACACCAATTTAACTGTTAAATACAGTATATATGGTAGGACACATTTCCATGGACAATAAGAAATCTGACTAATGTTTTTAATGTTTAAATTAGATTTATTTGCAAGCTCTTCTTCATAATTTTTCAAAAATCTTATATAGTGTACATTAGAAAGTTTGCCTTCTGTTGATATGATAAAGGTCCTTGACAACTGGTCTAGTTTTCTTGTTATGAGCATTTAAACACAGGTAAGCTGTGCAGTTTTGACAGTTTGAAGTTTGATGTTGTCATGGCGATGTCAAGATCAGATATGCTATTACAGCATAATAAATGCTCAGTTTGATAGGATTTTTATTCTAGTTCCAAAGGTGGCACTTGACATAAATAGTTATATTTTTTTTTAACTGATTTTTTCCCCCAATACTGCACTCTGAAGGTTGTACAGTATTACTCAGAAACTCATTCATATTTTCCCTTGGTAGCCTAATTAATTAGTTTACATTTGTTGTCTCAGGCACTGAGGCAGCCCAAAATCTAGACCAGTTCAAGCATATGTAGCATGTAAATACTGTAACAACTTGGCAGCCACTTGCTGCTGGCAAAAATGCATGTCGTACTTAACTTGTTTAGTGACATATATTGGTTGACAATGGATACATAAAACAAGACTATAATTTTTTTTATAGATATGTTTATACACCATATGTATTTTCAAATGGGATGTGAATGATACAGGAATTTTCTAACATGTGAGCTATACCCAAATTTGTGGAATTTTTATGTGCATGTACTTTATGCATTATTGATTGTATAACACAAAGGTAACATAAATGTAACTTGCCAATATATAAGTGTATTTCAAACTGGTTTTGTCTTTTGTCCTCATTTAATCAAAATTTCCATTGTTTAATTTCTCAAAGTGTAAATCCTATGCACTGATGGCAAGTTACATTGTACAGATGCTTTTCACTTGAATGCTAAATTTGACTTTTTTCAGTGCCCTCACCAATATTTATTGTGAAAGCTGCCTATGTCAACAGAAGATGTTGAGATAAACGTGTAGTACTGTAATAGGTATTTCTCCAGTCTTGGAAAATGTACAGGTGTAGGCTTTTGATTGGTCAGAATATTTTCTGCTAGGGTTGGGAGAGAAGATTTATGACAGAAGCCAAGATTTGCCTCTGAAATGTTTAGACAGTCGATTAAATATTTTTCTAAAGTGCCTACAGGAGGGAGCATTCCTTATTTTCCATGCATTTTGTCTTTCTTCAAATATGCATGTATTTAATTTTTTGGTCAAATTTAACCATTTTCACTACAGGGAAAAGGCCAAAGAAATAACGGACAAACATCTGAACCCTCTAAAGGTTCTACACATCGTAGAGGACGTGATGCCACAAGATACCATTATGGTGGCAGATGGGGGAGACTTTGTTGGGACTGCAGCTTACATACTTCGGTACCAGACTGATGTAGCTTCTTTAATATCAGCATGTTTAAAAGCCTTTTAAATACCTTTAGACTCCATTGTTTCCTGTGATATTGTTGGATATAAGACAGTCTAGATCTTTGTGAAAAGTTACATGTATAAATAATTTTGTTTAGAAGGTTATTTTAGAAATAGAATGTGGTGCCATCTCCAATGACTGTATGCGCTTGCTTTATATACCATAGTCATTTGCTGTAATAAATGATTTAATTTTCAGTCATTATGAGTTGTGTTCATTATGACTCAACAAGAGGGACTCAGTAAAGGTCTCATAGTGAACTTTTCACTTCATATGTACATCAGCACTAATAGCGTATATTAACTTTGTTTAATATTATTTGCCAGTGTTATTTACTGAATAAATCCTTTTAGTGTATTCTGATACTGTTTTTCCATCTAAAATTTTTTCTGTTTTTTTTTTCACTCTTTCATAGACCAAGGGGTCCACTGTCCTGGCTGGACCCAGGGGCATTCGGTACACTGGGTGTTGGTGGTGGTTTTGCCCTGGGGGCCAAGCTAAGCCGACCTGAAAGCCAGGTTTGGATAATCTATGGGGATGGTTCACTAGGATACAGTGTTGCAGAGTTTGACACCTTCACAAGGCACAAGGTAAATATAGAAACAGAGTTTAAACTGCAGTTAATGTTATTTAGGGTTATTGAATTTTTCCTTTGAGTATATTTTCTGATCATTTGATGTTAGGAAGACGTTCCTCTACAATTTGGAAAAAGACAAATGAATCTCCAACCCTTACTTTCCCTAGGCAACCAGTCAGTGGCTACAGTTGTTCACTTGCCTTTAGCTTTTTTGCTGTGTAGTCAAAATTGTATCTTATGCCACTCCAGGGTTTTCAATTATCCATTGATAAGGTTGGTATAGTAAAGGTATTGACACTACATTGCAGTCATCATAATTTTTTTGTTTTTGACTTTTGTGAATTTTTAGCAGTTTACGAATTTGTTTTTTTTGACCTGGTATTCCAACACAGTAACATGGGTGTCCATTGTTGGTTGTTTACATGCACTCTGTTTATATTTTTCTCATTTCTTAAGTGATATGCATTAATTATTTGCATATATGAACATTTTAGGTTGTTATTTTCCAAATGTTTGCTTATTCAGGAAAGTGATAGGTGAAGGTGATTAAGTAGATTTAAAGCCAGAGGACATGAATGAGACATGCCTTGCATGTGTTCTTCAAATACAATATGCAGTGTTTGTGTATTGTGGTAAGAAGGTACCTGATCCACCTTACTTAGAAATCATATGAAGAGCAAATAGAGCAAAGAGAGACATGACAAGTCCAGATTATTGGAACTCAATCTGCTAGGTTTGCATCCTAAAATGTCATCACTGGCCAGCATCGTGGGTGATGCTATGGTGGTCTTCCCACATTGAAAGTGATGTAAACATTGCTGATTATGACCAACCATTACATTGGGTCACAGGTAAAGATGCCAACAATGGGTACTCGGGTATCCGCCTGCTGATAATAACCCAGGTAATAAAATGAATAACTGGGTACCCATACAAATAAAAGTATTCCAAGTTCAGGTCAAGACACAGAATAACGATTACAGTTTGAGGCTTGTGTCATGTGCACATTTATTAATCATCACTGGCTTGTATGGTTGCTTACAATTTACTAGTCGTACATGTACAGTATAATAATACAAGGGAGGACACTTCTTTCCTTTCTCGCATGAACTATTTAAGAATCAATGCTGATATTTAAAGCTAGACCATTCTAACTTCGTGCCTGTCCATGGTTCATATGCCATTTTTCTTGCAACTTAAACGCACTTGTTTTGAGATCCTGATAACATTAACTGGGTCAATATCTTTCCTTGACAGCAACTGTAATTACCAATTAAGAAATATTTGACAGAATAAAATTTAAATACATACTACAATTCAAATAAAAGAAAGCACAATATAAATGTCCGCATTTAAATAATGCCATTTTTGCCTCAAGCTAGTGGCACTGGAGCGAGTATTAGCTATTAGGTCAGGGCCACTGTTCACCTGTTCGTTTACTGGACCTTTTTTATTAGCTGAAAACCCAAGAGAGATATTTTTGTCACAGCAACTGCAATGTAAAAACTTGGTTATCTTAACATGCACTTCTTTTACCATGTTAAATACAGAATTAAATTTTTCACTGAAGTATTTAAATATAATGAAAATCTTTGTTATTTATTAACACTGAAAACAAAATAATTGACCATGTGTGTAAATATGGTAATTTTTGCATTAATTTCACATGAAACATTTCCAACAAAACAGACAGGATTCTTGAACGTGAAACCACTTGTCAAAGATTCATTCTATTTTGATACTACATATGAAGCAGACCAGTCTAATTTGAAATAAATGGCACCATATATCATTAAAAAAAAATGGGCTGTATCAATGTGACTGCTGGATGTCATATGAGTTAAAAATGTTAGAGGAGAGGGATTTTGTTAAACTTAAAAGCTTAGGCACCCGACCGTCATTCTGGGATGAACCATGACAGGTTGAGGATGCTACAACAGTCATCATTTGTTGACTTTATGACTATTCGTGAAAGTTACTGTAGACATGTAAATTAGTTAAAGTGAGTGTTGTGCATAAATAATTTATCAGTTTCTTTTGTGTCTATGCTCTTGTACTAACAACTAATCAACATAGATTTAGCCGATTTGTGACAAAAATTTCAACTGCAGATTAAGGTAAGTAGCAGAAATAAAAGTATGTTAAATAAAATAAACACATACGTTTTTGATACAGTTTTCTTTAATTATGGCATGTAATATATAGATTGATCTTTTAATGCTCAGATTATGCTAGTTTGCTACTTATATTAGTAATAAATTATGCTTCTACCTCTCTTGGGGGTTGGCACGTGTGAACCTACAAAAAACGGTTCAGGTTCACGTTTAATACAATTTTCCTTTTGTCTGTGTAACTGATCGTTATAACTGATGGGTACCTGTTAGAAATTTCTCAAAATTTTGACATCTCAAGTCACAGGCATTGATGGAGTTGCAGATGGGACTAGAGGTGGAAGAGTAGACTGCACAGTTTCTGGCATATTTCAAAGTTCTCTAATATCTGCACCATTTTTGTTACCTGCCCTTGCTCAAGAGTACATGAATGGTAATCTTAGTACTTGACCTACCATATGAATTATGTCAGTAATTGGCTGGTATTACATACTATATGTATTCTATCAGTAATTGGCTGGTATTACATACCATATGAATTATGTCAGTAATTGGCTGGTATTACATACCATATGAATTATGTCAGTAATTGGCTGGTATTACATACCATATGAATTATGTCAGTAATTGGCTGGTATTACATACCATATGTATTATGTCAGTAATTGGCTAGTATTACATGCCATATGTATTATGTCAGTAATTGGCTGGTATTATATACCATATGAATTATGTCAGTAATTGGCTGGTATTATATAGCATATGAATTATGTCAGTAATTGGCTGGTATTACATGCCATATGTATTATGTCAGTAATTGGCTAGTATTACATGCCATATGTATTATGTCAGTAATTGGCTGGTATTACATACCATATGAATTATGTCAGTAATTGGCTGGTATTACATACCATATGTATTATGTCAGTAATTGGCTAGTATTACATGCCATATGTATTATGTCAGTAATTGGCTGGTATTACATACCATATGAATTATGTCAGTAATTGGCTGGTATTACATACCATATGTATTATGTCAGTAATTGGCTGGTATGATATGCCATATGAATTATGTCAGTAATTGGCTGGTATTACATACCATATGAATTATGTCAGTAATTGGCTGGTATTACATGCCATATGTATTATGTCAGTAATTGGCTAGTATTACATGCCATATGTATTATGTCAGTAATTGGCTGGTATTACATACCATATGAATTATGTCAGTAATTGGCTGGTATTATATACCATATGAATTATGTCAGTAATTGGCTGGTATTACATACCATATGTATTATGTCAGTAATTGGCTAGTATTACATGCCATATGTATTATGTCAGTAATTGGCTGGTATTACATACCATATGAATTATGTCAGTAATTGGCTGGTATTACATACCATATGTATTATGTCAGTAATTGGCTAGTATTACATGCCATATGTATTATGTCAGTAATTGGCTGGTATTACATACCATATGAATTATGTCAGTAATTGGCTGGTATTACATGCCATATGTATTATGTCAGTAATTGGCTAGTATTACATGCCATATGTATTATGTCAGTAATTGGCTGGTATTACATACCATATGAATTATGTCAGTAATTTGCTGGTATTACATACCATATGTATTATGTCAGTAATTGGCTGGTATGATATGCCATATGAATTATGTCAGTAATTGGCTGGTATTACATACCATATGAATTATGTCAGTAATTGGCTGGTATTACATGCCATATGTATTATGTCAGTAATTGGCTAGTATTACATGCCATATGTATTATGTCAGTAATTGGCTGGTATTACATACCATATGAATTATGTCAGTAATTGGCTGGTATTATATAGCATATGAATTATGTCAGTAATTGGCTGGTATTACATGCCATATGTATTATGTCAGTAATTGGCTAGTATTACATGCCATATGTATTATGTCAGTAATTGGCTGGTATTATATACCATATGAATTATGTCAGTAATTGGCTAGTATTACATACCATATGAATTATGTCAGTAATTGGCTGGTATTATATAGCATATGTATTATGTCAGTAATTGGCTGGTATTACATACCATATGAATTATGTCAGTAATTGGCTGGTATTATATAGCATATGAATTATGTCAGTAATTGGCTGGTATTACATGCCATATGTATTATGTCAGTAATTGGCTAGTATTACATGCCATATGTATTATGTCAGTAATTGGCTGGTATTACATGCCATATGAATTCTATCAGTAATTGGCTGGTATTACATACAATATGTATTCTATCAGTAACTGGCTGGTATTACATACCATATGAATTATGTCAGTAATTGGCTGGTATTACATACCATATGAATTATGTCAGTAATTGGCTGGTATTACATGCCATATGAATTATGTCAGTAATTGGCTGGTATTACATGCCATATGAATTATGTCAGTAATTGGCTGGTATTACATACCATATGAATTATGTCAGTAATTGGCTGGTATTACATACCATATGTATTATGTCAGTAATTGGCTGGTATTACATACCATATGAATTATGTCAGTAATTGGCTGGTATTACATACCATATGAATTATGTCAGTAATTGGCTGGTATTACATACCATATGAATTATGTCAGTAATTGGCTGGTATTACATGCCATATGAATTCTATCAGTAATTGGCTGGTATTACATGCCATATGAATTATGTCAGTAATTGGCTGGTATTACATACCATATGAATTATGTCAGTAATTGGCTGGTATTACATACCATATGTATTATGTCAGTAATTGGCTGGTATTACATACCATATGAATTATGTCAGTAATTGGCTGGTATTACATACCATATGAATTATGTCAGTAATTGGCTGGTATTACATACCATATGAATTATGTCAGTAATTGGCTGGTATTACATACCATATGAATTATGTCAGTAATTGGCTGGTATTACATGCCATATGAATTCTATCAGTAATTGGCTGGTATTACATGCCATATGAATTATGTCAGTAATTGGCTGGTATTACATGCCATATGAATTCTATCAGTAATTGGCTAGTATTACATACCATATGAATTATGTCAGTAATTGGCTGGTATTACATACCATATGAATTATGTCAGTAATTGGCTGGTATTACATGCCATATGAATTCTATCAGTAATTGGCTGGTATTACATGCCGTAAGTTTGCACATTGTCATTAGCTTCATCTTCACTGCAAGTTCACAAAATGCTTGACTGATTTCATCAGCAAATTCTATGTTTTTGCTTGTAATAATTATAGATATCAATATTATGGCCAAAGTTATGGGCAGGGTTTTATGCATGAGGTGCAATGTTTAAGCTGGCACAAGATAACCAGGCTATATGTCTGAAGTGTATGGTGTGCAGTTTGAGTCAAACATGCTTTTATTTGTTCACAATGGATTGGAAATGTATGGGCAATCATCTTGGCCAAAAAATTCACCTTTACTAGAAGACACACCTAATGTACAGCCCTTGCCTCCACGATTGAAAATATCTCATCAGTATCCATAATTGCAGGTCCAACTTGGTTCAATAGCCTATCAGGACTATTTATGGAATTGGAGGTTCATTGACTATGGTCAGTACTGGCCCAGTATGGCTGCAATTGACACATGTAGGGGCTGGGAAGAGTGATCTAATATCTCATACCATACCCCAGCATCATAAAACTAGCACCAGCATGGAAGAGATTATGGCCTCAGGTCATCAGGACTGGACTTTGCCATCAGAGGTGTATGGCTCTGGTTGATACCACCTGTGACATAGCCTCAAGTAATGCCTGAAGGAATTTCTTTAAGAGATACAGCATCCCGGCATTGAAAAGTGGATGGTGTCTAGCCATTATCCTGCCAAGATTGACCCATGTCATTTAATTGTCATTACAAAGCCATTTTGGCCAGGTGCCATTACAGGTCTGTATTGTCTTGCCATTACAGACCTATGGTAGTTTGTTGCCATTACAGACCTATGTTGTCCTGGTACCATTACAGACCCATGTCATTTTGGTGCCATTACAGAAATATGTTGTCCTGGTGCTGTTACAGACCCATATCAGTTTGGCGCCATTACAGACCTATGTCAGTTTGGTGCCATTATAGACCCATGTCAGTTTGGTACCATTACAGACCCATGTCAGTTTGGTACCATTACAGACCCGTGTCAGTTTGGTGCCATTACAGACACGTCAGTTTGGTGCCATTACAGACACGTCAGTTTGGTGCCATTACAGACCCATGTCAGTTTAGTGCCATTACAGACTCACATCAGTTTGGTGCCATTACAGACGCATGTCAGTTTGGTGCCATTACGGACTTGTGTCAGTTTGGTGCCATTACTGATCCATGTCAGCCCTTTGCAATTAAAGATCCATTTCATTCTGATGCCATTATGGATCTTTGTTTGCCCTGTGCCATTATAAATCCATCAGCCTGCTGCTATTAAGGAGCCCAGTATCATTAAGTATCTATGTTGCCCTACCAATTCTGGTTCTGACAATGCTGACATCACATTTCCAGATGCCCAGCACCATCCATTGTCTGTTGATGATTCACTCAGTGATTGTAGGTCTGGAGATCACAGTAACTCAGAATAACTGGACTCCAGTCTAGTACACCATTTGCCTTGTCATGCTTTACCAGCTTTGTTAATTGCATGTTGTCTCCTGATTTTACTGTGTTTGAGGTCTAAAGCTCACACTTAGTCATAACTGGCACTGGCTGTTACAGCTCTGGATGACTGGATATCTGGAATCAGATATTGTGTTAACTTTTCCTGGTGTTTCTGGTTTTAACACACATAGCCAATGCAGTTCAAGCACTGACTCTGTCTAGATGCCAGATTATAAACTCATCGAGTGCCAGAAATGGTAAATCATCTCATTCCAACTCATTAGCAGGCCCATGGAAATAAGGTATATTACAGTTTCAGTGACAGCAATGGCAACACCTCATTTCTGGATACTCAATACCAGTCCCAGGTCATTGGGGATACACATAGTCAAAGCCTGGACATGGCTGTTTCCAAACCTGAACAAATTCTCAATATTTTTGCATTGTCTCACACAGCCTGTTTGATAGTTCATCATAGCACAGTCTGGTCAAGTTGCTGACATACTTCAAAGGCCACTTAAAAAGCCAAGTGCCAACAGCCCTTTTCTTTTGCTCTGGCATTTTTAACCTGGCATGCTTAAAAGCACAGCCACTGATCTTTTACCCTGTAATCCTAGCTGTTATCAGACATTGTGTGCCTGTTGATCTGTCAACCTTCATCAGTGCCAATGGATTGGAAGTCCTTTGATAACACTATAACTACTAAAAAAAGTAGTAGTGATAGCATCCAAATTGGACTTGGTTCCCATGGTTATTTTTCAGTGGTCTTAACGTGACAAAATCTGTTTCATCGATGCATCTTTACCTCATAATAGAGACGTATTTCTCCAGCACAGTATGTCATCTGGGCAATCACCACATAACTTTTGTCAGATTGCCACAGACCACATAAGAGGTAAATCTCACAGTTCCAGCAAAACAGGGCTGTGCTCTCATATTATTGGATAAATAACAGAAACAGGAAGGATATTCTTAGGCCTGCATGACTGAGGACACCCCTTCTATGCCCGTTCTCTTGATCTGGTAAGATATAATGCCATGATTTTGCCCAGTGACCCCTGAATATAAGTTGTCTAAATGCATACCATTCCATTCAACCTCTCTGATCCCTAAAGTCTTGCAGAAAATGTAGGAATTAGTGCCACATGACAGTTCTGTTATATTTATGGATGCTTTCATTGGTAGAACATGGTACATCTGTAAGCAATTTCATCATGAAGGTTCTATTACATTTATGGATGCTACTGCTTTCATTGGTAGAATGTGGTACAACTGTAAGCAATTTCATCATGAAGGTTCTATTACATTTATGGATGCTTTCATTGGTAGAACGTGGTAGAACTGTAAGCAATTTCATCATGAAGGTTCTATTACATTTATGGATGCTACTGCTTTCATTGGTAGAATGTGGTACAACTGTAAGCAATTTCATCATGAAGGTTCTATTACATTTATGGATGCTACTGCTTTCATTGGTAGAACATGGTACAACTGTAAGCAATTTCATCATGAAGGTTCTATTACATTTATGGATGCTACTGCTTTCATTGGTAGAACATGGTACAACTGTAAGCAATTTCATCATGAAGGTTCTGTTACATTTATTTCTATTACATTTATGGATGCTACTGCTTTCATTGGTAGGATGTACTCCTGCTCATGGGGAATCAATCCATTATTGTGAAACCTTTTTCCTTGTTTGGACCTTTCATCTCAAGGTCATCTAAATGACCCCATAATGGCATTGAATTGGCATCTGAAGCAAACTGAGCCAATGAGAAGAGAGTGATCACTGCCATTGTAAGAAGGAATGGATGATAGATCAGGCTAATTCATTCTAGATGTGATGGGCTATTCATATTGCAAATAAAAATTAGCCCAAGATCAATGATTTTTTTTGTGCATATTGGGTTAAAAAATTAGAGAAGTACCACTAGTGTAAATTTGAGTACAACTCTTCCTTAACTGACATTATCAGGGTTTTGGGATAGAGGTCAGGGACAACTGTCGTTCAGTGATTTTTCATCCCAAAGAGCTATTTAACATGTTGGAACCTATCGCAGCCCTCCAGCTCTTAGTTATTCAACTTATGCATCATAATTAGGTAACATATTTAAAGAAGAAACCAATTTTTGAAGTAAAATGTTTCTTTAAAAATACTCATCAGATCATAATATGGAGACACCTTCTAGGCCTTTCGATAGTTACATTCTAACCCAACATAGCTTGCATATCCACTTGAGGAGTAATGAATGATTGGACATGGTTGAGCACCAATCACACTGTTCTTGGGAGATCACTAATGTCCAAACCACACCTAGGTGGACAGAATACTAAGAACTTTTGTCACTAAAAACAAATTTGGGAGGGCTGAGTTTTTGAGGTAGTGGATTTACTCCTATTTTGATCAGGCTGGTACCATCAAGAAATATTTTACGTCAAAATTTGTTTTCCATTTATCATTAGCTTAGAAGTTTTGTCATTTCCTGAGGTTAAGGTCTATTTTAACATGGTCAAGTAGGTATAGCGATCAAGTTTTCTGAAAAATAATTCAGCAAATTAAATATGGTAACTACAGACAAAACATGAGAGCTCAGTTATTTTATGCATGTAAATGAAGTTCATTTTCCATTATAAGTATAATTTTTTAACAGGCAGAAAACTACAAAACAAAAATTTCAGTGCAATCTTTACAAGTCAATGGGGGTAATTTTCTGCAAGGCATTATTGGGTATGACTAGCATTATGTTATTATTTGGAAAAGTTTCCATTGATATAAGGGATGAACAAGTGAAAGAATAATATTTTACTTTGGTGACAACTACATCACTTCTGGTGCTGATGAGACTGCAGATAATTGTTATCCTCCATCTTTAGTAAAAGTATGTAATCTCTCTAATGTGCTGATATGAAGCTACCAGCCAATCAGTGCAGTTCAGGGGGATGTTTCCAAAGCTAGCTGTTATGGGACTGTGAACCATGTGACAGCCTAACAAATCAGGAGACAACTGTTTACTTTTTATCAGCCAATGGCTTGCCATTTTAGGCTGGATGTCATTAAAATAGTGTGCCAAATTGTACCAGCTTTACCAAAAATGCCTTGCAAAAAGAAAACACAATGATTTGTACATATGACTGATAGGTACAGGAATTTCCACATTTGCCATCATTTGCTACAAAGTAATTTAGTTTTAAAAGAGAGTTGAAAATGCAAAGTTAACTTTATGACTCATATTTGCAGAAGACTGTGTTTAACAGAAAAACTTAGGAATTCTTTTTACAGTCATGTACAAGACTAAATATACTGATCCCTAAAAAAGTAATGCATCCCACTTTTGAATAACAACCTTTAGTTCATGCTTCATACTTTAAAAAATATTAATAGCATAAGAGATTTATTCCCATTTGAAATCTTTTTGAAAGATACTAGACAGGTGATTTTCACTCTTTGAGTTAGTGAGTCATGCCAGCATATACAGTTTTATACCACAAATTCATTTTGGTTCATGAAATGCAGTTAATAATGAACAATTACAGTTTACAAATATACAGTCCTTATATCAGCATCATTGTTAGCAATATTGTAAGCATAAGATGTGTTTTTTTGTTAAAAACTTTGCCAAAGCATTTATGCTTGTATTTATCCTATAACAAAGGTTTCTGATGCACATTTGGTTTTCCAGATACCTGTCATAGCTTTGGTAGGGAATGATGCTGGCTGGACCCAGATATCCAGAGAACAGGTGCCCATGTTTGGTAGCAATGTGGGATGTGAATTGGCAGTAAGTATTCCTCATAGTGAAACCTAGCTAAGAAGACCTGGAAAATGTGCTGTATATGCTCACATACAAGTCAAATCAAACTGCATTGACCAAGATCTGTGCAGTTTTTAGGATTAATCAATAGAACATAAACCCAGATCTGTCATCTCAAAATGTGCTCACAGATCTGGGTCTTTGCAGTTTATTAGGGACTAATCAGTTGAAGTCAACATGGATCCAGATCTGTCATCTTAAATGTGCCAGCAGATTTGGGTCTGTTCAGTTTTTTTTGATAATCAGTAGAACAAACAACATAGATCCTGATCTGCCATCTCATAATGTGTGGCAGATCTGGTTCTCTGCAGATCAATAGGACTAATGAGTAGTACAAACTGTAGGACTCTTGATGAGCCAGCACGTTATGGAGAGAAGATCAGGGCCCAATTAGTATGATTTGACTTGCATGTGAGTATATAATTATTGTATTCCTAGGTAAATAGCATTAATATTCTTGATTGACTCAATTGCATAAATGCCTTTCAGTGTTATAGTGACTTCAGTGATACTTTTTTGATTAGGAAAATGGTCTGTGGCCCATCAGCCTGGAAGATTAGTATGATGTCATTAGTCCTGATGATTAGTATGGGTCCCTTTAGTTCTGATGATTTCATATGGGTCCCTTTTGTCCTGATGGTTAGTATGGATCCCTTTAATCCCGATGATTTCATATGGTCCCTTTAGTCCTGATGATTAGTATGGATCCCTTCAATCTGGATGATTTCATATGGGTCCCTTTAGGATGACAAGTATGGGGCCCTTCAGTCTGGATGATTAGTATTGGGCCATTCAGCTTGATGATTTGTATGGGGCCCTTCAATCTGGAAGATTAGTATGGGCCCTTTTTCTGGATATTTAGTATGGGGCCCTTCAGTCTGGATGTTTAGTATGGGGCCCTTTAGTCTGGATGTTTGTATGGGGCCCTTTAGTCTGGACATTTGTATGGGGCCCTTTAGTCTGGATGTTTGTATGGGGCCCTTCAGTCTGGATGTTTGTATGGGGCCCTTCAATCATGGACATTTAGTATGGGGCCCATTAGTCTTGATGTTTAGTATGGAGCCCTTCAGTCTGGATGTTTAGTATGTGGCCCGTTAGTCTGGATGTTTGTATGGGGCCCGTTAGTCTGGATGTTTGTATGGAGCCCGTTAGTCTGGATGTTTGTATGGGGCCCTTTTGTCTGGATGTTTGTATGGGGCCCTTCAGTCTTGATGTTTAGTATGGGGCCCTTCAGTCCGATGTTTAGTATGGGGCCCTTTAGTCTGGATGTTTGTATGGGGCCCGTTAGTCTGGATGTTTGTATGGGGCCCGTTAGTCTGGATGTTTGTATGGGGCCCGTTAGTCTGGATGTTTGTATGGGGACCTTCAGTCTGGATGTTTAGTATGGGGACCTTCAGTCTGGATGACTCATATGCAGTTGATCAGCTTGATGATTAGTATGGGCCATCTTGTTTTTTCTCTGTCAATGAATTCTGCCTTATATTGCCTCAGTTCTATAATATAATACTGTATTCAAAACCTGTACTGTAGGTCTTGCATTTGATTGATTAATGGAAGCATTTCAGAAAAAATGTTAATGCTGTTTTTTATGAAATGAAGTAGTTTAAGGTAATGCTGATTTATTTCTTTTTCATTTCAGTTTTCTAGTTATGAAACTGTTGCCATTGGATATGGTGGGAAGGGCGTTCGACTTGACCGTGAAAATGAGGATAAAATCAGAGAGATAATAGAAGATGCAGTCAAAGCCAACAGAAATGGAGACAGTATTCTAATAAATGCTTTGATTGGCAAGACCAACTTCCGAGAAGGCAGCATCTCTGTATAAACTATAATACACAGACAAAATGTAATTTTCTTATCAAATAGTGGTGAGGAACACAACATCTAACTCGTGCTTTTTTTCCTCACTTGAGATAACATTGCATGAAAGGAAGCCAAATTTTATCCAGAAATTTGTCAAAAATATGGTTGTAAGGTATACAGACACAAACTTGGGGCTATCCTTAAATTAATTCTTTGACTGACTGAAACACAACATTGCTCAGGTTGAGAAAAAATTTGAAAAATATTAGCCTGAAATCATGATTTCCTTTTAATTTAAATGCAATTAAAAATATTTTGGTGATGTTCCTTATATAATTCAGGTGAAAGAAAAGGAAATATTACTTGTACATCAAACTTTTCAACTTGTCATGGGTAGAGGTATACAAGGGGTATTTTTTCACGAAATTAGTATGAACAAATATTATGTAAAAACTATCACAGAGGCAACAGTTATTTGTCACCAGTTTATTGTCTTCCTCAAAGTCTAAGTGATTATCCTATTATAATTGCAGCTGTTTAGTTGGTAATGTAATAAAAATTTCCACCATCAAAATGTAACCATGTGATCACTTTGAACTGCATTAATTTTTTTATAAAATGTATGGAGAACTAAATTATTCCAACTTATGTAAATAGTCATGGGGAAAGATCCAGTGTGTAAACACTGAAAGAGAGGCAGATATAAAAAAAAGTTTAGGATCTTTTTATTCTTCTGAAAATTGAAACAATTGACTTTGAAAGAATCAAATAATAAATCATTGTAAATTTTTTTCTGCAGGAATCATTCTTTCTTTGACTGTAATTGCTATAAACCTGTACATAAATGCTGCATGTTTGCTAGGTCAATGTCTGTTGTGTTGTGGGTATTCTTTTGTATCCAAAATGGTAGAATTCTTGAAATTTTAGCTATAAATTTCTTACATGGAGACACGTGGCACATTGACCCATCAATATTTGACATCTGAAGTGGATGCTATTTCACAAGCCGAGTTATCAAGCATTTAGAATGAACCAGCTAAATTTTAGTCACTTGCAAGTTGAACACCTGTTTGACCACAAACTAAAATAATTTAAATCTCTCAAAGAGGAAGAATGACCAGAGGCCATGAATTAATTTTCTAGAAGAATACAATCCATCTCAGAGCTGGGAAACTAAAAATTAACAAAGAAAAACATTGGGTCGACAGTACTTTCATGGGAGCTTGTAAAAATGAAATTAAAACTGTTGGTAAATGGATATTGTATATGGGGGAGGAGGCCAAAGACTAACTTTTTAACACTTGGACCCCTAGTACCACAACGCGAGACCCTGACCATGATAGTTAGGATGTGGGGGGTGGGAGGTAAACCTTGCTCCCCCCCCCATCATAACTGTCAGGGTCAATGTCTTTGCATAACTCTTGGATCTCTATCACTATTGTCATTTATTGTTAGTTGTAATTTCATTTGAAAGGATCCCCTGTAGTTAGCCTAGCCTGTTAATGAACACAAAAATGGGTTTAAAGAAATAAAATTGGTCATTCATGAATATGGACAATAATAAATCAGACAAATCACATTGACCCCATCCATCAAAGCATAAAATCTTATCCTTTGCTTTGAATATTGAGATTCTGCTTAGAATACATGTGCCCATTTAGATAAAATATTAAGACCATGCTGTTGAATATTCAGAACCATTGATCAGCTACTATTGTCGGAACTACTTGCTTGATGTTGACAGTTATGATAACATTGATGGAAAATCCCATTCTATAAATAGCTATATACCAGAAGTGATCAACAATTATTCCTATGCTGAAGTAAGGCTAAACATGGGGAGATAATTGGTTATAATTATAGTGGGTGGGGTCCCTCATTTATCAGTTCAAAGAACTAAAGTATTAACGCTGAGAATTTTGACAAAACTAGGAATCTGGTACCTCATTGTGGCTTATATAATAAAAAAATGTGAAAATATGCAGAGATCATGTTTCTGAAATTTCAATGTGCAGTATTTTTGTAATTCTTTATAATAATTGTCCTCATTGTTTTTGTTTTCTTGATCCTTACTGATGATAGGTATAGTCATTTATATTTAATATCTTAAATGTCCACTGTTCATTTTATAACCTATTGCAAATTCCCATAATTTGTACATTAGAGAAATCTTCATTTTGTGATAATATTTGTACCTTATAGAGTTTTTCGTTTTGTGATGTCACTTGTGTATACATATCAGGGGCCAGTAATACCTCTGCCACTTTTGTAAGGATATACTTTTAAATGCAGTTATTTGTGAAAGCTGTAATAGAAATTAGTAATAACATTAATCTGGTGGTTTTCAGGTATGAAATAAGTTTAAACAGAAATCTGAATATTTGGCTTTTAATATTTCCCAAAATGTATTAAGTACTTATTTACTCACATATAGGTTGAGTCAAACTGCATACAACAAAGATCCTGATCTGCTGTAGCATAAAATGCATGCAGATGAGGGTCTGTGTTGTTTGATCTACTGATTACTCCTAACAAACTGCACAGCCCCAAATCTGCCAGCACATTATGCAACTGCACATCTGGGTCCGTGCATTTGGACTCGTAAGGGAGTATATACAGTAATCCTTCCCTATAACAAATCCCAGTTCCACACAAATTTATATGCTATAAAAAGATGTTTGTTTTAACAAAGTTTTCTACATGCACTAGGGTCCAAAAGGATTGTCATTATATCCACAAATTTTTAACTGGTTTTGTCAGGGCAACAGCAACACAAGTAGGTTATTTAGTGCACAGGCAATTGGAGTGCTTTGCCAACACACAAAAGAACACACAAAAGTAGCCAATAATTGAACTTGCACCATTTCAGTAGCAAGTACAGCATTTTAACAACTGAGCCACTGTGGTTCCAGCCTCTATTTTTGCCTCTAATATTGTGCAGGTGGGTACATCAGGCCTGTTCTACAGCCATGAGGTTGTAAATTAAGATGCACATAGAAATGCATATGGTATAAATTTTTTATATTTGAAATGTATAAACCACACCAGTAAAGAAACTAATGTGGTTCATACATTTTGAATACAAGGAGGTTGTACCCTATTTTTGTATTAAAAGTAGATGAAAACAGGCATTTACTTACATGACTCTGTACACAGCCATGAGCTCCTGCGCATACACATCCATGTTACATATATTATGTCAACTGAAATTGTTTACAGTAAATTATAATATCAGGGAAGGAAGGACACAATTATTTCATGTTTCATCTTCCCCATACGATTTTATATTTATTCCACAATTAAGTAATTTAATACTAAATGCATGAAGGAGAGTGATGTCATATTATTTTAAAGATAGTATGAATTAGAAACAATAATGCAGTCAGTACACACATTCTGTCCACATGTGTAAATTAACTGTTCGAGTAGTCCTGTTCCATTAGCATCAATACTACTGTAGCTCATCTTGACCCAAACCATATCTATATAAACTTACAAGTCAACCATTGTGTATATTGTTTGATAATAAATGCAGCTGCTGTAATGATGTTCTGTTAAAAAATGAAGCATTTTCAAATCAGTAACTTCATATTAGTGCCTTATTGCATCACTTTTGTCACACTTTTTGGTTTTCATTGAAGTTATAATGGTACATAGCTGGGTATATCTATCTCATACAGATAGGCATGTAAGTAACCATGAATTAATATAACTGATATGAAATAAATAGGTTCAATTGGTAAACATCTTTACCTTAAAGATGGAATTTTTAGCACATAGCAGAAGGAAGGTAACAAGATCTTGTATTGATACTCCTCCTGCACAGTTGCAGACCTGCCACCCTGACAAGTCCGTCTCGGTAAGTCAGTTGATTTTTTTCCCATAAATTTAACCAGTTTTCAGTAAGGTGTAACAATATATTATAAACTGCTATTGTAAAGCTGGAAAACATAATTAAAAGTTTGGTATTCGGAACATGCAGCAATGATAAACGTTAAAGTTTGTAAAGTACGCGTTGACTTTATTTACCACTAGTACAGTGCACATATTTTAGTTCCAAACTCTATGCAACTCAATCGCTTTGTTACTGTCTCTCAACTTGACATAATTCCCGGAAATTCTTTTTCCATTTCACATGATGATGGCAATCATATTTCCTGCCACGAGTCATACTTAAATTGGCATGCAATGTCCAATAAACATAACTGGGTCCCTTCCAGCTTTTATTCACAACAATTTGAATATTCCTTTTTATTTTTCCTATGTTGATTATTAACACTTTTCAAGAAGCTTATTTTCCCTTTTGTCTTAAACATGCATCGCTTGCTAAATGCCATATTTATAAAAAATTCTATGATCAAGTTTGATTTGCATTAACAAATAGGTTCAGTTTAAAGCATCTGATGTGTTGCTGTAAAGGTAGTCTGGTTCCCTGACCAGTTTCACTACTTCTAATATGAAACCCAGATCCAAATCAAACACAGATGAACAAATTTTCCAGATTTTTCGGCAATGACCATTTATCCATAGTTTTTGCCTTTTGCCACAAGTCTGTATTGTAAGGATAATTTTCGTAAGACTTGCAGCAAAATCGTAAGAGTTGGCAGGTCTGCAGATGGTGTGTGTGTATTATTTTTAACGTAGCTTTAAGAATTTGAGTCATGAATCACTATGATGTCGGCAGTGTGGCAGTTCATATTGATGTCTAGCACTGGGGCATCATGCTCTAGACATGTGGCATCATGTTCCACCCATTCACATTATCCCGACACCTGGCTGACACCCTACCACTATCCTCTTAATGCTGAGTGCGAAGCAAAGCAGCTACTAGTACCATTTTTAGAAGTCTTTGGTACGACTCGGTGGAGGTTCAGACCTGCAACCTCTCACATCCAAGGCTGATGCTCTAACCACTTAAGCCACTGGAGTGCATAGATGGTATGATTGGCACATTGTTTTCACCAAATACTTACAATATGCAAATGAAAATAGCACCAATTTGATGTCCAGTATGGCCAGTATATTGGTCATCAAGAAAATCTTGTTATGGATACTCCTTTGAAGGTATGGTTGTATCTACATAGGGTAGTCACTAAAACACTTATTACCATATGTAGTTAGTCCATTATTAATATGGCTGCCTTGTTATGGCTACCACACATGGTTTGACCTGGACTTTTCATTAAAATACTCTATATGTAGCAGGGCCTGAATGGAGAAAAAAAATGCTGCTGATCTGACCTCCAGTATGGTGACCATACTGTGTTCATCTTAAAATCTTGTCACTACTGCTGTTTAGAGAATGTTGACACTGAGGTGGAGTTTTCAGTTAAACACCTAGTTATAATGTATTGGTTCTGAATGAAAAAAGTTTAGAAACCCAACCAACTTGACTCTTCAGTACAGTCAAAGGTTACAGTTCTGTTTTGTTCTTTAGCAAGCTTCTGAACACAGTGGCTCACACATATACCATAAATGCCAACCATTACACTTTTGGCATAATCATTATGCTGTTTTTCAACAAATTACATTTTCCATGAGACTGCATATGGATTAAACGGTTTTGCTACATTAAAAGGTAAAATATAAATAAAATAATAAAAATTGTTTTTGTCATTTTATTATCATCTCTTTAATTCCACTCATAAATTTTAGAAAATTCTTAAAAAGGTGAATAGCTGCTTAATAACATAAGAGTACTTTCCTTATTTGCTATTTATAGCAACTATACATGACCCATTTCCAAGAAAACAGACAGGTTTTTTCAAAAGTGACCTTGCATAACAGATTCATTTTGTTGATAAGCTAGTTAGTTAGTGAACCAGTTTATATTTTTTAAGAAAATGGAGCCAGATGTAAAGTGAAATGCTTAATGGTTGAGTTGTGGATGTTATATGGTGGAAAATGTTAGAGCAGATGGGTCTTTTCAAACTTAAACATGTCAGATCAGAAAAAGTGACAAATTAACACCACTATACAAACTTTAAAAGAAGAATATGAGAATAATATAATACAGCACTCTGAGCACCTGACTATGATCATTGCAGAATTCCAGGTCATGATCATTCATTGAAGGTTAAACATGTGGGTTAGTTGAAGTGAATACTGAATAAAATGTTTTTATATATTTTGTGTTGCCCTTTGTGACAAGAATTTTGACCAGCTGCAGAACCAGGTTAGTCATAAAAAGATATCTGTTTCGTATGTGATGTAATTTTGGCATGTAATATATTTTTTTAATAGTATATTGATGTATAAATTTTATTTTTCTTAATTTTTGTCTGAATGATCACATTTTGAATAACTTACTGTGCAATAGCTGTTTATGTTGTAAATATATCAACTGTACAGGCAGGCTTCAAAGATAAATACTCAGCTATCATTCCCTTTGATACGAAGCATGTTTAACTTGTTAAAGGACAAAATATTCAGTCCTTTATGAATGCATGTAAAGTTATGAGGGTCTATTCACAGAATACAAAATAGGTGTTTATAGTGATGGCAAATCTGTTTTATTTGTCCCGTAAGTTGGAATGGCAGAAACAATCTTAATTCATTAGTCTGCTGCAAGTGTACAGTTGTTGAATGGTGCTTTTATACATGTCATTATGTTTTTTTAAAATTAGTGACATAGAATCACAACCTTTTAGCAGTCTATCCAGCAAAGTCTGTGATAGTCATTTCTTCGTTTAAATGCAAATTATCACAAACCTAGTTTCATGCAAAGATTATTTATTATGTGATCACAAACACTACTGCAAGAAGGAAGAGTGACTGCAATGTCTTGCTTTTCACGAGTATGGACTCGTAAAAATGGAACAGTACCTTCTGACTTGTCTGGTACATAGAAATAAAAATCACAACATAAAGTGAGAACATTATGTTTTCATGTCGATGCTAGCAGACAAGACTTAATTTATAAACATGTGATGACAGTTTCATATAATTAATCTGTTGAAGAACCTTAGTGGAAATGTTGATTTGGTTTGTTACCAAATTACATGTACCTTTATTGGAAATGTTGATTTGGTTTGTTACCAAATTACATGTACATTTATTGGAAATATTGATTTGGTTTGTTACCAAATTACATGTACCTTTATTAGAAATGTTGATTTGGTTTGTTACCCTTTATTTAGGCATTCTTTTGCAAAAACAAATATTCCATGTAAATTTACTAAAGTATCCTGCAAACTGTGAATTCCTATGTTATGAAACTTTAAGGCATGACTGATGTAACAACTGTGATGACTTTGTATTCCTATGTTATGAAACAGGAAGGTATGACTGATGTAACATCTGTGATGACTTTGTATTCCTATGTTATGAAACAGGAAGGTATGATTGATGTAACATCTGTGATGACTTTGTATTCCTATGTTATGAAACAGGAAGGTATGATTGATGTAACATCTATGATGACTTTGTATTCCTATGTTATGAAATAGGAAGGTATGATTGATGTAACATCTATGATGACTTTGTATTCCTCTGTTATGAAATAGGAAGGTATGTTTGATGTAACATATTAACTACTTGTGTTTCTATGTTCTACACCCATGAAAAATACAGATATTTCAGCTTTAAAGTTTGGTTGAAGAATTTTATTTCACTGTGCTGGTCATCTTATTGAAGGAAGTAAATGTTTTTACATTATTTAAACAAAAAACATAAAGATAATTACAATAGACACATAAACCTAATTAAGAACATAATTTAAACAATGGACCAAATGAGAGACTGGACAAAGAACATTTCTAGACAAGAAATACTGTCTATATCTTTCAACAATAGCTACAATATTTATAGGTTACTGCATTTGTATGGGAAAATATGAACGAGTTTTTTGGATGGAATACTGCACGACCTTGGGAGTGCAGTATATCCTTCCGACAAAATGAGTTCATATTTTCCCATACAAATGCAATAACCTTTTCATTATATACTCATTTTTTTTAATTCTACCCAAGGTTTAATTATATAAACAAAATACACTACAAGAAACAATGTAAATGAATGTATGCCGCATTCGAAACTAAATACACAAGTGCATATTCAGCATTACACAAATCAACATTATTACTGCGCACATAACTCTGCCCAGATAAATTTGAACTTAGTTGTGCACTCAACATAACTTTCAAAAGAAAATGGCGTGTCTAGTTAAAACTGAAATTTGGAGTCATATTGTGAATGAATGTGCACTGCAACAACTTTTCCATCTGATCTGCAATGAATAGATTTTGGTATTTTTCTCAATTCTAGGAAATTTCGTTATTATGGACTGGATTTGTATGTGACAATTCCACATGAAATACATGAGTAGGGAGAAGCGTGTTGACATCTGCAAATGCATTTCTATCACTGAATATTTGAAATCATAATGTGGGAAAAATATGAAGTCTTTCAATTGCAATTATCAAAAAGACGCTATGGAATTTAATGCTTATTTCATTTTGAGTGCAGTAAGGAGGACGCAATTGCACATATCATCAAAATTACAGCACAATTTCAAAATGTGTAATCCAGATTGAAAACCTATGACATGGCTCATGTAATTCGGATTTGCAGAATTAAGAAAATACATTTTGAAGAAATTCAGGATGTAAAACTAAGTATATTTTATTTTGCCATTCTTATCACCAGCTAAAGAAGAGAGTATCTGACCCGTCACTTGTATGTTATTTGTAAGGACCTTATCTTGTGTCTGTTATATACTGTAGCTAGCCTAAATCCGAAACATTGTATCAACGCGGAATGTGCCAAAGCAGCTGGTATGTGGCAGTCCACGAAACATCTGTTTTAGTTCATTCAGAAACAAATTTAAACAACCACAATGTAAAGAGCCTCTTACGCGAGTGTACATGATTTGTGTACAAGTCAAAAGTACTGGCGTCTGCATCCATTGTTTGTTTACAATAGAAAGTAGTTCATTTATGCACGTGAATGCCATATGTGTATTGTCGCGCAGATTCAATATTGGGTAATACTGCACGATTCTGACAATGTAAAGTTAATGGGGGAAAAAAAATGAGCATATAATAAATATATATATAAATGTTCATCTAATGCATGATTGTATGGAACATGTATTGCACATCATCAATTTGGTAAAACTACAACATAAAGCATTTACCATATCTGTCATCATTTAGTTTATGTATTTGTTAAAGCTGGTATGTCTCTTGTATGAGGTGTTTTCAACTTAGAACTGCACTGGACATATAAACTCCTCACCTTTTTCAGTATTTATAAATGATGAGGTGGGTTTTGGCTGGTTTGACATGTGCGTTGTTGTGGTGCAAACTCTACATAAAAGCTGAAAATTTGACAGCAGAGCAAATTGTATGCGATATTGATGTATTGGCCAAAAGTAGATGAATCTAATTTTCTGGAGTGGATCATTTTCGAATTTGTTTTTAAAAAGTATTCACCAGGATAACCAATTATGTAGCATTAACAATTGTATAGGCATGCTTTGAGCAGGTACGACTTTAAAACATCTGTCTTTCCATGTGTTCCTCAAATGTTTGCACAAAGCAAACCAAGTATAATCCCTTTTAGTGTGATATATATATAAGTTCATGTGGTGGACCAAATTAAAAACAACTAAAATTAATATTATTATTAGACAATGGCAACAAGTATGTAGGCTGGACTATGAAATATGTACAAGTACAAGCATATATATATGTTGACAGTATTAATATACAAGTCAATATATTAAATTTTAAAAATAAAATATTTAGGTACATATTATTCTGCTATAAATTGTTCATGTAAATGTTGTGTTTTAGGAACATGTCCTAAATATGGAGTATCCGTAAAGACATGTTTAAGTGGTGATTAACAAAATATACAACTAAATCACTCCAAGTCCATCCCATGCACCAAGTTCTCACTAAACAAAACTAAATATTCCTGTGTTCATTAAAAAATTATACATAGTAAATTTAATGAACAGTCTAAACAGTGACACAATTTTCAGGACACAACTGTAAGAAGCAGATGGAGTTATTTAAAAAAATGATAAAATTTTTTAAATTTGTATGGACAACTTTATACAATCCATCAATACACTGATACATATTCATGACACTGTTCAGGTACTGTATATGGATGCAAAGAAGTTGTTTATATCTCACCTTATCAACGATGATGTAGTTTACATAACAATGACATACATCAAATTGTTCAGTTACAAAAATATTTTGTTAAGTATAAGGTACGTATCTAAAGTGCATCCATGATGATACAAACATAAGAAATGGAATAAAGCATGGATATAGTACTGATTTCCTGCTGAATGAAAAAGCAAGAGTCACATGACTGGCACATTATATGCCTGCCCCTTGTTTAATATACTTCTATGTAGATAACTTTTATACAGAAACCATTTTTCTACTTTTCAGATTAGCAATAACCTTTCCTCATCTGATCCCAAAACTGAAAAGCTTTTTCACCACAAAGTTTGTACTAGGTCTGTGATGTAGAATTACTGTTGCTGTGTCGAAAACCTTTTTCTTCCTTTAAGTCACTGACTTTGACCTTTGACCTTTTGACCCCTAAATCAATAGCATTCTTCCTTATCCCAAGTGCAAGCTATTCACAAAGTTTTGTTATGGTATATTATGTGAAACAATGTTATTATGAAGAAACCATTTTGTGTGTTATTATTTCAGTCACTGACCTTGATCTTTGACCTTTTGATTCTGAACTCAATAGGGTTCTTCCTTACAGCAATAAAAGCAGTCTACAAACTATTGTCACCTGAGATGATGGGACCATTTTTTTTCTTACAGTAACCCTGAAGTCTATGGGATTTTTATTTACCCAAAGAGCAAGCTATCCACAAAGTCTGGTAACTGCAGACATTGAAGAGCTCCAGTTCTTGTGCAGAAACCATTTTACTTTTCCAGAGTGACCTTTGAGCCTGACATTAATAGAGTTCCATCTCAGCCAAAGTATGAAAGTATGAGCTATCCACATAGTCTGGCAACTGCTGATGATGGACAACTAAAGTTATTGTGCAAAAACCAAATTGGTAACTGACAGATTAATATATATATATATATATATATATATATATATATATATATATATATATACACATACATACATACATACATCCATACATACACAGACACTCATGAAGATTTGACTCCTATAAGAACACATATTATTTTCTCCCCATGACACAAGCCATTTTTAAACTTGTGTTCTGCGGATTAATAAAACTCTTACAAAATTACAGAGAACAGATACAATTCATGGAGAGAAAAAATAATACATTTGAAACAGTTGATCAATGAAGCAACAGAAAGTAGACCCCACTGATTTACAATGACCAACAGTGAGTGCAAAAGGTGGCTGGACGTTTTAGTTCAGCTGTAACTTACCACTGATTCAGTTAAATCATTCATGAATTTTCTTGATTTTAATTAAAAAAATTAACAAATATAACATCTTACCTATACAGGACAAAAAGCCTGGTATTCTGAGCAGTTGATTTTTCAGATTTTAAAATATAATATCTCGACAAATTTTCCACATTAAAAATCTAATATTAGTGTTTAACTCTCCCTTTCTTTTAGATAAAGTCTACAGCTGTTAAACCATATGTCACAATAATTAGAAATGTGTATATTTTGGCACTTTACAGAATAAACTATTCTAATTTTTGAGACTTCTTTTTTCATTCATCAAGCTCCTTAAGGTAACTTTCCACAAAATGAGTCAATCGATTGTCTTTGTTAGAACAGAATGCTCGAAAATCTGCTAACATGTTGTCCTGGAAAAATTCATCACCGGTATTTCCTGACCTCCACCGTTTTGACAACATAAAATTCCATGACCACAGAAAACCAATTTTTCCCCATTGCTCACGACTGTACTGGTGTATAATCTGACTAGACTGGCGAGCAATATAGTCCTTGCGGAGTTCTGAAGAGGATTTTTTAGTTAGACTGTTTGTAGTGTACTCCCTCTCACTGGCAGTAGGTGCATTGGGTATCTGACTGTCTTCAATCAAGACAAACATACCTCCTGAACAATGGACATATTGCTGCTGGTCCTCGTATTGTGTAAAGGAAGACTGAGATTTGTTTGGGATTCTCACACTCGTAGGAATAAAGCCAAACCTGTCAAGACAAATTGTGACAGTGAAAATTTAAGGCAGTGAGGACTGTTAACAACATATAACAGAGTTAATATTAAAAAATGATGACAAGTTTTTGTTCACAGATCTCTGGTTAAACATTAAAATATTTTAATTTTTGCGAACTTATATTTTTTCATTACTGAGAACAATCTATAAAATATTAAACTGAATTGGATGCTCTTCATTTTGTTTTCAATTTAGGCTCAGGAATATAGAAGAGAATAGGATATCATTGTTTGGATTTTAACGGCACTTTTAACATGCTCCTGGCTATGTCATGCCAAGGAAATGGGAGATTAGTGTCTTTCCTAATAGCACACAAAGGCAACATAAAATAATAACCCGCCACCACAGATTCTTAAAGTGATATTTAAAAGGAATATTTGAACATTCTTGACATTTTAATTGGCTAAAGATCATACCTTCACTTAACTTAAAATGGCGTTGGTTGCTAAGTAAAAAATGGTGTTGGTTGCTTAAGTAAACTTTACTGCTATATTACTTTGAATTATGATAATAACAATGCGAAGGAGGAATAGTGGAAGATCTATATTTTCCTTCCCACATCTGGATGCCAATAACCACATTTTCATGCAAGCATCATATAACAGTTCCACTATATTTAAATGTTAAGTGCATTTAGAAACCATATAAGTGGTTTTGGACTGCTGTGATAAACAATCACTATCTACAAGGTCAACTACATTGCCATATGTACATGCTTATAAGACAAGTCCAACTACAAACTGCATGATCCAGATCTGCCACACAAGTCTATGCAGTTTGTAAGGAGTAGTCAGAAGAAAACAAACAAAACAGACCCATATCTGGCGCCCAAGTATATGCAGTTTGTAAGGAGTATTCAGTAGAACAAACAACACAGACCCGGATCTGCCACCCAAGTCTATGCAGTTTGTAAGGAGTATTCAGTAGAACAAACAACACAGACCCAGATCTGCCACCAAAGTCTATGCAGTCTGTAAGGAGTAATCAGTAGAACAAACAACACAGACCCAGATCTGCCACCAAAGTCTATGCAGTCTGTAAGGAGTAATCAGTAGAACAAACAACACAGACCCAGATCTGCAACCCAAGTCTATGCAGTTTGTAAGGAGTAATCAGTAGAACAAACAACACAGACCCAGATCTGCCACCCAAGTCTATGCAGTTTGTAAGAAGTAATCAGTAGAACACAGACCCAGATCATTTTGCTACATCAGATCAGGATCTTTGTCGTTTGCAGTTTGATGACTTATAAATGAGTATGTACAGACCCCAAAAGCTACATGTTAGTAAGTGAAATTGTTTACTTCAGTTTGACACAAGTATTAAGGTCAAGTTAGTTCTCGGCAACAGAAAGCCTGTGTGGCCAATGGATAGCAGGTCAGCAATGAGTCAATAAAGTGTATCATGTTTGCAAGTGACAAATTCATGTGGAGATGTATATCAAATGACAATGTTTTTCTATTTAATAATGAAAGGGATAGATCTAAATACCAATATATGAAATAATAACATTGTAAATAAGAAAAAGGTAAGATAATTCAATCATTTATGTCCTAGCACTTGCCATTAAACTGTAACTCAGTATACATGTCTCTTGCTACATTGTATACAATGTACTATAAATAAAACAGCATGCAAATTGACAGAGTCCCAATACAGCTTTCTGTTCTACTGATTTCTCTAAACAAATTGCACAGACCCAGATCTGCTGGCGCATTATGTGATTGCAGAACTGGGTCTCTGCAGTTTGCAGCTGGATTCGACTTATAACTTATATTTCATAAATGGAGTCTATGATCTTCAACCAGTGCAAATCTGACCAATTTTAAGTAGTCATTCAATTAATGACAAGGTTGTGACCCATGGTAGCAGAGTTGGCTGAGCATCAGACTCATAACTGAAGGGTTGCAGGTTTGATACTTGCACAGACCAGCCTGGGTTGACTGCTTTGGTTTGACCTTGGGAAAGGCACTTAGTTACAATATCCTCTGGTATAGTCAATAATGTGTTAAAAGTTTTGTTAATCCAACAAAACAAAAAAAGAATTTATTTTTCTATGTAATGACCATACATGGTTCATACAGCTTTACTCTACTTACTGCATGTATTTGTATTAAGAAAGTTTTTATTATACAAAAGTTTTTTAACATTTGATTAAAGCCCTTAATATATATCTTTTGATCGCTTGTGTCTGAGTGATACCCAACATCTACTTTCAATGCACTCTGACTATGTGGTGTCTATTTAGTGTAGTCATTGTCAAGGACATCTAGAGCATGGGATTCTGAAATGAAAATTACCCCTAAAGTCAGTAGATTTCTACTTATTTAGCAAGGTCTGATAGTAAGAGAGTTGGGGTAGCAAAAGTCACTATTAATGTCAAGTTAGACAGATCTTCACACCTTCTACAAAAGAAATGTTATGGCTATGGATTAGACTAAAGTGTAACCAATCCATTTGACCATTCTGATCACATGAACACCAGGACTGACCATATATACTTGCCTATAAGTCAAGTCAAACTGCAAACAACAAAGATCCTGATCTGCCACAGCATCATGCTCCTACAGATCAGTGTCTGTGCTGGTTGTTTTATGATTACCCCAAACGAACTGCACAGATCCAGATCTGTGGCAGCAGATGTAGGTCTATGCAGTTTGATGCTAGACTCATCTTCTAGGCTAGTACATGCGGTATATAAATATGTTTAGGGTGATCACCCAAATGATCCATACAATAAATATCTCAACTGACTTAAGAGTTTTTCAACCCCAGAAATTTAACTCGTGATCAGTTATCACTCAATTACACATCTATCGCTCAATTACACATCTTTCTGTCCTCAAGTGGCAGCTGAGAATTCCTGATTTTTTGGTGGCCCTGATCAACATTTGCAAAATTAAAGGGCTTTTCCTGGTTTAAACAAACATTTTCTTAAGCAGACTTTTCCCCCGATTTCCTGGTAGTGTGGGAACACTGTACCATTGTTGCATGTCATTTCATCCACCAAATTTTATCCTGTTTTATTTATTTATATATTTATTTATTTTAGAAAATACATAATAAAAAAACTCTTATTAAGTTTTAACATTTTAAATTCATTCAGATAAATTCAAGAAGTTTGGGGGAAAATTCATAAAGCTTTTCAGCAAATTTAAGGACTTTTCATGAATAAAATCAACATTTTAAAAGTTTTCAAGGCAACCCCTCTAATACAAGGTTATACGTGGATATAGATCAAAGAATGGTGCAAGAAAATGCACAATGACATAGTTTTGGATTTCCTGGACCCTGACCTATGCAAATAACATCAATTTTCAAAAAGTTAAATACTCCAACATTTCACAAGCAAACATTCCTAAACATATATATCAAGCATAATTGAGCCTGTTATCAAACATAGGATGTTATATCTGCTTTCATTGGGTATTGCATGGCAGCATTCAGGATTTTCACAAGAAATTCCTAGATATCTAGTCAATTTGCTTCCAAAAAAAGGCATGTCGTCATAAATTCCTCAGAATGTACCTAATTTCAAAATGGAAAATGTTCAGAATACTGAACCATATTATTTTAACTTTTAATCTTTCAACACAAGTCTGAACAGCTAAACAGAGAGCCAGTTCTCCAAAAATAGAGCTAAGGCAATGTGTTAAAGATGCATGCTCTTCTTTCCATGTAGGATGGAGAGATAGATAAACATTTTGTTTAATTTGCCTGCAGCTCACTGTTACAAATGCCACAGGTGAAAATTGACTAGTACACTCTCTTTTCACCTATTGGCCATCATTGATATGATTTCCTTTATATCAGTGAATATGCATAATATAAATATATCCTCCACAAGCCAATAAAATAAGCTCTTATTTATCAATGGAAGAGATCCCTAATCACGTGATAAATAACTGTGTTTGGAAGAGAAAATCTGATTGGATCACTCAATCAGCATTAAAATCATACTGGCTCAACATTCTGGGAAACATTTACTCAGGCTTGCAATGATTGGTTGAACAGGCTTATGCATATTCATGAGAAATGAGAAAATCTCATCACACGAGTCAACTGCAAATAGGACATTCAGACAAGTCTCACGAGTTAACCATACATTTCTCTATACTAAACTTTTTGAAGAAAATTGTGCCAGTGCAGTACAAGTCACAATGGATCTTTAGGACATCTGTATGTCTTAAGAAACTCCTACACTTTTGCTATGGGTCTCCATGTTTTTATTGTCTGTCTGGTGAAGTAGTCCAGACCCAAAGATAATGGCCTCTGCCAACAGGAGGTTAAGTTTTGTATTGAACTTCTTGTTACTAAATTTTCTTATTTTGCTACTGCAAAAGCAGTCATCTTATGAATGTATCTATTTTGGGGGGAGGGGTTGGTGATGAGTGGATGGAAATCCCATATCATTATACACATGTTATTTGAGGTTGGTGACAGGTGGGTGGAGATCCCATATAAATGTATGTGTTTATTTGTGGTTGGTGAGGTGAGAACCCATATGAGTGTGCATTACAGAATGACTCTAGATAATGTCAGAAATATCCAAAAAATGGAGGTCTCCAATCATTTGTACAAACCTTTTGATAATAGTCTCTTGGAAATGAGTCATCTTCTTTTGCCTGTACTCAGCATCATACTCTGTAAAATTGAAGATAGAAACAGAAAATTTAAACTCCACTCAAGCCACATCTGGCTGTAAAACCTGTCTATGAGTCAATGGGATAGAATAATATTAGCCATTCTGCAGAGGCTTTGTTGAATATGAAGACATCATCTTGAATCTCTGTGCATGTACTGGTATTAAAGACACATAGACATAGATATAAGGTACAGCAACTCCCTGATACTGCATTCCCTCAGTATAGTGTCCTTCATTATAACATGATTCCCTATAAGGCAGGTGTGCTGTGGTCATGGATCCATTTTGTTATGCAGTAGTAAAATGATATGTATAATATACCTCATTATAAGGTGGTTTCACTAAAAGGCAACATATGCCAATGCTCCCATGGGCAGCATTATAATGAGGGAGTGGTTCCCTATAAGATAATATACTCCAGTGCACCCATGAAGCACATTATGAGGGAATGGTTTCACTATAAGACAGTATACTCCAATTCTCCCATGAACAGCCTTATAATGAGGGATTAAAGTGATAATAACAAATAATTGGCATACAGAGCTGTTACACAGTATTTAGTTCATGAAAACTGCATTTCCTGCTTACTGCTACAAAATGATAAGGAACTTTACAATCCAATCGTAAGTTATGGTCAAAGAAACTGAAATGAAAATTATCATTATAAATTAACATCTGTAAGTTATATCCTAAATCCTGTTTTACTATTTAACTATAACCTGCCAGTCTGTGTCTATTTATCTATAAACTGTCAGTCTGTGTCAATTTATCTATATGTAACCTGCCAGTCTGTCTATTTATCTATTACCTGCCAGTTGGTGTTTATTTATATATTACCTGCCAGACTGAGTCTATTGATCTAACTACAGCCTGCCAGTGTGTGTCTATTTATCTATCTATAACCTGCCAGTCTGTGTCTATTTATCTATAACCTGCCAGTCTGTCTATTTATCTATAACCTGCCAGTCTGTGTCAATTTATCTATATGTAACCTGCCAGTCTGTCTATTTATCTATCTATAATCTGTCAGTCTGTGTCTATTTATGTATAGCCTGCCAGTTTGTGTCTATTTATCTATAACCTGCCAGTCTGTGTTCATTTATCCATCTATAAACTGGCAGTCTCTGTCTATTTATCTACCTGTAACCTGCCAGTCTATTTATCTATATATAACCTGCCAGTCTGTGTCTATTTATCTATTATCTGCCAGTTGGTGTTTATTTATCTATCTGTAACCTGCCAGTCCGTGTCTATTTATCTATTTATAACCTGTCAATCTGTGTCTATCCATATATGTACACACATACATGCAAATAAGATAAACACATTTACTTTCCAAAGGGTTGACAAGTGTTTCAATAAATGAGTACAGCTAGATGAAGTGACTGTATTCAGAACACAAGCATGGTTGGACAGTAAACTGTGCAAACTAATGACACAAAATTATATAAATGCATGACATCATAGAAGATCATTGTATAATTTTTTAAACTCAGTGTCTGAAATAAATTATATGACGCCATGCAATGTATAAATAGGCCTAGTTCCCAAAGCATCTGAATATGCATGCCGATCATATTAATAAAATATTTTAGCTTTCTAAGGATTTAAAAACATTCAAATGTTTGCTAACTTTGTAACTGCATGTATTACTGAAAAGTTATATGGGATGAGGACAACTAGAAACATGAAGTCTGAATGTATAGGGTTTAAGGACACATCAGCACAATCCTGGCTATATAGTGCTCATAAAGATTAGGTATTACAAATTAGCATATGAAACAAAGTTAAAAGCAAAAACAAAAAAGATCATTGGAATACAAAGTCACATTTTGATATAAATCACACTTTCAAAAACTCAAGAATTTCTCAGCAAGAATAGCATCATGGGATGCCTCTCAGGGCAACACGTCTCCATTTGCTTCTTATGCAAAATGCAGGAGAGTGCACTGGGCCTATTCTAAATCCTTGGCTAGGATGTGGGGCTGGGGCAGTTTTAATTACCACAGAAAAGTGGAGATCCCTTCTCATCAACTATGACATCACTTAAAAGTGGTACAAAGATTGGACCCCTAAGAGGGTCAGAATCTAGTGCAGTGGGCAGGGCAAAGGGGTCACAAGGGACTGGGACCAGATGCAATCCACAAGCTCCTGCCTTCCTGGCCCATCCAGTGATCTGAAAAAGATATGTAACATCATTCTTACATATAGAAAAAGCAGAGTTATTTGTTTTACTTGCCATGGTAACCCCGCTCCCAATTTTCATTAGCATATATATTCATGATTAAGTTGGGTCCAACTGCCAAAAAGACAAATCTTCCCACCACCCCATCACAACCCAGGGGACATAACACAAAATTGAGTACATACATTATGTGCCACCTCTGAATAAAAAATTTAAAAAAGTTAAAAATTTGGTTTTCATTTTTTTTTTTTTTACATGTGCCACTATAATATCAAATATTTGACTTCCAATCTCCTCCCATGGACCAAAGGGCTGGGGCACAAAAATCACACCACTCTTGTAAATGATTGCTACTTTTGTGAATTTGCACCCAGTGGGTTAAGAGATTAATAATAGATGGATGGAAAGACTGTAGTTTCAGGGTTCCCACACTTTTTACAACAAAAATTTCCATCTCTTTTCCAGGTGTTTCTTGGGTGAAATTTGATTTTTTTTTTCAAGGATCAGTTATCAACCTAACTGAATGGAATAAAAATCCTTTTTGTTCAGAAAACATACATCGTTATAATCAAAAGCTGTTTCTATTTTAAGACTTTCCCATAACATCTGAATTTAATAAACCATGCACCAAAACACTGGATGTATAACTAGAAAACACTATTGAAATTCACATAATTTGCATGTAACTCAATAATAAAAATGTTCACTTAAGTCTGTTTAACTGCATATTTAAGAAAGTCTAATAGCCAAGGGTTGTTTCATCCAATTTCATTTTAATCAGACATTTATCTATATTTAGTGCAGTCACTGTCGATGACACCCAGAACAATAGTATTCTGCATTGAAAATGACCCACAGTTTTTTTCGGATTTCTAATTACATGGAAGATTTTGCTATATAATATGGGCCATCTGGTGAACCCAGAATAAATGTTTAAATATCCCAATCAAATGTTAATAAATCTTGCTTGCCATATCATTTCCTTCATTCCATTCAACTCAGCATTGGTTTTAAGGGCATTTAATTATAATAAGTCAGGGTCCAAGCAAAATTACCTCTCTCTAGCCAGAATAAAGTGAAGTTGTCAAAACTATGAAGAGAGTGTACAAAATTAAAAATACTCACTTGGAACGGTTTTTGCACATTTTTATGTTCAATGATTAAAATGTTTACGAAAAACCATTTTAAGTTTATGAAAAATAGTAACTTTAGTTTTGTGTAACTTAAAATGGCAACCTTGAAAAAAGGTTACAGTATAAAATTGGTGACCATTTCCATACCAGAAGGCCCATTTTCATATGTCTGGATGATGAAATATTGGATACAATGATTATTTTTTACAAGTGATGGACCTAGATACATCCACTGAGTAACAATTTGCTTCAAAAATGGGATACACAATCCTATTTTTCACTTGTTTTAAATGGATTGTTTTTGAATTTTTGGCAGGAATTACATAGAAATTTCCAGTACTTATGGTCATCAAATTGGTACCGAAACTGACAACTGAATACAAAACTTCTTTTTCTACATTTTCACCTTTCTCTTTGAAGGAAAAATTAACAAAAAGTTGATGTTGTACTTCTGATTTAAAATACATTGTACTGAAATAAAAGAGGGTGGGGGAATGTCTTGAAATCAATGCAAGGCAAAGTGAACTTTGCTTTGGCTGACCTGCTTAAGTGTAATGATAGACTCTATTTCACCCAAATCATCACCTAGTTTAGACCCTATAAGTACCATCTGGACTCTCTTATAAGTCAAGTCAAACTGCAAACAACAAAGATCCTGATGTGCCATAGCATTGTGCACAGGCAGATCATGGTCTATGCTCTACATTCTACTGATTACTCCTAACAACTTAAACAGACCCAGATCTGCCAGTGCATTATGTGATAGCAGATCTGAGTCTGTGCAGTTTTGCAGTTAGTCTCGACTTACAAGCAAGTACATATGGTATTCAGATTCTCCAATATATGCACAATGATGAAAAGCTGACCAATGAGGAGACAGATCCTCCATTTTCATACCAATGGATGTTCCTTCCTTAATTACAAATTTTTTAAAACCAAATCATGTTTTTTCATGACATTCATTTTCATGCCTTTTATACTGAAAAGGAAATACAGTCTTTAATAGTGTTCAGTATTTTACTTGCAGGTCACAGTGACCTTTTTCTTGCATGGGTGTGGTACTAAGAGATGTACTAAAGTTCTTCTTGCCTATCTTAATTCACCCGCTTCTGACCATCTGTCAATTTCTTATTGTGAGGCATCATATTTTTTTACATCACCAGAGATGTCTAAAAATAGCACTTGCTACAAATTAACAACTTCTTATTACAGTTAATATGTTCTATAGAGCACTCTGGTAAAATCAAGCTAATAAAATAACTCTTATCCCTGAAGTGATCATCGGTATGATATTTTACTAAAAGTCTGGCTTTTCTTACTAGTGGCTACTCTCTTCTAACCTGGTCTGTACTTCTGTGATGATGGTGTAGCATTCATCAAGATGCATCCACACTCCAAGTTTTATGATTCTGGGTATAAAAAAGTGTGTATACAGGATAAAAAAATCTGTGGTCATCAGCTAAATGCTTAGATAATTAACCTTAAATGTGAAATAAAAGTCACAGTAACCTTCTTTATTGTAAGAATGTGGCAATAATAGAGATGCATACAATCATCTAGTTTGATGATTCTAGCATGTGCTTGAGACTGAATCCAAATCAGTGAAGCATGAAATTTAGTCACAGTGATCTACTTTTGTTATGAGGGAATAGTACTTGCAAAGCTGCATACCCTCACTAACTTTGAATAATCTAGGTTCTGATGCTTGTTTTTGTTGGCTTTAATAAGCACATAATGGGCAACATCATGCTTAAAAATGCTGAGACGCTCCCAGGATTTTATCATTAGGGGAGATTTCCCCCTCTTGTCACAAAAGTAAGGTGGGGGGGCAGAGTAGAACAAAAATGATGGGAAGAGGAGATTGACACAGTTCAATATTTACATAACACTTTGATATCCATCTCTTTCTTAATGGTTCACTCTGCATGATCTCTACTGAAATCAAAATCTTTAAAAGATGCTGCCTCCAGCTGTATAATCTGTTCATTGTTTCTCTGCTTAATCTGTTCCTTGATCTGCACATGAATACTGTTTCGTACTGAGAACCCCCTTTCACAGCTCACAGGTATTGCCTTTTGGATAATTCTGACCCAAAATTAGATTTTTCACTAACATAAGCTCTGCCAAAGTTGAACTTCCTTGAATCAGCACTCTACTTATTGGTACTACACAGCCAGATTTACTATTCCATGCTGCTGTATTAAGATTTCGAGTCCATTAATGCCATAGTCTACTTGTTCAAACTGATATTTTGATCAAACAAATATCTTTACTTTTTAAATTCATTTCTAGATTCTTATTTATTTGATTAATCATAACCTTTACACTAGGCCTATATAGTTTTGTAGCATATGATCCCACAAGACTAAACTGTAATGAGAAAAGAAATAAAGTGCACACTACTTTTAAATTGTCTGTATTTTAATTTGGTTTGTTTGTCGCCCTATTCTACATTTAATTTTGAAATACTGCTGAAATAAGGGGTTAACCAGCATGCTGTCTGTTTTTGTCTATCAAGCATGTACAGATTCTATTTAACACCATTTTTGGGGTTCAGAAACACTTACTGGCATGTCCATTAACACTTTCCCAGCTCCCATAATCTGTTATACATCCTAACTTTAAAATAAAATTGCTTTCATCGCAATGGTTATCCAGTATTTGCCAAACTAAATCATCACCTAAAGATGAACAATGCTGGGACAGTCCTTTTTGGTCTTCTAGACAACATGTATTATAAATGCACATTTGTAAAACTTCCTTGATGCAAGGTTCTAACTTTGACACAATGCTTGTTACAGGGCCCAATGTGCTAAAATCAAATTAAGTCTGACAACCATTCATGCCAAGCTGAAGCTTTTGTTGTTGTTGTAGGGTATAATGCCATTTTTCAGCACACGATAGGCTATACATGGTGGCCAGTATTAATAGTGGAGAAAGAACCCGGAAAATCCCGGAAAGAACCACTGACCCACAAGAAGCTACTGGCAAGCTTTCTCACATACCCACATTAGCCTAATCCGAGACTCGAACCCACAAAGACAGAGGTGAGATGGCAGTGATCTGTAACAGAAAGCGCTTTAGACCACTTGGCCACTCAGGGCCCCCCAAGATGAAGCAGCCAGATGTGTAAACAGGATTTTTTAAAATACATGTTGTGACAAGCAATACTATATTTTGACCATTTCTACAAGCACTTTAAGGGTGAATAAATGAATAAAGTTGTATATTGCACAGAATTCATTTTCATATGCTAAATTGGTAATTAATTTGCTGGCATTCTCACGCATCACTGCTGTCCATGTGTGCGAATTGGCAAAAATTGTGCGCGAACCACATGATCGTGCAATGATAGCATCTCTGGATATGGGTATGTGTGCGTGATTTGGATTTTTTTCACACAGCTTTAACGATTTTTCAATTATATCGCTATGATGTCTGCAGCGTGGCAGTTTATAGTAATGACTAGCACTAAGCATCATGCCACAGACATGTAGCATCATGTCCCACCCAGTCACATTATCCTGGCACCAGGTGGATCAGTCCTAACACTAACCTCTTAATGCTGCATGCACAGCGATGCTGTTTTCAGTGCCATTTTTTAAGTCTTTGGTATGACTCAGCTGGGGTTCGAACCCATACTTCTCACATCCGAGGCCGATTCTCTAACCACTTAGGCCACCAGAGTGGTCACTAAGAAATGGGAGCTAAGCAGCCAACCAGTCAAACCTGTAACCCATGGATTAGGAGTCGGCTGCTCTAACAATCCAGCTCCCCTATGAAAACACATGCACATGTGCATACACACAAACACACACACACTGGGTGTAACTCTAAACGAGATGTATTGAATGATCTAGTCTGAAGATTCCACCATGAACAAAACTTGAGCTTAAAACATAATATTTAATCAATGTCAGTGAAGCATGAAATATGGATCACTGTGACCAATGTTGTAGCCATTGTTGTTTTGGGTTTAATACCATTTCTCAGTGCAAGACAGGCATTACATGGCAGACAGTATAACTGTGGAGGATGATCCTTGGGAAAACCCCAGTAAGAATCACCAACCAACTTACTTTGTGATGAGGGTGTAGTAATTGTGAAGATGCATTCACTCACCAAGTTTCATTAATCTTAGTATAACCGCATACTTGTACATTGCAAAAAACTTGCTTGATCATCAGCTAAAATGCAAAAACTTAAACTTCACCAGTAAAAAGTAAAATTGTAGGTTGCTGTAACCTTCTCATGGGGTGAGGGTATGGTACTAATAATACAAATGCATATAATAATAATAATAATAATAATAATGAGGACTTTGTATAGCGCCTAATCTTTAGAAGCTCTAAGTGCTTTACAACATTAGACAACATCTATAAGATAAGAAACATAATAATATTATTACAAAAACAAACAACATGAAATTAGAAAAACATTAAAAATAAATAAACATGCTGAGAATATTTCAAGTAGGAAACATTATTAGGTCTTTAAGTTTGTTCTTGCAGTCGAAATAAGTGAGTTTTGAGAGCACTCTTGAATGTGATCACTGTGTCTTTGTGTCTAAGTTCAGTGGGCAATTCATTCCACATTGCTGGGCCCTGGTATGCAAAAGAATGCTGTCCATATGACTTGTTTTCATAGTGGGAATAATGAGTATACAATTGTCAGAAGAGGAGCATAAGTATCTTGCTGGTGTGTACACATAGGTGAGGTCAGATAGGTATGCTGGACTGGAGTCCAACAGTGAAATGTAGCACAGAGAACAAATTTTGTGTTTGATTCTGGATCGAATGGATAGCCAGTGTAGGGTACAGAGCAGTGGGAAGGTGTGCTCTGGTCGTGGTACTCAAGTATGATCCGAGCAGCTGTGTTCTGAACTTTTTAAAGTTTCAGGAGTAGATATTGAGATGAACCAGACAGAATTGAGTTACAATAGTCCAGTCTTGAAAGTACTAATGAACACACAAGTGTTTAAGTGGCATCAACTGAAAGATATTTGCGAATTGAGCTGATGCGTCTCAGCTCAAGATATGCAGCCTTGCATATGTTCATGACATGTTGGTGCAATGTGAGAGTACTGTCCAGAGTAACACCTAGGTTTCATACTGATTGTGTGAATTTAATGTTGGCGTTGCTGATATTTATTGTTTGAGTTAAAGGATGTGAATGAGAAAGTCTTTGTGTTGTGATCAGAATGGCCTCAGTTTTATCATCATTCATATGCAGCTTGTTACAAGTCATCCATGATTTCACATCAGAAATGCACCTATCTACACCTTGGATGGTAGCATCAACTTCAGTTGGGTGGCTAGATTTGTATATTTGGGTGTCATCAGCATACAACTGGTGAGACGCTGGATGATGATCTATGACACTTGAGAGCGACTGAGTGTACAGAATGAAGAGAACAGGTCCAAGAACAGACCCCTGTGGAACACCACAACATAGATCAACTGGGCTGGAGTGTATTCCATTTGCAGATACAATTTGTGTCCTGTTGACCAAGTAGGACTTGAACCACAGTAAGGCTGTATCATGAATGCCAAATACATGCTGGAGATGGTGAAGTAATATATCATGGTCTATTGTGTCAAATGCTGCAGACAAATCAAGAAAGGTAAGAACTGTAATCTTTCCGCTATCCAACGCAGAGAAGATGTCATTAACTACTTTTAGAAGAGTAGTTTCAGTACTGTGGCATATAAACATCTAGTCTGATGAATGTAACACGAGTAGAGCTTGACGGTGTGATATTCATCAAGATCCATCCTCTTGCCAAGTTTCATGATTTTAGGAATAACAATAGAGTGTATAAAATACATAAACTAAATGCAAAAACTCCCATTACTTTCCTTTCCAGGAGTTATAAAACCCACTCACAACTGCTGCCTAGGACATAGAAAAGAGAATGACTAAGATGCAGTGAGGCTTTACATATGTAAATGCCTTTACCTGTGCAAATTCCAATGCCAAAACAAATGGTGGGAGTAATACAAAAGCTCTCCTACTTCAGACAGGTAAGCTAAAACTCCAGATAACCACCTCTGTAATGGTCTCCATAGTGTAGCAACCTAATTTACTATGGTAATGTAATGTCTCAAAATCTCACTTGTTTTCCCAAAAATAATTTAAAATGTTTCAAATCATCTACTGTCCAAATTATTTTGTGATGGAGAGCTCTAATCTGTATACATATCATTTTCAACAAATAGTACTTGCCAATTATATTTAAAAATTGTTTCCTTTCTTATTAAGAAGGTTGTTCATGTACATGTCTTTATGATGGAAGTACATAAACAGCATTTCTATGTACAAAAATATAACCGTTTACTCACCAGATCACCAAGAATAGGTCCAGTAGACACCATCCACTGCACCTGTAATTCAAACGCACACTTTGGGCTGTAGTAGGCATGGTATCTGGCTGTTGCCCATTCTGGCCTATCACTTCTTCCATTGGCATCTGTGTCCACATTTACATACTTGTGAAGTAGGGTGGCTGAAATCATTTGCAACAAATAAATAAATGCCCATTTCAATGCAAAAGATACTTGCTACTCAATAGATGAAAACAAATGACTGCCAAAATATTAAGTTTTTCAAAAACATTAGGTCCATCCAACAGTTTGCCTTGGCCAAATTTTGCATCAGAAAATATCCAAATTCACACTTTACATTGCAAAAACAAGCAACTAGAGTCATTTCCATGACAAATCACCACATGTTTTATCTTGAAGGGATGTCTATAGTATCCAGAAAATTTTTATGCCAGGGAGGCAACTCATATTTACCTAAATTATTATATCCTAGAGTAGTTATCTATCTTAGATGTACAAATGTATAATGAATAGCAATATCTCTGGGAAAATGTTCTCTAAATCTAATCTTACATAAATATCATTTCAATCTCCAAGTGGACATGACTTCACTCATCATCCTAAAGATGCTTAAATGTGGTACAATATAGCATTCTCAACTGCTTCAGTGACTGAGTTTAAGGACCTCATAAAATGCAAAAAGAACTCTAGCAAGCTGCAACATTGCCTGTAAAATCAATATCTTGAACCAGAGCTTGTATTTTTGTGAAATTTTCCATCAATCTAGTGTGAAATTGTAGCAGGATACAGTTCTACTACAGTGTCCTTGGCATTTTTTTTCTTTCTCTGAACCCAAGAATCAACAGGTAGGTGCCTTGAATTATAAATGTAGACTATGTATAAAGTTTGATGCAAACTTGATTCAGCAAAATTGATAACGTTATCAAGCTGATGTTCTACAAATTAAATTATCAAATCCAGTGACCTTGACCTCTTACATTTGTCTCAGAATCAACTGGAGTAGCCCTTCCCAAATTAGTATACCTGTGAAGTGTGATCGAAATTAAGTCAAGGAATAACACAAAAGAATATGTCAATAGTAGCTCTGTTAACCTTGACCATGGTAATAGAAGCCCTTTATCAACAGACTTCTTCATCTTCACATGAATAGGGCACATATGAGATCTGATAAGATACCCCCCCCCCAAATAAAAATTAAAATATCCTCAATTATCCATGGACAATAAAAATTTTTGGTTAATTTTTGTTCATGTTCTCTTGCTGAATTTTTGAGGCCAAGGCAAACCCACAATACATGAAAAGCTTAGCAGTCTATGAAATCCACTTTAACATCTTAATACACATACTCAACACAAAACTACATAGAACACAGATCCAGATAAATAATAATATAATCTGCTAACAGATCAGAGTTTATGCTGTTGTTCTACTTACATACAATGTCAAATGAACAGCACAGACCCTGTTAATGTATTGGGTGATGCCAAATCTGGCCTCGAGAGCATAAAACTCAAAGCTGGAGTTGTGATCCAATTTCCAATATAAGCCAATCAGAAATGACCTTTCAAACGTGACATCATTTGTGATTGGTTGAAACAATATCTCAAGTTCAAACCAAGCCTGAGACTTTTATTTTCATACCTGGATATATGCTGTACCGAGTTAGCTGCTTCATATCCAAAGATGAATAAAGCGCATTAAGCAATAATTCAAGCAAATGGCAAATTAAACACTTAAATAAATGTTTAGTTTAGTTTTGCTGGATTTAATGCCATTTTTCTGCATAAATTTAAGCTTGAAAGTGCACAGAGTACCAAAACTAGGTAAATTAATTACAAGGAATAATAGTTACTCATTTTTTTCTGATATGTTATTTTCACAATGCTTCACTCATTTAAATTTATCCACCCAGGCACTGTTGGGACTTCTAAACTAAAACAATTTCTTTCTTCAAGGGTGTATTTTCTTTCAAATCTGTTAGCATATATTTCAACATGGTACCAAAATTATTATATTCCCAAACAGTTCAAGAACTGTTTCATACAAGAAGACAGCAACCTGCTACACATGACACGTTAATCAATACTGAAATACTGATGAGCAAAACAATGTATTTGTGTACAATATATGCATCAGCACACATTGCATGCCATGATTTGATTGAATGTTAGGTTAATAACTTGACTGATGGATTATGATAGTTGTAAACAGTCCTAAACAGCCAACTGAATATTGTTTTAGCTGGAAATACCTATGCTTGGCAGATGATGTTTTAACTTAAAAAACCTATGCTCAGCAGATTTTTGATTTTTGTGAGCTTCTGTTGCCAAATCGGTAAATTAAATGACTGGAGCCAAATTCAAAGGACTATCAGACAATCTGGGAGACTTGACATGTATGCCCTTAAATCAATATGTGGTATGAGATGATGTAGGTAATATAATACTTATTTCTTTGAAATTGCTTTGGAAAATATTGCATATACAGTCAAGATAAAACAGAACTTATTTTTTCTGTAATTTTCTTTAAGATTTAACAAAAGTTAATGAATGAATAATCCTCTTGAAGCATAAATAAATGTAAACAACTGCTTCTAATTCTAGGTCGCAAACTTTCCTGTTAAAATTTAAATCCTCTTGAAAGCACATCCAATTTTATACAAATATTTTATCAAAGTCACAACAATACTGTTAAATTCTAAAACTAATGACTCAAGTACAAGTGCTAATTAAAATTACAGAACAGTAAGAAAGTTACACTTCAATAACCTTCGGACAATGCTACAGAATAAACATGGAGTCCATCAAATCATCTGGTTCACACAAACATACATCACATAAAAAATCCCAAAATTCCAGAATTACTCAAGTCCAGCTTTCTCAAAGCCATATATAATTAGGGCCAATCTCTCACAAATTTTATTTTGGATGTGTTGACTCCATTTGATGTTGATAACTCTGAAGAAAAACAGTTAGGGATTGATCTTTACAGGTGTTTAACTTGAGTTCACACTGGCTGGTGTTAGTATTGTTTAAGCCATTGAAGCCATCACCATTTGCTGTTCGTATATATTTATTCATTTGTATTCTGTATTTTGGGTGTAAAGGTTAGTCCATGAAACAAATTATGAGAAAGGCAAATCAATGAATTTCAGCACCCACAAAAACATCCCTTTTTTAAACGTAACCAAGAAAACTGATATCTATGAAAATAAATGAAACCACAGTATAGATTATTTACAGGTTTTTCTATCTGTAATATGGGTGGACATATGGCAGATCAGCATCATTTGCATAAACTTGAAAGGATACTTTCTGTCAAGTTTGCTCAAATACTGTTCAGCACATTTTGACCTGAAGCTGTTTGAAGAATTTTCTACTTTTAGACATATCTGACAGCAGATCTGCTTCAATCACACAAAATTTAAGGTCTTAACACATTTTCTGTCAAATTATAGCAGCTTGGAGGACATTTTTGTCTTTTCAATAACAATGGCTACATCTGATAGCATTCATTTACGGAAACTTAAAAGACCTTGCTATTCAGTATGTTTTCTGTCACAGTGGTCAAAGTGGATTCAATGGCTTTAAGACAAAGTTGTCTGAAATTTTTATTTCTGGTTTTAGTAATGGTGATCATGTCTGATGATGGATCAGCATTATTTGCATACACATGAAAGGACATAAAGCCTGGTTGTCTTTGGTCAAATTTGGTCAATGCTGAAACAGTTTTTAAGATGATGTTTAAAGAAATAAGATCAGCATTATTTTTAAAAACTTTAAAGGCTTTTCTGTAATGATGCCTTTTGTTACATTTTGTCCAACTCAGTTTAGTGGCATAACATTTTAGAAATTTTAAAAGCTTCAGGCTACAGGACTCACAGAATTAATTTAGTTCCCACTGTAAACCATTGCAAACACCATGATATTAAAAGTTTAATAACTTTAAATTTCTGAGTGCTCATAATCAAAACTTATATTTATAAGTATAGATGACTAATGGATGACACTTGTGTAGAGAAAAGGATATGAACCGTGCCATTGACCAAACTGTGTTTGAAACATGTGCTTTCAATTCTGACCAAACAGTCAGGTGCAAATTTCAGTAAGAAGTGTTCCAAACTCAAGACTGTTAAAGGAGTGAAATTCCATCAATAAAACAATGTCTCTATTTTTCAGTTACAACTAGGATAAGCTCTCAAAAGATTCTTTTCACTAAAATCTAATTCATTACCACCCATACCTGGCCAGCCAAACCCATATTATATTCTATTTTATCTTCACCAATTTTCAGACTGGCTCCCATTTTTCCATACAATTAGTAATGTTTGTCCTAAAATGGTTTCTCTCAAATTCAATCAACCTTTGTTCAGAGTTTTAATTAAGTTGTCCTTAAAAGAGTTTTCCAGTTTAAGTAATGGCAGTCATATTTAATGGTGTAACAGTGTTATTTGTATAAAGACTTCTGTAAGAATACTTCTTTTCAAATTTGATTAAAATTCTGTTCAGTGGTTTCTGAGAAGGCATCATCTGAAAGTTTTCCAATTTTTAATAACAGCAGCGATATTTGACAGCCCATAGTATCCTCTGTATAAATTTGACAGGCCTTCATGCCAGAATAGTTTGTATTAAATTTGGTCTAATTCTACTCATCGATTTTTGAGTAGCTATTTCAAAAGTTTTCAATTTTTTAAAATGGTGGTTATATCTGATGGCAGAACAGCATTATTTGTGTAAATCTGAAAGGCCTTGATGCCTGCATGCTTTCTGCTAAATCTGGTCAAATTCCATCAAGCAGTATTTGGAAATTTGCTGGAAGTTTTATCTATTTTCTAGCAGCAGCGGCCATATGTGATGGTCATAAGGCATCACTTGAAAAATACTGAAAGGACTTGATGCCGGGATGTCAAATTTGTTTCAACTCTGTTTAGCTGATTTGGTGAAAATATTTAACTTTTGCTTATTTGAAATCATAGTAATGGTGACATTATCTGACAGAAGACTGGTTGTTGTTGTTGTTGTGGGGTTTAACGCCATTTTTCAGCACATGATAGGCTATGCATGGCAGCCAGTATTAATGGTGGAGGAAGAACTCTGGAAAACCCCGGGAAGAACCACCGACCCATGAGAAGCTACTGACAAGCTTTCTCACATACCCACATTAGCCGAATCCTAGGCTCAAACCCACGCAGACAGAGGTGAGATGGCAGTGATCTGTAACGGAGAGTGCTTTAGATCACTCGGCCACTCGGGGCCCCGATGGAAGATTGGCATCATTTGTCTAAAGCTGAAAGGCCATTCATGCCTTCTGTGAAATCTGGTTTAAATTTTCTTCAATGTTGTTGTTTGTTTTTTTTTAACCACAATACTGTTTATACTTTTCTATTTTTAATAACAGTGACCATATTTGATTGTGGAATGGCATAATTTGTAAAAAAAAAACATGAAATGCCTTTATACCAGGATGTTCTCAATCAAATTTTTCTCAAACTAGTTCATTTATTTTTCTTAAGTTGAAATAGCAATTGTTGATGGATGATAAAAGACAGATGACACCAGATGATGTACACTAGGCATGGCACCGTAACATAAGCTCACTTGGCCTTATATCCAGGTGTCCTAAAAAAAGAGAGTAGCTTTGATAAATAAATGCAAAACCCAAGATATGTTTGTAGCATTATAAACTTTGTTAGTTGTGCTTAAAAAGTGTATATGCCAATAAATCATATCATAAAACCAGGTGGAGACCTGTAATTTTCAACAGTGCAGTAACAGCAGTGCTGTGATGAAGTATTGGAGAGAACAAATCAATAACATTACTTCCATACATTTGAATCTCTTTCTCTCTTTCAGTGTTAAAATTTAATTGAACTTGTGATTTTGTATATGTTGAAGTAAATTTAGAGCAGAAGAGATCATCATTCACAACTGCTCTCTTCGGCATTAAACTCATTCCATTTTAAAACAATTTCCCATGCAATCACATGGCCGTACATTGGCAAAAGTTTCCTTATTCCCTTGTCCAAAGTGTGACACACTCAAATATTCCCATGGGATTTGTCCAGTTACTGCTGCATACTAGTGTACCTTACATCAGAACTCTTCTACTTTATGGCGCAGTAGCTATACTGTTCTGTTGGTGAGTTTGCAGTATCGCTGAGAACATGTAAAATTCACAACTTGTACAACAATGGAGGTGGTGCCCTTAAAGCCTAATGTTTGAATTAAAAATTTAAACAAATCTACTATATATACTTGATTGAGTCCAACTGCAAAATGCATAGATCCAGATCTGCTGTCACATAATGTGCCAGCAGATCTGGGTCTGTGCAGTTTAATAGGAGTAATTAGTAGAACCAACAACACAGACCCTCATCTGCAGGCCCATTATGCTATGACATTTCAGGATCTTTGTTGTTTGCAGTCTGACTTGACTTATAAGTGAGTATAGACGGTAGTCTCTGTGGTGTATAAAGTACAGTAAATTAGTGCTGAAGAGGAGATATCTTTGCGGTTTTAGCTAAAAAGTTAATGGCAAGATAGAACCTTAAATACCATGTACCGGTACATGCAAATATATCTAAGAAGTAAAGAGCAAAGCAGTGTACTGATTGGACAGGACATATCTCAAACTAAAGCCACCCACTCCATTTAATAAAAACGTGTAATGGGCAATAGCAATAATGGTGTGTGTTAAATTTCATTATATGGCAAACATTTAGTGCAGAAGCACCTGTTATGGGGTTGTTTGCATTAGACTGAATAGCAATTGTTATGAATTTGTTTGCATTAGACTGGATAGCAATTGTTATGGGCTTGTCTGCATTAGACTGAATAGCAATTGTTATGGGCTTGTTTGCATTAGACTGAATAGCAACTGCTATGGGCTTGTCTGCATTAGACTGGATAGCAACTGTTATGGATTTGTCTGCATTAGACTGAATAACAATTGTTTTGGGCTTGTTTGCATTAGACTGAATAGCAACTGCTATGGGCTTGTCTGTGTTAGACTGAATAGCAATTGTTATGGGTTGTCTGCATTAGACTGAATATCAATTGTTATGGGCTTGTTTGACTGAATAACACTTGTAATGGGCTTGTTTGCATCAGATTAAATAATTGTTATGGGCTTGTCTGCATTAGACTGAATAGCAATTGTCATGGGCTTGTTTGCATTAGACTGAATAATAATTGTTATGGGCTTGTTTGCATTAGACTGAGCAATAATTGTTATGGGTTTGTTTGCATTAGACTGAATAATAATTGTTATGGGCTTGTTTGCATTAGACTGAATAGCAATCGTAATGGGCTTGTCTGCATTAGACTGAATAGCATTTGTTATGGGCTTGTTTGCATTAGACTGAATAGCAATTGTTATGGGCTTGTTTGCATTAGACTGAATAATAATTATTATGGGCTTGTTTGCATTAGACTGAATTGCAATTGTAATGGGCTTGTCTGCATTAGACTGAATAGCATTTGTTATGGGCTTGTTTGCATTAGACTGAATAGCAATTGTTATGGGCTTGTTTGCATTGGACTGAATAGCAGCACATAAAGACAGACTTTGGGGATTTAATAGTACTGACATTCTTAACAAAAATTAAATACTTGGAAAATATTCAAGTTCTGAATGAAAAGATTTTAATAAATGATGTGATGCATGATGTGTTCCGAGAGGCCAGTTATAATCCTTTTTTGTTTCAAGGAATGCCAATTCAATCGGAAATGAGTAAGGGAGACTGAGATAGCTGGATGGTAGGATAAACATAAACTGATGGATGGATAGATAATGTGGATGGATGAATAGACAGATTCTACTAGATTCATGGATGCATGCAGTATAGCACATCAGCACAATATTGGCTATATGGTACCAGCTAAAGGTGAAAATAAAAAAAAATTAGACCTCACTTTACATAAGAATTTAGGAAGATTATTTTCCAAAAAATGCAGACATGAAGTACAGCAATATAAAAAAGTACAGATGTTAAAATTTTGTAGAATGTATATAGAATAAACCATAATGGTAACACATATACAATCCTTTTAAGATATAGATAATGTAGCTAGAAATGTACCATTAAATGTGTTACAGATAAATAGCAAATGTACTCAAATGTGACACTTCTGCTAAAATTAATATTTAGGTTTGGCAAGATGGAAATACTGTCTTCACGACTTCCTTAATCTCTTGTTCAAAGTCTGTAACATTTCAATAGTGAGGGCAGTAAAAAGAAAACTGTGTGCATTTTGAGGTAATTGTTGAAGAAAAAATAAAGCCTGTTCTTCTCTAGATGCAAAATATACACCTGACTTTATCAACAAACATCTTTCGCTTTATATTACAGTCACCTTTCAAGTGCTTAGAACTTGGGAAGACAGATGCAGATACTTTCATATACGTAGACACAAGGAGACAGCAGTGTCATTCCTTTACTTTGTAGTGGTGAACCCAAAAGCACTGCTCAATAGTAAAGAATTAAATCTTGCATCTCACTTACTTGCAAAGTAAACGATTGTAAATCAGGATGTAGGGCTTAAGAATGAGCTATGATATATTATGAAAAGTAAAGAGATGATGTACTTGTGTCATGGAAGACTAATGGCACATTTTTATTTTCTAATTTCTCCTCCAAGTTAGCCAAAAGAGACAGAATTCTAAAGGTAAATATATTTATATAGGTCTCAAGATGGAAATTAAATACTAAGTATGACTGCTTGATAACTGTTAGAGTATTAAAGGGTAAGAGCAATCCAAAAAATTTAATTAGTTGGGTGTGCATGTCCTCATTCTACATTTAGTTCAATAACTATCCCCAAGTGATGGTCACTGCATAGATGAGCATGGGAAAATGTACCCTATCCCTAAGTGAGGGTCATTGCAAGGATGAGCATGGGAAAATGTACCTTATCCCCAAGTGAGGGTCATTACAAGGATGATGATGGGAAAATGTACCTTATCCCCAAGTGAGGGTCATTACAAGGATGAGCATGGGAAAATGTACCCTATCCCCAAGTGACGGTCACTGCATAGATGAACATGGGAAAATGTACCCTATCCCCAAGTGAGGGTCATTGCAAGGATGAGCATGGGAAAATGTACCTTTCCCCAAGTGAGGGTCATTACAAGGATGATAATGGGAAAATGTACCTTATCCCCAAGTGAGGGTCATTACAAGGATGAGCATGGGAAAATGTACCCTATCCCCAAGTGATGGTCACTGCATAGAAGAGCATGGGAAAATGTACCCTATCCCTAAGTAAGGGTCATTACAAGGATGAGCATGGGAAAATGTACCCTATCCCCAAGTGAGGGTCATTACAATGACGAGCATGGGAAAATGTACCCTATCCCCAAGTGAGGGTCATTACAAGGATGATGATGGGAAAATGTACCCTATCCCCAAGTGAGGGTCATTACAAGGACGAGCATGGGAAAATGTACCCTGTCCTCAGGTAAGCATCATTAAGTACAAAAGCACTTGAAAAAATACCCTATCCCAAATTGCACTGAAGAGCATGGGAAAAAGTACCCTATCCCCGAATAAGGTTCATTACATAAAAAAGCATGGGGAAAAAAGCACCATATTCTCAAGAAGGATATTGCATAGAAAAAGCATGGGAAAAATTTACCCCATCCCAAAATTACAAAGAAGAGTATGGGCAAAAACGTACCCTATCCTCTAGTAAGGTTTGTTACATAGAAAATCATGGGAAAAAATACCCTATCTCCAAGTAAGGTTCATCACATACCAAAACATGGGACAGTTATCATTTCCTTAAGTGAGAGTCATTACAGAGAAAAGCACTGTAAAAAGTATATCCCCTAGTATGGTTCATTACATAGAAAGCATGTGAAAAAGTACCCTATGCCCTAGTAAGGTTTATTACATGGTAAGCATATGAAAAAGTACCCTATCCCCTAGAAAGGTTTATTACATGGAAAACATGTGAAAAAGTACCCTATGCCTAGTAAGGTTTATTACACTGTAAGCATATGAAAAAAGTACCCTATCCCTTAGTAAGGTTTATTACACGGTAAGCATATGAAAAAGTACCCTATGCCCTAGTAAGGTTTATTACATGGAAAACGTGAAAAAGTACCCTATCCCCTATTAAGGTTTATTACATGGAAAGCATGTGAAAAAATACCATATCCCCTAGTAAGGTTTATTACATGGAAAGCATATGAAAAAGTACCCTATCCCCTAGTAAGGTTTATTACATGGAAAACGTGAAAAAGTACCCTATCCCCATTTAAGGTTTATTACATGGAAAGCATGTGAAAAAGTACCATATCCCCTAGTAAGGTTTATTACATGGAAAGCATATGAAAAAGTACCCTATCCCCTATTAACCCTTTACCTCATAGAGCACAGTGACAAAGTGCAGCACGCTATAAATAGAACACCTGTTACCTAGTTGACAGCATACGCATAGGCCTGCCTGTGAATTGTTAAGCAATGTAGTGAGTTACGTTTAACAGTAGTTTTTAACCATTTTACATTTTTGGTACACATCTATTATATGTGGAAAAATTCAAGAGTAAAGTCCGATTGTTATAGCTGTTTAATTATTTTTCACTGAAGATGTTTTTATGTGCTTTAAAATCGAGAGAGAACTCATTCACCGTCATGTCAGTAAGGCCACGTGACCAACCATAGCTGCCATTTCCCATACTCGAAATTTACAAGGTTTTTGTGTGCGTCTACATCACTAAGTCATCTGAATTTGATAATCAATAAAAACTAATTGCTGCCTACATAAATATCAGAGCCTTTACCTAAGTTATTGAATCTTTCATAGTTGTGATTCTAATTGTGAAACTTCGTAAGTACTGAATGAAATCCTGCCTGTGAACTGTTAAGCAATGTAGTGTATGTTATGTTTAACAGCAATTTTAACCATTTTACATTTTTGATACACATATATTACATGTGGAAGTATTTAAGAGTAAAGTCCGATTGTTATAGCTGTGTAATTATTTTTCACGGAAGAATTTTTTATGTGCTTTAAAATCGAGAGAGAACTCATTCACCATCATGTCAGTGAGGCTGTGTAAACAGCCGTAGCTGCCATTTCCAATACACGAAATTTACAAGGTTTTCGTGTGCGTCTACATCACTAAGTCATCTGAATTTGATAATTTATAAAAACTAATTGCTGCCTACATCAATATCAGAGACTTTACCTAATTTATTGAATCTTTCGTGGTTGTGATTCTAATCGTGAAAACTTCGTACGTACTGAATAAAATCTGCGGCCGCCATTTTGGAGAGTGGAGATTATGACCCAGTTACTTTAAATAGCAGATATCGACCAGTGCATGAATAGCGACCACGTGATCTGATGTAATTGTCATTCACAGAAATGAATGTAGTATCTAATAGGGGGGTTTTACCCGAAGGTGGCACTATGAAAATCAGCTCAAAATGGCTGATGTTTACAGTAGGCGTCAAAAGGCGCTTTCATGCGAATCTTGCAGAGGCATCAAAAGGCGCTTCCATGCGAATGGAGTAGAGGCGTCCAAAGACGCTTGTATGAGGTAAAGGGTTAAGGTTTATTACATGGAAACATGTGAAAAAGTACCCTATCCCCTATTAAGGTTTATTACATGGAAAACATGTGAAAAAGTACCTTATCCCAAATAAGGTTCATTACATGGAAAACGTGAAAAAGTACCCTATCCCCTATTAAGGTTCATTACATGGAAAACATGTGAAAAGTACTCTATCCCCTATTAAGGTTCATTACATGGAAAACATGTGAAAAAGTATCCTATTCCCTATTAAGCTTTATTACATGGAAAGCATGTGAAAAAGTACCCTCCCCTATTAAGGTTCATTACATGGAAAACGTGAAAAAGTACCCTATCCCCTAGTAAGGTTCATTACATGGAAAACATGTGAAAAAGTACCCTATCCCCAAGTAAGGTTCATTACATAGAAAACATGGGAAGAGTATCCCTTCTTCAAGTAAGGGCCATTACAAAGAAAAGCATGGGAAAAAAGTACCCCATTTCCAAGTAACAGGGTATGCACTCTAGTACTGGCTCACCTTTGAAGAGGTATGTACAAGTCAGGTATGTGTCCTATACATGATTGGCACAATACCTCTTCATCTGTCATTGTTCTACATGAGGCATGTACAAGTCAGGAATGTGTCCAATACATGACTGGCACAATACCTCTTCATCTGTCATTGTTCTACATGAGGTATGTACAAGTCAGACATGTGTCCTATACATGACTGGCACAATACCTCGTCTTCTCTGTCATTGTTCTACATGAGGTATGTCATTCTTTATTAATGGGCTTGATATTCCAAAGCTTTATTTTCTAGTTTCTATTGCACATATTTTGCCAAGTAAATAAAAGATGCCAATTTGTACAATGTTTGAAGTCAGTTAATTGTATGTGGAATCTTCCATTTAGACATGTGATTGCAGGGAAATTTTGGCTGATTAACCACAGAACCAATGTGACTAGGCAGTCAACATGGCCGATTACCCACCAATGAGACTAGGCAGCAAACATCACAGACAACTCAGTCTCATCCAAACTTCATAGCAAAATGAAATGTGATTGATTTATGATTACTTACAGAGAACAGCAGATCAATATTTTTGCAATGAGCATTTTTAGAAACACTGGCTTAAAATTTCAGGTTATTAATATGTGCTGAAAGGAAAATTCTGAAATAAAGATTTGTTGATGGAAGCTGTTAAAATAGTCACTCCACTGAAAGCACTGTTAACCCCATGCATCATACATAAATCTAAAGCATGTTGCTGTGCGCTTCAACTTACCGTCATATCTCAAATTAATGTTAATTTTTCCTGAAAAATGAACTTTTTGTTTTCAAACTTGGGAAAACAGAATTGTGTATTCATCATGTGTAATCAGATGGAAATGACAAAACTAAATTAAAATTTATTACAGAACTAATAAATTGCTATATAAACTATTTAAATATCTCTCAGGCATATTGTGCTTACATAGTCCAGTCAGAACTTTTTTTTAAACAAATTTTAGGAGTAAAATGTTTGATGGAATAATACTTACCTATCATAATACATTAGAACAGTGGTTCTCAAAATGTGGGCACTGAGTTTTTCCAAGGGAGCCTAATAGAACTATTAGCATGTGGGGGTCAATTAAATTTGTTCTTAAGTTAAGATGGAATCATTATAATAAAATAGGTTGGGAACCACATCATTTTACCGGTACCTAACAAATCAATCCCTCTCAAGCTAAAAAGACATTGGCCACATCATTTGGATTGTGTGCTACAAAATCAACTGGCTGTCTGTCTGTGAAGATGGAATTCAGACAAGAGTGATCTCCCCTTGGATAGAGGGATTGGCATCCCAGTCCTGTGAATTATCAGTAACTATGGTAGCATGCTCCTCCATGCTGCAAATGTAGTGAGGATTTAACACAGAATGCAGATTTAATATCTCTTTGTTCAGATGGAAATGATAACAGTCAAGTGGTGGAACAGAACGAGAATGCCCTTTTCAGATGGCATCTCCTGTCATGATTGAAGAATGTTCACAACATCCTTCATTTCCAGGAGACTGATGAGCAACAAGTGCTCCTTATGGGGCCCAGCCTTGCTCACACAGGAGGGCAGGATGATTATTTATACTGTCAGTTCAGATCTTGAGGTCAGGTGGTTTGATCATCATCAAAGAAACCTGCTGTGAAGTGGGCAAGGTCCTTCCAGTTTCTGAGATGGTACCACCCGTGATCCAAAACTCTGATCACTAAGTTTGACAGATGTTTTAGCTACCACAATGGATGGGAAGTTTTAGAGGATTATCATGGTTTATATACTGATAGTGAAAATATTATCTATAATATTATATGCCAATGATCTCAAGATTATCAAAACTCAATACTGTCTAAAAAAATCAGTGGCCTAAGCAGAAAGCTCTCAAAATCTGCCATTTGAACCTCCATTATCTTTTTATGAAACAAGATGAAAACAATTAAACTTTCAGGTAATAACTCATCATTCGATAATTTAGAATTGTGTAAAACCTTCTTACATGAACTTTTTCATGATGATGAACTTAAAATTCCAGAGTACAGTTTTCAAAGAAAAGTCAGACTTAACCAGAAGGGTGGTGCACTTCTCATTTACATTAGGGACAGCATTTCATTCAAATGACTATATGATCTTGATGAAAATGGTGTGGAAATAATTTGGCTTCAAATGAGAATCAAATAATGAAAAGATTCAATGCAAATCTATTCCTTAAAGAAATGAAAGATATCCCTTGGTCAATAACTAAATATTCTGATGACCCATTAGATGTTCTTGACACTCGGATAAGTACGATTACTGACACTCACACTTGGATAAGTACAATTACTGACACTCACACTTGGATAAGTACGATTACTGACACTCACACTTGGATAAGTATGATTACTGACACTCACACTTGGATAAGTACGATTACTGACACTCACACTTGGATAAGTATGATTACTGACACTCACACTTGGATAAGTACGATTACTGACACTCACACTTGGATAAGTACAATTACTGACACTCACACTTGGATAAGTACAATTACTGACACTCACACTTGGATAAGTACGATTACTGACACACTTGGATAAGTACGATTACTGACACTCACACTTGGATAAGTACGATTACTGACACTCACACTCGGATAAGTACGATTACTGACACTCAACAGTCATATACATTGAGGACAGTCATGAAACAAAATCAACACACCTGGAATACAAGTGATATATTCAATGCTGTCAAGACGAGATAGATTTCAATCACTATGATGGTGTGAACTGGTTGTTGCATGTCAAAAGAGATTTCTGGCCATGAAAAAAGAGGAAGGTTTTGACACTCCCAGGCACACACTGTCTTTGCTGATAGCTGAGACTTCCATGTAAAGGTCTGGTGTGTGTATCTTGTTAAAAGTTGGGCTAAAGTTGATTGGAGTAATCATTGTGAAAAATAGCCTGTTCATACTTAGGTCTTGAACTTGCTTATAAAAGCAGTGCAAAAGGTCAGTGACTCCACCAGAATGTACAAGCTGTTCTGAAATTGGTGGACTTTAAGGTTTTTATGAGACTGACACAAGTGCGACTTCTGTAAGAAGACAATGATGGAACACGGAGGGTATAAAAGCTGGAAGAATATTTCAGATGATGCATGGTAGACTGGGTCTTCTCTGGACAACATTGGACTGAGGATGAAAAATGGTACTTCTAAGTGTGTCTTTTCAAATATGTATCAGTAGACCATTAAGGAAACCTCATGTGAATGTAGCAATGACTGAAGTGGCAAAAGAGGGATGATGAACAAAGCTGGTAGTTTATCAGTGCTAGAACATGGTGATCTCCTGGCATTCATTTGGCTGTCATCAAAATGGGTTTAAGGTGGGTATCATGTGTCTTGGGACAGAGAGATGCCATAGCTGGTGCTGGCTGTTACAGAGTGCTGATGGAACAGTCTGGTACATGCCTATTATATCACGATGAGTCCAGCACTGGTCAGTGTGGAAGAAAGTTTCAACAAATTTGTGTTTGCTATGCTAGACATCTGTGACAAGAGTTGGGACTTGACAAACCATGATCAGGCATCTGATGTTGTGTTTTGACATTGGGCCTGGGATTACCAGGAAGACTGGTTACCATACCTGGTCCTGATGGTAGATGGAATTGGTTGAAGCTGTGCTATAACTGGTAATGTAGTCCAGCACTGGCTGATTTCTGGTGCCTAAGTCCAGTACTGGCTATTGAGGGAATGATCATCATAAAGAGCACCAATCTACATGAGGTGAAGGAATGTCCATGAATGGTCAAGGTGAGCTTTTGTATTGTGCTGGAACTGACTGAGTGCCAGATATGTGTCTTGAAGCTTGGACTGGGAAACCAGATCATTGTACTCAGTCCTGGAAGTCAAAGGCATAGGTCTAGACTAGGGGTGGGAAAAAGCATCCCACTGGCTGGATATGGCCCATGACCTCATTTTATCCATTAATTTACATCACATAGTGTGGTCTTAAAATTACTTATCTGGCCTGTGCCCTGAAGCAAGTTGCCCATGCCTCGTCTAAACAGTGCTGGAGCTGGTGTAGTCTGCAGCTGGTTGGTTGGTGTCTGCTGTCAAAATGTAGTACTGGCTAACGTGCGGAATATCAATAAAGACAGTAAAAGCTGGGGAAAAAAAGCTAGAGTATACTTACCTTAAGTGAGAGAATGAAGAGCATGCTTCCAAACAAGAGTAATAGCTGACAACATTCAGAATTCGGGCACCAGCCCTCTCTCTCTAAGTGAAGACCACTCTCATCTGACTTCCATCGTGGCATGCAGATGAAAATTTAGCATTTTGGTTGCTAAAATAAACTCAAAGATGTGGCTGTCTGTTAGCTGGAGGGCTTGATTTCCTTCTGAGAAACATTTATTTTTATGTATGTGCTTTACTGGCAAGAAAAATAAAGTTGTGGAAACTCTTTCCACATTGTGCACATAAATATACTGCACCAATTATAAATAGAAAAAAATATTTATGAAAGATAATGTCATAATTAATACAACATGATATGAAATGATATAATAAAGTTTAACTATGACAGCAAGCAACATGCATAAATACATAGCTCACACATTTTAAGTAGTTCCAGGCAGAACATGCTTACCCGTGACAACCATTATCTCATCATGTTACCAATAATTCCCATCTGAATTATTTTCAGTAATTCATTGTGTAAACATATAAGAAATCTTCCAGTAAAACTGCCCTTACGTACACATTATTAAAAAAATCAAATTTCCACAAAATCTTGCTATATTTTTTTACTTAGATTAATAAACTGGTTGATAATCAGACTTACCTATTTCCTCTTAAGTGTTTGCATATGTCAACCATTGTTGTAAAATGTGACGCATCTGTAAGACTACGTTCATATAACAATACTTTAACAAAAATCTTCAAACAACATATAAAGCTTATGATAGAAAGTTCACATGTCAAAAAATAACAAACTTCCACTTGAGGAAGGGTGAACAATATCCCTTCCTATCAGCATACTTACATTCACAGGATTTTGACATGAACTACATCAGGATCCAGGTAAATAAGGTCAGTAACTCCAGTAAAAAATAAGGTCAGTAACTCCAGTAAAAAATAAGGTCAGTAACTCCAGTAAAAAATAAGGTCAGTAACTCCAGTAAAAATTGCAGTAGTACAGTGAATTGTCAGTATCTGAATTTTCAGATGATGCCCATTTCCCACATTTCATGACACCAAAATATTTTAAGTTTTATGATGATCTGCTGAAATCTAACATTAGCTGCATTCGCAAGGATCTGTCATACACTACATTCAACAGTTAGTCTAAAAAGGGCATTAACTTTTTAAGAAAAATCACAGAAACGTCATTTGTTGTTGTTGTTGTTGTAGGGTTTAACAACATTTTTCAGCACAAGATAGGCTATACATGGCCAGTATTAATAGTGGAGGAAGAACCCGGGAAAACCCTGGAAAGAACCACCAACCCACGAGAAATTACTGGCAAGCTTTCTCACATAACCACATTAGCTGAATCCGAGACTCGAACCAGCGTAGACAGAGGTGAGATGGCAGTGATCTGTAATGGAGAGTGCTTTAGACCACTCGGCCACTAGGGGCCCCCTAATTTGCAAGTTAACATTGTTCACTGCATTCAGCTACAAATCAAAAAGAGCCATCTCTTAAAATTGCTCATCTAGTGATTATCGATATGTGCATCTTCAGGTGATGACCATGACGTTACATGGCAATCCGATCAATAAGAGGCCCAAATAAAAAAAAATTTTGGTCAATAGGATGCTTTCTGTTCAAATTATTTCACTGATGTTGACTGTACATGTTATGAAAACAACTGCTTCAAAGTTTCTTAAGTTTCTACATCTTTAGCCATATTTGATCCTACATCAGCTTCATATGTCCAATACTAATTTTTTTTAAATGCCCCATACATCAGGATACTTTATTGCAATGTATTTTTAGTAACTGTAGCCATTTTAGATGGCAGAATGGCATAATTTGTATTAATCAGAGAGGTCTTCAAGCTGGGATGCATTTTACAGTACAATTTTATATTTAAAAAATAAAATTTCTGTTGGATTGCAATTTCCGACATGTAATTTTCGAATGATTTAAAAGGTGTCCCACAACTTATGACTCGAAAAAAATGATGTGTCCCTGAACATACAGTGCACAAAAAAATTACTTTTAAAATTAATTTATGGTGTCCCAACATATACGGTAAATACGGTATTTGATGACATTTTGACATCAGTTGTATAAATTTAAAACCCCATCATGCCAGAATGCTTTCCAAAGATTTGGTCAAATTCTGCAGTTGTTTTATCAGAAATCATTTACATGAATTTCCAGTTTTACTAAAAGCAGCCATATCTGATGGTAAAACAAACATCATTTTTATAGCTCTTAATACCAGAGTGTTTTTGTCAAATCTAACAGTTTCTGAGATGCCAATTTAAAAATGTTTCAGTAAGAGTGACTATATCTGACTGTGGCACACCATCAGTATTTGAAAGGTCCTCATGACAGGATGCTTTCTATACAGTTTAGTTAAATTCTATCCAACAGCTTTGGAGAAGTTGTTTTCTTATTAGTAACAGTGGCATATTTGATGGCAAATCTGCATCATTTATACAAATTTGATGGACACAAGTATTCCTACATAAAACCATGGGTAAAAAAAGTAAAACCCTCCTAATTATAAGAATTTATTGCCATTTTTTAAGAAGGGAAAAATAATAACCATCATAGCATGTCTGAAGCCCTCAGATATGATGGGATGAAACGAGGAATAACTCTCACCTGACTGTTGCCTCCAGGTCTGATAGCCAACTGGGAGTCCAGTTTGAACTCTCCAGTCCTCAAAACTCTCTGCTTGGGTGGACTCTGGTGCATCATTCTGCTCTGATGAACTCCTGAGATAGAACCCAGCAGTTGGGGTTGAGGGTGGAGGTGTGTTAATTCCAGTGGAACTGGTGTTGCTGGAAGTAGGACCAATGTTCTCCTCCCAGTCTTCTTTCACTGGCAGGATTGCCACCTCACATTGTTCATTTTGGAACAGGGAATTCACGCCAAAAGCACTGCCATCTAGATTGTAATACAGTAATATGCAAGTATACTGAGACTTCATTTAACTCCTAAATACAAAGAATTCAACATAATAAGCAAGGATTTAACTGCACCATTCATATATTTAACAACCTAAGCAATCAAGTCTGTCTACCTTTTCTGAGAGATCACCAGTGTATGTGTTTGAACAAAGCCATGCAAAATCATCAATACTGAACCTAAACTATGTCCTCAGCTTAACAACTGCCAGCTTTGGACAATAAAAGGTTTGTGCATAAAGTAGATTTAAAGTTGAGAAAATACTATTTTACCAAATGTTTATCAGATATTTTAATAAATTTTAATTTTGCTACAAAAAAATCTGTCCAAATCTTTTTAAAAACAGTGTTACAACTCTAGGTTTCAAACTATGTAACAGAAAGAAGAAAAACCAACAAGTTTAGTACAATCAACAAACAATTTATTTCTCAAAGTTACAAAGTGAAATTTTAAGAGACACAGTATTGTCAATTAAATATCAAATAATCCTAAATGTTCTATCACAGGTCCAAAACTCCACTAACATTTGATGACAAAATTGCTCTGATTTCTAAGTGCAATGACTCTATGGCCATAAACTAAGTAACAGAACGAAGCAAAACTAACAAGATTTTGGAAAACTTGACATATCATTTAATTATCAATGTCACAAAATGAAAATTTAAGAGAAACAATATTATGAATTGAGTCCAAAATAATTCTAAGAAAGTTTGGTTCAAGTCCAAAAGAATTGAGTGTTCTGAATGAAATTCAGATCTTCAAATGTGCTGGTCTGCATACAGTCCTGATATATCACAATGGCATGGTCCAGAACTTCTTTAAATAATTCACAATAGTTTCAGAATAATATTTTAGTCAAATGAACACTTTGTAATTCCAATGAATAGTCCTAACACATGTCTCCTCTCAAATTATCTAAACACAACATTAAATACATCTGCAGACTCGCATTAACACAAGAACATATGAAATAAGAACCCAAATTATAAATGAAATCAGCTACTCAGTTCACTTATTTTCTCCTACAAACTACATGAAATTTTGGAAATACCCCACATCATAAAACAACCCACCTCATCAACATATCCAATGGGAAACTTCATTCTTCCAATCTGACAGATCTATCCAATAAGAAATGACCCCAAACTAGTAAACAGGTTTATTATTAATAGTATTATTAATGATTGTAAACACCTATTTATAGATCCTATGCAATCTACATGCACTATTAATATCTTAAAATAGAATTTATACCACCGTACAAAAATTAGCTATGTAATATCTTCTTTATAGATAATCATTATAATTTTCAGTCATGAACAAAAATTACCAAAAAATACAGATATACATAAGGAAATCTAAGTGTGCTAGGCAACTACTTAACTATTTTCATAATGAAGGTTTAGCATCACAAAACTGTGCCTACCATATAGCTAGACTTTTAGAGAACAATTAATGGGGCATTTTGTATCAGAATTTCTGCAAATTGTACAAGGTGAACGTGGTAATATACACAAACCGCTCTAATTGGGGACTTTCCTGAATACTCCTCACTATGATCAATAAACAGATGCATATATGTACATGTACTTGGAATTTCAAGAGTGCACAAGACACTGATTCTAAATAAACATCTTTCATAAAAGTCAGTAAAACATTAAATATAAGTTACAATGACCTAATTTTCAAATGATGGTGTTTTACACAATGCATCCACTCAAAGGTACATTATCCTGTCTCTAAGATTGCTTGAGAAACTGGCCTAAAAGTTTATCTCAAAGTGAGTGATTCACTAAATGTTGGTAAAAGTGATCTACTTTTGATGTGATGATGCAGTCCTCAGATATGATGGACCCAAGACAAAGTCACATGAATGACACTCCAAGTGTTAAGGCATAATGACCATATGCCCAATTTAAAAAAAAACAAGTGATGTGTGAAATGTAGGTCATAGTGACATAGGTCATAGTGACCTACATTTGTGATGACAGTCTAGCTCCTGAAGTTGGATCTATGCACCAAAAACCAGACCTTTTAAGTGAGAGTGCCTGAAAAGTGACCTAAATAATGCAAAACTATACCCCAATTCACTGGAGAGAAGGACAGTAATATGGACAGAGGGGCAGGCAAATGAGGCTAACAGTAAATCCCTTTCACATTTATTTTTTTATTCGCAAAGCAACGACATACGAAAAAAACTGTATTCTTAAATTTTTCAAATTAATTTAATAAAAATAAAAAATGTATTAAAAACTAAACAACTTGGGTCAGAAAATGCCAATCAGAACAAACAAGTGAAATTTAAAGCACATTCCTTCCATAGGTTATGAAATGATGGTTCAGTGGTTAGGGCATTGGACTTGTGACCAGATGTGTGCAGGTTTGCCTTCCACCACTTGATCAGCACAAATCAGTTGTCATGATGTGTCCTTTGATAAGGTACTTCACTCTACTGCTTTGATATGATATAACTTTCAAAGTGTTGTTCTGCTGTAGAACACTAATCAAACCAATCCTGCAAAACCTTAGACACACATTTTAACCTGCTGCCTGTATATAACAAACATTAAATGCAAACTTTAACTAACTTGATCCACAAAGCTGCAATATATGAAATTTGTAAAACAAGGCAAAAACAGAAATTAAATAAGGTTTGGCACATAATATTTAACATACATAATTAAAATTGAAATCCACAGTTTCTTCCTACAAGCAATGAACAAATCGTTAGACACAAACTTTAACATAAAACAATTTCAAATAAATTGCAAAATTACCACGAACACCACATTATGTTTGACTTGTGTTTAAAAGGTCATAGTAGGCACAACTGACTCTGGATAATAATGACCAATGGGTCTCAATGACTTTGACATGACCTTTTGGCTAAAATATGAAGTCTAAATTTAAACTTAATATTCAGAAACAATTATTTTCTTCTTACTTCAGGACATTCATCTCTGGCATTCAGACCCCCAAATCTATAGGTTTCTTTATTGTCCTAGTGATCCACAGTTTTATCAAGAAACCAACTATAGAACGAAAGTTATTTTGGTAAATCAATTTTTGTTTAAGCCACAATGACCTCTCCCTCTGACCTCTTGATGCAGAAATCAATAGGCCTCTTCCATATCTTAAGTGCAAGCCCTCCACAAGCTTTAGTCGAGTAAGTGGTTAAAAACTAAACTTATTATGTAAAAACCTATATTCTTCCTTCAGTTAATGACCCTTGATCTTTGATCTTTTGACCCTAAAATCAATAGGATTCTTTCTTACCCAATGTGCAATTATTCTTCAAACTTCAGTGAAGATACATGATTGAGAAATGAACTATTTGCACAGAAAAAAGTTCTTCTTTCAGTCACAGTAACCTTGATCTTTTGACCCCAAAAGCAATAGGTTTCTTCCTTACATCATGTGCAAGCCATCCGCAAAGTTTGCTTTTGATGTAGAACAAATGTGACTGAGGGAAAACCACCGACTACTGACCTTTTGCCCCCAAATAAAAAATGTTCTTCCTTATCCCAAGTTGCAAGCTAACCAAACAGTCTGGTAAATGTAGATGTTGAAGAACTTAAGTTCTTGTAACGAAACCATTCTTCTTTCAATAAATGTGACCTTGATATTTGTGGGAGTACTGAATAAGGCCAGGCACATGCTCTTTATCACGCATCAGTGAAATTTAAATGCCAAGTTCCCTCAGTGTGAGAGAGAGAGAGAGTAAATTATAAATGCAAACTTTAACCTATTAAACAAAACGTTGAGTAAAACTGGTTTTACAAATCATTAAAAAGGGCAGGCACAAAGAAAAACAAGCATGAAAAGCACAGTTCCTTCATACAAGCATTAACCAAAAATTCAAACACAAACTTTTCCCATAAATTGCATCCCCTTCCTCATCAGCAAAACTGGGGAAAACATTATTATATAAAGTCAGGCACATTATGCAAACAAAAGAAATAGGTTCAAGAAGTATTAATGTGGCCAGGCATATACTAATGAACTCAAAGTGGTAAAAATGAAATTCCTAACCCCATCATACAAACCATAATAAAAATTTCAAACTTCATCTTGCAGTTTATATTTGCCAACACCACTGACACCAGGGTCAAAGCATAAGCTATCCTGTACTTTGTACAGACAGGCTAACAATGAAAATTGAACTCAATTTGCCTTTTTTTAAATACTGCAAATTGACTATTTTTTTAAAAAGGATATCAATTTTCATGGATTTCAAGGTTTAAATACCCGACAAGATCAAATCATGATGCCCACCCCCACCCAGCAAGACAAACTATTCACAACTTTGACCATATCTCTTACACCCAAGCAACCATCGTGGCTCAGTGACTTGTATGTGTGTAGCACCAAGCTTTGAATCCTGCCCATATCAAACTGGTTCAGCTGCCACCTTTGATAAGGGACTTAACTTCAACTGTTTCAGCAAGATATAGCCTTTGATGTGTTTATGTGAAGGTAAACACAAAGCAAACAAACAAACCTTTTCAACTCATTCTCAAAGTATGTAATAAATATACAGAAAATTAGAATGGGGGACTCCCACTTCATAACTACGTATAGATATCACCTCAGCTTAATATTTTAAAAACTGAGCAATCAACAGATAATCAGACCTGTTTTGTTTTTGTCCTTGAAGATGAAATGATACATGTAAAATCCATAGATCATCATGTGATTAATATTTCCAGATGCATGGCGAATGAAGCATTCATCCAACATTGACTGAAATCAGAAATAAGTACCAATGAACACCACAAAATGGAAATAAAGAAGATAATTTTTACTTTGTAAACAAAATGAAGAAAAATGGGAGATTGCTCAGATGACACACATCAGTATAATAGCTAACAATATTGTATTAACAGAATTATTTCTGTAAAATTCAAAAACTGTTTCAAGCCTGACTTCCTGAGTGTGTTCAATTTTTGAATTGATACTTTGTTAAATAGTTATAATACCCTAAAAAATTTAATTTTAGCTAAAACTATGATTAAAGGAAAATATAAAAAAAGAAGCAAACTAATGAACATTCTTATTAAATTTATAGTAAGCCATATTATAAGCAAAAGGAATTCTGCACATAAAATCATATCATACGAGTTCTCTTTATGGCAATGCTGGAACTTACTCTGTTTATATTGTGATTTATTCTGTTTAAAGAAAATTAATAAAATTTCAAATTGATCATTTTTTCCCCAAGAAGAATCAATGAAAATGGATTGTACCCTATTTCATGTATTTTTTTGTAACCTTTAATTTTTTTGTACACAATCCAGTTATCAGATAATAATTATTTAAATGTATCATAATTTTTCATACATATCACTTTGAATTTTTTAAAACAAATCCATTCAATTATTGGACATAAAATTGCTACTAAGAAGATTTACATTTGCAAAAATGATTTGATTTGACCTCTTCTGTCGTTTCTTGCACTCAATCTGGTTTCAACTGGAATAACCAAAGCACTAAGCATGTTTAATTACCGTGTAAATAACACTGCATAGCCATATGGTTGTTGTGACAATGTACATCGTTACTAAAACAGGAATGAATTGTTGATTCAGCTGTGTTTATTGATAATCAATTATCACCAATGTCAGGTAACAGACTTTTTTCTCTTTGTAAAAGCTACAAATAAAAACCATCCTGAATAAATATGGTCATGTACACTGACAAAATTTTGTTTCATCTTTCTCCCTCACTCTCTCACACGCATGCGTGCTCGCATGCATCAACTAAAACATGATTTCAAGTTCTCTATTTTTTACTGCAATTTGATAATGAGATTATTGTAAAAAGACAAGGTGTACTTAATTTCTTGACAATGTGGTCTCATAACATTGTGTATAATTTACCAATAAATAACTAATACATGTTCATACTATCATAATCATTTTGCCAACATTATACAACAGCTACATATGCTCTAAATGCAGATGAGCTTGCACACAGAGACATAATCCTCTTTTCTCTCAAGTTATCTAATAACAACAAAAGTCTCTGAGTACTTTTATTTTAATTTTAACTAGATTCTTGAGTTGAGAGCAGAATGAGACAGAAAATATACATTTACTTTGTACATTTGTACCACAGGTGCTCAACGCGAGCTTGATATTGAGAAAAAAGAAACAATAATCTGAAGGGAAAAAAATCATACTGAGTAACAAAAATACCTCAGATTACCCCCATGACCCATTCTTACTTCTGACATAGGACCCTCTCTATCCTACTATATATCTCTTATATAGTATGATAGAGAGGGTCCTATGTCAAAATGGGTCATGGTGGTTTATCTGAAGTATTTTTGTCACTCTGTATGATTTTTTCACTTCAGATTATTGTTTCTTTTTTCTCAATATCAAGCTCGCATCTAGCACCAGTAGTTTGTACCGTTAGGTTGTCGAGTAACATGTGTTCTGTAGAGCTTGTTCAGGTACAATCCCATTATTTTTTGTACATGGTCAGTAACACCAAATGATAATTATTTATTTTACATATAATTTTTTGTACACTGAAATTAGTAATTATTTTTTTCGGTTACAAAAATTAACATGAAACACAGTAGTATTCCTTTGTAGATGACAGAATAATTTGGCCTAATGATACTAGCCATGATCAAAATAAATTTGTACTGTGGATAAATTTCATGACCCTGACAGTGTGGCTAATTTGGGAACATGATGATACATTCTTGGAAATGTTATTTTAAAATGATCTTATGATACACAACAGTACAATGACTCAGATCATCTAAATACTGATCATTTAACCAATATTTCAGAAGCATCCAATTTTCAGGTTGTTCAAATATTGATAAAATTTTACCTGCAACAGTGAGACAGCAGATTTTATGGTTCTGACACCTTGTATATTCTGTATGCACCAATTAACTGCATCCGCAGATATAAATGTGTGCTCAGATATTCCTTGCTGCTTTGCCAACATGGGCACACCAAAACTGAAAATTGAAAGAATTGAAATACTAGAGTTTTTTTAAAAGTGAAACTTGTCTAAACTACTTCAGTCTGGGACTGAGATGAAATACTGTTTTGACAGGTTACCATTTAATCACTAATTTTATTAAACATTCATAAGCAGAAATTATTATGCTATCTCTACAATAAATCTAGTCTTAATGACTTATTTTTAATTTCTATTTGTTTCATAGGTAAACTTACACAATTTTAAATATTCACAATACAGTAAAAACGGTTATGAGAGACCACCCTTTCTGACAATCAAAAGCGGTCTCTCAAGAGAGGTGGTCTCTCATAAGAGGTGTGTGAAAATGGACTGGTTTCCAGGGTCAATAGTTAGCATTGTTGAAGAAGAAAAAATATCCATACTCATTGTACATGTATCATATCCCTTATTCATAAATCTTGTTAAATATTGCATGCATTCCTCTCAAAATAACTTTATATAATAAAGATATACATTTTCAAACAACGTGATCAAATTTATATTTGAACATCACATGAATATGTACATATATTAGTACATGTACATGTATGTGATTTGTGAAATAAACAAAGGTAATATTTATCATATCCATGAGATAACTTTACATGGCCATACATTTTAGAGTTGTTTCAAATGTAACAAAAGCTGCACAGTTAGCTATGACGTATATATATTATTCAACGCACTTAATCACTTTTCTTTAGGAAATCCATTATATTTCTTTGTTGACATTTTTTTACACAGCTGTTTGGTCTGAACGTGTATCTCCATTTCTGAGCAAAGAAGCAAACATTTGGGAATGCCATGTTGTAAAGAATGTTCTTTAATCTCCTTTAAATGTTCTATGACTAGAATGTGAAATAACCTGAGGTAGAATTTCACCAACAGATGACTGATTGTCACTATCACTGTCTGCAGTTGGAGAAGTACTCGATTTACCTGGCTGCTATTTTGCAAGCGGTTTCCCCTTTTTCTCTTCTTCCAATTACATTAATTCTTTCTTCCAGTGTTAGATTTTATCTTTTTTTCAGCGGAGGTTCTGCCACTGTTATTCATGCTGACATAATAATGCCTAGATGTATTTCGGTTTTGATCAGGTTTTGATCAGGTTTGGGGGAAATGTGGAATAAATACATATTATGTACCAATGAATGAAACCAAAAGACATAATTAACTCATCAAGAAACAATAAATTTATTTTGAGATGAAGTTTAAATCATCAGTGTTATACCTAAAAAAACAAAGATTGCAACCATCTGCACCAGGGTAGACAGATGGTGGCTCAGTGAAACACTAACAAAAGAAATTTAAAAAAAAAGAATCTGGAAATGATTCTCGCTAACTAGTATTAAAGACAAAGAGCTCATTCACTCCCCAGGCATTACGGATTAACTGGAAAGACAAATGATGTACTCAACCCTACACTGAAACCCTTTCAAACGATTTCTCACTGGGACATTAGGACTACCGGCATTGTGTGGGTTTTCACAAAGATAAAGTAAGAATACAAACCCCTAAATTTACTGCATATGTCCATCATTACTCCCTTTGATGATAAAATTATTAATCTCACTGGCTATTCACATGACTTCAGCACTACAATGGTGGTTAGTGACATGTACTTTAGTCTGGTCTACAGCAGTTTACAAATGACACCATATGCTGGACTTGTAAATTTCACAAAACTGGTAGCTAGCCAATTTAAAAAAAAACTCACCTTATTAGAACAATCTTTACTATTTATGCGTTCGTTGGCACAAAGGATTAAATGATGGTTAGTGGTGTTTATCTCGCTGTATGGTTGTTCAACTGTAGTGTTATTTAATGTGCACTTTGTTTGCATACTACATGTATCCTGAGCTCTCGTGCTTACAAAGGATTAAGTCAAGGTCAGTGGTTTCAATATGCAGTCGTTCATAGCAGTGTCAAAATGCATATTTTGCCAAGACATCAGGGTCACTGGTCGCGTTCAGCAGGTGATCGCTCATAACAGAGCATTTATGTAATGAAATTGATCCGTGCATTACGACTGTGGTCGGAAATGACAGGTGGTCACTTGTAACAGTTTTTACTGTAATACACTGTTTAATGGAAATAAATTTAATCATACATGTATCTGTGTTGAAATGTGTGTGTGTGTGAGAGAGAGAGAGATATTCTATATTCTGTGGATCTGTTGCAGACTCAGATATAACTAAATGACTCTTATTATTAGACAATTGCTTAATTTCTGTATTCAGTCAAGCTTCATGATCATTTGGTAACACAATATCTATAGTTAGGTAATTACTATACGTTTAATCATCACCCATTATACAGCAACTATTTGCTATAACACCTGGTCTAGCACTTGCCTTTAAATATTATGCTGTTTATAGGTTGCAACAAACACCTGGCTTGGCTTATCCTCTTGTAATCTCAACTTTAAATATATATAATTTTACGAGTACAAATTAGTCTTTAATATCTTAATTAGGATCAGATATCCCACCAATTAACAGAGTAGACAGGTGTATCATTGTGTCAAGGTAAATATTCTACTGCTTAATACATCTGTTAATTTGAAACCCAAATTATTTAACATATTAAACAGTTACCTGTCCAATCAAGATTGGATAAGTTTCTATTTCTTATCAATTAACTGTGCATCAAAGTTCTTCAAATAAATATACTGATTAGCAGATTTACATTTTTAGATGTTTTTATTTACAGTGTACTGACTATATTTTTGCAAAAAGAAAATGTAACAAAATATATGACTTCTTATAACAGGCTGAGAATTGCATGATGTTGATTCAAATTTCTGGACACTAATTACTGTTTTTGATGATAAAATAGTAATAAATCACAGTTTAATTTACCAATTTGACCACTCCAGTGGACTAGTGGTTAGAGCATCCACTTCGAACGTGGGTTCAAACCCCGGCCAAATCATACCAAAGAATTATAAAAGTCATAGTAACAGCTATCTCGGTAGGCGCTCAACATTAAGAGGTTAGTGTTAGGACTGGTTGGCCTGGTGTCAGGATAATGTGACTGGGTAGGACATCATGCTACATGTCTGTGGCATGATGCCCCAGTGGTAGACATCACTATAAACTGCCACAATGCAGACATCATAGCAATATGACTGAAAAATTGTTAAAGATATGTTAAAAATCCAAAACACACACACACCAATTTTGATCATAGTTTCCTTCAAACTCAACAAATAAGGGTTGTTTCTTTCTGCATTTTTTTAGAAAAAAATGTGATCCATGCCTGCCCCCACATTATTTTCAGGCCAAATATGACTGGTTTCAGAACTGGAATTTGTGTTTAGATTTCAGACTTTTTGGCTTTAGATTTAAATAGGACATATCTGAACGTTTGCAAAAAGTACGATAAGTTTCAGATTTTGGAGTAAAATGGGACCAGGAAATGAAAATCTGGGGTCCAATATGCATAAAAAAGGTAAAATTCACACCCCTACTGCCCATACAGAGCCAAAAAAGCCAACTGAAAATGTCTTTTGTACACCTAAGCATCAGATTACATGAAAGTCTCCTGGAAACAGTTCAAGTGAAAATGAAAAGAATTTTAAGGGGGGGGGTAATGAGTTAAACAGCCTGAAATATCGAAGTGTTGCCAAAGTCTCAAAAACTGAGATAATAAAAAGTTGATTTCCAAAATGTTGATGTGATTGGGTAATGTATATGGCTCACTGCCTCTAATCAAGAACCTTCCAACATATTTAATAACTTTATAAACAAAGAAAGAAAGAGAGAGAGAGAGAGAGAGACAGATTCACTCCATGTGAATACGACCATCTATTCTTCATGAGTAGTGATAACAAGATTTTCAAAATGGGTGCCACTGTGGTCATATAAAAAGTCACACCAGGCACATTTTAATTTTGAACCAACTAATTATGATAAAGAAGTCCATTTCTCAAAACCATATGTCAATATGACCACCCATCTAGGCAGACTGTCAATAACAAGATGTTCAAAATGGCTACCATGGTAGTAATGATGGGGCACACAGCAGCTCCATTTTTTAAATTCAAAACCTTATATTATAAAGAGTCTTTTGGTAGAAACCGCATTGTGTTGTGGAGAAAAAGCAATAGCAAAATTTTCCAGATGGCTTCGATTGTGGCCATATACGATGACAGACAGGTATGATATTTATTTAACAGCGACTAGTTATCAAAAGAAGTCGTCTGATGAAAACACCATACTGATATGAATTTCAATTCGGGAAAAGTAGCAATAGCAAGATTTTCATGATGGCCAATGTCATCAATTTTATATAACAGAGTGGCATCATTTTCATTTCTGACCAACTAAACACCATAAGAAGTCATTTAGTGAAATTACCATGACAATATGACTTTCCATTCAAGTGGATTAGCAAAAGCAAGTTCAAGATGGCTGCTGTGGCATCAGCAGCAACACTGAGCATCATATCAGCATCATTTTCATTTAAGACCAAGAAGACATCATTAGAGGTGAAAACCCTGTTCCAATATAACCTTCCCTTCAGGAGAAGCAGCAGTGACAACATTTGTTTGACCATACTGTATGTCTGAGTAGTGCCATTTTAATTCAGGATCAATTAGACCATAGGATGAATGTGTGTGTAAACTTTTATGACAGTCCTCCAAGTAGCTAAGGATCAACTAACCATAAGATGTGTAAAGTTTCATTGCAATCTAAAATTAGTGTGTCGAGTAGTAATAACAAAATTGTTCTAACTGACAGGTGGATGCTGGACAGTGGACAACAGACCATCTCAAAAGCTCTTTTGCCAGCTATAAGTCAATATGGAGTATAAGTTGAATGAGCAAATTTGGCAAATTTTCCATCCTTTATCTATATATAGGTTGATGCTGAATATAAGACGAGGCCAGACTAATAACTTGGCTTTGTCTTTATCACTTTGTTCCATGCAGCATCACAAATTTTATCCTATCTGTAACTCAATAAACTTTGAGTTAAGGATAATTGAATGCAACTAAAAGTACCTAATTTGTTTCACATGAAGTATTTTAAATGTATTATGTACTTTTAGCTACATATAATGATGCTGACATTAAAACTTACAGAGACACAGATAAGATAAATTTGTGATGCTGTGTGGAATTAAACTATAGTAACTTCCAGTTTCATAAATATTAAAGGTATCACTGTATGCTATTTCAGATTACCAGCAATAGGAAAATTGCATTAATGCTAAAATGCACAGTTCGTGATCAAAATAAAATATCATTGCCCGATATGAAAGACAGATGTTTTTTTAAATATACTTTATTGACCCCGTTTTGCTGAAGCTTTTATCAAAGAGAGAATGATAAATTATATAGTAAGTGTAAACTATGAAAATACATACCTTACTCTTTCAGTTTAAGTATTCACAATATTTATATCCATATAGACTCCATTTATGTTAAATCCCAAGAATGGCCACTTCGCATGCTAATTTTCTTTGCAAGTACAAGGACCTCTATATTCCCGACAAATAAGATTATTTTTTTTAAAGTGCATGTATTCTTCTTGTATATAGGTGGCAATTGTTTTTGATCTTTGCTCATACTTCAAATTGCTAACAGTTATATCGGCAAGTTAAAAAGATGTCACTTGTTGAGAAATTTACATGAGTAACCAGCATTTCCTTTCATTATGTGGTACCTTATTCATAATAACCTATGGGTAGTCTCATTTCCCTACTGGTAGCCCAACTAATCTCATCTGGTCTGCCAAATCTTTACATCAAACAGGTGTTAGCTTGGAAAACCTGATTACAACTGTAGAATATTTAATTTGCATGTAAATACTATTACAAAGACATGTGCTTTCTTGGACAATGGAAGTGGTAACTAAAACGAGAAGGCATTACTTACCCAGTAGTATTATTTGATAATGGAACAGAGTACTGCACTTGTACAAGAGTAAGATTACAGTCACCAGGTAAGTGAACCATACATATTATAATCATCAAGACATTTCTTTCTCTATCTTTCTCATAATGGGGCATAATTTTTATTTGATCATTAGGTGCAAGAAGAAAAATATGATGGAATATCTGACTTTGTCATGGTTATTCATCTTCTAATTTGTCAATTCTAATGCACATGCATGTAATCAAATTTAAACAAAGTACATTACTAGTGCATGCTGCTTTAGCACAATTACATCTGATGTACATTCATTTTTAATACTGATGATCATGTAATTGTTTATAATCCTTCATACTGTGGGGTCCCATACTTTTTAATCCAGGATCTCTTCCCCAAAATGAAATATTTTTTACACATCATTTTTCATATTTATTGGAGATTTTTTTCACACAAAAAATTACTTGACATATGATAAAACGATTCAGATGACTTAATCAAAATACAAGTCAATTCTGAGTATAAGACAAAGCTAAAATTTTCTGGTAAAAAAGTATCGTTTATAGGTTGGCAAATATGGATATCAATGACCAGTAGAATTAAAAATAATAATATATAGAGTTTTAAGAAAAACAAGCAATATATCCCTAATTGATTAAGAAGTTAAGAAATTTAATGAAGGTTATGTGCAGATACGACAAAAACTAAACTTACTTTGAATCTAACATTGCCTCTGCAATTTTCTGTAGTGGTGAGGACTGATTCAAAGGCTCTTCTTTGGTACTGAAATATGACCAACACCTTGTAATTAGAATTATATCATACTGTGATTATACTCCTTTAATAAATCTGATTATAATTCTAACATACCATCATTATCATTTTTTCATATTGTGATTATAAATCTAACATAATTTAATTACCATTTTCTCATAAGTGATTATAATTAGATCATCATAATTCTATCATACTGTGATTATAGTTTTGTCATATTGCAATTATAATTCTATTACACTGTCATTATAATTAACATATTGTGATTATAATTCTATTACACGGTGATAACAATTCTGTCATACTGTGATTATGATTATATTATACTGTGTAAATAACTATGTCATACTGTGATTATAATTCTCTGATACTGTTATTATAATTCTATTATACTGTGATTATAATTTGAATATATTGTGATTACAATTCAGTCATAATGTGATTATAATTCTAACATACTATCATTATCATTTTCTCATACTGCCATTATAATTCGATCAAACTACGATTATAATTCTGTCATACTGTGATTATAATTCTATGATACTGTGATTATAATTCTATCATACTGTGATTATAATTCTGTCATACTGTGATTACTATCATACTGTGATTATAATTCTGTCATACTGTGATTATAATACTGTGATTATAATTCTGTCATACTGTGATTATAATTCTATCATACTGTGCGTATAATTCTATCATATTATGGTTATGATTCTATATGACTCTATCATTTTATGACACTGTGATTATAAATTGATCATACTGTGATTATATTCTATCTTACTGTGATTATAATTTTAGTAAGGTGTGTGATTTGGATTTTTAACATAGCTTTTCAGTCATATCACTGCAATGTCTGCAATGTGGCAGTTTATAGTGATGTCTAGCACTGGGGCATCATGCCACAGACATGCATCATGATATCCCACCCAGTCACATTAACCTGATACCAGGACAAACAGTCCTAACACTAACCTCTTAATGCTGAGCACCTAGCAAGGCAGCTGTTAGTACCATTTTTATAAAAATCATTGCTATGACATGGCTGGGGTTTGAACCTGCGACCTCCCACATCTGAGGTGGATGATCTAACCACTAGGCCACTGGAGTGGTCTCATTTTAGCAAGGAATTGTTTTGTGATGGTGAAGGACTGAATGATTCCCTAAACATTGATAAATGTAAATCTGTCTTTTAAATATATTTCAGACTGAGATCACTTTCTGTAATGTTCTTCACCGAATTTGTGTGAAAATAAAATTGCCAGCAATATTCAAACAGAGTAGCATAAAAAGTGTTATAAAAGCATCAGTCTTCTATGAAGCCTCTCCCTCTTGCAAGTATGTCTGCTTTCTTTTCTTTCCCCTTAGACTTCATAATTATAAATGCAAAACACTTTAAGTTACCAGAACTTTTTTATTTGAAATACAAATGGCAGTTTACGGTTGAGTCACAAATGAAGAGGTGTACCAGTACATGATTTGCCTACTGCTATCCTTTGGCAGAAACTTATCAATCTGATTAATTTTCCTTTTATGTAATTCATTTTTCTTGACACTAAAATATCTTTATTATTAAATTATTTATCATTAAAATTCTATATTTACTTTTCACAATTCAATCATCTACGTGATCCAGGCATGGATACATTCTACAGGAATTTGCATTGTGAAAACCAATTCTTTATCTTTGTATCAAATGTACATGATATCTACCATGCTTTTTTATATAACTGAATCTAGTTATTTTTGTATATATTAAAAATAAAATTATAGCTACATTTATTGACATGATTTAGTAATTGCCAGATTTTAATTATCAAAATTTAAATTAGAAAATCTTGGACAATGAAATACCTAACAACAAATTTAACACAGTGATTATAGAATTCCCATGCATGATTACCTATCTATATGCAGGTCTGGGGCTTTGGCTGCATGTCCATCTGCTCCACTCTGTACACTGGAATCACCAGAAAGCTACATAAAAATAAAGAAAAAAAACTATACCAAGGTAACATGTTCTTCAATATATAACATCAGGACTTATTTTACACCACAGAGGGCAAGACATAAACCAAAATGCATCCTTGTGATTAGCTTTCCGCTAGCTTGCCACAAGGTTGCAGCAAGCTTGTATCATCAAAATAAGCTTGCAAATAAATATTTGTTAGCTTGTGCAAGCTTGCACAAGCATGGCACCATTTCTGGTGATTTTCTTAAAAGGATCTGCAAGCTTGCACAATTTGCAGGCTTATAAAAAGCATAAGCTTCTACATATTTCCAGACTCAATTTCTTAGAGAATTTTTGTTCATTGCCTGCTATATGCATATAAACTGTAAAAACTTTTAAACAATTTCATATAGCAAATATTCAAGAAATAATTTTATGCTAAAGGTGACAGTTAATTTAATAATTGGATTATTTAATTTCCAGCAATTACATTTTGTTATATTTAATATTGCCAAATTTATATAATTTTTAATGTGGTAAATATCAAAACTTAATAATAATAATAATAATAATAATAAACAACTCTATTATTTACAGATGCAAGAAAAGTAAATGATTATGATTTTATTTCCTGCTATTATACATTTCCACACAATATCAATGCTCAGATAGTGAGAATTTTCTTTTACAAAAAGGGGGGGGGGGGTCCAGCCATTATTGATAAAATTCTGTTCTGAAGCTTTTGCTTATCATCATGTATATTATGTGTCCCTGTTGCTATTACTGTAAGTGTTGTGAATATATGAAATAGTATCATTATTATTATATTAATATTAGCTGCCAGAAGTTACAAATCATTGGCATTTCTTTTCATACTAAATAAAAGCTTAAAATGTATATAATTATTGTTTTCTGAGAGAGAGAGAGAGAGACCCATCCCATTCTGCCAGCATTTTATGAAGAATTAAGGTTGATGAATTTTGCTTTTCTAAAAAAAAAAATCAAATAGTAAAATCATGCAAGATGAAAAGTGGTTTTCCGCAACAGAGACTTAATTTGGCATCAAGACATCAAGGACGGTTACTTCCCTTGTTTTCAGTCCTGAGACTGGTTTACAAGTCAAAATCTACACATAACATACCCGAGTCTGATTTACTATGGTCTACATAGCAAAGACAAGATACTTTCTGTACTTCTTCATAGAGTCATAATTTATAAGTGTGTGTGTGTGATTTGGATTTTTGACGTAGCTTTAAAAAAAAATCAGTCATATCGCTACAATGTCTGCAGTGTGACAGTTTATAGTGATGTCTAGCACTGGGGCATCATGCCACAGACATGTAGCATCATGTCCCACCCAGTCACATTATCCTCACACCAGGTTGACCAGTCCTAACGTCCTAACACTAACCAAATAATGCTGAGCGCCAAGTGAGGCAGCTGTTAGTACCATTTTTGAAAGTCTTGGTATGATTTTTCCGGAGATCAAAACCCACAACCTCCCACATCCGAGGCGGATGCTCTAAACACTGGGCCACTGGAGCAGTCATTTATAAGTGTAAGATGAGGACTATTAAATTCTTACACATATCGACATTACAACAGTTTTCATGTAAAAATAATTTAACAACGACTTAATGCAACTTGAGAAATTAAGCACCACAAAAAGTTACCTTCTGTTTCCTAGATGGTAAAGCTTTCCGCAATTTATTCAGAATTTCTATATATCTAATAAACCCAGAGGTCATCTGCTTCAACTCTTGCTTGGACATTTCTTCATAGACATCCCCTCTAGAATAAACATAAAATGGTTACCACAGCAATGGTAAACAAAATGATTAGCAATTATGCATGTTTTTGGCAGGTATTTCAACAGAACACTCTAAAATAGTTATGATTTCAATATAAGCAAGCAGTCCATCTGCTCCAATTTGTAGATAACTTTGTATCTTCCTTAAACTTAACATTTATGCAAAGCTATTGTGCAGGGCAGCAGACAGACAAAAAGTATTACAGATGACATTACAGTGCAAACAATATGGTAGTTTCATACAAAAAAAAATACTGTATGGAAATGTAATGCAAAAAAACAATTGTTGTGAGTAGACCTTGAATGTATCAATGTGGTTTTACCTTGCACTATGGGGAATACAAATCAATATATTTCTACCTAGGGCTATGAGGAACACGAATATAAAATTTAACCGGAATCTGTTAACTAAATTTAACTTGTAACAGAAATGAAACATAAAGTCAAATTCTATTTTTAAAAATAGTCCTTCACCCTTAATCTACTGACTTAAAAAATAATAGTCTGTGTTGTCTCATTTGTGTATTCTACCTATGCAAATCAGCCTGTATCCCACAGCAATGCTGCAAGGATTAGCAAACACACAAAGTCACCTAAGTTACTATTAGTCAATCAAGAAAATCTGTGGAATTGTGATTATTTCTGACTACCTTTGTCTTTTAATAAACTTCATGAAAATTAACTGCATAAAACTGCCCAGTGTTTATATTTTTTCCATGAGCATGAAGAATAAAGCTAATGAATCATGACTGTTTAATAAGTTACAGGCATATCATGACCTAGCCATTTTTACAAAACATGTTTATTTAGTGCTGAATGTGCACAACCCTACGTAAACTATCTCTCAAACTTTATATTATGCTGATTTTAGTTACTGGACTAAAATCTGACGAAAATTCTTTCCAAAGCTAAAGGCATAACATACACAGTCAAACTCATTAAAAATCTTAAAGGTGGAAACCTATTTACAAAATTTTATCAACCTGAGAAATATAGTCAGTACGTCTATAGTCAATAGGTCTATAGAGATAACAAGCTCTGTTAATCAGATGAAAGATCCCATTAATATGCACAGATTTCACTTAATATAAAACAAGTCGTAAACCACGATGATATAAACTTATTTACAAAGTTACACTAAAATCTGATTAAAATTTGGTCTCCAAGGAGGTAACAAACTCAACCAATTCGATACATGAATACCTCAGAAAAATGCATAGATCTCGCATGTAATTAAATTCATCCAACATATAAGTAATATAAGACTGCTTAACAGGTTTGATCAAAATCTTATAAGAAACATAGTAGTTAAAGTGTCAACAAACCAAGCCAATTTTATGTAAGATCAAGTCATTAATACGTCTGGATTTTGTTCATAATCATATTCCCAACTGAGATGATGATGATATAAGCCAACTTACCAAGTTTCATCAAAATCCTATCAAAAGTACAGTCTCTAGTGTGGTAAAAACTCAGCCATTCACAAGTACGCTCACCTCTTAAATATGCCTACATCAAGGTCATATTGAAAACTCATCCAACATCTTGACGATACTAGCCTATTTATCAAATCTAATTAAAATCTGGTTTTTAAAAAAATATATCTTCTGTGGCAAAATGCCGAATGAGACACAAGAGTACCTCATAATATGTGCAGATCCTATTAGTAATAAACTCAATTCAATATCTTGATGGTATAAACTTATTTACATCTGATAAAAATCTTACCAGAAATAGTCATTACAGTGCTGTTAAGCCCAGCCAATAAAATGCAAAATCAAATCAATATTATGTGAAGATGTCACTCATAACTGTACTTATCCAATATCTTGATGATTCAAATTATATTTACCATGTTTGACCAAATCTGGATCCAAAATACAGTCTCTACAGTGGTAACTAGCTAAGCCACTGTAGCAAGTTTACATAATTACGATGTGTGGATCTTGCTCATTACTGAACTTGACCGAGATCTTGAATACAAAAGGCCACATTCCAAGCTGAATTAAAACTGGAACAGAAATGCAACTCCCAGAATGATAGCAAGATCTGCCAATCTGATATGAGATCACCTTGTTAACATGTATGAATTTCGCTCATTATTTAACTAGTATGAGATCTTTATGATGCATGCTGATATTCCAAGTCGGATCAAAATAGGATCAGAAATATGGACTATAGAATGGTAACAATCTAAGGCAAACAGATATAAAGATCACCTAATTAATATGAATGGATTTCAAAAGTTATCAAACTTGTCCAAAATCTTCATGATTTGAGCCCAAATTAGAAGTCTGTTCAAATTCAGAAATATCATATGACTTCCAGAGTAGTAACAAATAATTACTGACAGACAGATGATGGATCCTACATGACAGACACAGACAATACCAAAAAGTTCAAATGACAGATGAGCTAATAATGACATGCCAAGTCAAACTCTAACTACAGTCATTGTAAACTTCACCTTCCACCTAATGCCTCTGTCAATCTATTCACGAGAACCTTTAGCTAAAATGATTAATATTTCACTGAAACTGTCAAACAACCTTTTAATTATTACGTGAAAAAAGAACTACAAAGGCCAAAGAACTCTGTGTTTGCTTCCTTGAGCTCAGACACATTAAAAATTCCATTGAAATCTTTCCAATAGTACCTGGATAATATGTGTACTGTATATAATGACATGAAAAATGAGCCAAACTACAAACAACACAGACCCTGATCTCTTGTTTGTTCTACTAATTACTCCTTACAAACTGCATAGGCCATGGTCCGTTGGCACATTATGTGACAGCTGATCTGGGTCTTACAGTCTGCAGCTGATCTGACTTATACGAGAGCATATATGGCATACATTTGTATTTTAAAGCTGAGAAAGTTTTAACTTGAAAATGTGCTTATTGACAGCAAAGTGTATAAAGTTTCAATATTTCAACTCAACTGACCAAAGTTAATCATACATAACATTACATGGTGATTGCCTTAAAGGAAATAAAGATAAGACAAAAAAGACAGAATTAAAACAAAGTAAACAGACAGTCACTCATCACTCAATAAGACACAGACCAATCTCCAGACGAGTAAATTTTGTGTTTCCTTTATCCTTACTTACACACCAGAGCTCTAGATAATAATGCAATCAAATGGATAATTTAATCCACGGTTTGGAACTAAGTAAGTTTTTTAAAATTCAATGGGTATTCCCCCAAAAATGCAAACCAAAAACTTACCATACCAGAATGAGTCGTTATCATCAAGATATTAGTCAAGTCTTTCAGAATGAATCAAACAGCTTTGTGACTAAGTCTAATTCAGGGCGTGAGTGATTTATCTCAGTCTGAATGACAATTCTGACAGTGATCAAGTACAATAAAACATGCACCAAACATCCGGAACTTGTCCCTTTAACATTGTTTATATTGAATGAATGTACCATCATAAAAAATGGGCTGTGCTTACTGCAAGAGCTATAACCTAGATGCTTTGGACTAAATCATTAAAATTAATTTGTTTTACACAATTTCAATGCATTCAAAAAAAATTATATGCTTGGTCAATTTGTTTATAATATAATACTAATCTATTGGTCTGATACACTTAATTTTGCTAGGAAAATACCATAAAACCAGTGATGTAATGCTTATTTGCAAGTATACACTTGATTGTACAGTTTTACCATATACACTCACCTATAAGTCATACTGCAAAGATCATCTCCACCATAGCATTTGTGCCTGCAGATTAAGGTCTATACTGTTTGTTCTAGTGATTACTCCTAACAAGCTGCACAAACCCAGATCTACCGGTGCGTTGTGACAACAGATATGGGTTTATGCAGTTTGGAGATGGACTCCTCTTATAAGTGAATGTATATTGTATATGTTAAGTAAAAACAAAAAATGGGCTTCCACCTGCCTACCTGCCTAAACAAATAATGTGGTCACATAATACCCCATATTAGAAGGATTATACGGAGAAATGATATAACATAAATTACTGAAACAATACATGCGACAAAAGTAGGTTATGTACTTGGATGAATTAGAATTTTATCATTGTATCTTGATCCACACAAGTGATATGCAAAAGAAACTTTTAATTCATGTATTTATATCAATACAAAAAAAAACAAACATCAGGTCATATGTAGCATAAAACCTGCATACCTTTTTCTTTTAATTTAAGAGCATCACCAACCCTTACCTAGGACATTTCCCCTCGATGATCTTCTTTGTGCCTGCATTGTTGCATGGTAAGAGAAAGAATCTACTTCTCCAAAATTTTAAGGACTGAAAAAGAGAAGAAGCATGCATATACTGTGCAATTTCAAATCAACTTTATTTCCTCTGAAAATGTTCTTGTATGGTCTCAAGTTTAAGTAAATATTTGCTAGTAGTATTTAATACAAAATCTGCAGGCTTACTTACAAATACATGACAACTTAGTTTTCTTGTAACTCTGGAATTTTGAGAAGCAACTTGGTAGTTACATCTATCATCAAAAACTTTGACATCTGAAACTGTATTAAGCAATCCATCCCAACAAGGAAACTCAAGGGAAAGGCCAATTTTGTCCAGTATATATATATATATATATATATATATATATATATATATATATATATATATATATATATATATATATATCCTTTGAAGCAATTCATCCCATCAAAGAAAGTCCTTTGTGTAGCAGAAATGGTTGCTTTACCTGTATAATACATTGTTAACTTTAGCAATGGAAAACTGGGATGGACTATAAAATTAAGTGTCGCTGATGTAACAAAAACAAAAGAAAACCCAAACAAGCTATGATTACCTCCAGCAGTCCATATTCTCCCTCCCCTCTTGTACAGATGTACTGGTCCAAGTAGTTCCAATTGTAGTTCTCAAGCTTCTCGTTACGGAACTCGCTCCATGAGCTGTCATAACTGTACGAGTCTGGGGCCTGGAAACGGTATCTGTAACTGTAACACATCTGGGGATTGGGGTGTCTGTAATATAAATAAAATACCATTTTTTAAAAAGCAAATTTTTATGCAAATTATGCTTTTCCAAGAATACTGACCCAATCACATTATGTTAGGAATATTAGCCTGCTAACTCATAAATCATCCCTACTAAGAGATGAAAATCATCTTATCCAATTTCAAATAGACAAAGGGCTGTAACTCTTACCCATTACTGCCCCTTGGCACCGCTAGCCACTAGGTGCTGCTAGTTTTTAGCAGAGCGTGATACTAATGAGGATGCTCATATGGCAGGGTGGTTGGGAGGGTTTTGAAGTAATGTGGCTGGGTAAGTATTCTCAGAGAAACATAATTTACCTAAAAATGTGTTTTCTCCTTCATATATGTTCCCCAATCTCATTACGTTAGGAGAATAAATAATAGGAGGAGGGGATGCTGAGCATCAGACCTCTACCTTGGGTATCATTCTAGTGAAGAATGGCTTAATTCCCCCAAGTGAACCATAACCCGTTCTCAAAACTACATAAGCAACACAGCCTGTATTCACCTGACCTGTGACTCTTAACATATGATCAAGAAAATAAAAATCAAAGCAAACACTAGTAATGTATTTGAAACTATTAAGCTGCTAAATTATTGTCATAACTAACAAAGAAGTGAAAGTGTCATATCTGAAACCTATGATCCTGTTATGAACTTTTGCACAATACTTAGTTTAAATTAAACCAAATGTCTATCAAAACAGCATGAAATAAAAATAAACCAAGCAAAAACTATCAAGAGGCACTTTCGAATTTCTCTAATAAGAGCTCTGTAACAGATGGAGTAAACCAAAACAAAAAGACAAATTCACACTAACTCATAATGACTTTGTAGAAGATCATCAACAGCGTAGTAGGATGGGGGTCTTAAAAGACAAAGTTCCGAAAGGTGACATAATCACTCAAATTTTGCCAAAATTGTAAAATAAGTAGAAAAACAGTAGATTGATAAATCCTCACAATAGATCCAAAAAGGAATATTAGATGGGCCTAGATGAACTCAAAAATGGCCTGATTGCTGGTTTATGAACTGTACAACATTTGCTCAGTATAGTAGTGAAGTAAAAACTAGTGACCCATTGTGGTATCAGGTATAACGGTACCAATTGCGCAAGTCCAGGTGGGCGGAGCTTAAGGTGTATGGAACATTGTATTCAGAATTAAAGAACAAAACTAGCTGTGATTGGTGCATTATGTAAGACTTGTACTTTCTGTTTGGCTTAAAAAAAAGTTGAGCCTCTTGGCAACATGTGAGTTTGTGTTAATTTCTATCTAGATCATATTTTGTATTTTTTATGATTTTTTTAAAATATGGTACACATGACTGAAAATGTGCTTGTTGTGACTAGATAACTCTTACCCCTGTCTAGTTCCAGTAGAGTTATCTCTCTTAAATGCAATGGAGTACCTGGTTATGTCATTGTCAAATTGACAATCTAGCATTGTTCTATATGACAGCGTGTGACATGCATGCCCAAGTAGGACAGAAAGTATATTTATTTCACAAAACATTAGCATTGAGGTATATGGAAAAACAATTGGTACCGTGATACCTAAAGGAAAGAATAGCCTCACAGTGTTTCCATAGAAACGCATACATGTGGGCGGCATTTATGAACTATACTAGTTTGATGTAGGAAAACAAATGTATGCTGAACACTTTTGGTCAAATATTGAAAGTTCTTTAAGAATAAAATGTATGAAATCTTTAGAAAATAGCACAAGATGGCTTTGGATGGGGACTTTTGATAACTATAGCTATGATAGATATAGACTTGTGTTACCTGATGCCTTTATGTATGTGCCGTTACCTCCTAGATTGGAATGCATGCAACAAAATAAGTTATGTAAACATAATATAGTTGATTTTGGCCAAATATTGGCTATTGTACCTGCAAAAGATGAAAAATCATGTGTACAAAAACAACTATCTTGTTCTTGTAAGGCATGCCATAAACCAGGATAGAGAACATTCTAAGTACACTTGTAGATAGATCACTTGTACCATGTGGGATGTTCTGGCATGAGTAATTTTTAGGTAATTTATTAAGGATTTGGTATTCCTTCCCATTTTGATTTGAATTGTCCTGCTCTAATTGTCCCTTTTTTTTTTACACTCTCCTGCTTTGAAATTGTTCATGTAGTTAGTTCAGTTCTCTTGCATTCCCTTTTGTTGAAGTAGCAGTGAATACCAACAAACAAGAACAGTTTCCTTAAGTCAGCATTTCCCATTGGCACTTGTATAAGCCCAATTATAATCTACTATTGACTTTCAATTAATCCTATTTCTTTCTGTCAAGCTGCTCCTGTGGAATTTCCATGTTTGGTCCAACATTACAGAATGATAACCATTTTATTCACACAGTGCGTATTCATTCCATTCAAATCCACACTGTTCTTGAAACTTTGCATCCCATCGCAAGAATCCAAATTGGCATGAGATGATATCTGCATGGTTATGGAAGGCTGCACTCTACATGCCGGCATTGTAGAAAATATGAACTATGTGATATGAAAGAGCTGCGTCATCTTAGAAATTAAAATTACATGACTCTTGAGGTCTCCACTAAACATAAGAGTCTAAATGTTAGGTTCTCACTTTGTCAGTAATGTATTTTGAGATAATTTAATTGCAATGAAGTTAATACAGGTTGTTGATGAACTCATCTATATTACATGGATAATGTATTCAAGGTTACCACACCTTATGTATATCATTCAGTTATCTCCCTTACACCAGTCATAACATTTCAAGGAAATAAAATCTCACATTTTCAGTGACTGATTATGAAAATAAAGAGAAGATTTGTGAAGTATTATATTAGCCCTCAATCTTGATGCAAATGTAAGTAGAAGCAATTTGATAATTTCTCACAGTAAAGTTTACAAGTTTAAAAACTGATAAGGTATGTTCTGCTTGGCTCTGAGATAAGTTTCTCTCTATCTTATGACAATTATTATTAAATTCTTATGTAGAAGAAATATACTTTATATGTATCTATATTATCTAAATTATTCACCCTTTTATATTAGATGGAAATGAACACAACTTCACTTGAAATTTGGGTCCTGTAAGGGATGTTATAGCACAGTTGCCTTTGGGCTGTCCTTGGACCTGTTGGGCCCTGCCCCATATATTTGTCCAAGGTAAGGTCATCAAACTTTCACTTCTCATTTTTCGCATTGCTGATTTTGCCACCTTTAATTCCTTTATCATAAGCTACCTCTCCCTTTTAGATAAACACTTTCCTCCTGTTTTTAACTCCATTTGATGTGCTATACTTAGTGTTTATATTTGGCATTTTTCTGTATTTTATTCCCCTAATTTCACCTCCCAATCCAAACATAACCACTTAGAAGCTGCGATTTACTATATTTGGTGACTGACTGGCTTATTGAAACAATTTTATTCACATTACAAAGGAGGAAAGCTTACTATTTGTGTTACAAAGAGGATGGGTAGGTGGACCTTTGTGTGAGGACTGGTGGTTAGTGACCTCTTGTATCTGTAGATAGTGTAAAGTGGTCAAAGCTTATACTTTATAATAAGATTGGGTCATGTCCACCTGTCTCTGATGTTAAGTTCTGCACCTACCAAACAAATATAAATTCCTTTCTTTTAGGTGAATTGTACATTTTGAAGTAGGACAGGTGCATACTATTTGGTACATTGACCTTTGACCTAGTTATTACATAATATGATATAATGTGATTTATCCCATATCACCTATGTGAAGTTCAATAATTGCTGATATGAATAAGATACAACTCATAGTTGAAAGAATTCATTTTATTTCAAAAGATGATTTTGATGGTGAAGCAAAAGTATGAAAACAATAGTTCAAACAGCTCAATGACATTTCTATACACATTCATATAAGACATAGGTTAGTACCTCATCAAATTGTTTTTCACAAGTGAGACTAAGTATATTTGTTACTTATACAGTCCCGAACTATTTCACAGATTATTGGAAAAATTAAGGTTTGCTATAGGTATAACGGTACCAATTGCGCAAGTCCAGGTGGGCGGAGCTTAAGGTGTATGGAACATTGTATTCAGAATTAAAGAACAAAACTAGCTGTGATTGGTGCATTATGTAAGACTTGTACTTTCTGTTTGGCTTAAAAAAAAGTTGAGCCTCTTGGCAACATGTGAGTTTGTGTTAATTTCTATCTAGATCATATTTTGTATTTTTTATGATTTTTTTAAAATATGGTACACATGACTGAAAATGTGCTTGTTGTGACTAGATAACTCTTACCCCTGTCTAGTTCCAGTAGAGTTATCTCTCTTAAATGCAATGGAGTACCTGGTTATGTCATTGTCAAATTGACAATCTAGCATTGTTCTATATGACAGCGTGTGACATGCATGCCCAAGTAGGACAGAAAGTATATTTATTTCACAAAACATTAGCATTGAGGTATATGGAAAAACAATTGGTACCGTGATACCATCAAGGGAAGGTAATGGGCAAGAGTTACTGCCCCTTGTCTAGCTGACATAGGATAAGACAATTTTTGTCTTTTAATAGGGCTAGATTTGTGAGGTAGCAGGCTAATATTCCAAACATAATGTGATTGGGAACATATTTGAAGGACAAATGTGAAAAATTAAACTCTGTTGAAACTGGGTGGCAGAAATTTAAGTTACAAGAATCATGACACTGAAGAATAGATTTAGAAATGCAAACAAATTTGAGGTCAAAATGTTTAAGCATCTCATTCACCATCTTACATCTGATTACTAAAAGACACCATAAAATGTGTCCTTAGAGCTTAAGTTAAAACCTTTTATTTAAAGCAAACTATTTTACAGTAAAACTTGATTTGAAGGACCTCTTATAAGTGACCACCTGTCATTTACAACTAAAAACATTGATTATACTATATAAATGTGGTGTTACAAGTGAACACATGCTAAACACAACTAGTGGCAATGATTGTTTTCACAGCCCTGTAATGAACGATACTATTGCAAAACCAGATTTAAACAATACAGACAATGATATAATCTTTTGTAACCAAGACTGCTAGAAAAGTCTACAGGTGAAATGCAAACTGTTCGAAATTAAGGCGTGAAAAAATTATTGGAAATAAGCTGAGTCTGGTTACTGGATTCTTTTCATTTACAAGAAAAATCTACATACAGCAGACAGTAAACCAGTCTTGTGTACTAGTCACACCACTACAGCATTGTCGTGGTCATCAAAATCCCTATTAACAATAACCATTGCATCATTAATTGATTAGCAATCATGGATTGCACATATTTCAAATGTATGTATTGTTTGTTTATGTGTCATAAAAACTAGCACAGTGCAAATAATGGCATCATGAGAAATCTTCTCACCCTGATTTCAATGTAGCATGACAGGTACTGCCTTAAATTGTTTGTCTCTGGAGTTACAATATGTAATGACCAGGGTGAATAAAGTCTTTGTCTTTTCTCTTATTAAATTATTTGCATTTTCTGGATAAGTTCATTGTACAGTAATTGATAATGTCTGTATCCTTTGCTGCTGCTATTAAAATTAAATTAAAACCCACACAAAAGCCAAGCATACCAGCCAGTTATTGTTATCTATTCACCTTAGCACATTGGTTAATCCTTTTGTTTATTTAGTTTCATCAATTATTTATGCTGTATGTAACTTAAGTTTTGGCTTGTGGCCTGTAAATAAATTTACTGAATACTGTATTTACTGTATATGTTGGGACACTGTATTTGTTGGGATACAATAAATTAATTTTAAAAGTAATTTTTATGTGCACTGTATGTTCTGGGACACATTGTTTCTTTTGAGTCGTAAGTTGTGGGACACCTTTTAACCCATTCGAAAATTACATGTCGGAAATTGCACTCCAGCTGAAATTTTATTTTAAAAAATATAAAACTTTGTACTTAGATAAAACTCTTTAATCCACTGCAGCAGCATCTCATCAACACAACCCTTCTCCTACACACGTACGATCTATTCTTTTGGTACATGAATATTTTTTTTAAGCGTTCTCATATCGTGAAAAATTGTTAGAGGCAACACACCACCTGAAGCGGAAACTAGTCTTGCTAATTCTCACACTTTTGATGCCCATCTTATCGTCAGTCCATCCAGGAATGCGATCAAAGTACACTAGAGTTTCATCCATGTTAATGGTCATATTGTCAGCGAAATGACCCTTTTCTCTTCTGGCCTTCACGAATTCATCACGTGACTTTATTTTCTCCAAATCTTCTGGATGATCGCGCACGAAGCACTACATTGTGTAACTTTAAAAACCGTTCCAGTATTTCACTTTATTTTCAAAATTTTTGTGAATAGTGGTGAAAAGGAACCAAAATTAGCTTCCATATCTCGACCGTCTTAGTATATTCAAAGCTAAAAAATAAAAAATCGGCACACTTAAAAGAATCCATAGTCGGCTTCCGAGGTCAGCTTGCTTTGCAATAAAATAAGCATTGTATTGATATCCTTTAAAAAAAATTCAGCTTCACAGTCCAAAGTCGGCTTCCGACGTTGGCTTGCTTTGTAATAAAAATAACCTTAGTCTTTTATGTCCTGTCAGTAAGTTCAAAGAAGAAGTTTACTGCTGGCTGCCAGTTGTGTTTATTTACCACCAGGGCTTCTATGTGCTTGGCATCTGTAGTAATACTTAATACAAAGGAGCATTGATGTCTATGGGTAAATAGTAAGGATACTTTTGTAACCCAAGCTGGTGAAAAGATTGTCACTTGCACTCAAGTGAATGTGTTTTCAAGTAATGATTTTTATTTGCGAGATACTGTCATACAGTAGACCTGGATATAAATTAATCTTGGCTATTCTGCACCTAACACCATGCCATGCATGAATGGCAGTTGTCTTCAATATATCAGTTGATTATTTCCCTCTCATTTGTTTCTCTTCTGGCCTTCATGAATTCATCACATGATTTTATTTTCTCCAAATATTGCTGGGACATAGACATCTGTGCACAAAGCACTATATTATGTCACTTTAAAATCTGTTCCATTGTTTCAATTTATTTTCCTGTGAATACAGTTGAAAATGAACCCAAGTTTACTTCCGCATCTCGGCCGTCTTTGTATATTAACAACAAAAAAATCAGCTCACTTCACAGAATCCGTAGTCAGCTTCCGATGTCAGCTTGCTTTGCAATAAAATAACATTTGTATTGATATTCTTTACAAAAAAAAGTAACGAAAATCGCTTCTGAGATCGGCTTGCTTTGCAATAAAAATAACCTTTTGTCTTTGATGTCATGTCGGTAGGTTCAAAGAAGGAGTTAAATGCTTGCTGCCAGTCGTGTTTATTCACCACCAGGGCTTCTACGTGCTTGACATATGTGGTTACAATTAATACAAAGGAGCATTGATGTCTGCGGGTAAATAATAAGGATAATTTTGTAACCCGAGCTGGTGAAAAGATTGTCACTTGCACTCAAGTGAATGTGTTTTCAAATGATTTTTATTTGCCACATACTGTCATACATTAGACCTGGATATAATTCAATCTTGATTATTTTCCACCCAACACCGTGTCATGCGTGTATGTCATCTTCAAGATATCGGTTGACTATTTCCCTCTTGTTTGCAATTTTGTTGGCTCCAGTTTTCAGTTGGATAACATGTTCAAACCTTCGAGCACAACTACACACAATTGTTTCTCAATTATTTTGTTAATGAACTACGTGGTGTGTAGTATCGGACATAATTGATATACGCTACAGTATGGAAGCCTACGTCACTTATACGGATTTCATGGAAATATTTTATTCTTTAATGCTCATGTTGAAAAAAGGAATAAATGATAACAACACAAGGTTAGTTTCTTTCTTTTTATTATCAATTAAGCATTTTATTTATCTATTTTATTGCAACGTGCAGGGGGGGCAAGCACAAATGCAATACAAATTTATTTCATTTCTTAAGTCTTGGGACATATGACTAAAATGAAAAAATGTTTCACCTTAAGTTCTGGGACTGGAAAAAAAATAATTATTTTATCGTGTCCCAACATATGCGGTAAATACGGTAAGTGTTACTACAGCTAATTTTGTAGCTCAATATTAATTATAGATCTTGAATCTTATAAAATATTAAAAGGATAACTATAAGAAATGGCTAAAATGGTACAGTGTCAGACTCATTATCCAAGGGTTGCAGGTTTGATGTTTGCCCAGATGTCAACATGTGTCTGCTGCTTCAGTGAGTACTTAAGGCACTTAACTCCTAATTCCTTTGCAGAATATAGCATATAATGTGATAGAAGTACAACACACACAAAAAAGAACAATTTCTATATCAGTTCTGTGCGATGTTGTCACAAAGTGTTTTGTCCACTGTACCAAATAGATGATCTCCATATCATCCATTTACTGTCCAAGAGATATTTCTAATTTACTTTTAGATTTTATGGATCATCTATACCATTTATCTTTTAGTACTTAATGTTTATGTTTTTGGAAAGGCCTTATCTTCCAACATGTTTTTTTAGCAATTCTTTATATTTACATTTCCTTTGATTACTCTTAATCAGCATCATATAGCCAGCATTGCGCTGACATGCCTTAAAGCTTGGGGATATAGAATAATGGAATCAGAGGCTTAGTGGTTAGCATGCTGTCTTGCTGCCAGAAACATGTGGGTTCAAATTCTACCATCAGAATAGCCCAAGATGGCAGCTGTGGCTGTCATATTAGATATCAGATCAGTATAAGATTTATTTAAGACAAACTAGGCACTAGATGAAATCTTACAGTAAAAACACCATGCTGATATGGTTTTCTGTTCCGGAGAAGCAGCAAAAACAAGATCTTCCAGCTGTCTGCTGTGGTAGCCATACTGAATGTCTGATCAGCACCATCTTTATTTAGTAACAACTAGATGTCATAAGAAGTCTTTTGGTGAAACTCAGTGCTAATATGTTAAGATGACTTTAAATTCAGGTGGATTATCAATAACAATATTTTTCAAGATGGCTGCCATGGTAGTCATATTGGATTACAAATCATCAAGGTTTTCATTTAGAACCAACTTGACATCATAAACAGTCTTTAAGTGAAAACCCAATATTGATATGACAACCCATTCAGAAGAAGTAGCAATAACAAATTTTTCAAAATGGCTGCTGTGGTGGCCATACTAGATATCCATGTAGAACTATTTTCATTTTGGCCCATCTAAGTCTTTGGGTGAAAATCAAATGTTGATATGACCTTTTATTCTAATGGTTCAGCGATAACAGGATTTTCAGTATGGCTGCTGTTGTGGCCATACTGGACATCAGATCAGCAACATTTTCATTTAGAACCAACTAGGTATCATAAGAAGTCTTTTAGTAAAAACGATATGTTGATATGAGCATCCCTTCAGGATGAGTAGTAATAACAAGGTTTTTAAGATGGCTGCTGTGGTTGCTATATTGGATGTTTGAGCAGCACCATTTTCAAAAAGGACCAAATAGGCTTTGTGATGAAAATGCATGAAAAGTTTCATGGCAATTCTCCAAATAGTTTGCAAGGTGTAGCAATAATAAACTTGTGCAAGTGGACATATGGACTTCAGACAATGAACAAGCCATTCCATATGTTTTTAGGTCTATGACCAGTAGAGCTAACAAACTGCCTTTCCTATATATATGTTTAAATGGAACAGCCCTGAAACATTATTTGAGCCTTTACTGTTTGGAATGACAGAGAAAAGAATGGTGTGGAATTATAAAAGCATGACTAAAAGAACACATTTATTTTGCTGGGGAGGTCATTTCAATAATTTTGCAAAACAATCATGTCATGTAAACTGAAGCTTACCTGGGTCTGAAGCGTGTCACAGTGATGGTTCTGTTTACAAGGGATACCTGATGAAATATCCTACCAATGCTAAGGTAGTACTTCTCCTGCAATTTGGGAAACAGTGAGAGTAAGTCTATATTTTACAGTACAAAAGCAATATCAATTTATTAATCTATTATCTTCCTAATTTCAATATTGTTCAGTGGACCTAATACTTTGACATGTTTCTCAATGTTCTGACTCCAATTTATTTCTGCAAATAACAGTTATAGCAACTGTTCATTCTTTCGTACAATATAGGTGCTAGACAGACTAGTATTATCAGGCACTCAGTGTTAAATAATGATTCACAGAGATCTTGCATTGTACTTGTCTGATCTTGCATCTGACTTGTCTGATCATAAATTTTGACTTGCCTGATCCTGCATTTGACTTGTCTGATCTTGCATTTGACTAGTCTGCTTCAAGGGGGAAAGCATTTAATATTAATTTTAGACTACAATGACATTTCAAAGCAAATTTGTCTTTAAATAGCAGTTATAAATATGGCAGGAATTTTAGTGGATTAATTTAGCTTAATAGTGCCACATGTAAATAATGAGGACAAGAGGATAAGAAAGAAAACATTAGAATTTAAAAACATTATTTTAAATAGTAATTGTAAATTTGTGATAACACTGCTCTGGTGTACAGGAAATGGCCAGCCATTTTTAAAAATGTTTTAAGAAATTGAACTTACTGGATATAGTAGTAGTAACATCACATATGGGCTTGAATAACATTGCACTTGTATGCAATACTTTACAATCCCTCCACTTTAAGTAAGCCAATTTACACTCAATGCAGCAATAAAAGTACACTGAAGTGTTTATGAACGTATCCGAAATCTGATATTCTAACTGCAGTTCATGATAAAAGTGTAATAAATGGCCACATGTATAGACTGATCTAGAGTCTGTAACACAGAACTTTGCTTCCATTAGTACAGTTGTAACAATCAAATTTCATGATGGAAGACAATTCGTTAGTGTTTGCTTAATTAACATGACACTCTATCTAGAAGGTATAAACAAACAAAAAATTAGCCAGTTTTGTAACATAGAATGAAGAAAATTTATTTAATTGCCAATAGACATGTGATAATTTTGCAGGTGCAAGTGCTGACAATGTTAGAGATACATCTGACTCAAGCTTTAATCAAGCGGCAAGTAAGATGTCTTTGTGCAGTCAGATATTTCCTGTACTGCTTAGTTTTTGATCCAAATTACATGAAAATAAATTAAATTCATGTGATTCCTATTGATGCAAATTAACTGAAGAGATTTTTTTCAGATTATTTGTCATTAATGGATATTTCCATCACTGGAAAATACTGACAGCTTCCTAAACATTCAATACATAATTCGGGATACAGAAAAAATATTTACTGCTCTATCGCATATACTAAGTATCTTGATCTCATGGGAAACAATGGCGCTAATTGCTACTTGAGGCCCTGCTTTTGATCCAGAGTTAAATAAACAAACACATTTATATGGAGCAGAATCCTCCGCTTCCTCATTCTCTGATCAGACCGAATTAGGCTAAATGCTAACTCTCATAATTAAGCAGGTTAATGTTGTTATTGGTTGGTTTTACTACTTACTGTTTGTTCTGCTACTGGCATACCCCTAACAAGGCCTGATGGTTGTGGACTGGAACTTAGCTGGTTAGCACTGCTTATGGAGCCCACTGTACTGAAAGTGTTGCTACTTGCAGCTGGAGTATTAGGCATCAAAATCAACTGAAATCCCTGATATTGAAAATGCAACGTTTTAAGCAGAACTTGAAATTTGTTCATATAACATGAATGCAACCACTGCAGTGCCTGAGAAACTCCATCCATACTCATGGTATGGCATAGAAATATGACAGGCATAATAATGAAGTAAAAATAAAACACTTGAATATTCTCCAAATATGACCATGTTCTTAAACATATATTCCAACAACAACAAAAAAACATGTTAAAGTTTTAACAAGTCTAATGATGATTAAGGCCTAAACCACTATTGCCATTTTTTCAACATAAAATGCAATCTCATGCTCAAATACAGAATTTTTTATCTTCAGTAATTCTGATGAATACTAGATCTGTGTGTGTGAGTCACATATGCTCACTGAATTCAAAAAAGTCCAGAAATTTAAAAAAAAAATTGGCAAAACTGCTATAGTGGCACGAAAATTGTACAAGTAGGTCTTCATCACATAAGGTTACATTAAACAAGTTCAGAAATGTGAAATACTTGATAAATTGCAAAAACAACCTGAAATCTAAGCAGGTCATTTATACAGTCAAACCCGGTTATCTCGATTACGTCGGGGGTGTAAAAAAATCGTCGACATAACCGGGTCCCGAGATATCCGGGTTCATAAAAACCGGTAATTTTAAAAATGTCCTTGAGCATTACTCCTGTCTCTTGCTGGTGTTTACTGGAATCCCCTCCCACTGCATGTTACAATAAAATAAACAAAACGCTTAATTGATAATAAAATGAAATGAACTAACCTGGTGTTGTTATCATTTATTCCTTTTTTATCATCATAAGTAATTTATTAAAGAAAAAATATATCTATGAACTCCTTATATCACATGTAGCGTATGCATCCATTACTGTAGTGTGCATCACTTATGTCAGATAACACACAACGCATTTTTATAATTGATGTGAATATTGAAAAACAAATCATGTTTGGTTGTACTCAGAGGTTTGAATATGTTATCAGATTGAAAAATGGATCAAAGAAAATCACAAACGAGAGAGTGAGAGAGAAACATCCACCGATTGCTTTCAGGCACCCGCCATTCACGCATAACGCGGTGTTAGGTGCAAAATAACCAAGATTGTATTATATCCAGGTTAATATATGACAGTATCTCGCAGATAAAGATCAATAAATGTTTTTGAAAATACATGTACATGTACATGTACATTGACTGTGAGTGCAAATGACACTCCTTTCGCTAGCATGGGTTACAAAGAGTATTTATTAAAGCAAGTTAATGTTGAGTAGACTACTTACCCCGCAGGCATCAATGCGAGTTTGTATCAATTATGATTCCAGATGGCAAATAAATAGATGCGCGGGTGGTGAATAAACACATCCGGTAGCGAGCAGTAAACTAATTCTTTGAACTTACCGGCAGGATATCAAATACGGAAATTTCTGATGAAGAATTTCACCAGCAGTGTTTAATTGCACAAGAAATTAAAGAGCCTCAATCAGAAATAGGTCTTGAAGCGATGGCTGATGAGATTGCGGACTCCATAGGCATTGCTCGGGATGAATTTTCTAATTATGTTCACGTGGATGATGATGCCAATGCCTATGGTGAACTTACTGATGAGGAAATAATCCAATCGGTGACAACGAAGCAGATACAATCATGCAAGCAAGATGATGATGATGATGATGATGATCAGCCTATCACTATCCCAAGCTACAGTGAAATGGCTGAATGCATTAAAAAAATGAAATTGTTTGTGGCAAGTGTCGACGGTGCCGAGCATATGTATGAAAACGTAAGTGCTTTTGAATCGTTCGTTACAAATCAGCACCGGAGTAAACAAAAGCAGACTGATATTACTTCATATTTTCTACAAAAATAATGTAGTGCACATTATGATATGTTTATGTACTTGTGTGTTTTATAGATGTATAGATTCAAAATGAAAAAAGTATTCATTTTTTTATTCATATATAGTATGCGTTTATTGTACATGTACGTGTAGGTAATTTTACCGTATATTTTTGTATTTCCACTTCATTATGTTCAGTTTATAATTCCTAGATATTTTGAAAATATTGCTGACATGTTTGGCTATTTTGTCATCAAATGCTATACAATAAATCGTCATGATATTACGTGCATATGGAGCAATTTCATGACCTGAATATTCAGCCGATCAGCACTTTTCCGTCTGCACATTGATTATTAATGTGTACATGTACATAATATTTCATTACTTGTATCTCCTTGATTGTTGTTTCTTGTATACATGTACTTCGGAACATAATTCATATCTGAAATGTACCTTAAGAAATAAAAGGGAAATGATAAAATACACATGTAGCTGACATCTAAGATTCTGCGTTTTCGTAAAATAAAGTTACATTGTAATTTGTACACACTCTTGTCTTTGTGAATCCTTGAATATTTTATGTAGTGAACATGATATATTCTTAATAAACTAATCAATTAAGCTACTCTTACGAACCAAAAATAGAAAGAATATGAAATAAACATGTGACTACTGCCATAACGGACCAAAATTGTGCCTGAAAATCGATCGCTTTTGCTGACTATTTCTTGTACAATTTCTCTGAGATTGACGTTAAAAAGTTGCATTTCGTCGAATTAAGCGGGTCCACATGTTACTTCGGACCGAAACTTATGCCCGACATAACCGGGTTATCGACTTAACAGAGGTCGAGATAAGCGGGTAAAAAATAGCATAACAAAGAAGAATTTTTTCGGGACCGGACCAAAACGCTCGACATAAGCGGGTTGTCGAGATAACCGAGGTCGAGATAAGTGGGTTTGACTGTATATGAATACAAAAATGCCTGCCAAATTGCATCTGTCTACTTCATGAGGATTTTGGTTCATTATGTCCAAATCGTTAAAAAATGTGTACAAAATTAAAAAATGGTGTAATGGCCACAACCGAACCACCATTATCCACATCATCCTGGTCAAAGCTCTTGGGGCATTGGTGAAGCTGAACGGAAGAGATAAAAACTGAAATATCCCCTGACTCACATAAAACCTACGAGGTATTTCCTGCAGGCAGGGGAAGTGAGAGTATGCATCACGAAGATGCAAGAAGACAGCCCAGTCACAAGTTTATTGCATTCCTGACTGAGTTGGTAGTCTCCACTTTGAAATATTCTTCCTGAAGAAATTTGTTCATGGCAGAAAGATTGAGGAGTCACAACACCATCTTTCAACACAAAAAAAGATCCAGGAATAGAAACCCAGATTTCTGAAGAAGGGTGTACACCTCTTCCCTTAGATAAACCAGTTGGACTGGTGAAAAGAAATGGGGGTCTACAAATGGGAAGGAGCTCCCCTTTCCTAGATAGGTAAACAAAGGGCAACACCCATTTTAAAAGAGTTAAAACGGTAACATGGAGAAAGGGGGGTACTGACTTAATTGTGTCCCCAAACTATCAATCAAAATGCAGTGTCCAAATGCTCAAAGTCCAGTGCCCAGTGACTGGCAGCTGGTGACTAGTCGGTGATAGAAGCAAGATTACTTCTCTTCCCTACCTTTGGGAAGGTGCAGCTCATACCTATCAGGCACTGGCAATTTCCCTCCCATGAGTGGAGCCAAGGACATCTCCCTCACAACAGCTGACAGCATTGGTTCAAGTGTCAGTGATCTGAGGCTTGTTGGCAATGTCTGAACCACTCCCTTTCCTGCACTGGAGGAGTGGACTGCCTTAAGCCAGGAAGTGACCAAGACCCCTCCTGGAAATGGAGGAGTTATCTTGAGATGAAGAAGCAGGACCTTCCTTCCTTCCACTGTTAAAGCAATGGTATGGGGAGAAATTGACTAAAACAACAAAAAGGATATATTTGGCAGAAAAGAGGCCAAAAGACAAAAATGAGACTAAATTTTGTGGAGCATCCTGAGATGTGAATTAGCATGCGAGTCCGAGGAAAAAGAGGAAGCTATTCCATATTTTGGATATGACTAATGCATCAGACTGGGATCATGTTCTATTTCTTTCTAGCCATCAAATTACTGAGGAAGGAATATTCAGTCTGCACTGTTAAGTCAGTCTGCTCTTGCAGTTTTCTGAGAAGCTGAAAATAGCAATTGTTGAGGAATGCTGTACAGATGATGAATGAAACATGAAATACAAAGGACGTCAAGGTCAGGCGAGTTAAACATTGCTGAGATCATATCAGAAACTGTCAAGCTATGGCCTCATGCTAACCCTGGTAAAACCAATAATTGCTACAATGATCCTCTCAAAACTGAAAACCATACTTTAACTTAGTACATGCTTTCAAACTTGTAAGTTACATATGATAAATGATATTAATTAGATGTAAAAATAAGTGTGTGTGTGTGATTTGGATTTTTAACGTAGCTTTAACAATGTTTCAGTCATATCGCAACGATGTCTGCAGTGTGACAGTTTAAAGTGATGTCTAGCACTGGGGCATCATGCTGCAGGCATGTAGCATGATGTCCCACCCAGTGACATTATCCTGACACCAGGCCCAACCAGTCCTAACACTAACCTCTTAATGCTAAGTTCCAAGCGAGGCAGCTGTTAGTACCATTTTTGTAAGTCTTTGTTATGACTCGGCCAGGGATCGAACCCATGTCCTCCTGCATCCGAGACAGATGCTCTAACCACTATGCCACTGGAACAGTCATAAAAATAAGTAATTTTATTATATACTGAAGTGAAATAAAGAGACTTATGGGTAAAAAGATATTTTTTATTGCTAAATTTTCACATGTGAAAAATATATCCTTACATTTTCTCATATGAATATATCCTTATATTTTCACATGTGAAAATATCAGATTTCCATCATGCCACATGACACCTGATTGTGTGTGACTACAAAAGTTGTATCTGCAACAACAACAAAAATGAGTACTTTGTGAGCTACAACAAATAAACAGAAACATTTCAGACTTTGATAAAGTAATCTGACCAGACGCCATCGTGTCTCTCTGAAATTATTTCTCTTTATTTCCTTGACAACAATGACAAAACCTGCTGATGTATTGCTATACTGGACAAACATTGTTTTCAGATAAGGTCAAATAGTTTACAAAATGATAAAAATGTAATTGTCGCTGACAGATTAAGTCAACTCAATCCTACTGCTTTTTATGTCATGATCTGGCTTTGAAAATGAGGTCAATTTACAATAAGGGGGTGGGGGTGAGCATGCTGTGCCAAAGAGAGAGCTTAATCTTCCAAACTAAGATTTTGGAGCAAGTCTGGTATATAATAAAAAGATAATTTTCTTTTGTTTTATTAATACCGGATATAGATATATTTTATCTTGTGGTACGGGAAACTATATTTTAACTTGAGGCTTTGCCACTCATTAAAATATTGTGTTTTTGGTACCACACAAATATATCCAGTATTAATGAGGTAAAAGAAGGTATCCTCTATGTATCATAATTTAACTTTGTTGTGAACTGAGTGGCAGATAACAGGCAATGAAAAAGTGCTGCATCAGAAATGTTTAGAATATGAGCAAAAATCGTAAAAGATGGAGTTGCCTGAATTTGGTCTCTGACAAGATCATTGCTTATGGGATGATGAAAGTGATATTGTGATAAAGATCTTGATAATCAAACACTGTCCCTTTAAGTATGTGGAAATATTCTGATGTATGAGGTAGAATTTGTCCATTGATGTGTGGAAATGTTCTGATTTATAAGAGGTAGAATTGGCTTGATTTGTGAATTGATGTGTAGTCTCTCTCCCTCTGAAAAAAACCCAAAGGATTACCATTGTTTTATGTCTAAATACAACAAAACCAAATGTTTACAAATAACTGTTTACAAAACACTGAGTGGGCCAAATGCACTGGAATGTGGACACACTGAAGAAAAGTTACACCCTGAAACAATTTTGTAAGACCTTTAAATGTTCTCATCAATCAGTCTCTGTCTCTCTCTCTCTCTCTCTCTCACATACACACACACACATACATATCATACCTGCAAGGGAGTTAACCCATAGAGGGCTAGCAGTATAGGTCAAGTAAAATGGTATGTGGGTGTTGATGCTAACTCTATGAACCATTTCTGTTTGAAAGTCTATTTAACGTTTCAAAGTAAACATTTTCTGTTCTTCTACTGAGTTTGAATTCACAAACATTTTCTTTTATATGAGCAGAAAACTTATTCTCTTGTACGCCATTGATTTTTGGATCATGTGTACAGCTCCACACCCCACCCTCAAAACACTTTTTGAGTCACGCACACTCACCCCCACCAATATTGTCAGGGAGGTTGATAGGTATGATATACACTAGGCTGGTCCTCTGGACTTTGGGAGGTTGTCAGGTATGATACAAGTTGGGACCCCTTTGCTTATCATGGATAAAAAGCGCAGTCAATGTTGAACTGTTTAATTCATCAAGGCACCTACCTGTGCAAGTCTTTGTGACACCAGCTCCTTGAACACATCATATGTGTTCAATGGAACCTTTCTATACACTTTCTCATCTTCTGTTACTGGGGGACTGAAATACAGAGAGAAAGAGTGTGGTGACAGTGTATATATGAATCTGACAATGTTTTAGTAGTCATTCAATTTATCCAAGTACTTACTGATTATCCTTCAAGACTTCGGGTCTTATGACCATAAGGAATAACCCCTGACCAAAACCTTAACAATTATTTATAAAGATAATGTTACTCCGCCAACTCCCAGAGTGATGCTTTTGTTGTCTCAGTAACCTCCCTTTAGCACATGAGTCAATGATACCCTCTGATATTAACTGCAATATTTCATTACTTTGGTCAGGTACAGTAATTTCACTTTTGGGTGGTTAGAAAATCTAAAGCAAATGACAGGGAGCTGTAATGAAAAGCCATTTTAAATTTATGATATTCCTTTAACAGAACTTTTATGTCTGGTATTCTGTTATCATCTAAAAATTCTTCACTGATTTTTTTCATGAACCATTCAATTAACAACTGAGTTTGAATTGTACCCACATCACCTTGTAGAAAATGGTGCCAATTAGTATTTCTATTTTCTGATTGCTTTAATAAGTCAAAATAACTGAATCCTTCCGCTGTTGGTATGATTATTAATAACCCATTTTCTAGTTTTATGAATTATGAATATTTCCAGGATGATATATTTAACCTATACTATTTATAAAGTGAAACTTATCGAAAGTGTTACTCTCTGATACTGATGTAAAATACATTTTTGGACAGGTAAATGTTTTACCAAGTTTCTGCAAATTTTTCCTCCCCTTGAAGAGCCGAAGCTTTTACATGTTTACAAAAATTATAGTCAAAACAAGAAACTCTTGTCAACCTGATATTGTTTAGATGAACAAGAGACAATGCCTTTGAATGCAAATTCATGCAAGTATTGAAGCTGTAGGGTGGAAAGAAAAGTTGCAAGTACTGAAACTGAAGAGTGGAATGAAGAATTTGAAGCACTTTGTTGTTACATTATCTATGGTAGCAGTGTTGCTTATTTCTTTTTTAGATCACATTTAAAGAAGATTCAAAAATGACTTCAGTTGCTTCACATTAAAAGTTGTACTTTTTAATATGCTTGCAGTTTAGTGTAGACTGAAATAAAAATAAATGAAACATGGTAAGTAATGTCCGTTCATTAAAATACATGTAAAGAATGATTATTGTGTTGTATGACTTAAGAAACTGCCTAATATTGTAAGTGTGGGTCTGGTTGCCAAGACTTAAATTTTTCATTTATTTGTTTTCAAACACTGAATGCAAAAAGGAATTATCAATTGTGAAAACAAAGCTAGCTCTGCCTTTGCAAGCTAGAGCTGTAGCTCATATTTGCACTGGTAGATCACTCTGGAAATGTAACTTACAAAATATATCTTGGTTATAAATGTGACATATACAAATTAAATCAAAGATTTTATTGTACTACAGGCAACACAATACATAATATAGATGTGGGTTGTTCAGAATTATAAGAAAATAAAAGCAATATATACTTACCAGTAAACACCCACAGATGTTATTCTTTTTTTTCTCCTTTGTTTAATTTCGCTTGCTTGTCACATAAAAATCTGACCAATTAGCCAGGCCATATTAAAAAATATGTGTGGTTCTGATTACAATGAAAAAAAATTTAAGGTAGGTAGGTCAGTACACAAATTGGTGGAGGGCCCATGGATTCAAATGAAGAATGAAGAATAAACAAGAAAATAAGTATCTTTCACATCTTAAATTTAACTCTGTACATAGTTACATCCCTTTGTTAATTTTTTTTTCTTCTCACCCCACCCCCACTCAAATGCAGTGTCAGCAGGAAAAAAAATTGAGTTGGTCAGGTAATCAGAACTACACATACTTTTTTTTTTGGCCCCACAATCTTTAATCCAATTTACAAAATATGCAACAATGATAAGTTTTTGTTTTGTTGCAGGCTTCCTTTGAATTTACGAATTCATACAAACCCTTTAATATTTTGTATAATAAGTAAACAAATAGTGGATCCTGGTTGATCCTGGTTGTTAATCATAATTCATACATTACCGTTAATTGTCTTTAATCAAAACCATAAACGTCACACTTGTGAAGCAGCAAATTATAGTGGACTCCTGTGATATGATGCCTACAGACAATCAATCAACTAAATCAAGTCATTAAAAACAAAGAACAATGAAAAATAATCATCAAAAACATTTAATATGGTCCTGCCCCCTCCTTCCCATGAGACATACAAGGATCAATCACAGGTGCTACCAAGTCTTTACAAAGACAGGTGCTACCAAGTCTTTATTGTTATGGAAGTTTTTACCAAAGGAGGGGTGTGCTTATTAAGAGGTATACAGCCATTACAGTTATTATGGTACCTCAATAATAAAGTGGTGCCTATGATGTAGCATGGTGTGTTTTTTTATGAGGAGCAATCCAAGTTCCTTTGTTCTGGAACCTATTCCAAAATCGCTACTTAATAGTTTCCTTCAGTTCTTGAAATTCATACTACCTACTTCATGAAGTAATCACTGCTGATGTCATCAGGTAAGAGACTGTAGTCAGAGACTACATAGTCAGTCTGTAGACTCCTTTTCTCAGGAAAATAGTCTGTTGTGATAGGGAGAGATGCAGGGATTGTCAGAGACTTCCAATCCACACCTGTATGAGAAATATAAAGCAGTTTAGGCACAAAATAATCATATCTACAGTAAGTACTTTAATATACTATTTTCACCACTAAAAGTCTGAAATTTTAAAGGAATAAAACATTAGCAATGTGAATTTCTGATAGAATCATACATCAGACATCTAATTATCTAAGCAAAGTCACCTTGGTGTGTATGGAAGCATTGCAAAAATGCTACAAACCATACCAGAAAATGGCTGCAAACTAAATTTGGGTATCTTGGCTTTATCCCTAATTGAACTGGAAGCTAAACAACATAAAATTATATCAGATGGGATCAATACGGAAACAAGCAAAAGTTTCTATTTTTTAATACATAAACAGCTAGAATATTAATGAACACAGCTTCTAACTGTTATTTTAAATCTTCTTCATACTCAACAAATGAAAACAAATGAAGCAAAAAGTTTATATAAAAATCTTTCTTCCTAATGATCAAACATTTTTTCTTTATAAAATTAGTAATTGCATTATTACACACCAATTATTATTACTCAAAAGATTAAGAAATGTGGGCATTTTCTCATGTGAAAAAGCTATTATTGCAATAATGTTCACCAGTTTCTATCTAAGAAGAGAATGTCACAAAACAATGCAGTAGCTACCAATCTGTCCAAACATTTGATCTACTAGTCTTTATTGATTATTTGAAATAAAACTAAAGCAAGTTGCTTATCAGCCAGAGCTAATGCACACTCCATGCAATCAGGACTGGTCAAAATACAGTGTCAACTGAGCTTGGTCTAAATTACTTCTAATTACTGACATTCTGCACAACTAACAAGGAATGTTCAGTATCACATAATGTAAGATGCAAAAATTATTAAGAGATGTTCCAGTACTGACTTTTCATAGTGGACAAAGCACCTTCAAGCACAGATTAGTTCTATCATGCATAATTGCAGTACACACTAAAATACAATTAGTTGTTGCTGCTTTGGGGTTTAACACCATTTTTAAGCACAAGATAGGCTATACATGGCAGCTAATATAACTTTTGCAGGAAGAAGCTGGGGAAAATTCCCATAAGAACTACTGACCCATGGGAAGCTACTGACAAGCTTTCTCACATACCCATACTAATTGAACCTGAAACTCAAACCCACATGGATAGAGGTGAGATTAAGACCACTCACCCACCCATGGCCTCATAACATAGTACAAACACAGATACAAGAGATTTAATAAAGTATAGTTAGTGCATAAAGTATACTTATGGATACAATGAAATAATTTAAGGGGTCAAAGAAGTTTGCAATGCTTTTTTTAAACTTTATTAAATCATGCAATTAATATGTACTTGTGTAAGCTATATTAATAATAATAATAATAATAATAATAATAACAATAATAAACTGTTTATTTAATGATGGTAGCTCAATTAGCTTCAGCTACTTTCTAACAGTCTACATGTATCTTACTAAGAAAATGTGAAGTAAAAATAAAAGTGAAGTCACAACATTTAACAAGGAACAATCAAGTGATACGAGTATACAGTACTCTAAACATAATCATTAATTTTGAAACATCAGATTAGCATGCACAAAGACAAAACAGTTGGAAAAGAAACAGTAATTTTACTCGCCAAAATAAGACAGAAACCAATTAAAATAAAGCTTTAAATATCTGAGATATTTTTCAGTGTGTGTGTGTGTGTGTCTGGGCCTTCCAGGAGATTTAAAATTGGAGGGTGAGTTACCAAAGTAGATGGAGGGGTACCTCCATTGTGTTAAGTAAAAGTAGCCAGGTAAATCACCTGGCTACCAGCTGAAAAGGAAAGCCCTGATATATGTATATAATATTAGCATTGAGCTGGATCTAATGACTCCAGCCTTTCAGCATTACAAATTTCTTGTTTTAACCTTTCTTACAAAACAGAGCAATGAAATATTTTAACTTTTTAAAATTAAACATAAAATACTGACAAACTTTTAAAACTGACAATGTCACCACTTATCTCTTGCTATATGCTAATAAAGGAGAGGAAATAGCAACAAAAATGCCTCAAAGGGACAGATAATGTACTGGCCAAACAATTTCCAGAAATCCACTTCTAATCTGTTTCTTTTGAATTTACAATCTTTCAACTTTTGATTACTGAAACATCTGATACTCTTGAGAAAAACCAACATACAAAATGCAATAACAAATAATTTCTTACATGTCTGAGTTAACATTTTTTCAAGAGACACCTGTCAGTACAGTACAATTATGATGGCCTTTGATTCTGGACTGAAATCATGGATATAACAGTCATTGTACCTGTCTCAGACAAGCTAGGTTTAGCTAAAATAATTAACATGTTTTTAGGAACAAATCCAAATTTACTGAACTGGCACCATTAAATATATCCTTTAGATGTCTACAAACTAGGTTTGATTCTTTTAAACAAGTTTATGTTAAGTTGCTCACAAACCTGTACATCTAACCCCATGGTCAAAACCTTTGACATTAAAATCAATGTCAGAGTGCTGCTAATCAGCTTGTTTATTTGAATGCAACTAAATACAAATTCTGGTCAAATTCATTTGTATGTGCACAAGTCACTGTGTTCATACGCCCAACAAAGTAGAAATATGTAAGTAATGACCTCTGACTTGACCCCAAGGTGAATTAAGTTTGATCTATACCATTTTCATTCAGAACCAATCAAATATTGCAAGCAGTGTTTTAGCAAAAACTCAAACACAATTCATTCAAAAGGGTTAGTGATAACATATTCATGATGGCCACTACGGTGTCATGTTGAAGGTCAGATGAGAACAATTTTTATTCAGAACCAGCAACATCCTGCTGTTGTGTTTAAGAAAAAAAAACCTATGTTGCTATGACGATCAGAACTGGACATGTCAAATAACATTTTTCTGAATGGCCATCACAGCTGGATCAGCATTATTTTTATACAAGAAAATCTATCTATTAAAGTGATTTCTCCTGGATTTTCACACAGAAGGCGACCTTGCCAGCCTCCATTTATGCAATAGGGGAATTTCAATTTTTATTGGAGGCAGTTTTTATAGTAGATCACTATCTGTAAATAGACCATTATACTATGTTTCAAGAAACTTGTGTGTAATAAATAAGTTGTAATGAACAAAGATAAAACCAACTGCTGCTTATCTTATTAACAGTAGCAGATATTGTGTATTATGATAATGGCACTACATCATAATGCATTCAAATTTATCAGCAGAGACATTGCCACTGAATATTAGATAACTACATATCTGAAGCAGTCTGAAAGTGAAAATCCCATGCTGCTATGGCTTTCCCTTCAGGACAAATAGCTACAAGATTTTCAAAATGGCTGCAATGGCAGCAGTGATAAATTTCAAATCAGCTAAATTTTTATTTCAGACCAGCAATATACCATGAGGCAGTCTTTTAACGAAAATCCCATCTTGATATGGCATCTGTTTAAGAGAACCTACAATAAGATTTATTAGTGTGCCACCATGCCAAACTGGATTCCAGATGTCACCATATTCAATTAGGACAACTCAGACATAATTAGAAGTCTTTTAGTTAGAACTCCACCTTGATTTGATATCCATTATGGAGTAGCTATAACAATATTTTCAAGATGTTCTCTATGGTGGCTGTATTAGACAACAGTTAGATATAATTTCTATGTAGAACCAACTAGACATCATAAAATGTTTTTAAGCAAAAAAACTATGTGAGATGAAAATCTGATCAGAAGGAGTAGCAATAACAAGAGATGGCAATATGGTGGAACTGACAGCATGCTATATGCATGGGGAGACTGAAATCCCTCAAAGCCACAACATACAAATGTGCAATGCCAAAAGAATCAGTGCCTTTGCTCACCAAATTAAACATACATGTATTTAAATAGAACAGCCATTCAAGACTGCACCATTGTCTTTAGCCCAGTGAACGTAAAGCATATTACCTGAATGAAGGCTATGTACCAGTTATTATAAGTTGACCAACACTTTGCATTTTTGTGCGAAACTAATATGATACCTAAGATAGAACTTACCCAGTTATGAAATATCCACAAATAGCAGTCTAGCAATTGTAGGTAAGTAAGCATATGAAAAGCATCACTGCAAATAGTGCTTAGCTAAACAGAAATATATTAGTAATATCAAGTGTTACATATGCCTAACTACAAATGATATCGACCCAGATCTCACATTATTAAATATTATCTGATCAGTGTCTATATGGTTTGTTGCCATGGTGACTCAGCAGGCACAGTATCAGAATTGTGGCCAGAAGGGTGCAGGTTTGATTCCCAATACTGGATCCACCTATACTGGCTACTGTGGCATATTCTCAGTCAAGAGATACATTATTCTACTTGCATCAGCATCATATAACCCTAAAAGAATGATGTACCATAAAACTCCAAACCAAACCAAATCCGGCAGATCTGGCAAGTCAGTTTACAAACTAGTAGTATTTTGTGCAGGACATAGAAAGAAAGTGAATCCCTTTCTGGTACCCCAACAAATCTAGGCCATGAAGCAAGCATTTAAAAATATTTTAGTACATACCAGATTAGTAAGAAAGGCAGCTATGATGAAAACTAATTTCATTTGCAAATAATTAGAGCAGACTGTTTGACAAAGAGAATATTAGATGTTTTTGTCTTTGTTTTGGTGTTAATAAGATGCACAAAACAATTCCACTGTTTAAGAATTCTATCTAAATATTTCACTATACCCATTTGTGAAATTCTTTCAACACAACATTCATTTTTTTATACACATTTAGTAACACATCTTCTTTCAAGCATAATATTAAATTTAGCACATGTATGAAGCAGATGTAAACAATCCAATAAAAGATTCATTTCTTTGTTACTAGACCTTGTCTATAAACAAGTCTGTAATTAGGCACTGCAGTGTTTTTTAAAAGTTTTGCCACACCTGCAAGCTAACAGCAAGCAATGGAGAAATGAGTGAGAATAATGATGGAGGGTTTGGGTCATATGGACATAAATTTTGACGTATTGATCATCGTATTTCTTTTTAAGATCATCAGCCAATTCTAAATCACTTTAAAAGAAGTAATCTGAATTTAAAATGTATCAGGTCATTTTTCCTTTTATCTCTTAACAGAATTGATTTAAAACGTTCTCAAGACATTTTGACTGAAAATACTGAAACAATTACCCTGTATGAGCATTTTGTACTGAAATGATTCTTACATTGCTAGCCTCATTTTTCAAGGTCAAAGGGACAATAAAGCTAAATATAGAAAAGTGTATCAATAACAGACAGGTACTTAGCATGCCATAGACTTGGGCGGGATAAATATTTCCATTCCAAAAGATCATCTTGGATCCAAGTAAACAATCAAAATGCAGTGCATCTAGAATTCCTTTTGAAAGACACACACAGCATATCTATGCAACATACTATCAAAACATACTGGTACATGTACTTTAAGATTTCTTTAACTAACAGAAGCCATATATGATGCAAATTTACAGTTGTACAAAAGGGCCCAGCACCATAAAGCATTATGTCAAATTCTGTCCAACTAGTTCCAGTGATTTTTTTAGAATAAATAACTGAAACATTATTTTTTTGTTTTAGGCAACATTACATATGGCAGACTGGCATCATTACAAAATGGCAAACTGGCATCATTTCATATGGCAGATTGGCAACATTACATATGGCAAACTGGCATCACAACATATGGCAGACTGGCATCATCACTGCATATGGCAGACTGGAATCATTTGTAACTATCTGAAAGGCCTCCATGGCAGAAACTTTTTTTAATTTTTTTAAATCTACTTGACTTTAGTCTAGCAGTTTTGGGACAGAAATTGAATATTGCAAATGGTGACAAACGTATGATAATGAATAAACAATACAAAGCAGAAGCCAGCTTATGCAAATATAAGCTCACAAGTTATAGCAATCAGGTCATTGTATTCATGTAAAAGTTAGTTATCCTTTTATATCCCTGTAGCATACCTACCAACTTTCAAGACAGTAGTGGTGAGGGATTCACTCTCATTTTTCAAAATTTTAATTTATGAGAAAAAAGGATTTGTATACCATTTAGTGATTACAATACCTGAATAAAACTATAATGAATTTTACACAAAAAAATGTCAATAGTCACTATGACATGCTTTATGATTATGACTCTATTACTGACAGTGCTTTCTATTTGAATTTTACTGTACCTAATTTATCTTGTTTTATTTCATTATCAGTGTCCACAGTCAGGTATTTGCTATAATTTGCTACATAGAGGATCATACATGAATACTCCACTCAAATTATGGAAGGAGTTGAATAATTTCTATTGTTTGTAAGATTCTATTTATTGCATGACAAAAAATACTGATTTTATTTAACCAAACTACAGAATGGGATAGTGAAATGACTTGGAAATATATTCTGATACTGTGATCATTACCCCTTTCCTTTCAATGACACTATGACTTCATTTGTTATGTCATAAGGCATTTATTACACTTGTTACATATATACAAATTATAATGTTGGTAGATTAACAAAAAAATAACACAACAGTCATGAGATAAATATTATTTCTTGATTTTTAGGTGATTTTAATTTCCTGCATGAGTGTACCAAACAAGTACTCTTAACCGCAATCCACCAGTTACTTATGCTGTAGATTTATCTTGTTTGTCAACAGGATGTCATTTCAATGGCACCTGCTGTGCATTCTACTAGATAAACTGTGCAATAAAACTTGTGTGTTGCTTGTGTACATGTTATTCAAGCCAGTAATAAACTCTAAAACTATCCATTGGAATATTCCTTTGAAGCATTAGAAAATATGCCTCCCTTCTTTTTTTCCCATGGTCATAAATGCATTTTTGGGAATTTGTGTTTTTCCAAACACAGTTTTCTTGTTGTGATCAGTAGTTCACAATTGTACTTTTCATGTGACATGCTATGCCTTGGCAGGTATGCTGAAGTTAACTATCATGATACTGAAAAACACTGACAAGATGAGTCTCTCGCCTGTCTGTTAATTCATATTTTTCAAATGCTGTTGGATGGTTGTGTTCTACTCGATTCTGCCACATCATTTTAGCTGAAACGTGAGAATACAAATTAGTGGATATGCATTGGTTTCTCAGCAAGAAAACACTTGTTGCCAAGTAATAAAACATTGCGGTCTGGAAAAAAATAACTGCCCCAAACCAAATATAATATTTGTAGTAATCTGAAAATATTACCAGCTGCCACAAGAAGTTTACCATGGCTTGCATGTCAAACCTGCCACATACCTTTTAGTAAACTAATGTTGTTCACTTCAAGATTTATCCAACAAACAAATAAAATGATCCTACAGCCAGATGAGAAGCTGTCCACATGTAAAAACTTTAACACTGACGTTAATCTAGTGTGTGAATCGACTGATGGATCTGCAGATAAACAGAAGGACACACACACTTGCAGACATTTAAGTAATTACACTGTAAATCTTCTGCAAAGGCAGGCTTGACAATTACTACCAATTCATTATTATGCATAATCATTGCATCCCAAAGCTTGTCATGCAGGTGACACCTAGGTGACAAAAGAAATGATAGGTGGGAATCTAGATGACCAAGGCTGGTGTTAGTATGTCATGTCTTACATACTGATGTACTTGATAAATGCATATCACAGAACGTCACAAAATTGTACCTACCAGTAAATCAGATATTTTTTTCTACCACTGCTGAAGGCATGTTTTTCAAAGGGAATACTTATCACAATATACTGTTACGCAGTACAGGGTTAGTGGGTATTACTAAAAAAGGCTTCCCTGATAATACTTTTAAAAAAATAAAGGTACAGCAAATATTCGTGCAAATTCTTGGTTAAATCTATCAGTAAAAAATGTCTGTAAAAAATAGTTATCCAACGGTCATCATGATAGCAATCTGATAGTATCATTGACATTTCAGGCAAACTAAAAAGTCCTTTATGAAGAAAAAATACCTGTCCATGTGATCATCTGTTCAAATGAAACCTCTGTAACAAGGTTACCTTGGCTATCATGGCAGCAATACTGGAGGCATGACCAGCAAAATTTTCATTCTGGACCAACTATATATTGTTAGAAGTCCCATAGTGAAAACCCCATTCAGAAGTAGTTCTAACAAGATTATGTCCACCAAAGACACTAAATTGGAGAACTGATAAGTGCCATATTTAATTTGGACCCATTAGATATCTTAAAAATTCCTATAGTAAAAACCTTATGTCTACATGACCAACTGTTAAGAAGTATTTGACAATGTTTTAAACTTTTCAACCAAGAAGTAGTTATTGTTTCAAGAACATGGCAACCATATAAATGGTCATGGTGGAACCCTTTTCATTTAAAACTAACTACTTATCATAAGAAGTTTATCAGTGTATGTCACTGCAACTGTTTTGAAGTAGTGATACAATTTTCATGACTGCTGCCATGATGGCATACTGACAGTCTAATCATCGCCATTTTCATTCAGGACCAAATAAGAAGCCATTTAGTGGAAACTGAATGTCAACATGAAGAAGCAATAAGAAAATTTTCAAGATGGCCACCATGGCAACCATATTGGAGGTTTAACGTAATCAACAACATTTCTGTTAATTATCAACCATATATCATACAAAATCTTTTAGTGAAAACCACATGATGATACATGAATCTGTTCAAGAGAAGTATTCAAGATGGCCACCATTTTCATTCAGGACCCATGAGACAACCATACCTGACATAACATGCCATGTCACACAAAAAATAGTCTTGAACTCCCAAATCCCCCAAGAAAGTCATGTTTAGAAAAACACAATTAATTAGGAATCTTTGCCCCAAAGTTTTTCCAGCAGCAAACGAGACATCCACGACTCTTGACCACCACAGATTTGAAGTTTCCATTATTTTCTATCAGCTTATATGAAAAAACTAGCTTATGCTCACTTGGATGACATCATTTTTTTTTAGTCCCATGCATTAACCTCCCCTTTGGCCTTCAAAACACACTTTTTGAGTCTAAAAAAAAACAAACAACAGTATCTGGGACTATGGCAGTTATGGACATCAATTAGAAATCTTTAAGTGACAACCCCATCTCACCTTGACCATGTGCTTAGGAAAAGTAGCTATGACAAGAGTTTCACAATGAATACCATGCTGGGTATATTGGATATTAAACTGGCATGATCCTCATTAAAAAGCAGCCAGACATGACAAGTCTTTAGTGAACCCCATGTCATTTTGGTCAGTAGAAATAGTGACAACATGATTTTAAAAAATGTATGAGGTCAAATGAATACCATCTGCAGTTAGTAAAAATTGATAGTCTTGGAGTTAAAACTTCAGGAATAACAATATTTTCAAGATGACCATTGTTATGGTGTTGTTGGTGTTGTGTGGTTTAATGCCATTTTTCAGCACATGATAGGCTATACATGACGGCCAGTATTAATCGTGGAGGAAGAACCCAGGAAAACCCCGGAAAGAACCACTGACCCACGAGAAGCTACTGGCAAGCTTTTTCACATATCCACATTGGCCAAATCCGAGACTCGAACCAATGCAGACAGAGGTGAGATGGCAATGATCTGTAACAGAAAGCGCTTTAGACCACTAGGCCACTCGGGGCCTCTCATTGTTATGTTTAGGCTCTTACAAAAGGTAACAAGAAAAGAGTGAATACAAGATTTGTAAAATTAACAAATAATTTATTTCCCTATAAAAACAAGGTAAAAATGAGAAAAAGAACTTATGGTTCTACGAATCAAATCCAAATATAATCCAAGAATTAAAAAATAGAAGTCCTAATAATGAAATGTCCTAATGAAACTGAGTTCAAATCCCGATGAAATCCAAAATGGAAGGCAATGACTTATGCTGTGGTCACAGTTCTTTGATGAATCAAAGAAAGTATTAATCCAGTGTTTGAATTCCACGTAAATTTCGATAGCTGTCTTTGTCCAAGAATTAATTTAGAGCACAAGTATTTCCAGGGAAAAATAATCTCATGGAATCCAGTTTAAAGCCTGACTGCCCAAATTCTCTAGAAAACAGTTATACACTAATTTAAGACGCAAAACAGATTCCCGTATGAGGGTCACATGATGTTTCTAGAACAAGATAGAAGCTTTTTACATGCCTAACATCACATACTCCCAGTACAGCCTCAATTTCACTTCATGAATCTACTCTGAGATAGTATTTTTTTTTAAACGTTGTTTACTTCAACTCTTACTGATTCCGAATCATGATCAGGAACTAGGTCAGCATTAGATACAAGGTTTCTACTATTAGTTGTTTATGAAAAACAGTCAGGTCAAATAAAACTGAACTGATTTTCTGGAAAATGTAAAATCCAGTAAATGAAGTTACATTACACAAACATGTAAAGGAATTTAAAAAATTAAAACTAATAAACAAACAATTAAATTAATCAAATATAAATTAAATCAAATATATATAACACCATAGTAGTGACCTTAATGGATGCTATATTGGTGCCTTTTTCATTTAGAAATACTTAGCATCATAAGAAACCACTTACTGAAAACTTGATGTCAATGTAACCATCCATTTAGGTAGAAGAGCTGTAACACAATTTTCCATGGTGGCAACACTGTGCAACAGATCAGCATCATTTTAATACTAATGTTGACCATCCATTCAGAATCAAAGATAACGAAATTTACATCACTGTCATTGTGTCACATCCTTAAGGGCTCCATTTTAATTCTGGATGAAACAGAAATCATTAGAAGTCTTTAAGTGAAAAACCCATCTGTTGAGAAGGAGCAGCAACAAAATTTCCAATATGGCCACTATTGTGACCATATTGAATGTCAGATCAATAACAATTCCATCTAAAACCAACTAAATATCACAAAAGGTCTTTCAGTGAAACACCATATCAACACAACCATATTTTCAGTAGAAGTAGTCAAAACAAACTTTCAAGAGGAGTAACATTTTAATTTAGTATCATCAAGGATGAAAAGAAATCTTCTAGTGTCAATATGATAATCATCTGAGAAGGAACAGCAATGACAAGGTTTTCAAGATGGGCATTGCGACAACCATCCTGGATGTCAGATTGCTAGCAATTCTTTCAGACACAATAAAACATGGAAAGTCTTTTAGCAAATATAGCCACAAAATGATTTTCAAGATGGCCATCCAGTTCAAAGTATAAAAAACAGTGATAACTCAAACAACAAGAGTACCACGAATGGCACATTAAATGTCTGCATCATGTTTAACAGTCCTATATTCAGGCACGCAATACAATAAACTTAATGTGTAGAAACTATTTTCTTCTCTGACTTATCATGGCTGTGACCTCTAACCTTTATACTCCTGAATACACAGGCTGCTTTATTACTACCCTAAGTGTGAGCAATACACAAAAGTTTGGTCAAGGAACTCATTGAGCCACAATAACCTTGACCTTTGACTTTTTAAAATCTCAACTCACAGGTCTCTTCCCAACCTTAACTGCCAGCCAATCACAAACTCAGGTCAAGTTATGTGGTCTAGAATTAAAGTCATTATGCAGAAAAAAATCTTTCTTTCAGTCATATTGGTCAGCTCAGAATTCGAAAATTCACTTGACCACCAGAATGTTAAACTGCCATGTCAGGTTAGGTGAGTGAAGTTTTAACCGCTGATAGTGATCCATACAAAACTGCAGGACCAGTTGTATTTGCAAGATTATTTCGTACAATGCATCCAGTTGTACAACAAAATGGACAATAAGAGTCCCAAAACAGGTCTGATCCTCTAAAGTTTGAAAAGAATTTCCATGATTTCAAGTTCAAGAGACATTTCTTTTTTTAAACTGCTGAATGTTGAAATCGTCTCTGATATTCTTGTGCAATAACATTTTCAAATCTGCCCGTATGGCAACCATACTGAATGTAAGATTGGCAGCATTTTCATTAGGGGTAAACAAGGCACTATTAGAAAACTTTTATGTGAAAACCCCATGCAGACATGACCATCCCTTCAGGAGAATTTGTGACAACATTTTAAATATCTTTACTGTGGACAAAATAGATATAAAATTTAGTCTTCTGGTACAAACCATGGTGATATGACTTGCCATTTAGAAGGAGTAGCAATAACAAGATTTTCAAGATGGCTGAAATAGTTGCCATACTGGAGCTTCAGATTAGTATCAATTTTATTTAGTACAAACAAGACATTATAAAATGTCTTCTTGTGAAAAAGGAATGTTGATTTAACTAAGAGGAGTAGTGATTAGAATTTCAAGATAGCCACTACAGTGGCAATATTGTAGATGTGATAATAGAGTTTTAATTTAAGATCAGCTTGAACCATAAGAAGTCTTCTAGCAAAAAAAAACATTGCTGATATTTCATTCAGGAGGAGTAGCAAGGTTTTCAAGACAGCTCCTGTGGTGACAATAACAGATGTCAGATCATCTCAGTTTTATTTAGGACAAACCAGACATCATAAGAAGTCTTTTCATGGAAACCCATATTAGTATGACCATTCAGCCAGGAGGAGTACTGGTAACAAGCTTTTCTATATGGCCATATTGGATGTCATGGCAGCACCATTTTCAATCAGGACCAACTAGACATTGTCATAAGTCTTCTGGTGAAAACCCCATGATGTTGTTGTTGTTGTTATTGTTGTAGGGTTTAAAACCATTATTCAGCACAAGATAGGTTACTGGTATACATGGCAGCCAGTATCAGTGGTGGAGGAAGAACTGGGAAAAAAAACAGGAAAGAACCACCAACCCACGACAAGCTACCGGCAAGCTTTCTCACGTACCAACATTGGCCGAGCCCAAAACTCGAATCCACGCAGACAGACATGAGACAGCAGTGATCCATAATGGTGATCACCTTAGATCACTCTGCCTCTCGGGGCCCCAAAACCCCATGCTGATACAAGCATGAGTAGAAACAGAACGATTTTTAATATGGCTGCCATGGTGGCTATAAAAGATGTCAGATCAGCACCATTTTATTTAAGACCAACTAGGCATATTTTTTAATGAAACCCCCATACTGATAAGAACACTCAGAGGGAGATGACCAGATGAGCTAAAAATTGTTGAAGAACTGTAATTTCTAAATATACGCATCAACAAATGATGCTCATAACAGGTACAAAGTTTCTTGTCATTCCACTGTTAACTGTGAGATTATACGCATTCACAAGATTCTGTCATACAATACATATGACTCCAAATAAAAAAGAGCAATAACTCTAAAAAGCTTTTTTCTTCAATATGTGCACCTTCAGATGGCCAAAACACTGCCCGAGTTTCATGCTGACCCAGCTATCTTTGGATTCCAGAATTATATATATTTCTTTTCTACCTTCCAAGCCTTCCACAAAATTTAGTAAGTGCAGATCACTGAAAACTTGTTATTGTGCAAAAATGCTTTTTCTTATGTAATGCAGTCACAGTGTCCTTGACCTTTGACCCTAAAATTGGCAGGGTTCTTCCTTTTCCAGTGTAAGTCATGAACCAAGTTTATTAACTGAAGATGGCAGAGAGCTCTTGTAATTGTACGGAAACCATTTTTCTTCTTTCAGTCACACTGACCTTGAACTTTCAGTTTTTAACTCTGAAACCCAAAGGGTTCCTGCTTAGCCCAAGTGCAAGTCATCCACAAAGTATGATAACTGTAGATGGTGAACAACTTGAGTTACTGTGCAGAAACCCTTTTTCATCTTTCAGTCATAGTAACCATGACATTTGACACCAAACCCATTAGCATTCTTCCTAATCCCAAGTGTAACCATCCACAGAGTTCAATGTTGAAAAACTATGTATAATTTATCTTTGTATATGTTTTAATGAAATCTCAAAATAATAGACTTCAAAGGGAAAAATTTTCTTTTGTCATTTAAACAGACTTCTGCAAAACAGAGGCACTTTCTTATAAAAACGAGCCTTTCAAATGCACAAGATTAACATTCATATTATTCAGCATGCATGCAAGCACTGAATACAGAAATTTTCCAAATGAAGCAATATGAAATGAAGGCTCTTTTCCAATTATGTCTCACAGCTGGAAAAAGAACTTAGGATAATGAGGCTTAAACCTCATAAGCTGTATCTGAACACATAACTTTTGTTAGGGAGGTGTAAACCTCATGAAGTTGCATTGCTTATCACATACATTAGAGGTTAGGGAGGTTTCAACTTAAAACTACAAGAGATGCTGTGCCATAACAAAAAAAAATCCTGCAACGCATATACTAGTAAATGTCCAATTTTATGACTGGACGTAGCGGTCAAAGAAAATGGGCCCTGCCACAGAGATAACTAGAGAATGCAAGGTAGATTGCAACAAACTTCTTTGGCAAGGGAGTTATTCTTCTCGTGTAGAATGCAAATATGAAGCTGTTACTGCACAAAAAAAAAAAAACACTGAAAGCAAAGCTACAAACCCATTGTTATCACTTCATTGTCAACTTAAGCTCTGCAGGCATAACAAAATTCATGTCAATAAGAGATTAAAAATGACGCAGCCATTTTTTCCTGAACAAATGCAGAAGTAATTTCAAGTTGTGATTAATAATTTAATGTGAGTGATTTAAGAAGACAATGATGATAACGATAATTAAGAGTGACTTTATAATCCAAAATAATGGCAAAACTTGATTGAAAAGCAGTGTACTACAGACCTATAATTAAAAATAATGCCTAAGTGCATACATTTATCTATAAGACTTAATATAATAAAAACTTCCGGTGTTTGACTGCTTTTTTTCAACATCACATGCACATGGAACCACAAATAAAACTGGGCTATTTACAACATATTTCATAACAATAACTACATGTCTGTATTATCTGTCATATCCGTATTTATAAAACACCATCCAAGACACAGAAAACTTGAACAGAAAATTGTTTTCAGTATGAATATCCAGTGACCTACTTCTAATGTACAATATACATTAAAGTGACCTACTTCTAATGCACAATATACACTGAAGTGACCTACTTCTAATGTACAATATACACTGAAGTGACTTACTTCTAATGTACAATATACATTGAAGTGACCTACTTCTAATGCACAATATACACTGAAGTGACCTACTTCTAATGTACAATATACACTGAAGTGACCTACTTCTAATGTACAATATACACTAAAGTGACCTACTTCTGATGTACAATATACACTGAAGTGACCTACTTCTAATGCACAATATACACTGAAGTGACCTACTTCTGATGTACAATATGCACTGAAGTGACCTACTTCTAATGTACAATATACATTGAAGTGGGACAAAAGCAAATACACACTGCCCCATCATGCAGTTTATGATGATATCAATCTAGAGTGACAACTGTAACCTAAATATAGCTCCAGAAACATAAAAGGATAAATTCATTTTGAAGCTGAATATGAATTACATCAAACTTTCTCTCTCTGCAACAAATTTTTTATGTGAAAATCATCTGACTAACATTAAAAAAGTTCTCATTCCTGCCATTCCATCTCAACCGCGGAGACAGACTTCTTTACCCATGATTCCAGGAATTTGAATTTCATCATTGTTATAAATCATACAAGTAGCAAGAATGAAACAAGAAACAAGCATCTCAATGGGACTTATGCTCTAAAGGCCAAAATGTATGCCAGAAAGTAGTTCCACTAATTCAAGATAAGACCATTTCTTCCTTTAACTGCTGAATGTTTACACCATCTCTGATATTCTTCAGCAATAACAAGATTTTTAAATTAAAGCTGTGTTGGATGTTGGATTGGCACTATTTTCATTCAGAACCAACAAGACATCATAAGGTAAACCCATGTTGACATGACTTTCCACTTTTAACAATAGCAAGGTTTTCAAGGTATTAACTATGGCAGCCATATTGTATATAATATTGGTACCATTTCCATTTAAGACTAACTGGACACTACTTATAAGAAGTCTTTTGGTGAAACCACAATGATGAGATTAAGCTAGTAGATTTTCTAGTTAGGCCATTATTGACATCATAATGGAAGTCAAATCAATACTATTTTCTTTGGGGCCCAGAGTGACCGTGTGGTCTAAAGCGCTCACCATTACTGATTACTGCCATCTCACCTCTGTCTGCATGGGTTCTTTCCGGGGTTTTCCCAGAGTTCTTCCTCCACCATTAATACTGGCCGTCATGTATAGCCTATCTTGTGCTAAAAAATAGCGTTAAACCCTACAACAACAACAACAACCATTTTCATTTATGATGAACTAGACATCATGAGAAATTTTCCACTGGAACCAATTCATTCTGGAGTAGTGATAACAAGATCATCAACATGGCGACTGTGGAAGCCATACTGAATGCCTTAGCAGTACCATTTTATTTAGGACAACCATACATCATAAGTCATTTAGTAAGATTTATGAGATGGTCAATGGTCTCCTAGTGAAAATCCAATGAAAATATTTCATTCTGGAGTAGCATAACAGGACAGGCTCCTCTGGTGTATGAACAGCAGAGGTAAAAGCTGTACCTATCAACACTAAAAAAAAACATTCAGGAAACTGTCAAGTAAGAATCATTAGAATTTTCTCAGCTCTGAAATAGATGCTTTAACTTCACTGAAGAAAAAAAAATGAAAAAAGGCAGATGTTTCATTAAGGGTTCTAAAAACATTTTGGAGAAACTGAATGGATGAGAAAAGCATCGTTTATACTTTAACAAAAATAGCAAAATTCAGGTTATTGTATGAAAATTATTTGAACTTTTTTGGGTCACAGTGACCTTAATGTCTGAAGATCTAACATCCCTACCATACTTGTTAGGCTTCTTTTTATCTTACTGAGCAACCAACTTGCTGAATTTGATAAAGACATGTGAGGGAGAACTTCAAATAACTGCACAAAAACATTATGCTTTTGTGGAACACAGTGACCATGATTTTTGACATTTTGACCCACAAAATCAACAGAACTCTTTGTACCATATATTTGACAACCCAAAGCAAATAGTTAACGAACAGAAGAATGAACATATCTATAACATAACTAAAATATGTAACATCACTCACCTTGAGAGCATATAAAAAGCCACACCTATTTTATTCAAGTATTATATAATACCCCCTCTCTCCCTCTCTTATTGTAGTTCTCATGCATTAATATAAGATTGAAACTTTTTATTAGCTTTCCTAAAACTAGGAAATCTGCTAAAATTGACCACACTGTGAATGCAGACGCAAATGCAAATGTTAGAATGATAGCCAGTTAACAGCATTTTTTTTAAAGACAGTGTTCAGGTATAAAAAATTGAACTAAACTGTCATTTTCTCTTTGGCTCTGACAGTAAATAGACCTTTAAACAGGCACCTGATTAGTCAATTAAGTGCCGTTCTTTTTTTATTGGTCAGGCTTGACCTCACACCTGTAAAGGACTAACTTGGTGGTCTGAAAACCCTGTCTTTAAGCCGAGCTGTGTGCAGAGTACATCAGTATGTGCAGACATTAACTAAAAGTTAATACAAAATGAAAAACCACTCTTGCTACATGCAAGAAAAAGTCCAAAAGCAAAGCAAATGTGGAGCAAATCTGTACAGAAGAAGCTGATTCTACAACAAAATAGAGTTAGTAATCTGAAATGTAAAACACAATTCATACTTATGCCGGCACAGAACATTTGTGTATTGTCAAAATCAGCAGTTAGTAGAGGCTTGATAAGTCTTGACTCCGCAACATGAGAATCATCACATTCAAGGGGTCGCCAATCCTGTCCTGAAAATCACATCATGTTACATCATGAAGCACAGGCAATCTTGTGTGGAATGTTACTTTGGCTGGTTAAGTGCAATAATTTTTTTAAAGTGTGGCGGATAAGTACAGTGTATCAACATAAAATTTAATGTGGAAGTGGGAGAAAACAGAAATACATACACATGCACAATTCATTTAGTTATAAAATACTTCCATGGTTAGGTCTGATGTAAATTTTAAATGTGTCTATATATGACAAATCTGCATGCCTGAAACTCATGCTCGATTGTCTGATAATTTACAGATCACATCTTAAAGCAATAACACTTTCCAGTTTTAATCTAGTTTTTAATTCTGGGCATTTTAAACCGATCTACTTAGATAGTAATTAAAGAAACTTTGTATTAACACTATATATGTATGCATGCATGTAATAACACTTTATGGCAACTCAGCACAATTTTGACTATATGGTACCAAATAAAGTTTAATGCTTGAAAAATATAAAAATGAATAACACAAAAACTCTATGAATATACATCCTTCTAAATAAATGTGAAGTTAACATGAAGTACAATAAGAAAAAGAATAAAACATAACAATGTTCAGATTCTGCAAAATATATACAAAAATAAAAGATAAAGTTAACATGTAATATCCTGAAAAGATTTAGTCAAAATCTGTTATATAAACTGCATTCCCTCAAAATATCCAAGATTTTCTTGGATGGTACATCATCATTCAGTTTCCAAACTGGACAAAAATGTGTTCCACTGGCAGTGGACTCTGGTATGGCACGTATTCTGCTCGAGGTTCACCCTTCAGTAGGTATGCATGAGTCTGTTATGTGTGTCAAATACACAATCGGCACAATACTGCCTCGTCTCTGCACTTTGTTCTATGCATGAGATACAACTCATCAATGGAAAGTATGATGTTCTTAAGTTTGTATTTGGAAGTTCTCATTCCACACATTTTGCCAAGTATCACAAACATGTTGATTTATATAATATTTAAAGTATGCATATGGAATCTTCAATTCAGAAATGAGCAACTGCAGCGCAGCTTTGAATTCTTATCTGCCTTTCACTTCCTTTCATACCAATGTGAATTGTCGGAAAAAGTACATAATACTTTTCCATGAGGATGATGAGGAAATCATGTTTCTGTAATATCTGTGATATTAACGAGTCTGTAAGGCTTTCAATGTGGAAAGAAAATCTGAAAATCTGATGAAATTTGCTATTTGTGAGTCTTCAATGTAGTTCAAAGTTTTATACGTATGGCTGTAATTTTGCAGTAAAAACTTAGGTTTTATCCAGAAACCAGCTAAAGATGGTGCCATGGTGTGTTGTAATGGCAGTTCAACTTGGTCTCCATCTTTCAAACTGTCTGTATACATGGTATGTATGGCTCTGATTTCATTAAATTTACTCTGTAAAAGGAGAGGTTTTGCTGTTGATGTTTTGCATTTGCAAAGATCAAAGATTATGAAGAGAGCTTTTGATAATCATAGTGGTGATTTGTGAATACAGAATTTTGCAATATTTCAAAGAACGATTTTTACTGTTTCTAAGTGAGGATGAATTCATGCCAAATGGTGGAATGATGTCTGATTTCTGAATGTACAAGGTTTGGCATTTGGGTCTAAACACTTCATCCTATGTGGGGTTAGATGAACATGAAAATAGTTTGGTGGCATACTGAAGAACCATTTTTGTAAGTCTGGTATAAAGTGATAGTTCATTTGCCACAACGTGAAGGCTTCAGAAGGGGAAACACTAAATGCACCCAGGTAGAGGCAAAGTACCTGATTGTGCATCGGATGTATGAAGACTACTATAAAATGAGATAACAATTACTTTTTAATTTAGTAAAGATTGTACTTACTTTTTATATGCATTTATTTACTGTGAAATGCAGAACAATAATAATGTTTCAATATTTATACTTTTCAACTGACTTTACAGCACTGTGCGTAACACTATGTGACCATGTGCTTGTTCTGAGAAAGGAAGAGAGCATAAAGGAAAAGGCGGTAACAGAACAAGGTAAATAAAAACAGTCATACTTATTACATAGTAAGAAACAAAATAACCTCAAGAGCAAATTGAACCTATCAGAATTTGACTTTCTTCTACAGACTTGTATGCTTATTTTTGCTATCTACAATTTTTTTTAAAAACAGTATGCTTATTTACAAGGATGCCCTTAGTATACATGTTTTGCCCTTTCTATCCATATTTTGCCATCTGCTTGAAAATATGATAATTATCAGTTTATTATATCACTGGACAACAAATTTTTACAAAAGTCATGTTACTGAAATAAAATTAGTCAATTCTTATCAATTTTTATGTGCTGAACACGAATATGACAGTCAAATTGCAAAATTGGCTCTAGTTTTTTTGTAATCTGCAAGAAATTAATGTTTACATAACGAAATGCATTCCAATAGTAAAAGGTCAACTGTAATAGCCGACCTATAAAAAATCAAGTCATTGACTACATCTTAGTTTTCTTCGCCTGTCTCTTGTACAGCTGTTCGGGAGCATCTCTGAGGAGTGTCCAGCAGTAGTCAGCCAGCATTGTAGTGGACCATTTTCCCTGGTATCTTTGTTCCATTGTTGCGATATCTTGATGAAAACGTTCGCCGTGTTCATCACTAACAATACCACAGTTGCTAGGAAAGAAATCCAAATGGGAATGAAGGAAGTGAATCTTTAGAGACATATTGCAGCCAAGTTTCTTATACTTCATCAACATGTCTTCTACTAGTTCCTTATAGTTTTCTGCCCTAACATTTCCGAGGAAGTTTGTAGAAACTAGGCGAAAAGCATTCCATGCTTGTTTCGCGTCACCTTCCAGCAAGTTGTTGAACCGGTCATCTTTGAAAAGCTCTCGAATCTGAGGACCCACAAAAACTCCCTCTTTAATCTTTGCTTCGCTGAGTCGAGGGAATTTTGCATGCAGGTATCGGAATGCTGGCAAAGTCCGGTCAGTGGCTTTCACGAAGTTCTTCATCAAACCTAGTTTGATGTGAAGGGGTGGTAGCAAGATTTTTTGAGCCTCAACCAGAGCTGGGTGTTGGATATTCTTCTCTCCAATGGCTACATTCTGCCTGTGAGTCCATTCCTTCCTCATGTAGTGCATTTTCCTTGCTCGGCTATCCCACTCGCATAAGAAACACATGTATTTTGTATATCCTTGCTGCAGTCCCATTAAAAGGGCAACTACCTTCAAATCACCACAGAGGTGCCAGCTGTACTTGTTATACTCAATGGAATTCAGTAGCTGCCTTAAGTTATCGTATGTCTCTTTCATGTGGACAGCATACGCTACTGGAATAGATGGAAGAATGTTTCCATTGTGCAAAAGCACAGCCTTGAGACTCAGTTTCGAAGAGTCCACAAATAGTCTCCATTCTTGTGGGTCACGAGTGATTTTTAAAGCATTCATGAGGCCCTCAATATCGGAACAGAATATCAGATTACTTTCCTTTCTGAAGAAAGGCTCCAATTGCTGGTGGCGCTTTCGATATGCAGTAATTGTGACATCTTCTTCTAGAAGATTCCATTGTTGGAGTCTTGATCCTAGCAATTCTGCCTTGTTCTTTGATAAGTCCAAATCACGAATCAGGTCATTTAGTTCTTCCTGTGTTATTCTGTGTGGGGTTGATGATGCACCACAGTGAAAATCTGGATCACTGCATGCTGATGGACCAGGAGAAGAACAGGTCGACTCACCTTTGTCTTCGTCAGATGAATCAAGAGAATATTCTGCTGGAGGTTCTGGAATAGGAAGTCCCTCACCATGTGGAACTGGTCTCAATGCAGACGGAATGTTTGGGTAGACTATTCTTGACTTCTTTCGCTTCGTTATTCCGCCGGAAAGAGGAGGAACCAAGCAGAAGTAACAGTCATTTAGGTGGTTGCTTGGCTCTCTCCACACCATTGGGACTGCAAACGGCATTGATGACCTTTTGCAATTCAACCACTGTGAAAGCTGTGTTGTACATGTAGCACAGCATATATGCAGAGCCCAAGGCTTGTCTTGGTCACCAACCTTGCATCCGAAGTAAAGATGATATGCCTTCTTCACTTGAGAATTGATACTTTTCTTCTGGTTGGCAAATGTCACTTCCCCACAAATATAGCAAAAATTGTCCGCGGTATTAACACACTTTCGAGGCATTACTGTTCTTTATTGTACGTAAATGGATAAAATAATAAGTTTTATGTAACAGTAGCTTGAACTGTCTCGCACAACGTCTAAAATATTTTAAATGCTGAACCTATCTGATTGGGCTTTATATAGTACACTGCTTACGTCAGCTTCAGCAGCCGCCTGGCATTAGTATAATAGGTCTACACATGTATAGTACACTGCTAACGTCAACTTACTTCAGCAGCCGCATGGCATTAGTATTGCATTGCATCAGAAAATGATGCAATCAACTGTGGATGATGTGAGCATGATGGTATTATGCAATGTTACATCATTATTCCGGATGTTGCTGCAGTCCTACTGGAGAAATTTACACAGTGAAACATAGAAAATGAGGTATATGAATATCTTCAAAACGAGAGCCAATACAAATTTTTCACGGTTATATTCGTGTTCGGCACACCAAAATACTACAGATTAGGGCCTTTTCAAGTCAGTAATGATTTCACTGTTGACCAGTGTATTAAGAAAATATTAATCTCTGCAGGTGTTGTAAACAGTCTTGGAAAGTTCTCTTTTTGGCCATATTAAGAACAAGTAGATCCAGAAAAATTACTGCTCAAGTGGTTTCATTCTGATGATGAAAAGGGAAGTTCACTGTGCTCAAAACACCCAACTTCATCAGTTCTTTTCCCTAAATAGTGCAGTGCTATTATTTTACATCAGGGTTAGAACTGAAATTAAATTATCAAATTTGAGGTTATTTCAAGTTAGTTTTCTTTTCAAGGTCTTAAAACTTCTATTTTTTTTTTGAAGTTCAAAATAAAGCAGTTATAATGATATCTCCATGCTGAGCTTAGCATTAAAAATTGTGTAAAGTATGCTTCAAGCTCGTTTCTTAAAAAACAGAAAGATAAAGTGAATATTCATAAATAATTAAAATACAAACACCTGCAAGTGCAAAGAAATTCACATGCTTTCTCAACTGCTAGGCTAGCCTTATGAAAAACCATTTGCAAAAAAGAATTTTTTTGTGGGGTTGGAATAAAGTCAATTATCATTTTTTTTTTAATTTTTAGGTTTGTTTTTTCCTTTTATTTAGGTCTCCTTCGTTTAAGACTTCTTTTGGGTTTGTAAAGTCAAAATGAAAGTTTAGGTTTTTCATGATTTTTGTGGTACACTTCTAATCCTGTTAAATTGTGGGATGGTACTAACACCTCAGACACCCTCTAAATATACCTTTGAGTGTACGTATTTACAATAAAACCCTGATTGCCAGAACTAGCTGGGGCAATTAAGTACAGTTAGGATAATTGGGAGTTCTTATAATTATATCTGTATTTGTATATAATACATGTACACGGACTGAAAAATAATCTGGCATGTGACTTGTACAATATTAACAAAATCTATCTAAATTTGATTTTCAGTATGATGCTGAGGGAAATTTGTTGATTCAGATGAAACAAAATTTTTTACACAGTATAAATTCCACTTTCCAAGTTTTGAACAATGCAGTATCATTTTCTCAAGTGCAACCAAACTCCAATTCAGAACTTTGATCACCGAATTCAGTCCCAATCACCCCAAGCTCTCACCAGTTATATTTTTAGAACTGATCCTCCCTACTGAGACCAACCATGACTTAATACTGCTTTAGTCTCAAAGTGCTCTAAATTGGCAGGTTTTACTACCAATTACTGAAGTTCTGATAGCCAAGGCTACATCATATTGACACAATATGGTACTGTGCTGCTGCTACTGTGAATCCATCTCTCAAAACGTTTGAAAACTAGGTTACAAAGTAATAGCCATGAATGAGAGGTATTACCTTTTTTTTAATTTACCCAATCCACTGTGAATTTACTATTTTTCATTGGTAGCCAAGTGTCATAGATTTTGCAGCTCCTACAAACCACCATATCAAAGACACAATGAAGAACTATTTGCTGGTGGAAACAGTAGGACCCACTTCCATCCAGCCCAATGAGCCAAGGTGGCTCAGTGTTTAGTGTGCCCAACTCAAAATGAAAAGAATGTAGGTTTGAATCCTACCACAGGATCAGCTCAAGGAAGCTAACAAGGTGTGTCCTAGGACAATGCACTTGCTCCAACTGCCTCTACACTAAATACCCTCTTTGTACTGCTGTGCTGTAAAATACCAAAACAAACCAACTTAATTCAGTCCACATATTCAAATACCAGTGAAAATCAATTTCCAAATGTACATACCTTGATCCAAACAGTTATTTGTGGGATGTACCCAATAGCTGTTGAAATCAACATGGAACATGATTTTCTTCGAATCAACCATAACATGTCTGTTGAATTATTAATTTTCTAAATTTGTGGGTTAAATTGTCTCAAAAAGAGATCTTGTACATGCTTTAATGGACATGACCATAATGGGAGAGGAAGAAATGTACAATTCCTGAATATATATATATATATATATATATATATATATATATATATATATATATATATATATATATATATATATATATATATATAGATATAGAGTCGAACCCACTTATCTCAACCTCGGTTAACTCGCCAACCCTATTAAGTCGACGTTTTTGAAGTGGAACCGCCAAATTCTCTCTTTGTCTTAGCATTTTCTCATCAGTTATGTTGATTCTTTTATGTCGCCGAACCCTAATATCTCGAGCACAAAAGAAGGCCAAATTTGCCACTTAACGTCAGTTATCTCGATCCCCATGACCAATCACTTTGTTTGTAACGACAACCCCATCTTAGCAGTGCATTGTTACATCATAATCTGCTTATGCTGACATCTGGGCCGAGTACTATATGCTGTGACAGTCAATCATGCTACCGTACTATACCTACAACTGGCCGACTTCTGAAGACGCGAACAGAACAGATAAAAGTTACGGTTACAGAGACTTAAACTCCGCAAGAAGAAATAGCAAACAACAAATAAACAAGTTTTGCATAATTAAAAATAATTATTTATTTCTCAAAATACAGGAGTGAAAGAATCCCTATATTGGGTGTTAACTTATGCTACAGTAATATATACGGTCCAATATTGCCAGGTGTTGACTCGTGTAAGTTTCTTTCGTGGGAATGGAGATCCCATTTTGCAAGAACACGGTCTTTTGATAGTAACCGCGTGTACAATACTTTTCAGAGCTGTGTCAGAGTGAAATGACTCGCGAATTTAATTTTGACACTGGTTAGCTTTTTGTAAAAACGAACTACACCCCGCACGTTTTTTGTGATTTTGTGAGCTATCTTTGTGTTTGCAATGTTGGAGAATATAATAAAGGTTTGTATCGAGAATCGACGGTGGTTTGTATTGTATACTGGTAAATCTCTGCTGTTAGTTAGTGCACATATGCCTTTTGTTGTTAGCAAACATGTATGTACATTTTTATAGCATGCCGATCGCTTCATCAAACAAATCGCGGCAACGCTGTTCTGTAAAAAAAACCTCCAAAAACACGTGCATGTACATTCTCATTTATTAACGCACATCATGTACATAAAGAAATTTCAAGCACATGTTAATATATTGCCGCCATATTGGTTTTCATTTATCTCGATCATCGGTTATCTCGACGCTTTTTGGCAAACCCCTAGGCCGGCGACATAACCGGGTTCAACTGTATATATAAATGCAATAAACTGACATCGAACATTGCAAAACTAGTATCTAACTAGCCTGAGTGCTTTTGACTCTAAATGAGTCTTTTTCAAAGGCATGTACAAAACATAGACAAGGCAAATAAAACACAAAAACCATTGTGTTTGTAAAATTTTACATGACTGTTTCTACAGGAATTAAACCTTTAAATCCACTACGTTTAACTAGCCTATTTCAACCCGTTGCCGATGCTGGAAAACACTCTTATTGACCTAGAAATCAATGAACCCTAATTTTATTTGTGCATGGATGTCTTTTTCTAGTCTTTTTGGTTTAAACCACTTGGTTTCAATGTTCAATGTTACAACCCCAAATGGAGATCTGAATGCAGGAAAGAAAAAGGAATTTTACTCGATAAGCTGCCTTAGAAAATTTAAACCAAGCGGCTTAAACCAAGAAGACTAGAAAAAGACAGGTAAGCACAAATAAAATTATCTTTTGCAGCTGACACATTTTCTTTTAAATAATTCTCTAAATTTGCTTAATAGCATATAATTACTACTATAACAATGAAATATCAGGATATAATTTGCACTTGTATAAATTTACATCAAACAACAGATGTCATTATGGCTCATCGATTTCTAGTGTTTTCCACTAGTTAGATACTACTTTTGCACTGTTTGTTGTCAGCTTATTGCATTTATCTTAATCAATCCCTGACACGTGTGATCCCTTGCTGGATCCAGTGCACTTGAAAGGACTGTTATTCACCATAAGATTTTGTATATATATATCAGGAAAACCTTCAACACAAACTTTAACCTGCTGCCTAAAAACACAGCAAACCTTAAATTGAAACTTCAGATTCAAACTGTTCTTATAATTTGCACAACAATGGTATAACAAGATTAACAAGGTTTTTCAAATGGCAAACTGAAAAGTCATGATGGAAATTCCACAAAAAGGTGGAAGGGCTGCTGAATATAGGAGGGACTTTATGAAGAAAAAACATAGGGTCTACAAATATAATAAGCAATTTTCACATACCTCGTACACAGTCCACGCAATAAACTAAACCTTAAACACAGACATTAACCTAAAACTATTTTGTCATAAATTGCCAAAACAATCAGTAAAACTGGTTTATGTGTGTGTGATTTGGATTTTTAACGTAGCTTTAACAATTTTTCAGACACATCACTATGATGTCTGCAGTGTGGCAGTTTATAGTGATGTGTAGCACTGGGGCATCATCCACAGACATGTTGTTATTATTATTATTATTATTATTATTGTTTATAACAAAATCATTGAATAAAATCTGACTCATTATTTTAAGAAACTTAAGTGAAATTCAAACACATAGTTTCTTCCAATAAGAAATTAAAAAACCCAAAAGAAAATTCAACTAAACCTACAAGGTAAGATGCATCATTTTGGTACAAGGCCTACAAGGTAATATGTATCATTTTGGTACAAAAGCTGTCTACAATGAACAAATTGTAAATAAAAACTTTTTCCAATAAAACTGCCAAACAAATCAGTAAAATTGGATAAAAAAAAGTTTGTAATAAAGCCAATCACATTCTTTTTAACACAGAAGTAGATTTTAAATAGCTACCAAAAAAAACCCCAAGCATTAAATACAAACTTCAACCTAAAACTTTATACCTAAAGTATTAAATAAGGTCAGGCCCATGTTATTTAACACTCAAATAGCTCATGCCTACAAACTAATATTAAACTAAACCAGAACACAAACTTCAACCTGCTGTCTAACAGAACAAACCTTAAACACAAAATTAAACCTGCTGCCTAGACAGAACAAAACTTTAAATAAAAACTTTAACCCAAACATTTTCCCCTAAAGTTGCCCCCCAAAATGGGTCAGTGAAAATTAAAGACCCAGTTTTTCCATAATCAAAACTGTAAACACAAACTTTTACCTTGTGCCTACCTCCACAAATGCAGACACAGGTGCCGATGCCAATGACCCTTGGGTCATAACACAAGCAAATGCAGACACAGATGCTGATGCCAATGACACTAGTGTCATAACACAAGCAAATGCAGACACAGATGCTGATGCCAATGACACTAGGGTCATAACACAAGCAAATGCAGACACAGATGTCAATGCCAATGACACTAGGGTCATAACACAAGCAAATGCAGACGCAGATGCTGATGCCAATGACACTAGGGTCATAACACAAGCTTTTCTGTATTTATGGGAAATTGAAAAAGCTGTTATTTAGTAAAATTATTGTTTAAACTTTTCTAAAACATGTTTTTAAACTTCATACTCATCAAATTTTTTCAGTTTCAATTTGGCATTAATTCAATGCATGACCCTGCCATTTTCATACACACCCCTCAAAAATGAATGATGCATGCTTCTCTACACATAAGAGAATTACAACCCAATTAAACACTGACGTTTATTGTTCAAGACTATTGTATGACAGTTATCAATGAAATAAATCAGTGGTTCCCAAAGTGGGTGGTGCGTTTACTGAGGGGGCGCTAATGCTGAATAATATTTGTTATGGGTTATGGCAGGGGGGCACTGTGGATAACCAAGGGTGGGGGGTAGTCGAAAAAGTTTGGAAACCACTGACATAAATGTACAAAATTTAATTTCATTATATACACAGTCATTCTACAGGTCGTATCAAAAGATCGAATCTGACCTACAAACCTTAGATACACTGTATCAATCTAATATGCAAGACTGGGGATCCAAATCCACTTTCAAGTTACTTGGTGGGAACTAAGTATAGATAGCCATGCACATGTTAATATGAACAAATGGACAAAGAAAGGTAACATTAAATGCAATATTCTGGAGTAACAATTTACATCAGAGATATGTACTGACACAGAGAAAAGTTTGCCATATTGGCTTGACAAGAGGTAATTATTTTTGAATTTCTCTCCCATAATTAATTCATTTCAAAATTAATAGTGTGCATTGTATATATAGTGCACATATTTTTTTTATTAAAAGCTCCGAGGTTTATATTCCCTGAAAATGTTCTGCTTTCAAATTCTCAACAACATGCACATTTGATCCACTTTGTCTAATGACATTTTTGAACACAAACCACTTGTTTCTGAGCATTTTGAGAACTTACACATAAATCACTGCACCTGAGCATTTTGCGAATTTGCACACAAATCACTGCACATGAGCATTATGGGAATTTACACACAAATCATTGCACCTAAGCATTTTGAGAATTTACACACAAATTACTGCACCTGAGAATTTTGAGAATTTACACACAAATCACTGCACCTGTGCATTTTGAGAATTTACAAACAAATCATTGCACCTGAGCATTTTGAGAATTTACACACAAATCACTGCACCTGTGCATTTTGAGAATTTACACACAAATCACTGCCCCTGAACATTTTCAGAATTTATACACAAATCATTGCACCCAAGCATTATGAGACTTTGCAAATAAATCACTGCACCTGAGCATTTTGAGAATTTACACACAAATGATTGCACCTGAGCATTTTGAAAATTTACACACAAATCATTGCACCTGAGCATTTTGAGAATTTACACACAAATCATTGCAACCGAGCATTTTGAAAATTTACACACAAATCATTGCACCCAAGCATTTTGAAAATTTACACATAAATCACTGCACCTGAACATTTTGAGAATTTACACACAAATCATTGCACCTGAGCATTTTGAGAATTTACACACAAATCACTGCAACTGAGCATTTTGAGAATCTGCACACAAATCACTGCACCTGAACATTTTGAGAATCTGCACATAAATCACTGCACCTGAGCATTTTGAGAATTTTTGAATGCACTTTTGCAACATATGAGAACAGCTGAGGTTTGCTACAATCGGCCTTAATGGAGAATTACACCCAATAATATCGTATGGGCATAACAATTCATCAGACACAGAGATGGAAATCAATCTCTCAAACAAAACAATAGTTTGTTGAAGAAAATTAAAACTACAAAATCACTCCAGACCCTGTGGAATACATTTTGTATTGCTATATATCAAAGTCACTGCATAATTCAATTTGCTTAACTATATGTGGTAAACAGAATATTCAATTCTTGTACATCTGATATGAAATGTACAAAAACTGTTTAATAATAAATTATGCCAGTCAATGCAAGCAACACAAAATATCATTCAACTTGTTTCCAATTAATGTTGTAAGAGACAAACAACTGAATCGTTATTATTTGGACTTTACATCTATTTGAAATAATGGAGTGTTCTTTTCCAACTTTGTCATGTTAATTGATAACCATTACTTGAATTCCATTACATAACCAAAATTAATAATCAATTAGTGATAAATAAAATAATTGCTTGTTTAGCTATAATAACAAATTAAAAACTATTAAGTAATTAATAATAAATGGTAATTACTTATACTTACTTCTAACTTATTAATAATAAGTATTAATTAGTTGTAATTCATGCCAACTCTTTTATTAGTAATAATTATAACTGATAGTCCACTTTCAACATGAGACAATAATATGGCAACTGTTGCAATCTATAACATTTTCAAATGTTAATATTTCCAAGACTTGCATTATTTCAGTTCTATGCATGTGACAGGTCTAGGAAACCTGGATAATATATCATCATTAATTAAAGATCATACTGTATAAATTATATTTAAGATATCTTTGATGTATAATTCATAACTGGCATCAACTGACTTTGATACAGTTTGCCATTACAACACTTTGTTGTTACTGCAGTCAAGCCATTTATCATTTATGAGCGCCATATGTATAGGGTTCATGCACACTGATATTTTCTCTACTTAATCCATAAGACTTGTTTCACAATTTAAAAATAAAATTCTTTCTATTGGATACGGAAAAAGTCAGAAAGACTTACATGATCTCCACTACCACCTTATTTTATTAATCTGACAGTAAACCATACAATGGCGAATGATGAGCTACAGTGCTAATTTTAATTTTATAAAATAACTGAAATTGTTACTTTTTGGAAAAAGAAAAAAAGAATAACTTTCAGTACAAAGTCTTGGATTTTATCAAACTGACAGGCAAATATTATGTGGGATTCTCATTTATAATGTGAATACTGTAAAGATGAATTTTTGTTCTTGGCCCAAAAGAATATCAAACGCAAGTGCAAGAGATTCAGTGATCAATGTCGACTCTAGAAATGGTAAAAGTGGTACACTTGGAATACAGTTTCCTGCTCATAATCAAAGTGTCTAAGATATTCAATTAGAAATTATGATATCAAGAGAGGTAACAATCCCAGTCAGTCAAATTATAAATATGATTTCAAGGGACGCAACAAGTACAGTCAGTCAGATGCAAGATTACCTCCTTAGTATGCATCAATCTCACTAATCAATGAAAATATGTAAGATTTTGATGACAGAAGCATGGATTCCAAGTATGACCAAAATCAAATCATCAATGTGGCTTAGCCAATCAGATTCAAGAATAAAAAGCAAGATTTTCAAGATGGCTGCCATGACCACTGTAGAGACCCTACTGGATTTTTAATGAAACGATTTTCATTCAGGACAACTAAACCAACTAGACATCATAAGAAGTCTTCTGGTGAAATCCGCATGTTGATATGACCTTCCATTCAGAAGGAATAACAAGATTTTCATGATGACTGCCATGGTAGCAATAATGGATTTCAGCTCAGCACCATTTTCATTCAGGACCAGATATCACAATAAGTCTTCTATTGAAAACCAAGTAGAAAATTAGTAAAACTTTATTGTGATTTCCTTAACTACTGAACATGTATCCAACCCTATGAGTTCTAATATAATCTGTGTAGCAAAAGTGAAAAGGATTGTTCAAAGGAGAAAAAAATCATTATATTCCATTATCAACAGAGATAACTACACATGTGTTTGTTTGAGTGGGTGGAAAGGACAAGTTTGATATGGTGTAGAAATGTTGAGGCTATCAGGTTGAGACCATTTTCACCAATGTAACTGCATATTGCTTAAAATGACAAACGGTGCTGGAATTTTTTAATAATTTAAAATGTATAGCAATAAATCATTCCTGTTATTTTATAAACAGACTATTTAATATTTTAACTTGTAAAATTAGTTCCAGGCTGGGTGTGTGATACGGAATTTTAGGTGTGCAATACAGAAGGTGCGATATGAAATTGCATACAGTATCTTATGCAAGATCAGCCATGTAAGATTAAACAGGTATGTAACAAAAGACTGGATTGAAAGACGCTAAAAAATTTGATGTATTTCAGCACATTCAAGAATTTTCATGTAAGAACAGGTGTGACAGTATGTTTGGACTGAACAGAAGTGTTGCTGAAATTGATAAAACAAAGCTCAATTTCCTTTTCAAATTATGTCATATGCCTGAGAATAAATTGTCTAAAAGATTATTTTTAATAAGATTGTATAGCTTTCTGTGCAAAAATGATTGTAAAGAGAGAGAGAAAGAGTTCTTCATAAATGTAGCTTGAAATGTATACTTTATATATATATGCATGGAACAACATTAATGAATATGCGAATAATTTTTTTAAGTATATATGCTTTAACAATTCATTCTTTCAAAAATTTAAAAATATAGATCACTGTGTTAAACCCATCATTTTGTGGAAAATACCAAGGTCAAACAAAAAGCTTAAACTGACCCAAATCTGAACCAGGTTTCTGGTCATTCCACACAGTATGATACATCAAAATTGTCAACATTGCAAATTTTAGCCAGGTTTCTGGTCACTCCACACAATATGATACATGAAAATTGTCAACACTGCAAATTTTAGCCAGGTTTCTGGTCACTCCACACAGTATGATACATCAACACTGCAATACATCAGACACCGATGCTCATATGCTCATCTCGAGTTCATAAACGTAGAATGAGCGATCTATTCTCATCACACATTATCAATAATTTTGATATTCTATTTGGGAATTTCATACACATGTTTTGAATGACCACAAAGTCTACAGAAATTTCATGATATCAGCTGCAATATTTTCTGCAGGATGCTTAGACGAATTTTACACTGTTTGTTTGTTTGTTTACTAGTTGGTTGTTTTATTTATTTTATTTTTTTTCAAAAATGACCAAACAAGGACACAATGATGAAGGAATGAAGTAAAAATTACCCTGCTGAGTTACTTCACAGGTAATTTGATTTCACAGCTATAATTATGCAATTATATAACTGTTCATAGTTTTGATGTAATATTTATCCAAGTCCTCAATCCTCATATATATGCTGAGTTGAATAATATATAAATGAGCTATTTATCTGTAGATAACACCATCAAGATTCCACACATAAAATGGAAAATCTTGACCTTAAACATGTACATTAATGTCTTCTTAATTGATTGCATATTTTGATCCAATGAATTTACCTGGTAAGACCACTTATCCAAAAGTGGACAACCATATCACCTTTCTCCCTAACGTGGGAGACTGTAACAGTCATCACATTACTGGACCATTCCTTATTAGGTGATGTTGATATGGTATGATGGATAATACCAAAATTATGTTCCTATTTATGTATGTACAAGGTTGGTATGTATATGTAAGTGTATGCCACATCCTTGTCATTCTCATGTCTGCACCATTTCTTTGTGTTGTCATTAACTGCTAAAGGAGGAAATACAGATGGATTGACAAGTCGAAATGAGTATCCTGCGATGAACAGCATTAACTCCAAACCTACCATCATGATATGCCAGCAGATAAGGCATTTTGCTTTTATTACACAGTGAAACCCTGCCTTAACGTGATGGCTGAGGTCCATAAAGTGCCATATCATACAGTAGAGCAACAAGTCAGACAACTGTGTAAGAAAAACATTCCAATATATTTATGAGCTTAACAACTGGTCCCCATTTCTGATAGGTAAAATATTTTATTTACCCAACTGTTTTTCACCTTGCCCTAAATTTCACCCACCGTACTCTCACAGTGCCATATCATACAATACTGCAACAAGTCAGACAACTGATGAAACTGATGCATGTTTCTCCTTGTCTCAACAAATTGGGTGGAGGTGGGGGGAGGGTGAATACAAGAGTGGGCATAAATCTAAGTACTGCACAGTTTCCATCTTAAATCAATGCATATTCAATAATAAATAGGAAAAAACACTGATTACATATTTAATAAATTAATGCTTTACTTTAAGCAGAAAACTATCTTGAATACAAATACGGCATGAATAATCAATGCTTTAATACATTGCTTGCCAACTAATCTCACTGCATCCATAATAGTGAATGTATAATAATTCAACTGAAGATATGCAAAGAAATACATATACTTAAGTCTGTTGGCACTGATCATGATGTGTCTGAATTCAATGCAACAAAAATGAATCCAAAAATAACATAAGGAAAGAAAAAAAAGTATGTTTCAATATGTATGTACAAGCTGAAGTATGTATGGTGACTATAAATTTCAAATCGCTATAATTTTCTGATTCCATATCAATCCGAATACTGTATGCATTTACAAGTAAAGCATTAATACTTTATATCCGATAAATAGAATAAAAATATACTGGTCAATTGACTGCTTGATCCTTGTTAATGTACAGCATATTTTGTCGATCAAACTTGGTCTTGGGAGCTGTGCAAGGATATATCAGACTCGGAAATATATGAACAAAATCTGAAAATAAAACCATGTGAAAACAAGAAGACTGAAACATAAAGAAAAGTCCATGACAGTATATGTCTGTACTCAACTCTTGTTAAAGATGCTAATAGGTCTCCCTTAATTATAGGCAAGGCAAATGGGTCAGATGTAAACTTCAGTGAAACCTGATAATAACAATTCTGGGTAAGAAAAAGATTCCAATATATTTATGAGCTTAACAACTGGGGTATACTTGGCTAGATCCCCATTTCTGGTTGGTAAAATATTTTATTTACACAACTGTTTTTCACCTTGCCCTAGGTCCCCATTTCTGGCAGGTAAAATATTTTATTTACCCAGCTGTTTTTCACTTTGCCCTTAATTTCACCCACTGTACTGTCACAAAATGTCTTGCCCCAAAAAATCTTGGTAAATCTGGAGAATAAACTTGAAGATGTTATCTGCAATAAAAGTTTAGTCAAAGAGAACAAGCAGACTTAATATCAGTCTCACAGACTTTTATTCACCATCAAAGACCACGAGGAACTGAAGCCAAGTCAACCTTTAAATGAATCATATAGCAGTTCCAGACTGGTTTCATGATGCCAGTAATGCTGTAATAATTACGTATTAAAAGGTGAACAGTAATTTAACAAATCTGAATAGCTATGCTTTGTTTGATACCTGCATAATGCTTTATTTAAAAAACTACACTACATTAACAAGTCCTGTATGTGTGTGTGTTTGTGTGTGTGCATGCATGTGTGTGTGATAAAAATTCTGAACAAAGTCACTAAGAATGAAATATAGGTAGACCTGCCAACCCTGACGAATCTGTCTCAGTAAGGCAGTTGATTTTTTTCCGTAAGATTGACCAGTTTTCAGTATTGGTGTAACAACATATCAACAACTGCTATTTTAAAGCTGGAAAATGTAATTAGAAGTTTGACACATCAATGATAAACATTATGTTCAACTGAAAAGTTTGTAAAGTATGCGTAGACTTTATTTACCACTAGTACAGTTGCACAAACTCTAGTTCCAAATCCTATGCAGCTCAATGGCTTGTTGCTATCTTTCAACTTGACATAATTCTTGGTAAATTCTTTCCCATTTCACATAATGACATCAATCATATTTTCCGCCACGAGACATACTCAAATTGGCATGTGATATCCAATAAATGAAACTATCCTTTCCAGCTTTAATTCACAAGAATCTGAACACTCCTTTTTATTCTTCTGTGTTGATTATTAACACTTTTCAAAAGCTTATTTTCCCTTCTGTCATAAACATACATGGCTTTCTGGGTGCCATTAAAAAAAATTCTACAATCAAGTTTGATCATGCAGAGGCCTCGCATGAACAATTAGGTGCAGTTTAAAGCATATGGGGTGCTGCTGTAAAGTTAGTATGGTTCCTTGACTAATTTCACTAATTCTAAGATGAAACCTGGATCCAATTAAAACATGGATGAACCAATTATCTGGAGTTTTCAGCAATGAACATTTTTCCATAGTTTTTGCTAGTATGCCATAAGTTCATATTTTAAGGGTAATTTTCGTAAGACTTATGGCAAAATTGTAAGAGTTGGCAGGTCTGTATAGGCCACAGGATACAGAACTTATTAAGATGATGCGTTAAGTTGCCAACTTTCATGACTATTGTATCCATACAACCCCAAAAATGATGTGGTCATTAACTAAATACAAAAGCTTAACCAATGTATGTCCAGATAAAATATAGGTTACAATAAGCCTCTTTTGTTGTAAGAGTGTGGTAATATTAGAGAAATGCATATTATCATCAATTTTCACAAATACAGCATGAACAATCCTTATAAATGAACATCAAACACAAAATACTGACCTACTAATGCTCATAAAGATGCATCATCAAGTTTCACGATTTATATAAGACAGTATCCACAGAACATGCCAATAATCTATGCAGTGATGAGTTCAATGCAACAACTTGAGCCTGTAAAATGTGAAATTTAGGTCACAGTGACCTTTTCTGATATGGGTGTGGTATTAAGATGTATAAAATCAAACTGTTCATGGAGTACATCATGAACACTAAAAATGCCCAACTGAATGAAAGTCAATAAAATGTAAAATATGTGTTAAAGTGACACACTTATGTGATGATAGTATAATAACCATCTTCCCAGTAAAGTTCATGAATCTTGGTATAAAAGTATATAGCTATCTACTGGGTGCTAAAATCCATTCAGTCATGAGCTTAAAGCAAACACTTAACCTAAACCAGTATAATGTGAAATGTAGGTCACGGTCACATACATTTGTGGTACAGGTGTGGTACTAACAGAAATACATACAATCATCTAGTCTGATGATTCTAGGTTAAACTGGGCTTCAGCAATAAACTTAAAACACAGAATTTAACCAAGGTCAATGAAGCATAAATTACTGGTCACAGTGACCTACATCTATAATGATAATGTTGTACTCATCAAGATACATTCACACACCAGCTTTCAGAAATATATGTATATATAAGGTGCTAAAAATCTATTTTGTCATGAGCTCAAAGCAAAACTTCACCTAAGCCAGTAAAATGTGAAATGTAGGTCACTGACTTTGATCTGAAGTAAAGGTATGTACAGACAGAAATGTATAATCATATGGTTTGATGGTCATATCATGAATAGAGCTTGAGAAATAAAACCCACTCCAAGCTGTTGCCTATAAAGAGGAAGAAAGAATGGTTGATATTCAATACTGGTATACATATGTATATGCTTTTATCTATGTGGATTATAATGCAGAAGCCAGGATTGATTCAATAAAGTGAACTAAATCCACATGATGTGATGGACTGAAGTAATGTCTACAGTATATATGATAGATCAATCACCGACTTATATGATTTTTAGAAGTCCAAGAAATAAGATTTCACATCTTTTATGACTTGTGCTTTGGGGACAAAGTGCTTTCAAAAAATTAAGAAAACATAAGAACTAAACAAGCTTAGTTGGTGACACCTCTATTGATTGTCCAACAAGAACCAGACCTAGACACCTATAAATTAATCCTAGTGAGCAACACCATTATTGTCCAACAATTGTAAATGTGTGTGTGTCTGTGTCTGTGTGTGTATATATGTACAGGGTTCAATGGAATGTCAGTACAATACTGCATAAACTGTTAATTAAAAAGTAAAGTTTTGAAAATGTAATGTAATTCTGTAAAGTCAAATTCTTCCCTTTTAACATAAAACTATATTATTCTTGTGTGATCGAAGCTTTTGTCACGTGAATATTCCAAGTCAACAAAAGAAAGATCAGTGCCAAGATGATGCTGTGGCAGGCTGATGCAAAAAAGTTGCTTTTTAATTTTGGAAGACGGAGGTCAGTTAAATTAAGTGATATAAGAATGCCCAGGTCAAGTAAATATAATCTGGAACTGACTGATTGGTGACTTTAAGCAAACCTCCTGCCATTATATGAAAAAAGATGGCAATTCAACTTCTGTTAGGAGGCCATCGGGAGTCTATTTGTAAAACTACTTTGACCTTGTAACAGGAATAGTACTAAGACAACATGACAGTGTGTGTACATTTCTCAGGTCAATGCAAGACTGATTAAATATGCAATAAAAAAGATCATGTATGTTTAGCAGCTTTAACATTGGGTTCAGACCCACCCACCCACCATACACACAGTCTGGTTATATTTGAAAATAGTCTGCTTATAATCTTTCTCTTTCTTAATCTTCCCATTATAAACAGGTTTCACAATGTCTAACAAGCAAAGATGACAAATGTCATCAGTTCCATTATACCATTTTTCCAAGCTAATATATGACCTACTAACCTGTAGTCATGTCTGGGCTCCACATCTGTTCCCCTGTTGGGCCCCACAACCATGACCTCTGACCTTGCAATACAGACTGATGGATGAGAAAGGTTTTGCCTGAAAAACAATTATCCCTTGAATGTAACCAGAGTCAGGAAAGGATTATAATTCTATTTGTGTTATGGATATCATGTCATTTTCTTTAAGGACTATAATTTTATCATTGGTATTTTGCCACATAGCAAAGTTGTAAATGCAGCATACAAAAATTATCTGAATCTCTCCAAATGATCTTTATACCTGTCCAATCTCTTCCAATGATATTTATACCCGTCCAGTCTCTCCCAATGATCTTTATACCTGTCCAATCTCTCTCAATATTTATACCTGTCCAATCTCTCCCAATGATCTTTATACCTGTCCAATCTCTCCCAATGATCCTTATACCTGTCCAATCTCTCCCAATGATCTTTATACCTGTCCAATCTTTCCCAATGATCTTTATCTCTGTCCAATCACTCCCAATGATCTTTATACCTGCCCAATCTCTCCATATGATCTTTATACCTGCCCAATCTCTCCATATGATCTTTGTACTGTCCAATCTCTCCCAATGATCTTTATACCTGTCCAGTCTCTCCCAATGATCTTTATACCTTTCCAGTCTCTCCAAATGATCTTTATACCATATGACCTGGATGTACTGAATTTCACCTTCAATAGCCATTCACACCTTAATGTGAAGAATGAGAAAGTAAAACCCAAATACCACCCAAAATGGTTCTTTTTTCAAGTTACTTGGGTACACAATGATAACATGATGTACATGGCACTTCTCATGTTGCACAGTGAATGTAAATGTGACAACAGGAAACAATCTTCATAACCTTGGTTAAACTTTGTTTCATAATCAAAGTAAAATACATCAAAGTTTAACTTTTGGTTATTGGCAATTAACATGTATGCTTCTTCCCCCAATCCTCCCAGTGCTTTAAAGTTAGAGTGGACATCATAATAAGAATGTAACTTATGAAAGTCAATCAATAGCATATAATCCAGAAAATTAAAACATACATGATTAACATTCAGAATCAATTGGCATAAACTAAGTCAAACAGAATCATCAAAGCTAGTTTTGGAATAAATTATGGATGTATGCCTATACATACTGAAAGGAATTCATCTTTATGCCATTTTTTAAAATATAAACCAGAAATGTGTCCCTATGCCACAGATGCTCCTGTCAATATCATGTAATGAAAGGGCAAACCCAACAGGGATCATGACTCCATGAATTACTGTAAAAGTTACTGAACAGAAACTGAAGGGACCAAGTTCTAAGTCAATCACGGCCCATGACTTGTTACAATTCTGCTGGAAAATGATGAAAACTGAACTTGATGAAGGTCTTTAAAGTGAAAAGCAAGATGATTTTAATCCCTCAATTCCTTCAAACGTTTCTAAGTATAAACAAAATTTTATGAAAAAGTTAAGTCGAACAGGGGACAAAACTCATATAAAAATATTCTCCATAAAATGGTGAAAATCAGATTTAACCTTCATCATAATATGAAGACTCAGACTGCTGGCAAGTGACACTTTAACGGCATTTTCATTTGTTTTGAATGTAATCATTCTCATCACTGACAATATGGGGAAAAAACCAAAATCTGGGATTAGTCCATATAGTCTAAAGAAGCGTCAAAGGCAGCCCTACAGAAGTCATTTTAAACTGGCTCTGGTTAATAAACCTTTCTATCTCAATGCATTTAATGTGCATTCCAGTTACAATTGTTTATTAACTTGTGATGAACAATAAAACTGATACACTTATCACTCAAGTATAGTGCTTTTTCATTAGAACACTGTTCATAGGAGATGTAACATTTATTCACGATACAAGTAAGGTCACTTTCGACAAGGATTTGCCATGAAACTGAACTGAACTATTTTCTAACAAGGATGTGTCATCATGGTGAACTGTGGTATATACGAACAAGGATGTCATAATAGAAATTATTCATGAAGTGAAGCCACATTATGTCCGGTTCTCATTAGTGAAAAAGAACTCAAATAAGGTTAAATAAATTGAGCACCAATTTTCAATAGGTCCATGACTATACATACACTGTAAGAGGGGAAGCGGTATATTGAGTGGATCTATAATAAGGAACAACTGTACCACACATGAAAACACAAATTTGCACAAATTTATTATCATGTCTACCTGGTGAGCCATATTTTGATAATTCCTGAGATCCTGACGAACGTGGCGAAGACATCTGAAAACTGCTGACACTTGGTGATGCACTATACTGGTGAGTACCAGTTACCTCCCCTGATTCCTCAGTCCTAAAAACAAATGAAGCAGTTGTTTCAAAGTTGTTTTGAAATATGCGCTGATTATGCACTTTGAAAGAAGAAAAAACTACAAATATGGAAGACAACAGTGACTAAGTTTTCTCTCAAGTAAACCAAAAGAATATGTATGCATAGGTATTAATAGTATCTCAACACAATTACTACCAAATGGTGCCATGTAAGAACACAGGTTTTAAGCTGGCCATTACCTATTAAGCATGTCAACTTTGAACAAAACAAAACAAAATATAGAACATAGATAATTTGATTTTGTTTGGTGTTTTACAGCACAGCAGCACAATAAGTTATTCAACATCTAAACTGGAGTTAAAATGCCAGGTTCAAAAACACATCATGGTAGCTGGCCCAGGTTGATCCAAAGTAGGATTCCAACCAATACCTCTTTGGTTGCAAGTCCAATATACCAACCACTGAGCCAACATGGCTCATTGCTCCATTACATGCTTCTTATGACATGCCGGACAGTGTGTGTGTGTTTTGGATTTTTAATGCAGCTTTAACAATTTTCAGGTCATATCGCTACAATATCTGCAGTGTGACAGTTCAGTGATGTCTAGCACTGGGGTATCATGTGGCAGACATGTAGCATGATGTCCCACCCAGTCACATTATCCTGACACCAGGCCGACCAGTCCTAACACTAACCTCTTAATGCTGAGCACCAAGCGAAGCAGCTGTGAGTACCATTTTTATAAGTCTTTGGTAAGACTCAGGTGGGGTTCAAACCTGTAACCTCCCGTATCTGTGCAGGAGAGAGTATCAGAAACTTAGTGTTCTGCATCCCAGAGCCCACAGGGGGTTATCTCATAATTAAACAAGGCTTTGGCTTTGTGGGGTTCAATGCCTTTTTCAGCACATGATAAACTACACATGGCAGCCAGTATATTTAGTTGAGGAAGAACTCAAGAAGACCCTCGGTAGAACTACCAACCCAAGGGAAGCTACTGGAAAGCTTTCTCATATACCCATATTGCTTGAGCCTAGACTCAAACTCATGCAAACACAGGTGAGATGTGTGAGTGATATGTAAAGGCAAACACCTTAGACCACTCTGCCACCCAGGTCCTCAATAAGAAACAAAATGAGGTCAAGACTGAAAAATTCTGCAGTGGAAAAATGTCAGAATAATGTAGGCTTGAATGCGACAAATTGATCAATGTCAATCTGCTACAATGATCATGTTGCCAAAGGCTATAAACCAATCAAAGCTACTATGTTTACTCAGTCATGACAAAATGATGAACTCAGTGTTTATCCTTTAAAGTCAACTGGGATTGATAAAAAATACAATTAAATTGGGGTATCTTTCTGTATTAGGGCAAAAACATTCTGTCAATCGTCTGAAACATTATTATTACCAACACTGTCTTAGGTCAATTTCAAATGTTAAAGAATCCTGCGATATAACAAATAATGAGTACCAAGTAAGCAAATCTTGGATATAACTAGGGCTGAAACAAACAAGCATTTGGAGAGAAAATTAATATTTGTCCAAGTTAATAACACCATCAAAGTATTTTTTTTGGGGGGGGTCCTTATTGACAAGCTTCCTCTCAACCAAAAATCGCACTTCATTTACAATACTGTGTACTCAGCCAGCCATATGTAACAAAATGATATTTTAGGGTCTTGAATACATTTTCTGGATTCAAACTAAAAGTCATATGAATGCATTTTCTCTTCAAACTCAGTAGATGATGTGATGTGATTTGGATTTTTCACGTAGCTTTAACAATTTTTTGGTCATATCGCTACGATGTCTGCAATGTGGCAGTTTATAGTGATGTCTAGCACTGGGGCATTATGCCGCAGACATGTAGCATGATGTCCCACCCAGTCACATTATCCTGACACCAGGCTGACCAGTCCTAACACTAACCTCTTAATGCTGAGTGCCAAGCGAGGGAGCTGTTAGTACCTTTTTTGTAAGTCTTTGGTATGACTCGGCCCGGGATCGAACCCACGACCTCCCGCATCCGAGGCAGACACTCTAACCACTAGACCACCAGAGCGGTGTTCAAACTCAGCAGGACCAAAATGTTCATTTAGTGCTGAAGAATGACTAGAGTATAAAGACAGAGTAACTCTTGATTCCTTGTTCTGTTAAATGCAGGGACAAAAACTGAACTCCATCGGAAGTCTTTTTTCACAAATTACACAAAATGACTTTCAATATTTCTTGACAACAATTCAAAACTTTTTAACATTTTAAAAAGTCACATTTAAATTGAATTACATTACTCAAAACAAGACATTCACCACATCGTCTGACCTGTTTAAGCAATAAAAGTGCTATAAAGACATCTGCTTGCCAAGATGAATGTCTGATGAGTGGTCTCCCCTTGGCGAGTGGGATTAGTGCCTCATCCCATCAATTTGTTAGTTACTACTGGCACAGATGTGCACACTATTCCAGGAACTTAACTGCTTGGAGGGCATGGAATTTGTGGCCATGTTATGACTTGGCAAGTATGATCAAAAAAATATGTTGTACTCAAAAAAATCATAATACATCAAAAGAAAAGGCAAGAGAAGGAAGGAGCTGTATCCCTTTACCCCTGAGTTGGCCCCACCTCCCATTTCATAAAGTACATGAAGTGGCTTTGAGTTGTGTGAAATGGGCAAATGTGGTCAACTGGTTTATGTATGGACATGATCTGGAGATCATATTTTTCACTCCTGTAATTCCTGAGAAAGCAGAGCAGCCACCATCATTACAAAGCTGTTAAATGACACTGGAAGGTATCCTGTTGCATTGCTGCTTCAGGAAAATATCACGAGTTCTTTCTTTGAGTGATAGGAACAAGCAAAATTTCCTCTCAAGACTCAATGGGATTAAAGATCAATGGAAAACAGTGGTGAAAGATTTAATTTCAAAGGGCCAAAGTCTTCAATCAATACAGGTCAATATTAACAAAGTCAGAGAAGTCTCCAATCTGGCCTCAACTTAATGGTATCAAAACATGTCTGAAATCATGTTATGATAACCCTTGACTGTAATGGGCTAACTTCACAAAAAGCCAAAAGCTGAAGTAAGCTACAACTCTTACTAAGGCTTTTATGGGCAAGACCATTCCAGTCCTGGAAAAGAGCACTGACTGCTAATGCTTTTAGATATTTATTTAAGAGAAATGCAGTCAGCAGATTTATCTTCCACCACATTTCAAAAAGGTCCATGAGAGGCTTGACTCAAGGGGAGGGAATGAACTATTTAGTTAAATCTGTTTGAGCCTGTCTGGGATGTGGCAGACTTGAATAGGGATTCGATGATGATGACACCACCAGAGAAAACCAAATCAGAAGAGGTCTAAGGTCTTGCTTAACCCATAACACCTGATGCAATTGATGACAGCTGAGTTGTCATAGAGAATAACAACACCTTTTGCAGATCGTTTTCCTACTATGATTAAAGGGAATTCACTAAGGCCTTTTATCGCAAGGAAACTGATGTGTAATGAGCACTCTTCAAAAAGGCCACACCCTGCTGACTACTTGAGAGGAGGGCTGGTGTTATGAACCCATGCCATCATGATGGAGTCTGCACAGATCATAACTTCTGGCATTTGATCCTGCAACAGGATGCTCAATGCAAGCCCAGTGAGGTCCTCCCATATGCTGAGATGTAACCTCAAGATGACTGAAACTGGGACTGCTTGGTCGAGTGGGCAAAGTTTCTGCTGCCACTAGGGTATGAGTCTTCTGCAGTGTTCATATACACAGAAAGCCCAGGATGAGGCGATTCCATACCACAAGAGGCATGGAAATTCTATGAACAAATGGCGGTCACTAACAATATGATTTTTAACACATCTTGTGGAGGATGACAGATGCAGTTAAGTTGGCTTTAAACTAGATACCATAGTGGGTGCAATGGTGAGATTGGATGGGATAGTATATGCCCATGTTAACAAACAAGCCAAGGTGAGGCGAAAGTAAAACAAAGGATTTCACATCTTGGGGCATTTATACAAAAATAAGAAAATTCAATGGGGAGTCTTAAGGTCCTGCTCCAGTGGGATCTGCGGCACAAGAGCTCCCTACTGTGTGGTTCAAGAGACCATTTGAACTGACTATCATAGCTCCTCGTTTGTTCCTCTTACTATTATTTTTTGTTACAGTTAATATTTTTTTTATTCTTCAAATCTAACTCTGGGGAAAAAAGAAGAAAATACTAAGTCCAGCACTTTAAACAAACTTGGCACAGTGACACATATCAGCAGTGCCCATTGTTCCCCCATCCCCTTGAATATACCTCAGGAAAATTGGAAAGGGGTTGGGAGGCAAGCATGAGTTAGAGAACCCAATTTCAACACACTCTGAAAAGAAAGAATTTTTCAAAATTTACAAAAATAATAATAAAAAACATACTTTAAGTTCATACTCACCTGGCAAAATCAGTCAAGTACTGTGCAAAATTTGCAGTGAAGTGGATGCAAGAAAATGTAATAAATAATGGACAAAATGACAGAAATGATCTGACTACTAAAAATATGCAACCATTTACTTGGAATGAAATGCATTAAAAGTGGAGTTCATTGCAAGTACTAATCACCACAGGAGGAGACAATTTTGATTACATGTTAGATTTCTACGAGACCTCTTAAGAATGTGCACTGACTAGGCACAAGTGGAAGTAGTAACTGGAAAATTACAGCATTTGGCACAAATACCTTTCTCCAAGGTGAAACCACTCATCTGACTTTTATATCAGCAAAGTGATGCCATTTTAGACATTTTGTTGCTAAAACAAGCCAAAAGATGGACTTAAAGTCTTATTTAGCTTGGGAAGGCAGGATTCGCATGCTGGTAAATTTTCTAATGTATTATAATCAGGTTATATATCTGAAGCAGAATAAAAATATGGTACATGGATGGACAGATGGATGGACAGACAGAAATATACATTTTACCATTAATGATTTCTCTATACAAACTGCACTGACAGAAATCTGCTGGCACATCATGCAATGTCAGACAAGAGTCTATGAAGTTTGGCAGTGTGATCTGACTTGTACACAGATATATATGGCACATCATGCAATGTCAGACAAGAGTCTATGAAGTTTGGCAGTGTGATCTGACTTGTACACAGATATATATGGCACATCATGCAATGCCAGACAAGAGTCTATGAAGTTTGGCAGTGTGATCTGACTTGTACACTGATATATATGGCACATCTTGCTATTTTTGGTGAAAGGTGAGGAATAATAAAAGTGCACATAAATGCATTTACTTATAACTTACACTTGAAAATCCAAAGCACTTTCCTTTGTACTTGAAGCCAACTTTTTCTTTACTGTTATAGGTGTCTTTACTTCCAGCTAAAATAAAACCACAAATAGTTTTGCTCATGAAAATTAATTCAAATGAATACAAGTATACATGTAGCATGATTAGATGATGGACTATCATGTACACCTTAATTGTAAGTCTGAAACGAAATGGGACTGTTTTGATGCATTGGATTCTAAGATTAGATATGTTACACAATTATGTGTAACTGACTTTTAAGTAGAAAATTTACAATATTTACCTTGAAGGCATTAACATACCATACATACTCACTTATAAGTCATGTCTAACTGCAAAGTGCACAGACTCTGATCTGCCATCACACAATGAGCTATCAAATCTGGGTCTTTGCAGTTAGTTATCAGTAGAGCAAACAATGTAGACCCTGGTCTGCTGGATCTTTGTTGTTTGCAGTTTGCCTCCAATTATAAGTGAGTACATATGGTAAATTTTAAATATGTTAACAGTGTCACACTCAAGGGTCCTAATATTAAGTGAGTATATATGGTAAATTTTAAATGTTAACAGTGTCACACTCAAGGGTCCTAATATTAAGTGAGTACATATGGTAAATTTTAAATGTTAACAGTGTCACACTCAAGGGTCCTAATATTAAGTGAGTACATATGGTAAATTTTAAATATTAACAGTGTCACACTCAAGGGTCTTAATATTAAGTGAGTACATATGGTAAATTTTAAATGTTAACAGTGTCACACTCAAGGGTCCTAATATTAAGTGAGTACATAGGTAAATTTTAAATGTTAACAGTGTCACACTCATGGGTCCTGATATTAAGTGAGTACACATGGTAAATTTTAAATGTTAACAGTGTCACACTCAAGGGTCCTGATATTACGTGAGTACATATGGTAAATTTTAAATGTTAACAGTGTCACACTCAAGGGTCCTGATATTAAGTGAGTACATATGGTAAATTTTAAATGTTAACAGTGTCACACTCAAGGGTCCTTATATTAAGTGAGTACATATGGTAAATTTTAAATGTTAACAGTGTCACACTCAAGGGTCCTGATATTAAGTGAGTACATATGGTAAATTTTAAATGTTAACAGTGTCACACTCAAGGGTCCTAATATTAAGTGAGTACATATGGTAAATTTTAAATGTTAACAGTGTCACACTCAAGGGTCCTAATATTAAGTATTGAAAATAAAGATAAAACAAAATACCTTTTTAAAAGTTTGTAAAAAGAAATTATCCCCTTTCAAATAATTGCAGCTGCTTAATAATCTTCAGTAAGAAAGCTTCAATCTGTCTCAAAACAAACATTTCAAAATCTGATTTTTTTAAATCTTATATATTGTTTTATTAAAAAATTAAAATATTTCTTTTGAAATGTTCTGTATTTATTTCAATAAATGTGAGGAAGATATTAGATTACCACCAGGATCCAGTAAAAGGAGTGAGGATTTTAATGGAGTGAATCTTCCTGGATCCAGGAAAGGGAGTGAGCATTTTATTGGAAGGATTCTTCCAATATACCTCTGGTTGATATTATGAATGACAAAACCATCAGTTATTTCAAAACAAATATTTAAGCACCTTTTCATCTACAATGCCTACTTAACTAAAATAGCAAAGCTCTGTTACAGCTGAACGTGCTATTTCTTTTAATTAAATACACCCTGCTGGTTGCAGCTTATGAATTTTAGTAGAAAATGTGCACAGTTCTTCATAAGAAAGATAGTGTTTACATAACATTTGGTCCTTTTATTTTTAAAGGTGATCACTTGTAAAATGCTGGAATATTTAACCTTTTCTGAACAATTGATTGTTGTAAATATATAGCTATGGATCAAAATAATGCAAAATAGCAAAGATATTGTACACATTCCAGCATTTTTTTCCTGATGATAGTGTTTATTAATACAGTCTTAACCATGTCTGCATTTATGGTAGTCATGGATGACAGAAATTGTACTTTTGAGTAAATGTTCCACATTTGTTGCAATGCTGCAAGTTTTGATGTTCAACCAATCAGATTCACAGATATGTTAAAATGTGAGAGAAACTTTGATGTAATTAAAATGTATATCCATCTCTTGAAATCTAAGAGATGGTGATTAATTAAGACAATACAAATTGAAAATTAGGTCAATAAAAAAATCTGAAACAAAATGAGATAGTCATATAGGAAATTACTGCAACAAATGCCTTGCACAAGGACACACCATGCTAGCTGATCCAGACTGATTATTCAGTTGCACACGAGCCACTGTGCCACCATGGCTCCTTATATAAAATGAACTGTTGTTCAATCTTCACCTCAAACCTTTGAAGGAACTATGCATTCAATTATAGCACAACGACATATTTGACTTTCAAAAGTTTCAACAAAATATATTAACACTGTTGACAGTGCAAATGCAATTATAAAAAGAAACAAGTCCGAAATGCAAGAGCAGTTGGCCAAGAAATCTGGGTTACCATAAATGTTGGGACTCTGTATATGTTGGGACACCATAAAGTAATTTTTAAAGTAATTTTGTGTGTGCACTGTATGTTTTGGGACACATCATCTTTACAAGTCTAAGTTTTAGGACCCCTTTTAAATCATTCGAATATTAAATGTTGGAAAATGCACTCTAACTGAAATTTTATTTTACAAAATATAAAACTCAGTACTTGAGATAAAACTCTTTAATCCACTGCAACATCATCTCATCTACACAACCCTTCTCCTGCACACTTACAATCCATTCTTTCAGTACATGAATATTTTTTATAGCTTTTTCATGCCTTGAAAAATTATCATTAGAGGCAATAAATCACCTGAAGCGGAAACTGCAAGGACTAAGGTCAGACTTTTACAAATCTGCACCAGTTGTGCTAATTCTCTCACTTTTAACCCCCCCCCCCAATCTTATCATCAGTCTGTTCAGGAATGAGATTAAAATATACTAGAATTTCATCCATGTTAATGATCATTTTGTTGGTGAAATCATCTTCTTCTTTTCTGCCTTCACAAATTCATCAAATGATTCTATTTTCTCCAAATCTTCTGGGCGATGCTGGGTCGTCAATGTCCGTGCACGTAGGAACTCTAGTGTCACTTTAAAAATTGTTCCACTGTTTGATTTTCAAAATTCCCATGAATACTGGTGAATAGGAACTAAAGTTGGCTTCCTTATCTTGGGCGTCTTTATATATGCATGCAAAAAAAATTGGCACACTTAAATGAATCCAAAGTCGGCTTTTGCGGTCAGATTGCTTTGTAATAAAATAACCTTTGCATTGACATCCTTTCAAAAGAACAAAAAATGATCAGCACACTTAAAAGAATCCAAAGTCAGTTCACAAGGATGGCCTGCTTTGTAATAAAATAACCTTTGTATTAATATCCTTTTAACAAAAACAAACAACAAAAAAAGCACGGCTTCAAAGTAGTCAAGTCGACTTCCTTTGTAATAAAAATAACCTTGTCTTTGATGTCCTGTTGGTAAGTTCAGACAATGAGTTTACTGCTCACTGCCAGTTGTGTTTATTCACCACCCAGGCTTCTATGTGCTTGGCATCTGTATTTATAATTAATATAAATGGGAAATGATGTCTGTGGGTAAATAGTATACACAACAATAACTTGCTTTAATGCTTTTTGTAACCCATACTAGCAAAAAGATTGTCACTTGCACTCTGGCAAATGTGTTTTCAAATAATGATTTTTATTTGTAAGCTACTGTCATATAGTTGACCTGGATATAATTCAGTCTTGGTTATTTTGCACCTAACACTGTATCATGCATGAATGGCAGTTGTCTTCAAGTGATCGGTTGATTCTTTCCCACTTATTTTCAATTTTGTTGGATCCAGTTTTCAGTCAGGTAACATATTTAAACCTTTGAGTACAATCAAACACGATCTGTTTCTCAACGTTCATGTCAATGAACAATGTGTTGTGCATTATCGGACATAAGCAACACATGCTACAGTAAGGAAGCCTATGATACATATACAGAGTTCATGGATATATTTTATTCTTGAATGCTCATGATGAAATAAAAATGACAAAAAAATGATAACAATACAAGGTTAGTTTCTTTTATTTTATTATCATACAAGTGTTTTATCTATTTTATTGCAATGTGCAGTGGGAGGGAGCACAAATTCAATTCAAATTTAGTTTGTTTCTTAAGTCTTAGGACATATGACTTAGGTGAAAAAAGTTTCACCATAAGTTCTGGGACAGGAAAACAAATAATTATTTTATTGTGTCCCAATATATACAGTAAATACAGTAGTTTAACGCTTTCTGATATTTGAAGGCTTTCTATATTTTTTGCAATGACAGCCATACTGGATATTAAAATAGATTGATTTGTGCAAACTTTAAAGACCTAATGACAGGATGCTTTCTGACAAATTCTGTGGACCAGTTTTAAAATGAAATTGTTTAAAGGCATTTCTATTTTTCAGCAACAAAGACATACTGAATAGTGTAACAGCATCATTTGGGCAAAACTAAAAGGTTTTTACTCAGGAAACTTGAGTGGTTGGTTCATTTTCTATTTTTAATAATATCAGTCATATCTGGTGTTGGATCAGCATCATATATACTAAAAACTTGTAAGACCTCCATGCATTGATGTTATTTGTCAGTTTGATTTAATTCTGTTTTGTGGTTTCTGAGAAGTTGTTTAACTGTTTTACATTTTTAGTAACGACACCTATATGGACTTTATGTGTACTGATTTGAAAGGCCTTCTGGTAAGAATGCTTTCTGTCGAATTTGGCAAAATTCTGTACAAAGAAACTGTTTAAATGTTTTCTACTTAGTAGCCATATTTAATGGTAAACTGGCATTATCTGTAGAAACCTGAATGGCGTTTATGTCAAGAAGCTTAATGCCAGTGGCTTTGGAGAAAACGCTAACAGGGTAATTTTACAGTACATTATACTTCTCTGAAAGTAATTACCCAATTATATTAACATTAGGAATTACTTCTGCTACCTCCACAATCGAGCCCTTCCATAGACTTGAATAAATCTGTTTAGGTGGCAGGGTCCAGTTTCGTAATTTGGCCCCTGGCAAATTTCTTAACTTAAGGCTATGGTGTGACTTTTTCAGCTATTATTGTTTACTATTTATAGATATGGATATATTTGTGAACTAGGTGTTTTGGGCTTGTGTTGTTCTTGAAATTGATGTCAGTCATGTACACCTTCCATAGTTGCTCTGCAGTATGTTGATAGTGTAATACCAATAGTTGGCTAGGAAGAAGAGCTAGCCTCCCATAGCAGTAGACACGTGGGTTCAAGGCAAGCCGAGTATCTCAAAAACGGCTTGGATGACAACTATTCTGAATTGCATCAAACTATTTAGTAGACAATGTTTTTCAAAAGTTTCATCCAGGGAAAGGGCTTGCGTTTGCACTGTGAGTACTACATGCTGTCAAAAATGGCATTTGGATGTGAAAAATGCAGGTATAAAATAGGGGTTGGGGTGCATAAATCTCTTCTGCTATGAACTGCCATTGACTTCTCTGGTCAAGTGAATACTATTCTTATGCTCTGTTTTAATATAGGTATCTAAAAATATGGACCTTTTTGACCTCACTTGTGTATTTGATTTTTATGATTTTTTATACTAGGTCACTGATTGCGGCATTAAATTTGTACATAAAAACTGGACCCTGCCCCCTTAAGGAAAATTGATCATTTTTTGATGGTGCAGTCAGCCACATCTATTACACTTTTCTGTTTCTTTGTGTATATTTAAATAATTTTTATGCATTAGCTTTATTATATCTCCTTCCTTTTTCCATATATTACATAGTGTTGTATGTGATGCTCTTTGGAGAGGGAGGTAACTGTGTTTTGTACCTCCATGTGAGGACTGTTTACATCATGACAAAGTAGCATATTTTGGATATAACTTACTAAATATGGGAACAAATTGGTAACCATAATGTATAGTCTTGCACTTTCTGTAGCTGTCAAGGTTTTGCACCTCTATTTTTATGAATACTATTCACATTTCAATACAGACACACCTAAACAATTGCATAGCATGTCAACATGTATTCTTTAAAGTAATTTAACTCCACAGGAGCAGATAGAATTCAGAGGAATCATACATAAACATACTGTTGTGAATATTGAATGTCACCAGTGGAACAGTCTTAGAAATAATGATGCATATGGCATATTACTTGGTATATTTTGGTGAGAAGAATGAAAGTTTTAGCACACCGACATAGTTTCTACCTTCATGACCCCACTCTGAAGTTGACATAAGAGATTCATATCTCACACTTGGGTGATAGTAGAAAATGTTTCAGTGTTATGTATATATCTTGAAATTTCTAGGTTCAGTTAACAAAGGGGGAAAAGCTTAAAGTTAAGTGGCAGCTTCATACATTTGACAATGCACATACAGTTTCTCCTCTGAAAGTCTTATGTTTTCACTGAATGTTAAAAGTACATCAGTATCACTTGTTTCTTTTCTTTTTGCAGGTGTCAGTTTGCATAGTGAGAGATTAGGATTAATTGGTTAGTCATGCTGAAAGAAACAATAGCTTCAATCTCATCCAGATAGTCATTCTGATCTAAGTGCACAAGAGAGTGACTTTGGCGGATTGACTTAGCTTCTGCAGGAGTTGTTTTATGGTACGTGCTTATCAAAAGCCAAGCCGGTGATATGCTTTTTACCTTGAACTGGATTTTCCACTATAAATATTTGTTCTATACCTTATCTTATTATTTACTATGATTTTGTAAACTCCAGAAAACATTAAAGTCAGTTGTAAGTAAATTAGTGTCTGAGAAGAAATTTCTCTGTTAAACTGTATTGAGTAATTTGTATATGTATGGTCAATTTCATTGGCTATGTATCAATGAATTTATTTGATATGTCACTCCTTGTAAGTTTTAGGGTCCTACACATCAGTATATCAATATTTCAGCATTGTCTAATGTTAATTGATTAAACTTTGACTTTTCCAGACTAGCTAGACTTGTGTTGCGATTACCCCCGCCCCCCAATATACACTCACACAACACTGATGTTGCTATTAGCATCTCCAGAATGATAATGAAAAGTTAGGAACCACTTCTTTTATATCAGTCTAAGAGTACTTCTAAAGTTCATGATTTACTTAAATGTGTGATTTCTTTAAGTTTGCTAGAAGAGTTTAGAGAAACTTTTCACTTCTGTCACTGACACCTAACATAGCATTTCTGTTATTCCCTCCTAAAATGTATAACTTCCCGATCTCTTCTTGACATTCATGAAACATTGTAAAGGAATTTTGATTTTGTACTGATGCTATGGTGGTAAACAAAGACCAAGAGCATTGTAGGTTGCAATCAATTTGAAATCTTTCAAGAAATGCAGTCAGTCATAATTCACAATGTAAATAATGCAGTGCTTTTTGCCGCAAAGAGGTAACTTTTTTAAAAGCATAATACCATTTTTAGTTTTGTGCACAAAAAGTTTTCCTTTATACCATTGTACTAGATAATGTCTAAATATGTGATATGTACACAACTTTTGACATAAACCATTTTGAGCCAAATCCTTAAGGTGGCAGGGTCCAGTTTCGTAATTTGGCCCCTGGCAAATTTCTTAACTTAAGGCTATGGTGTGACTTTTTCAGCTATTATTGTTTACTATTTATAGATATGGATATATTTGTGAACTAGGTGTTTTGGGCTTGTGTTGTTCTTGAAATTGATGTCAGTCATGTACACCTTCCATAGTTGCTCTGCAGTATGTTGATAGTGTAATACCAATAGTTGGCTAGGAAGAAGAGCTAGCCTCCCATAGCAGTAGACACGTGGGTTCAAGGCAAGCCGAGTATCTCAAAAACGGCTTGGATGACAACTATTCTGAATTGCATCAAACTATTTAGTAGACAATGTTTTTCAAAAGTTTCATCCAGGGAAAGGGCTTGCGTTTGCACTGTGAGTACTACATGCTGTCAAAAATGGCATTTGGATGTGAAAAATGCAGGTATAAAATAGGGGTTGGGGTGCATAAACCTCTTCTGCTATGAACTGCCATTGACTTCTCTGGTCAAGTGAATACTATTCTTATGCTCTGTTTTAATATAGGTATCTAAAAATATGGACCTTTTTGACCTCACTTGTGTATTTGATTTTTATGATTTTTTATACTAGGTCACTGATTGCGGCATTAAATTTGTACATAAAAACTGGACCCTGCCCCCTTATACATTTGTATATGCAAAGGGAAGTAACTCTTACAAATTACCTAACCATACCCCGCTAGGTGGTGATCAATTTACCAGATATCATGTTCTAACTTAAACAATGTCTGAGACAAGATGATCACATTGTGAGGTGATTTCAGAAGGAGTTTATAGCATTGTGATTATGTAAGTATTTTCAAAGAAACAAAAAATAATTTTTCCTTTCTCCGTCAAATACATTACCCAATCATATTAACGTATGGATAATATGTAAGAGGATTAAGAAATGCTGAGCATTTAACATCTACTTAACAGCAACTGTTGAACTCACTACCTTTATGGGTTAAACTCTCCTAATGATAGCTGACACAGTCAAATATGTGTACATCCATGTGCAAGTAACTAGGCTGTGGACTCCTGCACTTCATTAATAATATTTAAAAAAAGCTTTTTTGGGAGAAATCAACAAAAGTTGACAGGTCCTACTCGAGGACACAGTAGCTTCAGTAGAGTCATGGTCTGGTGACTGTCTGGATAGATACAACTCAGTGTTTTGTGAGGCCATGTCATGCAAACAGGAAGAGGAAACTAATTGACTGGGCATTCCAATTGACTGATTCCATTATATTTTTAATTGAGACACTGCATTTAAAGGCAATGTTCACAGAAACAGACTGTATTTCATTAACAAAATTCCTCACCAGACATACCTGTTCCTGTGAGAGGTCAGTGTATGCTAATGGGATGACTTCCTTTAGCCAGGACAATAAAACTTGTGGGGATATGTCCTGTTTCCCTGATTTTAGTGGAAGCAAAAGCCTCTGGCATCCAGTCCAGATGGACTTTGTGCACTTCAGATTAAATGGGAAATTGCATACTGAGTCCTCTAACATTGCCTTTCTTGAAGAATCAATCGACAAGAGGGGCCATACAATTATTTTCTGGTTGCCAGTAGACAGAAGCCTGTTTTAATAGATAAAACTTGATTCATTAAAATCACTGCAGATTGGAAAGAAAATGTAGGTAGCATGGAATTCACTTATTCTTGATTCTGAAGCAAAGAGTAGTTTGAAGCATGTCTTGGACGATAGTGGCTTCATCAGGAAAAAGGATAGAATTCAGCATAGTTGAGCCACGTCAAGATCCACAATAAGATTCGCCTCTGGAAGCAGGGTTAACGAGCATGGTCAGCATAGATTTAAAAAATTGTTAGCAAGTCTGAGAGATCTTTGCTGCGACTAATATCAAGAAGTCCATGGTGTCATAATGTTTCAATGTTATCAGTGCTAACTTCTTACTTTCAAAGAGAAAAAGAAGTTAGCTGGGGAATGTAGGCATACAGTTGTGTGACATCATTTGCACAACATCTGTCATATAAAACGTGCCATTTCCCCTTATATACTTTTAAAGTGTAGGGTCATCTAGCTTTAAGAGTGGAAGTTTTTCCTGCGCAAGGTCAGCCAGACAAGAGCCATGCAAGAAATCAAAGTTTCTCTGGATATGTGTGAAAGATTAGAGACTACGGATGCTTGAAAAGCACTCGAGTTGCAAATCAAGCAGATCAGTGATCCATGACTTGTCCCATGAGAAAGAGGCAATCAGGATTATTTTGCCATCTACGCTCATTATTTTCTTGATTACCTTTGGAATCAGAACCGCTGGTGGGAAGGCAAAGGGCCAGATTCCCTCCCTGTTGATTGAAAGAGCATCAACAGCCCATGTATTCTAATCTGGAAAGGGGACATGAAGGCAGGCAGCTTGTTGTTCCACTTTGTTGCAAACAAGTTTACTATCAGTCGACCTCACAGGTTGCACACTTGACAGTAGAAACCACGCTGTCAGCAGTAGCTGGCCGCTCCTTGACAGACAACTGCAGACCTGCCAACACTAAGAAGATCTCAGTAAATCAGTCAATTTCTTTTCTTGTAAGTTATACCAGTTTTCAGTAAGGTGTAACAAAACATCATGTACTGCTACTGTCAAGATGGAAAACATGCATTTAAAAGTCCAGAATTGTGATTCAAGACACATGCAGTGACAGTTAACTTTGTGTTCAACTAAAAAATGTATGAAGTATACTTGGACCTTAATTATCTCCAGTACAGTTTCACAAACTGTGGTTCCAAACCCTATGAAGACCGATAGCTTCCTGACATCTTTAACTTAACATAATCCTTAACGAAAATTTAAATTTCACATGGTGACAGCACACATCTTTCTCATATTTTATATATATATATATATATATATATATATATATATATATATATATATATATATATATATATGGTAGTTCCCCTCTTGAACAGCCCCCCTGACCAGCGGCCACCTGCTCCTTACGGCCAGAATCCACTGACACCGACAAGTTTGTGTTCAAAAGTACCCCTCGCGAAAGGCCACCCGGCTAACGTGACCAGCAGCCAGCATATTAGTGCAATAATATAAAATTTACCCCTCACAAACGGCCTCATTTTATCTGAATATGTATCCAGAACCAGTATTTTATTCATAATGTGTGTTAAGTAATCTGATTTCTGTTTCCCGATGTCAGGTTTCCGTTACTGAAAGAAGTGTTCAGTATAGTACATTTACCACTAAGGTTAATATTATATCATTTACGCCTCACGAGAAGCCAAATTTATTCCATAAAAACCAAGAAAGACTCAAATTTTAATCCATACAAAAGGGTAAGTACATGTAATCCAATTAGCCTTACTGCTGTGTTATCAAAAGATGTCCGGTTTAGTCATTCTGATAATTGTTAAGATTACAATTATTGAACAGTAGTAACAACTGAGAAGTGGCAGTATCGCTGTACAATACCCAAGTTAGCAGGAAAATGGTTTGACAGCCTTTATGGCTTCCCTTAGTAAGATGTTGAGCTTGTTCACTTTGATAATTAGTGGCAATACTACTGACAATAATTGTCAAAATTGCAAATCACAACGGCCGCGAGGTCAAATCTGCGTAATGTTAATGGTACATATCGAAGCCGTTTTGGCTTCTCTCACTTAGTGTACAGAAATGTATAAAAACAATAGGGTACCAGACTGCGACTAACAAATCACGTGACAAGATCACTTCCTTTAAAAACACATGGCAATTTGTTTAGATGCTTACAAAATTGTTTTATCAGTATTGTAGTTGGCAACAAGAATAACTTACTGCAAAAAGAACAACATGTCATCGAGGAAAAGAAAAATTATCAGTTTGGAAGAGAAAGTGAAAATAATTCAACTGACGGGGGTGGGGGTGGGGTGGGGTGTCGAGGATCCTTGCAGAAAACTAATGTCGGGAAGACTCAGATAAACAATATCGTGAAAGATAATGAAACAATTCTGCAGAAGTGGGAAGGTGAAATGGATGGAGAAAGGAAGATTGTTTGAGCCAGGAGATGTTTGTATCCTGATTTGAATGACAAGAAAAAGCAACAATTTTGTCAGTTGAATTGATATGACGACTTTACCGCAAGTAACGGATGGTTGCACAGATTTCAAGTGCGACACAATATTAAGTGTTCTGTCCTTAGTGGAGAATCAGCTGATGTTAATAATTAAGTTGTCGAAGATTGGAACAAAAGACTAAACGATATATGCAGGGGAAACGACAGCAAGGATATTTTTAATTGTGACGAGACTGGTTTGTTTTTTAGACTGTTACCAACAAAGTGACAGATGATGTTATCTGTAACATAATTATAAAGACAGTTTTAAAACTATATCAATGGTTATTCATAGCATTCTTTTGAAAATGATGACACAGTTTGTTTAACATTTATTTCACAACATGCATGTGATTTTTAATGAAAACATTAAATGTTTTAGAATTAAATGTACTTGTGACTTTCTTCATATGTATTTACTATTCGCATTTGTCATCCCCCTCTAGAAAGGCCACCCTCATTATAAGGCCACTTCCCTGATGCATTGGGGTGGCCTTATAAGAGGGGAACTACTGTATATATATATATATATATATATATATATATATATATATATATATATATATATATATATATATATATATATATATATATATATATAATTTTAAGAGGCTGCCCTGAAAATATATTGCTTGTTGGACACCATTTTTAGAAACATTCTAATAAACACCATCCTGATCATGCAGATGTATTACATCACAAAATATGTGCACTTTAAAGAATCTGAGTTATTCGAGTAAAGTAAGTCTGGTTCCCTAACCAACTCAACTATCTAATATGAAACCTGGATCCAAAGCAAACATGGATAAGCCAGCAAACAGATTTTACTGAAAACAACTGTATTTATGTAATCTGCACTTTTATTTAGCAAATCCATATTTCAAGGGTCATTTCCTAAAGCATTATGGCAAAATCGTACGGGTTGGCAGGTCTGGAATTGGCCAAAACATTAAGCTTGTCCAGAATGTGTCATACCTGAATATTTAATTGATGTTGGGAACACCACTCTGTCCATCTAATTTCCAGAGGTAATTAACCACCAATGAATTATCAGATATTATTAAGGCTGTTTTCCAATCCCAAGGCTTGGAGGATTGCTTTTATTTCCAAGATGTTGATATAAAAGAGTTCTCTTTTGACCTCTGGTCGTGGGCCTTTCAACAGAATTCCTGATACTAGCCATTCTCTGTTCTGCCTTTAAATCAGGAAGGGCCAGCTGCAAAGGGTGCATGGAAAATGGATGCCATTGAGACAGAAGGACCATCTGCAATGGGTGCATGGGAAATGGATGCCATTGAGACAGACGGACTATCTGCAATGGGTGCATGGACAATGGATGCCATTGAGACAGAAGGACTATCTCCAACGGGTGCATGGAAAAAGGATGCCACTGAGAGAGTAGGACTATCTGCAAAGGGTGCATGGAAAATGGATGCCATTGAGACAGAAGAACCATCTGCAAAGGGTGCATGGAAAATGGATGCCACTGAGACAAAAGGACCATCTGCAAAGGGTGCATGGAAAATGGATGCCATTGAGACAGAAGGACTATCTGCAAAGGGTGCATGGAAAATGGATGCCATTGAGACAGAAGGACCATCTGCAAAGGGTGCATGGAAAATGGATGCCATTGAGACAGAAGGACCATCTGCAAAGGGTGCAAGTAGAGGTGGCAGAGATTCATGAGATTCACTGCTGCTTTGAAGAGGCAGCAAAGCTGAAGGAACTCTTGCCATGGTAATTGTTTTCTTCTTTCTTGGGAAGAAGTTCTCTCCAATACTAGGATAATGCAACTGATGGTTTGAAATGACTGGCTGGGTTGGCTGTGAGTTACGGCTGGGGCAGGCTGGCTTGCTTGGCTGGTTCAAATGCTGCTTTTGTGCGCAATGAACCAGCATTATGGGTGTGGTAGGGTGAATCATATGGCCAGAAGGACTGATAACTGGCTTGCTGGTCCAGGCAGCAAAGTCAGCATAAGAGATCATCACCGATGATATGGATGAACGATGTTTAAAAACTGAACCTGTACCATATCCACTGTGTCTGAATGGCTGGACAGTTCTGTTCACAGCCAGGACATCAAATATAATTACTGTGGTCAGCTTGCTGGCTAGCTGGTTGGTAGAAAGCCACAGAGGTAAAATAAATTACCCCAAGAATGATGCTGGCTGCACATGTTAATAATTTTTTTTTAAAACAACCATACACCAGGCTTCATCACTGATTTTATGTCCCAGAGGGGAGCTGGACTTATTCATAATGTGTTGCCTAGATATGTATGAAACAGTCGCTTGTCGACATTCTTGTTGACAAAAACTTTACAAATCATACTGATCACACTCAATTCTTGATCTCTGATGGCATCCATCTGCAGGATGTAATGCAATTTATCAGATGGGTGGGGAGGCAATCCTCTATCGCCCTAAACTAGATAATGAGTCAGAGGGAGGGTGTAAACATAAAATGTCTTTATCACTAGATTTGGATTGAACCCTTTTATTCCGTTTTTTTTCCTGCCCTTGAGCTCTTTTCGAATGACCTTGAACCATACATATACATTTAATAACCATGTTGTTGCTGACTATCTAAATAGAAAAAGAATAAAACACACCAGACGTAATAGAATGTGTGATAATGTCTATCAAATATAAAAAATATGAATGTATATTCCGTTAGACATCTAAATCACCAATAGTCTGCAAATGGGAAAAAAAACCAAACCAACTGATTTTAACAAGTACAGAATGAAACTAATTGAATATATACTGAAAATATTATAAATATATTATAAATATATACGAATAAAGAAATAATATATGTGAATAGGTGAACCTATGAACAAGAACAACTGTACTATGGTACCATGTAGCTGTAATATGGAGTTACCAATTTTGCACAAAATATCTAAAATTTCAATAAAAAACTCAAAATGTGGTAAACACTACATAGTATGATCATTTCACTTACTATGCCAGTTTGCACTGAAAGTTAAAAACTGACAATATCTGGTATATGGAGTACCATCTAGTGGGATAAGGGAAAGTAATCTGCAAAAGTTACTTCCCTTTGTCTTCTACAAAGTACAGCTAATCCATGCCTTGGGCAATAGTTGCTTTTTCAAAAGTAGTTTGATTATTTTTCAGTCTTTATTTTTTTTAAACTGACAAAAAATTCATATAAAATCACCTTAACACAAAATTCACATCAGTTGAAATCACACAAGTAGGTTGATACCTGTATAGATAGACTTTTCAAGTCAACAGGAGGGCTGGATTCTTGAGTTAGCTGAACTAAGTCTTGATGTTAATGTGATTCGGTAATATATTTGACTGATAAATAGCAAATGTTGACAGACAAAAAAACAGACAATGAATACATGTCACAGATGATACACGGCACATGCTAGACACAGCACAATACCAAAAACTCAAGTGAACTAAAACAAATACTTATGTTTTACAATGTGTTAACACAGCTGACCAAAATTAATTACCTCTGCAACCTCCCTCAAGCTAGAGGACATGTTAAATGCACTGCTGTCTCGGTAACTGTAGTTATGGAAATGATGAGTCTGTACTGCAGCTCCTTGAGGGTCTATAGTAACAATTAAAAGCAACTAAAATAATTAGTCATGCATATTCAATGATTTCATTATAATTTTTCATTCAGTACCAATTTTTATTTTGCATTTACTACCAACCACAAAGCAAAAAAGCCAACATGATGTCAAGGATCTGCATGCTGGGCCCATAATTAAAGCACCAATGTAAAATGTGGAATGAATTATCTTAGTTTTGTAATGATTTATCCAAAGCATGAAGAAAATCAATCAAGTGTAACGTACTAGCTTCGTAATGATTCATCCACATCAAGAAGAAAATCAATCATATATAATTAGTTATCTTAGTGTAATAATGATTTATCCAAAGCATGAAGAAAATCAATCAAGTGTAACGAATTATCTTAGTGTCATAATGATTCATCCACATCATGAAGAATATTCATCAAGTGGTTTTGAAAACATAACCAAACAAAAGCCATTAACCAAAACTTAATGCAAATTTCTATCACTGTACCATTGATCCCAATGTCAAGGCAATGAGCTAGTGTATTACAGAATATTGGATCATCCAACGCATGAAGGAAATCGGTCAAAGGATATATAAAAGTGAATGAAAAAACTAGCCAAAACCTTACTGCAAATTTTCCAATGACTTACTTTGACCGGAAGATAAAATAAGCAAGAAAGCAAGTTCCTGACTGAATTGTCTTGGCTTCATAATGATTCATGTCTATCATGAAGACAATCAATCAAAAGGTTTAGGAAATATTTGCAGATGAAATACTTTAGCTAAAACTTGCACAAACTCTTCATGCCATCACTGCTGCCATTGGAAATGTGACTATGTCGCTCTTCCAACTGATGTGGGCTCACCAATAAAAAGGATACACCACTGAAGACACTAGGATCCACTTTGTTTAAATCCAATCATGATGCAATGTTGCCAAACCCATGAAAATTGATACCCACCAAAACATTTATTCACAATAGTACCACACTTTTCAACCTACAAGTGAATAAATGTTTACCTGAAGTCTGGGCTTTGTCTTATACACCAAACTGACTTGTACATGGACTATGTCATTGAAATTATTTTAAGTACTAGTAATACCAAGATAAGTAAATATAACTAAATTGAAAACAGTTCAATCAATTCTTATTCAATAAACTGTTAAAAATGAACATGACTGTCTTTATATTATAATTGTTATCATTATTTTTTATGCCTTTGTATGTACCTACATTTTCTGATTTCTCCAACAAGTTTTAAAAAACCAATTAAAGAGACCACAATTCATCACACTCGCATACTTATACAAAGAAAACTGTTTATTCCTAAAAAAATAAAGATGAACAGTTTTTGCTTTATTCTTTTTTTTAACCATACCTCATTCTTTCTGATTACATGTTACCCATAGGACCATTGATATTTGATTTACGAGTAATTTATTTTGATGCACTTATGCAATTACTGGTACATCTTTTGTCAATGATTTAACTGATCCAACAAAGGGATGTAATCCACATTAACAACTTGAATATATTACGAATATTAATAAAATACCTCATATAATTATCATATCTTTATGATACCGTCATATAATCACTACAGAATGCCTATAATATAGGTTAAAATTAAGAACAGAGATAGATGTATCGTAGATCAGCAATGATCCATTTTTAGTTTTGCATTTTAGCTTTGGGTAATACACATTACTGGTAATCCCTTAGTTATCTATCATATGTCCATATCAATTACTTGATTTACGATCTCAAGTGGATTGAGAACCACAAGAAATTATGCTGTCTCTCTTCTCATTTGTGTAATTTTCCTGTAGTAATTCACAGATATATTCAAGACATTTAAAGGTATTTTATTTTCTTATTTTTATTTGACTTTCCTGTTTTTCTGTCTGAATTTTGTTAATTTTCTTTCCATTTCTGATTTCCCTATGGTAGCCTCATTCCCTATACAAACTGTGGCCTCACTAATTTGATCTTGTCTGTTGAATCTTGCCCTCAAACAGGTATCAACTGGAATAACTTGACCAAAGCTCTAGGCATATTTAATTAGCATGTAAATAACACTGCATAGCCATGAGATAATTGTAACAACAGAAATCATTCTTAAAACAAGAATTAACTGTTTATTCAGAGATGTTAATTGATAATGGAATATGGTAGTGTGAGGAACATAACAACTGTCAGGTAACTAAACAATATAGATGACAATCTCTATGAAATCCCCCCCTCTCCAAACTGAACAGGTGGAAACTTCATGTTAACATTGTTGACTGAAGTTTCCCAATTAATCTAGAGTAGAACAATTAATATTCATGAATTTGGATGTCACTAGCAAAAACAACTGAGCCATGGTCTTTATCTGGCTCCGCTTTACACTCCACATCAACTTATATGTGAAAGAAGAACAAAAAATGAACAAATCAGCAAATTCGAATTATACTCCACATTGACTTATATGCCAGACAATATGGTATATAACAACCAGAGGACTGATAATAAATATAGACTACCTGCCATCCCAATCCCATGATGAATTTGAGTCAATAGTGAAGAGGACAAAAAAAGAGTTCCTCTAAGGAACTGCAGCTCTAGAAGGAAAATTTTTCCCTATGAATCCAGTTTAAGACCATCTCTTCCTTTTAATTATTGACTTTTGCTGATATTCTCAGTGATAAAATATTTTGAAATTTGCTGCTGCAAAATGTCTTTCTCTTTTAGCAGAAGTGGCAGGAATATTTTCAAGATGACTTCCACTCTAGGTGAAGTAGTGACAACAAGATTTTCAAGTTGGCTGCTGCGGTGGCCATATTGGATGTCAGATCTAACAATTTTCATTTAGGACAAACCAGATATCATACGGAGTCTTTTCATGGAAACCCTATGATGATATGACAGTCTGTGTGATAACAGTGTTTTCATGATGGACACTATGATGGCCATAATGAATGTCCAAGAAGTACCAATTTCATTCGGGACCAATTAGATATCAAAATTAGCTCTCTGACAAAAATTCCATGTTGATATAACTTTCCATTTAGTATGAGTAGCAATGACAAGATATTCAAGATGGCTGCCATGACAGAAACACTAGGCATCTGATTAGCACCATTTTCATTTTGGACAAACTAGACAACAAATGACACCAGACCAATGAGACAACAAAAGACACCAGACCAACTAGCCAACAAAAGATACCAGGAGTAGCCTTTAAGTGAAAACATGAAGTTGATAAGACTATTCATTGATGAGGACCAGTGATAAAATTTTCAAGATGGCCACTTTGAACAGAAACATTTTCATTCAGGATCAGTTAGACCTTGGGATGAAGGTTTACTAGCTAAGGAGTAGCTAACAGACAAGCAGACATATGATAGACAGTGTATGAATGACGGACAACAGGCCATCCCATAAGCTCCTCTGTTCAATAACCAGCAGAAATAAAAACAGCAAGACAAGTTGTGCTCACAAGTTTTTGTCATACACTGCATTTAGCTGCAGAACCCAAAGGGCAATAACTCCAAAAAAATAGAGTCCTTGAAAGGACTGTTGCTCTAAAAAAACAAAAGAATTTCCAGGCATTCAAGATAAAACCAGTTCTTCGTTTCAATTGCTGAGTATTGAAACCATATCTGATATTCTGAAGAAAAAAGATTTTCAAATCAACCACTGTGACAGCCTTAATGAACGTCAGATCAGCATCATTTTGATTTTAAAAAAATAGGCACCAACTGAAGACTTCTAGTGAAATCCCCATGCCAACATGACTATCCACTCAGGTGAATTAGGAACAATATTTTCAAGATGTTCATTGTAGCAGCCATATTGGATGCCTGGTGCACCATTTTCATTTAGGACCAACCAGTAATCTTCGGGTGAAAACCCACTGTCAATACAACCATCAATTCCAGACAAGTAACCATAAGATTTACATGATGGCTGCCATGGTGGCCATATTGGATGTAAGATTGGCATAATTTTCATTCAGGATTGACCAAATACTCTAAGAAGTCTTCTAGCAAAAAAATAATTTGTCGACATGACATTCCATTTAGGAGATGGCTGCCGTATCTGAAGACAGATTGCAACCATTTTCATTCAGAACCAGCTAGCTATTGTAATCAGGCTTCTGAAGAAAACCCCATGTTGATATGATTTTCTATTCAAAAGCAGTAGCAATAACAATGTTTTCAAGACAGCTGCTATGGTGACCATATTGGATATCAGAAAGGAACCGTTTTCATTCAGGTCAATCTAGACATCATAAAAATGTCTTAGCTGCATTCATATATTTCTGTAAGATAATGCCTTCAGCTGCAAGTTGAAAAGGGCGATAACTCGTTAGAAATTCCACAAACAGTGATTTGATTATATGTGCAGCTTCAAATAATAAGCATAATATGTTCAGTTTTATGGTGATCCACCAACAAGTTTACCATGAATGACACATTATATGCACACCATATGCTTAATGGTTCACTATATTGGTAAATGAAATTTGTGTGCAAACACTACATGTCTTCCTTCAGTCAGTGACCTTGACATTTGACTGCTTGATCCCAAACTTGATGGTCTTCTTCTTTATTCCATTTGCAAGTCATCCACAAAGTTTGGCCCATATCAGTGAAGTACAACAAATGTTATTGTGCAGAAGCCATTTTTCTTGTTTCTTTCACAGCGGCCTTTGCCACTGACCTGATCCCAAAATAAACAGGATTCTTCTGTACCAAAAGTACAAGCCATCAATAAAGTCCAGGTATGAATAATATTATAGGCAGGAACCATTTTTCTTCTTTCAGTCACAGTGAGGTTAACCTTTTAGTTTTGGAACCCTAAATTGACAGGGTTCTTCCTTAGCGAAATGTGAGCATTCCATAAAATTTGATAACTGAAGATAGCAGGCAACCTGAACTATTGTACAGAAACAATACTGTCAACAGACAGATGGACAAAATTACAGCGTAATATGATTCACCATATCGTGTGCATATAACTGGCACCAGTAACATTAGTGAAACTGTGTTACAAGACAAAAGGTAAATAATTCAAAAATTTGCTGAACAAAAGTGATTTGTTGACATGCAATTCTTCAAATAATGACCATAACATTTATCAAATTTCATAACAATCAATACCTGTGTGACTAGTTGTGCTAATGAGATTCTATGCCAGATGGAAGGATAGGTATACGTGAGGATTACTATATACTATGCAGACTATCATAAGAACATGAAAACAACCATGCCATCCATGTTTTGGGATGAAAACTTAAGATTGCCATATTATACCATTCAATTTTACTTCATGACTTCGGAGCCCCAAGTGGCCGAGTGGTCTAAAGCGCTCTCTGTTACGGATAACTGCCATCTCACCTCTATCTGCATGGGTTCAAGTCTAGGATTCAGCTAACGTGGGTATGTGAGAAAGCTCGCCAGTAGCTTCTCGTGGGTCGGTGGTTCTTCCCGGGTTCTTCCTCCACCATTAACACTGGCCGCCATGCATAGCCTATCATGTGCTGAAATATGGCGTTAAACCCCACAACAACAACAACAACTACATGCCTTGTTTTATAACTGGTTATTTGAAAAACAGAATAATGTGAATTCACATTATTTATCAGGTACAAATTTCAGTGAATTTTCTTGACTCCTACAAACCATGAATTATAAGGCCAATGATCAAAGATCCTTCTTTAAAAACAAAAGGGCCCTAATCCAATCCATAAATTTATGAACAAACTGTATGGGTACTTTTAAAAAACTTAAAAATGTATACTCTTGTAAATAAATAAATTCATTGAAGCTGTGTGGCTATTGCTGATGGATGTTAGAGGGATGCTGTAAAGTTGCAATTGTGTGGCTATTTGTTGAAGGATGCTAGACGGATGCTGTAAGGTTGCAACTGTGTGGCAATTGCTAATGGATGCTAGAAGGATGCTATAAAGTTGCAATTGTGTGGCTTTTGCTGATGGATGCTAGAAGGATGCTATAAGATTGCAATTGTGTGGCTACTGCTGATGGACATAATAGGAATGCTGGAAAGATGCAGAACAGATGCATTACTGAATCAAAGTAATCATAAACCTAAAGGCATTCAATGGTTTGATAAAATTAATTTAAGCATGGCTATTTAAAGTAACCACCTACTGAATTCTAATGAGGATCCTTCAACAAAATACACATGTACACAGGGTCATTCAGTGAATTTACCTCTTGGAAATGCATGTACCCATCTTCTGCGATTGGAGGTCATTTTGAACTGCATGCGAGATGGAGCAAATGGATTGATAAGTGCCCTGCGTTTCTTTAGCATCATGTGGTGCCTTTTGGAGTGATGACCCAATGGGGACCCAGCACTTCCTACAATGGATCTTTTAGGCAGAAAATCCTCACTGTCTGAATCAGCCAGGTCTTTATAGTTCTTTTTCTCTGAAGAATCAAAATGCTTGTTTTGAAAATAGGCAACTAAAACAATTTTTTTCATGCAAAATAGGTTTCTTCAATAATGCTTACCAGATCATATTACATTAGGACTACTACTACTAACCCACAAACCCAGCATTTGCATGCTACAACTTTTTAGCTAAGAAGCTCAAGTTATCTGCCCACATAGGGGATAGTGATCTCCTCTGATATAGAGATTGGTGCTAAATCCCATTAATTCTTCAGTTACTGTTATAGATTGGTGCTAAATCCCATTAATTCTTCAGTTACTGTTATAGATTGGTGCTAAATCCCATTAATTCTTCAGTTACTGTTATAGATTGGTGCTAAATCCCATTAATTCTTCAGTTACTGTTATAGATTGGTGCTAAATCCCATTAATTCTTCAGTTACTGTTATAGCAGAGTGCATGCTGTCTAGATGGATGTAACTGCACAGAGGCTGGGAGGGAGTATGTGTATTATGATTGGGTAAGTATTATAATAGGTTCTTCTTCAAATACATCACCCAATCATAATACAAAGGAGAATAGGTATGAGTTAGAGGGAGTTATATTCTTTTACCCCAGAGAGGCAATCTATGGTCCCTAATAACCTGGCTGGAGAAATGACTCCATATGCTGGGGCACGGATTCTATAAGGGAAAAATTTCGCTACAGCAAATCCAGCAGAAGTTCTAAAGCTGCTTTCTTTAGAGACTGCCGAATAAACCGGGAAGGTTACATGTTGCACCATGCCTATAGGCACTACCAGGTCTAGCTGATTCTTTTTGGGATGCAACATTTCCAAAGAAAAAGCTGGAGAAAGACTCTGACCTGGCATGAATAATGTCAGCTAGGGAATTATTTTACTGCAATGCTTGTTATACTGCCCTAACTTCATGAGCTGAAATGCATTTCATTTGACGTTGGGTTATTTTTCAATATGCAGATTAAAGAACCCATGTTACCCAGGATGAAAGAAAGTGTCATACTTTCCATCTCTGTGAGGTATCTTCCTTGATGCAACAGTTCAGGTTTTTTTTCAGGTACCACTTCACTCTCCTGCAGATGACCTCGAGAGTCCTGCGTAGCCAGGGTATAAACCACAAATGACTGATTTCCAATGAGCGATAGCCTGTTCCTGGCAATAAAAGCAGGGTCCATTCTGAGTTGCACTGACCCTTCCTGTTGGAACTGCAAGTAGTTCAGGTTAAATGATAATTGATAATGCATGTATCTCACAGATTCTGCCTCCTGTTGTCAGTTCAAATAGAAAGCAGGTCTTAGAATATGTGATGGTAGTATGAGTCCTCATCAGATGGCCACATTCAGTCTTGATGCAACTGAGCCACTGTTTTCTTTTTTGGGGCCAGGTTCATAGCACTTACTGGTAACTGTCATTTCTGGTCAGAAGGGATTGAACATTGCCAGAAAAGATGTAATGGAGAATCCAGTAGCCATTTGACATTGGTCACTGATGACATTGGTCACTGATGGCATTGGATGGAGATGGATCTCTGAAGGTACTGAGTCTACAGAGATCCATAATAAATAGGGGCATATCATGATAGTGGCTGCCTTTGGGCGATTATAGCAACTGGGCACAAAGGCACTAACTAGCCATAGAGCAGCATGGATTCATCATAATACTATAATGTTTCCACTAATTGTATGTCTCTTCCCAGTCTGTGTACAGATGTGGGTTCACAATATGTGATATCAGATCAACAATCTCCTTCTCTCTGCTTTTATCCACACCGATTCTCAAAACCATGGCTATGAACATGTATCGGATCTGCAAGACCATTTCCCCCCCAAGAAGAGCCCATATTAACTAGGTACTGTGTCACAACTGACCATGAAAAAAGCTGGGTGCATTGTTGCACTATACAAGATACTGAACAGAGTAGTTGGGCCCATCATTCAAACTTTGTTAATCAGCATGCTGGAACTCTGGGCCAAGTTGTCGATGGAGGAGGAGAAGAACAAAACTCTAATGGTAAACAAGTAAAAGACTTCTTCGATTGATGCTTGGAACACCAAGTTTTCTCTAGTCAGATGTTGTTGTTGTTGTTGTTGTTGTTGTTGTAGTGTTTAATGCCATTTTTCAGCACACAATAGGCTATACATGGTGGCCAGTATTATTGGTGGAGGAAGAAGCCGGAAAAAACCCGGAAAGAACCACCGACCAACGAGAAACTACTGGCAAGCTCTCACATACCCACATTAGCCGAATCCGAGACTCAAACACACGCAGACAGAGGTGAGATGGCAGTGATCCGTAACAGAGAACGCTTTAGACCGCTCGGGGCCCCATCTCTTGTCAGTGAGATCTTGCAAAGACAATGGAGCTTGTGAATGTACCTTGTCATGTCTTGGTGAAAGTCATGCATCCTGTGCAATCTAAGATGAAACTGAGAATATTGTCTAAAAGAGTGGACCAGAACATCTTGATTGGGAACTGATCCATAAGGGAGTGGTCCCTTTGAGTGACAAAGGCAAGAGAATACAGTGACTCCTTATCCTGAGTGTACTGGAGCAATAAACTGGACACCAGGTACATTGAGCAACCTCTGGCTGATCCATGAAAGTGTCTTGTGGTATAAACAAACTGCACCAAGAACTTCTGTCTTTTGGCTTACATGGTAAGATTGACTCTGGTAGTGACTAGTTGTGATCAGAGACTTATGGCATAGTCCAGTTTTGACAGAACTGGGCCATTTTATCTTTCATGATATTGTACCGTTGTGTGTGTTGAGATGGGTTATGGGATATTTGATCCATAGAATCAGTCCATACTGCTGTGCGAGATTATATCTGCTTAGGCCAGCTTTAGTTTGACATGTATTTGAAGACTGGCAACCTATATGTGTAAAGTAGGTGTGTAGTTCCATGCTTCAAAAGTTTACAAAACTTACATCTGGTCTTGCTCATGCTTTAAATGCTTAAAATCTTTAAGACAAAATACAGCAGACTATATATAAGCTTTCAAGTTTATGTGTGTATATATATATATATATATATATATATATATATATATATATATATATATATATATATATATATTTTGGTGAAGCGCAGTATGCATCCTGCTTAATTAACTCTGAAAGTGTACATGCAGAGCTACAATTACCTGTAAAAGGTGCATGTGGCTGCCAATACAGGTAGAGGCCTAAACAGGTAAAAGCATTAATGCATCTTGTATATACCTATGAAGTGTATGCAAGGATTTGATTAATATAGAAAACTTACCCATATGTATCTGTCCATAGTAGAAATTATACAGCAATATTACAAGAGTTTTCTATATTACACAACAGACCTGCACATATTTAAATATAGCTATAGCAATGTGAGGTATGCACTAGTGACCCATGCAGGTACATACTAATGGCATCTAAGTGTGTGAGGATATCAAAGTGATGATAGTGAAAAGCCAGAAAGTTTGTCATTGTAGAAAGAAAGAAAAGAAAAGTGGGAAAATTTAAGATGGTATATACTTCCCTTCAAAGAGAATACTTCTCCAACTTGCTTTAAGGTAAAAAACTTCAACTAACTTGTACATAGATTGCAAGGCCTCTGTCTTTAAAGAGCATGCTACTCAGCACAAACAGAAATAGTAACTGAAGTATTCATAGGATTTGGCTCCAATCCATGTATCAAGGGGAAATCACTACCTAACTGCCATTCAGCTGGGTAGATAACTCTTAGCTTTTTAAATAAAAAGTTTTAGCCTATAAGGGCTGGATTTGTGATGTATTATTAATTCTCAAAGGAATTATAATCAGGTAACATAATGAAAAAATATTACTGCTGCAATATAATGAATTGTAAGCAACAGAAAGATTACTAGAGTTAAGGGGGAGTCTTGACTCCACACAGAGAATTAATAAGTTACTTACACTTAAACAAAATACTTAAAAAGGAGGCAATATTAACTAAAATTAGGTCAGATTAACATATATAGTTGAAAATATATACAATACCGATATTAAAACAATAAAAGACAGGATACCTCATAAAAACTGATTCAGAATTGCACTAATGAAAACATACAAACTTCAAGCCTAATAAGAATGCTACAAGGTTTCATTTCAGAAAACTAATAAATCTTTCTCCTGACTTTAATATATACATATACATTGCGCAAGTCCAGAAATGTACATGAACAATGGGTGAAAACATGTAAGAACGATCACATGGTTAAGGTATGAATAGAATTAGCAAATTTGTTGAAACCAAGAATACTGTAACACTTGCTTGTAAGTCAGATCCAACTGCAAATAGATAGACCCAGATCTGCCATTGTATAATGTCTATGCAGTTTATAAGGACTTATCAGTAGAGGGAGCATTATGTCATGGTAGATTAAAGTCTGTGTTGTTTGCAGTTCGAACTTTTTTATAAGCCAATAGATACAGTATATGAAATGCTTAAGTGAACAAGCTTTCTGCTTTGGCTGGTGACTTTTGGACATATGCAACCATCTCTGTATACAGCATAATACAGCTTCACATCAGTACACAAATTTGGCAGAAAAGTAGATGATATTTTTCTAAACTTGTTTATGTACCTGAAAATCTACTTTGTGTTGTATCATGTATGGTGATAAAAATTACCTAACACAGGATAACAGCCAAGAGACGAGGACAAATCATCACCACTACTGGATTGAGATGGTATAGATATTGCTGGAGAGGTTGCCAAACCAGACTTCCTTTCTGATTTTTCCAACATAAAGGAGCATGTGTCATCTGAGACATGCCTTGACCTGGGTGTGTGCATCAAGCGTGCTTCCTTGAGGGTTCTGGGATGTTTCTTTCCTCCATGTTGTACATGTTGATATAAGCTTGTACTTCGAGAAAATCTGTGTTTTTTTATAAAAAAAGAATACCAATTTTAAATCTCTGATTCAGTAAAAATATGGAGAGTGAGAAATTTTTCAAAACCTAATCTAACATCATGTGCTTATCTTATCAGATAACTGACTTCATGCATGTAAGCTATTACTTGGTTTGGTGTTGTAAGGGCATGCAATGGTAGCTGCTCCTGACTGATCTGATGGTAGGATTTGAACCCAAACCCATTCAGTTGCATGTCTTGCATTCTAATCACTGAGCAACTGCAGCTCCTGGTTCCAATAGTCACCCCTTACAACATGCAGGAGGATGCATCAAGCTTATTCAAAATCTACAAGCCTGCACAGTGGTGTATAAGCCTTTGCAGAGTTATCTTAACAATAGTAAAATTAGACCTATAAAATATGATAACCTCTCAAGTTTATGTAATTTTGATGATTATTAATGTGAACTGGGTTATATGCAAAAATATTCATCTATGTTTTAAACTATTACTTAACTAAATACCACTAGTTTTTCGCAAAACTGCAAGACACTATCAACCAGTTTTAGTTATGATTATATTTCACATAACAAAGGCAGACACAATAATTTAGCTACTGAGCTGTCAAGTAGGTGGCACTTTTCAGCCATGTTTGACAACCAATAACAAAACAAAATAATCCTCCTCTTTATATCGTAGCAAAGTTAAAAGCCACCTGGAATCTGTAAATCATGCTCTGGAAACTTTCAAGTTTTTATTAATAAAGAGATCAACTGTAAGTAAACACACGCACACTAATACACACACACACAAGACTGCATATCAGATACAAACGGAAAGATTTCTGACCTCATTGTACATATTGGGAACAGGTGAACCAAATAAGAAAGTAGCAATCAGTAGACTGAAATACATGTTACAAAATTATATAACTATTAGCAAACTTTCTAAATGCACCAAATCACATATTTTAATTTGCCAAGAACTCGCTCTATTTCAATTTAGCAATGACACCCTCGGGTATTTGATTTTGCAATAACACTCTCAGGCATTTTAATTGGGATATTTTAAACTGACAAGAACACTATTTGCAAATTAAAATATCTGCTTTGCCAAAATTTAAATAGTTTAAAAGAGAAACGTTTCCTGATTTTCTTAAAAGGATATAATGGAATATATTCTTTGATTTGGGCTTCAATAATGCAAAAGCATGTAATATAGATACTTTGTGTGAAATTCTCTAATAGCACACTTTGATACAACATGAATTTGTATGTAACATGATCACAGCATGACTCACAAAATTTCAAAAGAATTTCACCAATTTACTTAAAAAGTACTAGAAAGTTTTAATGCCATACGTGTTTGATTTAATAACGTGGGAAGATATGTTGTATTCTTGTAGAAGAAACCATGTCAATTACTGTATAAATAAAGGTGTTAAAGGTTTCTATTTGTAAATGTTAATTTCATCTGTGACAATAGCCAATGGCAGCACTTTGATGTCAGCTTATTTTTACTGAACCAACAACGATAAGGCCAACAAGTTTTATTTGATTGTCTTCAGTATATCCTGTTTACAATCATCACTTAGTCCAAGGTAAACAAGAGCCAATGGCAGCACTTTGATGTTAATTTATTTTTACTGAACCAATAACAATAAGTCCAACAAGTTTTATTTGATTGTCTTCAGTACATCCTGTCTACAATCATCATTTAGTCCAAGGAAAACAAGAGCCAATGGCAGCACTTTGATGATGTTAGCTTATTTTTACTGAACCAACACCGATAAGGCCAACAAGTTTTATTTGTTTGTCTTCAGTATATCCTGTTTACAATCATCATTTAGTCCAAGGTAAACAAGAGCCAATGGCAGCACTTTGATGATGTTAGCTTATTTTTACTGAACCAACACCGATAAGGCCAACAAGTTTTATTTGATTGTCTTCCTGTTTACAATCATTCAAGGTAAACAAGAGTCAGCATATTTTTACTCAGCATATATAACCAAGCACCAAACAATGCAGTGGTCAAAATAAAAGGTTTTTCACCCAAATTTATAAATCAACTAATTTATCTGCCTGATTAAGCACATTGTAATCATCAATATCAATCATTAAGGTTAAATTTACCTATCTAATTAAATGCATGACAATCGTCAGCATCAATCATTAAGGTTACATTTACCTATCTAATTAAATGCATGCCAATCATCAACATCAATCATGCAGCATAAGGCTGTTGAATGTATTAGCCACAACTCCATGAAAGCTTTGAAGGAAAAAAAACAGCCTTTATAACCATGCGACTTAGCCATGCTGTCAATCATCACAGTCAATCAACTGGTGAATTATACTGTCCATTCCTGCCCCCTTCACCAACATACACAAAATGACTCCATTTGTTCATTTACAATTATTCATGCTGTAGTTGAAGCACTTTTAAACTTACACAGACACTTCATAATGACCTGTATCTGCTAGATTCCATCCAAATACTTAATTTCTTGCTAATACACTCACACTTATGAAACAATGAATTTTCCAAAACATTCATATTTACTGGACATTTCCAAAGAGACTGATTTTTGGCAGACAATAAAATGCATAAATCAGACATAGGGAGTTTCTAAAATGAAACTCGTATATCGATTAAAACAAATTTAACATTAATTCATACAGGAGATCAAAATTCATATAGGAGATCAAAGGTATTCACCTTGTAATATACCTGAGAAGAACAATTTAACGAGTGTATATAACTGGCTGGATGAATGTTGGGACTAAACCATTAGATTTCATGGATAAAGAGTGAGGGCCATAAAAACAGTAGAGTTATTCTCTCAAAGACAAAGGTAATCCTATATTCATTGAAATTCATGGTTATAACTATTACTTTGCATTACAAAATCTGAGAGTATACTGTTGGAATGTAAATGCAAACTCCTCCACCCCCTACAACTTAAATGGTTCTGTTCCAGTCAATGATCGACATAAGTACAATTCTACATACAGTATTAGCATTACAATGACAAGGGGCATGGCTGTGTATACCAAATGACTGAGCAACTTCTCTATGTTGGAAGTAGAAATGATTGCTTACCGGATGCACTGAAGAAGACAAAAAGAGGATTTGATGTCTTTCTAATTGATATTTAATAATAATTAGATTAACAATGATCAGCTTTTTAAGGAATTAATGTCTTTCAAAAAAAAGGCAAGATGTTTTTTCTCCTTCAAGAATACAACACATCCTGCCAAATTAAACAATTAAAATCTGGTACTTTTGGCACTAAAGCTTTGCAGTACTTACAAGTGTTATTCCCAGAACCATGCTATATCCAAATTTTACTTTACAGCAGGGTTTCAATGTGTGTGTCTATATATATATATATATATATATATATATATATATATATATATATATATATATATATATATATATATATATATAATTTTCTTTTTGAGTTAAATTACCTCTTTCCTGAATCAGAGCAGAAGCAAAACCACAAATACAATAGGAAACAGAATTCAATTTTGAGGAAACAAAACAAAATAAATAAATTAATGAATTCTGTCTGTTTCTCCATCTTTTACAGTAATTTCCTATATCTAAACATTACATGACACTGAATGGCAAAATTATAATAAACACTAGAATAAGTCTTCTGGCATCGTACCCAAGGCTTGGTATGGTTTTGGCTGGCAGTTTGAAGACCTGCGCATCAAATTCATCATAGTCCACAAAGGTAAAGTTATCATCATCAGATTCGCAAGATGAAGCGGATAGCAACCCTGAAATGTCAAATACATGCATATCAATTTAATAACCTAAATATCTATTGATAGGTTAAAAGATTATACCCCACCTCTTATAAATTTTTTGCAATTTTATTGGTCTTCATGTGTCACATGAATACATGGTATGGGACCATATGAGAGTATTACAGTAAAACCTGTATGATTCTGAAACATTTAAAACACAAGTAGAAAATTGAGAAATCATTTTTATTTTGCTGCATAAATTCATACACTATTGTCAAATTTAGAATATTAACAAATCTGAACATTTGTTTCAAGACTCTGGATTTTATTCTGGTGAAAAATAATTGACATTACATCATAATATTACAAGAAAAGGGAAAGAGCCAAAGTCCACGACAATATGCAGTACCATACATTCCACAATGCAAGACATTGACAGTACTGACAAAATTAATGGACATTTAATTGTAAACTATGTATTTAACAAGAAAACATTTTAATCTCATCATCTGATGAATAATATTTTATTCAGAAGGAAAACCATGCAAAATGCCATATTGTATCTACAATATTCATCCTATGAAAGTAGACAATTCATGTACCAGGTTTTGAAACAGTCTTGGACAAATGAAATAAATACAATGAGAAAGATAATTTCACTTCTCATAGTTATGAAGCATGAAACAAACACTGCTTCTCTATTTGTTATTAGTTTTATATTATTTTAACCTTAAGTGTAATGAAATATGAATATATAAGTGATCTGATTGACATGGTTCCGATGCTTTTCTAAAGATAAATTTCCAGGTCATTTCCAGGATGAAATTACTTTTTTCAAGTTTCACACATGACTATTACTGAATGGAATTAAAGAACATTTTAGATTATAAAACATGCATTTTCTAAATCTAAAGATGTTTCTCTTTCAAGGCTCTCCAAAAACATCAAAGTGAGAAAAGATGATCATGTACAAAACCACAAAATGTATCACACGAAACAATTTTGATTGTATTTCAATAAAGTGTTATGTAAAGTCATTTCAATGTACAGAATAAAAATTCTAACTCTATTTTGCTGCATATAAACAGAATCTTGTCTTGTAATGAAAAGAGTTTAACCTTGAATTTATCTGTGCCAATAAAATCCCAAACATGATTTTTCAAACAACCTAATCCATCCATCATTTAAAAAACATTTTCAAAGGGTTGATTTAAATTTTGACAAAAGACCTTCAAATTTACATACTGGTGTATAAACAAGGACTGAATTTTCTGTAATTTCAACTTGTCTTCTTGTAACTCATTAAACAAGTCCCCAAACCTGTATTGATACAGGGGCTCGTATCGTTTTGTATTATGTAATACAAGGGATGACAATTTTTCATTTCAGCTCAGAGATTCAACAATTTGGACTATAAGTTTCGCTTAAAACAAATAGCAGTCTGTTTCTAATCCGAGTTTCCTCCGAATATTCCCACCCCATTTTTCATATTTGTACATTTATGTTGCTGTGTGGGGTCACTGTAACTGCATACAGAAAATTTGGAATTTGATGCCACCATGCAGTGGTGACATGTGGTACTCACCTACCAGCGGGACTAAACAAATTTAAGCTTGTTATATCAACTCATACCTGCATGAAATTGATAGGAAACTGATTTATTTTCCCAGAAATGGCAAGTATTACAATCGTTATGTCGTTAATCCACTGAGAGACAAGATGAAACTAAGGCATAGATGAAGCCTGACCCAGTACTCGCCATTTGCATTACTAGTCAAATCTCAAATGATGACATCAGAAGTCCAATAGTAATGTGATATCAACAACAAACTCCTTTATAATGTTGTTGTACAGAAATTCAATTCAATATTAGACATGTAGCTCATCTCACTAGATCCAAAGCTGCCAAAGTTGTAAGGGCATTAGCAACCAATTGGTGCTTGTCCCTGTTAATTATCTTGGAAATATGTTGCATGGACTCCCTTACATGATCACTTCCATATTTTCAGCAAGGCAAAAAACAGCTAGTGATGCCATATGAAGCACTGATGAAGTTACCACATATTTTTCACTAATTTGGAGGTGGCATGGAAAACTTTAAAATCCACCTTATAAAACAGTACTATACATGTCCAAAAGCATTCAATATCTGCATCACCAAAACACTGCTTGGTAGCTGGCTTTCTGAAAAGAACCCCAAGTTCCCCAGGTCCCATATCTTGTCAGACAGATCATCCAAGTCTACTAAAGCATTAACCATATAGTCTTGGTTCACAGATGGTGGCAGCAGGCACTCTGAAATCAGAAAAGCTCAGTAAATTTACTCCATGGCCATTTTAAAGCTAAACTCTGATTGCTCCAAACAGGGTCTTAGAATACTCACTAATCAAGGTTATGTGGTGTCTGTCATCATCTGTGTGTGCAGCACAGTATCTGCCCAAAATTCACACAATGAAAAATAACTGGCCTGCTGGCATCTGGGTGAGAAACATGGCCAGAAAGTATACTGGACTTGTAAACGGACCATCAATTCTGTGGTTGGCTGGTCAGCTGTCTTGGCGGCCAGCTGGTCGGTCAGCTTGGAAATCACCTGGGCAAAATGTGCAGCAAATTGGTATCAACTCTACAGATCCCTGTTTCATTCTGCATACCACTGAACAGTTAACCAGTATACATCACATCTTGCTGCTGTAATGGACCTCTGGTCACTGGTCAAAAAGTATGTCCAGCTAGATGACTGGACTGGATGGTTGACAGTCAGATAGTGGCATATGGGATGGAAGGAAAGGCCATCAATGTAAAACAAATAGCCTAAAGACAATGCCTGAACACAGGGAAACTTAAGCCCACTGGTCTACCAAAATATGGGAGGACAACTACCCACTGACTCCAAGCACTTGCCCATTGCTTCAAGTCACTACTGGAGATTTGTGATGAACATTGGGACATAAATAACCCAGAGGCAAGCAAATGCATAATCACTTTTTTTTGCCAGTTTAGGCATCCGTGATTCCAGCAGCATCTGGGAAGGATGCCAGGCCGTCATCTCTGAAACCCCTTGTTCCATCATTTAGGCTTGCCCAGACATAACAGTCACTGCAGGCATCGTACCCATCAATTCTGAAATGGGGCATGGAAAACCATCATGGCATACTCCACACACCAAATTTTAATGACATCTCCATGTAAAGACTCACAATGCTGCATTCCATTCATCAAGACTTCATCCATCTCTCTTTGTTCTTTAAGCCTTTTTGCAAAACCAAGTATTACATCCTTTCTGACCACACTGCACAGACAATGCAGGCAGAAATGAACGGATACTCTGTACAATTGAGACACATCGCGTGTGTCCTCACTAACTTAAATATCTTTGGTTGGTGCATTTTGTCATCATCATTCAAACTGAAATGACAGTAACAACAAAAATATCGGAAAATAACCCAAAGTTTTCACATATAACAATAACAACACTTGTTACTTAAACAAGTAAAATATACCAGAAGTTTGCACAAATAAATAACAAACAATGAGCACCAAAGATACTACGTTGGAGCACAAAACCAAAAACTGCAAAAATATTGGCACAAATACTGACTTAAAAATAATAAATAACAGTTGCACCATGCAGCAAATACATTAATACACAATACTATACCAATTTTCTAGATGGATAGGTTGAAATAATACAATGTTGATCTTACCAAGCAAAGTTAACTTGTAAGCATCTGGTTGATAGAACATCACCTAGTGGTGTTTAGGGACAGTAATGGGTGAGAGTTTCTATTGTTTATATAGCATATACACTAAAGTCTTACATTTCCAGGATTGCTGGATTCAAGATGTTACAGAGCTTACTTGCTAAAATTAATCAGAAAATGTATTCAATGGAGGAATTGTAAGAGAGACAAAAAAAATAAGACAAAAATATAAACACAAACGGAAAGCCAGACAGCATGAAAAAAAATAAAGATGCAAAAAGAGAGAATACAAATTTGGTTGTTGTTGGGAATCAAATCCAGTCTCATGGTTGGTTGCATATACCACTGACTAAAATGTCTGAAGCATCCAGATTGGTTAGTAAGTCGCCCTGCATACCTCAACTGTACTCCCTCTTGACCTTGACATTCATCCTGATTCACATCTTACACCAGCTGAAACCATTCTGTCCATTGGGACACCAGACAGAGTTGGTTAAGCCCCCAAATGTCAGTGGAGGGCATATAAAGTCCAACTGTTGTGGTCAGCTCATAGTTGGGTGTGCACATTGTTGCTAGACTAAAAGGTCTGGGCAAGCTCATTGGGTTACTAAATGGCCTCGTATATCTCAATGACTACAATAATATGTATAAAGAGTACACCTTTGCCTACAAAAACAAACATGGGCAAGGTAAAAGGAATGGACAGAAAATAACTGACAATAGCAGATTTTGCAAAGACACATAGAAAGAAACAGGAATAATTTGACAAAGACCTGTCTGATTTTGCATCTGAGTAAAGTGATATAATCAAACCTGTTTCTGCTTTGTTTTTCTTGAAACCATTTCTTTTCTCCAACTGCAAAGAAAGTAAACAAATACATAGTAAATGATAAAATACAAATATCCCAATAATGACATCTCTGAGAAAGTAGTGAACAAACCACACATTAATATTGCTAATACAGATACAAAGTACTGAAAGAAACCACACATTAATATTGCTGATACAGATAAAAAATAAACCACACATTAATATTGCTAATACAGATAAAAATTAAACCACACATTAATATTGCTAATACAGATAAAAAAAACAACCACACATTAATATTGCTAATACAGATAAAAAAACAAACCACACATTAATATTGCTAATACAGATAAAAAAACAACCACACATTAATATTGCTAATACAGATAAAAAAAACAAACCACACATTAATATTGCTAATACAGATAAAAAAACAAACCACACATTAATATTGCTAATACAGATAAAAAACAAACCACACATTAATATTGCTAATACAGATAAAAAACAAACCACACATTAATATTGCTAATACAGATAAAAAATACAAACACATTAATATTGCTAATACAGATAAAAAACAAACCAAACATTATTGTTGCTAATGCAGATAAAAAATAAACCATACATTAATATTGCTAATACAGATAAAAAAATAAACCTGTCAGAACTAAATGTCAGACCTATTTATATACTTTAGCTGACCTATCTTCTTGTCTTTGTAAATAATTGCGTACTATGTCATAACAACAATGACATGCCACACAGCAACATTTTTACAAAAATGTAAAGTATGGCTGCACTAATTTTGAAAAGTTATCCATTTGGTTTACTGAAAATTTGCTAGTCATTGATAATTGTGGTAAACATTCCAAACTATAAGTGTTCTTTGAAAAAAAACTGAATTTGTAACTATCAGTTCATACACACAGGATCAGGTAAATATACTCCTGTAAGTATCTACTGGTTGGTTTTTATTTTAACAATTGAAGGTGGGTTTATCTTTTATTTTGTTCTTAAATCTGTTTAGTTTGATTTGGTGCTTTACAGCACAACAAAACAAGTAGGTTATTTAATGAATATACAACTGGAGTAAAATGTTGTCATCCGCATAATGAGCTTAACTGCATGTTTTAGGGGACCAATGGAGACAGAAGCCACAGTGGCCAAGTTGTTGCATGATGGACTCGCTACCAAAAGGGTGAAGGTTTCAATCCTACCATCCATTGGCTGCTATTTTGTGTCCTAGGGCAAGGAACTTTACTCCAGTTACCTTGTACTAAATAACCAACTCGTGTTGCTGTGTCATAAAACACCAAACTAAATCATTTGCATTCTATAACAGACTTAACTGTATCTTACAGAATCTATTGAGAAAAGTAAATTTTATACAGTACCATATATTTCAAATTTCATATTACTAATGCTTCTTTTCTAATTTTGCTGCTTCCTTTATAATTAGAAACATGATAGAAATTTACTTGTTGAACAATCTGGGGCAAGCTAAGAAGTGTGCTGGGCAAGTTAACATTTAAGTTATTTGCCAAGAATACCATATAATTACTGAGAAACACTTTAAAATCATGGGGTTCCATTTTTATGGTTTTCACAGGTGCGCCATACCATGAATTTAAAGTCACAACAAAATATAAACCAAGCCAACAGTCATCCCCCCCCCCATCATAAGCAATGGAAAAGCATCACCTGTTTCTTACTTTATTTTAATACCACAGCTATCTGTAGAACTGAGAATGTAAATATACATTGGGATATGAACATTCATGACAAGGAACACTGAAACTGACTATGATTTCATTTTAATGCAAAATTTCATGAACATGAAAACTCATTTAAGACTGCAATGACTCCACCTGAAGTACATTATAGTAATAAAAGCTGATTTACTGTGTTTGATATTTCCCATCTAGAAATAGATGTTTAAACAACTAACCGCTAAATAAATAAACATGGTAGATGTTTTCAGGTCAACTGAGACCTGATTTGAATGTAATCTAAACTATCCGCCACTTCATTTATTGAATTCCACTAGTGGAATCAGAATCTGAGTTCCTCCTTATAAAGGTTAAGAGTTATATTGAGGGGTTGCAAGTTATGTGTATGTTGCTGGCATAAACATTGTTACAATCCCATTCTTCTTTAAGTGAGACATCAGCCTTTATCCATGATGCGCTTTGGAAACATGAAAGATTACTATCAGCTTTTGATTATTCTAAGTAAGTGGATGCAAGTCTTTAACCACTGTGTCAGTGACATTTTGATTTGAATTTTTGCGATAAAATTCACTTTTGGCAGAACTACTTATATATGGCAAAGATTGTTTTGAACAAAAGAGGTTTACAGCCACTGGCTTTGTTCAAGCACCTAATCCCTAAACAGTGAGAACCTTATGCTTTGATAGCCATCTTTAAGAACCAATGAGAATCTAATTACTTAAGATTACAACAGTGGTATTAAATGTATTAGCTCAGACATGTGGAAAAATATGTCAGCATTGTTTTACGATCTCCACATTTATGCCAGATGTTAGCAATGAATAAACTAATTACTCTGCTAAATTATTGTAGTACTGATCAAAACTGTTTGCTCGCAAATAGAAATGAATGCCAGTATACTATAGTTCATTCCACACAGCATCACAAATGATAACTTTTAGCAACTTGAAAGAGGTACCGTATATACTCACGTATAAGCCCATTCACGTATAAGCCGACCCCCAAACTGAACAAGTATAAACACTAAAAAGTGCATGACCCGCATATAAGCCGACCTACAACCTGAGACATCTCAATGTGCACAAGGTAAGTTCTAAATGCATTTATTTAGGCAAATTTATATTTAAAAAAATTACATGCATACTTATCTCAAGGTTGGCATGCAAGATTATTAAAAAGAAATGGTATAAACTTGTTTGAAAAGTAATTTATTTAATTTTCTGTTTTCTTATCGTTTCTGCCTGATTTAGTTTTGTGTATAGTTTGATCGAACGATGACAAGAATTTAGCAATCGCAAGTTGCTGTAACACTACCTCTCCCTTTTGACTTGATTATTGTTTGTTTATGCATTATTGCTTGGACATTTTATATCAGTGCACCGGTAATTACACTTTTACTTTGCTCTGAAACTGTAAATAACTAACTCATTAAAATGTAATCCCAGTATGACAACACAATGAACAAACAATACGGTTCAATTTGACACTAGCAATTAGGATAATGAACATATTTACATAATGGCGCCACCACATGTACAATACTGTTCAATGCTAATAACGTAAAAGCTGAGTTGTAGTTTGCTTTGATGTAAGTGACCTTACACCATACATGTCAATTTTCACGCTGGGAGAAAAAAAACTCCCAATTATTGGGGTCGCTCCTTGCCTACTTCCTGATTTCATAATATCTTCCGATTTTTGCAGAGAACTCCTTATTATTACATTATGTCTTTGATTTTGTGCGAAAATAGGGCATGTCACAGGGAGAAATGGCAAGTCTTTTTGCAAATTTCACGCATATTGGATCAGCAAGATCGATTAATATTTAGTGAAAACAAGGCTTTAAAAATGACACAAAAAACCTCCCGATTTTAGGTCCCAATCTCTATTTTTTAATTCAGTGCCGCTACATGGCTTTTAAAAAGTTCATAGGTATGCCTTACACCCCGTTTTACAAAATTGTGGTAATCATGCTAATATTATCGAATAAAAGGCAATTACACATAAATGTACTGGTATAGTTACCAGTCAAAATTCCCTCTTATCATGAGCCAGTTTCAGGGTTTTAATGATTAACTGACCTGTACTGCTGTTACAAAATGAAGGACAAATTTGCCAACTATCAACACTGGAGACGGCAAAACATCAAGCTTTCCATTGTGTGGAAAGTTATGATGTTTGTTCAGCTTAAACACAAAACTAAAAGTGATTAATGTTGATCTTAGTTTATCTATATGAGAATTTTTGACTTCATTATTACCAATCCTTGTGAACATTTAAATTATGATGGTTACATGCCTTGTACAATTAAACGTGCATACCTTTTTAAAAATATTACCTCAATTTGTAAAATTGCTTATATCATTGAAAATGAGTAATTCATGAGCACGTGATTCAACATAAATGAAACAGCTATTAAGGACTAGCTGAAATGTTATCTGGAAGAATGCAATTTGGTCAAAACAATGAATAAAGCAAAATCTGCATGTAATATGTTTGGGAATAAATAAGGATTTAAGTGATGCTATGCATGCTTTGCACTGTGTAAGTACTGTACATTATAGTTCAGCATTGTCTCCCTGGTAAACTCAACTGGCCCGCGAATTATGAAGTCTGTATTTACCTTTATTCAACTTCGTGTTGGAAAAATCAGAAAATATGCACATGCAAAATAATAACAAAATCAATCATAGTACTTTATTACAGTTTAATAGTTGTCGCATCACCGAAAGTTACTTTTTTTACATGTCTATGTCTTAGGACACGAAAAATATTATTGCTTCATGTCCCAAGATTTACAGCCATTACAGTAGTCAACAAAAAGACCTAAACACTGTCAAGTTTAGACATTTGCCTGCAGATAAGCCGACACCCCCCTTCTTCCAGGCCTTTATTTTTTCTTAAATTATTCGGCTCATACCTGAGTGTATACGCTACGTAAAATTACCAAATTAGTATGAATGATTTAAACATGATTCATACTGACATACAGCCATTCAAACAATACAAGCTGAAAAAGACTGGTCTGTTTACATGTAATCTGCCATGTTTGTCCTGAGTTCTGGAAGAGTCAGTCTATGATACAGCAAAGAAATCAAAGGGAGGAAACCATGTTATGGCTGAATAGGAAAGCCAATCACTCCTTAATAATCAAATAGATTCTTCCACAGGTTATGGCAGCATTAAAGAATTTGATGTGAACAGAGTTGCCTGTTTTAGCAAGTAATGTGTGGCAAGTGTTATGCTGTTTGTTGATACAAATGGTGTTGAAACATTTTGTGTGCGAAACAAATTTTGTAATTTTATCTATATTTAAAGACACTGATGTGAAAATTCACTGAGCTAAAGACATGGATAATGCTGAGTCAAATGAACTATAGTAAACTTACACAAGGACATCATTGTTTTTTTTGTAAATGATCCACGAAATTAGATACCGATGAATATGTACCTTTTTTACCCAAACCTTGAAATTTGAAACCTACGAAAATAAAGTATTTTACAGCATAAAAAATATGCATGAAATGTCTGGCTAGTGTACAATGTTAGCAAAACAGCAATTCTCAGCTAGTATAAAAAAAAGTTAAAATTTTGAAGCACTTAAGATTATATAGCCTGACTAGTAATCTGGGGATTGACTTTTCATTAAATCAATGGTTCATAACCCAAGGATCATGACCCAAAACTGTGTCACCATGCTCTTTTGAGTGGGTCGCCAAGATCAACCTAATAATTTGAAATTTCTACACAAGTTGTTTTTAGCATTTGATGGGTGGTAAGGCTAACACCACAAACCTAATCTGAGTAGCTGAACAAAAAGGTTAAGAACTGCATCATTAAACAATTAAAGCCTATTTCTCCCCAAAATTATAGTCTTATTCATATCATGCAAGCAACACAGTAACACATCTTTCCTGACTATACAAGGCCATAATTAATATTCCACTTAACAATTTCAAATACAGGTTGTTTTAGTCAAGCAATATCTCTATCATTTAAACTGATAACTGTCTGGTAGTTAATTAGTACTCATATTAAAGAAAAACTTACCATCTGTGGTGGCAGTTTAATTCTGGGTACAAAAGTTCCGTTGCAGTAAGATTGAGCCTGGTTCTTAGATGTGTAAAAACTGAAAATAATATTTTTAAAAGTACTGTTATAAATATAAATCAATCACATTATACCTAATTTATGTCTGCATCATTTTACAACTGGCTCTTCAACTTCAAAGTCTCAAGTTCACATTTTCAACTAGCTCTTGAGGATGGGGTTTCTCACTGTGTACAAAGCAGATTTCAAATCAATGTACAGATGCCAATCAATCATTGTTTAAAATTCACAACTGGATAAACCCGAGATACTGTGTGAATGGCCAGGATAACAGTTTCACTTTTTTTTAAATTGTTGAGGGGGGGGCCAAATTGGAGTACTATTCCATTTTAAAAACATCAATATTCCTGCTGAAAACAAAATTGAAAAACAAGGGCCTGTTCACCTGACTGACATCTGCCTAATAATCAAATGTATGAGTAATTGGTCAAACAATTTCTTTCACTGCTGTGGATTGCTTACATTATGAAAACTAAAGCCATGGTGTTAAAACTCTATGGTCATAAACAAAGTAACAGAAAGAAGCAAAACCAAGTTTTGTAAAACAAAGAATTTAATTATCAAAGTTAGAACTGAAAATGTGAGAGGAACATATGAAGTGAATCCAGAATAATCCTGATAAAGTTCTATGAAAGTCCTAAATGACTGAAAAGTTCTGTATAAATTTAAAAACCAGAAATGTACTGGACCACTTAAAATCATGCTGTTGTCAAGATGGTGTCATCCAGAACTCCTTCGAATAATTCAAATCAGCTCCAAATAATGTATTAGTCCAAATAATGAACACTTTCTATTTCCACTGAACAGTCCAAACAAATGTTTTCCTCAAATAATATATATGTACAACATAAAACGCATCTGCAGACTTAGAATAGGAACACAAGAAATGATGACTCCAAAATTAGAAAGAATCTGAGTGCTAAGTTCTTTCCTTATATACACCTTCTACTGTAAATATATTTCACAATATACCCCATGTGAAAAATCTTTCTACTCAATGAATACCATTTTGCCTCAAACCTGCCTATTCATATGACCTAGCCCAACCAATGGGAAGTTAATGAATTCTTCTAGAATCATCTAAACCCCATCAGGCAATGAAAAATTAAGCCAAAGGCATCATTAAGTCATATTATTAAGATTATTATTAGTAACTATCAACATATATATCAGCATCTATTTATAAATCCTATGTAATTTTATGCTCTGAACAGATTCAGATCACATAGGCAAAATCTAACAAAAAGACATTCTGTACTATTTACAACCATAAATAAAAGTTTTAAAAATTAAATAAAATCATGTACCACGAGTTACAAAAAACATAGCTATAGATATAGCAATTAGCTCATATATATATATATATATATATATATATATATATATATATATATATATATATATATATATATATACACATATATATATATATATATATATATATATATATATATATATATATATATATATATATATATATATATATATATATACCCCTGCCTCACCTGTGCCCCACCTCTACTAGATGATAGAAATGAGCCTAGTCAAAACACAAGCCCCTCCAAGGGTCTGACACTCGAATGGCTTAAAAATTTCCAGGGATTTAAAAATAGATCAATTCTTCTTTTTAATTGATGAGTGTTTAACACATTTTTGATATTCTGCAGCAATGAATAGATTTTCAAATTAGCTTCTGTGTTGGACATAGAGGATTTCAGCTTGGCACCATTTTCACTGAGGACCAATGAGGCATTCTGGTGGAAACCCCATGTTCATATGACTTTCCATTTTGATAGAGTAACAATAAAAAGATTTCAAGATGGATGCCTTGATGGCCATATCTGACATCAGATTTGTACCATTTCCATTCTGGACCAACTAGACATCTTAAGAAGTCTTTTGGAGAAAAGACAATGTCAATATGACCAGCCATCTAGGAAAAGTAGTGATAGCAAGATTTTCAAGATAGCCATTGTGGCAGTCATATTAGAAGTCAGATCGGCATAATTTTCACATGCATCCAACTAGACAATTATAAGAAGTCTTTCAGAGAAAATCCCATGCTGATATAACCAGTCACTGAGAAGAAATAGTGATAGCAAGATTTTCAAGAGGGCCACTGTTGCAGTCATACTGAAGGTCAAAATTGAGGAAAAACTGAACATCATAAGTAGTTGTTTAGTAAAACTCCCATGTTGAAATGACCATCCATGGACATCAGCTCAATACCATCTTCATTTTGGACCAACTATATTGCACAAGAAGTCTTCTCATGAAACTCCATTCAGAAGGATTAGCAATAACGAGATTTTCAATTTGGCCACTGTGGTGATCATACTGGACACCATTTTCATGTCAATAAAATTTTCTGTTCAAGAGAAGTAGAAATAACTAGAGTTTGAAGATGGTGGTACCCAAATTAGATATCAGATCAGCAGGATCTTCATTTAGGACAACCTATACATCATAGAAAGTCTTCTAGTGAAAACTTCCTTGCCACATGACTTTCTTTTCAGAGGAGTAGTGATAACAAGATTTTAACTGTGGTGGCCATATAGGATATCAGATCAGCCCCATTTTCATTTAGAACCAACCAGACATTGTACATTTTGTAAAGAAAACACCATTTTGATACGACCATCCATTAAGAAGGAGTAGTGGCAACAGGATTTTAAAGATGACCACAACTGGATGTCCAAACAATGCTATTTTCATTTTTGAGCAACTAGACATGGGATGGATGTAAAGTTTCATGGAGTGATGATGGACAATAGAACAACCCATAAGCTCTTCTGATCTACGGCTTGTAAAACTAACAATAAGCAGGCCATAAAAAGTATCTTTTAGGCCTGCCATATCAAAGTATCTTTTAAAACCATTTTTCTTCCCTTTAGTCTTGGTTTCATTCAGTTTCTGACCTAGTGATCCAAAAACTGATGTGTACCTTTCCTGTCTCAAATACAAGGCACAGGACTTTAATTATTTTCAAATAAATATTTTTTATCTTGGAAGCCCTTCTGATCTTGACCTTTGACCATGAACCTCAAAATCAACAGGCGTCTTCCCTTTTCTGTACATGCCATTACTTCTGGTTGGGTTTCCTCAGAGGAATTACAATCATGAGCCAACTGTGGTCATTGCACTGACGTAGGAATCATCTTACCTCATTCTTCATATTAACCTTATCATTGAGTGGGCTTAAAAAGAGGTACAAATGAGTACAGCAAAGTCATTTGTAATAGGCACATATAAAGGTGGTCCAGTGGGATCAAATCTGCTGGCGCACTGAATAAGCAGAGGAGCTGCAAAAACTCTCTTGCCGAAATTCCCATCTAAGAGTTTGAATGTCTGTATGATATGGACATGATGGAGACTAGAATTGAGATGGGTTATAAACTCCATACCCCAGGTGGACAAAACACTGGGATGGGTGAAGAGTCAGACCTTTCCAAATAAATGAAAAAACCAAGATGATTCAAAAGGGATAAGGGATCACTTCTGCCCTTGGGGAGAATAGAACTTACCAATGTTTTTGGCAATCATCCAGATATACCACTGATACCATAGAGGAAGCTGGCCAGTACAGGGTGATGATGCAATCCATAATTGGTTAACTTTTTCACAGTAAGCAAACCAAAGAAATGTTCACAATGCCAGGTGATTAGTGACATGAAAGTAGACATCTGTAAGATCAAAACTGATGGCATACTTGTCCCTTCAGATGATGCACTGTATATACAGATCTTGCCATCTCCATCATCTTGATCTCAGCAGAAGAATGAATATGATGATATGACTTAAGACGATGGTCTGCCTCAACCTGCTGTTAGCCATTTGGTATAGAACAGCAGTGAACAGGAACCCCAGAAATTGTGGTAATTATAAAATCTCCATTCCTCATTTAGCAACTGATCTCCTGCTGAAGAATTTCAGCCTTCTCCCAATCTGATAACACATCTGTCAGAAGGGATGGGGAAGAAAGAGAGGGTTTGAAAAATTAATTCTGAAACCTCTCTGAAATGACTTGGATTACCCATTTATTTTGCAGCAACCGGTTGATCCAACATGATCAAAACTATAGAAGTCTGATGCCCCCCAGTAGACTGCAAGCAATGAGGTGTTATGTCAGCAGTGAGAGAGAGGAGCCAAGGCAGACCTGCCAACCCTGACGAGTCCATCTCAGTAAGGCAGTTGATTTTTTTCTGTAAGATTGACCAGTTTTTAGTACAGTGTAACAAAATATCAATAACTGCTAATGTAAAGTTGGAAAACATAATTAAAAGTTTGACACATTGATGACAAACATTATGTTCAACTGAAAAGGTTGTAAAGTATGCATAGACTTTATTTACTACTAGTACTGTTGCACAAACTCTAGTTCCAAACCCTATGCAGCTCAATGGCTTGTTGCTATCTCTCAACTTGAAATAATTCTTGGAAATTCTTTTCCATTTCACATGATGATGGCAATCATATATCCTGCCATGAGACATACTCAAATTGGCAGGTGATGTCCAATAAACATAACTGTATCCTTCCCAGCTTTTATTCACAAGAATCTGAATACTCCTTTTATTCTTCTGTGTTGATTATTAACACTTTTCTAGAAGCTTATTTTTTCTTTCATTGTAAACATGCATTGCTTTCTGGATGCCAGTTTTAAAAATTCTACAATCAACAGTTTGATCATACAGACACTTCGCATGAACAAACAGGTGCAGTTTAAAGCATCTGGGGTGCTGCTGTACAGTTAGTCTGGTTCCCTGACTAATTTGACTAATTCTAAGATGAAACCCAGATCCAAATAAAACACGGATGAGCCAATCATCCGGATTTTTCTGCAACGATCATTTTTCTGTAGTTTTTGCTAGTATGCCATAAGTCTGTATTTTAAGGGTAATTTTCGTAAGACTTATGGCAAAATCGTAAGAGTTGGCAGGTCTACCAAGGGGTGGAGAAAGTTGGTTTATTACCTTCTCTGCAAGGGTGGCACCTAAACTGGTTCAGCTGTTGTCTGCTGGCATAAGATTGAAATCTGAACAGCAATACAAATTTGGCTTGGATTGATGGGAGATGTCTTGTACAATGTTGTTGCACAGAAGCTAAGTTTACAAACTAGTGACACCTGGTGGTAGCAAAGGACAAGAGATATTACCCTTTATATGATATAGACAAAGGCATTTCCATATTTATAGAAGGGCTTGATTCAGAAGGTAGCATGTTTATATCTCTAATGTTAATGTGATCAGGGAATGTATTTGAACAAGAAATCATTTTTCATCTTTAAACATAAAAACAATAATTACATCCAAAAGTACTGTCGATTCCTTAAAGGTAAGCAAATCCTACATGAACCTTTGCTACATGACCCTCCAATGCATTTCAAAATGTCAAAAAGGTGACTGTACATGTGTTTATAGGATATGAAAATTGCATCAAGAAAGGAGTTCCATGATAAGAAAGCTTTTATAGTATCCAACCATTGACTAACCTGTGGTTCATCCAATGAGGGATGTTATAGTCATCTCCAACCTCTAAACTGGACTGGGCAGTTTTGCTGTGAAACTAGAACAAAATACAAAATAAATTAATTGAAAACTACTGTATTTCTAAAATATTGCAATCAAACCAGTCTTGATTACTGGTAGTTAATGTAGACAGTTAACTGGTTTATACAGAAGGCTAATTTAGACAGGAGACTGATTAATGCATATGACTGATTTAGACAGGTTACTGACAAATGTGTTTGATTCAGACAAGTATCTGATTTAGACAGGTGACTGTACAATCAAGATTATACTAGAATCTGCTTAAATTGAACTCAGATTTAATAAATTCCAAATGTGCTAAAGTACTAATTTTCAGTTAATACAGTCAAACCTATATATTATGGTCACCTTTTCTCATTGGCTATTCTAATTCCAGCCCCCCTAGTAAACTTCCTATATAAAAGTCATGCATATAGCAGTCACAAACTTTCAGTAGGAAAGTGTTTCCTAACCAAATAATTGCTTCTCACTGCATTAAGCAGTCAATGGAATGCAACAACAGTAACCATTATGCACATGCAAACTAAACTTTTGCTTCATAAGGAAGGCATTTTTAGATGAAGACATATCCTATGAATCGATGTAACTTGAAGTTGTCAATGTGTAACTCGAAGTTGTCAATGTGTCATACTCGTAAGTGTGGTATTTCAATTTCTGGATGAAGGTCAAAGCAAAAAACTTGCTGGATGGTGGGAAAAGCATGCATGTCGTAATAGCCAAAATGAGATCCACTTTTGTGCCAGTGTATATATTTCTATTTGCTATGAAATGAAGCTCTCCTGAATGAAAAAAATTCATCTTTGAGGAGAGATATGAGTTACATCCCTTGTCATTAGTGTCAAAGGGTCATTCAATATTTTTTTTAAACTTGATTGTAAAGGCAGGCAAAGTTGTGGTTGACATGTTACTAAGCACAGCCAAATAAGGCTTTTCGTTCAATATTTATCACATGCCTCATGCAAACGCCAAGTGTCTTTTGATTTTGGTGAGTTGAATAACTGGTTAATCCAGATATTGTTTTAAGTACACAGCAGTTCCTACACCAAATTATAAATCTGGCCAAACAAAAAGTCAGTCCTCTAGTTTCAAGGTCACATGTCAATAAGCAGCCAAACTTCTTTGTCATGATGCACAAAACAAAGATCAAAAGAATTTTCTAACGAGTCAGTGATGGTTTAATTTACAAAATAGATTCAAGTAAGTAAGATTAACAAAACCAGCATACAACACAGGTCTGGGATAAAGTAACAGATATGCACTGAATGATTATTTTGAATAGTGCTCTAAACTAAATCTGCTGATACTACTACTACTACTAATAATAATAATAATAATAATAATGGAATTCAGTGCATAGTATTTGTTCTAAAAGCAAGCTTTAAAAGTTAATCTACATACAAAAGGCACCAGTGCACAAAGCCAGTTTTGCCTTATCCCATGGATGGATGCTATTTGAAAAAATAGGAAAGCCAGTACTAATTATGACCAAAAACATCTGAATGACTGTCAATAATGCAGAGAAATTGTTGACATGAATATAATAGCTAAAAGATCTTATTAGAAGTTCACATGGCCCCAGTACCAAGTTATCTAATATGTTTAGATATGAGTACAGCATTATCCTACATATTAAATCAAGTGACCTATCAGTGTTGTAAAATGACAGCCAATCAATTACAGTATAACAGAAATTCAGTGGATCCACTTAACAATCTTATCAATTAGATGTGAATTTTAACCTTACCAAGTGTTTTGCTCTAAGTTCTGAGTTGGTCAAAAGGTCAATCAGAAATCCTGTGGGTAACCTATATATCAAGTTACAGGTTTTGAAGAATTTAATTTTAAAAAAAACAATTTCAAATCCTCGTAACTTCATGAAATTGTTACCATATACTAAAAGTCCTAAGTAAATCAGTTTGGCATTTTAAAGGAGAAAAAGCCCTGATTTTAACAAACAGCTATGCTAATTAGTAGGTTGAGCATTCTAAAAGGTCAACTGTCAAATAACTAACCTTAAAAAGAGGTGCAGCATGTAGAGGTTGTTCTCCCATACAAACCAGATCACTTCCAACACCTGTTCAGGTATATGATTTCATTTTTAGTATTGTGTATATTTCAGAAAATAGTACACTTTTAACTGTAAATATACAATTATTAACAAAAATCAACAACTAAAAATCAACAACTATCTAGGCACAATTTCAAAATTTTTAAAATTCATTCTCTCACCCATTATCAATCTGTCATTGATGTAGCAATAAAATATGAACGTCACTGATATAAAGTTTTTAATGGACACTTTCAGCTTCTTTTTTGGCTGTAACATGCCAAGGAAGTGGGAACTAAGTGCCTTTCCCAAGGACACAACGTTGAAGCCAACTGACCTGGCCTAGCCTGAGCAGGCATGGAACCCATGACACTTCCACCTGAGCTACTGAGGCTCCATAATTGATATAAAAATATTTAACATGTTCATTTTTTATCATTTTATTGCAGCTGCAAGTGAATAACCAGAATCCCTCATATGGGACTCGTGAATCTCCTGGCCAAATAAAATTTCCAAGACTTTAAGATAAGACCATTTCTTCTGTTGAACTACTAAATGCTGAAACCATCTCTGATATTCTTCAGCAATAAAAAAAAAATTTTAAGTCATACTGGGACCATTTTTATTTATGACTAACTAGACATCATAAAAAGCCTTCTAATAAAAGTCAACATGATTTTCCATCCTGAATGAGTAGTGATAACAAGATTTTTAAGATGGTTGCTACTGCAGACATACTGGATATCAGACTGGCAACATTTTTATTTATGATGACTAGATATCATAAGAAGTCATTTAGTGAAAACTCCATGTTGATGTATCATCCCCTCAGTAGGAGTAGCTATAATAATATTTTGAAGTTGATCACTGCAGTGGCCGTATCAGATGGCATTAGGCATAACAAGATATCATAAGGTCTTCTGGTGAAAACACCATGTCAATATGACTCAATTCTTGAAGTGTAACTACAACAAGATTTTCAAGATGGCTGCTAGGCACAATATGGGACATCAGATTGGCATAATTTTCATTACGCACCAATTAGACATCAAAACAAGCCTTTTAGAGAAAACCCCGTCTTGATATGATAATCCATTAGGAGGATTAGTGACAAGAATTTCAAAATGATCACTGTGGCAGCCATTCTGGATATCTCAACTACACCATTTTCATTTAGGAGCAACAAGACCATGGAATGAATGTGTACGTAAAATTTCAAGGCATTCCTTCAAATAGTTTACAAGGACAAGTGGTAACTAACTTGTCCTAATGTACGAATTAACAGACAATGGACAACAGATCATCTTATAATCTCTTCTGGTCTATGACCAGTAGAGATAAAAAGGAATGTTGCGCAACATATAATAATTGATTTTTTATCAAGATATCTTCTAAATCAAAAGGAGTTTAAAAAGAAACTTCAATCCTTATTATGTGTATGCTGATGATTAGTGTGAGATGCTTATATTCTTGCCTAAAAAGTCCAACCTCTGGTGAAAAATGCATGTCATTCAATCAGATTAAAATGAAAATCTGTCGTAACAGAGATCTAACAGACACCAATGCGAGGTCACGTTCTGCTGAGTTTTCTATTCACCAATCAAAGTATTTTTCACGTTACAAACATGAAAAGCTTCTCTTGGAACATATAATTTCTAACGATAATTCTCCCTAACATGAAAGACAATGCTTACTGATACATTACCAAAAATAAGAATTCTAAATGTTGCCAAAACATTAACTTTTACTGATGGCTGATTTAATTGGATTCATCTGCCAATTTTGGTGTTAATCATCAGACATACATTGTAAAACGGTTTACATGTCAAAACAAATGCAAAATTCCTAGAACATGACCATGACATTTTTGTAATTTAAATGTCTGTATGTTTTCTTCTTTTTTAGAAATATTTTTAAACAAGACTCTGAAAGGATAAAAAGAAGGTTTTATTTCTAAATTTCAGTAAATACCATTATAAAAGTACTTACCACAATCAATAGTGCGCTGTTTGGTGATGTTAGTAAGTTCTCTATCCACCTCAAACACACCAGCGCCAGGAGTAATGACAATGGATACCTTTCCTGTCCTATCAAAGTTGCGGTCAATGTATGGCTTTTCAAACACTGCAATTTTGCCAAATACATGAACTTTCAATCAACTAAGAGTTATTATGTACTAATATAATAGATAGATTTAAAATCAATGATTCTGGCCAGTTAGAAAATGAACTCATTTTGGACAAGGTCAAGTCCAAAATACAATTATCCACTGCATATAATGTAAAAAAAAAATTTAAAAAAAACTAACAATGCAAATTAAATATACATAACTTGGGAGGAGGGTGTTAAATAATCGGCAAAATCCAGGCTATATAGTGTCAATTAAAAGTTATAGAAATGTAAAGGTAATAATTCCAAAAACTTTAGAAAGATGAACCCATTCAAATTAATATAAATATGTTGTCCTAAAAGATAAAATGAAAAAGGTAAAGATGTTTAAATTCTGTTAAAACCCACATAAAATAACATTATGCAATATAACAAAATTCTTTTGAAAATTCCAAGATTTCCCTGGTGGTACATGCTCAAAAAGCTTAAGTGACCTCATATATAAAATTTTATTTCAAACGTGGAAGTCAACACACCCAACAAAATTTTGTCTGACAGTCAGAGGCAAATTATGCACTCTGGTGAGACCAACTATTATGGAGGTGTATATATAGGCCAGGCATGTGTGTCGCATACGCAGGCAGCACACTACTGCCGAATATCTGCGATTTCTTCTACATAAGTGACGCCACTCCCCAACAACAGGATTTGACATTCCAAAGCTTGTTTGTAAAGTTGAAATATACATACTTGCCAAGTGTACAAAATCACTATATCTAATATTGCATTAAAAAATAGGTAGTTGCTGGGCAGTGTTGGCTGCTTTATCTGCCCATTCAGGACTCCTAATACCATCGTTACCAGGCAGCCAACAGTATGGTGTAATATAAACAGACTTTGTGAGCAAACCATATTTCTGTAAAATTTAGAAAATAACAGGTCAAAATCATGATTTTTCAAGATTATCATGATAATTATTTTAAATGCATAAACAACATTATAATCCAAAGAAACTAATTTTTCCTAGTAAAATATGTTTCTTTGAAAATACTTATCCAATCATAATACCTTAGGAGAACTACCATTACCTTACAAATTCAGCCCTCCCAGATACTACTTTTAGCTAAACGGAGCTAAAAGTTGTCTGCCAACCTATTTGGTGGTCGAGCAGAGTGATCTCCCCTTACATTATAGTACTTGGCGGTACACTGTAAGAATATCCCAGTTATTGCTGGAGTGGAGGGCACGCTTCCTATGGATGTAACTGCTGGGAGGGTGTGTGTGTATTATAATTGGGTAAGTATTTTTGAAGAAACATATTTTACTAGGAAAAATTGGTTTCTTCTTTGAATATGTTACCCAATCATAATACCTTAGGAGAATAGATAAGAGGTGGATGGAGGTACATCCCCTTACCCCGGAGATACCATCTACCCCTAAGGTATTTTGAGACAGCCTCTAGGTAACCCAACTGAAGGAGACTCCATCTTTCAGGGCACGATTTCAAAATGGAAAAAATCCCACCCACCCTGCAAATCTAGCAGAAGTTGTGAAGCCATATCTTTGAAAGCTGTCGATCAATCTGGAACGGAAACCTGTTGAGTTGTGGATATAGGTCATACCAGGCTGAACTGGCCTCTCTGGGATGACAGATCTCAGAGAAAAGATATGGGTGATTTTCTCAATTTATCTGCTGGTCTTTTATTTTCTCTCATTAAAACTCAAGCTAAATTGTGCAATGTGATATTCTTCAGGGAATTTTGCCGGTCTGGTAGATATATTTTAACAAAGAACCTTTGAAATTATTAAATTAATTTTGACTAAGGTGCATAAATCTGTTCCTGACAAAATATATTTGTTACATTGTGCAGATGACATAAACACTATTTTTAAATTTCACATTCTAAGGACTTCACAAGGGTTTTACAGAATACTGCCATTCCTGCAAACTGTGCTTTCATGTATGGTATATAACACTGGAAAATTTTAAAATACAACTTTAACACTTCTGATGTTATTACACAAATTCAAAGTACTACAAATACCAATGGTTTGGAGGGTTAAAGCAAAGCTAATTTACATAAGAACACCAAAGTTATATTAATAATTTTATAAATTATTTCAGAAATGATTGTGACTTACTACCATCTGTGATAAGATATCCAAGGGCGATAACTATTGGGTTTAGTCATCTAATTTTAAGTTGTCTCCCCAACTTAATACTGACCTGAAAGACCAGTGGATATACCATTTCTTGTTATTTTTGCTAAAACCAAAATGTTTGTTTTTAGTAATGCAGTAAAAACTATATTTGGTAATACATAACAGACACAATGCTATTAGCATGGAGTGATTAAAACCACTTGAAACCAAAAAAAAACCTTCTCACTCTGTCAATGCAAGTGAAACAAAACAAAGTGAGAACAGTGTTGGTCATTAGTGGTCTTAACACCGTCTTTCAGCACAAGATGGGTTATACATGATGGCCAGTATAACTTCCTGAGGAAGAGCCCATGAAAAGACCCAAGAAGAGCCACCGACCCATGGGAAGCTACTGGGAAGCATTCCTACATACCCACATTGGCTGAGCCCGAGACTTGAACCCACAAAGACAGTTGTGAGATGGCAGTGACTGGTAAAGATGAGTGCATTAGACTACTCTACCACCTTGGGCCCCAGTGAGAAAAACATTTTTTGACTTACAATTAAGTGACATATTGAGTGTTTCTAAGAAGTTGCCCTGTGCAGCTGTGGAATTCCTGGCTTTTGGCACAGTACAGCCCTGGTTCTCATGGTGATGAAGAACATGCTGCAGGTATTCATTAAACAGTTTCTTCAGCTGCTTCATTGTCCCTGTCCAATCTTCATATCGCTCATTCTGTACAACTACCCTAAAAATAAAGTACATTAGATTCTACACTATGCTAAAATATTATTTTTTTTACTGATCTCTTTTTTCTGAAATGGTTTGCAGAACTTATAAAAAAATTGCAAATCATCATATAAACTATTGATGATAATTAGAAATGCTAAAAGGTACACCTTACTATAAACTATTGATGATAATTAGAAATGCTAAAAGGTACACCTTACTATAAACTATTGATGATAATAAGAAATGCTAAAAGGTACAAATACTAAAAGGTACACCTTACTATAAACTATTGATGATAATAAGAAATGCTAAAAGGTACACCTTAATATAAACTATTGATGATAATTAGAAATGCTAAAAGGTACACCTTACTATAAACTATTGATGATAATAAGAAATGCTAAAAGGTACACCTTACTATAAACTATTGATGATAATTAGAAATGCTAAAAGGTATAAATGCTAAAAGGTACACCTTACTATAAACTATTGATGATAGTTTGAAATGCTAAAAGGTATAAATGCTAAAAGGTACACCTTACTATAAACTACTGATGATAATAAGAAATGCTAAAAGGTACACCTTACTATAAACTATTGATGATAATTAGAAATGCTAAAAGGTACACCTTACTATAAACTATTGATGATAATAAGAAATGCTAAAGGGTACACCTTACTATAAACTATTGATGATAATAAGAAATGCTAAAAGGTACACCTTACTATAAACTATTGATGATAATTAGAAATGCTAAAAGGTACACCTTACTATAAACTATTGATGATAATAAGAAATGCTAAAGGGTACACCTTACTATAAACTATTGATGATAGTTTAAAATGCTAAAAGGTACACCTTACTATAAACTATTGATGATAATTAGAAATGCTAAAAGGTACACCTTACTATAAACTATTGATGATAATTAGAAATGCTAAAAGGTATAAATGCTAAAAGGTACACCTTACTATAAACTACTGATGATAATTAGAAATGCTAAAAGGTACACCTTACTATAAACTATTGATGATAATTAGAAATGCTAAAAGGTACACCTTACTATAAACTATTGATGATAGTTTGAAATGCTAAAAGGTACACCTTACTATAAACTACTGATGATAATAAGAAATGCTAAAAGGTACACCTTACTATAAACTATTGATGATAGTTTGAAATGCTAAAAGGTATAAATGCTAAAAGGTACACCTTACTATAAACTACTGATGATAATAAGAAATGCTAAAAGGTACACCTTACTATAAACTATTGATGATAATTAGAAATGCTAAAAGGTACACCTTACTATAAACTATTGATGATAATAAGAAATGCTAAAAGGTACACCTTACTATAAACTATTGATGATAATAAGAAATGCTAAAAGGTACACCTTACTATAAACTATTGATGATAATTAGAAATGCTAAAAGGTACACCTTACTATAAACTATTGATGATAATAAGAAATGCTAAAGGGTACACCTTACTATAAACTATTGATGATAATAAGAAATGCTAAAAGGTACACCTTACTATAAACTATTGATGATAATTAGAAATGCTAAAAGGTACACCTTACTATAAACTATTGATGATAATAAGAAATGCTAAAGGGTACACCTTACTATAAACTATTGATGATAGTTTGAAATGCTAAAAGGTACACCTTACTATAAACTATTGATGATAGTTTGAAATGCTAAAAGGTACACCTTACTATAAACTATTGATGATAATTAGAAATGCTAAAAGGTACACCTTACTATAAACTATTGATGATAATAAGAAATGCTAAAAGGTACACCTTACTATAAACTATTGATGATAATTAGAAATGCTAAAAGGTATAAATGCTAAAAGGTACACCTTACTATAAACTACTGATGATAATTAGAAATGCTAAAAGGTACACCTTATTATAAACTATTGATGATAATTAGAAATGCTAAAAGGTACACCTTACTATAAACTATTGATGATAGTTTGAAATGCTAAAAGGTACACCTTACTATAAACTACTGATGATAATAAGAAATGCTAAAAGGTACACCTTACTATAAACTATTGATGATAATAAGAAATGCTAAAAGGTACACCTTACTATAAACTATTGATGATAATTAGAAATGCTAAAAGGTACACCTTACTATAAACTATTGATGATAATAAGAAATGCTAAAAGGTACACCTTACTATAAACTATTGATGATAATTAGAAATGCTAAAAGGTATAAATGCTAAAAGGTACACCTTACTATAAACTACTGATGATAATTAGAAATGCTAAAAGGTACACCTTACTATAAACTATTGATGATAATAAGAAATGCTAAAGGGTACACCTTACTATAAACTATTGATGATAGTTTGAAATGCTAAAAGGTACACCTTACTATAAACTATTGATGATAATTAGAAATGCTAAAAGGTACACCTTACTATAAACTATTGATGATAATAAGAAATGCTAAAAGGTACACCTTACTATAAACTATTGATGATAATTAGAAATGCTAAAAGGTATAAATGCTAAAAGGTACACCTTACTATAAACTACTGATGATAATTAGAAATGCTAAAAGGTACACCTTACTATAAACTATTGATGATAATTAGAAATGCTAAAAGGTACACCTTACTATAAACTATTGATGATAATAAGAAATGCTAAAAGGTACACCTTACTATAAACTACTGATGATAATAAGAAATGCTAAAAGGTACCCCTTACTATAAACTATTGATGATAGTTTGAAATGCTAAAAGGTACACCTTACTATAAACTATTGATGATAATAAGAAATGCTAAAAGGTACACCTTACTATAAACTATTGATGATAGTTTGAAATGCTAAAAGGTACACCTTACTATAAACTATTGATGATAGTTTGAAATGCTAAAAGGTACACCTTACTATAAACTATTGATGATAATAAGAAATGCTAAAAGGTACACCTTACTATAAACTATTGATGATAGTTTGAAATGCTAAAAGGTACACCTTACTATAAACTATTGATGATAGTTTGAAATGCTAAAAGGTACACCTTACTATAAACTATTGATGATAATAAGAAATGCTAAAAGGTACACCTTACTATAAACTATTGATGATAGTTTGAAATGCTAAAAGGTACACCTTACTATAAACTATTGATGATAATTAGAAATGCTAAAAGGTACACCTTACTATAAACTATTGATGATAGTTTGAAATGCTAAAAGGTACACCTTACTATAAACTATTGATGATAATAAGAAATGCTAAAAGGTACACCTTACTATAAACTATTGATGATAATTAGAAATGCTAAAAGGTACACCTTACTATAAACTATTGATGATAGTTTGAAATGCTAAAAGGTGTACCTTACTATAAACTATTGATGATAATTAGAAATGCTAAAAGGTACACCTAACTATAAACTATTGATGATAGTTTGAAATGCTAAAAGGTACACCTTACTATAAACTATTGATGATAATTAGAAATGCTAAAAGGTACACCTTACTATAAACTATTGATGATAGTTTGAAATGGTAAAAGGTACACCTTACTATAAACTATTGATGATAATTAGAAATGCTAAAAGGTACACCTTACTATAAACTTGACTAAAAGTTTCTGTCAAAGAGGACTGTGTATAACAATATTAAAAAAAGGCTCAGCGATAAACATGGTATCTTGACTGTGAACAGCATTATGATAATGCTGCTTTTTGCTTCAGCTTTTAAGACATGAAACTTGAGTATATCCTAGCTTCAGGCACATATTACTACTTGAATTCTGTTTTTGTAAAACATATCCCCACACACTTCATCATTCTGACATCTACCCAGATGTTTGTACCTCTAAGATAGATCCTCGAGAGTAAGCACTTGGGGTGGGGGGATGGGGGAGGGGGAATTCAGTAGAATATGTGCCTTTGTCTTTTCATACCTAGTAAGAAGGATTAAAGGGTGGGTATCTCACAGGTTTCCAAGTTATGGCACAAGCTAAAGCCTGGGGGTTAGGAATAGACACAGGGGGTCAATTTCAGTTGTATGTATACACTTTTCTTTTCATGTTCAGTAAGTGCATCTATGATTACAAGGTGGGGATCTCAATAGCTTCAATGTTATGACCATGGGCAAGACCCATGGCCTTGATCCTAGGATGCACATCTGATATGCATTGACAACTGGGTCACTCATCACACATGCCAACTCTTGGATATATGAGACAATTAACTCTGGATTTTTTTTTTTAATTTAGGTAAAATCACTCCTACCCAACTAATCCATCCAACAGGGGTGTGACCAAATATCCAAATGTTCTGTTACAAGCTAGATCAAAAAGAGTATCATTGACCCAAGTTGTATGTATCATATCAAGTTATAACAATGTAGAAGGATTTCAAGGATACAACACATGTAAGACATATATATGAACATACTGTATCATGATATCCCTGTACTTTTTTAAACGCATGGGGAAAATAATGCCAGAGTTCCAGCCGAACACATCTTAGTGAAAATAGTGAAAAAATGCCTTTTACTTTTGCAGTAGCATGCAGTGTAATTGGGATATAAGTTACACTGACAAACTGATATGTGAATTCTCCTATCTAACATTCAAAGTATCAGTACGCCAAAGAAACAAAGTCATGGCCTAGTTCATCTAACTGTAAATTTTATTCTCCTGAAATATTCTAACCAAAAATTTAGGTCAATACCGCTCATATGTGACATGATTCGTCTTCATTTAAAATTTGGACTAATGTGTACCTGATATTCAATATAAAACAAAACAACCCCAAAACCGACCATCTCTCTACCTAGATCTCAATCAAACAGACATCTGAAAATGAAATTTTGACGAAATATTAGTCATTTAATAACCTGTAGAAATCTTCATAAAAGCGCCCAAGATAATCCTGCTGGAGACAGTCCAACATATGAGGTGTAAATTCATCTGAAACAATAAACAAAACCTAAGCATCAGCATCTACTAAAGAGTTTAATCAGATGTGCAAATGTCAGCATTCAAGAGGATACAAAAGGAAACACTAAAATTAATTCCATTTTAAATAAAACTTGTGTTTTGTATCAGTAATGACAAAAACAATAGAAAACCACATCTACTGATATATTTTTTATGACTATGACCATTTTTATTCAATAAACATATGGAGGTATCTTTACATTCAAGCAAAGAAAGACACAAAGAAAATTACCGGCACTTCATGTTTCATCTACATCTACATTCACTTACATCTACCTGCAATAAATAAACTCCATATTTCCATGAAACCCAACAGTATGTTAAAGAAAATGGCAATTCTGTCCCAGAGATGTAAAAGTCTGTCATGCTTCTAATATTCAACTGAACTTTTCATTCAAACACAGAAGGAATCAATGAGATAATGTCTTTTTCATGTGTGAATGAACTAAATGACAGTTTTAATACTTAAACAAGCACTGATAAAAATTCACATGAAAACTGAACCATGATTATTTAACTTAAATGTCCAGTATTTCTACTGATTGTTTTCAACCTTCCAACTTGAACCTGTACAATTAAATACATTGTATCCTAAAAAGAAGAAACAATGTATGATTATCCTTGAACACTGTAAGTACAATACTTTTGGAATCAATGTGATAAAAAGTATGATTAATACTGAATACTGTGTAAGTACAATACTTTTGGAATCATGTTATACAAAGTATGATTAAGACTGTACACTGTGTAAACACAATACTTTTAGAATCAATGTTATACAAAGTATGATTACCACTGAACACTGTGTAAGTACAATACTTTTGGAATCAACGTTATACAAACTATGATTACCACTGAACACTGTGTAAGTACATTACATCTGGAATCAATGTTATACAAAGTATGATTACCACTGAACACTGTGTAAGTACAATACTTTTGGAATCAACATTATACAAACTATGATTACCACTGAACACTGTGTAAGTACATTACATTTGGAATCAATGTTATACTAAGTATGATTACCACTGTAGAATGTGTAAGTACCATACTTCTGGAATCAATGTTATACAAAGTATGATTAACACTGAACACTGTGTAAGTACCATACTTTTGGAATCAACATTATACAAAGTATGATTAACACTGAACACTGTAAGTTCAATACTTCTGGAATCAACATTATACAAAATCGTAACTAAAGAAAAGAACTATCATCACACAGATACATATGTAAAGCATTTACATGCATCATGTTAAGTCTGTCACATACCTCTGGACTGAGCATCATAAAATGTCCTAGAAAACAGGACTATGGTCACATCATGAAGGCAGTTCTGTTCCTGAAAATGCAATTAAAAGAATGTAAATATGGATTTTGTTAACATTACTGATCATTATGTGCTTACACTCACATTATAATTTTATATTATATTCTTGAAAGACAAAAGTAAAATTTAGAAATGCATTGTACAATGCTCACTTTTATTATTTTCCAATTTTTTCTGACCTGACATATTTTGAAGTTTGAAAAGATTCATCCACTCTAACAGTTTTTGTCATATAACATCCACAACTCACACTGTAAAGCATTTTGCTTAACATGTGGCACCATTTTCTTTAAAAGGATATACTGGTGCACTAACTGACTAGCTTATCAGTATAATTAATCTGTGAGGCAAAGTTCAAATTTGAAGAAACCCATCTGTTTTCTTGGAAATGGGTCATATATAGTTCCTATAAATAGCAGGTAAGTACTCTAGCCCTATTCTTATACAACATTCACCCTTTTAAGAATATTCTCAAATTTATAGGAGTAGAATTAAAGAGGTGATACTATAAATGACAAAAACAACTTTTTATTGCTTTATTTTTATTTTTTACCATACCCAAAAAAATGTAATCCATAGACAAGCAAGTGTAAAATATAATTTGGTGAAAAAAAGCAAAATGATTAAGCCAAAAGTGTAATGGTTGGCATGTATGGTTTTTTGATGCATGGGGACAGCAGGGTCATATGGCCTAGCTGACAGGGTCTGAAATGTTTCTGGTAAGACATTGTGACAGGTTCCAGCATCAGAATGATGGCATTATTTTGACTTATTTACAGCCGGATTTGACAAACTGTTCAAGCTTGATGATGCAGATTCAGTAAAGAGAATGCTACTCATTTCTATTTGTACATTTCTACAGCAGTTATTCACGCCTGTTCACTTGCAACTAGGAAACTTTGTGGAAAAAGCAGTTCTGGCCTAATTTGAGAGTATGGTGAGTGAGTGTGTGTGTGATTTGGATTTTTAACATAGCTTTAACAATTTTTCAGTCACACAGCTATGATGTCTGCAGTGTGGCAGTTTATAGTGATGTCTAGCAATGGGGCATCATGCTGCAGACATGTAACATGATGTCCCACCCAGTCACATTATCCTGACACCAGGCAGACCAGTCCTCACACTAATCTCTTAATGCTGAGCACCTAGCGAGGCAGCTTTTAGTACCATTTTTAGAAGTCTTTGGTATGACTCGGCCAGGGTTCAAACACACTACCTCCTGCATCTGAGGCAGATGCTGTAACAACTAGGCCACCAGAGCAGTTCAGAGCATGGTAATACAGGATCTGTTTCCAACTTTTGGGATCTGACAGAAAATTTCTGGTTGATATCTGAGTAGAAAACTGGTAGGTATATAAAAAGGATAATTATCATGGAAAAACCTGGATTATTTATGACCAACTTTAAGAAGGAAATAATAAATATAGCAAGTTGTTAATTGTTATTTAAATGACTCAACAGTAAATATGCTTAAATGTTGTAAAATTTTATTTGCCATTTTGAACAAGCAAATAAATTTTAATTCCAAGAAATCTGATGTCGATATTCAATACACTGAAGTACAAGAGCTGAAAGGTAAAATGTTCTACAAGAAGCTGATTATAATTTCTACATGGAAGTACAAGAGTTGAAAGGTAAAATGTTCTACAAGAAGCTGATTATAATTTCTACATGGAAGGACAAGAGCTGAAAGGTAAAATGTTCTACAAGAAGCTGATTATAATTTCTACATGGAAGTACAAGAGTTGAAAGATAAAATGTTCTACAAGAAGTTGATTATAATTTCTACATGGAAGTACAAGAGTTAAAAGGTAAAATGTTCTACAAGAAGCTGATTATAATTTCTACATGGAAGTACAAGAGTTAAAAGGTAAAATGTTCTACAAGAAGCTGATTATAATTTCTACACTGAAGTACAAGAGTTAAAAGGTAAAATGTTCTACAAGAAGCTGATTATAATTTCTTTGGGGATGACAAGGACATTACCTTCCATTTTGCAAAGAGATCAGTGAGAAATCCATTGACTGCCTTCTCAAAGTAGAGGTCTCCATTGACATCAAAGTCCCACATTTCTGAACTCATCTGAATGGAGATTTGTACAACAGCTGTGGGGGATCGGTAAACAATCTAAAAGATATTCAATTAATTGGTTAAAACAATAATCACTGTTTCTTGTCCATAAATCAAGAACTCTACAAACAATTTATTTTCAAGTAATGGATATTGGTATATAGGAAAGAATCCGTAAAACTAACTTCAAGTTACTTCTGAGATACAAAAAAGAAAATTTCATATTAAATTCTGTTTCTCCAATAATACTTACCTGATAACCATAACACTAGTAAATGGACTCCAGCAACCTCACAAAGTCCTCCAAACAAATTCTCATACCATTTATGATAGTTTGTGTTTAATGGAATAAACTTTGCAGAGATACCGTTATAACTCCCCAGCCTGAAAACTAGAAATATACCAGATGTCCATCAGTTTAAGCTTGAACAATACATCAATATGGATGCTTGAATTGCAGGCAGGTGTATGAGGATTTATTCATAATGTACTCAGGTTAGTATACTCACCAAAATATAATTTATGGTACAAATTTCCTTTATCCATCAAATACATTATTGGTTCACATTAACATTAGGAGAATAGGAAAAGGGAGGAGGAAAAGCAAAAGAACAACCAATCTCTGTCCTAGTAATGCATTAGGAGGTCATAATGATATGGATCCACAGAGACTGTGCAAGACCAACTTCCTAACAAAGGGGCAACACAACCAAGAAATAACTATGAATCATGCAACTTGTAATCACCATAAAGCTTTAATCAGAGGGAAAGGAGAAACAAATATGGTTTCCTTACCAAAGGACATTTCAGGGCAAATCCAATTCAAATTTTAAACCATTGCCTGTGAGCTAGCATCAACAAGGTCTGGTGGGGCATCTAAACAACAGCTAATGGGAACACTAGATTCAGTGCTCTTCTCTTCTAAGCCATATCCCGAAAGCAAAACTGAGCCAGTCAGTAACCTCAATAATGTGTCAAACTGAATTTAGATGCGAAGATCAAACAGACAGCTCTAATCTCATGTTCTCATATCTTCAGAGGTGTATTTGATCTGTGATATCTCCAAATACAGCAAATAAATTGCCCAACTGAACCAAGAGACCAAAGCTTGAGAGGGAACAATATCCCTTCTTGATTGGAATGTATAGTCTCTGACAGCCCTTACATTTCAGTGCATTTAGGATCAGCACCTCAAATCAAGCACTGGGTCCTGGAGTTTTGCATCTTTAGAAGTATCAAATGATAAGAAAGAGTAAATGACTGATGACAACTGGTTCTTGGCCAAAAACCTTGCTGTGTCATTAAAACAACCAAATCATTTTAAATATAAATGCACAAACTTAAATGAACTTAGCAATGTAAGAACCCAGGGGAGATTACATCTAGGAAACAAATATGAGTATCTAGGGCCAGCTCAGATCAAAACTTGCCAACAAGTCAAGTAGCTCCTTGTCATGGGATATATCTGCTCTCCTATGATGTCTGAAGGGATTGGGAATTATGCAGCAATAGCCTTTAATAGTAGCTGGTGCTAAATTTATTCTCATTAGAAAGTCAAAGAAAGAAATTAACCAGCTTTGGAATGGAAGCCCATATGGAAATGAGATCATTGTTTTTGCTCTAGCACATAAATAATAATAATAATAATAATAATAATAATATTTCATTTTTTTGTAGATGATGTTGGCCAGAACAGGGAGACAACACTATCCATAATCTGAGTGAAAGCCCAGGGGCTGACGTTGAGGCCAAAGGGAAGAACGGTGAACTGAAGGATGGTGTGGTGGTAAGTGAAATGGAGAAACATGCATGGAAATATGTCTGTTAGATCAAGACTAATGGCATTCTCACCCTGTCTGACGAAGAGCAGATTGACCTCACAGTCTCCATCTTGAATTGGGTGAGGTGACTCCAGTCAATGGTGGGCCTCAACTTGCTGTTTGCTTTCCAAAATAAGACAGCCATGAGTAAAAATGCCAGGGATTGTGGCCTTGGCACAAGCTCCCACGCCCTCATATTTATTTGGCGGGGATGAGCTACTGTTATCTCCTGTTGTAGAAAGGCATCCATCGCCTGATCTGATGGTGTATTTGTCAAGAGGGAGAGGGGATTGCTGATGAATGAAACCTGAAGCCCCTCCAAATGACCTGCCTCAGCCCCTCCACCCTTCTGAGGGAAGAGGCAGGTCCAATGAAAATCAGTTTCTCATCACCACCGTACAAATGCTTCCTAGGGATCAATGTTGCTGCACATGTAAGTGAGATGTCCAGTCTTGAGGCCGCTTAACATCCCTTCACATTGACAGGGACTGAGTGGTTCCAAATGCCTGTGTGGGTTGAGCAGCAAGGTAGAGGGGCAGTTCCTAAGCTGCCTGCCTCTGAACTTCCTCTATTCTTATACCAAACCAATGGTAACCTGAACAGGGCCATCTGGAAAGGGAGGATATGATAAGGTAGGAGAGACGTGGATCACACACATACAACACACTGTATCAAGAATTGATCAGCTGACCCCCATCAAAGAATTCACCATAGTATGCTGAGCAACTCTGGTCATTGACCATAGCAATCCTGGCTGTTGTCTCACACGCAAACCAGCTCTGATGGGCATGGAGTAGATTTGTCTGCCCTAAGAAACAGAAAAGTGTACATATGAACAGTTACTACATTCTTGTCAAGTGCCAGGAGATCGGTTCTAAATGAGATCTACCAAATCTTAAGAACAGCAATAAGGGTAGAGGACTTCTGAAGTAGCCAACAACTGGAAAAAGAAATTGTCCTTGATGGGGGCTTGAAAGCTAACTTCAGTCCATTTCATGGTTGGAGCTGAGTAAGATGTGAAGAATGGTGGATCTGAAGGAGTTCCATCACACACGCTGTGCGTTGAGGCCTAACTGGGTCTACTTGCAGTGCTAGAGAAGTGTGTGTGTGTGTGTGATTTGGATTTTTAACATAGCTTTAACAATTTTTCAGTCATATCACTACGATATCTGCAGTGTGACAGTTTATAATGATGTCTAGCACTGGGGCATCATGCCGCAGACATGTAGCATGATGTCCCACACAGTCACATTATCCTGATTGCAGGCCAACCAGTCCTAACACTAACCTCTTAATGCTGAGCACCGAGCGAGGCAGCTGTTAGTACCAATTTTGTAAGTCTTTGGTATGACTCGACAGGGGATCAAACCCACGACCTCCCGCATCCAGGGCAGACACTAGAAAAGACAAACCAAGTGGTAGGAAGACTCAATTCCATCCCCAGACAAACATCACTATTCCTCCCTTGTGGACAAGCAGTGAACATATGGAAGACCAGCACTGCCGGCATGCCAGCTGGTTTGCCCAGGGAATTGTTGACCTGGAAGCTGCCAGTATAGAATACAGTTTGGATATCACTGGTGAAGGCCCCTCCAAAGGACTGGTTGGACAGATAGATTTCACACTGAAATCTCCATCATAGAAAGGGCATGTAACCAACAGTATGGCTGGACGGACAGATCTGTCACCAAGATCCCCATAAATCATAGCTGACTAGACCGATTAGACAAAAAGGTCCCCATGTTGAAATGGCTAGACAGATGGCAACGGTGTAGTTTTAATATCTAATATCCAATGGACAGGTGTAAACAGCATGTGGTCAACCTGGATGCTGGCAATCTGGCAATCACTTGTACTGATCGCACCAAAGGCCTGGCTGAACAGACAGATTTCTCACTGAAATCTCCAGTACAGTAATGATAAGATGCTGATGGCATGGCTAGATGGATGGATCTATCACTACGATCCCTGTATGAACTATCTGGCTGGACCATTTCATTGAAAAGATCTCCATGCTGGGACAGCAGGACTGCCAGTGTTGGCTGGACTACTGGTGTCACGTGCACTTCCAGTGTCAGTTGGACAGTTGGCAATGTCAGGACGACTGGTGACTGCGGGACGGTCAGTAATGAAATGGTAGTATTTAGAGTTGGATCCAACAGATACAACATGAACCACATGCACTCGAACTTACAGGCCTGAAGGACATGCTCGGACATGCAGGGGGACTTACGCCTTGTCTGCTGCCTAAAATTGGGGAATACTTCCCAATGAGTTGGTATTGCCAGCAATGAACCATAGGTTATCTTCCTTGATTTATTTGGTCTTTCCTTCCTTTCAATACCTAAAGGACGATCGCTGTGAACGTGCATTTCATGCGTATAGTAAACATTTGTCCTGGAATGAAACAAGAAGATAAAAAAAAGCATTGATTAGCAAATTAGTATTTAAATAACTAGCTACTAGCATAAATTGTTAATCAGTACATGACTAAATACCTAAAATGGAAGCCTAGACTGACTGCGTGTTATAGATGCTGCAAATCAGAAACAGGGTATAGTATAAACAAAACAATAGTCATGGTAGACTTCCATGCTGTTGCATATATATCATTTAAATGACAAAAAAATACAAATTAAGCAGAAACTAGTAATGTATCGAAATTACTAGGTCACTAAAACACTTGTAACTAACAGATCAGTGAAAGTGTCATATGAGAAACCTATGGCCCTGTTTTAAACTTATGCACAATACTTAGTTAATAATTAAACCACAATTCAATCAAAGTCAGCATTAAATATAAATAAAACATAATTATGAAGCAGCACTTCAGAATTTCACTTATAGCAGCTCTGTAATGGATGGAGTAAGCGAATAAAGTCAAAGGTATGCTAACTCGCAATGACCTTGTATAAGGTCATCAATAGCACAGAGGGACAGTGTTCTTACAAGATGAAGTCCCAACAAGGGACAAAATACTCAGAAATTATAAAACAATGCATACAGCCTGCAGTAGATCAATAAATCTGACAATAAATCCAAAATGAACATTGGATGGGTCCAAAGGAACACAAAAACGACTGGATTGTCAGAGGATAAATTGTACAATGTGTAGTATGTACAGCAATGAAAGCTAAAAACTGGCAACACCTGGTAGAATCAAGGGGAGTTATTGCCCTTTGTCCATTGAAATGGACAGGTAAAAACGAATTTTCGTCTTTTAGTAGGGCTGGGTTCACAAGGTAGTAGGATAATATTCCAAATTTAATGAGACTTGGGAACATATTCAAAGGAGAAACTTTACAATGACTTGCACCCAGGTGGCATTCAATAAGTTTTGTACATCATGCCCAGTATATGCTGTCATGGAAACACTCTGCTTCCTAAAAGAAACAGTGAATTACTCATTGTTAATACTAATAATTTCGTTGAGGTTACCCTTGTATCACCAGTGATGACTCCACAAGTAACTCGCTCTCCTTTAGCCCACAACTCATTCACATGCACCCTGGAATGCAAAGAAGAAAATTTGTGTGGAACAAAGCAAATAAGAGAATAATTAAACTGACAGAAGTATACATTAACTGCCATGTACAAACTGACACAGAGAATAACCAAACTAACATGGAAGTGGACTTGACTGACATGTACAAATTGACATAGAAGCATACATGTAAAGAAAACATCATAGGAGTGACATTCTTTTTTAAATTTTACCTAATGGAAGTTAGTGAGAGATAACTAACATAAATAAAGAATTTTAGACAGCTCTTAAAGCAGTTTCACAAATTTCTTCTGAAATGATTGCCAATATAAGAATTAAATTATCACAAGATTAAAAAATACCAAATTTAATTTAATATATCTACAAAGTAGTGAATTAAAATTAGTTCCATGCACATTCAGATGCCCCAAGCTTTCATCTATACCTCATATAACATTAAGATGGAATTCGTGATGTCATTAAAAATTACAAAATGTGAGTAATATAGGCTTTATTAATTTAAACGTATGCAAACTGAGTGAATTTTCCCCCCACCAACCATAATGAGGTCACAATAGTTTAAATTATCAAAACGGGACTATGACCAGACAGAGATTTATAGTTACTAGGCTAACATGGAAACTAGCTATATTTAAAATCTCTATTTTCAAGGCATTAAAGGAAAAATATTTAAATGGGATTTAAAACAAGAGTCCTTGAAGAGAATGACACTCTCCTGGCTGAAAATTTTTCCAGGAACTGAAGACCATTTCTTTTTGTAAACTACTGACTGTTCAATCCATCTCTGATATTTCTGATCAATAACAATATTTTCAAATTAACTGATGTAGGACAATATTGGATGTGCTACCAGCACCATTTTCATTTAGGAACAACTAGATACAATTAGAAGACTTTTGGTGAAAACAAATATGAATATAAGCAGCCATTTTGAATATCTGATGATCAGCATCATCTTTATTAAGGACCAACAAGCAACACAAGTCTTTTGGTGAAAATTCCGTCTATATGACCATCCAAGCAGGCATAGTACCAATAACAAGTTTTATCAAAGTGGCTACTAATGTGGCCATATTGAAAGCAACACCAGCACCATTTTAATTTAAAACAAGCTAGATATCATAAGAAGTCTTCTTGTCACAACCCGATGGTGGCAATATTGGAGGTAAGATCAGAACCATTTTAATTTAGAACCAACTAGATAACATAAGAAATCATCTGCTGGAAACCCTATGTTGATGTGACCTTGCAATCAGGAGGAGTAGCAGTAACAAGATTTTCAAGATCAATGCTATAGTGGCCATATTTATGTCATATTGAAACCATTTTAATTACAATGAACTAGACATTATTCAAGTTTTTTATATAATGAAAACACTTTTGCTATTACCCTCCATTCAGGAGGTGTAGCAATAACAAAATTTCAAAATGGCTACTGTAGTGGCCATATTGGATGTCAGAGCAAAACCCCTTTCATTTAGGGCTAACTATACCTTGTGATGAATGTATGTGGCAATCCTCCAAAAACGACATTACATAAAGCTCTTATGGTCAATGTCCAGTAGTGTTAAAAGTGATAAATGACCTTGACCTTGAAGATAAAACTTTGATTGTGATACATAAGATGTCATCAAGCTGAAAATAAGTGTACTACGTTGATCCCAATACCTTAAACAATTTGTACAATATAAAGCAGAAAAAAGAAACCTTAAAAATTGACATTTAACTTTAAGTATATGACCTCAAATGTGCCATGCAACATATCCTCTGGCGACAATATAAAATATACCAGGCTTCACCTATTTATCTTAAACAGATGTCAAATTAAAAAGCAGATGGGCAAATGTGACTGATCTGCAACTCTTTTAATCACTGATATATAATTATTCATGCTTCATATCAAATGGCTGTAAAATCAGAATATAATCAATGATAATGTAGCTCACCTCCCAGAAGCTTTCAGTAGTCTAAAGCAGCCATTGTAAACATTAATTATCATGCAGAATATAGGTACAAAGTACAATGATCTTGACAAAAAAATATTGGCTCCTTACATTTTGATTTTCAATCTTAAGCCAATTTAAAAGTAATAAAAATCTATAATTAAAAAAATGTTACTGAACTTCTTTCATATAAGGGTGTAGTCCTGATAGAGGTGTGTACAATTCATAATAAGGGTGTAGTCCTGATAGAGGTGTGTACAATTCATAATAAGGGTGTAGTCCTGATAGAGGTGTGTACAATTCATAATAAGGGTGTAGTCCTGATAGAGGTGTGTACAATTCATAATAAGGGTGTAGTACTGATAGAGGTGTGTACAATTCATAATAAGGGTGTTGTCCTGATAGAGGTGTGTACAATTCATAATAAGGGTGTAGTCCTGATAGAGGTGTGTACAATTCATAATAAGGGTGTTGTCCTGATAGAGGTGTGTACAATTCATAATAAGGGTGCAGTCCTGATAGAGGTGTGTACAATTCATAATAAGGGTGTAGTACTGATAGAGGTGTGTACAATTCATAATAAAGGTGTAGTCCTGATAGAGGTGTATACAATTTATAATAAGGGTGTAGTACTGATAGAGGTGTGTACAATTCATAATAAGGGTGTAGTCCTGATAGAGGTGTGTACAATCGTCAAGTTTGATAAACAATGAGACTGAACTGAAGTATAAACTATGGGTCAAAATGAACTACTTTTGTGATGTGGCTTTATTATTCATCAGGTTGCATCAATCCACCAAATTTTATAATTCTGGTCATAATAGTATGTATACTTGGTACAGAAAACCTATTTGGACATGAATTCAATGCTAAACACATTACAAATTGTTACCTAGAACCTGTGTGCATGTGTGTGTGTGTGTGTGTATGTATGTACTGTACGTACGAACGTATGTACGTACGTATGTGCTTGATCTATGCAGATGCTGACATTGACAATAGGGAAAGTATACTATTATCAATGACACATGTATACAAGGATGCTTTCTACAAATCTTTTCTAGGGTGGGAACAAACCCACAGTCAGTTCCATTCCATCTTCATCACTTCTAATTTTGTGCACATAAAAAGTATACAAATAGTGAAAATGAATTTTAAAAACTGATTTAAAAAAACTGTCATACCTCATCCCACTGTATGTTATTAACTTATTCAAATAAACACTGGAGTTTTTCTGAAAGAGAAATGAGAGATTAGTTGATAGAGTAACATACATTTTGCTATCAGACTGATTTGGAATCAAAAGACAATTAACAATAGATGGGGAACCAAGTTAAACAGCATGTATATGAATTCTTTCAAACTAGGTAAGATCAGAGAAATTTTGAATTTCTTTTATACATAAAAACTTTTTAAGAGGAAGCAGTACATTAGTGCAAAATCTGATTAAAACCAGAGCCACATGCATTATAATGAGCAATACTCACACAACAGTGTAATTTCTGTATCCTAAAAGTGATATTGTATTTTAAAAATAATATAAAGAGGACTGTTTAATGCTTATTAAATCAAAATCTGTCACAAAGAGGACCGTTTAATGCTTATTAAATCAAAATCTGTCACAAAGAGGACTGTTTAATACTTATTAAATTAAAATCTGTCAAGTTCTTTTAATGTTGTGAGCATCCTAAAAATTTCAAGGGAGATTACTCATCACATATTGCCTTTACCTGATTTTGATAAATTCACAGATCAGGAATTCTAATTGCTTACAGTATAAATTTTCTTTAACAGTACACAAGACCCTTTCTTTGTCTTTTAATTTTAATAACATACATTTAAATTAACATTCACTGTTAAATAAACACATTTGTAATACATTTGGCCGTAGACAAGGAACCAATATTTAATACCCATTACAGAATCTAGAATTTAATCTAAGAACTTCACGAAACTAGATAAGTGAATCTCTGCATCACCTAATCCATGATGAAATGACTTCTCATAGAGAGTGAAAGTAAGATTTGTTAACATATGAGCATACTATAGAGGGGCCCCGAGTGGCCAAGTGGTCTAAAGCGCTGTCCGTTACGGATCACTGCCATCTCACCTCTGTCTGCGTAGGTTCGAGTCTCGGATTCGGCCAATGTGGGTATGTGAGAAAGCTTGCCAGTAGCTTCTCGAGGGTCGGTGGTTCTTTCCGGGGATTTCCAGGGTTCTTCCTCCACTATTAATACTGGCCACCATGTATAGCCTATCGTGTGCTGAAAAATGGCGTTAAAACCTACAACAACAACAACAGCATACTATAGTTTCCTAGTGCAATCAGAGAGATTTAGCCATGACAGTTTATGTATTTTGTTTATTCTTGTAATATTCTATGTACAGCAGAAATTATTTTGTACATATTCTGTGCATGTTAATTCAAAAATCAGAGATGCTACCAGGATTTTATTTCAAGGGGTACATTCCCTTCCCCCAGTAACCAAAATTAGTAAGGAGCAGGGGAAATAAAAGGGAGGGGAGGGTAATGGCCACAGTTCCAACCTGCCAAACACTTTAATATCCATCTCTATTCCTTCCTTCTTCACTCAATAAGAGCACTGCTAAGGTCAGAATCTTCAAAAGATATCCACTTTAGTTGTATAAGCATTAGTATCCTCATTGATTCTGAGCTTAATCTGTTCTTACAATCCTATGAATAATGTTCTGTACTGAGAACCACTATCACAGTCTAAACTCTGTCAAAGTTTATCATTCGTGACTCAATAATCTGCTGCCTACTATGCTAGCTTTTTTTTATTTGTTCCATAATGCTATATTAGTGTTTTAATTCTGTCAATATTTGTTCAGACATGATCTTAGATCAAACTAAATATCCTTACTTTTTTTTTAAAAATTGATTCTTCTTTAATTTATCTGAGCCCTTAGAGTGCTGTACAGTTTTTTAGCATAAGATCCCACTGGACTAAATTATTTGAAAAAAGAAATGAAAACTGCTTTCTATTTTTAAAATGCCTGTGTTTTAATTAGGCTTGGTATTCTGCCATTTCTATGCTTATTTAAGAATATGACTGAATAGGAGGTGGACTGGTATGCTGTCTATTTTTATCCATCCAGCATTTATAATGGAATCGTATTCAAAATCACTGGGTTAAAAAATTACTTGCTGTTATTTCCTGAAACACTTTCCCAACTCCAATAATCACATATAATTTAAAACTTAAAAATCACTGTCATCATCACTATTATCTGGCAACATTTACCAAAAATCACTCAGTGGTATTTCCAGCATCACTTTCCAGCTCTAATAATCTGATACACTGCAAAACTTTAAAATCATTGTCATCATCAGCTCAGCCAGTAATTGCCAAATGAACTTGTTATTTTCATCCAAAGATGGACCATACTGAAAATGAACCATCTGGGGTTTTCTAGGTAGCCTGTATTTTATACAAACATTTGTATAATTTCCTTCATTTGGCCACGGTCAAAATTGTGACTGAATGCTTGTTCCTGGACCCAATATGTCAATCAAATTTAGTATAATAACCATTCAGATTTACCCAGATGTGTAAAGTCCCCCACCCCCAGAAAAAGACATGTCACGACAAGTGCTACGAGACCTCTATCAACAGCGTGAATAACGTTGTGACAAGCACTTTCAGTGAACAGTTAAATGTAAATATTGTATACTGTGCACAGTACATTTTTCGACTTGTAATTAATTTGCAGGTTATCACAAATGAATCTGTACAAATTTTGCAAGATCTCTGCACTTGTATGCCCTGGAAGCATCTCTGAAACATTAAGAAGTCTTAAGTGCACCTTTGTGAATATTCCAATGTTGACACTGAATTCTCATATTTCTGAAACTGGAAAAAGCATTAACTACATACCATACTATTTCCCATCCTCCACATGTCACTGCGACTGAAGTACTGATCTTTAAACAACAGTTCCACCAGATCCAGGGCAACACTCTGAAGTCAAAGAGTATGGGGAAAAATTATCTACTATGGCAAACCTAGCTCACTCACAAAACATTTAAAGTGTGCTAAATCTAGATTTTCAAAAGAAAGTACAACATCTTCCATCATTATTGCCTAAAATTCTGATCAAAATCAGAATGCTAAGGACAAAGGGTATACAGATTTCCCTTGCTATGATGCTGCACTTTATAACACAACTCTGGATGTAATGTGGTACCAATATTTACAATATGACAACCAATTAAACCACTGTATTTCAAATGGTCTATCAAAGGAATGACAATACAAGAAAACACCATGTTTGGTCCACATTTGATCCAAGGATGTAATATAGAACTACTTTAGTTTCTAGAAACCTTTTTTCTTCTTACAGTCACAGTGTCCTTGAACGTTAACCTTTTCATCCAAAATCGATAGGCTTCTTCCATACCCCATGTGCTAGCCATCTACAATTTTTTTTAACACCTGCCTTAATGAGACATAAAAAGATGTAAACCACATCTTTATGCCTGATGCAATACAAGTACAAAAAAAGTCAAATACAGTCTACTTGCAAATTTGGGTATCAGATGAGTGACCTTCCCCTGGATAATGTGATTGGCACAAAATTACACCATTTTGTAGTTACTACTAGAGCAAAAAAATACGTGCTCTTCCTTGAATGTAATTGCAGAAAGGGAAGGTGTGCCCATATAATGATTGGATAAGCATTATGAAACAAACATTTTATACTCCAAGAAACAGATTAACATGCATCATTATGAAGCTGCTGAATGACCTGGAAATTTGCTTGCTGTCCTGCTGCTATTGGTAAAAGCAAGTCGAACTGAGCTCTTTGGGATGAAAGGTCCCTATCTCAAGCTAAGAGCTGGATAATGTATTTTCAGACCACCATCTTAAGACTAGCATAAGTTAGCTTGAAGTTTTGCTCATATGCTTTACTATCAGCAACTTCCCTGATCTCTGAACAGATATGGAACTTCTGGGTTTAATTCTTGTAGTTGAGCGGATAAAATTGGCTGAAAAAGCCTGAGCATAAATATCATCATGTCATTAACTGAGCAATAATAACATTTGAGATTGCTGTCTTATGATCAGCTCAGATTGCTTTAGGTCACATTTCAATGTCCAAATGGGATACTGAGATGCTGAGTTCCCAAATGGGGTACTGAGATGCTGTTGAAAAATAAAGAGTCTAAACATGACAGCAGTTTAAAGACAAAAGACTGATTTCCTATCAGCAAGAACCCATTCTAAGCAATGAAACCTAAGGCCATCACTACTGTGATGGAACTGCAAACAGCTGGTGTGTGCTAAAAAGGAATGGACTTCAATGATCCTGCCTGCTATAGTTTGAGTGGCTAGGAAGCAGGTCTTCAAAGAAAAATGATTCACTGAGGCTCTACACAGTGGTTTGAACAGTGCCTTGTTCAGCCACATCAGAGCCCATGGTAGCTTCATTTCTGACAAAGAGCCATGGCCTTTCATTGTGACAAATGTGTCTGAAATTGTGGAATGGTAACCCTAGATTTGAGACTGGTTCTAACTTCTTGAAACACCTGTGAAGAATATTAGCTATTTGTGGCACTGAGGCTTTTAAGGGAAAGGTGTTTCTCTGCAACACTGAAAGAAAATTCCATTTCCCTTCATAGTCTTTCAGTGTGATAAGCCTTCTTCCTGAAGCAATTCTGTCCAATACTAGTTTTCAGAAATATTTCTTTCTGAATTCGTGCTTGATATAAGTCAGGCATGCAGTTTGAGCATTTCATAGTATTTCAGAGTTGGGACAGAAAATCTACGTGTGCAGACTTTTTCTGCGAATCTCTCAAGAGAATGATGATTCAGCAGTCTGCACACGTATTCCCTCACTTTCTGAATGACCTTGGGAAGCAGATGGATTGGGAGAGAGTCATACTCATCAAGACCATTCCAGTTCAGTCCAAAGACACTGACTGCCCAGGCTTTTGGATATTGGACATGTGAGACAAAATCAAAGGATCTTGGTGTTTAACATTATCACAAAGAGTTCCAGAAGGGGAAAAACCAAATGGGCACAGAGTGTTCATGATGATATTCATGCAGATAATGATTTCTGATGGCAGAAGAATGCTTCTGTAAGCTGAGGGATCTCCCATTTGCTGTAATGGGACTGCAGTGGTCCAAAACTTAAATTACTTGGTGTAGTGGGCAAAGTTTCTCTCTCTCTCATACACCCACATGGGACAAAAGTATCATGTGCATGGGTCTATGAACAAGTGACCCAAAATGAGAAAACCCTACAGGCACATGAATTCTTTGGTTGAAAGCTGACCCTCAGACCTGATGAAAGACATCACTGAGACAATCTTTATGGCACATTCTAGATGGGGACATACTTGATTCAAAGACGTTTTAAACTGTATGCCCTGATCAATCAGAACTGTCCTTGTTAACAAGGAATCCAAAATAAAGCAAGAGTGAAAAAAGGGATTTCATGCCTTTTAAAAAAACACTGCTCACCTTGGGCTTCTAGAAAATGTTATCCAGGCAGATCAAGGCCTAGGATGTGGAGGTGGCTATGAAGTGTGACATAACATAGGGACTAGATTCCGATCAAAACTGAGAGCCCATAGCAGGTACACAGTGTCAATGAAAGTGAATTTCCAGTTTCTGTACTGATATCATCTGGCTATGACATGGCAGGCAACAGCTGGGTTAAAAATGTGAGGGAGGACCAAATATAACAAGATTGTTGGGCATTATTTCAAACTGGCAATCTTTCTGCCTAGAGTGACTGAGACATGATAAAGCTGGCAAATTAAACACTATCAGTTGTCATGCTGATTACATTCACATCCTTGTTGAAGCTTTTCTTGGCTCTCAAAAATTAGCATGGATACATATGGAGTACCTTCCCCGAAACATAAAACTTCTAAAGATAGCTCAAACTAAAGAAAAAAGCACAAAATGGAAGTTATCTGTAAAGGCATCTTATGACATATTGTTGACCAGGGTTGAGCTCAAGTAGTAACTAGCAACTAATGGAATTTTGGAGCCTTCCCTTCTATTCAAGGGGAGATCACACTTGCCTGACTTCAATCTTGTTAAGTAAATTATTGTCAGCCATTTGCTTGCTAAAAGAAGTAAAAAAGATGCAAATTATTTTTTTTCCAGCTTCCCTGGGCTGGAAGTTTTAGGTAGTGGTTGTTTTCATAACATATTATGATTGGCAGAGGTATGTGACTTAACCAATACTTGGGAATATTGTATTACAGATCATGCCAGTATGTGTACACTGCCAATGAACTTGTTTTTGCAGTATTTCTATTAATACTACAGTACAAAATCTTTACTTAACCTTAATTTGTTTAATTGAATTGTATGGATTTCAATGTCTGTTGTGCTCAAGTCAAAAATATATTTCTTAAAGATAAGTCTGCTGAGCAAATGGTTGAACTGCAGGTTACTTCCCACCTGCCAGATGAGGACCCTTAAATCTTGTATCAACTGGTGTCCAACAAAAAGATAAAATGATCCAAGAAATATGTAAAATTAATCAATAATTCTGCCATTTGTCAGGAATGTAATGTGCAGGTGAAGTTCTCAGGTGGGAAGATAAACTTAACTGTCATATATGCAGCAATACCAGTGTTTTCCCACATGAATTATATACATGAGCTTTTTTTATTGCAATAAGCACAACATATCTGATCAACATCAGTTCTTTGATCTATTTGAAAATTAGTGACTTAGAAAAGCTAGACTTGGTAGGACAATACAATTTTTATAATCTGCAAGAACAAACAATAATGCCAGAACACATTCATGTTGGACTGGGGAGTGTTCTGATTGCACTACACATGGTATAACATTATCTTAGTCCAAATGGAATAACCCCTGCAACTCTCTGAACTTGTCACCATTTTTATGGCAAGACACTTCACTCCAAAAGCCTTAGCACTAAACAACCTACTTGTGTTGCTTTGCCATAAGACACCAAATCAAACCAAAACCATTTTTGTGTCAGAATCTATTGTAAATCTTCATTTTGTTAATGGTCATCATATTGGAAAATACTCCGATTTAAGGTCCATACAGTTTCTTTCCATTCTGAACTGGTGTTTTTTTTATTGCTTTTTAAAAATCAAATCCTAGAAGATAAATGCTAGTATTATCTCCTCTTACTCGTAGCTTAGTGCACCATAGTAAAAAAAAAAAGGAAATTAAACAGTAGCCAATCTGACTCATCTACAGGCATGCATGTTTCCCAATCTTTGTTCACTTAAAGAAGCCGAAAAGAAATAAAAATGATAGGACACTTCTTCTTCACTCAACATATCTTTAAATGGATAGAGGATATTTGCTTGAAACAAGCGAGTAACAAATATTTCAATGAGTGGTTGAAATCTCAGTATTTTCACGCACAAGATGAAATATATCCCTTATTCACTCACAGCAATCAAATTTTCCTTTTAGTTTATGCTCAGATATATTGGCTAGCAAGATATCCTGTATAAGAAATTTAAGTAGCAAGATAACATGTATAACAGATTTAAGTAGCAAGATATCCTGTATAACAGATTTAAGTAGCAAGACATACTGTATAACAGATTTAAGTAGCAAGATATCCTGTATAACAGATTTAAGTAGCAAGATATCCTGTATAAGAGATTTAAGTAGCAAGATAACATGTATAACAGATTTAAGTAGCAAGATATACTGTATAACAGATTTAAGTAGCAAGATATACTGTATAACAGATTTAAGTAGCAAGATATCCTGTATAACAGATTTAAGTAGCAAGATATCCTGTATAACAGATTTAAGTAGCAGATATATTGGCTAGCAAGATATCCTGTATATTTTGAAACAGATATGAAAGCAAATACCTCTGATGACTTTTTCATATTGACATTATTCTGTATTATTTGAAGTACTTTATAAAGTATAGAAGATATCAAACTACACCAAGGGAGGTATCCACTCAGATAATTCAGTTCCTTTCAGGATCATGTCCCTTTGCATACTCTGACAAGCCTTAAATTCAAGCGACCAGAACAGGTAAACATAGAAATCATATTATTATTTGACACATATATTTTTTTATTAACAAACAATTGGCAGTAAACCACAGGCTTTGAGGAATGAATCCCTCCAAGCCAGAAATGGAATTCCAAATAGTATGTCTTCACTGTATATATGCTATATTTGAATGCATTTAGAGTAAAATTCTTCTATGGGATTATAATGAACACCTACCTTTGGATCCACTTTGTTGACAATGACATCTTTGAAGCAGTGAAACTTGAATGCAGTGGCAATGGTTTGCTCTATGCTTATAGTGTCTGAAACAAGAGTTCAAAGTGGGTTTGAGATTGCTCACATGTCTGACACATAACAGCCAAATGAAAGAGCAGATGGCCAAGAAATCTATGTCAGTATAAAGCATTTACTTGAAATGTCTTCCAGTTCTATTGACCATAGTATAAAATTGTAGTTTTTGGCAGAACCAGAAAGATAAAATAACACAGTCCCAATCTGATTCCTTAGTCATATCTCACACAAGGAATATCTTCTTCTTTTAACTTGGACAGGGACTAAAGACACCAAAGCCAGGTGGGAAGGGGAATACTGCATTAGTAGCAGATAAGCATTACATAATTAAGACTGGTTTTACAACCCCAAAATATTTTCATTTAAAAAGAAGTTGTGTATCACCTGCAATTATTATTGCATTGCTGAATTTGTCAGCCTGATGAGAGGCTGATGGCCTAAGATAAACTGACCTTTCAGTTTTTGTCAGTTGGATGGCCAGGATGGCTTGACAACTTGTTGGGTTGATACCAATGGATCCAAAGCATGCTCTCACTCTTGTGTGCCACTGAATGAAGGTAAAATGATGAAAAAGTGGAGAAAGAATGCCAGAAAGCAGCTTTCAGCCAAACGATGAATAATTCAAAAAGGTGATAGCTATGAGGTCATGGCTTTAATTTTCATAAAAGTGACCTTTCTCTCAGTGAGACTAATAATCTCTTTTAATAGTTTAAACAACTCATCTCAAGATGGCAGCTGATAACATATAAGAAGTACCTTTTAAAGGGCAAAAAGGTCACGACCCTTTCTTTTCCTTCTTGATTCAGCTAAACAGAACCGTAAAGTTTAAACTGTCCAAATAAACCTATCATGATCATCGCTATCACAGTTAAAACCAAGATATGGGATCTGAATAGGAACAAGTCAAAAGACAAGTGTGAAAATGAAAACCTTCAAGGGCCAGGCATACATGTGTATGCAACTGTCCAAGGAAAAAGAGGAAGTATGTTGGATGTGACTAAGGAATCAGACTGAGATCATGTTACTTGCTTTTAATCTGGTCCTCCAATTAATAACAGAGAATGGAATATTAGACTTAGACTGGGGACTATCATCTTTGAAAAACAGCAATGTGACAGTTGCAGGTATTGTATTAATGTTAACAAAATAATTGTTTTAAGGTATCTCAAGGTTCTGTATTCTGTTTCCACATCTGATGGCAGATCACGATCATTTCAAAGACCCCATGAGCCAGGACACTTTTATAGGTTTTTCAATTTCAGTAATGATAGCCATAAATCTGATCAGCATCAGTTTAAAAAACTTTAAAGCCAGAATGCTTTCTGTCAAAATTGCCCAAATTCTGTCATGCAGTTATTTTAGAATGTTTTTGTATTTTGAATGACAGTGACAATATTTAATGGTGGAATGGCATCATTTGTGTAAATCTGAAAGGTCTTCAAGCCAAGGTGATTTTTCCTGTCATGTTTGCCAAAATCTAATTGGTGGGTTTCATTTTAAGTTTTTCCAATTTTAGTAATGGTATCCTATCTGATTGTGAGCTGACATCACTTGTATAAATTTGGAATGTCTTCCGGCCAGGAGGTTTTCTGCCAAAAATAATCAAATTCTGCTGAGAGGCTTTGGAGAAGTCATTCATAGGTTTTGTATATTTATAGTGATTGTTGCCCTATCAGAGAGCAAATAGGACCAACTGGCACAAATCTGATAGGCTTTAGGCCAGAATTATCTAATTCAAGTTGAATTTGCTCTGGTGGATCATGAGTAAAGGTTTGGAAATAAGAAACTGTTGAAAAATGATTCAATACTTTTGTAGTAAAGGCATTTGTAAAACCTTGAGTTGCCAGGATGCTTACTATTATATTAGATGAAATTCTTTTCATCAGTTTTTGGGAACTAGTTTCATGGGTTTTTCTTCTGCTTTTAATAACAGAAGGCCATTTCTGACAGCTGATAGGCACTATTCATATAAATTTTAAAGCCCTTTAACCCATGATGCTCTTTGAAAATTTGGTCAAAACTGATCAAGTATTTTTTTCAAAAAAGTTTAAAATAGCAATTGTTGATAAACACACAGCTCCCAAAAGACAAAGGACCATATTATAAGCTCATCTGGCTTTACAGCCTTTCAGCTAAAATTTCCATCTTCATTTCAAAAATACATATAATCAGTATAACAGTGTTAACCTACTGTATCTTGCTGAAACAAAGACAATGAATTTATGGACCATATGGATTAAATTAACATGGATGGCTCTAAAAATAATAGTGCAGTGCATGGAAAAGGCTCAGCCACAATGAACAGAACAGTGTTTGCTAGCCAATAAATGCCCAGCACACCAGTCATAAAGGATGAGTGTTTAATAGCCAGTGTGTGCCCCTCACAAAGTTCTTAATGAACAGTGTTTACTAGACAGTGAGTGTCTCTCACATGATTCTTAATGAACAGTGTTTACTAGCAAGTGTGTCTCTCTCACATGGTTCTTAATGAACAGTGTTTACTAGCCAGTGTGTGCCCCTCACAAAGTTCTTAAAGAACAGTGTTTACTAGCCAGTGTGTGTCTCTCGCATGATTCTTAATGAACAGTGTTAACTAGCCAGTGTGTGTCTCTCACATGATTTTTAATGAACAGTGTTTACTAGCCAGTGTGTCTCTCACATGATTCTTAATGAACAGTGTTTACTAGCCAGTGTGTGTCTCTCACATGATTCTTAATGAACAGTGTTTATTAGCAATTGTGTGTCTCTCACATGATTCTTAATGAACAGTGTTTACTAGCCAGTGTGTGTCTCTCACATGATTCTTAATGAACAGTGTTTACTAGCCAGTGTGTGTCTCTCACATGATTCTTAATGAACAGTGTTTACTGTCCCATACAAGAGTCCTAAAGCGATATTTGCATGAGCTGACTACCTACTGCAGTCAGATTATAAAATCCGAAGGACATGTACAGAGTGAGTCATACAGAAAGGAACCCTTGTAAGTAAGCGACACAGTTTACCTAACTAGTATAGACATCAAATGAAAAGGATGCACACCTTTATCACTACATGTCAGATATTATATTTGCTATGTACCCTCAGTCACAACAATACACATGTACAGCACATATACCTGTATACTTCAAACTATATTTAGTTTTCAGCTCTTACATCCATAACTGGCAATTATAGAAACCAAGTCCACCAAGACAATGTGTGCAAAGGAATTCATCAATAAATCATGGATGCAAGATCAATGATGGAAAGAAACCAGTGCAATAACAAGAAAATGGGGCCCCTGTCTCAATCAATAATAGTTCAAAAGTGTTCAGAATTCAAAAAAAAATTCATTTGATCCTGAAAACTGTGTAAAATTGGTCTAATGATTTCAAAATCATGGCCCCAAGTGTCTTTTCTGATTACCCTAGAAAGATCTGTGAATGACGGGATACAGTATATGCTCCTAAAGACCTCTATTCTCCTAACATTAGCAGCCCCTAGAAAGGGCAAATATACTCTGGAAATGTAAGTTTTACATGATCACTCACCATACTGTTTCCATATGTTACTGTTTTCATTAAAGAATGAGAAAATAATAGATCTGAAATAAAAGTCAATAAATTTATCTTTCTAAATATATATGTTAGTGTTGTTTATTTACTTTACACTTTAACACAAGTTGAAAAGAAAATTACAGGTAATTAAATCTTTCTGTACAAAATCAGAAGTTCAGTGACTTGTGTGCAGCATATGGCTTATTTGGAAAATTATGTGACCAGATTTAATAATGACTAATGACTATGAATATTCATGAAATTTTCCAGACAATCAGAAAATTTAACAACACTGCATTCATGCCAACCCCTGATGACAAAAACGTGTAAACCAAGTGGATTTAAAGAGTAATCCAAGCAGAAAAAGAGTAATCCACATATAACATGCTAAAAATTCAAAGGCAAGTGATTTATTTGCCCTTCTGGTTTTTTAACATCCTTTCCTACTTCAAGTTTTCAAATGCAGCACTTTTAGCTTTAGAAACAAAGAGATTATAATGCTGCATTTCAAAATGCTTTGTACCAGTGAGACCTTAAATTTTATCCACAAACTTTGACTGTAATCAATCTAACAATGCCCATAAATAAGTGAATGTTTTATTCCTATCAATTTATATACATCTTCATACATAAGTTCACTGTTTCAGTCAAATTCTATGCTGAGAAAATGATGAATTTACTGACAGTTCAAAACTTTACCTGTGACTGAATTTATTGACTTACTTGATAAACATGGCACATACCTTTTTGCTGGAAGTCATCTGGGAGAAAACTGATTTGCAGCAGCAAGCGGCTGAAATAAAAGTATATGCAATATATTTGTATGAGTATACAGTTTTGTAATAACTGTTTGAATATGTTACCTTTATAAATGGGATTTTATTAATTATGCTACCAAGGTTTTACAATATTGTAATAAAATATTTGAATATGTTACCTTCATAAATGGGTTTGGATTAATTGTGCTACCAAGGTATTATGGTATTGTAATAACCTGTTTTAATATGTTACCTTCATAAATGGGTTTGGATTAAATGTGCTACAAAGGTTTTACAATACTGTAATAAAATATTTGAATATAGTACCTTCATAAATGGGTTTGGATTAATTGTGCTACCAAGGTATTACAGTATTGTATTAAACGTTTTGAATATGTTACCTTCATAAATGGGTTTGGATTAATTGTGCTACTAAGGTAGAGGATTTTAATAAACTGTTTGAATATGTTACCTTCATAAATGTGTTTGGATTAATTGTGCTACTAAGGTAGAGTATTTTAATAAACTGTTTGAATATGTTACCTTCATAAATGGGTTTGGATTAATTGTGCTACTAAGGTAGAGGATTTTAATAAACTGTTTGAATATGTTACCTTCATAAATGGGTTTGGATTAATTGTGCTACTAAGGTAGAGTATTTTAATAAACTGTTTGAATATGTTACCTTCATAAATGGGTTTGGATTAATTGTGCTACTAAGGTTGAGTATTTTAATAAACTGTTTGAATATGTTACCTTCATAATTGGGTTTGGATTAATTGTGCTACTAAGGTAGAGTATTTTAATAAACTGTTTGAATATGTTACCTTCATCAATGGGTTTGGATTAATTGTGCTACTAAGGTAGAGGATTTTAATAAACTGTTTGAATATGTTACCTTCATAAATGTGTTTGGATTAATTGTGCTACTAAGGTAGAGTATTTTAATAAACTGTTTGAATATGTTACCTTCATAAATGGGTTTGGATTAATTGTGTTACTAAGGTAGAGTGTTTTAATAAACTGTTTGAATATGTTACCTTCATCAATGGGTTTGGATTAATTGTGCTATTAAGGTATTACAGTATTGTGCTACTAAGGTTTTTCAATAAAAAAGGTTAGGTCCAAATAAATATAAAAAGTTGCAGTAATGGCCTGAAAATATCAACAGGTCATCTCCATAAAAATACAGATAAGCCTATTAAATTTAATTTGTCTATCTCAAGTGGTTTATGCTTTATTATGTAAACAAGGTTTTCAAAAATAAAAGTCCCATATTTCAAAAATATATGTATAAACTAGAGGACTTGTGAACAACTTGTTCATATAAATATAGCTTTCCTACCACATCCAACCTTACATCATAATGGAGACAAATCTGTAGTAAATAAACAAATATTAACTCTTCTGAAAATAGTATAAGTACAATGGTTTGTCAACATGCATATCATCTGACAATGACCATAGTATGTACTAAGTTTCAAAGCAACCCACAACATACTGTAAGAGTAGTTGTATTCACATCCATTAGTAAGTCAAAATGAGCAACAAATCTTACAAAAATCTTGAAACTCAAAGATTTATCAATATGTGTATCTTTAGTTAATAACCATAATATGACAGCAATCCATAAAGAAAGTGCAAGACAAATAGTGGGACTAGTTGGGGCAATATGATTGTGTATTATACTGCATGATTTAAGCTACAAAATGAAATGGGTAATAACTCTAACAAAAAATGTTGCAGCAAAATAATTTGTTGACATGTGCATCTTCAGTTGACAGCCATATTATTTACCAAGTTTCAAATCTGCAAGACTAACTGTGCTAATAACAATGTGTCATACACTGCATTACTGTGAATTCACAAATTTTCAGTTTTTTTAAATTATATTTTCATCAGTGCATAAATTTCTGGTTTGGGGAATTAGTCCTATTGTTTCAAGACATAAATATTTGCTGGGTTCTTCAATTCTTGGTTTGAAGCAACCATGAAACCCATGAAAACTGGAACCACACAATAAATCGCGAATTGAAAGTAAGCTACAAGTCAACAACTCAGAATTGTATCAAACACTGGAGGACAAAATGAATATCCAGGAATTCAAAATAAGACCATTTATTCCTTGTAACTGTTGAGAGCTGAAACCATCTGATATTCTTCAGCAATTACAAGATTTAGATTTTCAGATTAGCTGCTGCAGTTCACATACTAAATGTCAGTTTGGCACCATTTTCATTTAGGTCAAAGCAGACTTCATTAAAGTATTTCAGCAAAGAACTCATGTTATAATGATCAACTAATAGGGAGAGTAGTGACAACAATTTTAAGATAGTCATCATAGCAGCCATATTGAATCTATGACTAGCACCATTTTCATTTAGGACCAACTAGGTATCATAAGAAGTCTTTTTGCATGAAATAAAGAGATAACATTATTTACAAGATATGACTTTACATTCACATCATTTGGCTATTACACAATTTTCAAGTTGGTTGCTCTGACAGCAATTTTAGACATCATATTGGCAGTATTTTGATTTAAGGCAAACAGACATCAAAAGAAGTCTTTTAGTGAAAACCTCATGTCAACACAACCATCCATTCAAGAGAAGTAGTGATAACAAGTAACATGGCCACTGTGTGATGACCTTATTGTATGTCAAATTGGTAACATTTTTTTTTAAGAACAACTAGACACCATAAGAATTCTGGTGAAAACACCATGTTAATATGACTTTCTGTTCAGGTAGAGTTGTTATAAAATTTTTAAGGTGGCTGCCATGTGGCCATATTGGATCAATGTTATATCAGTTCCATTTTCATTTAACTAGAGATCATAAAAGACTTAGAGAAAACCCGATGCTGACATGACCATCCATGACAACCATCCATGCATGAGAAGCAGCAATAAAACATTTCACCAAAAACTAAAAAACTGTGGTGGCCATACTGGACATTTCATGCCAATCAGTTAAGGAGGAGTAGTAATAACAAACTTCTGCAATGGGCAAATGAACAATGGAGAACAGACCATTCCAGAACCTCTTCTGGCTTATAACCAGTAGAGCTAATAATAAAAAACAACTTTTGCACCATATGACTTCTGTATCATATAGCTACAGCTATGTAAACCTTAATGACTTCTTTTCAAGCAAGGTAAATGTGCATCTGTTTAATTTAGCTCATAATATATGTGTTAATATTTGTTCATATAAATAATCTCTACATTTTCGTGCATGTACTACCTGTCATCTTCCTCAGGGTGGTGAATTTCCAGCACATCACCCACTGCTACATTTGGGAAGTCTTTAGGATTAATAATAATGTCATCACCTTTAAAACAAAAAAATGTATCCATCAAATTTTAAGTTCAGAGTTAAAATTAAAAATGAAATAGCAGTTACAAATATTGCTAACTACATTTTAATCCATTAACAAAAACTGTTACCTAACACTGAGAGTTCTTGGGATGCAGAAATCAATTTAAAAATACACATACCTTTCATTCTGGATGCAAGAAATTTCAAAGAGCTCAATCCTCTGTACATAATTTGTTGTCAGCAAAATTCTCCTTTGTTAGATTCTTTTATGCAATGTAAGTAAATGTATCAACCATGTAGTGTGTGAGCTATCAAACAAACTTAATTGACTGTACTGTGATTAGGTGAACCCAGATAGGTAAAAACTTAACACACAAGGAGATTAAGACACCTGTTAATCCATAGTTAGTGCCTAGTTATCATTTTTATCAAAAAATTACATGCTCATTTGACACTTTCTTTGATAAGTTTCACTCAGGATGGTTTTACACTATCCTATTAAAAATCCTTACATGATTTTAGAACACTTACATTTTATTGCATACCATATTTAGAAAAGTAGTACCAAGCTTTGGAGACTTATTTTGTTTATTGGAGGAATATGAGCTCCATAATTCATCATAAAATCCACTGCTTTTTAGTATCAAGTACAATATATACTTTCGTTTCTGAGTAATTATTTATATATATTTTTATCCAATGGCAACTTTATATTTCTTTGGTACCAACTGCAAGGCTACCAATGAGATTAGTCAACAGAAATTAGTACAAAATTCTGACAAAAATAACAGCATGCCAAAGAGACTGAGAGATTCATGGAATAAGTCTTCAGGAAGTGTGCTCTGAACAGTGTAGAAGGTACCCAGACTTGTTTCCAGACTCCTGTTTTAGCTAAAGTGTTGCTGATTTCACCTATAACATCAGTGGCTTGTAAGCAAACATAAGTGAGTTCTTTAATACTGTCATAATTCAACCATGTGTAAGAAGTTGTCTGCTCTGAGTGTTGGGTTCAAATGATAAGGAACAGCATACATTCATATGATCTGTATCTTATGGACGCTTAAAAACCACATTATTGTCATTGGTATATTCTCATCTTCATTGTCACTGAGAAGGCATTTGCTAGAACACTCCTGGAAATTACCAAAACATTAATTTTTATTTTGATATAAAAGTCCACAATTTTACATTTATCCTCATCAGGAAAAGGTGCTGTAAAAACTTTTTCATCAGCAAAACTGAAACCTGATGTCCCCATGAGTTTCATTTGGAAAATGGCCACGTGGTTTGAAAACTACTGTACCTGTGAGACGGCTAAAAACTGTCGACCTTATTTATATACCACAGGAATTAATTTAGGGTAGGAAGCAGCTTTACAATGGAACTAGAACTCATTCGATAAATCAAAAAACTGTATTACTTGTATAAAAAAATAATATCTGTAATCATGTAAAGATACTCTGATCCTGAACTACAACACTGCTTATAGCCTGCAATTTTACAGCATTTCTAACAAAAAACATCTAAATAAATGCTTCCACAGGTACTATCTCTTAATTTTGTGTGTGGATATATTACAATGTATGCATATTTTATTAAATGTTTTAAAAGTCTGGTTTGCATTTTTGCTTTATAGCATGAAGATGAATTAGCATTTAGCAGCACATCAGCACAATAATGGCCATATGGTGTCAATTGAAAGTACAGTTCTAAACATGTAAAACTGCACAAACAACCTTCCAAACAAACATTAACATGAAGTACTACAAGATAAAAAATAAAAAGTAAAGATTTATATAAATGTATAAAAAATAAAAGATCAAGGTGAACAATAGCTGTATGTGAACCTGATATTGCTCACCTCACATATATTTAACTTAACAACTAGCTATTTCACTAATCAGGCTTATGAAGTATTGTAGAAACAAAACTGATGTAAACTATCTGCCAAACTTGATATTATGCTGAGATTTCCTATTGTACTATATCCTGATAAAAATTCTTTCTAAAGATAAAAGTACATTAAATATGCAAAGTCTCTTGCTCATAACTGACACCATCCAAAATCTTGATGATATAAACCTATTTACCAAATTTTAAAGATACTCAATGAGAAAGTAGTCTCTTGATCAAGGGAGGTAACAAATAATGACAATCTGATTCAAAGTATCTTATTATATGTAGAGATCTCACTTATTATGAAACCTGTCAACAAAAGTGTGGTAAAATCTTACTGGAATTTAGTCTCCAGACTGGTAATAAGCTTAGCTAATTAGATACAAGATTACTTCATTATCTCGCTCATTACTAAACTCATTGGGGCCCCGAGTGGCCGAGTGGTCTAAAGCTCTGTCCGTTACGGATCACTGCCATCTCACCTCTGTCTGCGTGGGTTCGAGTCTCGGATTCAGCCAATGTGGGTATGTGAGAAAGCTTGCCAGTAGCTTCTCGTGGGTCGGTGATTCTTTCCGGGGTTTTCCCGGGTTCTTCCTCCACCATCAATACTGGCTGCCATATATAGCCTATCGTGTGCTGAAATATGGCGTTAAACCCTACAACAACAACAACAACAACTAAACTCATCTGCCATCTTTCATTATATAATCATTCTGATTTCACATATTCCAAATTGGATCAGAACTGAATCAAGAATATGGCCTCCAAAATTGTAACATGCTCAGTCAATAAGGATTTCCCAGCCTATTTCTGACAGTCCTAGGCATAAACTAGGGAGTCCCTCTTTTTCAAAAGGGAAATAAGTCAATGCATTATCATTATTTTAAATACATATAGGGATCGATTTCTTAACCATTTATAATATCACACAAAACCAAAAATATTTTTCAGTAAATAACATGTTAAGTTTAAACATTATACATGTACATTTATAATATAACAATAAAAAAACACAAAATAAGCACAACAATAAAATCATCAACAATTAGTCACAATCCCAAGAATGATCATTCAGAATGCTGTGCAGTTTTCTCTGCAAGTAAAATAGCATCTCCATTTACATCAATGAAACTTACACGAGTAAACACTTGGCACTACATTGTACCATATATATCAAATCATCAATTAACATCATTAAAAGAAACAAAAAAGTAATGAAAATATAAATCAAACAGCATATAAGCAAAAAACTAATTCAAAACAATGCCTTCATTAGTAAACAGTGTTAAATGCATTAAGAGTTGGCCCTAAGGAAAAACGGTAGGATATAACTTGGGCTCCATTGAAAAGACAAATTAATCTTGGCAAATGTACAATACCTCAAGACTGCAGATTAGACTGTTGTCAAGATGAATTCACATAAGCTTTAGGTACCTTTACTCAAATACCACCGGTCAAATGGAACTTTTGCCTATTATTTTACTGCTGTTTTCTTTTCATTCTTTTGCTTTCTGTTGGCTTCAGTGTCATTTTCATCACATGACCAGTTCCCAAGTATACAATTTTGCTGAATCACTTTTACAAGTTGAGGCACTTTTCTGCACTTCTAAAATGTTTCTACCTATACTGCAGTGCCCTAGTACAAATTACATGAACTTAAATAACAGCTATTATTATTGTGTTATATCAATGATTTGATTACACTGTCCAAATCAAACTCCGAAAAAGCTTCTATTACTTTCATGACTATAATCTTATGATTAGCATCATCACCACTTGACCTATCGCCACTTGTCAATCATGCTGATCAACTAACCAATCAGCGAGCATAAATTAGACACACTGTCAGGCATGCTTACGTCTGCCATTTTCCTCTGACAAACTGCTTGTGGCAAAAATGAATAATAAGTATTTAAAATATTTGCAATGATTTGTTGTTTTCTCAATCTATAAGGGTGAAAAGAAGGCAGTGGAAGCATTGTAATTATGACTGTCAATATCCAGATCATCTAAATGGAGGAATTAGATTTATTCCTTTCCTGAAACAAAGACAAACTTCAATGGATAAAGAATTTTTTTGTGGTCAGGTGTCTGATCAGCAGAATATGGAAACAATGGATGGTAATTACAACATGTTTGTTTGCATAAAAATTTGTACAAAAGCATGTCATGTTGATGGCTTTAAGGGGAGAAAACAAAAATTGAAATTGAAAAATATACATAAAAATAAACGTTTCAGGCTTTGATGCATATTATATTTCTTGTACAAGAAGCACTGAACCCCAGACTGCAATATTTTAAAGTTTGAAAATGTACACTTTAATGTTGGGTTGTCCCATAAATAATGATTTATCGTCTTGATCTTTCAGACACTTGAGTGACTCTTTACTTTCTCAATGGGCTGAAGGAGGCGGGATACAAAAATGTAATAATAAAGAAATACAAAAACAATGGTTTCAATAATTATTGTCTGATATATTAAGCATGCATTTACATGTTTACATTAACAGACATCAGTGATCAACTTCCATATGATGAACACAATAGAACTTTTAAAATTATTATGTACAACAGTATACATGTACTTCTAAACAGTAATTATTTACTATTTTGGTATTAATTTTTAATTAATTTCCTTCCAATACATGAACACAAGTGAGATAAAATTATTAAGGATAAGATTATATACTAAATACATTAGCATCTTTTGGAGCAAATTTCCTTGTACAAGAATAAGTTATCAAGCAGCTTTAAAACTGAGTTTTATTATTTACTGAAATAGCACACTTAGATTATTACTATACGAATTTGAACTACAAATATAAATATTGTCTACTGCAGTATAATTTATGCAGCTTTGAAATTTTACATTTCTAAGAATAATACAAATCATTTTCAATCAACATATCACTTAAGCTGAAACATATTTCTTGGCCAAATACTGCATGTTTGTCAGAGGTTAGCAGGGCATCATGTTACGTGATTTGGTAGGCAGAGCAATCTATCATCTCACCTAAGGTCAATTGAATCTAAATAACATTACAACAAAATAGGGCAATGTTTAGTTGCCTAACAATCAGAGGTGCCTACTAACACAAAGGAAAACCAGTTTCTTTTAAGTGCAGTACAGTAGCATTCTGAGAGGTAGACCTTTCCACAAAAAATTAGTGATTAATTAGTGATAAGAATTAACTGTTAATTAATCACAATGGCTTCATGCCTGTTTACTTAAGTCCAGCCTTTAGCTATTCTGCAGACTGACCATGGCTGAACAAAATATAAAATAGAGAGCGTCCAAAGGAAAATTAAGGCATGTCACAGGAATGCATTACAGGGGAAAGGGTGCATCCTTTCAGAATTTCATGCATATTTAATCTGGAAGAGAGCCCTTATTTCAAGTTATAAAAAGATGCAGAAAATTTAAGTTTTCAAGCAATTTAAGTTATCAAGCAGCTTTAAAACTGAGTTTTATTATTTACTGAAATAACAGATTTAGATTATTGGAGTGATTAGTTGCTTCCTTAATTGCTTATTTTTGCTGAAACACTTAGTGCTGTGGTACAATTAATCACATTTCCATCACAGGGGTTCTTACCATTGCTTACAATTTACCGGTCACAGATCTAGTATATCACACAACCTATTTAAGAAATAAACTCTGATATTTCAAGCTACATTTCACATAGCGTAATAAATATAGCATAGATGTTCATCTCAGGCATTTGACTTTGAACACTTATCCAACGTTTAGTTTACTATCACATCTTAAAGAAATACCAAACCATTTTCTCATGGTACCACTCGACATGGCCTTGATCACACGGTCACCTGCTTAATATGCAAGTGCAATGTGCTGTAAGAAATACTGCCTTCTCATCAGCCAACTGAAAATAATTTATTAATAGGTACAATGCTTCATTTTGCTTTGGCCAATGAAAGGACAGTATTTCATTCAGTGAGATGCACTTGCATATTTAGTTGTCGCGATCATGGCCATACCTAGCTGTAACTTGGGGAAATGACCTGGCATTCCTTAAAGATATCAGAGTGAGACAAACTTTGGATAGGCATACAAAAGTCAAATCCCTGATCTAAACATCGGTACTAAACTTATTAAGCTATGCTAAATATAGCTTTAAATATCACAGTTTATTCTTAAATAGGTCACACGAGATGGGAGACAAGAATCCTCCCTTGTATTATTATATAGTACATGTATGACACGTAAACTGTAAGCAACGATACAGACACTATGATTTCAATGACGTCATGCAACATCAGTAAGAACACACGTCCAACAAGCCTCAATCGCTTCTAGGTTCAGCCTATTTTGCATTACTGTTACATATTATTGTATGTAACGGACAAATATGCAACAACACAAGTCCTTCCGCGCTAGCTTGTTCCACGTAGGCCTGAATTTTCTTCGTGGCCAAGCTGGTCTCACTGCTGGTGACCGAATTTGAAATTTTACGTACCCTGTACATTTATGGATGATACTGTCAACATTATTAAAACTATTTTTGTTACAAGATCAATAACACTTTCCGACATCGAAATTTACCATGTTTGCCTTGAAGCTTTCGCGAGTGCCATACTAGCTTAAAGGTCTTCATTATCAACCACAGAGAATTCGCATTTTGTGATCTAGTTGCATTCTGATTTATACAACATTATTTTGACTAAAATTATTCTTTAGATACAAATGTAATTTTTTTAATATCCACAGCACATTTTACAGCTTAAATTTTCCTTCAAATAGCTATAAACACCTATGGTAAGGCGTTACTCCATGATCAACTCCATTTTGGGAGGGTATAAATATCTAGACAGCGGTTAACTCTTTTGCGGAGTTAGAAAACTGATGTGGAAATAGTTTTAACTTTCTTTTTTTTTTCCGATTTAGCTTTTGTTTGTTTTGACAGTTATATATTACATCCTTTGTAATTTATAAATATAATTTTAAAATATGCTTCATTGTTTCACATTCATGGAAAAATATGGAAAAGAATTGCATCAAAATATATATATAAATATACTCTCAACTCCAAAAAAGCGAAAGAAGAAAGAAAAAATGGAACATAACTTTTCTCTAAGAGTCTAATGCTTTTCTTCATATATTTTGTTTCCTAATTCACACGTTTAACGTCCACATTCAGTAAGTTCGATCAGACGAATATATGGCTAGATTCCCTCTATTAAACATTAGACTGAAATCAAGTTGCTTCTTTATTCAGTATTTCCGAGTCAAAAAGGACGAAATAACCAGTAACCGTTTTGATAAGAAATAAGTTACCAGCTTAATAGTGCTATGTATATTTAATTTGTATCGGTTTTTATTTATTTATTTTTGATTATATGTTATATATAATTGTATTTTGTGCTTGACCTTGTCCAAAATTAAATTCATTGAGTATCTGACCAGTAACTTTATACATAGTTAATATTTCTCTATGAGTGTGAATTAAATATTAGGATCATTATCAATAGAGGTAAACATGTTTATTTGGGGTCTGGGTCTAGGATATTGGTATTCCCTATGGGTAAAGCTATTGTACGTGATGTTTACCACATTCTTTATTATACATTTAGGGTCAGATTTTGTCTTGTTAGCAACCCAGAATGTTCCAGAATGGAAAATTCCATTAAATGACATGGAATTTTCAGAAAATGGTAATTGCGACCTACGTCAATTAGAGGGTTTATAATCTTATTTACTTGATAAATTACTCGTTCTTGCGGTAACACCAGAATCAGAATCATGTATTTTTATCAGAAACCCTTTTGGCAGTTTCTTGTTCTGTATTTTCTACAAAAGTAGGAAATGTTGGGGGGAAAAATCATCTAGCCGATGTCAAGAAAAAGGTATATAAATATACTAGAATAAAATAGAGACAAACAGTCATACACATAATTATATTATTATAAAGGATATACAATATATCAATTCAAAAAAATATATACAATTTTATATAGTGCATTGGCATTAAGGCCATTAGGATACAAAGTACCTAACTTATGAACCCAATGAGTTTCTTTTATGAGTCTATTCATACAACCATGCACTATATCTATTGGCATGAAAGAAAAATCGAGTAGAGAGTGATTATTAGTGTTAAAGTGTGTTGAAATATTAGAGGAAAACTGAGGATCTCTATAATTTTTTACATGAAAGCGATGATTATTCATTCTCTTAGAAACTTGTTGAAGTGTTTGCCCAACATATTACATGCTACTTTTCTTTTACAGGATATCAAATAAATCACGTCAGTTGATATGCAATTAGCGTTATTACGCAGATAAAATACCGCTTTTGTATTAGCGCTACTGAAAGAAGTATTTTCTCTTATGTTTGCACATTGAGAGCACCGGTGTCTGTTACATTTAGATGACAAAATTGTCTTTTTTATTTTCTGTCTGTTTAGTTCTAATTAGAAAATGTTGCAAATTCTTGTGTCTTTTACAAGCGAGAATTGGTTTATTTTTGTAAAGTGATTTTACGCTGGTTTTATTTGATGAAATTAGAAGACTATAATATTTATTAATTATACGTCCTATATTAGGTAATGAAGGATTATATTGTATTGTGAAAGGAATCACATCTCTCTCTATTTTACATTATGCTGTGTTTAAAGCCTCATGCTGAGTAAGATTACGGGCTCTATTCAGCGCAGAATCAATTATATATGTAGGATAATTTCTATTTTGGAAATATGTTTGCAATTTATTAAACGAATTTTCTAATTGACAATCATCTGAAATAATGCGTCGGTATCTTTTGTCCTGGTTATATGGTCTACCGTTTTTACATGGCATGGGATGACATGAAGAATAGTCCACATATTGGTGGGTATTAGTTTCCTTGATATGAATATTTGTAAAGATAGTGTTATCAATATTTTTTATTACATTTACATCTAAAAATGAAACATGCATACTAGATGCAGTATAAGTAAATTTAATTGTCAGGTGAAAATGATTTAGGCGATCAATAATTTTTTTTTCTCAGTTCTTCAGTTGAATGGCTCCAGATCATATGTCATCTAAAAATCTGAACCAAACGGATGGATTAAACTTTTCGTTTTGAAGAAAATCTTTTTCTAATTTACCCATGAAAAGGGAAGCGTATGATGGAGCCATAGGACTACCAATTGATGTACCCATTATTTGGATGTAATTCGTATTATTAATTTGAAAATAATTATTTTTCAAAATAAGTTTTATTATTGTACAAATATCTTCACTAGATAGTGTGCTATTATGAGGATTGTTATCAAGAAAATATTTACGCGCTTCAATACCATCTGCATGCGGAATGTTGGTATATAGTGATGTTACATCTAATGATACCAGGATTGAGTTATCAGATAGCTGTGGAATAGACTTCAAATTTTTAATGAAATCAGTAGTATCTTTAATGAATGAAGGAAGTGATTTCATTAAAGGTTGTTACACACTGTCTTATGTCACTTGTTTAGGCTCTAATAAATAGTAACACAAGAAAGAGTGAAAGCAACAAGCTTTGAAAATTACAATAATTTATTTCCCTAGAAAAATTCTGTAAAAATGAAAAAATTTTAACTTACGGTTTTATAGATCAAATCCAAAAATAATCCGAGAATAAAATTTTAGTAATCCTAATAACAAAATGTTCAACTGATTTCACGTTCGAACCCCGACGAAGAATCCAAGATGGAAGACGATGACGTATGCTGCAATCTGTAGTGTTGAAGTCTACAGTTCCTTGTAGAAACAAGAATTATCACTCCGGTTTCTGATAGCTGAATAAATTTTTACTTTAAAAAAAAACTGTTCTTGTTCCACAATATTACATGAGCACACGTATTTTTCAGAAAAATAACAGAATTAAATCTTTTGAATCCAAGTAATTTGAAATAACTTCAAACCATGTAATCTGAAATAAATCCAAACAGCATAACATACAAAAAAACAGTTTAACAGCCCAGCTTCTACTGAGATTAATTCTTCAAAACAATGGTTATATGGGCTTTCTAAAACGTAAACAAGGGCCACGTGATCATCTTCTGGAAGTTTATAAAAGCAAGTACTTGTTACAGATCACGTTTATCCAGTGTGACCCTGACGAAAACCAATCTTTTTACTCTAAGAAATAAGAACAAAATTGTTTATAACTTAAAGACAAAGCCTCATCATGACCTTGGAAACAACCAAACATTTTAAATTAAAATATAACTTGTTTACGAATGTTGCTACAAATTCTGAAACAAGGTCAGAATTTAGATCAACACCTGGTGTTTATAAACTAAGTCAAGCCCAAACTATTTTCTAAACAAAGATATCATCTCTAGTGAATAAATTTACATTACAGTATCAAGTAATGAAAAATATATATTTTTTTAAACTGACAAAAAATTAAACTGAAATAAATATATATTAAATCAGATATAATTAAATCAAATATACATAATAACTGTCAATAAATTTGGATAGGTTTTCAGTATATGAATTACAACCTGATATAATGGGTCGTCCTGGATAATTTATTGGTAAATCATGTCAGGATGTTTTATGAGTTTTGGGTAATATGTAGAATCGATGTGTACGTATGTTAAGGGGGAAAGTATACAATTCCTCATATACGGAATAATTATTGTTAGCGATCTCATTAATGCATGATGATATTTTTTATTTAATTTCTATTGACGGGTGTTCGTTAATATGTTTGTTGTAATTTTCATCATTTAATTGACCTTCAACTTCTTTAGCATAATCTTCTTGATTCATAATAATATTAGTGTTTGCTTTATCAGCCTCTTTAATCACTATACTGTCGTTATTCACTAGATTATATAAAGATTTAATTTTGTCCTTAGAAATATTACTATTATTATGCTTTTGATGATTACCAGTTAACATCACTTTTGTGATCGCGTCAATATAAAAATCTAAATATGAATCACGTCCACTAGGTGGTGTAAAAGATGATTTAATTATGTTAAAATAACCCCTTTTTAAAAATGAAAAGACTTTGATTTACTTTCTGAACTGTTTTATGTTTTATCATAAAAACTATAACTACTATAACTTCAAAGAAATATATATAAATATATGAGATCCATACGAAACCTCTCAAGATTACCGCTCTTAAACGAATTTGATATAGACCCATCCTTGAAACTTTTTCTCTAGCAATATTTCTTACACACAAAGGAAGTTTTCATTAAATTATTTGAAAGGACTCAAAGAAATAGGAGTGACCCTTTAGGATTAACATCAATATGGTTACTCGGTCCGTTTTCCCCGATTAAATAATGACAAGTAACCAGTCACTGGTTTAAAAAGCAATAAGTAACCAGTCACAGGTTCAATAAGGAAGATGTAACCAGTCACCGATTCCAAAATGAAAAAGTAATCAGTTACTGGTTCAGTTAGGAATAACTAGTTACTTTTGCCCGATTGAAACTTTTTTTTATATTGAGTATTTATTCCTTATTCACATCGAGTTGGCTAGTTATTCCTTATTTCTGATTCAGGAAGGAAAAGATTACCGCCTATTGCTTATCTAAAACAAATATCTAAAATCTTAACACTTTTCAGCAACTGAAGAGATATGAGCGTTCTTTCTGTACCAGCAATATCAAACTGGATACAGAGATATCACCGATTATACGACAAGTTTTTTAAACGATTATTATCAAGAACCCTCTTTGGCAGTTTCTAGTTACGGATATCCTGCATCAGCTGGAATGTTTTGAGAAAATTCATCTAGCCAGTTTCGAGAACTAAGCATATAACTATACGAGAACTATACGAAACCTCACAAAGAGATTACGTCTTAATTCACATATGAAAGAAACCCACCTTAAAGGAATTCGGTAAAGACCGATCTATCAGATTGCAAATGATATTTTAGCCTCACAAAAGAAGTCTTGATAAAAATTAGTCGTGATGAAACGGAGGAATAAGGGTGTCCTAATGGGTAATGGCTATGTACTGTACAGATGTGCGTGAGGTGGATAGTGGATTGATTCCATAAAAATTTTTGCAACAGCTGAACTACTTAGAAAACACTTTGATTTCAGCCCTTCTTTGACAGTCTCTTGTTTTTACCCGCTCCAACATGGGAAAGTTTAGCGGAAATTCGTTTAGCCGATATATGCATTTAAAATGTCAAAGAACGATCATGTCAAGATATTTTTAGTGACATAGATCATTCTTTGATATTTTAAATGTAGGGTAATGTTTGACTCACAAAAGAAATATTCATGGAGTTCGTTGAGAACAATCAGAGAAATAGGAGACTTTTTATAGACCGAACTGGTACGCGCTGCCCCTGTCTTAGTGAAAGTACTCTTGTACCAATAGCTTATACCCCTTGGCAATGTCTGCGCCTATTTTGCTAGCTTCACAACATAGCTCTACTCTGCTCTTTCTTGGTGCGGCGAAATTAATAATTACAGATGTCGATAACGGTTAAAGCCGTTACAACGTTGGTTTCCTGCGTGTAAACGATAAGGCCCTCACACCGGATGATGTCCACTGCGGCGAACATGACTGTTGCATGGTCGCGGCTGTCATTTTGTGCTAGCAGGCACCTCTTCACGTAGATCAAATGAGGCTGTGTTGTTGTGATGGATCGTCACCTCATCGAGTTAGCGGCTGATCGTGCTAACGATACAATATTTAAGCTAATGCATTGACAAATGTAGTATGTATACTTCTTTAAGAGGATCATTATGGAATATTAGCATTTGAACGTTGATCTCTTGAAATAATAATAATAGTAATAATAATAATAAGTAGCAGTAGTAGTAGTAATAGTAGTAGTCTTGTTGCCGATTCTGTATTGACATTTTTATGGTTTTTGTTAGCGGACGGGATACATGAAAAGAAAAAAAAGGAACTTATAGGTGTTGCCATTTTCGACCTTTTAGTAATCTTCTTGGAAAGAAGGAGTTGGTGATATGAAATATGACAAATAAATTTTTCCCTGAAGTAATTGATACAACTAAATTAATTTAATGAGGACTTATGAGATAATAACTTGTCTGCATTCCTTGGCAAATGCTCATATTCAGTGAAAAATTAAAATGATATTAAAGGAGACTAGAAATCAAAATTTTCCTTTTACGTATGTAATTCTCTACAGATTTTAACTCGACTGTCATGTTTATAAATTAAATATCGTAAGCGGGTAGTGATTTTAATGCATGGAAGATGCCACGATTCCGTAAATTGCCGAGTTTTTCCGAGTTTTGATGAGACGACATATCACGTGGTACCGGTGCTGTTGGTAATGTTGCCGGTAAAACATTTCCAGTAATCAAAGATTAGCTTGATTAATACGAAGAAAACCACAGCCAGTAAAATTACTCAGTACTGAAATTATGCCTGCAAATGTTAGTAAAATAATAAATCAAGCTGCTAATAAAAAAGCTAGCAGAATTGGTTGATAATTAAGTCATTCCTGCAGAATTGACTAATAAAATTATGCCTGTAGCTATACCAAAAGAAAACTAAAAAATATAACAGCAAGATTAATTGCAGGAATTGGTATTCGTGATAGACGATAATAATTATAATAAAAATGTTTAAGCGTATATCCGATCCAGCGTTTGATATGAACGCACCAGTTCTTAAAGATGAATATGTTCGCGATTATCAATAATATTCTTATGACGCACGTATCCCAGATCAGCGTGGTAAATTGAAATACAAGTTCAGGATACAAGCATATATGTTTTACCTGCTGAAGCATTTACTGAAGTAGAAGGTATAATTTTTTCAAGATGATGGTGCAGGAGTTGCAATCGGTGATGCTCCTGGATTTGTTGATAATGGTATTATGGCGTTGTTTGACAGCGCTACGTACATGATTGATGGAAGAAATATTGAAACAATTCAAAAAACGTTGATGTTGCTACAACAATACTTGGTCTTTTAAGATATTCAAATGATTATACAAAATCAGCTGGTCCATCAGTGTTGTTTATTAAAGATACATCTAATCATCATGAACATGCAAACGTAAGAATGAATGCAGCTGAAACTGAGATCGATGAACGAAAATTACAATTTAGTCTTTGCTACACGTCGATCAATGTTAAATGGTGAAGAAGCTATTTCATGTGCAATTCGACTATCTCATATCTTTTGGATCTTGTAGTTATTTTTGGAGATAAACATTTGTACTTGTACGAAAATCTTCTGGCAATAATGCAAGCTGGCGTCCTGCTGCTGTTCACAATTGTATTGTAAGACAAACAAAACTTGCATTGTGTATGCCAGTAATGACTCTAGCAATTGCTGAAGAAGAAAAGTTAATTAGTTTTATGAATTCAGGAGGACAATCATTGCTATCATGGTTGACAATCACCACAGACAGAACTTAAAGTAATGTTGCTGGGTTATTTACATGGCATATTGCATCGCAACAAGGAGTTTCTGCATCGAGGCATATATTTATCGCCTTACATTATACTAATCGACTCGATTCACAAGAACGTAGTCGTATGATATTTGACATACTTGCAGATAGTGAAGTTTCTTTACGGATAAATGGTCATCAAGAACTTTCTGAATATATATTGTTAAATTTTGACCAAAATCGTGTAGCACGTGCATATATGACGTTTAACGTCAAGCAATCTGTGGTTTATATTCACTTTTGAGCTCGTGTAACATCCTTGGTGCTAATTATAGAGCAATTGCATTTGTATTCAGCGATAAAGCAATGTTACTTGAAGGCACTGCCGGGCGAATGCGAGTTATTGACGCACCGATAGAAAACATGTAACATTTTCAGTTTAAAATAACCTATTATTTATTTTAAAAAATATCTTATCATCATGTTAGCATTACTCTGACTCCTGGTCGGATAAAAAATATTCAAGCACTAGCAAATAACAATTGTGGATTAAAATTTTCACTTAAAAAAAGAACAACTCAAAGGCGATCAGAATAAATTATCATTAACAGAACGCCAACTCAAACACTTTAATAGCGCCAAACATTCGAATTCCGGTGCTAGACTTAATCTTTCAGCTGGTTCAGTGAAAGACTATTAAAACCGATGGAATATTTCCACTTCTTGCAGCTATACCAGGTTTAATAGCCGCATCAGTCTCAGCTGTTGCAAAAGCAGTTGCACTTTTTCCTGGTGGAGCTGCCGGTGGATTAGCAGCACAAAAAAAAATAATAACAACAAAAGGAATTTTAAAAAGATGCGACAAAGGCCTAAGACTTCCAGGAACTACTAATCGATACGGCCTAGGTCTGAGACTTGCAGGAACACTTGATTAATCTTTCCAATGTCACATTTAGATTTACTTGATGCTGCTAAAAATTAAACATAAATTTTTATAGGTGCTTTTATGCGTGATCAATTACCAAAACAACCAAACAATATTGAAACTGGTATTATTAATCTCGATAATAGTTCTGGTCCTGGTACTCATTGGGTGGCATACGCAATTGATCCACGTGGAGTTATTTATTTTGATTCTTATGGACTGGCTCAACAAAAGAATTTATAAATTACATAAACACAATAAAAACTCCAATTTGGTATTCACCATTGCCAACACAGAAAATAACCGATCCGCCAATATATGACAGTGAAGAAATTTCTGTACTCGACGCCCTGTCGTCGTCAACATTACCACCTCATAAAGTGTTGCACGATTACACAAGTAGACGCGTCGTTTGAAACAGATCTTAAAGCATAATGGTTTATATTTACTGATGATCTTCCTCTATACGAAAACAAAAAACCGACAGAATAACTCATGAAAATATAAGTAAACAGATTAGTGATGAAATATCTGAATTATTAAATCTTGCAAATGTAGATCCAAACGAAGTGGTTTTATTTCAAGATAAGCAAGGAAAATTAAAAACAAGCAAACTTTCATTGAAAGATATTATCCTTACAATTAATGGAGTAGCTGAAAATAGCATAGCTGTGTTTGATAGTAATGGAAAAATTAAACCCGGTGTTATTATGTCATCGATATTAGATAGTATTCGTGGTCGAGTACAACATTCCGGTGATACAATGACTGGTTTTCTCAGTATGTCTAATAATAAAATTACTGGTGTTGAAGAACCAGAATCAGACAATGACGTGAAATGAAAAAAAAAAAACAACAAAAAAACAAAATCCTTTCAATGATGAACTCGTTAGTTTCAGTTAATAATGAAATGACGTCATTTAGAACTGATTGTACTAATCATGTGAACACATTTTTAGGTTTTCGTAAAAGAATAAATGGAATTGTGGATGATTTATTTTGTGGAAAACCACCAGTAGTCGATATTAAACCTTTCCGACATAAACTTTTTTATCGACAATATAGTACATACAGTAGCGTCTGGACAAGCATTATGGTCACCACTAAATAAATCTATCAAACATTACGCTGAGGTTACGGGTATATACAGGCTCTCAGTACTTCGCGTTATTACATTTCCAATATCTACCACAATTTTACGGCGTTATCCACTCCAGACTCAATCAGGTGGATCTCCTGGATTTATGTTATTGATGTTGGAGCAAAATGACTAGGAAACATTTGCTATGGAACCCGAAGAAGAAAAAAAAACTCGGCTTCATTTACTGTTGGTATCTTGAATTAGCAGCGCAACATTACAGATATAATCAAGCACGTGAACGGCAAAAAAAAAAAAAAAAAAATAAAAAAAAAAAAAAAAAATATCTGTGACCAATATACAGTAAAAATAACAAAATATCGCAGACGTGTAGTTGTTGTTGTTGTTGTAGTTGTTGTTGACATAACTGTTTATTCAGTGTCTGCTTTTATCGCTGGAACCGGTATATTATTATCAACAATAACACCATCGCTAGCGATGGGACCAACAGTTGTAACAGTTTGTGTTTCAGCTGCAGCAACAATTGCTGGTCATCGCAAAAAAATATGTATATGCACAAACGCAAAATTACATGATTATAATCTAAAATTGCATAAAGCGATACTAGCATACTCCAAGTTATCATCGTTATTATCATCAAGCAATAGAGATGGAAAAATATCAGATTTTGAGTTCACGGAGATGATTAAAATCTAAAAGGAAGCAATGACTGTAATAGAATCCACGCCTCATTTAAATAATAATAATAATAATAATAATAATAATAATAATAATGGTGATGATGATGATGATAATAATAATAATAATAATAATAATAATGTCAACACCGAATGAATTACTCCAGCAAATCATAATTAATACATCCCCGTCAAAAACAACGATGACATCAATAAGCTCCAATAACCCTGAATTTAGCGTTAACTTTCCGACTGCGATTCTAGCGGGGGAAAAATAGGGCTAGTACAATTACGAGTATATTATAGCAGGCCAAATACCAGATCAAATTCATTCGGTGGATTGCCAGCAAATAATTCGCTTGTATTTGCGAATAAAAATAAAGATGATGGAACTCCCGATTAGCAAGTTGTCAGAATTCTAACAGGCAATTATCAAATCGAACAAATCATGATGAATTCCAGCACATAATTAAATCGATCAGCTGCGATAGAAATATATTCACCAGATAATGTTGTAGGTATTTATCAGTCATCGATCCGATCTGTTTTAGGCTGGCCTGAGGTTCCTCCAGAAAATAGAAAACCTCCAGAAACAAACTTAAATGATTTCCTCACAAATTAATTTTTTAAAATAACAATTTCAATATATCGAGAAGAAGAATCTCTATTACACCCTACTCTTCAATATCTCTGTTCTACTTCTATGGTCAAATCAGTAGAAGAATTTTATGCTGTTAATGAAGAAATATTCCAATCATTAACTGAAATGAACATATTACTATGTCTACATCATTAGTAAATATATTTAAAAATTATATTCTGGAGTATCATAATGATGATCTAAAAAAGAAAATTATTGAAACAATACAACATTTAAAGCAAGATGTATCAGACCTTGACTATATTAATCCCAAAAGTGTTGAAATTATAACTCATGCAGGTATTGAACAAGGTTTTGGAAAAGGAGTGAAAGAAACTTATAAAGAAATATTTCTCGATTATTATATATTAACTGAACTAGAATTAACAACGTTTGTAATACCAGGATTCAAACCGATGGACTAAAAAGAAAACTCAACAATATTATCAATGAATATTTTCCACAAATTATTGAGTTATGGAAACAAGTAGCCCCACCATCAGTAATTCTCAAACATAATAACAATCCTACAGTAAAGGCCGTCATATTTCACAGGAATTGTTAATATAACTTCAACAATTGCAGTTAATCCTGTATGCGACGTAATTGATGGCATCTATCAGATAGATCTTGAAAAATCTAGTCAGGCTCAGCAAGGATATATTTAATATACATCTGCACTTCAAGTATCTCCTGGAAATTTGATCGTACTAGAGCCTATTAATCCTGTTTATCTACGTTGTCATAATCCGTTATTATCAAGAATAAATTTCAAACTTACTGACCAGAACTGACACTTACTTGATTTAAGACAAGAAATTCTTAATATTAATTTACATGTAAGATCATAGTGATTGTCAATGATCGTTTTTATTGATTCTTGGTAAAAATTTCATAAATAAGGAAACTAAAAAGAAATATAAAAATTCCATTTTTTGTTGTTGACAAAGTCAAGAATAAATCTAGCCACGACAGGGACCCCAGTTGCCATAACTTTCATTCTCACTTTCACTTCCAAAATCCCCCTGAGTGACGTTGTTACTACTTTAACTTTCACTTTCAACTGCCTCACGCGCGTGTTAATAATTTTTCTCATATTCGTCAGCTATTTCTGATCTAATTTTCTCAACCACACGTGAGAGAGATACAAATTTTTTAACTTCTGTATCTTTGACTGAACCCAAAACGAAGATTGGAAAATACTCTGTTGGATTTGCTTTATAAATTTGTACTCTACGGGTAGTGTATATCTATCTTCGAATTTTTGTGTTTGCAATGTCACAAATAATTTTTTCTGTATCAAGCTGAATTTCTATGCCGTCATGTTTTATTTTCTAATTTGCATTGAAGTGATGTCTAGCACAGGGGCATCATGCCGCAGACACGTAGCATCAGAGGTATCATGCCGCAGACATGTGCATTATAGTGATGTCTAGCACAAGGCCATCATGCCGCAGACACGTAGCATCATGTCACACCCAGTCACATTATCCTGACACCAGGCCGACCAGTCCTAACACTAACATTTTAATGCAGAGCGCCAAGCGAGCCAGCTGTTAGTACATTTTTCTAAGTCTTTGGTATGACTCGGCCGGGGTTTGAGCATGCGACCTGCCGCATCCGAGGCGGACGTTCAAACCACTTAGGCCACCGGAGCGGTTTGCCAATATGTATGTATGTATGTATGTATGTATGTATGTATGTATGTATGTATGCATGTATGTATGTATGTATGTATGTATGTATGTATGTATGTATGTATGTATGTATGTATGTATGTATGTATGCATGTATGTATGTATGTATGTCCCTATCTATGTATGTATGTATGTATGTATGTATGTATGTTAATTGCCACTATTTAATTCTTGAGCGTTTAACCATGCTGAAAGTATAAAGTTAACTGGACCTTGTATTTTTTGTTTACTTTTAGAAGTAAATAGGTGAAAATTAACTGCAACATCTTATTGAAATAGAGAATGATACGGTAGCATCCATGGCGTACCCAAATTTACCTAATGGATGGCGATTCTGAAAAGTAGCACTGTTGTCCATGCCTCGGTTTCTGTAAATTTCTCACAATTTCTTCTCAAAGCGAGACTTGACAGGATCCTGCTAATGATAAGACATTTTAGGTAACTGATTGAAATACGAAGGTTATTATTATTATTATTATTATTATTATTATTGTTGTTATTTATTATTATTATTATTATTATTATTATTATTATTATTATTATCGTCCCAAAAATCCTGGGAGTTTCATAAGAAGTAGGAATAGATGAAAAGGTAATACTTAAAACCTTATATGCTTAAAAATTGAATAACAATAAATAGAAGGCTTTTGAAGAAATTCAGATAGGAAATCTGATAGTCTTTAAAATTAATATTGTGGTTTGATTGATAAGTCTTATGGCGGTATTATAGGTCTTAGACAACCTGAGGATTCGCACTAAATTATGCAAAATCTTTCGTCAATGTAATATAATCAAGTTCCATTAAAGAAATATTAATCACATGAGAAAACGACATGGGCAACGATATTACTCAATGCATTCTCGTGTATGCTTATATATTTCTTTCGCTTAACTAAAATATTACATGACTGGGAGGAAAGACCGAGTTACCTTTGACACATGATTCAATGAGGTAAATTAATGAAAGTCAAGATAAAATTTAAATTCTACGTCAAAAAGATTTTTTTTTTCGCGCTGTGGATGGTCTAATCCCTGCATTTTTTGCTTCTGTTTGGGAATGAATTTATCCTTCCCTTGAAGCGGATATAAAGTATATGCATAAGGACAGAATTAACTCCGCCTGCATCGGGAGTGTTTCCGGTAGCGTCTTCAAAAAAAACAAAACAACACAACAAGGAGAAAGAGCACTTCTCAGAAGCAGCAGAAAATAATGGAAGAACCCATACCGGTAATGAAATTCAAGAAAGCAAAACAGGTAGAAGAAACCGAATGTCAATGAATTGTATAAATCTAACGTTTTATTTATAATAAATACATGTCGTCGGGTTTCTTTTTTGTGTACAGCATTGCCCGAGGGTGATTTATGTATATCGCATATTATTTCGAAACAGTGAGTTCGGTTCATCCTATGTTACACGAGCGAAGTGCTTACGATGGGAAAACCAATATTCCTCAAGCGCACAGACGATGTAGGGTTACATAGTCGGTGTATAAATTACTTCACCGTAGATCAAAATGTCACATTACGAGAAGTCTTATCAGTGAACAGTCTACTTTAACGACTCACGATCTCCAGCTGTAGAGGTATGTGAATTGTGTATTAGTTTCCTGTTTGTTTTATTGGTTATAATTATTGCACTAGCACGTTTATTTTTGTATTATTTTTGGGTAACTCTGACTTGTTTCGTATATTGCAATCTTATAGTCGATTTTCTAATTTACTTGTACGTGATTTAACATAATGAGTTATATATTCGCAATAACGTTGTATTTTCTTAAGGGATGTTTAGTACTATAAGATTCTTATCGGACACGGGTTCACTTCTGAACTTGTTTATCGCTTTGTATAGTTGTCGCGATAATATAACGAGTATAAAAGAATTAACTCAAGTTTACAGTCCACAACGTCACTACGTGCTATTATACATGCTCTTGTCATTGGTAGTACACGGATTTGGATATATTTTCTGCTGTGTGATTGGTGAAGTGAGTGATTAATCGACTAGCTGTAGAACTGATTCACTGGTTGATGATGGTTGAATGTTTGACCACTGATAAACTGGTGGGTTGACTGACCAGTGATTGACTGATGGTTGACTGACTGGTTGCCAAGTGTTGTGCTGGGGAGGGGGACGTAGTGATATGCTGTATCTCCATATATACACCGGGTTGTAGGTGTCGTTTAGCTGTGGGCTAATATGGGTTTTGCTATACCCAGTGAGCTGCCGTCGGGGAGGACGTTGGTCGGAAGAAGATTAAAATTGTTAATTGGTGAGGAACCAATGCTTCTGGACCAAAGGGTTTGCAGAGAACAAAAGATTTTACGGATCTTTAGGAGGCGTGACCATTGGTGGTGGCTCATCAACCTCCCGACATATGGTTGGGGCTGAGTAGATATTTCGCATTTCATTCTTTGAATGAAAACTCGTACATTTCACTATTTGAGTGAAACGCAACATTTTACTATTTGAGTAAAGCATATCATATTTCACTGAACCATATTATTTATTATTCGGGTAAAAAGTGTCGACGTCAGCGCCAATCATTTGATTTCATTGTGTGACATCACTTTGAATCGTAAATCTCTGTACTATTTTAAAGTTCTTTTCTTACGTATCCTTTCACATTTCATTTACATTGCATTACATTATCAGGTTCATGCATACTATGTTAACTATCTAACATTTGGATCTTGTATGCGCACGAACTGAACATAATCTTTTCCATTGAATCATTCATAAATAAACATTGTATTTTTTATTACCATCGTTAGTGTTTTGTGTTACAATCCGACCCCAACCGGTAATCTTTTTACACCGACGAAGAGTAACCACGCCAGTGAATATATTCAAACAACAAAGACATTTGAAAGAAAGAAGAAAATGAAATTTTGTGGTGTTTTGAAATTAATTGGGATTCTTATTTTACTAGAATATACTTAAAGTAAACAAATGTAAGTTCCTCTTTGTGTTCTTTCTTTTTTCCCCTTGCAGTACGGACAGGATCTGCTCTCTCCCTCCCTCCCCCCCCCCTCTCTCTCTCTCTCACACACACACACACACACACACACACACACTGTATCAAGGAGGCATTAAAGTTTTGTTTGACTTGGCAAGGATTGAGTATCTTCTTTTTCGAAAAGGACCGTTTGAGTGTTTTTAAAGATCTTTTAATGGAAACAATTAAATATAAAACTAATAATTCGTTTTCACGGCACAGTCTTACTCCTGGTGCATCTTCGCTATTCAGGGTTCCAATATGATAACCCTATCTACACCTTGGCGTATCTATCAGACTTTCGGTGCTTCGTGTCTGAATTTCATTAGATGCAGCGACAATCCACCGCATCCAATCAAAAGTAAGTTGTTGAACTTTGAACACTGTTCTTACACGATCGAGACAAGGTACACAACTTGAATGACTGATAAATAAGCAATTTTCCACTGCCGGTCAGCTCCGGTGGCTTAGTGGTTAGAGCGTCCTCCTCGGATGCGAGAGGTCGTGAGTTTGATCACCGGCCGAGTCATACCAAAGACTTACAAAAATGGTACTACCAGCTGCCTCTCTTGGCGCTCAGCATTAAGAGATTAGTGTTAGGACTGGTCGGCCTGGTGTCAGGATAATGTGACTGGGTGGGATATCATGCTACATGACTGCGGCATGATGCCCCAGTGCCAGACATCACTGTAAACTGCCACACTGCATACTTCGTAGCAATATGACTGAAAAATTGTTAAAGCTACGTTAAAAAATACCAATCACACATCACACTGTCGGTCAGTGTTTGTACAAATACTTTCCACTCGAATACACCTATATTGGCTTCTCTCTGGTACGTGGTCATACTTTCGAAGTTAAACTTACAAAGTATCCCTTTTAAGTCGATTGCCTCCATCATTTCCAGTCAATGTACCATGAACCGCTTTTGCACACTTTTGATTAGATGGGATTACATAATAAGGGAGGCAACTCGTGCAATACAATAAGATATTGCCAGGACAAAGCACTAAAAATACATGGTCGATCTGCCAAGGTGTAAATAGGGTTATCATATCGGAACCTTGTCTAGCGAAGATGACTCCTGGTGCTGATTCCGTGGTAGTGGTCGTGGTAACTGCTGCTTTCGTCTCAGTGGTGTTGGCAGACATGGCTGTAGTTACAGAATGTTTAGAAATCTCGTATCGTGATGATCTCTTTCTATTCGGTTGGGCTAATAAGTCTGATATATTTTTCTAGAGTGTTTTAACTCTGACAAAATGTGTTGTAACAAACTAAACCTTTTTCTTTAAATCTCTTATTTCTGTTAACTGTTCAAAACTGTCATCTTATCTCCTTCTTTATGCGTTCTTTTTGATTCTTGTTGTTGTTGTTCTTGTTGAACAAATATTTGTTCTTCTTTCTAAGTTGCAAAAGGCTCTCATTCTGAAATCATTTGCTAGTAATGATGGAGATGGCGGTAGTTGTGCTGTTACCGCCGGTAAAAATTCTTGCGGAGACCATACGAAATCGCACAAAGCCAAATTAAAGGCATCCTCTTCCAAGAGAATACTATTTGCTACAAGAGCAATGGTAAGTAGTAGTCGTACCATCACCCCGAGTATTTAATGTATCAGTCGCAGGTGCACTCCAAATATATCGTCTTTGTTTTTATCAGCCATATGTATTGTAATTAATCACTTTCGTAATTGTATGTAGTAGGAACGCTGGTGCACATACATATTGAAAGTGATGTCACGCGTCCGATATCTTCTGATTGTAAGGGATACAACACACTCTTATAGAACTATCACTAGTGGACCATTTAAATCAGTTTCGATCCGGTTCTAGACTATGCATACAGGTACACTGGACCATTGTGTCACCTATTTTTAAGTCAACCCGACAAGGTGTGGAGTCATAGACTATTGTTTCAAGAATGTTCTTCAGTACAGACCTCCTGGTATATGTCAAGGCATCGTGGACCATTAACAGGATAAGATATACAATTATATAAAAGAGACGAATCTGTGTGTAGAGGCGAGATTGCCCCCAAAAGGTCTTATTCTAAGCAGAGTCTTTGAGGACAAGCTTGCGGAAAAGATATGTGAAGTGGTTCTGTAAGCATTAACCTTCTTTGGTTAACAAATTCTAACGACCCTTTTCAAGATCTCTAGAAAACAGAGATACTACATATTACCGTTAAATGTATTTATATGCTTGTGTATATCTATGTTAACAATCCAACTAAAACATAAAACCCTTACCCATCGTGTGTGATAGCATATTCTTACGGGTATGACATGTATATTAACACCATTACCCTTGCTTGTATTTCATAATATGTTTATAAGTATAGCATATATATAAACACTTCTACCCTTTTCGTTTGATGTAGGGTGTGTGTGTGATGGTAATCAAGACGTAGGTGCTAAAAACAGTGGGTGTTGGATAGAATATCAAAAGTGCGTGTCGTGTAGTTATCAAGAAATGTGTTGATATTAATAATAAAAAAGGATGTGTTGAAAGGTTTATCAAAAGTGTGTCTTTGTTATTAACTGGAAAGTGGTGTGTTGGATAGTCATGTAAAATATGTGTTGGATAAATATTCCAAGTAGATGCTGGATAGCATATCAAAAAGTATGTGTTGGATAGTAATCAGAAAGTTGTTGTATTGGTTAGTATCTAAACTATCACTATTATATTTCCTGTAGAAAGCTATGACTTTTTCGGCATGGAAACGGTCAATAACACTCTCCAAGTTAACAATGCATTTCCAGTAGAACCCTCAATTTATCTTCACAGGTTAACATTAAGTTTCTGGTTAAAGCAGAGAGTCTTACTATGTTACATTTCCATTTAGACCTAGAGTGCCATTCCCATGTTAAATCCCCGATTAGATCCAGAGTGCCACTCCCAGGTTGCATTCCCTTTATATTCCATAGTGCCATTTCCTTTAGAGACCAAAAACAGATCCAGAATGCCATTCCCAAGTTAAATTCTTATGTCCCATTAGTAGTAATATATGTCACTTGAGGGTTCTTCGGGAATTAACATTACGCTGTAGGTTTACACTGTGTGCCCTTTAAGGGCTCTTTGGTAAATCCCAAATTAACAATGGCCATATGTCAAACATACACTTTGACAAATACATATTGATTTACTATTCAGTTCCCAGTTATATACGAGCAATACCCCACATTTACTATTCAGAATACCTGTTATCTATATCCCTTCGACATCCTTATAAACCCCTTATAAGCAAAGTAAAATCTCTATCCCTTCTATATGTTTCCTACCATGCACTTTTAAAAGAAAATTATCATTCCCTTACCACCTCATACTTTATTGAACCGTAGCAATCAAATCAAAGATGGAGTTTAAGAAGAGAAAATACAAGGTGGAAATAAGAACAAACACTAGCCTTTAGGGACAGGGAACTGACTTACGATTTACAAAAACAAACGTATATCCTTTATAAATCCTGCAGGAAGTCCAAGTAGACTTTAGAACATATTTTTATATCCTAAATTTAAGACTGTCACTAAAAACCCGCAAACAATGTTACTAAAAGCACTTTGTATTTAAAAATATTTCGTGTCAATTCAGTGACATTTTCATTCATCGGTTTTGTTGTTTGTTTTGTTTTGTTATTATTTTGTTGTTTGTTTTTATTTAATGTTGTTTTAGTTTTGTTTTGTTTTGTTTTATTTTATTTTATTTACAAATTTAACTATTTTGTCAACCACAGATCTGTCTTGACCTCGGCCTTTACCTTGGAACATATGTTGTTTATCTTACACTGATGAAAATTTCACATACGAGATGTTGAACCAGACTTATTTTCCTACTTCGTCAAACGAAAGCAGAATTTGATTTATACAAAACCTGAGTAGAATTTATAATTTTTTTTTAAAGAAATAATGTATTTGGTTTAAGATTTTAATACTTTTACTTAGCGAAACTACTCATTTGTCAATTAATCAACATACGTTTTGTCACAAAACTGGCCTTAGGCAATGTCAGTTAATTTTGTGACAATGTCTATTAATTTTGTGACATACAAAACGTGAGAAATAAATGTTTTTCCAAACCAAAAGTTGACATAGTGTGAAGCAATGTTTTTCTCTAAAGGTTATGAGTTTGTTGGCTTTTCTGTTTATATTTTGTCATAAAAGACAAAACCTAATGTAGTTTATAGGGAGTGTTTGTACTCATTAAGAAAATATTTTTGAGCTGCTGGCACTCTCTCTCTCTCTCTCTCTCTCTCTCTCTCAGTGGAAAACGGCGGTACCTATCTATACCACAACAACAACATGGATGTGGAAAAGGTTTAATCATTCAAGTTAGTTACAAGTAATGTTGTGAAGGTCATACTTTGTTTCTTCTAAATCCAAAATGGAACTTTTCATAGCTTTCTTTTATCTCTTGGAAAAGAGATACTACTCCAGTGATTGCCAATGAAACAAATACTAAATCACCCAGGAAGAGAGGTAATTTACTAAGTCATACTGGGATCAACAACCCTCATGAAAAGAGTACTCCTTTCCTCTGAGAAACCAGATAAAAACGATAAAGGAGAATGTAAACACTATGGAAAAACATTAGTCAATTGGACAGACCCAAACAACAAAGAGAAGCAGAAATTCTTTTGAAGTTCCTAAAATGCAAAAATCAAAACCAGTTGGTGCCTCGTTATACGTCGGAAGTGTACCCTCAAGTCGATCGTAGAGATCTCCTCTTTCGAAGACCGTATTTTACACACGGAATATACATTCACATTTATCATTACCAAGCTCATTTCTTTGCTATTACGACCATCACATGAATGTTGGGATACAGTTATTATTGCAACAAATGTGATCATAGATTTAATAGTCGGAAGCAGCATATTTATTGTGGAGAGATGTCGTGGTTGTTCTTCTAACCTCGCATTCATGGTAAACAACAAAAAGTTTACTTGCAAGCGAACATTCATCAGCTCAACATATTACTAGCTGCATCGTACAAAACAATTCCAACTGCATAAATTCCTTGCGAATTATTGGCAATGTGTTTCACTTGTGGACAGCATGTTTGAACGAAAAACAAAAGTCACGCGTTTTTAAAGGAAATAAAAGATGTCGTTTTCGTGACGATGTCTTCGACTTAGATCATTAATGTTACATTCAAAGATATGACAACAAATGCAAGAAATTATTGAACAGGAGCCATAACAAAATATAAAAAAATAAATTTAAAAAAAACCCAAACAAACAACAACAAAAAACATGACCACCGTGTGGTTTTATCTTTTGAGTTTGAATCCTTCAACAGACTGGAATTCACATTCCTAATTTATGTGTATCCCATCGCTCTTGCTAGAAGTGTGTTCAACAACCGTTATTTCATGACGGTCGCAATTGCAGCATGATTCCACGTGAACGTGAAAAGATATTTCGTGACTCTTTTTGATTTTGTTGATTGAATTTTAGACCCAACGGACGACACTTGGAGCGAAAAGGGGGTACATCGTTGCGGGAACTGTTATAGATACGCTGACTCACAATTTCTCAAGATACGACAATTTCTTTTGAAAGATTATTTAGAACACGGAAGCGTTGCCGGTATCAGGAAATTTTTCCCGCGTAAACGGGGACGCAGTTTTCCGACTGACACACCCGAGTTTTTGAGTCGAGTGGGATGTGTGTATTTTTGTGTATAGCATGATTTGAAAAAATACCATCAAAATGGGGATATGCTCAGATATGCTTATTTTAAGGTTTGTATCAATTAATACGGCCTCAGCATTCCATTTAAGCCGACATTACAAAACGGGGTCGTCCCCGTTTCGAGGTGTGACCCGATCTGTTGGTGTGTATTCACACTGATGTCCCCGTTTCGCGGGTTTTACAAACGCACACACGTGGCGTTGTGCAGATGCATATATTATGCATATATTATTTTAGGATAAAAATAAATGCGCAAGATATGATAGTTTGTGTTTTCTCATATATATATATATATATATATATATATATATATATATATATATATATATATATATATATATATATATATATATATATTACTTAAATGTATTTAATGTATTTAAGTATTTTAATTAGAATGCGCAGTATATGTTGGTTTGTGTTCTAAATAATTAAAGAGACGGCCTGCTCGAGTCGGGACAAGTACAATTAAATAAATAAAGTATGGACCCTCACTCAAGTACAGACTGTCTCAGTATAATGTTAATGCGAGAAACGACACGCATCAGCAAGCATATAAAACAATAGGGTTTATTTTTCCTTTAAATATAGTACACCGTTTACTCGCCCAAATTCCAAATTAAATTTAAAATAAGTAAACAATGACAAATTATCATTGGATGGATTGTATCCAATAAGAAAATATAATATTAAAACAGGGATGATTTGATTAAGTGGCTGTCCCTACACGGAAACAATATAGCATACACACAATATAGCATAAATATAATTAAAAAATATAATAAAAGATCAATTAGATATCACAAAAATACTATAATAGTGTATTGAAGTCCAATGATAACCAAAGGCTGCTGATAAAATAATATCTATTCGTTAAATTAGCATTGTCATTTTCATAATTAAATACGCACACCAGAAGATTGTAAGGATAAGGAGGAGGATATCTTGTTCAGGTTTTAAATAAAGCATAACTTTTACAATACTGAAGATTCATATTGAGTTGGAATGATATTTTTTAGTATTAAATTTGACAATGACAATCTTAAACGTTGTTTAACAGAATTCGGTCAGCTTTGGATGATGGGAAGCCAGCAATCCTTATTAATGCAGCAAGATCGGAGGAGATGCTCCTACACATTCACAAAATCAGGCCTACCGCACAGAGCGGCAACAGCAGCAACCGTGATCCAGTAGCAACGGAACTGCTTAGAATGTTAAATCCGGCGTTTGAAACACGACACATACCACTGTCTGTAGTTGGAGACGCAACTGTTTGTATAGAGCAGTATCCCTAGCCATTTCTGGCTCTGAACATTTTCACAAACTGCTAAGGTTGAAGACGGCTATTGAAATTATTTTGAACAAAACAACTTACAGTGAAAACAGTGATTATAATTTACATGACTTGTTTTCAGATAATAGAATTGTAACAAGCAGTTATTCACAACTTGTCCATAATGCCGTTGTCATCAATTCGTATCCTGAAATGGTACATATGTATGCCCTGAGTGCAACAATAAACATGCCAATTCGGTCATATTATCTGCCCCCAACTTCATCCAGAGATGTCGTCAGAGCCGTACACTAGAATCGTACAGGGTAGAGGTGTAAAAGTTTCTGATCCTGAAATTTGTATCATGTGGAGTCAGATGTTGCTTCCTGACAATCTTATGTCTTTTAAGCCAAATCATTTTGTTACAATTCTTAAATTGCAATCTGAAATAGAAGTGGTAGATTTAAATAAGTCTAATTCTTCACACAGGAATGGAGAAATTGAGATATCAGTCTCATCTACAGATCTCAATAATCGATTAGCACTCATTTGAACAGCAGTGCCGACGATGACATGACTGAAAAAAAACAAATACGCTCACAACGATAACGTAAATCTTACGGACGAGGACGGGAATGAGGACAATCCTGCAAAAGAAGGACTAGAATTGGGAAAATTCTTAGATACTAGCAAAGTAGTTAATTTTCTTTTATCTTCAGATAGTTGCATAGAAAAAATCCCAACCGGAAAAAAGGAAAATGTATATTTTATTATTGACAACGGATCGAATATCGTGAATCGCAACAAGAAATCCAAGAGTAGCTTTTCTGATGATTGCAGTAGTTGGAACACGGCTTTGGGTACCTCACCGAAATCATATTATTTATTATGTGCAAACGGTGATCTCAAGAAAACATATTATTACAAAGGTCAATTCTGTAATAATTCCAGAGTTATAGGAGAACACGGGCAGATGGAGCGGAAATACATACCTATGGACACTCAACCAGAATCAAACAGTTGTTGTGGTCCATAGGTACTATACTTCGCTAAAAGCGGATAAGTTATATAAGAAAAGAGTTACTTGGTTAGGGAAAGGGGGTTTAACCAGCCGACTTGCTGTAGTTGAATACAGTGGCACATTTCCTGGTCTAGCTCCCCATGGAAATTCAAAAGATCTAGTGTCGGAATACTTACGCACACCCGACTTTGTAATGACAGAAATAAAGGACATGTTACAGACAGACAAACCACAAATGATATATGCAAAACTAAAGAAGAAATATGACGAAGTGACGCGACCGACTGGAATGCAGAAATTACGTGATATAAAGAAGTATGAAAAATCTAAGAGACATACTACCGGACATAGAAAAACTGTCGCGGACCATATTCAGCAGCTTGAGAATATAATTACACGAAGCCATCCTTTCGTAGGAGCTCTAATACGGACTAAAGGAAAAACGCCATGCATTTTACTTTATGACGATGAACAAATAACTGACATAAAGAATATTTGCCGCACTGGACAGACTGTTTTAGGAGTGGATAAAACGTTTAACCTCTGTGACATGCATGTGACTGTGACTTCTTATAAACAACTTTCTGTAATTAGACAACGTACAGGACAGCCACCAATTTATATAGGACCGGTCCTCGTGCATGACAACAGCGACTTTGAGAGTTACTGCCACTTTTTCCAACATTTGAAGATGAAATTAGTAGACATAGATTTGACTAAACTTCTGATTGGAACCGACGACGAAACGGTAATGGTCAAAGCCATAATGACCGCATTTCCAGATTCTACTCGTGTCTTATGTACCAGACACCTTCGCGAAAACACTACGCGCAAACTTAAAGACGACGCCGTTGACAAAAAAGACCGCAAACTTATTTTGGACAAAATATATGGATTTGGAGGAATTATGGACGCTGATGACACAATTTGTTTTGAAGAGAAATGTGAAAACTTGAAGTCTTTCTGTCGGGAAATTTCCTCAAAATTTATTGACTATTTTCAGTCAAGACTGAAAAATCAGTTGATGACGAAGGTAAACGGACCTACACGACTTGATCTGATCGACGATGAATGGACTAACAACAACTGCGAGACCGTTAACCACGTGTTAAAGCAGATTGTAGAGTGGAAATCGAAGCCACTGACAGAATTTGTATCTCATTTAAATGACTTGGTGGACGGACAGTACAAAGACTTGAGAAGTGCAATAATTGGTACTGGTGAATACAGACTCGCTGACAGTTACAGGCAGTTTCACATTTCGAAGACGGACTGGGTGACACAGACTACCCAAAAATGAGATAAACTCTACACAAAATTCAGACGATTCATTGTTACAGACAGTAAATACATGACATCATCTGACGGACATTCAGAAATTGTGGCTCCGAGGACACGTGGAAAGAAACCAGGACAAAGAAAACGAAAAATAAACGAACGAACAGTGACGAAACAAAAGACTAAGACGAGTAAATAGCATGTTTATTCCTGTTGTTGCTACATTTAATATTATTTTATTTCTGAGTGGACAAGCCTTATTTGTATATTAATTTTGAAAGATTTGTGTGTTATATGAAACAACAATCTAATGTTTGATTGCTGTGAAACTAGTATCTTTGCATGCCCGCTTTTCTTGTTCGTATTTGTATAAGTTTTAAAGTTAATATTAATAGGAATTATATCATAAATTGATGGTAGGTTATGTGATGCTTTGTATATAAACAGGTATAAACTAGTAAATTTTCCTTTGGAATATATAGCATGGCAACGTGTTAATTACTTTGTATATTTTAGTGAATGTTATATATATATATATATATATATATATATATATATATATATATATATATATATATATGCCAACATGTTGGCTAATGCTGCTCGTCGGGTAAAACTGCGCAACGATTCATACATTTTTTTGGCAATGAGGCTGTATTTAATTGATATAACTTGGTATGTGTTTATTCATGTTGTTGCCACATTTAATATTATTTTATTTCTGAGTGGGCAAGCCTTATTTGTATATTAATTTTGAAACATTTGTGTGTTATATGTAACAAATACATTTTGAAATATGATCCAAATCTTGTCTTTGTGTATTAAACCCATTTCTACCACTATCCCATACTCTTCTTCAAATAGCAGAAGATTTTTAAAAAAGGTCAACGAATGACGGAAATGAATTGACACGCCAAACTCGAATGTTTCTTTGCATTTAGACCATTTGCACGCATAATTCGTGATAGTTACACTCAAACTATACAGCTGTTTCGCATGCTGGGTTGCACAATTCTTACACATCTCGGAACTTAAGATAATAAGAAAAATTAATAAATAATAACCACAACATAATAATCAACTTAAGAAATTAATATTAAATCAATATTAATATGTTTTTATTATTAAGAGCTGAAACATTAAACTCATGTATAAATTGCATTACACGCTGTTAATATTAAATTTTGTTACTATAAGAACTGTCGCCAAAATGCGCAGTTTCCAGCTTCTTTTTAGTTTAATGTTGCATCACTTGCAGAAAAGAAATTACATATTAATTTATTATATAACTACTGTTAAATGTCACAAATATGAATTATACATACACCACCAATATACGATATGGTATATACGATATAACTGATGTGCGTTCCGGTGTTTCTACTCTGCTGTGTTCCGGCGTTTCGGTGCGTTCTGGTGTTTCTATGCACCCCTTTTTTAATACCATGCCAATCAACACTACGTGCTCCAGCATTTGCCAGCAGTTCAGTACTACGACCCTGGCAGAATGCAGACAAAACAACGGGAAGTATTCTATGCCTGGCACCAAACCAACTCTTCAGATCCTTCTGATGCTCAAGAAAACACGTTAAAATACTTTTGCTGCGATATGGACATTTTACGATGTGGCTGTGGACAATTTTGACAATTATTTCTGGATCGCAGAGGTTTGATCCCTTGAATAAAACTTCTACTATTATCAAAGCGCGTGAATTAGTGTACTGAAAAAAGTTAACGATGGAGAACAAGCTAGATATCATAACACCAAAATCCAGTCCAGTTGTCGGTATTCCATATTTAGCCAAAGCAATACGTTAGTTTCATTACTTATTTTAGAAAGCTAAGGATACTAAATGATAGAAATGCAGGAGCAAAACAACGATTGATGTTTCAAAACAGATCTAGAAATGTGACGCATAGCCCTGACGAGTACGATGTATCGGATAAATAACTTTTAAATCAACTCGACAGTTTGTTTGGAGGATGAACCAGTGCGAATTGCTTGCTGTACTAAGTGGACGCATTACAAGAAGAACAAATCAAATATACATATGTGTGTATTCGTTGAATCATTGTGCGTAAATATGCTTGATTCCCCACTGATTACCATGAAATTTTGACAGAACACATCGACGAGGAACACATTCGCTAGTACGAAGATTCGATTAAATATCACGTTTTGCCACCGATGAACTCGTACCGTCCCATCTTACCTCATCAATGCAATGGGAAAATGATGATTCTTTTCTACCGTACATGTGCTTAAACTTGTAATCAAGACCAACATAGGGCCTCGCGGACCAAGAGCGAACTTTGACAACATAATATAGTTTTATGATTAATGGCTGATCCAAGAATCGATTTCCAGACCCCAAAATAACACATTTTGATACCAGGTGGAAGTGGGTGTTTAGGAGGTGTCATTTTTTTATTTTAATTCTAAAATGATATCCTAATGCAAAAGCTAAAACAGCAAAATCATAAAGACAGACAACATTGAGTGGGGATAGGTGTTTCACACTCGATAAAGACCCTCTCCCACAAAATAAAATCCTTCACAAAACAGCTACTGCCGTTAGAACGCATGTGTACTCACAGAAACTTTGCTCTGCAATCGTCTCTTCTTCTCCTTCGTTAATAATGATGCTATATAAACCTTATTAAGACAAGAATTTCCTCATTTGATGACAAAAATGGAAACCAATCTCTAAACAAACGTCTACTCCATTGACATCTACAGCCAAAGAGATCAGATCTCTTAAGACAACAGTACAAAACAGAAATGGCTTGTTACAAAGCTAACTGGCAAGATTTAATCTGTTGAGAACACCACTAATGCCTAAAGTCAAGTTCACGCCATTCCTCAACAATCACCGAAGACAAATTTAAGTCCAAAGAAATGTGTTGCAAAAATTTAACTTCAACAAAGATGCCACATAGTTCACACCATCGCTCAAAGAGACTTCCAAAAAAATGGAACAAAGGTATTCCTTCTCGTTTCATTAAACATTAAAATGTTTTGTCAGTACTTAGGAAATTTAATGCTCTGATGCAAACACAAATAATTGAAAAGCACCTAATGAAATCATCGATACTGTGCATCAATATTATTTGAACGTTTTAAAGTCCTTTTACCCAGAACCTTAAATAACGATTAGGACGGCATCTTTTAAAGAAAATGCCAACTAGCCATAATAATAAATCCTCGTTTAACAAGTCATAGCTTTCTACGGGAAATGTAATGGTATGATCGAATGCTGGATCTCATTAGGAGGAGTGATGAAATAAACAATAAACTTAAAACAGATACCTTTTCCCGGACGGACATCTCACGTATACCCATGGGTCAGATAGAAGGACGAAATTAACTTTATTTCCTTACAAGTGATTGGTGGAACTGCATGGTTGGTACACAAAACAAATACCACATTTACCTACTAATCCTATTCTCAGTAAGATGTCACAGTTATAACAAAAATAATTCATTGATTGGTGAAACATATTTGTCAGGAAAGATAAAATTGCAGCGCAATGGACAGTCATTATAACATCTTCAACTGTTTCATCAGCAAGTTTTAGACGAAATGACTCTGAGAAAAAAACAAAAAGAACCAGCAGCTCACATGATGATGATGTACGCATCCAAGGGGATGAGTTGGAAAGGAGACGATTTCCAAGTGGAGTTTCAAACTCCACCTGCAAAATATACCCAAACTGACACCTACATCAACAACGTTGATTTGATCAAAAAGCCAATGTTCAGGCCTTTGGCAGCAGAAGAAAATAAACGAAACAAGGGAATACAGAAGTCAAACATGAACCGATCTCACCTTTTCAAGCTTCTCCTATTACCCGTCTGACACGTCAAGAAATGAATTAAAAATAAAAATGCTTCACAGGTTATCGACTATGAAAACATGTAGATGTCACAATCATGAGGATAAACACTAATGATCTCCTTCTCAAAGTTCATCTTTCCAAAAGAGAAACAACGACCATTGTAGGTTTGGTGTGGAGAACATATTCCTAAAATCAAATCATCTTTATTTGCCAAATCGTTGTGTGGAGCAGCTATTGAAAATCTGAGTTTGCAATAAGGAGAAAAACAATTGTGGGTTATTTTTTTTCAACAGTTGTATTGGTTATCTTCTTCCAGATGTGGAAACCTGATACTTTGGATGCCTTGAACGACACAGTATTGACAGAAGATAATGATTCTCGAATATTGAACTTAACAGCTGCATAAAGAAAAATAAACAAGTCTGCAGTTTAGAAATTATAGAGCATTTACACTTGGATACGTGGTTGCAGGATAAAACTATTTGTTGAATGGTTGTTTATACGTCTGGGACTGAATCGAAGAAGTACAGTGTTTCATTCGCCGGCTAACGCTAACTAGTACAGAACAAGCACCGCATAAGCCAGACCTTAAAATTGGAAACAACATGAATCAAATTCTGAGCAGAATGACACCCATGTATCCTCTGTGACGAGTGGAAGTCAAAACCTTCATCACTGCATCGGTACTTCGATCCAAGATTGAAGATCATTTTTTTTCTACAGTCAACTGCCTAAATGTTTACTTATTGGCATCATCAGCAGTGCATTCCTCAGCGGAGCTATAAATAAAAATCCTTTTGAGTTCCAACATTTCAATATGTAAAGATACAAAGTCACCCGAGATAGACATTGTTTACCAGACCCTTTGAACATAACTTTGCTCAGAAAAATTACTTGAGATCTTAATTGACACTGTTTGAAGCAGCAGGACGATTAGGTACCACCAGTGGCTACGACATTTCGTGCAAAGAATATGCAGGGGGATATGTTTTGCAGGAATTTGACTTCACTCCAAAACAAGGGAGTGATGAAGGACATTTGTATCATATAAAAAAAAAAAAGCAGGACATCTCCATGAGGATCGAGTTCCATGACTTTGGTAGATAGTCTTATGAGATACGACACAAACGCATGCCCTGGTAGGATAACACGAGTAGCAAAATTTAAGTGGCCCAGTAACTGGAGCAGTTCTTGCTTGCGGACACTTAGTATTGATAATTCCTGGAATGTGTTTGGCAGAAAAATGAAAGTTACAAGAAGCTGCACACCATGTAAGTTTACGCATTAATTTCATTATATGCATACATTTTGATCTCCCCTTTTGAAGTATATTCACTGTGGCCATATTATCGCATGTAAATATTATGAGTTTGCCTGCCCATTCTGCACCCAAAATAACGGCAGCCACAACAGTAGGATACAACTCCCAGATGCAGCTGCAAACCAGTGAGTTTTTAAATAACCCCCATACCCTACATTGGATGAAGCATCCGTGCATAATTCAAAATCATCCGATGTAGTGGACTGATTATCAAGAAACACAGAAACTCCATTCCATGAAGCTAAAAAGTGGTGCCACATGTATAGGTCATCTCTGCAATTTGCCTCCAAGTTTATGTAATGATCGAGTTCCCTGACTTTGGTAGATAGTCGTATGAGATATGACACAAACGCACGCCCTGGAAGGATAACACGAGTAGCAGAATTCAAGTGGCCCAGTAACTGGAGCAGTTCTCGCTTGCGGACACTTCGTTTGTTAAGAAATTGTGTAATGTAATTCACAATACGATCCACTTTATTCCGCGGTAAATGTGCTTGCATTTGCTGTGAGTCCAAAATTATTCCCAAATATTCTGTAACTGTACATGGGCCAATGGTCTTGCTTGGAGCTGTAGGAATCTTCAATCTGCTGAAAATAAGAGTCAACAAAGCCATCGTTCTCTCACCACATGCAGAAGGAGGATCTATTGTAAGAAAGTCATCAAGGAGGTGCAAGATGACATCAATACCATAATTATGTTTTGCTATCCAACAAATCGCCTGAGATAAGGTATCAAACAATTTTGGACTTGAACGTGACCTGAAAGGGAGGCGAACACAAACATAATAATGTCCTCTCCATTTTACGCAGAACATTGTGAAGATGCAATGGGAATCTGTTTGAAATCATCTGAATTGTCAGTTTTGCACATAATAGCTCCCTTACCATAACTCTGAATAATTCGAATGGCATCATCAATCTTGACATAGCTTAGGGAACATCTATCCTTGACAATAAGTTCATTGATACTTGTATGCGCATGATCACCATGGGGAGAGGACAGGTCAATGATAAGTCTCTTCTTTTTTTAATATTTACCTTCTGCGATGCTGATAGGACTGACTCTGTATTCTTGATATTGTGGAGATGGGAAAAGGGCCAAGCATGAAACCTTTGGCACATTCCTTTGCCAATAACTGATCCACAATATACAGTTGTTCAGAAGCAGAAAGCAAGTTTTTGCACTCTTTTGTAGGCAAGTTAGTTTTTTTGCACCATAGTGTTGAAACCATGTTTAGACCAGAAGACAAATATTGAATGAAGTTCTGATCTGGATGATTAAGGAGTTCATGCTGCAATCTGTTAATATCAGTGGGGTTGGAAGCATGTGTTGAGAAAGTGGGTCAGATTTGTTGCATCTGGCACTGATTTGCGAGGGGTATTGACATTGCGTGTACCAGTGCTGCAAGAACTTTTTAATGGATTGTTTGGGCAGGCGGCTGCCACATGCATTTTGGCCCTGCACAGATTGCAGGTATGTAAGAGCTGGCAAGTAGTATGGTGGCAACCGTGTATGGAGTTAAAATTGTTACAGAGTTCTTTTCCATCCATCATCTGTCTAGGCCGGCCGTACTTGTCAGTATCCATTTTTTTCTGATGGCTATGTTCACAATGGGCACCCTTGATAATAGAAACTGAGCATTGTTATTCTTTACAAATTAGCCACTGTGGTCAGTGAGGGACAACTCAAAATACTGCGCTTCCTCTGCATCGATTGCAAACGATTCTCTACTTGACATCAAAGATCATGACCGTGGAGTGTCTCCTAGCCTAAATTATACACTCAGTAACTTTGCTTCAAAACTTGTCCTTGTGAATGGGTTGCTTGAGATGAACCAAGCGTGAAAGTGGCCTCTTTTGTAGGAAGGAACTCTTGTGCTGAGACAGATAGTCCCTCCTCTGAGACATTGACATTGGCTGGTCTATCAGCAGGTCCGGAAGATGACTGAACCTCAATCATTGGGGCCACAGAGGCACTATCAAGATGAGGTAAGCAGTGGAGGTTCTGACAATTTTGTGCACATGTGGAATCATCCTCAAGTGTGGAAAGGCTTAATTGAACATGCATTTCCACATCTTGCAAACAAGATCCACCATGGGTCTCCACTGCAGTCTGAGCAGGGAGTATGCTGCACATCTGATTACCTTACCTTTCCTGGACAGACTATAAGATAGAATATTCTTCCTGCCAGGGATGTGTGTGACAAAAATTATAGTGATAGTAATCCCCTCCGAGGTTGCCCAGCAAAAGATTTTATGCCTCTGCATAAAATGGGGCATGGCTGCTGCCTTGTTGCCTGAGGTACTCTATAACTGATATGTTGTTGGAGGAAACAATCATACATTGACCTCGTATTGCATTGATGCACCCATGTAGGGCAAAGAATACGCTCTCATTTAAAGATTGTTTATGTGGAGATTCCACCTTAGGACCATGAACCCTGAAGAACTATTCATTCTAACTCCCAAGTGAGTACCTTATCCAGAATCTGATGCATCTGTGAATCGATAGGAGTGGAATACATGCATGCATGGGGACTCCAGTCCAAAACCTATCCCAATTCTCCCACCAATTTAAGTGATGTAAATCCAGTTCTAGAAAATCTGAGCTATTAAGGGGTTGCTGTGCTGTTTTCATTTTGCCAAGAGGAGAAACTGGAGAGGGCACAAGTGAAGTCTTCCTAGGGAAAATAGGTCTTCTGCAGAGTTCAACACAAATCTCTAGATAGAAGAAGGCAAACTCGTTTACTGCATTGTCAAATGACCAGATTTCCTCTTTCTTTGCTGCCTGTGTTAACAGGTGGAAGGGGGCAGGATTACAAAAGAGGAGGATGCACCACCTCAGTCTGCTTTGAGTCAAACTCCTGGGAATATACCAGGACCTCCAGGATCTCTTCATTTTACTCTTGCTACAGACAGCCATTAATTTGTGAACCCATGTCTCTCTGTGAGGGAGATGTGTCTCTGAGATGTGATGAAGACCTGGGGATTAGCAGATCCTGGTTCTGAAACATAGAGGACTGTCCCTAATTGCAGACAAGAATACCTCTCTTCTTTCCTGGGGAACATGAGGGGAAGAGAGCTTTTTTTAGCTCCACAATGTAAGGGGGGTAATGACAGGCTTTGACTGGCATAATCAACCCCACCTTGATGCCAAGATCCTGAAGTATGAAAAGGAAGGATAAGTAACTTCCCTGAAAGGGATGACCCAACATCTCATAGGGATTCCAAGCATTAGTGGAAATTGGTTGATGTCAATCTGATCCCCTTCCACTGGATGTATGTGCTCTGTTTCCCAATCAGAAGTAGGGTGCACAGGGAGCCTTGCAATAAGGGTTTTCGACCCTATCCTTGTCACCGTACTGGTGACTGGTGAATACCGACCAGTCTGACTATAGAAATCATTGAAATAGGTGACCTGAGAAGAGCATAATAAAAAGAAATTTAAGAGCATGATACAATTACACCAGTGAAAATTGTTTTACTGATTGATATCAAATGACAGTTACAGCTGGAAAAAATGGCAAAAATACAAATAAACTCAAGTTTCAATAGATTCTTGGAAGCAATGTTCACAGCTGCAAGCTAAAGTTTAAACTGGTTACATCCGGAATGCTGGTGACAATCTAGTGGTAACAATGGGAGTTAACCTGTAAGAGTTACTTCTCTCTCTCTCTCTCTCTCTATATATATATAGAGAGAGAGAGAGAGAGAGAGAGAGAGAGGGGGATGTTTTTACATCATTCAGGTAGCACTGGATTCAAAAGTAATAGAGAGCATTCTTAATGCTAATGTGATCAGGTAAATGTGTTTGAAGGAACAAAGAAAAGGGGAACCAAAGCACCTTAAATTTCTGTATCAGTATCCCTTTTGTCCCTCAATGGTATCTAAAGTTTCCTGTTGGTGCATATTGTATAATACATACTCAACATCTGTGGTAGGCTTTCTTGTGGTAGCTACCATTTATTTTAATTTTATTTCACTTCTTTTCTGTTCTAAGCCTTATTGTGGTTGTTATTAATATTCTTTTTCTTAATATTATGATTTCCAACAGTAATATCAACAATAACAACTGCATAACAATATATAATCATTATTTAATTATTTAATAAGCCAAATCATATTTTTAATATTAGGAGAGAAATATTAAAATATTTTGCTGTTTACCATATATTCCATTGCTTGAAGAGCAGCATAACAACAACAAATTTATATTAAGTCGAGGGAGAACTAGAGGTTATTTCTAATGCCAGGAAAATTTCAACTTTTATTGTTATTGATCTTCTTGGATATGTACACATACAGTGAGATGGGCAACTTCCAATGTCTTCCGTCTGTTAGACTGTTATTGTCAGTTTTTTATTTTGTATATAATCAAAGTGAAGAAATACAGCTGGAACTAATAATATTCTTTGTGCTTTAATAACTGCTCCATTGTCCAATGCCAACTTTGGAAAGCTTTTCACCCCACCCCCCTAAAAGACAAGTACCTCAGTCCTAACTAGCAGGTATATAACAGTGATTCTCAATGCGGTGTTACTCCACAATAACTGCAAACTGAAAATGTAAAGGGCCTACAAAATCCTTGTTACAGCCAAAGTCACTGGATCCCTCTAAGCATGGGTTCAAAATTACAAGAGAAAGTAGATGCATATATTTGATTACTTTATTAATGAAAATATTGAAATTTCAGTTGACAAAATATTGCACTTGGTTTGAGTTTTTGAACTCTTATAGGTAGATACTCTCAATAGTATATATCAATTTTTTTTTAAAATAGCAATTAAATTAGAATAAAAATCAAACAGATTTGTTGTTGTATCACAGATTTTTTTGTATAGTTATTGCACAGATAACAGGTCTGAGGTAAACATTAGGGCTGGTCAAGCTTCAGAGTAGAGTGGGTTTACTATGGATGTCGCATCAGAGTAGAGAGGATTCTCTATGGATGACGCATTGAAGGTCATCTTCTGAAAAGATGAAATACAAAGACCTGTCAGTCTTGCATGCACCATGACATTCTGAGATCAAAACAAATTTACCATAAGATCTGCAATTAGACATATCTTCTAATATGTTATACACATCAGTGAAGCATGATCAATTAGTATTGTCCTTACATATTCTGACATACAAGTTTTGATACCAAGGTTTAGCAAATATTTTAACAAAAAATCATATGGTGCAAATTTAAATCACTAAGTAGGAGGAATAAACCCATGACCATAAGGGAAAAGAAAATGATACATACCGTATATACTCGCTTATAAGATGAGTCTAAATGCAAACTGTAAATACCCAGATCTGCCATCGCATAATGCACTGGCAGATCTGGGTCTGTGCAGTATGTTAGGAGAAATTGTTAGAACAAACAACATAGATCCTGATCTGCAGGTGCATTAGGCTATGACAGATCAGGATCTTTGCTGTATGTTACTTGACTCGACTTATAAGTGGGTATATACAGTAATCAGTCGTGATTTTCTTGACTAGGTATAGAAGCATACCAGAGCTTGAAACTAATGGACTTGACAAAATATTCTGTGAGATTTGACTATATTCTGTGACACTGATTTTTTTCACAGGTCTTGTTCATGTACTGATACAAAATAAATAATGTAATTTACTTTATATTAATAAGTTACACCTTTATATTTAATAAGTTACACACTGCATGGATGATACACACAGCATTGTCTAAACTTATCCTCATTATACTCTGTCTATAAATAGATATGTAGAACATGCGACTGTATGATGTTTTATAAAATTTAGGCATGTGTAATTATTTTTATTTCATAGACCTTAGTTAAAGATGCATAGGAATAGTATAGTCAAATACATGTAAATGTAAAATGAATAGTATAGTCAAATAAATTTATAATGAATAGTATAGTTGAATAGTATAGTCAAATAAATTTATAATGAATAGCATAGTCAAATAAATTTATAATGAATAGTATAGTTGAATAGTATAGTCAAATAAATTTATAATGAATAGTATAGTCAAATAAATTTATAATGAATAGTATAGTTGAATAGTATAGTCAAATAAATTTATAATGAATAGTATAGTTGAATAGTATAGTCAAATAAATTTATAATGAATAGCATAGTCAAATAAATTTATAATGAATAGTATAGTTGAATAGTATAGTCAAATAAATTTATAATGAATAGTATAGTTGAATAGTATAGTCAAATAAATTTATAATGAATAGTATAGTTGAATAGTATAGTCAAGTAAATTTATAATGAATAGTTGTAACAAGGACTAGTTATAATATTTACCCATATTTATGCAGGTATACAGTGCAACTGATTGTACAGAGCATCAACTCTGATCTGCCTATATGTGATGTGATGGCAGATCTCAGTCTAAAGTTGTTTGATTGAAATCATGAGTAGAATTAATAGCATCAACCCTGATATGCCTAAACATGAGGCAATGGTAGATCTCAGTCTTCTTAAAATCATGGGTAGAATTAATAACATCAACCCTGATATGCCTATATTTGATGCAATGGTAGATCTCAGTCTTCTTAAAATCATGAGTAGAATTAATAGCATCAACCCTGAGATACCTATATATGATGCAATGGCAGATCTCAGTTTACCCAAATCATGAGTAGAATTAATAAATCAACCCTGAGATACCTATATATGATGCAATGGCAGAGCTCAGTCTACTCAAATCATGAGTAGAATTAACAGCATCAACCCTGATTGGCCTATATGTGATGTATTGGCAGATCTTAGTCAAAATTTGTGTTTAAAATCATGAGTAGAATGAACAGCATCAAATCTGAACTGACTATATAGGATGCAATGGCAAATCTCAGTTGACATTATACAGTATTCCCTCATTATAATGATGTACATGTATATTGTGATACAGTGAGACTACCTGACAACATAAGTACAAGACACATACTGGTATAATATTACTACCACTTCATGAAATTGACTAACCTCATCTTGTAGCAGGAATAACGTTATAATGAAGAACCTTACAATGAGGGGGTGCTGCATTTCTTAAGGTCTAGCCCCTACCCCTGCACCACCCAAAAATGTTTTACAAGTCACATCAGTTTTATAGACTAGTTTCACTATTAATAAAATTGTCTCAGTTCCAATCTGATCTACCAGACAGTCAGTTTTTTTGGGTGAACTGTTTTCTTTATTGACCATACAGTAACAGAAGATGCTTTTTATTCATATTTCCAAATGATTTTGTTTAGGTGAAATTGAATCAGAAATCACTTTTGTTTATACCCTTATTTGGTCTGAAGTAAAATTATAAAAAATCCATTGAAAACAGATGAAAAATAAACATTTAATTAAAACACTTACATTGCTTGCAGAAGATTCAAAAGTATGGAGGTCTCTTTCCATGTCATTCATGTGGAACTGGAAAGGAGAAAAAATAAACTGTAAATAAACTTTCTACAAAAAAAAAATGAAATCTGAGGAACTGAATTCTTTTTAATTTTAGTTTAAATCCACTTGCATGGTATATTTCTCAATTTCAAAGTGATTACTGAAGAAAGCAATTAACGCAGCTATCACATGTACCTATCTGTGTACTGTTAATAAATTGCACCAAAATTATTTACAAAAACAAATACAGTAATACTCTAAAAAAGTCCCACAGCCCCAATTAAGAGAATCATGCCCAGGATAAGTCCAGGGGGTCCACATAAACAATGTGACGAGAAATAGCGTGTGGGCTTATCACTAGACAAAAATTTCTTACCCTCTATACTTGCTTATAAGTCAAGTCAAACTACAAACAACATAGATTGTGATCTGCCATAGCCTAGTGTGCCTGCAGATAAGGTTATATGTTGTTTGCTTTACTGATTACTCCTGGGTCTGTGTAGTTTGCAGTTTGACTTCTCTTATAAACGAGTACATATGGTATAATAAATCTGGTTAAATGTAAGAGCTGGGGCTGGGCTTACCATCAAGCATTGATTTATCATTGCAGAAATACAGAATCATGTTGTACATGAAAAGATAATATTGTAACATCTTGCAGCCAGTGCAGTCTTGTGGGTAATTTGTATCCGTGGACACACTCCCTATAAACTGTCACACATGTATTTAGTAAAGGCATACATTATATATCGCTAGCGTCACATTTAAAATTGGGTATAAGGACAGAAAACTAAACTCTTTTATAATACTGACAAAGAGACCTAAATATGTTGTATGCTTCGAACTAAGCAAAGCCTTAATTTGTCACAAGAAAGAGACTAAATAAAATCTAAATCTATCACATGCAAAACACATAGTATAAGCTTACATCATCGGGCACATCTCCATGCATGCTGTCATATACTGGGTTACTCAAACCACCTTCACTGTTCCGTAATAAGCTACTGCAATAATAATAATATTGATAATAATAATAATAATAGTAGTAGTAGTAGTAGTAGCAACAGCAGCAGTAGTTTTCATGATGGTTAAATTATTAGCTTTACATACATTAAACAAAGTTTAGAATAAACATAATTAGTAAAGTAAAATACGAGAATAATGGAATCATTGTTATAAATATTTTCTTTCTTTCCCTCTTATTTTTAATAAACTTCCCTGTATGACCTGATAGGTGGAGGTTGTAACTTTTGGGCATTAAATTTTGGTAGATAAAGATCTTTCCATAATGTTGTAATATAAAACCAAGCAAAGTAACATGGCAGTAAGGCTAATTAATTATTGACTGACAAGAGATTATCAAATGTTGACTTACTTTGCTTGTCTGTTTCTCATGTAAAAGAAAATACCAACAGCAATCAGAACAAAAGCAATGATTCCAAAAACCACTCCAACTCCAATCTTCCAGCCAGCTGAAAGGTTAAACACAATGTTATAATTTGTTTTTTCCTACAGATTAGCTTCATAGCATCATCTCTTAAGTTATGACACAATGTGATATAATACATAGTAATACTACATAAGGTATGACACAATGTGATATAATACACAGTATACATAGTAATACTACATAAGGTATGATACAGTGATATAATACATACTAAGACTACATACATTATGACACAATGTGATATAATACAAACTAAGACAAAATACATTATAACACAATGTGACATAATGCACAGCAATACTACCTGAAATATGACAAAATGTCACATGATACATATTAATACTACATTGTTAAGTTACAAGTCGCTGAGACATGATACATCAGTTATGACAATGTGACATGACATATAGAAACAATATAAAGTCATAGATTTGTAACAAACCAGTCTTCTATCAAAATAATACAGCTGTAATAGTTTCATAAGAAAAGTTAAATGATAAAGTATTTTTGTGATGACATGACTGGTGGGCCAGCCTAATAAATCTGAAAGAAAGTGAGGGGTGGGCTTATTATTAGACAGATATTCCTAATACATATAAATATACATGTGCCATTTTTGGAGCTGTACCTTTAATTAGTACCATATATCCATTATCGTGCTGATTTACCATTAGGCCCTAATACATACTTACATACACACATATACATACATAGAAATTTGACAATATCTTGTAACATGAGGCTCATGCATATTTGATGTTGCTTGTCTGGCATACAATGTTTAAGACAAATGTTGTAATAAGCCAGGTGCCTTGGATTAAAAGACACACCCATGTCAGGATAATTTCCATCTATTGGGAAGAAAACTGTAGTACTTAACATGTTGTTAAACGATTATTCTACTCTGAGACACTTAACCGAGAATAGATGGTTGCTTGAACATGAAAGGTCTTCATGCACACTGCCTACTTATCACAACATAGTCTGATTATGGTAAGACATTTTTGCAGAGAGAGTCATTCTAAACTATATTATTTATCATTACAATAGTCAAATCTGATGGAGACAGGTATCATTTGCTGGTTTTCCACCTGACTACTATTAAGAGTTGAGTACAATAGGATACTACAGTATTTCGGACATACAGCTATACGTGCCAAGGTGTATGGCAAATATATTACAGCTGAAGAATTTGTTACATGTATATTAATTTTACCATAAGTATTCATCGTAACAATGTAACTAATGTGGGATGATTCAGCTTACATTATAGATCAAAATCTGTAAAACACTGCACTATATATATATATATATATATATATATATATATATATATATATATATATATATATATATATATATATATATAAGAGGTGGACGACCTCTGTTGGCCAAGGGCCAGATTGCATTTTCTAAAACCACTCGAGGGCTGAAAACACTAATTTCTTTAATAATATTACTGTTCATGGGCCAGATTACTGTGTTGTTTTAATTTGCCTTGAGGGATGGACAGAAGATGTTTGCAGGTTGGGGGTTGTGCACCCCTGATATATATATATATATATATATATATATATATATATATATATATATATATATATATATATATATATATATATATGGGTCAGAGTAAATTGCAGCTAATATTGCAACACATCAGAGTACCAGCTTGAGACACATGCCAGGATAAAGCCCCCACTTCTACTACAGAAATTACTGCCATACTAAAAATATACAAACTGCACAGAACCTCTCAAGAAACAAATGTCATCATCTTTTCAGATTCTGTTTCCACACTGAAAAACTATAATAAAAAAACCAGACATCCTATAATACCTGAAATTTTACAGAACCTTAATTTCTCATGTAATTTAAGCAAAGTATTCTGTACTATTGGCTGCCTAGTCACATTGGTGAAAGGGCAGATAAAGCCACCCTGCATTCACTCATCAAAGATTAAACTGTTGTGTGTAGGTGGGGTATTTGGGAATAAAGAAATTTGAAATGTTGGCAAGACTGATTTTTGATGCTTCCAGATGAGCACGAATCTAGAAGGCAGAATGAAATCTGGTTCTGAGAATATCTGGTTTAATGGAGAGAGAGAGAGAGAGAGAGAGAGAGAGAGAGAGAGAGAGACAGAGAGAGCAAAAGTGAGAGAGAGTTGAAATGTAATCCAACTTACAGCCACTACTGGTTGGTGCCACTGATCTCTGTGCTGCAGCCAGTGTCTGGCACCTCAAGCCCTGATAGCCTTTGGTGCAGCTAAAATGAACAGAGAAAAGATAATGACTTAAACTTGTGCAGCTATACTGATAGTTTAAAGTTCATTTTGAGCATAAAAGTTGTATCTCATTGAAAGGATGCATAACAGATATATCTCATTGAAAGGAAGCAAAACAGTTGTATTTGCAAGGATTATGACAGTTATATCTCACTGAAAGAAAGCATAACAGTTGTATCTCATTGCAAGAAAGCATAATAGTTGTATCTCATTGCAAGAAAGCATAATAGCTGTATCTCATTGCAAGGAAGCATAATAGTTGTATCTCATTGCAAGAAAGCATAATAGCTGTATCTTATTGCAAGGAAGCATAATAGTTGTATCTTATTGCAAGGAAGCATAACAGTTGTATCTCATTGCAAGGAAGCATAACAGTTGTATCTCATTGAAAGGAAGCATAACAGTTGTATCTCATTGCAAAGAAAATGCTCCATGAAGAAAAAAAAATGAGAAAAGAAACATGTACATACAGATCTTTATATTTACAGAGTAAAGCATGGTCTACGTGGATGCTTCTTAACATGCAATATCTACAAGTCTTAATTTAATACACCATTTACTATGAACAAGTCCTAATTTAATACACCATTTACATATAATATTAATATGTATAAGTCCTAATTTAATACATCATTTACATGTAATATGTACAAGTCCTAATTTAATACACCAATTACATGTAATATGTACAAGTCCTAATTTAATATGTACAACTCCTAATTTAATAGACAATTTACATGTAATATGTACAAGTCATAATTTAATATGCACAACTCCTAATTTAATAGACCCTTTACATGTAATATTAATACGTAAAGTCCTAATTTAATAGACCATTTACATGTAATATGTACAAGTCCTAATTTAATATGTACAACTCCTAATTTAATAGACCATTTACATGTAATATGTACAAGTCATAATTTAATATGCACAACTCCTAATTTAATAGACCCTTTACATGTAATATTAATATGTAAAGTCCTAATTTAATAGACCATTTACATGTAATATGTACAAGTCCTAATTTAATATGTACAACTCCTAATTTAATAGACCATTTACATGTAATATGTACAAGTCATAATTTAATATGCACAACTCCTAATTTAATAGACCCTTTACATGTGATATTAATATGTAAAGTCCTAATTTAATGGACCATTTACATCTAATATGTACAAGTCATAATTTAATATGCACAGCTCCTAATTTAATAGACCCTTTACATGTAATATTAATATGTAAAGTCCTAATTTAATAGACCATTTACATGTAATATTAATATGTAAAGTCCTAATTTAATATGTACAACTCCTAATTTAATAGACCCTTTACATGTAATATTAATATGTAAAGTCCTAATTTAATAGACCATTTACATGTAATATTAATATGTAAAGTCCTAATTTAATAGACCCTTTGCATGTAATATTAATATGTAAAGTCCTAATTTAATAGACCCTTTACATGTAATATTAATATGTAAAGTCCTAATTTAATAGACCCTTTACATGTAATATTAATATGTAAAGTCCTAATTTAATAGACCCTTTACATGTAATATTAATATGTAAAGTCCTAATTTAATAGACCATTTACATGTAATATGTACAAGTCCTAATTTAATATGTACAACTCCTAATTTAATAGACCATTTACATGTAATATGTACAAGTCCTAATTTAATATGTACAACTCCTAATTTAATAGACCCTTTACATGTAATATTAATATGTAAAGTCCTAATTTAACAGACCATTTACATGTAAACATCTGTATTAATTGGAAGCATACTTCTAAATTTTTATTTTTAAAGCTTTGTAAAAGACAAAGTATTCTTTACTAATTAAAACAACTCATTCTCCTTTCTAAAATAAATAAACTGAACCAAGTTAATCGGAATGATGTATAAATCAGTCATACCTGCAATTTGCTTGTCCACTTGTTTGTGCTGTGCACTGTCCCTGGTTCTGGCAGAAATTTGGAGGGCAGCCTGGAATTGGGTAATTTTTAACTTTCATTTGATTGATCTATAATTTTGTCTTTCTTTACTTAGACCGAACATACAATTCAACAAGTACTCAGAGTCTCTTCATAGTTTTTAAATCCTTCCTTTCAAAATATTTTAACCTAATAGTAAAACTTCCCTAAACATGACACTGTTGGTGCCAAACACTGTGACCTCTTGAAAAAGGTGTCCAGTATCAAGAAGTTTGATTAGTATTAAAAAAGCATTACCAGGATCAAAATATTATACTCAGTTTGTCTGAGACGATGACTACATAGGAAGCCAATTTAGGCAATTTTTATTATTTCTCCTTTTCAAGAATTTTTCTCTTTCCAAAGGTCAATGAGAAGCTCATTATAACAAAAAAAACTTAATTGCAATTAGTTACACATGTAATAATCAACCACAAGATCTTGTATTATTTATACTATATATAAAAGACACTTAATAAATATCACTTTCATACATTTATGTCATACAAGCATTTGCACATATAAAAACATTTTCAGGATCTTAATAAAGAAAAAAATAAAATCTAAAAGAAAATATTTATCAAAGTCTTTTCCTTTTAATATTTTTGTGATGACTGGATGAAATTTAGTTTAACTTTAAAACTGACCAATCAAAATTATTAAAGTCTCATTTTGCAATATAATTAGATGAATATAATTAGATGAACCTTAATCTCAAATTAAAACTGACCAATTAGATTTCTGAACCTACCTTGGGAACAAATTAAAACTGACCAATTAGATTTCTGAACCTACCTTGGGAACAAATTAAAACTGACCAATAAGATTTCTGAACCTACCTTGGGAACAAATTAAAACTGACCAATTAGATTTCTGAACCTACCTTGGGAACAAATTAAAACTGACCAATAAGATTTCTGAACCTACCTTGGGAACAAATCTGTTCATCTGATTGATCACCACAGTCATTCTGTCCATCACAGAGACTGGTAACTGGGAAACACTGGCGCAATTTGAAACAGTAGAAATATCCTTGTCTACATAGATCTATAAAGAAAGAAATGTATAATACACAGACACTGTAGCAACTGCAGGGACATTAAGCCACATACCAGTATTTCACATTTAATGGGGTTTATGTTTGCATGTGTGTGATGCCAGTAGACTTTTTAAAAACATACAAGATGAAATTTAAATTTCAGTTATATGAACTTATCAAAGGTTTTGAGAAAAAAGTTAATTTACTGTGGAAAATATTACATAAATATAAAGCAAACTGCATTTTTGTTACATAAACCAAAATATAGTGGATCTTGAGAAAAGGCAAGGACTTCAAAATTTGACTTATATTTATGCATAACCACTATGTGTACAGTTTTAACATCTCAAGACAAATGGTAAAGAACACTGTGTTAATTAAAATTTTGGGACCTTAAAAAATGTATGCTACATTTTTGCTAAAATCAGGATTATATATTCATTTCCAAAGTACTGAGGTTTTCACATCTTAATCAAGAACCCAAAGTAATTGTTTTCACTTCAAATATTGGTTAACATGTATAAAAATAGCTATTGCACTACAATCAATATGGCTGAGAACATGTATAAAAAATAGCTATTGCCACTACAATCAATATTGCTGAGAACATGTATAAAAATAGCTATTACCACTACAATCAATATTGCTGAGAACATGTATAAAAATAGCTGTTGCCACTACAATTAATGTTGCTGAGAACATGAACTGAATCTACATATCCTACACAATAAATATTCTATGCTTATTTTTTGCAAGAATTAGACCCACAATAAATATCTAATGAAAAATCACGGTTCAATTACCATATATACTCACTTAAAAGTTGAGTCAAACTGTAAATAACAAAGATCCAGATGTAACATAGTATGATACACTTGCAGATCAGGGTCTGTGTTATTTGTTCTACTGATTACTCCTAATAAACTGTACAGACCCAGATCTGTCTGCACATTCTGCAACAGAAGATCTGGGTCTGTGCAGTTTGCAGTTGGACTCAATTTATAAATTAGTATAAATGTATATGGTATATGCACATCTCCATCTAAATCTAAATTCAGCAAATCTAAATCATAACATACTATATCCAAATATAAGACCTCCTGGTCTTATCACCAAAAAACACAATAAGCTTAAACTTACTATTGCAGACAGGATGAGTCTCATCTGTGCCGTCTGTACAATCTTTCACACCATCACAAACAAGAATTCCAGCTACACACTGCTTGCTAGCACATGAAAAGCTACCCATTGGGCATGCATTTTGATGGGGCAGTGTCACTGGAATTGTGGTGGAAGGCAGAGTATTGGAAGGTAATGTTTTGGGAGGCAGAGTGCTGATTGTGGTTGCTGGTGCTGTAATGCCGGGTGTTTGCTGACTTCCCTGTGTACCTTGAGTCTGTGTGGGTCCTGCAAAATATGCAACAGAGAGAATGCATGAATTATTAAGTACAGTGAAGCCTTGATAGCTTCAGCCTTCTTGCTACTCAGCAAATCTTCTTTTCATGGTATGAGTAACCTCCCTTTCCATGAAGACTTTTCTCTCTTTAGTAGGTATTTTGCTTTATAGCATTTTCATTTTAAGCTAAAGGACATTTTCTGAGTACAAATGATCAAAGAAATAACTTCAATTAATTTTTTTACAGTACTGCATAGTTATGCAAAATAAAATATGTAGTTTTATTGTGTCATAATTTGCAGCTAAAACTGAAAATACATGTTTTATTTTTTTCACTACATGGGGAGGCTATTCCTTAACTGAAAGAGAAGTAACGTAAAGTAGACCAAATTGAAGTCAACATGGTTTAATGGAATTATAAACACCTGCATGACCAATCCCGGGTTTCTGACAACTATGAAAGAGACACCAATATTTAATTTGAGACTGCTCTGGTGGCCTAGTGGTTAGAGCATCTGCCTCTGATGAGGGAGGTTGTGGGTTCAATTCCCAGCCGAGTCATACCAAAGACTTACAAAAATGGTACTAACAACTGCTCGCATGGTGCTCAGCATCAAGAGGTTAGTGTTAGGACTGGTCGGCCTGATGTCAGGATAACGTGACTGGTTGGGACATCATGTTACATGTCTGCAGCATTATGCCCCATGCTAGACATCACTATAAACTGTCACACTGCAGACACTATAGTGATATGACTGATTGTTTTAAAGCTACATTAAAAATGCAGCTCACACACACACACACATTTAATTTGAGCACATTATTTTAGTCCAAATTGCCATTTATAGGTGGTGTAAAGTAAGAATATTATAATTTTATATGAGTATTCAAAGAAGTCTAATCTACTTATACAATAGGAGCTGCATGCATGGAATACAATACATTCATGCCATTATACCTATTTGCTCTCAATGACCATGTTCAGTTTAATGGTCTACTTAAACTTTGAACTGTGACATCACTTTCGTCAATGGTCTATTGAAATGTCAAACTGTGATGTCACTCTGGTCATTGGACTACTGAGATGTTAAACTTTGACATCACTCTGATCAATGGTCTATTGAAATGTCAAACTGTGATGTCACTCTGGTCATCTGACTACTGAGATGTTAATCTTTGACACCACTCTGATCAATGATCTACTGAAATGTCAAACTGTGATGTCACTTTGGTCAGGATCTGTGACATCACGTTGGTCAGGATCTATCAGATACTATTATGTGCAAAATATATTTGTTAAAGCTGAAGTGGCAGATAAGCAATTTATGTGGAACACCCAGATTTAATCCACAAGTAGTAAAAAATCATTTTCATTATAACTGTTGAAATAATTTGATTGAATGTTTCTTTTATCATAAACTGATATAATGAAACCTTCAAAACCATGTCAAGGTATTGATAAAATTGTTATCCTATACCCTAATAGTTTACAAAAAGGCACTTTGAATAAAACACCACACAGGTGTTACTCATTAGATTAAACAACACGAGGGCAATATGTGATTAGCTGCCACTGAAGATTAATGTCAGGTTACATGAATGAGACTGTAGTGATGACCCTAGAAATTGCAAAATTGACTCCAAGAAAGCACATTGCAACTTAGCCTGTCATAAGACTGGTTAATCCTGTCTAATTACTAGCCTGTCATACGACTGGGTAATCCTGCCTAATTACTAGCCTGTCATAAGACTGGGTAATCCTGCCTAATGACTTAGCCTGTCATAAGACTGGGTAATCCTGCCTAATGACTTAGCCGGTCATTAGACTGGGTAATCCTGCCTAATGACTTAGCCTGTCATAAGACTGGGTAATCCTGCCTAATGACTTAGCCTGTCATAAGACTGGGTAATCCTGCCTAATGACGGTTGCCTCCTTACAGACACCCAGTTGTGTTAGATTCTTTGAAAAACGTTCACAACGCAGAACACAAGAAAACTGCAAATGGTGGTATGGCTGGATTTCAAAGCTTTGTATGACTTGTCTAAATGATATAGTGATCTTTGCAATACATCTGGGTATCATGCAAAGTGTCCAAGATATTAAACCAAATGCAAAGGTCAGTGTAGGTCATTGGAACATTAAATATAGGTCAGAGTGACCTAGATGTAGACCAAGGAGCATGCAATAAAGTACAGTGACTGAGTTTTTGTCTGAAAGATGTAATTAATATTCCTCACACATTATGTGTTTGTTGCTGAAGTTAAGTGAAAACATGAGCTTATATGCATCAATCATTATATTTTCTTGTCAATACAGATAATAGAATGGCAGATCAAAGTATGAACAAGGTGTACAGTTACCCTGTTATAATTAAATGAGCAAAAGCCTTTTTGCACAATTAAAATTTGGTGATTTAATCCCTTGTTTCATTATTTAATGCCACAGTTAAAATTTTACAAAAGGTTAACACACTTATGTTTTTCATATGAGATTACATCAAACATATACTTAGCAGACAGTACACTGGTCAGTTGATGCATCTATAATCAGACATAGTTTTTTTCAAAGCTGCCTAAAATGTTGATGTAGTTGATATACTGACATCTAAATGACACTATTTTCATTTAGGACCAACTATGCATCATACGAAGTCTTCTGGTGAAACCCAATAGCAATATAACTTTTCATTCAGGAAGATTAGCAATAATATTTAAGACAGCCACTGTGGTGGCCATACTGGACATCAGATCAGTCCCATTTTCAATGAGGATCAACAAAACATCATAAGAAGTCTTTTAGTGAAATCCCCAGATTAATGTGACCATCCATTCAGGAGGAGTAGCAATAACAAAAATTTCAAGATGGTTGCTGTGGCAGCCATAGTGAATATCTGAACATCACCATTTTCATTTAGGACCAAATAGACCATAGAATGAATGTATTTGTAAAGTTTCATGGCAATCCTCAAAGTAGCTTAGGAGGAGTAGTGATAACATATTTTTGTTAATGGAGGGACAACACACCATCCCATAAGTTCTTCTGACCAATGACCAGCAGAGCTAAAAAATATATTATACATTTAATTATAATTTTTATGGATTGATGATGCAGGAAAATTTATAAAAAATATACAAAGTTACAAGAATTATGGCAGTTGGTTCTTTGACCATGAATCATTACAGACACAGACACATTTTATAAATACCTCCAGTTGATTGAGTTGGTGTAGTTGGGCAGTTAGTTTCATCACTACCATCTGGACAGTCCCAGGTGCCATCACACTTCCATGTGTTGGGTAGACACTGCTTGCGTTGTTGGCAGAAGAATGACATGGTGTCACAGAGCATGCCAGTAGGTGTGACAGGAGGCACTGGAAATAAAATATATTTATTATGTATAGTGTATGGATAAATAACATATGGGTCAATTATATTTTTTTAAAAGAAATTTTAAGCGTTTTATTTAGAAAAAGTGCAGTTACACACATTATGGCAATGGCCAGAGCATGTCATGTACAGATATAAATGAATTGTAGATGATAACTATTGTATGTTGACTGATATATCCAAAATACAGATTGTATTTTATAACCCTTTGCCTTACTTGCAAATAACATGTCCATCCACCAAAATGAAAGATTACAGTGCATGAGAGCTATTTGTTACAGATCTCATTTAACCATCAACACCCTAAGGGATCCAATGATATGCCATTTAGGTCATGTGACTGGTCATTATAATAGATTTACAGAGATATTTACAGGTCAGAGTGATTCATTTTTGGAGAAGTACCTATATCGGACATTTAAAGATGGCCACCATGGCCGTAGTGTCTGATTAGCACCATCTACATTCTTGACCAATTAGACATTATAAGAAGTCGTACTGGATGACCAAGGCGCAAGATATCAAGTTCCATGTCAATCCTTCAATCAATTTAGTAGGAACAGAGATAACAAACATATGCAAAAGGATAGAAAACTGATGGACTGATGATGGACAATGAACAACTGGACACAGCATTAGCTATTTTAGTCTATGACCAGTGGAGCTAAATATTTTGGGAAAATTTATTTCGTGACAAACAAATGTTGTCAATCATCCAAGTAGCAAGTTCAAAATACTTTTTAACATCTTAAGGTTTATTTCAGTTTATAAAACTATTTTTACTATTGGACACTATGTAAATCTAGATTTACTAAGAAAATGATATTCTTACGCTAAAATAATTCTGCATATAAAGTAATCTACTCACATCCAGTGGCACATTCTGGTGTAAATGACACATCATCAATAGCAATGTCATCAAGGTCTGAGCTGCCTCGTGTTGCCTCAAATATGACAGTAAAATTGGTGTTCTCTCCAAGAAGAATATTGGCATACTTCCATTTTGGTCCCTGATTATCACTAAGTGACCATATTAAGTTGCGATCACCATTCACATTCTGTGTGTAAACCTGCATGTTGATAAAAATATTTGAAATGCATGCATATGAAAAGATTTTTCAAAATCTTCTTATTTCTACTATGTTTTGGAGAATTCCCTCAGAATGAAATTTTGTTTGTTTTTTAAAATAATAAAAAATAATTTCAGAAATAAAGTGAATGATTTTTGTGGCTAGTGTGACTACCTCAATATAAATGCTGCCAAAATATTTGCTTTTACAGGTTAAGGAAATGTGTAGCAATGGATTATCACAAATGTAATAGTCAATATGTTAATTTCACTTCCCACTTAAGTGCCTCATGATCCCATGAGATGACACTGGTCAGGTGACTGATCATAACCATAGTTACAATGATGTGATCAGTTTGGAAGCACATTTTTGAAGAAGAAAATACCAGATATACAGCATAATTCAAGAAAAGGATATATGCATAAAAATGAGACAAAAAACTGTATCACTAATTTCCATTATAAAGATATTATCACTGTAAATTTTAAAGCAGAGTAAGATTTTCTACATTTTATAGATATAATATAAAGTCTCATGTTTTTGTTTAAAAGTATTAGTTTTACCCTGAGTGGTCCCATTCGCTCTGCACCATACATGTAGTACCAGAAACGTAGGTAGCAGACGTTGCGACTGGCTGGGAAAGTGCAGGCTTGAATATCAGCAACTTCACCAGACCTCATTTGAGAGCTATCAATATATAAGAATTGTCCTGCAAGGAAAACAAATCATGTCTGATAGTTTGTGTTCAAGTCAATTTAATGAGAAAATAAGTAAATCAATTCTGATCTTTTGAAAACCTTGGCAGGTAAATGATTTTTTTTTTTGGACAAGTTCAATAAATTTTATTTTATAATGAGCAAAAATGTCATTCTATTTATCACATGATAAAACCACTGATTTTATACAAAAAACTGCAAATAGTGTTGTCAAGTTACTCTGCATAACATTTTGGATCACCTTGGTCATTGTGCATATACCTTATATGACCATGTGCAATACGAAGAAAATATGAGACTAGATAGTTGATACATCACATCAGCATCATTCTATAAACATAATGGTTGTCACAGAATCGTATAAATCCTTTTATATATTAAATACATGTACTCTGGTTTTGTGTTTTGTGTACAAAAATACCTGAGAGTGATTTATGTATATTGTACAATATTTTGAAACAGTGAATTTGGTTCATCTTATGCTGCTCGTGTGAAGTGCTTTTGATGGGAAGAACCAAATTCTTCCAGTGCACAGATGATGTATAGTGGCATCATCTGTGTTTAAATGCCTCACTGCAAGACTAAATCTACATATTATGGAACGTCTTGTCAGTGAGCGGTATACTTTAAGGACTTGCACATCTTCAGCTGTAGAGGTATGTGAGTTATTTATTAATTTCTTGTGTGTAAGTTATAACTATTGTACTACCACATTTATTTTTGTATAATTTCTATGTAGCTTCGGCTTACATAGTATAATGCAAATATTTTCTATTCTTGGTTGTGACATAGCAAGAGATTTATATTAGCAATAAAAAGTTGCATTTTAAGAAACGTTTAGTACTGTAGGATTCTCATTGGGCACGGGTAGGTTAACTTCTGAACCTGTTGATTGTTCTGTAATTATTGTGCCGATAATGTAATCTGTATAGCTTACCGTATATAACGTTATTATGTTTTATCATATATGCCCATGTCATGCATAGTACATGGTGTTAAATGTATTTTCAGCTGATCAGAGTCACAGCTGTAGAGCTCATTGGAGTCGACATGGTACCAGCTGTAGAGCTACCCATAGAAGTTGACCATAGCAGCTTTAAAGCTGAACCATAGCAACTGTAGAGCTGAGTGAACAGTGATGATGGTTGATTTGCAGGTGATCATGCATTGCAGATCAATTGGTGGGCACTGATTGCTTGATTGACCAAGGAACTAAATGGTGGTTGGTGACTACCTGGAATACTGACTGCTTGATTGACCAGTGTGACTGGTAGCCAAATGTGCTGGTGACAGAGTGTGTAATTCCATACATGTAATCTTTTAGCTGTGGGCTAATTTTGGGATTTGTAATACCCAGTGTTTTGGGATTGTAAAGATATTTCATATGATATCTGTCCGTATGTTTTAATCATTTTACTATTTGAGTAAAATACCTCATTTGTCACTATTTGAGTGAATTAATTTTTACTATTTGGGTAAAAGACATCATTCTTTTCGTCATGTAAAATTAATGTGAATCATTCACCTTTGTCCCATACTGTGTAAGGTCATTTATTTGTATTTTCTTTTGTTGCATTATTAGGTTCGTGTGAATTATGTTAATTTGTCCAATATCTGGATCTTATACACACACATATTAATCATAATTCTTTTCTCATTGAAGTCATTCATCATTAAACATTGTATTTGCATCACCATCAAAAGTGTTCTGTTATAAATCCAAAATTCAACCTGGTTATCTTGTTACAATGGTGGCAAGAATATCACAGGATCTTATATTTGATGTTTGTAAGGTACTAATGGCAATGAATTTCATTTACCACTGTGGACCAGGCAAGAAAAGAAAAAACAACTTCAAGTATAGTTTTCAATTTTTAAGTATAGCTTTCAATTTTAGTTTTCTAAAGGTGTAACAGAGAGCTGTTTCTTTTTCCACTGAAATGTGAAAACTAAAGCACTGTGCAAATCCAAGCAGACTGATTTTACTAGCCAACATTACATCCAGCAGTGAAAAAATGTTTTCAACAGCATGTATTACTAAAAATGAGTTAACACAAATGCCCTACAACAATACCAGAGAAAGTAACTTAATGTAAAACTTATATAGACTGACAGACAAGAGGATGGACATACAAGTGTAACAGTATTTTTGGTGGTATATAGAAGCATCAATATAAAGTATACTTTGTATATATTAGATGGTTCAGGAGACATGAAAAGTTTACTGGTTATACTTGGATCATAACCTAGAAAAAAATGAAAATGAAATTCAGGGGAATTCAAAACTCATTATACATAGATTCTTATTACATCAGCTCTCATGTTATGTAAAGTTTATTAAATGTTTAGTATGATGTAGTAACATTATCACTGCATTGGGAAAGAATGTACATGTATTGCATTGCTATAGCCTACGAAAACATCAATCTATCAATGTGCTGTAAATCTTATATAATCAGTCAAAACTCAATGATAATAACCACCAGATGACAACTGTCTCATATTTTATCCAATTCAGTTATACAAAAAGCCCCTAACTCCTTTTCACAAAACTTATTATACAGACTTCATAAGATTGTCACAGGAGAAATACATTTGATCTGAAAGCATAATTGTTCATTATGTTTATTTATTCCACTTTCATGATCATTCAAGTTTACAACAAATGCATCACAATGTCAATGAGTTCTTCTACATTTTGTCTGCATAATTAGCATTTTATTTACATCATTAGCATTCATTTACATAATTAGAAGTCTTTTGCATGGGAATAAGGGAATGTTTGTACTGAATATGGAGTATATTGCTGGCCCTGTAGGATCCTTAAGAAATCTTTCACTAGCTACCATATGACTTGTGAGATCAAACATACCATTGACAGTGGCTTTGTGGTCTACGTCTGGCCCTGTTCCTGGACGCATGCGCGAGGATGCAACTAGCCAATCTGAATCATCATCTTGTCGATTTTGCCAGCAAGTGCAAATCGAGGTCCATGGTAAACCTTGGCTATTGATGTCAAAGCTACAGTCTCCTGGGTTAGGTACTGCAAACACATGTAAAATATGCATTAATTAACCATCTGCTAATTACAATTTTCCTTACAGCCATTAATCACGTTGTCTATGTATCTGAATGGATTAAAGATAAGACAAGAATTATTTATAGTCGGCATTATTTAGAAAAACAATTTAACAAAAACCCTAATGTGCATTTAACCAGTATGACATAGAAAACAAGACATAACAAACAAACATTAATAGATGGACAAATAGATAAATGAGTGGGTAGACAGATGAATAAATAAGTAGATAGATAAATGGATGAATGGATTGATAGGCAGACAGACACAGAGAAGCTTCTTTAAACTGGCCCCTCTGCAAACAGACATCCTCTGCAGACTGGCAAAATCAATAACACAATCTCATGCTTATCAAACCTCTCTGCACTGGACACCTTGATAAAGCAGCTGAAATTTTTCATCCCAACTGATGATGTTTAACATTTGATAGATAGATAGATAGATATACAGACAGACAGACAGACAGATAGATAGATAGACAGAATGATGGATATAGTGAAGGATAGATAACATATACAACTAGATTTACGAAGAAATTCATAAGTGATGGATTCAAAATTAAAATGCTGCAAATTTGTGAAATTTGTTATAAACATATCTTTTTGATATTTGCATCACAAAAGTCATCAAATTGCAGCATATAATAAAAATGTCTACAATATCTTGAGAAATTCTATATATTTTTGGACAGCATAGGTCTTGGTTCTAAAATTTTAGAGAGAATAAAGACATTTATTTCCAAAGAAAATAAAAATATAGTGCAGTTTATATACTGCAGTGAATCTAACCAAATCAATGTTACTTGGGTTTTCTGTGGAAGATGAAAATGTAATAGTTCAAATAACCAAATACTCAAGCAGAGACAAGTAGAAGTAATGGAGTTGTGCTTTGTGTAACAGTAATCCAGCCATGCTGTAACAGGCAGCAGTAATCCAGCCATGCTGTGTGTAACAGGCAGCAGTAATCCAGCCATGCTGTAACAGGCAGCAGTAATGCAGCCTTGCTTTGTGTAACATGTTGCAGTAGTAATGCAGCCTTGCTTTGTATAACAGGTAGCAGTAATGCAGCCTTGCTTTGTGTAATAGGTAGCAGTAATGCAGCCTTGTTTTATGTAAAGGTTACAACAGTAATGCAGCCTTGCTTTGATAACAGGTTGCAGTAGTAATGCAGCCTTGCTTTGTATAACAGGTTACAGCAGTAATGCAGCCTTGCTTTGTGTAACGGGTTGCAGTAGTAATGCAGCCTTGCTTTGTATAACAGGTAGCAGTAATGCAGCCTTGCTTTTTGTAATAGGTAGCAGTAATGCAGCCTTGTTTTATGCAAAGGTTACAACAGTAATGCAGCCTTGCTTTGATAACAGGTTGCAGTAGTAATGCAGCCTTGCTTTGTATAACAGGTTACAGCAGTAATGCAGCCTTGCTTTGTGTAACAGGTTGCAGTAGTAATGCAGCCTTGCTTTGTATAACAGGTTACAGCAGTAATGCAGCCTTGTTTTGTATAACAAGTTACAGCAGTAATGCAGCCTTGCTTTGTGTAACAGGTAGCAGTAATGCAGCCTTGCTTTGTGTAATAGGTGGCAGTAATGCAGCCTTGCTTTGTGTAATAAAATATTCTGCGGAATCCATTGTCTCATCTATGAAGTATGCCATTATGTACCCTTACTTTTGTGTAGTAAAGAATCTGAAGAACCCAGTGTCTCATTTATGAATGATGTAATTATTTACACTTATTTGTGTAACCAAGAATCTGCAGAACCCAGTGTCTCATTTATGAACGATGTAATTATTTATACTTATTTGTCTAACCAAGAATCTGCAGAACCCAGTGTCTCATTTATGAGCGATGTAATTATTTACACTTATCTGTGTAACCAAGAATCTGCAGAACCCAGTGTCTCATTTATGAACGATGTAATTATTTACACTTATTTGTGTAACCAAGAATCTGCAAAACCCAGTGTCTCATTTATGAACGATGTAATTATTTACACTTATTTGTCTAACCAAGAATCTGCAGAACCCAGTGTCTCATTTATGAGTGATGTAATTATTTACACTTATTTGTCTAACCAAGAATCTGCAGAACCCAGTGTCTCATTTATGAGCGATGTAATTATTTACACTTATTTGTGTAACCAAGAATCTGCAGAACCCAGTGTCTCATTTATGAATGATGTAATTATTTACACTTATTTGTCTAACCAAGAATCTGCAGAACCCAGTGTCTCATTTATGAACGATGTAATTATTTACACTTATTTGTGTAACCAAGAATCTGCAGAACCCAGTGTCTCATTTATGAGCGATGTAATTATTTACACTTATTTGTGTAACCAAGAATCTGCAGAACTCAGTGTCTCATTTATGAACGATGTAATTATTTACACTTATTTGTCTAACCAAGAATCTGCAGAACCCAGTTTCTCATTTATGAACGATGTAATTATTTACACTTATCTGTGTAACCAAGAATCTGCAGAACCCAGTGTCTCATATGTCAACAATGTAATTATTTACACTTATTTGTCTAACCAAGAACCTGCAGAACCCAGTGTCTCATATATCAACAATGTAATTATTTACACTTATTTATCTAACCAAGAATCTGAAGAACCCAGTGTCTCATCAGTTAACTATGCAATTATGTATCCTTACTTTGTCTTTCCAAGATTCCACAGAACCTGGTGTCTCATCAGTTAACTCTGCAATTATGTATCCTTACTCTGTGTTACCAAGATTCCACAGAACGTGATGTCTCATTAATTAACTACTGAATTATGTATCCTTACTTTGTGTTACCAAGATTCTACAGAACGTGATGTCTCATTAATTAACTATTGAATTATGTATCCTTACTTTGTGTTACCAAGATTCCACAGAACGTGATGTCTCATTAATTAACTATTGAATTATGTATCCTTTCTTTGTGTTACCAAGATTCCACAGAACGTGATGTCTCATTAATTAACTATTGAATTATGTATCCTTACTTTGTGTTACCAAGATTCCACAGAACGTGATGTCTCATTAATTAACTATTGAATTATATATCCTTACTTTGTGTTACCAAGATTCCACAGAACGTGATGTCTCATTAATTAACTATTGAATTATGTATCCTTTCTTTGTGTTACCAAGATTCCACAGAACGTGATGTCTCATTATTTAACTATTAATTATATATCCTTACTTTGTGTTACCAAGATTCCACAGAACGTGATGTCTCATTAATTAACTATTGAATTATGTATCCTTTCTTTGTGTTACCAAGATTCCACAGAACGTGATGTCTCATTAATTAACTATTGAATTATGTATCCTTACTTTATGTTACCAAGATTCCACAGAACGTGATGTCTCATTAATTAACTATTGAATTATGTATCCTTTCTTTGTGTTACCAAGATTCCACAGAACGTGATGTCTCATTAATTAACTATTGAATTATGTATCCTTACTTTATGTTACCAAGATTCCACAGAACGTGATGTCTCATTAATTAACTATTGAATTATGTATCCTTTCTTTATGTTACCAAGATTCCACAGAACGTGATGTCTCATTAATTAACTATTGAATTATGTATCCTTACTTTATGTTACCAAGATTCCACAGAACGTGATGTCTCATTAATTAACTATTGAATTATGTATCCTTACTTTGTGTTACCAAGATTCCACAGAACGTGATGTCTCATTAATTAACTATTGAATTATGTATCCTTTCTTTGTGTTACCAAGATTCCACAGAACATGATGTCTCATTATTTAACTATTAATTATATATCCTTACTTTGTGTTACCAAGATTCCACAGAACGTGATGTCTCATTAATTAACTATTGAATTATGTATCCTTTCTTTGTGTTACCAAGATTCCACAGAACGTGATGTCTCATTAATTAACTATTGAATTATGTATCCTTACTTTATGTTACCAAGATTCCACAGAACGTGATGTCTCATTAATTAACTATTGAATTATGTATCCTTTCTTTGTGTTACCAAGATTCCACAGAACGTGATGTCTCATTAATTAACTATTGAATTATGTATCCTTACTTTATGTTACCAAGATTCCACAGAACGTGATCTCTCATTATTTAACTATTAATTATATATCCTTACTTTATGTTACCAAGATTCCACAGAACGTGATGTCTCATTATTTAACTATTAATTATATATCCTTACTTTGTGTTACCAAGATTCCACAGAATGTGATGTCTCATCAGTTAACGTTGCAATTATGTATCCTTACTGTAACAATGATTTTGCAGAACCCGAGAGGGCTGCAATTATGTACTCTTACTTATCATAACTTGCAATCATTTTATCATTAGAATAGAATCGTTTCTCAAAGTTGATGATGGTGTCATTGTTGTCACAACCAGACCACTACTTGCTATACCTATATACATGTATTACTATGCTAAAGCAGTAAGCAAAAACTCCTACATCCATCAAAACTTACTGCAACTGTCTTCATCTGATCCATCGTTGCAGTCTGCACGTCCGTCACAGTGATATTGCCTGGCAATACACTCAAGTTGGTTGTTGCACATGAATTGGTTGACATCACATGATTTTATAATAGTGGCTGAAATAGTATTAAATAAAAAGTCAACTTTACATAAAATATTCCACCTTTATTCAGAAGTTTCACTTAAGATTTACTATAATTTTCTTATTTTAAATATAAATAATTTTAATTGTATTAAATTGTTGCCCTTATACCATAACAAATTACAGCTGTTTCATCAGCACAATTTGCAAGTTGACACTAAATTAACATTTATTAATGGACAAAAACACCCTGACACAATAATATTACATTGGATAATAAAACAGTAATGGAGCAATAATCAAGCATTTTGGAATAAATGAGAACAAACTGATTGAGAAGGACCCAGAAGTACTTAAACAGGAGTAAAAAACATTCTTTATTTTATCACTCACTTGCTGAACATCCTAAAAAGCTGATATCATCAACAACAATGGCTTCCACTCCGCTAATAGATGTTCCTTCTGTGGCCTCTAGTGAGATGGAGAAATGCTGGAAGGCACCTATATTAACTGTGGTGTTCAGCCACGACTTGCCCTGGTCACCAGACTTTGTCCAAATTGTATTCGGGATGCCTGCAGTAGATTTTAGGACAACACTAAGTGTCCCAACACTTGCTCCCGACATGTAGTACCAGAATGCCAAGTTACAGTTTGGACCTGACTCACGGTACTCGCTTGTTGACAAGATGGCTTTGTTTCCTCTTTGTACATTTGCCCTGTTTTGGACCATTATGTAGTGCCCTGAAATACACAAATTGAAATCATGTGTAATGATGTTTGTGGTTCATGTATTGAAAATAATGTACTGACAGATGAAAGAACATATTAATTGTTGATTCTAACTTATTCTAGGTAATTAATGCATCCCAATGATATAAACTTTTTTCTAAACTGAACTGAGACTTTAAAAGAATTTTACACATTTTTTAAAACATCTGAATTATTGTTTCAGTTATTGTTTTTTTTTTTAAAAAGCAGATCTGAACATAAAAGATTATTATGTTAAGTCATTGGAACACCAAATCTATTATTGCTTTCTTCCTGTTCTCCTACAGGGATATAATTTAGGATGGTACTCTGCTGAAAGGAAGTATTTGTGATGAAATCTGGCCATGCATGAATATAATATAATTCATCAGTGTGATAAATCTGTAATCCAAATAGAACTAGGTTTAAAGTCTCTTCTAATATGCAACAGGCCTTATGGCCTTAGCATAGTGGCAATTATGGTTTTCTGTATATCTATAGATCTTGTATTGCCAATCACTAAACCAATGAGTATTCATGTCAAGAACATTCACCACACACACAGACACACACACACACAGACACACACACACACAGACACACACTTGTAACATATTCCGCTGACAACAAAAATGGACATGGAAGACACAGGAAGTTTGAAAATTAAACTGTTTAAATTTGAGAACTAAGTCATCCCCATCACCTCTGAAAAAAGGACACCTACTGGGTATGCCTCATCATTTCCTGGTGAGACAAAAATGTTATTATATGACTGACCTGCAGGACTGTTGAGTGAATGATCGACACTTGGACCCATGTTGCCTGATCCAGCAGTTGCCGCAATGGTAGTCCAGTCAATGTTGTCATTATTTGTATTCTGCCAACCACAGTTTCCATTCTCAAAGTTGCATGATGTTCCTGCATTGAATAACTACTGGTGTAAATGGTGATTATGAAAGGGTGGACACAGATTTCTAACTGCAGATACAAACTGTCTGTCCAGGTAGTCATTTTTGGTGCATGTACCGTATACATTATGATCCTTTCATCATATAATTTTAATATAAATGAATTTGCAGAATTTTTAAAATGCTGACTAGTTAGTGATTGACAGTAATCTGGAATTTTTAAAATGCTGACTAGTTAGTGATTGACAGTAATCTGGACATGATAGAAATGGGGAATTTTGAATCCTTTAATTACCTACTTCACCACCTCAGATATCAATAATTTAATATCACATTACTCAAAACTTGGGAAAGCATTTGTAGTTTAAGAAGCTAAAGAAGTTTGAATAGTGAATATATTGCAAATGTCCAATGTTAGTATTTATTCATTCAAGATGAGTAAGCACCAGTGTCTGAAACTGATTTTGGGAAACTTATTAATTTTGGACCAGCTGCACTTACTATAAGAAAGTCATTTTAATGTCAAAATCACCTAGGTGTCAAGTGTCATTTGAGCTGTCCTCACTATGAGAAAGTAATTTAACTGTCAAAATCACCTAGGTGTCAAGTGTCAGTTGAGCTGTCCTCAATATGAGAAAGTAATTTAACTGTCAAAATCACCTAGGCGTCAAGTGTCATTTGAGCTGTCCTCACTATGAGAAAGTAATTTAACTGTCAAAGTCACCTAGGTGTCAAGTGTCATTTCAGCTGTCCTCACTATGAGAAAGTAATTTAGCTGTCAAAATCACCTGGGTGTCAAGTGTCAGTTGAGCTGTCCTGACTATGAGAAAGTAATTTAACTATCAAAATCATCTAGGTGTCAAGTGCTGTAGATAATTTGCATGAAAAATATTGGTTAATGATACATACCACATGAAACCTCGTCAGTATTGTCTCCACAGTCATTAATGAAATCACACTGTTGAAATTTAGAGTAGCACTTTGTGTTTTGGCAGCTAAAGGCGTTTGTGCCACATTTTCCTTGGGTCGTGGCTGGTAGTGTTGGTTGACCAGGGATGGCTCCTGATATAAGAAACAATGAAGTTTATCAAATTAAGTGTGTAATTTATTACATACTTTGATGAACCCAGGTTTATTAAATCAAGCATGCAATTTAACAAATACATCGATGAACGAAGTCCAATCACAGGTGCTAGTTTTATAGCAAAAAAATGAAGCAATATCAATAAACAAACTGCATGCCTGAAGTGAAAGAAACTTCCTCACACCTTTTAAAACTTCCTTTTACTAGTAAACCATCGAGTGGATTTTCAAAAACTTTTGATTATCTTTATTATAACTAATTGGGGCATAAAAGTGGAGAAGTTAATAATAAAGAGAAATAATGTGGTTTCTGAAAAGAAAATACAAAAGCAAAAGTACTAAAACTACATTTATTTTACCAACTATTTTCAGAAAATATGATCTTTATTTAAGAGCTGGTGGCATAAAGACACAAATATACTAAATTACTATCATAACAAATGGAATAAGCATGAGAACTATACAAGTGACAAAAATTGTCTCATATACAAGCAGTCAACAAAATTAGTTTAAAATGTTTTTTACAAAATATATTGCAAAATGCAATTTAGGGACATGAGCTATGTATCCATAATGTTTTCTTCCCATGCTAATGTCTTTCTACAGTTTGACTTTAAAGATCAGACTGTCTTCCCATGCTAGTGTCATTCTACAGTTTGCCTTTAAATATCAGACTAATTTCCCATGCTAGTGTCATTCTAAAGTTTGACTTTAAATATCAGACTGTCTTCTGATGCTAGTGTCATTCTAAAGTTTGACTTTAAATATCAGACTGTCTTCTGATGCTAGTGTCATTCTAAAGTTTGAATTTAAATATCAGACTGTCTTCCCATGCTAGTAGACTGCTCTGGTGGCTTAGTGGTTAGAATGTCCCCCTTGGATGTGGGAGGTTGTGAGTTCGATCCCCAGCCGAGCCATACCAAAGACTTACAAAAATGATACTAACAACTGCCTCGCTAGGCACTCAACATTAAGAGGTTAATGTTAGGACTGGTCAGCCTAGTGTCAGGATAATGTGACTGGGTGGGACATCATGCTACATGTCTGCGGCATGATGCCCCAGTGCTAGACATCACTATAAACTGCCACATTACAGACAATGTAGCGATATGACTGAAATTTTTTAAAAAGCTATGTTAAAAATCCAAATCACACACACACACATTCTCATGCTAGTGTCATTCTCAAGTTTGACTTTAAATATCAGACTGCTGGTAGTTTTGGATATACTTTATATTAAATTCTTACTGCTTTAAATGTAAGCATGGGGGTGGGGTAAAATATTAGAATTTTATGCTAATCTTATACAGGAAAACTGCATATTTTTTAACATGAAAAAAAATCTCTTTTTAGGAAAAATGAATGTTTAAATTATTGTTGAGTTTTACTGAATTAGAGGGCATGACAAATTACCTTCAATACAGTAGTCTAGAGTAAAGTTAAACAGGTACTTATTTCCTGGACTCAATTTCATTAACATGAATCTTAAATTAAGTCCAGACTTAAGATATCTGATTGGTTATCAGCCAATCAGTTCATAAACTTAAATTTTATGTCTAGTCTTAAATTCAGTAGATGAAATTCAGACTTAGTCAAAAATTATACTCAATGTAACACCTATAGCAATGTCTTATTTAACAAATTTGTGTGTTTCCCCCTAGAAGTAATGGAAAAAAGTTTTAAAAACTATACCTCCTACTTCACATCCTGGAGTGAGAGACAGGTCATCAATGGCAATGTTACTATGGCTACCATTGCCTATAATTCCCTGGATTACAATCTAGATGAACAAAAATATTCATATTTATTTAAAAAGTACCATTTGACATATCTGATGTAAACCTAGTCAAAGAGGCAAAATATGTAAAGATTACTAAATATCAAAACATTCTTAACTTGCTTAAATATTTAGATTTTTACATGAGGAAAATTGATAAATGAATTCATAAATAATACATCAAAAGGTTGATGGCATAGAAAACATTTACATACTCAAGTATTTATTTATTTATTAATTTTAATTAATTAATTATTTAAACATGAAAAGAAAACTTTTCTCACCTGGAAATCTACTGAACTACCATCACTCATGAGGTCAAATGAGGTTCTGTACCAAAAATCACCATGGTTACCGGATAAGGATGTCAATGGGTAGAGTCCAGTCTGTGTGTAGTCGTATCTTTTCAGAACAGTCAGATATCCAATGTCTGAACCCCACATGTGGTACCACAGCCTCAGCTGAAACCCAAGTGCAGCGTAACGCTAATGATTTGATCATAAATTTTTGCCTACTTGATAAAATGCAATATCTAGCAAATGCACCATTCTTAACCTGCATTGAAATTGATGTATTTTATTTGTATTTTAAAAAAAGAAGCTTGGATCTGAACTAGCTTTTTAGGATTGATTTAGAAAGCAACACAAAATTCAGACCACAACTTTTGACAGCTCTAATTGTCATAGGCCTCCATTGTGAAAAGTAATGCAAGCTATACAAGTACTGAAAGTTATGTAAGCCAAATTAAATGGGTATTAGTTTTGAAATATTAATCTGTATCACAAATATGATTACTGTCTTTTCAAACAAGAATCAATATAGATGTCTATGAAGTTTTAAAAGTAGGAAGTAATTTATGGGCAGTTATTACTTGTGCAGTCTGTTAATCCAGTTCTAATGATTGCCAGTTAAAATGTTTGAAAAACCTGATTAGTTAATAACAAAACATTCCCTTTCACAGCACCCTTATGAAGTGATGATAAAAAAAGACAAATTTTTTAAACAGCTTTCATAGTAATAACATAAACACACTTCTAAATCATGTGCACTGTGGTACCTCACCATAAATGCCCCTTAGCACACTGCTAAATCACATGGTGGTTCCTCACCACCACCACCCTCGCCAGCACATTGCTACTCCACTCATAACCATAACAAGGGTATTGACATAAATCTGATTTTTCTGCTGCTTAATCTATTGCATTTGAATGCATTTTTAGTTCTTGAGAGCCAGTTGTATTTAGTTTACACGTCATTAATTTCCTATTTTTGTGTTAAATTGCAATAGTAAACAGCCTTTAGGAAAATACCCCAGATTAAGCTGACCTCATAATGCAAGTCATTTTAATGGTTCCCATGAACTGCTCATTTGATTTTATCAGAACTGAATAAATATTGCTCTCCTCTGGCTTCAAGCTTTTTATGAATGTCCCTCCAATTATATTCTTTAAAGAAATTTCTTTTATTATTAGAAATTTCAGGCTCATTACAGTTGCAGATTTTACAATAAAACTTTCTTTTGTTTTGTTTTCTTAATATGGAATGCTAGAATACATTTAATTGTTTCCTTTTCCAAATATATTTGATAAGAATAATGTATTTTTATATTTCTTCCATACTTGAAAACTTGTCATCAAAATTATCTGAATATAAGAATTTTCATGGATTTCTTGCAGTTTGAAAATAATTCCTTATAAACACATATGCTGCCAAACTGGACAAAGGAGAAATATGTTCATGGAACACAGATGTCCATACCAATGTAACTGAAATAACCTAAATGCATAATTTGCCAAGAGATGACAGATAACTGAATGGACAAAGGTAACTTTATATACCATAACAGTGTTAGTGGTGGGTCAAAAGAACAGAAAAAAGTGATTTAGTGCCATAAAAGTCTGAACAGACTCTACATATTTGTTAAAAAACGCCCATCAAATTTCAGTAGTTTACACTGAGTATTTTTGGCCCAATCTTGCTAGCAACCATCTTGGGATAATACAAGATACATAACCACTCAAAATAAGCTGATGGTAGGAAATCTTTAGTAAAGAAACCAATCTGAATAATGCATTATTTTGAAAATGATTCTGCAGACAGCAGACTGTTTCACTTGAAACCTGTGAAAATATATGCCCACCACACTCCCCTTTCTGACTTGCAAATTTTAACATAAAGCTTTAACATTTTAATATTGTTAATATTGTGCTGCTGTGACTATCACGGACAGAAAACTGATATGCTTGACCTGCCATATTGTTAAATGTGATATCAAAATTATGTCACATTCATATAACCTTCCTCTGAGTATGTTACTCTGGAGAAATTAAATACACTTAATATCAATTTTCAGCACTAGCATCATAATAGAAAAGAATATAAAGAAAACATATTTACATAATTAGCCAAAAATTAAAAAGTAATTATGTTTCCAACTTTGTTTAGAAGTTTGTCACAAGATAAATGTACCTCTCAAATTTCATTATTGTTCTGTTTCAAGTAAATAAATGCAACATCACTATCAGAAATTTAAAATCTATATCCCACTGAAAAAGCCATGAAATTTATCTCAGTTCATACTGACCACGCAGTCGTGTGAAGATCCCTTTATGGTCAGAGAGGACAGTCTAGCTATATCTCCCATCTTGCGTGGAGGTCCACTTGGGGTGTACAGGTACGCACCTGGAGTTAAGATATACAGTTTACATATTTGCCACTATATATGGATTTCTATGCTGCCTTATTTACCAGCAAATATTTTTACAACATTTTTAAACATAATCATAAACTTTTTGTAGAGAATAAGCATAATTCCTAATGATTAATCTATGGTGCTGTACAAAAAAATGTGATATAGTTTTATCACCCCTAGAGGACTGGGTGGCCGAGTGGTCTAAAGTGCTCGCCTTTACTGATCACTACCATCTTACCTCTGTCCATGTGGGTTAGAGTCTCAGGCTCGATCAATTTGGGTGAGAAAACTTGCCAGTAGCTTCCCGTGGGTCAGTGGTTCTTACCAGGATTTTCCAGAGTTCCTCCTCCACCAGTTATGCTGGCTGCCATGTATAGCCTATCTTGTACTGAGAAATGGCATTAACTCATTAACCCCTGCCAACGACTTTACGTGGCAGGAGGTAGTAGCCTACTGCCGAGCTCTGTAGCATCAAGGTCATGTAAGATAGACTAAAGTGGGTGGTATTATAGAAAGGTAGACAGATGTAGTTCTACAATGATACCAAATAATCTGGAAGTTCTATTTGCACTACAAAATAGAGAGGGAAAAACCTAATTTTTTGGACCCGATTTTTTTCCACCCAAATTTGCCCGTGGCCAGAATCCGATTTCGTGTCGGGATTTCATACTTTTTGGTCTCGGATCTAAGGCAGACCAGTATGAACTGCAAACATACAGATGAACATTTGCAAAAATTAGGATAAGATGGGCATTTGGAATAAAGAGTGGCCTTGATATGAAAAATAATGGGTCCATTAAGCAAAAAAAACCCACAAAACACTCCAACTTTTACCCTTCTGCTCATGCGCGAGCCAAATAGCCAATGAAAAACGATGTTTCTAACACAACTAGGCATTATGTTATTTGAAAATCACCTGGAAGTTGATGTGTTAGGATGTATTCAGAAATATCTTTCAAAATGTGTTCCCTACTTGAATTTCAGGTGAAAATGACAAAAACCTCCAGGGGTTAATGAGTTAAACCCAAAACAACAACTCCCCTAAATGTATATATTTTACTGGATTGGTAATTAGGTCAAAGAAATGCATCTTTCGATAGCCAATAGAAAATAAATCATGATGTTTTAGTTGTTCAATGCCTGTTTAATGCCTGTTCTGTCACAATATTAGTAAAGACTGAGGAAAGAAAACTGTGGTAGTATCAATAGCTATGGGCCCATCCCTTTGTATCTGTATCAAATTTTCTGTTAAACTGATTCAATATAAAAAGTATTATTTCTCTGGGGATAGCCAAGGATGAAAGACTTCCAAAACTTGTTGAAATATTTGTTGCCCCACCCACCCCAGAAAATAAAATGACTGGAGGAAAAAAATGGTCAAACCATTTTCTGTTCTGGTGGTATGATCAACACTTGGTCCAGTGCCAACAATTGGAGTGGCTCCCTCAGATAAAGTCCAGTCAAAGTTATCATCAATATCATTGGACCAGAAGGATGAAATGCCATGCTCAAAATCACATCTACCCTTGTAGGTCAAATCGCACTGTACACTCTGCAAATAACAGTTCAAAATAATTTATAAACATTCATGATATGTATGAAATACATATGTAGTCTCAGAGTAATTCTCCACCACTATTTATTATATAATTTTTGGCATTAATAGAGAACAACTATACAGCAGCAATTTTGTGTGCTCCACCTTAAAGAAAGTTTGGATTTCTGGCCACACACAATGAATGAATTCAGTTATGCTAACTGGTCTTTGTATGTTAATTGGTCTTTGTATGATAATCGGTCCTTATATGCTAATTGGTCCTTGTATGTTAATTGGTCCTTGTACGTTAATTGGTCCTTGTATGTTAATTGGTCATTGTATGCTAATTAGTCCTTGTATGCTAACTGGTCCTTGTATGTTAAGTGGTCTTTGTATGTTAATTGGTCTTTGTATGCTAATTGGTCCTTGTATGTTGATTGGTCCTTGTATGCTAATTGGTCCTTGTATGCTAACTGGTCTTTGTATGCTAATTGGTCCTTGTATGTTGATTGGTCCTTGTATGTTAATTGGTCTTTGTATGCTAATTGGTCCTTGTATGCTAATTGGTCTTTGTATGCTAATTGGTCCTTGTATGTTGATTGGTCCTTGTATGCTAATTGGTCCTTGTATGCTAACTGGTCCTTGTATGTTAACTGGTCTTTGTATGCTAATTGGTCCTTGTATGCTAATTGGTAATTGTATGCAGATATGGAGCTGAATTGCTCTACTACTGATTAACTGAATCAATTATTTTTTCTAGCCATCACTTCTTGTCAGCAAATCATGGCCAAATCAACCACCTATCAGACTAATGGATTCTGAACTTTAATACAGGCTGCAAATTCACACATGTGGACTTTCAATCACTTAATTGTTTCCGGATACAGTTGTTCTCCATCACAGGATGTAATGTCAGAAAATAATTCCCCCATAAGTGGTGGAGGAAAACATTTTGGTTTAATGAAAGTTCAAGATTTTATTTTGAGCTTAAATTTGAGTCATTGTTCAACGAGTTTTAGAACTTGAGGTTTGAGTTTAAATCTAATGTTATCGATGTGCTTTCTACCAATTACTAGAGTTGTCTGGAAAGACAACAGTTCCTGTGACAGCATTACATTGAATAACTATTATTGGAATTATCTGGGACAAGACATTTTAAGCCAGTTCCTTTGATATACTTTGAATATTATTTTCAATGGAACTATCTGAGATGAAATTCCATGGTAGGTCCTGGTATAGCCGTAAATAAAATTTAAGAATTTGAAAAGTTTAGGTTTTACACTCATTCACATTCATGTAATGCACCTTCAAGTTTTGTAACTGTATTAAAATAAAGATATCTGAATGCGGAATCCTAAATATAAAAAAGATTGCTGATCTGCACAATGTACACTGATTTAATTTTTCTTGATATGATACCATCTTTATATTCATAACCTGCATCAAACTGCTGACAACATAGACCCAAATATGCCTTCAACACTGCATTTACAGATCAGGGTTGATATTGTTAACTCAAAAAAGAAATGTGAAGTTTCAGTGCATTATGGGTATTTTGCAGTTAGCTATACATGATAACTGGAACTTACAGGTTCATCTGATTGGTCACCACAATCATCAGCATAGTCACACTTTAGAGTTGGGTTTATGCAATATTTGTTACTACAGGTGTATAGTTGGTCTGTGCAGCCTGCAGGAATCACCACTGGTGGTTTACAATCCACAAATTCAAGGTCATCTATGCTGATATCTCCTTGATAGTTGACTCCACGACGAGCTTGAATGGCAACAACAACATTGGTGTGTGGGCCAATGAATACGCTAGCTTGCTGCCATTTCTGTCCATGCCCACCGCTTACACCCCAAAGTGTCGATTTCTGTCCTAATTCCATGATGTAAACTCTTAGTGCATCCACCGCTACACCATCCATGTAATAGTAAAGACTAATCTTACATTGTGGGCCGGTGCGTTTTATTGTTGATGAATAGAGCTCAGTTGTATCAGAGAAATTGCCAGGGGAACTATCAGCCCATGCATACCAGCCATTAACATTGTTCTGTGTGTGATCGACTGAAGGCCTATAGTTATTATCAGCTGCAGACATGGCCTGGTCTATCTTCCACTTGTAGGTCTGATCTGGTGCTCTGCCTGTTGCTGAACTGATGGACCAGCCACAAGTTTGTCCATCATCAAAACCACATCTGGTTTGAACTGTGAAGGATAAAGTTTTAAAGTTACATCAAATTCTGATAAGTAACGATGTACACACACACACACACACACACACACACACACACAGATAGATATATATATATATATATATATATATATATATATATATATATATATATATATATATATATATATATATATATGCAAATCTTAGTTGATGATGTACTGTCAACTAATTAAATTCACAAAATTTGAAATTTGGAAATAATTTTAACCCTCTTAACACAGAAATGTTATCTATAAAAATGTGCAGATTGTTTTATCAACACATGTACTACAGCATCATATCTAGGAGGTTATTTTGTTTCCCAAACCAATTCTTAAAGAAAATCACTGACCTGAACTAGCAGTTCCTGCCTTTATGTTGAGTAGCAGATACAAGACTAACAGGCCTTTGTTACCTACACAAGGTAAACAGGCCCTTATAACCTACATATGATAAACAGGCCCTTGTTAACTACATAAGGTAAACAGGCCTATGTTACCTACACATGGTAAATAGGCCCTTGTAACCTACATATGATAAACAGGCCCTTGTTACCTATAAGGTATGCAGCCTTTTGTTACCTACACGCCATAACACATCATTCTGACAAAGTCACCCTGTCTCCTAACATGCCATCACACTTTAGAGATCATTTCAACATGTCTTTCAGTGGCAACAATATAAGGTCTGATACTGTAATTGACTATTCTAACATTTATAAAAAATTTAATAAGAACTAATAAGGATAAAGTTTATATTCTTACCACATGAAGCCTCATCTGAATTGTCTGTACAATCCTGCCAGAAGTCACAGACTTTGTCCATGCTGATGCAAACACCAGTGTTCCTGCATGCAAAGCCACACTTGCTAGTACTAGAAGTAATAGGTGGTGACAATGTTGGTGGAGCTGGAGGAAGTTGATCTGGTGAGTAAGCACACCCAGGTGTAATTGTCAGGTCATCAATGGAGATTTGACCCTTCATCTGATCACCAACTTTGCCTTCGATTATGATCTGGAAACTGCTGGACACATTGACCTGCAGATCAACACGTTGCCAGTATAAACTTTGATCACCAGTGACTGAGTACAAAGCTTGTGTAGGAGGTCCTGAGTTATATATCCTGTAGTATACATTCAGCTGGTTGGCATATTTGCCATACATGAAGAGGAAGAAACGTAGTCTGCACTCTCGGCCAGAAGTACGATAGAATGGTCTGGTAAGGATCCATGCAGTACTGTGATATTGACGGTTAGTGGCATCTATGTAGATATACTGTCCAGCAGCATTTCCCAGCGTATGGTCCCAAATTGGTCCAGTGTATGTGAACTGACCAGTTCCACTAGTGACAACCCAATCAAAGTTGTCTTCCACAGAACTATTACCCTGCATTAAATCTCCAATTCCAGATTCAAATGTATATTGATGGAACTTAGTACATTCTCCGAATGTTTCATCCGAATTGTCGCCACAGTTGTTAGTTAGATCACAAAGTAAGTTACGATTGATACAGATATTATTGTGACACTGGTATTGTGATGACAGGCAATTTGTCATGGGTTGTGGTAAGGAACAATCCAAGAATCTGACTTCATCAATTGCAGTCTGACCATGGTAATTTCCTGCTATTTTCTCAAACAAGAGCTTGAAGCCATTCTGGGGCCTGCCAATTCCAACAGTAATAGTTTGCCATTGGGGTCCAGAGATACCCTCACTTCTCCATAGGGTCACCAAGCTTGACTGACCTGTGCTGCTTTGACCAGCATTGCTCAGTTTGAGGTATAATGATCCAACATCTGTTCCATCAGAGTAGTAAGCAAATTTGAATTTACATTCAGAGCTGGCAGTACTGTACGTTCCACTCTGCAAATCTGCAATTTTGTTTGTGGTATTTCCATTAGTTGTGTCCTGTACATACATGTAGTAGCCATTCTGATTACCTCGAGAGTAGTCAGTTTGTGGTGCCATGTTCCTCATTCCCATTGTCTCAATTCCACTTCCCCTAGTCCAGTCAAATCCATCCACAACAGTCTCTTGCCAGCCACACTGATCCTGTTCAAAGTCACAAAAGGTTGGACACTGTCCAGATGGACATGGGGTGGGTGTTGGGTTACCAGGTATATTAGATGAAGCTATACCACATCCTGGAGTGAAGGAAGCATCATCAATAGAAATATCTCCTTTGTAGCCATTGCCAATCACTCCTTCAATGATTACTTGGAATGGAGTGTTGCTGCTGAGGGCAACTTCTAGCCTCACCCATTGGTTTCCTTGCTCACCAGTTGTATTGGACAGCATAATGAGGCCTCTGTCAAATGTATTCATGTAGATATTCAAAGATCCTATGTTTGAGCCATACATGTGGTACCAGAGACGGAGTGCACAAGGACCTGTGGGTAGAGGAAGGTTGTATATAAGTCTAGCATTGTCATTTGGCTTTTGAGGTTGTGAGGACTCAATGTAGAGGTAATAGCCGGAGGGTGATTGACTTGTGTGGTCCTGATCAGGGCCTGTACCCAGCGAGGAAGTAGGACCACGATTGCGCCTCCAATCAAACACATCATGAGCTGTATCCTGTTGCCAACCACACAATCCAAACTCAAAATCACATCGGCTGTAGGCACTGCAAACAGACTTCTTTTCATCAGAACTATCACAACAATCTGGCTGGAAGTCACATTTGAGGTTCTGTGGCACACAGTGTCCACTAGCACATTGGTACTGACCAAGCAAGCACTGCTGTCCAGATGATGGTGGGTACTCACAGTTCTGGAACTGAAGATCATCCACAGCAATGAAACTACTGACATTAGCAAAGAAGAATGGGGTGGACATTGCATCAATGATAATCTGGAATGAAGAGGCACATACAGGCAGAGAGACCACTGCCATTCTCCAGGTGTCCTGTTGTTTAAGCAAATCTGTGCTGACTAGTTGTAGGAGTGCACTCTCCCGTGCTCCTCTTCGTATGTAGACAGACAAACTACGGATGGCTCTGCCATGAACATTGTACCAGAATGTGAAGTTGCATGTCTTTCCAGCTTGTTGATAGAGTGGACTTACTAATCTTCCATGTCGGGATGTGAACCCACCTCCAGTGACTGATTGTATGATAGCATATTTTCCGGTAGCTATGTTGGAGGTATGATCATTGCTAGGACCAGACCCAGCAGTGGGATTGCCATTTGACATCACAGACCATGCATAGGATGCCAAGGTACCATTGTTTGTCCAGCCACAGAAGTTACCAGTTTCAAAGTCACATGTCCTTGGACAACCTGTCTCATCACTTCCATCACTACAGTCCTGGATGAAGTTACATACTGCAGTGCTGCTGATACACTGACCATTATTGCAGGCTTGTTTGCCTGCACCACACACTGGTGAAGGAGTTGTAAAAACAGCAGGCAAAATGGCATCTATCAACACCTGACAATCTGGTGTGAAAGAAACATCATCAATTGCTATATCTCCTTGATAACCATTTCCACAAACTCCCTCGATGACAACTCTAAATGGTATTTGACTGCTGAGAGTTACTTCTGCCCTCTTCCACTGGTCAGCTTGGTTTCCTTGCATATTAAATATGTTTGATAGAGGTCCTTGTTCATATTGCTCTGTGTAAACATTCAGCTGATAAATATTGATGCCATACATGTGATAGAAGAACCGAATTCGGCAAGTTCCTGTGCTTGTAGCTGCAAAGACTGGGCTTTTGATTCTGGCAAAGTCACCCATTTTTCTCGGTGATGAGGTTTCAATATAGAAGTAATGACCAGTTGCATTTCTATAAGAATGATCAAGTCGTGGCCCTGTTCCCACTGTTGCAGTTTGACCCTGGTTCCATGACCAATCAAAGGTATCAAAGTCATCCTGAATCCAGTTGCAGAGGTCAGTTTCAAAGTTGCATCTTTCTACATACTTGCTGCAGAACATTTCGTCTGCCCAATCTCCACAGTCATTGGCAAAGTCACATAACAGAGACTGATCAACACAGGATCCCCGTGAGCACGCAAACTGATTTGGTGCACAAGATGTTGTATTTGACCCAAGGGCACAACTTTTGAATGATATATCATCAATGGCCATGTCTCCTGATCTTATGTAGTGGAGAGCCTCAAAAACAAGTCTATAACCAGGAATGCGGCTGCCAATGCCTACACTCATCATTTGCCAGCTGTCACCATGATCACCTGTAAGGCTCCACAGCAAAATCCGTTGCTGACTGACAGTATCAGTTGGACGAACTGATGGAGGGACTAGATACAGACTCAATGTGCCACCCTGATCCCCCTTCTTGTGGTAAGCAAAGTCAATTTCACAGTTTGTACCAAGATTTCCATAGACTGGAGACACAAGAGAGGCTCGTCCATAGAATGATCCTTTAGAGGAGTCAACAAACATATAGTTTCCAACTCTGTTAGTTCCATATGTGTTATCATTGATGGGTCCTGTCATTGGAGCTGGAGTACTACCATTGTGCCTCTCCCATTGGTACAGGCCATAGCTTGAGTCTGTCCAGCCACAAAGACCAGTTTCAAAGTTACACTGCCCACAGCTACTTTCATCAGAGCCATCTGTACAGTCGTTGATAAAGTCACATAATTGTGTTGCACCAATGCATTGCTGGTTTGCACACTGCCACTGATTAGAACCACATGGATTTATAGTAGAGCTGGTTGGTTGAACTGAAAAGACGGTAGATATGGATCCTGTATATTGCTGGCATGTATTTGTCAGAGTCAAATCATCAATTGCAATGTCTCCTTGGTAGGAGTTTCCTACAGATGCCTCAATAATGATTTGGAAGGGCTGTGATGAGGATATGGGAACTTCTGCTCTTTCAAAGTAATTTCCAACTGCTCCTTGCCGTCTAAAGAGTCGAGTCAAAGAACCACCAACCTGCGTTCTTATGTACACATCTAGCTCATTCACATCCTTGCCATACATGTGATAATAGAATCTGAGAGTGCAGTAAGGAATTCCTGTTGAAGCCTGGAAGAATGTACTGGCTAACCTTGCTTTCTGTCCAGGTCTTCTGGGAGCTGAGGTCTCAATATAGAGATAATGTCCTGCAATAGAGTTCAGGGTGTGGTCATGACCTGGTCCAGTTCCAATTGTTAATGTGCTGCCAGCATGCAGAGTCCAGTCAAAATCATCATCAGTCAACTGAATCCAGTTGCAGAGACCATTCTCAAAGCTACATTGCTGATATCCTCTGCATATAGTATTGTTCTCATCTGTCATATCACCACAATCATCCGTAAGATCACAGACACGATTCTGTGGGATGCACCTTCCATTGTTGCAGGTAAAGGATGCAAAAGATCCACAACCAGCTCCTGGTGGGGGGTATGAACAGCCCTGGAAAGATATATCGTCAATAGCTATATCTCCAAGGACACTGAAGGAGCGACTTGCTGAAATAATGATTGAGAAAAGAGATCTAATACGTCCAATTGGCACTGTAGCTTGACGCCAGATGTTGCCTTGGTTTCCTGACAGTTCATACAAAACTGTCCTGCTAGACCCCATCTTGTGGTATACTTTAAGATTTCCAATACCTGAGCCATACATGTGGTACCAGAATGTCATCTGACACGTTGCTGAAGCTTGTTGAAGAAGTGGACTTTCAAAGTTTGCTGTGGAAAATATACGACCATTGCTAGCTTTAATGTACATGTAATAGCCCGTGGGTCCAAGTGTGGTGTGGTCGTAGGAAGGTCCTGTATTAGCAGTTGGAGTGGCACCACGGTTCTTTATCCATTGGAAGGTTCCATTATTAGCATTATGCCATTTACAGGTACCATTTTCAAAGTTACAATTGTATCCACAAGGCAGTTCATCCTCACTACCACTACAATCAGAGATGAAGTCACACACCTTATTTTGTGGAATACACTGTCCATTGTTACACTGAAGAGCACAAGGGTTTGGTGTATCTGTTGCTGATGGTGAGCACAGACCTGGTGTTAAAACAATATCATCAATTGCAATATCACTCTGGTTGCTGGAACCTCGAAGAGCCTCAAATACTATGCGGAAGTTATTATCTGGGCCCATGATTTGAACAAATCCTTTATGCCAGCCTTGTCCTTGATCACCATTTATTAACCAGATGTTCTTTTGGGTTCCAATAAATGGGTAGATGTTAACATTTAAAGTCCCCATGGCAGGTCCATTCATGTTATACCAAAAGTTTAAGCAGAAGTTTGTTCCATTCTGGAAGGCAGTAGAGATCAGCCAGGCCTTGTCTCCTTGCTTGCGTGGACTGGATGCGTCAATGTACAAATAGGTTCCATATGGACTGTTTAAAGTATGATCTGCAGTTATTCCCATGTTGACAGCTACTGACCCTTGTGCCCTCTCCCAGTCAAAGTCATCTCCATGATTCACATTTTGCCAAGTGCAGAGATCCTGTTCAAAATCACAACTGCCTAAACTTGGACAGGCTCCAGGTATCATAGAAATATCATCTATTGCTATGTCTCCCTGGTAACCATTTCCAATGACTCCCTCAAATGTGATCTGAAAGTTTGTAGCACTACTGACTGTTACTTGTCCCATCTGCCAACTGATGCCTTGATTTCCTGATAGCGTCCAGATTTGTGTTCTTGCAATTGTCCCTGGGGCTTTCTTGTAGATGTTCAGTTGTCCAATAGTCCTTCCATTCATGCTGTACCAAAACTTCAGACAAGAACCAGTGGTTGGTTGATAAACTGAACTGTCCAGTCTAGCTTTGTCACCTGAATGTTGTGGAGATGAAGATTCTACATACAGATAATGTCCCTTGTTGGTGTTGTATGTATGGTCAGCACTAGGACCTGTACCAGAGGTTGCAGTGTCTCCACTGAAAAGGGTCCAATCAAAGTTATCTGTTGTATCCTGAGCATAGCCACACATGCCATTCTCAAAGTCACAGAAAGGTTCTGGAGGACAAGATCCTGAGTTAGATGATAGATCATCAATTGCAATATCTCCATCAAAATTAGTTCCTGACAAGCCTTCAATAACAAGGCTGAGCTGTCCAGCTGATGTAATTTGTACTTGACTATAGTGCCAGCCGAGTCCTTGGTTACCTGACCTAGTCCATACTAGTGTTTTTGAGGTTCCCTGCTGGCTATAGATGTTCAAGGTACTTACTTGGGCTCCATACATGTTGTACCAGAATTTGAAACAAAGCCCTGATGTTCCAATGATCTGAATAGGGCTAAGAAGTCTGGCTGTCTGGTTGGGTTGGGTGCCAGAGACTTCAATGTACAAGTAATTACCATTGACATTCTTTAGTGTGTGATCCGTTTGGGGTTTAGTTTTGACAAATGAGGTGGTTCCTATGTTGTTCTTCCAGTCAAAGTTATCCAATGTATCTTGTGACCATGCGCAAAGACCATTTTCAAAGTTACAGTCAAATGCAGACGGAGGGTAAGTTGGTGTGGGAGTAAAGAGAGTTATGCTTGATGATGATGGGGGAAGTGCAGAACAATCAGAATTTGAGATGGTAACATCATCTATGGCAATGTCTCCTGTATAATTTCCACCATAAACACCCTCAAAAATGACAACATATAGCAGTGGAGATGAGATATTGACTTGGGCATAACTCCATACATTTCCCTGATTTCCCCTCAATCCCCATCTAAAGTCAGGGGTCTGTTGTCCAATTTGTGTGTAAACATTCAAGGACCCAATTCCAGTTCCATACATGTGGTACCAGAATAGAAGACATCGTCCAGTCAAAGGACCTATGGATGATGTTGGAGTGAGGTAGTCACTCACTAGCCATGCTTTCTCTCCAATTCTACGATTCGCACCTGAAGTTTCTATGTACATGTAGTAGCCATTGGCTGTGCCAGTTGTGTGATCCACTTGTGGACCTGTTCCTATGGTTGGGGTTCCACCATAATCTCTCAACCAATTAAAGTCATCTCCAACAATGGCATTTGTCCAGCTACAAGTGTCTTTTTCAAAATCACAGAACCCAGTCAGCGGACAAGGGCCATCAGTAATTTGAAGATCATCTAGTGCAATATCTCCTGTATACAACCTTCCCTTCACACCTTCAACCAGTACTTGGTATGGTTGCTGACCAAAAGCAGTAAGAGTGATCATTCCTCTGCGCCATATATTTCCTTGATTACCAGACTTAGTCCAAATAGTTCTGGGGATACTTGAACCATTGTCTTGCTGAAGGATAAGCAGTTGTCCGATTGTGGTGCCATACATGTGGTACCAGAACTGGAAGCATCTAGTGGTGGATGCATCATACTTTGGGCTGACTAAAATGGCCCTGTCACCTGGCCTGGAGGGTGCAGATGTTTCAATGTAGATGTAATATCCAGAATCCGACTGATAGGTATGATCAAATGGAGGTCCAGTTCCAGCAGTTGCTGTGCCATTTTGGTCTCTTATCCAATCCATGTTATCGTCCTGTGACTGTGTCCAACTGCAAAATCCATCTTGGAAGTCACAGAATGGTTCTGGTGGGCATGGACCTGATATGGTGGTAATGTCATCTATAGCTATGTCTCCCTGGTAGCCATTGCCAACAACCCCTTCAATTGTGATCTGATAGTCAATTGGAGAAAATATTGTCCTTTGTGCCTGAATCCATGTGTCTCCTTGAGGGCCAAGCTTAGACCAGAATAGAGTTCTATTTGCATTATTCTGTAAGTAAATATTCAACTGACCAATAGTAGGTCCAAACATGTAATACCAGAAGGACATGCAGAGACCTTCAGGTGGTGTTGGAGACAAGATGGGACTCTTAAGCCTTGCAATGTCTCCAGGATGACGAGGTGATGAGGTCTCAATGTATGCATAGAACCCAGCACCAGATGTATGATCATCTGAGGGACCAGTTCCTGCTGATAATGTACTGCCTTTATTTCGGATCCAGTTAAACACATTGTCACCTGGGCTCTGCCAATTACAGAAATTCTGGTCAAATGTGCAACTAATATTTGGAGGTAAAACACCTGGTTTGCAGTTTCTAAAAGATATATCATCAATAGCCACATCATCATTGCTTATAAATCCAAATGAACGAACTGGAAGGACCTGCATGCGAAGGTGGAAGCCTTGTCTGATGGCTCCCATTTGCTGACCGACATAAATTGTTGCCTGCTGCCAACCAGGACCCTGTGAGCCACGTCTGGTCCAAAGTGTAGTCCTTATCCCCTGGATATCTACCAATACCATCAGAGATCCCACTTGTGGTCCATTCATGTAGTAGAAAAAGTTCATTTCACAAGTATTGGAGGATGCTGGCAAGGCTGGGCTGGATAGGATGGCATTGCTGAAAAACACACCAGCTTTTGAACCTTCCACATAGGCATAGTAGCCCTGGCTTGTACCTTTTGTGTGGTCAGTAGCAGCAGGTCCTAGACTGGTGGATCCTATGGTTCTGGTCCAGTTGTAACGGCCAAAACTGAGATCATTCCAGCCACAAAGGTCATTTTCAAAGTTACATGGTCCACAATGGGCTTCATCAGATCCATCAAGGCAATCATTAGACCAGTCACACACCTTCTGATTTGAAATGCAGCTTCCACTCGCGCACTGGAAGTTGCTAGGTCCACAGTTGGGGCTCGGTGTAACTCCAGATGGTGGAATTGTGAAGTTAGATGAAAAGGTAACAGAGGACTTGATACATCCAGCACTAAATGTGAAATCATCAATAGCGATATCTCCATATGCACCAGTTCCTATCACTCCTTCAATGATAACCTGAAATGGTTGCAGGCTGGACAGGTTGATGTAAGCTCTGGCCCAGACATCATCTCTGTTTCCAGTTTTTGTCCACAGATTAGTGATTGCACCAGACTGGGATCTCATGTACACATTGAGGCTGCCAACTGTAATGCCATTCATATTATAATAGAACACCATTCTGCAACTTCCTGATGTAGGTCCAAACACTGGAGTAAGAAGACGTGCTGAATCACCAACTTTGCGAGGTGCAGAGGACTCAGTAAAGAGATAGTGTCCAGTTAATAATCCAGTTGAGTGGTCTCTTGATGGTCCAGTACCTGTGGTTGGTGTTGGTCCACTACCTCTTGACCAATCAAAGTTATCAGTTTGATCCTGGTTGAAAAAACAGAGAGAGGCTTCAAATGTGCAGCCTGTATAGTTGGTACAAACAACTACAGTTTCATCACTATTGTCACCACAGTCATAGGTATAGTCGCAGAGTCTGCTCACATCAATACAAGAACCATCACTGCACCTGCAAAGAAAAGATTACCATACACTTGTATACATTATTTTTAGAAAAGCATCACATAAAAAACGTTCCTGCTCTTTTCTATTCCTAACACAACAATACAACAATAGAAAATATAGATTTGATCTGGAGATATAATTTACTATTAATATATTAAAAGCAGCTGTATATACTTAGCAAATTTTTTGAATAATGATATTCTATTAGAATTTCACCTACATCTAATATCATTCTAAGCCAAGAGTTGTGATAATCCTTCATATTTACAAATATTTTTTTTTAAAAAAAGGTTAACTACAGTCTAAGAAATCTTCTAGTTTTGGAATTTTTGTTATTTATATGAATATGTATTATTTTGTTTATATGGATATGTATTATTTTGTTATTTATGTGGATATGTATTATTTTGTTATTTATATGGATATGTATTATTTTGTTATTTATATGAATATGTATTATTTTATTATTTATATGGATATGTATTATTTTGCTATTTATGCCACTCCCTCGATAACTCGTGCCCTGATCCCTATTTATTGAACTTGAAGAAAATCAAGATAAAAAATGGTAATGGAAACTTTGCTGTATCACTCATTTTATTGTCAAAAATGGTAGATAGGACCTGGAAATTTTAATAAACACTATGAAATAACAAATTCAAAGATAGGTCATACAATATTTTACATTTTCTTTCCAAACGACATTCCTTGTACACTGCATTTAATGATATTTAAGGAAATTTTGATCAATGAAAATGTCGCTTATGCCGACTGCAGACAGTACTTTAATAAATAAATACAAATTAAATAATTTTTTTATCAACTGTAATTTGTGTTCCAGTTCTATCTTTTAGTTCCTTTTAAGTGTAATAGTCACAAATGCAATGTGTCCTCTAGTAATTAAATGTAAAATGTGTCAATCTACCATAACAGCTATGTCTGTGAGCATTTCTCTGAGAACCTAATTAAATGCCAACTGTGTTTTGATAACTGACTTCCAGAAGTATTTATTGTATTGGTGCACTGAATTAAAAGCTGGCCTCCTTTGTATCATCAAGTTAAATATGTCTTTTGAATATAAAAAAAGGAGGTGGAATAAAATAAATGTTAACAGGCACAAAAATCCTACAAACTTAAAATCGAGCAGCCCCAGTCATATGAACTCTATTTGATCAATCGAACACTTATAAATGTTATTATGTAACATAAACTACTTTAAATTAACCGACTCTTTCATAACTGTGATCAAAGATAACAAGGCAGCCAAGCAAAATGAATACTTCGTAAATTAAAGAGCTTGATTTCACAGATACAGACCATTGTGGGTAAGCAAGTTTCAGAGAATTCCTGAACTGGCACATAGATATCCTCAAGGATGATAAGAAGTTTCATTATTACTTCCAATGAAATCACGACATCAATATTGTACTAACTGAACAATACAAAAATTGAGTTTTGACGTAGACAATTGTCTCACGAAATAAATGTCACGTGTTTTTGACAAAAATGAATCTTATTTGGTGGTGTATCAACAGGTAGTCTAGTTCCCTGCTCTTGTAATACACAGATTTTTTCGCGTACACGTGATGGTTGTTGAAACCAGATGGAACGATCTTTCATATGTTGGACATTTTGAAAATAAATGTTATTTAAACACGATAACGAACAATTTCATTAGAAAAAGCACAATAGTAAAAATTATTATTGATGTGATTGTAAAATGAGGATTCAGTCAATAAACAGCCCAGTTCCCTAACACTGCTCCCCACCCCCAGTTTTCTCTATGTCAAAGCGATTTTTTTCAATTTTTGGAGGTCCCTCTGTAACTCGTGCCTCACTTACTGTGCAGTCTATGTTTGTGGACCCCATTGTGCACGAGTTATTGAGGGAGAGGTGTATATGAATATGTATTATTTTGTTATTTTCCTATATCATGATATGTATTTAGATCAGATTCCTTGATGATGCACAGGTTTAACAGAAATATGTTCATCCATGCTACCTAATGAATCTACAGTATATCAGAAATATTACTGAGCATTACATATTTTGCAAATTTATACTGAAGCTCATTTTTGAGAAAATTTTCTACTCATTAAAATTATTTGCTAAAAAGACTACTATATAATTCTCTCCATATTAAAATTATGCGCTGAATAGATATACAGTATGTAATGAAGATTTTCTATGGCAACGGGCTTGTTCCACAAATTTTTTGTGAGAACTGTTTAATGAAGGTAAGGGTTATTAAATAGTGTTGTGAAACTAACAGAATATGTCTGTGGGTATTGTCTGTTAATTAAAATCTGATCAACGATTTATGGTTTTATTTGAAAACTGCTAACTGTCTGCAGTGACTGATGTTTTCTGAACTTTGATAAATGCCTTATTAGTGACTACAGTTTGTTTTGTTGTTGTTTACAATGTATAGAAATGGTTGTTACATTTTTGTATGAAGAATATGAACTATGAAAAACCATTATTACTGACAATTTCCATATTTGCCCTCTGGTATTTCACTAAATGTTTCCTACTGATAACTCAAACAATTGTTTGCTGCTAACAGGCTAAAAAAAGATTTTGCTAAAATATTGATACAAAAATATTATAGTTTAAATTATATTTCAAGTTTCAAGGCCACTCATGCTTCATTTGCTCTCACTACAAAAGTTCATTCCTTACACTTGTCATGCCCAAAGGACAATGTGGCTAATTTGTATGTCCCATTGTTATCATGAGAAAATGTAGAAGAAAAAATCATAATTAAGCCATGCTGTACCTGAACTGGTCTGCTGAACAAAAGGCTTGAATTGGTGGTGTGTCACAATTAAGGAAGGTTGTATCATCTATGGCAATATCCCCAACAACAGAAAAGCTTCTTGTTGCCTGTATAAGGATCTGGAATGGTCCACTGATCCGGCCGATGTTCACCATGGCCTGTTTCCACATGTTGCCTTGATTTCCAGACTGTCTCCAAATGGTTGTTGTTCGGGATCCAACTACAGTGGCCACTGACAGTGTTCCGACGGAAAAGCCATACATGTGGTAAAAGAAGGACAGCTGGCATGTTGCAGCAGCTTGGTAAAGGTTTGGACTTGAAAGAGTTGCTTTGGAGTTATATGTACCATCACTGGCATCCACATACATATAATAGCCTGTTGGATTTCCTGTGGTATGGTCGGCTGAAGGACCTGTGTTAACAGTCTCGGTACCATTTCTGTGACGTCTCCATTGGTAGGATCCAATACTATTATCAGTCCACCCACAAAGACCAATGCTACTGTTATCAAAGTTGCATTTTCCACACTGCGATTCATCAGCTCCATTTGAACAGTCTTGTTTAAAATCACACACCTTGTTTCCAGGGATACTTGTCTGCTGGGAGTCCCCACAGTTAAACGTAGGTGATGCAGTGGCTATTGCTGAACATGGGCCAGTTACCAGAGAAATATCATCAAGAGCAATGTCACCTTGGTAACCATTACCAACTACTCCTTCAAAAATAATTGTAAACTGAGCTTGACTCTGAAGGTCAACTTGCCCTTGCTTCCAAGCATTTCCTTGATCCCCTGAGAGTGTGAAGATCTGAGTGAACTGTGGTGAGGGGCTCTGAGTTTGCATGTATATAGCCAAATTGCCTGTGGTCCTGCCATACATGTTGTACCAGAAATTCAGACAGCTGCCTGGTGTTGATGGGAACACCTGTGATCGGAGCCGAGCCTTGTCACCAGGATTCCTTGGAGCTGAGGATTCAATGTAGATATAATAACCTTGTGCATTTCCGAGGGTATGATCTGTACTAGGTCCTGTGTTTACAGTCATTGTCGACCCTTTGAACCTGGTCCAGTCGAAATCATCTCCGGTGTTGTCATTGCTCCATGTGCAGTAGCCAGTCTCAAAATCACAACTACCTGGTGGTGGGCAAGGTCCATTTTGGACTAGAATGTCATCAATGGCTATGTCTCCAGTATAGGTCTGACCACGTATGGCTTCAAAGACAATCTGGTTGGGATGAAATGAAATAAAGTAAAAATATGCAGCTGGGTTTTTGCTGGTGAAATTTATCTAATGTACTCAGGGGAAAAAAAAATATAACATGGTCAATTTTCTTAGATCTATATGCCATAATATTTAATTTTGGGGCGAACTGGAAATCACTAATAATATGCAAGGAAGTGGCAATTCTTAAATGAAACAAGACAATGTAATAGAATTCATATACACGGTGCACAATTTTGATGAAAACTAGGCTAATTTGCCCTATTTTTAGGGCACAAGTCTGTGCAGAGTTAAAATAGATCTTAATATAAGACAATCAACAAAACTATTTGCATGTACTTGCAAAAAATTATAATGCACTACAAAACATATTTATTCATATAAAATATGCATCCAACTGTAGACATTGTAGACCTAGATCTGACACTGCACAACATACTGACAGATCAGAGTCTACGCTGCTTGCTTTTTACTCTTATACTTCATGTGGACAGTGTAGACCTAGGTCTGCCACTGTACAATGCACCAACAAATTAGGGTCTATGATGTTCTCTTTTTACTCCCATATTTCATGCGAACAGTATAACAGGCCCAGATCTGCCTCTGCACAATGCACTGATAGATCAGGGTCTATGCTGTTCAATTATATGTTCTTTCTACTTCAAGATTTCATGAGGACAGTGTAGACCCCAGTGTCCCCATGTGGCCAAGTGGTATAAAGTGCTCTCCTTCACCAATCACTGTCATTCATATCACCTCCACATCAGTTCGAGACTCTGGTGTGGCCAGTGTGGGTATGTGAGAAAGCTGCCAGTAGCTTCCCATGGGTCAGTGGTTCTTACTGGGATTTTCCACAGGTTCTTCTCATCAGTTACGCTGGCTTTCATGTATAGCCTATCTTGTGCTGAGAAATGGTGTTAAACCCCCAAAACAAAAAAAAAAACAAAAAAACAAATTTGGGGACACATTATGTAACAGCAGATCTAAGTAAACAGGAGCTATATGCAGCTGAGTGTGTGTAGTACATGGAATGGAACAGTACAATTGCTTACTGAATTTTAATTTATAATTTTGTGAGGACAAACTATTTTGGCAATGTCTGATGAGCCTGTGCACAGACCCATGACAACAGAAAAAAGCCACATTAATAATTTTTTCAATACAAATTCAATAACCTATATATTATACACTTTAAGCCAGTTTAAACCAACAAAGCAAATTCAGTGACTTTGTGTCCCCCACCTGGAGATGGAGAGGTCAGGAAGTTCACAATCCTAAAACTGACTATGACCTTAAGACAGTGTGTGTGTGTGTGTGTGTGTGTGTGTGTGTGTGTATCTGTGTGATTTGGATTTTTAATGTAGATTTTTACAAAATTCAGTCATATCACTACGATTTCTGCAGTGTGGCAGTTTATAGTGATGTCTAGCACTGGGGCATCATGCTGCAGACATGTAGCATCATGTCCCACCCAGTCGCATTATCCTGACACCAGGCCAACCAGTCCTAACACTAACCTCTTAATGCTGAGCGCCAAGCAAGGCAGCTGTGAGTACCATTTTTGTAAGTCTTTGGTATGACTTGGCTGGGGTTTGAACAGACAACATATTGCATCCAAGGCAGATGCTCTAACCACTAGGCCACAGGAGTGGTCCCTTAACACAGAGCTGTTAAGTTACTAGGCAGACATTCACTGTAACCAGGTAAACAGCATTATAGGAAATGTGCAGAAAGGGGTGGAGACACCTGATCAGTGACAATGACCTTAGAAATAAATCCTTGACTGATACAGTACATATGAGGCCATTAAACTAAAAAGCATATATGTAAAGTATATGTCAGTGCAGTCATGTAGGTGCATTTATTCAAATTAAGTAAATTATCCATTGTTGTTCTAAAATGTAATACTTATAAAGATTTACTAAAATCTATCCAGTCCACACAGTTGCATATTCTAAAAATGTCATCAAAAAGCTGTTATTGTTGATCACTATGGATGTTTATTACATTGGTTCTATCATAACAAATAACAGTGTAGTACAAAACTTTTTCAATATGTGCAGCTTTCATTGTGACATCAAAATATGCAACATTCAATCCAGTTTGTACTGGATCACACATTAAGGTTGACCTCATCCAAAAATGTCTACATACCTTGACATTGATTTTTACTATATGTATTTCACAGGGCATATAAAGAATGATCTTCCATAACATTATGGATGTATAATAATCCAAACAAAGTAAAAAATTGCCATTTAAAGGTATATGTAATTAAATTCTAAAACATGACACCCATTACTGAGATAGTGAATGCCTACAACCTCTAATTGCTTGAAAGGAAGTGGAGGTGGAAAGTGTTATGGATGGACATCTGGAAAAAACATGGATCATATGTCTGCCAAATTTCTTCAAGAAGGTGGGAGGGGGCAAAAATGACATATGTAAATATTTTATTTTTCATCCTTATGTGAGTGAATTTAAAAGACCCCACCAATTTAAGTTTTCGTTAAATAAATTCATTCATGCTTCTTCTTGCTTACTTCTCCATGATGTTAACACAGAAATGGTGTAAATGGAGTTGTTATATTCCATTGCTGGTAAAGTTTACATGGCAGAGAAAATAATCAAATTCTTTCACGTCTTCTCAATGAAGCATCTACATTTCTGTATATAACCATGAATTACCCATTATTTAACACAATGTATTTGTTTCAAGCAGAGGTATCTGTGGTTTTTTGGTACAAACTCAACAGGTTGTATAAATTAGGTGCCTCTGTCTTGTAAAGTGGGACAACTCGTTACAACAACTAGAAATGTGTCCATGTGAAACAAATGCACCTGCCAATAGATGCAATGGAACGGCAAATCTGTAAGTCAAACAGGTGCCTTAATTCTAAATTTTAATCACATAATGTTGAAAAATCAAACTCAACCTCTTAAAGTCTTACATAAAATTTGGTATAAATCCATGCAGTCCTTCAAACATTATCAAGCAGAAACACAATTTGTGATAGACGTGGTGTGACTTAATGTGTCATTAAAGATGGACATGTACAACTCTATATGCCCCTTTCTACAGATTTTGGAGCAAAAACATTTCTATGACCTAAAATAAATTTAAATTATCATACAGATCAGGATTAAGGTAGTAATGCATACAATGTTACCTGGTAGGGAGTGTTACTGTTGAGTGTAACTTGACCAGCTCTCCAGGTATTTCCTTGGTCCCTTGATCGTGTCCAAATAGGTGGACTCAACTGTCCCTGTCGTTTAAGCAAAATATTCAATGTTCCTATGCCTGCACCATACATGTGGTAGTAGAAATTGAGGCAGCGGCCTGTGGTGGCTGGATAAGACTGGCTAATCAGGCGTGCTTTCTGGCCAGGTAGACGAGGACTTGAAGTCTCAATGTACATGTAGTAACCTGCAGCAAAGTGACATCACAATTATAAATGTGTTAACACCCAAATTTTGTTCAAAGAACAAAAATGCCCAATTGCCCCTCTTTTTCTGTCATAATCAAACATGGTGTGATGTATGGTTGAAACAACAGAATGATGGATGAACATGGCAAACATTATATGCTCATTTCACATTCTTTGCATGGGTAGGGTGGAACAAAATGGTAAGCCATTGAAAATGAAAAGCCAATACTATTCTGATATTAAACTCTGCATCTGTTTTGAATTCTGTCCACAACTATTGAATGTTTTTCAATAAATGACTGGTGGGTCAACACCAATTTCTATGACTGTTATGAAAACATGCTAGTTATATTACCAAGTAGTAATCGGTAAATGGAAGCAGAAAACAAGGACAGTAATCTTACAGTAACATAGGAAAATTAAAAACTAAATCAATTACTGAAGTTTAAGTTTTATGAATACAAATTAATACAGGATACAATGAACAACTGCTTTATACTGATATCTCACTTTTAACATAAATTCATCACACAGTGTAGCACATTTTGCTTATATCAGTGAAATTCATGATACAGTGTAACATGTTTGTGTCACATCTGTGAAATTCATGACACATTTAACAGTTTTAGGTAATATCCATAAAATGCATGATGCAGAGTGTAGCATCACTTGGTTCTATCTGTGAAATTTAAAAAATAGTGTAGCACTTTTGGGTTACATGTGAAATTCATAATAGTGTTGTACTGTTTGGTTGTTATTGTTGAAGGGTTTAACACAATTGTTCAGCACAATATAGGCTATACATGGCAGCCAGTATTAATGGTGGAGGAAGAACCTGGGAAAACCCCTGAAAGAACCACCGACCCATGAGAAGCTATTGACAAGCTTTCTCACATACCCACATTAGCCGAACCCGAGACTCGAACCCATGCAGAAAGAGGTCAAACGGCAGTGATCTGTAATGGTTAGCGCTTTAGACCACTTGGCCACTTGGGGCCCCTGTACTGTTTGGTCATATCCATCAAATTAATGACAGAGTGTAGTACTGTTTGGTCCCATTCATCAAATTCATGATACAGTGTAGTACTGTTTGGTCTCATCCATCAAATTCCTGATATAGTATGGCACTTTTGGGTTGTATCTGTGAAATTCATGATACAGTGTAGTACTGTTTGGTCATTTCCATCAAATTCATGATACAGTGGAGTACTGTTCGGTCATATCCATCAAAATCATGATACAGTGTAGTACTGTTTGGTCACATCCATAAAATTCCTGATAAGGTATGGCACTTTTGGTTTGTATTTGTGAAATTCATGATAGAGTGTAGCACTTTTGGGTTGTGTGTGTTAAATTGAAGTGTCCATATCTCTATGATATAAAAATGTAATTTATTATGAAACCATGTGTATGCTTTAGAAACTTTTAAGTACAGTTCTGTATTCTTTGCAGGTTGATGGTTTTTCATTTTTCACAGGACTAAATTCTCCTCTCCCTCATAAGTAATGTACAAATATGTTACCCCCTCTCCAAATACATGTCAAGTAAATGTGTTCACCTTTCTAGCTGATCTGAAAGTCTATAGAGAACAGAAAAGGTCTCATTTACATACCATTTTGGGTTCCATAGGTATGATCAACAGATGGTCCTGTGTCGGCAGTGCTGGTTCCACCAAAGTCTCTGGTCCAATCAAAGTCATCGGTCTGATCCTGCTGGTACTGGCAGATGTCTGGGCTTTCAAAATCACAATCATCTGAAATTTTTATACATGCCGTAGAGACTAAATGAATGGTCATGCAAGCAATTCATTCCCATGGGAAATTAAGGATTGATTTTGACAATCTTTACAGGTGGAGAAACAAAAAAACTGCTAACATCATTTTTCAACGTGGGTTTGAAGAACACTATGTACTTTCTATGATTTTTTAAAATTCAGACCAAAAAATCTGAATATTTGATTAGGTGAAAGTCAATACTACTAGTAACAACACAAAGTCATACCTGCCTTGATATCTGCTAATGCAGGCAAAATAAAATCATAAACCTTATGAGCAGCATCTGACAAATTCAAATTAGAGTTGCCCTCACAATAATGGACTTCAATATAGTAAAGCCACTCATATAAAATGGGTAAGGCTATGGATTTCATTGCATGATTTTTTGATTAATATAATTTCAACATTGAACCTACCAGTGTAAGACAACTTTACTTACAGTGTGGTATCATTTGATGGCCCAACTGGACAGCCTTACATTGAACCTACCAGTGTAAGACAACTTTACTTACAGTGAGGTATCATTTGATAGCCCATCTGGGCAGCCTTACACTGAACCTACCAGTGTAAGACAACTTTACTTACAGTGTGGTATCATTTGATGGCCCATCTGGACAGCCTTATATTGAGTGTCAAAGTGTTTTAAAGTGATTATACTCTATACTCACTTATAAGTCAAGTCCAACTGCAAACAACATAGGTCATGATATGCCGTAGCACAATGTGCCTGTGATCAGGGTCTATGTTGATTGTTCTACTGATTACTACCAACAAACTGCATAGACCCAGATCTATCAGAGAATTATGTGACAGGAGATTTTGGGTCTCTGCAGTTTGCAGTTGGACATATCTTATAAGCAAGTACATATGGTAAGCCTTCATTAGTGAAACATAGGATGTGTATTGCATTTAAAGTTTCTTACTTTATAGTAAGTGGAGTTGGCAAGGGCCAAATAAAGCTAGTCTGTTAACTGTTACAAAGTCTCTCCCACCCATTTCCCAAAATCTTAAACTTACATAACTAAGCCCTAGCAATCACATGACAGTTCACAGTCCTGGCAATTACAAGGAAACAGTTCAGGACATTTAATATTTTGTAAATGAAGCTGTCAACTTTCAGTCCACTTCTCTGGCTGCAGCAATATCATTTTCTTGATTGCTTTGCTCTTCACTTATATATTTACCTGTTGGAGGACAGTTTCCATCATTAACAGATATATCATCCAAGCCTATGTCACCACGGTAACCATTCCCAACTACACCCTCAAACACAAACTGAAAAATTAAAAGACAGCAGCACCATATTAATATACTAGATTCATAACTAAAAATGATATTATCATCTTCAATATGGACCTACCAAAAAATCTCCATGTTTAAGGAAAGGAAATTAAATTAGCTCCACATTTATTCAACCTACATATTTAATTTGATTTTCTCTAGCTTCTTCTGAAGAAGTCAAGTACTGAATTCAATTACAAGTTGAGTCCCACTTCAAACAAGATAGACCCTGATCTCCTTTAACATAATGTGCCAGAAGATCAGGGTTATTTTTAGTTTGTTCAATTCCTTACTCCTAACAAACTGCATTGACCCAGATATGCCAGCCCATTATGCAATGGTAGATCCAGGACTGTCAGACTAGCGTGTATATTATTAAAGATGTGAATGCCAATAAATCATATGTGATAGAAGGTAGTCTGATGTAGTGAGAGTCAAACAAGAATTTTTGGGAAATGTTGATTAAAAAATGACCAGACATGGAAACAATGAAATGACAGACAAAACTTCATATTCATAATGACAACATATATGGTTAAAAGCAAAGAATGAAAAGTATGAATGGCACCTCATCAAATATAGTAATTAGAAACTTTCTTGAACATAATACAGTTCAGAATTTTTTAAAAATCAATAAAGTCAATTTATGAAAAGATAATAAATTTTAAAGAACTAATAATGTGTAGCTTGGAGATGATGTAATAATTGTGTAATCAACATAAAATAAATAAAATATAGGCTTTAAAGAATTTTAAACACAAAAGTGGGGGAAACCTGAATGTTGACTGTCCCCTGGACAGGTGGAAGTAAGGTCTGTGGTGTTATATATACATCTCCAAATATCCATTTGTTGCCCTTTGTGCCCCTCCTCTGCCATACTGGACTGCCAAGATTTCCACCTGTAATGAAGTGATGGAAGCACTGACTATCAAGATCTTGGTTTCATTTAGACTTTCTATTGCATTTTATAAGAATAAATATTAAAAACATCCTTTCTAAAAATCTTTAATTAATTATAATCAAATTAGGTGGCAAATGACACAGTGTAAATGAGACTGTAATGTGAACAGTGTGCTAATTTGTGTTCGTTGAAGCTAAATGACAGTGTAAATGGGACTGTAATGTGAACAGTGTGCTAATTTGTGTTCTTTGAAGCTGAAATGACACAGTATAAATGGGACTGTAATGTGGAAACTGGGTCAATTAATGTTTCTTAACGCTGAAATGGCAGTGTAAATGTGACTGTACTGTGGAAATGGGTTAATTAATGTTTCTTAAGGCTGAAATAGTACAGTGTAAATGTGACTGTAAAGTGGAAATGGGTCAATTGTTATTCCTTGATGCTGAAAAAACAATGTAAATGTGAATGTAAGGTGGAACTTGGGTCAGTTCATGTTCCTTGAAGCTGAAATGACACAGTGCAAAATTATAATATGTAAACTGGGTCTATTCATGTTCCTTGAAGCTGTAATGACACAATGTAAATTCAGAAATGACAAAGTGTAAATGTCACTGTAATATGGAAACTGGGAAATTCATACTCCTTGAAGCTGAAATGCCACTGTGTAAATGTGACTGTAATAGGGAAACTGGGTAAATTCATACTCCTTGAAGCTGAAATGGCATTGTGTAAATGTGACTGTAATATGGAAACTGGGGAAATTCATACTCATTGAAGCTGAAATGCCACTGTGTAAATGTGACTGCAATATGGAAACTGGATAAATTCATACTCCTTGAAGCTGAAATGCCACTGTGTAAATGTGACTGTAATATGGAAACTGGGTAAATTCATACTCCTTGAAGCTGAAATGCCACTGTGTAAATGTGACTGCAATATGGAAAGTGGGTAAATTCATACTCCTTGAAGCTGAAATGCCACTGTGTAAATGTGACTGCAATATGGAAATTGGGTAACTTCATACTCCTTGAAGCTGAAATGCCACTGTGTAAATGTGACTGTAATATGGAAATTGGGTTTATTCATGTTCTTTGAAGCTGAAATGAATTATATGTACTATATACAAAAAATGTGAATAATTCAGCTTGATATTTCAGGATGGTCACATATATATTTCACCAAATGGGTACATAAAATATTATTTAGAAAAGTCCTTTAAAACATAAAAGAGCACAATTTAATGCCTAGAGAGTAAAAGAAATGAGCTATCATCCTTCAAAATTAAAAATAAATGTAAACAAATGTCACTATCATTCTTTGCAATAAATTGGTGATAATTCCTGACCATTTCCTAAAAATTCAAGTGTTTGTTCAAAGCATACAAGGTAGATATATCTTGAAAATAATCAAAACATTTTAATTGAAAAAGGTATGATAATGGCATACCTTGCTTAGCATAAACATTCAGCAGGTAGATGTCAGCACCATACATGTGATACCAGAATTTGAGGCATTTTCCTCCAACATCCAGGTTCACGCTGGTGCTAATTAATCGTGCTGTGTCATTTGGTCTCTGTGGAGATGAAGTCTCAATGTATATGTAATGACCTACAGAAAAGAAACATACATGTCAATACATTCAAACGTATTTTTGGAGACTCCATACCCCTTTTTGGTAAATTAATAGTTCATTTTAAGTAAAATATAGAGAAAGTTGGCAATATAAAGTTGGTCTGTCTCTTCTAAAAATCAAACCATTTTGAAAAAATCATGGATCAGCTCCTGGTCAATACATTTATATAGTCCTCTCAGTAGAGAGACAGGCCACTTCTACATGTGATGATGCCATATTTTGAACCAAGGTCATTTATTTTTTTCCACTTTGTTCCCCTCATCAGAGAACACATCTCTTATAAGATTGTTGTTTTCTTGCAGAGAGGAAAAACTGAACATTTATTTCCTGGATTTTCTGGTATGAAAAGTTATCCATGAGAACTTCTGGAAAATAGGAGTACTAAAATTAGCACATGATACACCTGCCATGTATTTTAATACTTCTCTATGTCAAAAAAAGTTTGAATGGTTGGATACTCGACTCTTAAATTTGAAATCACGAGTTGCTCTTGTCTTTAAACCAAGCCATCTTCAAAATTTGGTAAAGGCAAAAGACCCAGAACTCAAGTTACTTTGTAGAAACCATTTTTCTCTTTTTCAGTGTATATGATCTTGACCTTTGAACCCCCAAATCTATAGGTGTCTTGATTGTCTAAAATGAAAGTCATCTTCAAAGTTTGCTTTGAGACATGTAATACAGAACTTAAATAGTTTTGTGGAAATAAATGTGCCTTTATTTAATCCCTATAACCGTGACCTTTGACATTTTGACAAAAATTCAATAGATGTCTTTCTTGTCTCACACTTCAATAACACTACACAAATCATTAATAATAATAATAATAATAATTGTTGATGGGTTTTTACATAACAGAGTAGTTTTGGTTACCATTTTGACTGAGAGTGGTGTGGTCAAAGTCTGCACCAGTATTCAGTGATGACGTGGATCCTTTGTTAATTGTCCAGTCAAACTGGTCACTTCCATCCTGTATCCAGCTACATAAGGTGTTCTGCTCAAAGTTACAGTCATAGGGAGATGGAGCTGAAAAAAGAAAAAGAAATACAGTAAATACAAATAGGTACACATTATGTAGTTAATAATACCAATAACATTTGAATATATAAATACAAACTATCAAATTATAAATTAACTAACAACTGCAATTAAACACTCAATTAATCAGAATAATTTAAGAAATATTGCAGTTAATGATCAATTACTAAAATACGTAATGTTAAAGCCCAATATAAAACTTGTCAACAGCAACTGAACTGAAACAAAATACATGACACTTATGCTAAAGGTATCCAGGGCGTCATTCAATTTCATCAATTAATATGGTTCCATAAATCTTTATGTATAAACTCAACCATTCCTATTGATGAAAGAAACAAATTCGCTTCTCATTTCAAGCATTGTTTTCCAGGTAGCAAACAATCACCCAACTGCCAAAATATTTTATAGGTGCCCTATGCATTGTTGTGTACGTCTGATACATTTCTACACTGCACAAATATTCTGTAGGTGCCCTATGCATCCTTGTGTTCATCTGATACATTTCTACACTGCCATACCATTGTATAGGTGCCCTATGCATCCTTGTGTATGCGTGATACATTTCTACACTGCCATAATATTTTATAGGTGCCCTATGCATCCTTTTGTACATGTGATACATTTCTATACTGCCATAACATTTTATAGCTGCCCTATGTATCATTGTGCATGTCTAATACATTATTTTGTGGAATGTTTATTAAAGTCATAAAAGAATCACTTGAGCAGAGGATACTGTCTCCCATCCGCCAAATCTGAAGGACACAAGACACTTGAAAGGCTCAAATGAAATTAGTAGATAGCAAATTGATGCAACAGCAGTGTTAAAAACATTTATATATTCTTATTTGCTTAGTCAGTTAACAGTGTCATCTGCATTTTAATATCATCTTTTCCTCAGACCTTTATATTTTTTTTATAAAGGTTGCATCAAATGCTCAAGTAACTCATAAAAACATCATTATGTTTAAATATCTGATTAACTTGAAATGACCTGCACTACGGACTTTTCCATTCCTGATCTCGCCCTCATTCAATTTTAGTGTTTAATCATTATCTACCAGCATTGATAACAATAATTCCCATTTTTTCTGGATTATTTATCTTATTAAATTCAGAATACATGTATGTTGAATAAATGACAAATTGTGTATTTGCACAAATTTAGTTCCATTTTCCACTAATTCAAGCTTGACATAAATTAAATCTTCACTGCAGTAAATGTGCCTTCCAGCTTGAAAATAAGTCACACTAGCAGCCAACGAAGACTTTACATTGCAACTTGACAGACTACAACAAACCTTTAATGTTTTGATTGCCAGGCATGTGGTTTTAAATTAGAAAATGGATGTTAACTGTCATCTTACACTTTTTACTGCTTTTAGCAACAATTGTCATTGGTAGCACCAAACACAGACATGGATGAATGTGCACTGAAGAAAGGAAGTCAGCCTTTATGATGCATTACACAACACACCTTGTATTGATGATGTACAACTTAACCCATGCCAAATGGTTTATAAATTATGATGGAAAAATATGAAAGTATAAAATCCCAATCTGACATTGACCTAGAAGATAACCCCAATTTGGTAATGATGTATATGCTTTAAAGTTGTTCTAAAGGAGAGAGTGCTACAAGACAAAACACTTGATGACAGTGATAGGACCCACAATGCAACACACCTTCTAGCAACGCTCTATAAACATGCCGATTTCATTCCGTAATCTCAAACTGCTTTAAAGTTGTACATCAAAAGGAGAGTGTGCTAGAAGACAAAACACTTGACAACATTGATAGGACCCACAATGCAACACACCTTCTAGCAACGCTCTATAAACATCCCAATTTCATTCCATAATCTGAGATGACTTTAATTCAGGAGCAGAACTGAAAGTATGATTGGTAGATAGGTGGACAGAATCAATGGAAGCACTGACACTATGTGTCATTTTATCTAAATGGCTGAGAGCAGTAAAACCTCACATTCAACACAATGTGACAAAACAATTGTCAGAAAAAGTGTATTACTTACGGTATGATGGTGTTGTAGGTGTTGTCATAGTAGTAGCAGGAGTAGTGGAGTTGGTGCAAACACCAGGTGTGAATGAAATGTCATCTATGGCAATATCTCCTGCAATGCCACTGCCAACTTGACCATCAAATGTGATCTTGGAGAAAAAGAAAAGATCATGAGAGGACTTCTGTGAAACCAGGGGTATCAGAAGACATGTATACTACAAAGCACTCAGTCCCCAACCCCTTGCTGAAATTTCAAATGCGTTTTAATATCCAAGCCAGCTAAGTTGACTCTCCCATCAAAATATTAAAAGGATGCAAAATTCTAAAATAAACACAAGTCAGACCCAACCCTCACCAATCCCACATAAAAATCCCACAGAATTTCTTGATAACATAAGACAAACATGAAAAGTATTAGGTGAGAACTTGTAAGTATTATTCATCATTTACCAAAAGGATCACGCTGTGGGTGTGGCTGTAAATCAATCAAATGGGGGCAGTTGTATGAATGTGTCAGAATTCAAAATATTAGACCGATTAAGAATAATGGGTTATGGATACAACGAAAAGAGAAAAAAAATCTAAAATCCAGATCACAAGAAATGGTAATGCAACAAATTGTCCTACACAGACTTGCACAACTTTATAAATTTACTTTTCATGTTATAGCAAATTGCAGACAGGTATAATGATAAAATATTAGGAAAACATATAATACCTGGTAATTAGATGTGCTGTTGATTGTTATTTGCTGATTTAGCCAGACATTGCCTTGGTTACCAGTCAGTTGCCATAGCAAAGTTGTGCCTGCAGGTGTTGGTTTATATATTCTAAGAGTACCAGTATCTAAAAGAAAAATGTTCAATTAGTCTTGATCTGTTATTATTATGTTGGTCTGTGTTATTGTGCTGCTGATCTGTGTTACTGTATGCTTGATCTGTTATTATGCTTGATCTGTGTTACTGTGACGCTTGATCTGTGTTATTATTACACTTGGTCTGTGCCATTGTGATGATGATCCATGTTACTGTGATGCTTGATCTGTTATTATTGGGGCACTCACCAGTTATTCTGTACTTTCGAGTGAGTGACGTATGTAAGGTGAAGTTGTTTGCATTTAAAACATGCACAATGGAGAGAATGTTGGCATACCTATATGCTACATTAATGTAATGTGGATGATATTTCTTTGGATATTGTACTTTTGAAAATGGTACATGATCTAAGCACACTGCTAACTAAAATGACTGCTCCCTTGTGCTAAAAAATCAGCCTGAATTAGTCTAAAGTACACTATCCACAGCAGCTATTAAAATAGGGAAAATGAATTTTGCTAGACTAGACAATACCAGCTTCTGAAAGTGCAATTAATGAAATACCAAATATATAAAATGTAAAAAAAAAGTTATGAGCTCTTTTTTATACAATTTACTTCTGAATTTCAGGAAGTGAAAATGACCAAGTGGAGCTAGTGCTTTTTTGAACGTGCACATCTTGAGTAAGGCCAAGCTGTATACTCTATAACCCATATTACACACATCAATCATACATCAAAATAAAGAAAATTAAAGGTTCTTTGAATTATACTTAAGATTAACAAGGTTACTTGTAAATAGCCAGTATAACCAGTGAGGAAAGCCGGTGAAATTCTTTTTCTTTAAAATTCTAACCCTCTATGCAAAATACAAAACTGTGGAGCACCACCTTAATGTTTGATCTGTGCTATTGTGATGCTGATCTGTTACTGTGATGCTTGATCTGTATTATTATTAAGTTTGGTCTGTGTTAAGGTGATGCTTGATCTGTTATTATTATGCTTGATCTGTGCTTTTGTGATGCTTCATCTGTTTTATTGTGATCCTTGATCTGTGTTTTTATGCTTAATCTGTGATATTGTGATGCTGATGTGTGTTACTGTTATGCTTGATCTATGCTATTGTTATGCTTGATATGTGCTAATGTAATGCTGATCTGTGTTACTGTGATGCTTGAACTGTATTAGTATTGGTGGCATTCTACAGTTTCGTATTTTGCATAGGGTTAGAATTTTAAAGAAAAAGAATTCCTCCCCCCCAGCTTTCCACACTGGTTAAAATGGCTATTTAAAAAAGACCTTGTATATGCTATGTAAAGTTCAAAGAGCCTTTAATACCCTTTATTTTGGTGCATGATTGATGGGTGTAATATGGGTTATAGAGTATACAGCTTGGCCTTACTCCAGATGTGCACCTTTCACCTATTTCCTAAATGTGCATATCTGAAAAATCCTTACTTATTTAAGTAATTATATTGTCATCAGGATAAAAACCTTATGAAGAAAATGGCACACAAAAAGTTCAATTATGAAAACATAAATTAAAGTGTCTGCCTTGCATTCTCAGTACAAATTACCAAATAAAAAAGACATGTTTATTAACTTTATATATAGAAAGTGGAACTGAGGAAGACAAGCTATTTCCTCTTAAACTTATTAAGATCACATCTCATAACCTGTTGGCACAATGTGATGCTAGATTAGTATTCATCTATCTACCTAGAAATTATACTGATATGGAGATGACTATGGGTAACCAATCCAAGACCAATCCAATCACCTGAGCACCTGGATGGAATATAAAAGTATGCTTTGGCAAACATCCAAATCAGCCATACAGCAATTGTACCTCCACTGACTGAAGAGTTTTGCAAAGTCCCACAAATACCCTTAAGACCTTGTGATCAGATCAGTTATAACCAAGTTATGTATTTTTTCTGTGATCAAGTGGTGGTTAACAGTTTTGATTTTTAGCAATATTTGCAAAAATAAGGGCTTTTCCTGGCAAGATACAAACCTATTCTTTCTCCCAACTTTTTCATGATTTCCTGGTAGCATATGGAACACTCTAAAAGAGGTGGAGGGATCCAAAGGCAGGAGAACTGTGGCAAATTGGAACTTGAGAGGTGTAGCATCAATTCATATATATATTCATTACCTATGTTTAAACTTTGGCAGCCATGGCCACTAGTTGCTAATTTGTTCCTTTCACTCTCCTACTAATACCAAGGTCCTACCTGTTCCATACATGTGGTACCAGAAGGAGAGACAGGTAGCTGTGGTTGGTGGGAAGTACTGGCTGTACATCCAAGCTCGTTGTCCAGAATTTCTACCCGAAGCCTCAATGTACATGTAGAACCCTAAAATATGTACCCAAAATGTAAGGACTGAATGCCAACATTATAAAAAAAGGTCTTCCTTAGAAAACAAATAATAGTGTGAATCCCTAAATTAGTCAAACTTGTTTAATATTATGTATAAATAGGTGTAGATAGAGATTTGTTAGGATACTTTCTCCTATCCCCCTCTAGCTGTCATATATATATATATATATATATATATATATATATATATATATATATATATATATATATATATATATATATATATATATATATATATATTTTTATATATATATAATTAGTTGTAATATTTAAAATTAATATTTTCATTGCCTATTATTCTTCATTAATATTTTAAGAAACAAGTTTCTACTATTATCATATTCTACACTTAAGAGTATTTCACTTCAGAAAGGTGCTGATAGGAAAAAATCAACTGATTACAATTACTTCCACTTTCTTATGGTTGATATATTGTACAGTTTATATTTGTTCAATCTGCTAAGACAAGACATTGCCTAATAATGCTAGACTGAAATGAATCCACATGAAAATTCATATATTAAAATTGGCAGAGACCATTAATGACATTTCTAAAATTGTACACAGGAATTATACACATAAATGCACACCACAACCCAAGAAATACACATAAATGAATACTACAACCCAAGAAATACACATAAATGCATACCACAACCCAAGTTGTATGCATAAATGCATACCACTGTCTTAGTTATACACATAAATGCATACCACTATCCGAGAAAAACACATAAATGCATACCACTGTCAGAGTTATACACACATAAATGCATACCACTGAGTTATACACATAAATGCATATCACTGAGTTATAAACATAAATGCATATCACTGTCCGAGTTATACACATAAATGCATACCACAACCCAAGATATATACATAAATGCATATCACTGTCTTAGTTATACACAAAAATGCATACCACTATCCGAGAAATGCACATAAATGCATACCACTGTCCGAGTTATACACATAAATGCACACCACTGTCCGAGTTATACAAATAAATGCATATCACTGTCTTAGTTATACACATAAATGCACACCACTGTCCGAGTTACAATAAATGCATATCACTGTCTTAGTTATACATATAAATGCATACCACTGTCTGAGTTATACAGATAAATGTATACCACAACCCAAGATATACACATAAATGCATATCACTGTCTTAGTTATACACATAAATGCATACCACTGTCTTAGTTATACACATAAATGCATATCACTGTCTTAGTTATACACATAAATGCATATCACTGTCTTAGTCATACACATAAATGCATACCACTGTCTTAGTTATACACATAAATGCATATCACTGTCTTAGTTATACACATAAATGCATATCACTGTCTTAGTCATACACATAAATGCATACCACTGTCTTAGTCATACACATAAATGTATACCACAACCCAAGATATACACATAAGTGTATATCACTGTCTTAGTTATACACATAAATGCATACCACAACCCAAGATATACACATAAATGCATATCACTGTCTTAGTTATACACATAAATGCATACCACTATCTTAGTTATACACATAAACGCATACCACTTTCTTAGTTATAAACATAAATGCATACCACTGTCTGAGTTTGTAGTATGATCAACAGATGGCCCAGTGTTTGGTGTCAGTGTTGCTCCAGCACTACGCAACCAGTCAAAATCATCTCCTTGTGTGTTAGTGAAGGCACACATATCAGTCTCAAAATCACAGTTTCCTGGTGGTGGACATGCTCCTTGCATTACTCGAATATCATCAATGGCAACATCACCACGGAAACCTTTGCCTACCACGCCTTCAAATATTACCTACAACATCATAAAGATAGTACATACAGTCAAGATTGAAACATGCCATGAAAAATTTAAACTTGTCTCTTTTCATTTTGTTCTCAATAACAGTTGAACTAACCGCTTTTCAACAAATTATTATTAGTTAATTATTATGAAAGAAATTATGATCAGTAAAACTAAAAATAATGAAAAAGTAAAATATTTTTACACTTTCTTTTTTATTAGCAATTTTTCAGTAATTTCTTGATGTATCTTTTAATAGGTCAACTGCTACATTTTTAAGGAAAGATCATGTTAACACTCTATACCACACATGAAACTAAAAGCATCTTTTTTACACGCATGCACACACATATGAATGCAGGTGCATGCTTCCTCCTAGGACTCATTTTAGAATTATAAATCTTAGTTGTCAATTATTCATCCTCTCATTAAGCCAGATATAATCACTCTCTTCTTAAGCTCAATATGATAACCCTCTCTTTAAGCCAGATAGAAAATGGTAACCCTCTCTTGAAGCCCAATATGATATGGTAACCCTCTCTTTAAGCCCGATATGATATGGCAACCCTCTCTTTAAGCCCGATATGATCACTGTCTCTCAATCAGTATTATAAAATGACTAGCATTCACACTGATGGAAACACAAACAGATGGACTGATAGGTATGACAGATCATGACATAATCCCAAAAGTGTAAAAATATGGGCAATAAGAATGCAGACAATCTAATGAATCAAGGAATTTTAATGATACAACATTAGATAAAGGTGAGACTAATATAAGATTCAGGCCTCAATGTCAAAAAAGGACACCAAAGCCAAAACCAGCTTTTTTAGAAACCCAGAACTCTGCTGATTAAAATCAAATATGGTGCATGACTTCAAACCTTTATTCCTGATGCTTAGATAACATAACCTAAATTAAAATCTCCAAGAAAGTTGATAACATTGGAATAAAGCAAAGACACAGGTTAAATTCAATATGATATGATTAGATAAAGCCTGCTTTCTTAAAGTGAAAACTAGCAGTAACTATAAATATAGTATTTCTTTGAGAATAAACACTTGATAATCACCATCCCATGTTTATAAACAATTTTGACAAATATTTACCAAGTGCTATTGTCCAGTTATTAGCAAATCCCCAACTTTTTGAAAAAAGTTTTATTCAGGCTCCTGGATTTATCCCAGCTCATATACTGTAATTTGGATAAAGGAACAGTTGTAATACACTAGCTAAGCTGCATTAGCATTTTGCCAGAGTAAATGAAATAGGTTGCATAATTAACATAATAATAAAAGCAGCTTAATTAAATCCTAACCTGGAATGTTGCTGTCGGATTCAGGTTAACTGTAGCATAGAGCCAGAGGTTGACTTGCTGTCCATTCCTGTTCCAAACATTCTGCTGTCCATTGTCATCCTTCAGGTAGACATTAAGGGTGCCAGTGTCCTCTCCCCACATGTGGTACCAGAACTGCAGACACTGTGGAGATCCACCTGTGTATGTGGCACTAATTAAACGAGACAAGTCTCCAGGAAGGCTTGGGGGTGATGCCATGACATACATATAGTAACCTAGAAAAGAGAAAAATAGGTTTGCTGCAAGTGTGAATCTAATCTATTTAGCTTTTACAAAGACAGGATAAACAGGCTGTTGCATGTTATGACAAGCTGAATAAAATATTTTTAATAACAGGGCAGTAATTGCAAACAATCAATGCAAGGAACAATCTCTTGAATTTGGTTTCATGATATTTGTCTGAAAATTACTCTGAATTGTTTGAAAGAGTCAAAGGTGTCACTTTCATATTTAAATTTATTAAAATAGGCACTGCCAAATTTGAAAATATTCTAGCCAAATCAAGGAAGAAAGAAAAGGTGAAGAAAGAAATTGAGTTCCAAATCTCTGCTTTACTGGACCACTTAGCAGCATCTTTTCCTGTTAATTATTTAGTAAATTATGGCTGAATTTCATTATAACTGAAATGTGACACCACTAGGAAAAAGCTGAAGCTGACAAACATTATGTGTATAACACATTACACAAATCATGCAGTTGATTTCATGATAACATTTTTTTTTTAAAATTAAACTATATTTTTTACTTTTTAAAAAGAATTTTCAACAAAAGAACTTTCAATGAGTAAAATTATATCTAAAAAGACCCACTTCAAACTTATAGATCTTAGAAAAATAATGTACCTGGTTATGCATCAACTGACGACCAATGAAAGTGGTCAATAAGAATGACAATATCGCATTTTTAAATTAAAAAACACTAAACATACGGCAAGTTCATGTTTTTTGTATTTTATCCAATAATAACAGTAGTGAAATAAAAATATCAAAGTGATGTTTTTAATACCTTTTTATCATGGCAGTTTCTTTCTCCAAATCATTATTTAAGATGAGAGGAAATCTGGCCAATTTGCTTTCTTCCCGAGAGTTTTGTAAATGAAGAGTTGATACCTTCTAGTGAGTGACAATAGCAACCCATGACACTTCAATTAGGAACAAATGGATTTTATTCATCCTTGAAATAAAGCTGATACATTCTGTTGCCACAATGTGGCCATTCAACAAAGCAGGTGTCTGCTTATAGTTAGTAACCGAATGATTGGTGTAAATTCACTAACAATATCACCATCAATGTCAGTCTGCATTATATGGATGGACATACATACATACATACATACATACATACATACATACATACATACACACAGACATACATACATACATACATACATAAGTGTTATTAGAAATAGTATAAATTTACCAATGATCACCACTGATGACAGCCTGCATTAGACAGGTCAACAGGTATGTAGACAAATAGCAAAGTAGATAGACAGGTAAATAGGTAGGTAAATAGGTAGCTAGACAGTTATGTAGACAGATAGATATAGATATAGCTATAAATAGGCAGTGTATGTATAAGGCATTTATAGACAAAGTACCTTGTGTACTTCCCGTAGTGTGATCATATTGTGGTCCTATCCCCTGAGATATGGTTCCATTGTGTCGTACCCAGTCAAACTCGTCTGAAGTGTCCTGCACCCAGTCACACAAATCAGCCTCAAAGTCACAGAATCCTGATAACGGAAAATGATTTTACTAATGGCCTTAATTTATAACTCAAAATATTTTTTATAAATTGACATAAAACAATCCGCAAGTGGAAATGGAGACCTAATCTGGTCTGATTTGAAATGTCATCAATTTGTACACAGGATAGAGTCAAACTTGTTCTGTCTTTGTCTCCTATAAGAGAGAGAGAGAGAGAGAGAGAGAGAGAGAGAGAAACAGAGACAGAGAGAGAGAAAGAGAAAGAAAAGAAAGAAAGAAAGAACATGAGAGGGAGTACAAACTGCAAGAAACAATTCGACCAATCCTATTGCCATCTAATGCATTTATTTACATTAGTCACCAAAATGGTTAAACTGAAAGTGACAGGCAGTAACTGATTCCTAGGTGAGGCAACTACCAGGTGATGTTCTCATTCATTTGGGAAATACTGTATTATTTCCCTATCATATACAGATATTTAATTTGCCTACATGATGGATAGAATAAGCACTTTGTCTTTGATTGCAGTTTAAACTACCCTTAATGATGTAGAATTAAGGACAGGTGAGAGAAAGAGAGAGAAAGAGAGGGAGAAAGAATGTACTGGTCCACAAGTTTTTATATATTATAAAATTTGTTAATAGTAAAGGGCCTCAAAGGAAATAAAATATACTTAACTAAATGGGTCAATTATAAATGAAGACACTATTATTATTATTAGTATGTCAAAATCTGTCAACGATGTCAAATATGACAGATGCATGCCATTTTAAATGCATGTAGCAAAGTCATGAGAGATGAGTATATTAAACTACCAATGAGGTTTTTTGTTGTTATTAACTAACTTGTTGATGGACATGGTCCAGGTCTGAGTGAGGTATCATCCAGGGCTATATCGCCTTGCCAGCTGGAACCCACTACACCTTCAAATGTTATCTGTTGAATACATGCAAAATAAACCAGTCAACTGATATGTAGCATGACTAGAAAATAATAGCATAGTAACAGATCTGAAGCTTGAATATAAAATAGCAAGAAAAGTGAAAGACCTATAGTTTAATAATAAAAAAAAGCATAGTAGCAGATCTGTAGTTAGAATAGAAAATAGCATAGTAACAGATCTCTAGTTCATACTGAAAATACTAACATAATAACAAAACTTAAATCTGAATAGAAAATAATAACATAGTAACAAACCTAATGTTTGACTAGAAAATAATAATATAGTAACAAATCATAGATTGAATATAAAAAAATAGCATTGTAAAAGCAAAAATAAAAATAGTCACCAGAAAAATGACAGATCTCTGTGACAAATAATAGATATTAGAAATGTAAATTAAACATTACTTGTCAATTTCACATATAAAACTTAGTTGACCATTTCACTACACAGGCTTTCTGTAGCACTGCAAAATCATAACACCATATGTAAAATATCTCCCAGTCTTTTTATGATGCAGATTTTATGGTCTAAAAAGAAAAAAAACCTTTCCAGAGATAAAGGCATAATTATAACATGTGGTTCAAGACCAGAATCAAACTCATCCAAGGTCTTGATGATAAAAACTAATTTATTAAGTTTTATCAAAACCAGATGTGAAATATAATTGCAAGAGAAGTAACAAGCTCTGTCAATCTTGTTATGACAACTGTATAAGACCATGACAAAAGAAGCATATTCACAAAATTAGAGAAAAATCCAATATAAAATTCTGTGTCAGCATGGTAACAACGTCAGCCAATCAGATACAAGATTACACCATACAAATATGTATAGATCTTGCTCATACTAATACCATCTTCTAATACTGGCAAAAAATGATATAAAAATGAATTGGTAAATAAATAAACAAATAAAAAAGCTGTTCTCAAAATCCAATGTTTAACCTGCATCTGACTTTAAAAAACATGTATATAAAACTTCACTTAAATGTTGATGCCCCCAGTACAGCCATTGGCAGAAAAGTGAATCCTGCTACACCCTGCTTATATATTGTTCATACTGATATTTCATCAGGAAATTCAAGAACTTTTCAAAGACAAAAATGTAATTTTCAAGCACTATGAATGACTGTAGATAAGTTTAGGAAGAATGTTGTTAATGGTTTTAGTGTCCAGAGAAATTTCAGAATTAGGTGTTTCATTCTTAAACAATTGTTGAATATTTTTTCTTCAACTAGGCCTATAAGAAGAAATTTAAGTTCAGTGGAGCATATAGGTAGAAGTGAAGTCATCTTCATCAGTTTGGGAGATAGCAGTCTCATTTGCCAGAGTTTTAGACTCATGACTGAGTTTTTTCAAGTTTAAGCAAAAAATATTATAAATTCATCCATACTGTCATTACTTTATTTTTTTTATGCTTTCCACTCTTGCTTTGGGACTTCTTAGCAATTTTGTTCATTGATTTCCCTGAGATTACAGTGGTTCTGAAAATCCTTGTTATATTGTGGGTACTTTACAGATAAAGTCAAATGAATTGACATTTTCAACAGAGTAATAGACCCTGGTGATTGGACATTTTGTGCTAGTTCTATGACATTTCTTGTAGTTTAATTGATTAAAAAAATATTAATGTATTCTATAATCAATTATCTACTCATTCTGGGATAGAAACACCATTTTGGGACTTCTTTGATTGATGGGTAAGTCTAATGTATTGTCCTCATCCTCACTAAAATTTGGGACCTAGCAGAACTATTGTAACCTGAGCCTCTGTTGATCCATCTTCTGACAAACACAAGGCATGGAAATTTTTGTAGTCACTAGGCCTTACCCATAGGCAAAGCACTCATGGCAATCCTGTTTGAACATATGTCTATATTTATATAAGTGTAACAATATTTTTCATTGTGGCACATTTGTCTCTAAATCTAAGCACATTTGAAGAAATACTGATTATTTTTAAGCACTTTTCCAGTACTTTTGGAAGCCAAACTGAAATTTAGGCACTTTTCAATGTAACCATCAAAAGTCAAAAACTTTTCAAGATGTGTGAACCCTGTTACACAGATGAGACAATCCATGTCTTACCATGGTTACAATGATGAGACAATCCAGGTCCCACAATTCTTTATACAGGTGAGACAACACGTCTCATCGTGTTTCCATATGTGTGATAATAAATCAGTTGACAAAATAGTTATCATAACATAACCATCTATACTGACCTGGTATGGAGTCTGCATTTTAATTGTTCTAAATCCATTCCTCCAGACATTTCCTTGGGTTTTGGACCTGGTCCAGATCATAACTTGGTTGCCTGAAGTATCCACAGTATACACATTCAGGGTATTTATGTGGGCACCAAACATGTGGTACCAGAAAGAAAGACACTGTCCAGTTGGTCCTGTTGGTTTCTGGATTCCTGATGTAATGGCTGCTCGCTCGCCCATGTGCCTAGGTGATGATGTCTCAATGTAAATGTAGAAGCCTGCAATTATTTTAATCTCAAAATTATATGCATCTCAAAATTGTATTTCTCTCTCTCTGTATCTCTCTCTCTGCACATAAAATGTTGAGAAAACAAAACAAGCTTCCATTGAAGAGACTGACACTCCCCATATGTTATTATCGAAAGGCATTTAAGTTAAAACCCCATGCTGATACATTCAAGAAGTACCAATGGCACGATTTACAAGCTTGCTACCATGGCCATATTGTTATGTCTGATCAACATCATTTCATCTACAAACAATATACATAATTTGATGTCTTTAGCAAAACCACACGTTTATATAAACATTCATCCAAAAAGAGCAAAGCTGATAGTTATGTTGGAGGTTTGACTGACACTATTATCAATAACATGTCTAAATCCTAAGTCTTTTTGTCAAAATCCCATGTCGATGCTGGAGAATAAAATAACACGGACATCAGATCAGTACTATTTCATGTAGGAAAATGAAAGACTTTTGGTGAAAACTCTATTTCAACATGAACATTGATACCACCATTATCAAAATAAGGCATATCTGATGTGTACCATTTTCATTTAGCACCATCTAGACATCATCTTGTAGAAAATAAACACATGTTGATATGACCATCCCTTTAGGAATGGCAAGCATGAGATTTTCAAGATGGTCAACAAGGAGGACATTTGACAGGTATGATTTTTATTCAGGACCAATTAGACATCACAATAAGTCATTTAGTGAAAGCCCCATGTAAATGTGACCATCTTTTGTTCATGAGTAGCAGTTACTGTATTTATGAGATGGTCACAATTGGCACCATGTTCATTAAGGACCAACTAGAGATCATAAGATGTCTTTCAGTGAAAACCCAATTTAAATATGACCATCTATTTGGATGGAGCAGTGATAACAATTTGTTCAAAATGTCCACCATGGTATACATACAGGGTGTCAGTGTAGTGCCATTTCAATCAGAAACAACTAGACATTACAAGTAGTCTTTTAGTTAAAATCCCATGTTGATATGACCATTTGCAGAGGAGTTGTAGCAATAATTTGATTTCAAAATGGCTGCTGTACCAGCCATACTGAATGTCTGAGGGTCATCATTTTCATTTAGGACCAAGAAGACCTTGGGATGAATATGTCTTTGAAGGTTGGTGGCAATTCTCCCAGTAGCTTAGGAGTAGCAACAAAAAACTTGTGCTAACAGATGCTGGATGAAAGGTTGTTACATAGATTATTTCTAGTCCCATGACCAGTAGAGTTTAAAACAACTGTCACATATGAAAATAACATTGAATAAAGCACAGAAAGTCTCATTTAATTCCAACTTAAATACAAAATACAAACTGAATACTATTTAAAACCTTATGCCAGCATCTGACCAATTAAGACTGCTTTGTTTTAAAAAACCTGTCAACCATATGACAAAAAGTATTGGGCTGACACGTTGACTGTCTGTTAGTTTTCATAATTTCTCCATTTACAAACACCATCAATCCAAAGAAATCAAACTATTTTTTCCTTAAATTTCCTGTACAAAAAACTTGCTGTTCTTATTATGGTTCTGCAGAATGTTGAGAAAGCAGAAAACTATGATCAATATTTTTACCTGTAATTGCAGTGATCCCTGGCCATAAATTGTCACTTCTGTATAGTTTGGTTTGGTTTTGTCTGTTTTAACACCATTGTTTAATATGTGATAGGTGATACAAGGCAATCAGTATATTTGGTGGAAGAAGAACCCGTGAAAACCACCAACCCCCATGCAGCTATTGCAAGTTTTGTCATATACCCCCTGTTGGATGAACTGAGACATGAAATCACACAGACAGGTGAGATGTGTGAGTCATCTGCAAAAGTGAGTATCTTAGATCACTCTGTCACCCAGGGCCCACACTCATGAATAGCACAGTCACACATGCAACTTGGGTATGATTATGAGTCTCAACACATGTATAACTCACCAAATAAAGTATTAATGAGGAATGACATACACCACAGTAGATTTGTATGACTCTCATAAGCAGACTTATAATGAGGGACCACTTACACCATGTTACACTTATGACTCCCATGTATACAGTTATAACGAGGAACCACTTACACCACAGTACACTTATATGACTCCCATAGTAGAGTTGTAATAAGAGACCATTTATACTAAAGTAAATTTTGTATGACTCCCAAGAGTAGAGTTATAATGAGGGACCACTTACACCAAAGTACACTTGTATGACGTGCATAAGCAGAGTTATAAGGGACCACTTATACCATGGTACACTTGATTGATGTACATGAGCAGAGTTATAATGAGGGACCACTTATACCAAAGTACACTTGTATGGCATACATGAGCAAAGTTATAATGAGGGACCACTTATACCATGGTACATTTGTATGACTTACATGAGCAAAGTTATAATGAGGGATCACTTATACCATGGAACACTTTTATGACTTGCATGAATAGAGTTATAATAAGGGATCACTTATACCATGGTACACTTGTATGATTTGCATGAACAGAGTTATAATGAGGGACCACTTACACTATGGTATGATTGTATGACTCAGAATAGGTATAATGAGGAACGTAACTCTAATGTATACTCTAAATACATGAATTAAACATGTATTAAAATGTAGACAATATGGTAATTATTAATTTTTCTAAAAATGTAATATACATTACCTGCTCCAGTTGTGTGGTCCCTGTCAGGTCCAGTGCCAGCAGATGGGGATGCAATGTTGGTCAGTGTCCAGTCAAAGTCATCTGTAGACACCTGATGGAATCCACACAAACCATTCTCAAATGTACAGTTCACATCTGAAATGTGCACAAACAAGAAAACAATGTATGTGCTACTAATACTGCTAACAAAGTATGGACTGGTCTGGTATGAAACACTTTTATCTGTTTAAGAATTTGTTTGTACCCACCCAAAACTGCCAAGCCAAAATCATGGACCAGTAACTAGTACAATCTGTTATGTATATCTATATTTTTTGTAAATCCTGATATATGATTTTATCTAATTTTTATTATAATAATTCATGGCTGTACATTGTACAGAATATTTTTAGTGAACTTTGCCTACATGACATGAGTCTGTTAAGAGCACAGTATTACATTGGGTCTATAAATAGATGCTTATGTAAGTGTTAACAATTATTAATAATAATCCTAGCAAACTGACCTTATGGCACATTTCGATTAATTTCTCATTAGCTGATGTGGTTTCTATGTTTCTAGGAGAATTTAGTAACTTCCAATTGGTTGAGCTAGGTCACATGAATAGACAAGCTTGACACAAAATGAGTCACATGAATAGGCAAGCTTGACAGAAAACGGGTAGTGTCATCTGTCATGTGGGGTATATTGTGAAAAAAAGAGTCATAATATTAGGTGTATACAAGGGGGGGGGGACTGATCAATCAGATTCATTCCTATTTTGGAGTTATTCTCATTTCTTGTGTTCCTGTTGTTAGTCTGCAGACATGTTTCATGTTGTACTTAGAAATTATTTGAGAGGAAAAACATTTGTTTGGACTGTTCAGTAAAAACAGAAACTGCTAATTATTTGGACTATAATATTCATTCTGGAACTGTTGTGAATTATTCAAAAGAGTTCTGGACAATGCTATCTTGATGATGTTACAATTCTTAGCAGACCAGTACATTTCCTGTTTTGAAATTTATACAGAACTTTTCATTCATTAAATTCATTGATTGACTTTCATAGAACTTAGCCAGGATTATTCTGGATTCACATCATAATACTGTAGTTTCTCTCACATTTTCATTTATGACTTTGAAAATAAAATTCTTTGCTTTGTGAAGTTTTAAAAAAACTTGTTAGTTTTGCTTCTTTCTGTTACTTAGTTTGTGGCCATAGAGTAATAAAACATCTGTCTCTTTATATACTAGTTTGTGACACCATTTGCACAAGTGACATCTTTCCCCATACAAATATTTTGACTAATTCTTTTTATAAACTGCAGTTATTGGTTAGTAGTTCCACATCACCATGTTCTGTGTTCACTGATTGCATTTGACAATTATTAGCAGTTATGACCCCCAGAAGAAATGCAATGCATTTAGTCAACAAGGCATACAAAGTGTAAATACTAACTGGAATTATTGTAGATCTGGACTGGACTACAGTTAATGTAGGATATGTCATCCACAGCAATGTCAGCCCTGCTATCACCTGGAGCCACTTTGTTGGGAAGGGCTTCAAACTGTATCTAAAATAACAAATAAATTGATAATTCAACAATCTGCTTTAAGTCATGCCATCATAGGAAAACCTTTCCTAATTGCACAAAAACTAGTCAATCAAGATTGAAACAAAATCTTTTCCATACTTTAATTAAAGTTCTATTAAAACTACAATACTATAACCTCTACATTTTCTTATGTAAGCTGACAGGACGGATCAAAGATTTTTACAACAATATTTAGAAATGGCTTAGAAAAAAACATTGAAGTACAAACATTATTTACTTCCTTTTACAACATCAATAAGGCCTAATTGCAACTGTGACTTGCGTCATATTACACAATAGTATCATGAAATTTCACACCAACTCACTCAACTCACTCAAGACGATATACTGAATAGATCATTTGCACAATATATAAATTTGTATACAAAAAACATAAGAGCACACACATTATACATTTTCAAAACTGTGAAACTGTATTAAAACTTACCTTGTAACCAGGTTGGAGTTGTCCAATATCAACTTGGGCTTGTTGCCAGCTGTTGCCATGGTTACCAGTTTGCGTGAATACATAGGTTTTGTCTGCAGCTTTCTGGCTATTCACAATAAGTACTCTCATATTGCCTACAGAAAAAAATAAAGATTTTATCATTTAAAATAAGTTTCAAGTTACAATGTAACACCACAAAGAAAAGCTTGTTTCCAAAAGCAGCAGCAACAACAATAACAATAATAATAATAACAAGTACAGTATTTAAATGGGGCAATGATTAATATTAAAGTTATGAATAATTCCCAGTTTATGCAAGCCTTGTTTGGAAAGTCAAAGGCTGGATATTATTCAACAAGCTTAAAACTTCAATATCAAATCATTAAATACTAAAGGTTCTTTTTTAAAGGAGAGAGTCTAGATGAAAAGAAGAACTAATGATTTCTGGCCCATTTAATTCTTGCTCAGATGCAGCATCTATCAATTCTTGCATGTGAACAAAATAGTGCCAGATGCAAGATGAAGAGTGACTGCTCTGGTGGCCTAGTTGTTAGAACGTCTGCCTTGGATGCAGGAGGTCGTGGGTTCTATCCCTGGCCTAGTCATACCAAAGACTTATAAAAATGGTACTAATAGCTGTTTTGCCTGGCGCTCAGCATTAAGATGCTAGTGTTAGGACTGGTCAACCTGGTGTCAGGATAATGTGACTGGGTGGGACATCATGCTACATGTCTGTGGCATGATGCCCCAGTGCTAGACATCACTATAAACTGCCATGCTGCAGACATTGTAGTGATATGTTAAAGCTATGTTAACAATCCAGATCACACACACACACACTCAAGCTGAAGAAAAATGACACAACTCAATAACCAATAACATTTAGAAGTAGATTTTTCATTTATAAATTTTAATTCAAAGCAAATGTCTCTCCATAAAAACAGAACATTTCACACAGGCATCATTTTTCAACACTGGATCTCTGATGGAATTTCCTGTGTGATGTCACAAAGTTAACTTGGCCACCTCAGCTGGAGTTTCTGGGGACCATCTACATGGATTTAGATGAGACTGTTTACAATGTCTCCACCAAAAAGTGTACATTCTACCATGGACATTCTCCACAGATATCGCACTGGATATGGCAGAAGAAATATCATTCTAGTTGTTAAAGATTCATATTAAGGGATGATTACTGGAAATTGTAAATCTAAAGGCGCTGCTGAGTAAGGAGGATAAGATATATGGCATTCCTGATTTGTATTCATATGGCTTTAGTGATTCCCAGATTTAGTGGTTTTTAATCTGGGTATATGATATGGAAGAATGCTGTTGATAGATAACTTTCTCTCAGTTTGGAGACCAGCATATGTTGCCGCTCATTTCATCAAACTGGTAAGATGAACTACTCCTATAGGCTGACATTTTAGTTTGTCCTTGGGTTGTGGTGCAAGATTCATACTGTGTGGAATCATCAATATAAAGGTAACTGTCTGCATAACAACAGACTGTTGGGTGTTTAACTGCATAGACTCAGTATGTTTGTGTTGTAAAGCATAATACATATTTCTGGTTCTCCCACATTTTCATCTGAACTACGCAAACGACCAGAGGTTAACTCATATTCTAGAATTCTATGTAGAATAAATGGGCCATATTCTGACAAATGTATTCACCACTGCATGTTTTGTGACAGTCACATCTTTTCTAGGTGTCCATTTAGCAACCAGTTGGAAAGACAGCCACCATGTAGTTAATAGTAATAGCAAAATAAAGTAGTTCCAGGAGAGGGAGTGAGGAAAAATCCTACAGTGACAGTCAGTCAATAATGAGAATACTGCACAAAGATTTCACAGGCTTGGACCAATCAAATTCATAGAAAGTGATATGTTAACATGTTAACATACCAACAAAAAAAAACATAAACTTGAAAACTCTATATGCAAAGTGTACCACTGTAATAATAATAGTCTTTATTTAATGAGGGTAAAACAGTTGAGAACAGTCTCCCTCAGAGTCCATTGCTAAATTTGGGACTTTATTTAGGGTGTTCTCTTTCAAACTTTACCTTTAATTGGCCCACTGTTGTGCTAAAATGCTGTAAAATCCTATCTCACAAATACATACCAAAATAGATATGTATAATAGGAGCTCCTGAATTGTTTTCCAGACTTAACTGGAAGAGAAATGGTTTTAAAAAAATAAACGATGGAAGTAACAGTAACTTGGCAGAACACTGCACTTCTGATCCAAGGGTTGCAGGTTCAATACCTGGCCAGGCCAGCCTGGGTCAGATGCCTCAGTGGGTCCTTGGAAAAGGCACTAAGCTACCATTTCCTCAGCAAGATAAAGCCAATACTGTATTGAAAGTACCATTAAAACCCACAAAAACCAAAAGCAAAATACAGAATACACAACATGCAAGGACAGATCTAGATGAAATATCTAAAATTCTTTAATTTTTTTTACTAGAGAATGAAGAAATACTGCAAAGAGTGAGTTCTCCTCTTAAAGAAGATAACATAGTGAAATGCAACCTGCTTTGAACAGCCAGCGCATGGTGAAGTCACAATATGACCATAACAGCAGGCAACCAAAAGCTATTGAAATAGTCTATAAATGTTGTATGGTCTGTTAAAAATGTACCCCTCATTGACTCCCAACACTCTATTTAAATATGTAGATCAAATGGACATATATTTCTGCAGATTTCTAGTAGTGGAAACAATAATTTTACAAATAAATCCTCATCCCTCTTTACATTCATAAAAAAGAGTGACATTTTGGAATATTATGAACCTACTCCATGTTTTATAGTGCTCTATGAAGATAGCTGACATTTGTTGTGTGCAAAGACGTTTCTTCTTTTACATACAGTGGTCTTGATCTTAAATCTTTTTACTTTAAAATCAATAAGCTGTCTTCTTACCCCAAATGCAAGCCATCCATCAAGTTTGGTTCAGGTATGTGATGTAGAGCTAATGTTATTGTTCAGTCACAATGACCTTGCTCTACTGACTTTCTAGCCCCCAAATCATTAGGTTTCTTTCTTACCCCCAAGTGCAAACCATCCATAAAGTTTTGATAACCATATATGATGGAAAACACATCTATAAAAGTAACCTTGACCTTTGAGCTTTTGACCTCCAAAAATCAGTAGGAGTCTTCCTTAGACCATATGTAAGCCATCCACACCATTTGGTAACTAACTGATTGTGGACAACTTGATTTACTGTACAAAAATACAATTGATAACAGAATGATGGATGGATGGATGTAAAATATCATAACAGAGTAAGCTATGCCTTATGGTGGATGTATAAAAACAGAAATTATATTTTTTCACATGCTATCAGATGGCTGAATTTATGGTTTGAGATGAGCAATACCTTTCCAACACAAAGCAAATTAAGCCAACCAGTGTCTAAATACTGGGACTAAGTAATACTTCAGTTTTAAGTTGGGGTTTAATTGCATTTAGCTAAATCATAATGATCAATCATTATCTGAAATAAGTTTCCACAGTAAGTAAATACTGTTACTGATTACTGTTCATTTTTCTCAAGAGAAAATAGCATCACAGCATTAACAGCACGTTGTATGACCAACCTGCATTGATTCCAAACATGTGGTAGTAGAACTGCAGGACACAGCTTGGCCCAGTGGCACCAAGAATTGGGGTCTCCATGTAAGCTCGAGTAAAGAACACACCTGATGAACCTTCTACCAGCATGTAGTGTCCTGCATGAAAGAAACAACTGCACCATTAGAATAATCAATCTCATCAGCAGATAAGGTTTGTCATAATACTGTGGATATTTGGTTGGTGAAAAGTATATCACTCTGTACATTTCATGCAAAATATACAGTGAGAGACATCAAAAGACAAAAAAAATGTGACAAGTAACAAGGCAATTTATTAATGACGGGATTTTGTTTCTAAAAGACAGATTAAGTGACTTACCTTTTATACCAACATATAGTGATTTACCAGATGCATTAACAATGAATAATACTCACCCACCTACCAGTATGTGCAAGAAGAGATAAAGCATTAAAGAACTACTCCCTACGAGAAATGTATGTTCATGAGTGTCTAAAAATTATGTGAACTGATCGTTAAAAATGGATATTTCTTAAAATACAAAAGCATCATGGAATCAACTCTAAAATAACACTAAATTTCACTCCAGAGATTAATGTCATCACAATTACTTGAATCCAATCACCAATGTAACATTGTCTGATTACATTTTCCATGATCCTTTGCTAATTGGAAATGGTGTTATTAGCTTGATTTTGATAAGGGCCAACACACAACTGTTCCTTTTGGGCAGATCCATTCTATTTCTGTTAAATTTCACTGATCAATTAAGTACAATACAGCATGTATTTTTAACAGTGGAAAAATATTAGTAATAAATCAGTATCTCATAACTATCAGCATCAAATAAAATTCCATTAAAATGTATTTATTACCTTATATATTATAACATCCCTTGATTGGCAATCACTAAAATCTAAGAGGCCCCAGATGGCCAAATAGTCTGATTTGTTGTTGTTGTAGGGTTTAATGACATTTTTCAGCACATGATAGGCTATACATGGTGGCCAGTATTAATGGTGGAGGAAGAACCTGGGAAATCCCCAGAAAGAACCACTGACCCTCTATAAGCTAGTGGCAAGCTTTCTCACATACCCACATTGGCCGAATCCGAGACTCAAACCCATGCAGACAGAGGTGAGATGGCTGTGATCCGTAATGGAGAGCACTTTAGACCACTCGGCCAATTGGGGCCCCAACGCCAAATAGTCTGAGGTGCTCACCTTTACAGGTCACTGAAATCTCACTTCTGTCCATGTGGGTTCGAGTCTTGAACTTGGCTAATGTGGGCATGTGAGAAAACTTGCCAGAAGCTTCCCATCATTTGGTAGTTCTTTCCTGAGTTCTTCCTCCACCAGATATACTGGCTGCCATGTATAGAATATCATGTGCTAAAAAATGGCATTAAGCCCTTAACAACGGCAACAACAACTAACATCCAACTCACCAAAATTTAAAAAGACACCTTTATCTACCATTTCATGTCCCCATAAAATATTTACTACATGGTTGGTAGCTCTACCAACCTTGAGACGTTCCAAGGGTGTTGTCAGAGCTTGGTCCAGAATCACCTGCAGCCTGGGCCTGATAGATCTTGAAGTCATAGCGTCCAGAACTGACATCTGTCCAGCCACACTGGCCACTCTCAAAGTTACAGGCACCTGAAGAAACAAATATTCATGTAATGGAAAAAGAGACAAGGAATTGATGACAAAATACTAATTTCATGTCCAGTTATTTTTTCAAATTAGAGTTTCAGAGTTCGAGAGAGAAGAACCCTCCATTATGATAAACCTATTGAATATGTAAACTGAGTTTGTTTCCAATACACTAAAGACTGACCTTCAGAATGTTTAGATGATCAAATAATAACAGCCATAAAACATGTGAAAGACTTATTTTCAAGTAATAGCTTAAACTGGAAGATTCCCTGAGATATGATATAATATTAGAAATGCAGATTTTAATGTTGCGATTTATTATTTACAATATATGCATGCATGCAGTTTCTTGTCAGTGAACTAAGTGAAATACCATTTTATGACTATAAGATTAAAACACAAATTACAGTTTTCTTTTCTCTTGCTACAACTTGTGAAATTTCAAACAGATTACAAATACATAAACTTAGACCAAAAGATATAAAATTTCAAGGAAGCTAAGGTCTCTTCTATAATGTCAAAATAACATTCTCTTGAAATATTAAAATACATGTATATGAACAACAACAACAACAATAATAATAATATAATAATAATAATAATAATAATAATAATAGCAACAACAACAATAATAGTAATTATTATTATTATTAAATCACAGGGCTGAATTCCCTCCTGACTCTACAAAGACTGTTCTTTTTTAAATTAAATTTTAATTTCTTTGCTGCATATATTAGTTTAAAGCAAGCTAATGATTTTACAAAACATTTGACAAGAGGTCATAACTTTAGACCCCATACTCACCACAGGCGGCCTCATCTGAGTTGTCAGAGCACTGTGGCTGGAAGTCACATACTTGGGATTGTGGGATACATTTACTGGCGTCAGCACACTGGAAGAAGTTGGAGCTACAAGGATTGGGAGTGGTAGGTGGTCCTTGAGTCCCAGTTGGTAGAACCTCTGTATAATTGAGTTACCATACAAATGTAATAGCATAATCTACACAATAAAATTAAAAGGGCAAGCAAATGCCCTACTAGGGGTCTGAAATTTATGTTTTAGATCAAGTTGGTTCAATTTCCCATGAATGGATACCTACAATATTTGTCGGGTTTAGCAACATATCATCTTGACCATACATTCGTGACTAGAAGTTTAGTTCTAAAAATGTAAAGTCAAAAGTTCCAAAAGCTTTAGGAAACGAAACCTTTTTAAATAAAAGAAAAAAATCTAGTCCTTCAAGTTAAAAGCTGAAGATCTACACTTTTGCATTTTATGACATCATGATGTCATATATAATGAAGTATTATTATATGCTACAAGTAGGAAAATTACAATAGATATATTAACCTATTTAAAACAGTAGTCATGTGATAAATCAAATTAAATGTCTTTAGTTTATGGGGTACAAAATCATCAGTTTCTCTATCAGCAACGAAGCCTTCAAAATACTGTTTCTGCAAAGGTTTTTAGTGTTTTCCATTAAATCCCTGTCTCACATCAACTACAGTCAAACTTCCCTAAAATGAACACTGTTGTGACTACAAATGTTTGGACTTTTTAAAGAGGTGGCCAGTATAGGAAGGTTTATTTAGTATCAGACTGATCACACTGGGCCAGTCTATGCAGGAAACCAGGATGCTGACGGGCTGCTTTAGAAAATTTTCACTGTATTAATAATTAGAAATTTAAAGGCATATATATAACCTTGTGACTCAAACTATTCTATTACAAGAACAATAAAGTCACTATGATGTTTTAAGGAATGTCATTGAAAATGCCCTACTACTAAAGTATTTAAGACCTGGGGGACAGTCTAATAAATTGAAAACGAAGTTGGGGGTGGGATTACTAATCCTAAGTGAATACATGCCAAACTACTGTTACCATGGGGGTAGGTTTATCATCAAGGCTGAACCTGACACTGGATAAATATGGTGTTTTCCAAAGTTAAGAAATGTTGATCTCTCTTAAATTACATCAGTATTTCATTCTTGATAATTTTTCTAAAAATATACAACACTTACGGCTGGGTGAGAGCTGACAGTCTGAAGTCATTGACAGATCATCAATAGCAATATCTCCTTGGTAACCATTTCCTACCACACCCTCAATTAAAACCTGTAAGTTGAAAGAGTCAAAGCTGTAATGAAATTAATCCAATTAAAATTTGACATGTCCAGACTGTTGCCAGGGTATTGTGTGTCACAACATGTCCAGCCTACTGTCAGGGAACTGTTGTTTACATGTCCAGCCTACTGTCAGGGAACTGTTGTTTACAACATGTCCAGACTACTGTCAGAGAACTGTGTTACAACATGTCCAGACTACTGTCAGGGTACTGTGTGTTTACCACAAATCCAGACTTTTGTCAGGGTACTGTGTGTTTACAACAAATCCAGACTTTTGTCAGGGTACTGTGTGTTTACCACACATCCAGGCTTTTGTCAGGGTACTGTGTGTTTATAACAAATCCAGACTTTTGTCAGGGTACTGTGTGTTTAGAACAAATCCAGACTGTCATCAGGGCACTGTGTGTTTACCACACATCCAGACTGATGTCAGGGTACTCTGTGATTACAGCACATCCTTTGTTGTCAGGGTAATGTGTTTACCACAAATCCCGACTTTTGTCAGGGCAATGTGTGATTACAACAAATCCAGACTGTTGTCAGGGTACTGTTGTTTACAACTTGTCCAGACTGTTGTCAGGGTACTGTGTGATTACAAAATAAAAGAGGGATATATTTTGGGTACAAATAGGACAAGTACATAAGTGGGACTTGCTGCATATACCATTTAACCCAAATAACAGAAACATTGGGTGCATTCTTTGGCACTGAACAAAAAATGTTGCCATAGCTATAAAGACTCTATGACTGAATAATAAAAACTTGTTCTCAACATAAGAGAATATTTGCAAGAAACATAAATTCACAGATTTGGTTCAAATAGGAAATTTAAAAGAAGACATAATAATTCCTTGCATTGAAGGATTTAAAAATCAGCATTATGGATTCATAACAGTACCATGCCTTATGGAAAGTGATTTAAATAGGACTGGTCTATGTGAGAAATTTATCATATTCTTCAGAAATTATGAAGTAATTGTTATACCTTTCAACATGTCCTATGGCATTGTTATACCTTTCATCATATGCTATGGTACTGTAATACCTTTCAACATATCCTACAGTACTGTTACACCTTTCATCATATCCTATGGTATCACTGTACCTTTCATATCCTATGGTACTGTTATACATTTCAACATATCCTATGGTATCATTGTACCTTTCATATCCTATGGTACTGTTATACCTTTCAACATATCCTATGGTATTGTTATACCTTTCATCATATCCTATGGTACTGTTACACCTTTCATTATATCCTATGATATTGGTAAACCTTTCATCATATCCTATGGTACTGTTATACCTTTCATTATATCCTATGGTACTGCTATACCTTTCATTATATCCATTGGTATTGGTATACCTTTCATTATATCCTATGGTATTGGTATACCTTTCATTATATCCTATGGTATTGGTATACCTTTCATTATATCCTATGGTATTGGTATACCTTTCATTATATCCTATGGTACTGGTATACCTTTCATTATATCCTATGGTACTGTTATACCTTTCATTATATCCTATGGTACTGTTATACCTTTCATTATATCCTATGGTATTGGTATACCTTTCATTATATCCTATGGTATTGGTATACCTTTCATTATATGCTATGGTACTGTTATACCTTTCATTATATCCTATGGTACTGGTATACCTTTCATTATATCCTATGGTATTGGTATACCTTTCATTATATCCTATGGTATTGGTATACCTTTCATTATATCCTATGGTATTGGTATACCTTTCATTATATCCTATGGTACTGGTATACCTTTCATTATATCCTATGGTACTGTTATACCTTTCATTATATCCTATGGTATTGGTATACCTTTCATTATATCCTATGGTATTGGTATACCTTTCATTATATCCTATGGTACTGCTATACCTTTCATTATATCCTATGGTACTGCTATACCTTTCATTATATCCTATGGTATTGGTATACCTTTCATTATATCCTATGGTATTGGTGGTATACCTTTCATTATATCCTATGGTACTGTTATACCTTTCATTATATCCTAGAGTACAATGATCCCTTAAAGAACATCATTATAATTGTGCCCCTCTTATAACATGTATAGGGCCATGATTCCTATTTAACAGGTAACATTAATTTGTATTATTGCTACTTAATTCATTAAAATTTAGCTCATAGTTAATGAAAATAGATTATAATAATGTTAACATCATTAAAAGATATTTTTTTTAAAGACCTATTTTTTCCTTTCATTTAATCTTGGGCACTTTAATGGCTTCCATAAATGGTGTTATAATAAGGGAGCACTGTACTTCAGTTTAAACATGTCATGATGTTCTTTTGAAAGTAAAAAAGTGTCTTCAAACATACAACATTATTACAACTAGTTCTATACACAAATCAACACTACAACTGTCTTTCTAACCATCTTTGATTTGTTTTAGGTAAATAGAGTAAAAACAGTCGATGTTTAGATGATATTTGACTGATTACATTCTGAAATAAAGCTGAAAAATGTACATAATGATTACAATTATGTTTACTATACAGGCCAAATTAGTGCATATTGTGTGCAGCAATAAGTTTTGAAACAAATTTTAATTAACACCCCATTGAACATAATGCACTGTCAGCATTTATTATTACTGACCTTGCATAAGGGGATGTTTACTCGTATCTATACTCGAAGAATGTGAAGTCATTTTACCTGGAAGTTCTGTGTCTCAAAGATCTGAATGTCTGCTCTTTCAAAGAAATCACCATTGTTCCCAGATTTGGTCCAGATTTTCTTCAGCGGTCCACCAATAGAGTTTCTGGTATAAACGTTCAAAGAGCCAATTGTTGGTCCAAACATGTGGTAGAACATTCGGAACTGGAATTGCAAGAGAAGAGTAACCAATCAAAAGATAATAGATAAATCTTTACAAACTTTATCTCTTCAAATATATATCCTGAAGAATAAATATAGTTTAAATTTGATACAAATTATATTCCCTCATGCTGATTTGTTAAAATCCAAGTTTCAAGTTTTCCTTTGTAAATTTCAATTTCTCATTATTATTTTTCACAAATTAAAGCCTCATAAGAGACTAGCCATTGTACTAAGTAATCTACTCTCACTTATACAAAACTAAAAATGACATGAAGCCCTCATACAAATTAAGTCAGTTTCTTTTAAGTACTTTTGGATGGTTAGTTAGTTTTAATGGTACTTCTAACACGTCATGCCAAGGAAATGGGTGCTAAATCACTTTCCTAATGGAGGCAGCTGAACCAGGCTGATCTGGGTGTTACTGATCCCACAACCATCAGTATCTGAGTATGTTGCTCTACTGAATTAGCTACTGTGTGTTCTTGAGAGGTGACCTCAATGTTTTTCTAATTTTAGTAACAATGACCATATGGAATGGCTGATCGGTATTGTGAAATGGAAAGGCATTCATGGAAGGATGCTCTCATTCAAATTTGATTAAATTCTGTTGCATTGTTTCTTAAAAGAGGTAATTTTCAAGTTTATATGGTCTCAATAACAGCAGCTGTACTGGATGGTGAATCATTATCAATTGTACAACCATGAAAGATCTTCATGCCTGGATGCTTTAAAATTCCATCAAATGCAGCTGTCAGTGGGAAAGTCTTTAAAAGATTATTCTGTTTTAAGTAACAGCAACCTAATACATCTGTATAAACCAGATGACTTTTATGTCTTGTGCTCCCTGCTAAATTTAGTTGAAATTCATCAAATTGTTGTTAAAAAAACAAGTTATCCTCGTACAGTTGTCTTAAATTATTGTGAAATCAAATATGATCGCCAGGTACAGCTGTCTCAACTTGTTGTGAAATCAAGATTTCATAGTAGAGTTGTCTCAATTTGTTGTGAAATCAATCAAGACTTCTTAGTACAATTGTCTCTGTTTAATGTGAAATCAATCAAATTTCTTTGTGTAGTTGTCTCATTTTGTTGTGAAATCAAAAAAAATTTCCTTGTACAACTGTCTCAATTTGTTGTGAAATCACTTAAGATTTCAAGCTTCAGTTGTCTCAATTTTGTTGTGAATCAATCAAGACTCCCTACTACAGTTGTCTCAGGTTGTTGTGAAAGCAATCAAGACTTCCTTGTATAGTTGTTTCAATTTGCTGTGAAATCAATCAAGACTTCCTAATACAGTTGTTTCAGTTTGCTGTGATATCAATCAAGACATCCAAGTACAGATGTCTCAGTTTGTTGTGAGATCCATCAAAACTTCTTTGTATAACTGAGTTTGTTGTGAAATCAAGAAAAATAAAACCGTCTCAATTTGTTGTGAAATCAATCAAAATTTCCTAGTGCAGTTGTTTCAATTAGTTGTGAGATCAGTCAAGACATCCAAGTACAGTTGTCTCAGTTTGTTGTAAAATCAATCAAGAATCCCTACTACAGTTGTCTCAGTTTGTTTTGAAAGCAATCAAGACTTCTTTGTACAGTTGTCTTACTCTGCTGTGAAATCAATCAAGACTTCCTAGTACAGTTGTCTCAAATTTTAAAATTAATCAAGACTTCCTTGTACAGTTGTTTTCAATTAATTGTGAGATCAATCAAGACATCCAAGTACAGATGTCTCAATTTGTTGTGAAATCAAGGTTTCCTTACACAATTGTCTGTTGTGAAATCTATCAAGATTTCCTAGTAAAGTTGTCTCAACTTGTTCTGAAATCAATCAAGATTTATTTGCACAGCTGTCTTAATTTCTTGCAAAATTAATATAGAATAAACACACTTTAATTTGAACTAGCTGATTAATTTTATACACATGCTTACTGTGCACTGTCCAGTGGCAGCCCTCTTGTGTGAAGTGGTTGGTAAGAAGATCTGACTAATCACTCTGGCTTTGTCACCAGGTCTCTGTGGGGCAGACGTCTCAATATACAGGTAATGTCCTTAGAGCAGAAAGGAAAATAGTAAAATATCAACAAGAAATATGTACTGATAAGGTACTGTGAAACAAATATTAACATGAAATATGTACTGATAAGGTACTGTGTGAAACAAGAAAATATGTGGGCCAAGAATTGTTTTTACAGCATAATTAATTTAGTCAATAAAAAGTATACAACATCTTTAAATGTAATTATCCCTTTTGTTGGTCAAAGGACTATATCTCATCTTCAAATTTGTTGATTATTCAATTCCAAAAGTTTCATTCTAAAATTCCATTCTTAGAAGCAAATTTAAAATTTGTACATGTCCAATATACAAAAATAAATATAATGTGCTTTTTATATACTAAGTGTGAAATACTGAGACTTATTGGTGAAATAAATTTCATATTGGTTTCATTCCGTATTTGTCTGTATAAGATACACTACTTGATAATCAGCATTTGTCAGTAGATGATCAACTACTAGGAAGACTATACAAATAGTCTGGTGACTCATGAATAACATACCTGAAGCAGTGCCTTGAGTATGGTCCCTGGAGGGTCCTGTTCCAAATGTGGCTGTCTTGTCAGAAGCTCGTGTCCAATCAAAGTTGTCACTGTGGTCTTGTGACCAAGTACACAGACTGCTCTCAAAGTCACACCGGGAAGGATAGTTACCTAAACCATTCAAAATAAAATTTTTTTTACAAATGTTTATTATTTTTCTCAATTGTTCTCACTCATTGAAAAATAAATCATAAATGAGATTTTATATAAAAAAGTCATTAACATCTTTTCAAGAATATCACAACCATAATTATAAGCATTTAATATTTTGGCCCTAAAGATCTTTCTAAAGAATGTCAGTATTGAAATATACTATATAAATTTGTCCTGTGTCTTACATATTGTTGATGCTGTTGCTCTCACCACCATCACTACTTGAAAGTGATACCTGTGCAGTGCTTCAAATAAAGAGATTATTAGTACAGATCGTGCATAATAAAAATAAAAATATTCTAAGATTTAATATAAAATGTACCGATTACACTTTTAAAAGAAACGTTATGGTCTGTCATCTCTTAATATCAGCACCCCTCAACTTGCTATAATTAATGCAGCCCTGCATACAGTTCATGCTTTTGTATGTTCTAGCCAACCAAATGCTAGGTTTTGCTGTTCCTAAGACTGTTATGTGCTCAGAAAAGCATTCTCTCTCTCTCTCACTCATATGGAAAAAATATTTAATTCTTCCACTTGTGATTAATATTCCTTGGATACAAAATTGAGGAGAACCATGCCCCCATGAGCCAAATATTATATGGAGCACTGCTAATTCGGATTACAGAGATAAGAGAAAACAAATATTTTGCATTATGACGGAGAAAATATCCATACCACAATTGGCTTCATCACTATGATCACCACAATCATCGCTGAAGTCACAGAGGGCACTCTGTGGCACACATGCTCCTGTACCACATTGGAATTGTGAGGTTGGACATGATGGTTGTGGAGCTAAACAATCAAAAAGAAAGAGTTTTACATGTTTCAAATGACAAAAAGTCAACATGCCAAAAAATACAATAAGCTGTTAATCTAATTTTGTGTGTTATGTGCTTACAGGCTTTTCCCGTTATATACTTCTGACCTTTTGTGTCAAAATATATGATAACTAAACATATTGCTATTGATAAATTTTTGATACAGAAATGGATCATCTTACCTAAAAAGAAGTGTCTCCATTTAATTTTGCATTCCGCCCTCTCATACCTGACAACTTCCTTGAAATATGCAAATAAATTTTGATAGTTATCGGATACAATGAAAAAAATATTTTGGTCTTTACATAATGATATTGCCAATATTATTTGTATTTTTTTTATTTGTGTTCATTTCTTATTACTGTTATTTTGCAAATAATGCCAATATGTCTTATGACTAAAAAATAGGCCCCAATTCAATATATAAATTTTCGTGTTTTTTTCTATGCTGTTCCAATTTCTGGATCAAAACTTTATTCTGAATCATAATACACAATTAATTCAATTGCAAATTTCAACTGTTTCCCTACCTGACATGCTTTTAATGACAGCTAAATATAATGTCTACTGGATACAATTTGCAATAAATCTTGTTAATTACTTGTTGATATTTGGTTATTGGCATTAATAAGCTCCAAACACTTTCCCCAAAAAAGGATATTCTGTCAATGGTGAAAAAAATTTACTAATTCTGATAATGCCTCCCCTCTCCATTTGTCATGGATGCATATCTGGGAAAGTCTGGCAGATCAAGTTTTTCATCCCACACAACATAGCTTTTCATGCATACTCTCCTGAATCAATGATCACTAAAAGTCTTCCATACATCTCGGTCAAGCTTTACCGATGCAAGATAGATAAAGATTCAACATGAGGGATAATTATAAACAATCTGGTTTATCTAAATCAACACCATTTACCACCAACATTATAAATGTTAACAGACTTTATTATACAAACTCTTCATCTTTGTACCATTCCTATGTCCCCATCATGTTTGGATACTAAAACTTCGAATGTATTATTATTATTATCTTGATCTTCATCATTGTTGGTGTCATCATCATCATTTACAATTATATATGCAAGCCTTAAAATCTAGTTTTAATACTGCAATATATTTATGATTTAAAACACAATACAATGTTTTAAATAATGGTAAATAGGGATCTCAAAATTGTGATCTTTTCAAATGAAATTTAAACAACATGTCACATAATTTCTATTATTTGTAAGCTCTGGTAAGCAAAAGGTTGAAAATAATTAAATGAGTTTAATAAATTTTAATCTAAATGTACACACCTTTAAGATTCTATTTATCACATGACAAGAAATAACCAACTTTGTTTTGGACCAAACTTCAACATAGTACAGTGAAATAACTGAAATATATTTGGATGCCTTGGTCATTATGCCTTTATATTGATTGATGTTAGGACATTATTTATGACATTATGAGGTTATCACACATTGCATATAACAAATATTGTGATATGGGTATATTAACATATATAACACAGTCATGTGATAATTAGTTTTTCCATGGCAACTGTTGCAGTTACAGTTACAATGTTGCACTAATCATCACCATCACAGACGAGCACTCTAAACAATATTTCATGAATTCATTAAATTATTACTCTCACTTATTATTCAAAGGGGTACCGTTATACTTGCTTAAAAGTGGAGTTCAACTGAAGACAACACACTCTAATTTGCTGCTGCATAATTGGGTATGAGAGTAGGGTCTATATTGTTGATTCTATTGATTACTTCTATAAAAACTATGTAGATCCAGAATTGTTGGCACATTGTGCAATGGCAGATCTGAGTCGGTGCAGTTTGCAGTTTAAATTGACTTTCAAGTAAGTAACAATGGTACTACTTGTATGATAAATGTGTATTTTATTTACCTGGAAAGTTGCAGTTGATAAGTTGGGCATCATCAATGGCAATATCACCACGCACTGCAAATGATCTGTGACCTTGGAATTTCAGCTGAAAGTAAAGTACCACATTATAAGACAAGTCCAACTACAAACTGCAGAAACCCAGATCCACCATTGCATATCTGGGTCTGTACAGCTTGTTAGAAATAATTAGTACACAAACAGCATAGACCCTGATCTACAGGCATATTATGTGATGGCAGATCATGGTATACGTTGTTTGCAGTTTGACTTATATGCAGTTATATGCAGTGAACACTTATTACCATATTTTATGTATGCCTTTGGGACACAGTTTGTTCATGGACACCAAGGTTTTATTTTGCCAAAATCATATTTTCTTGTCTTCTAATGTTTAGACATTACTTTAAGAGACTTTTCAGATACAAATGAAGCTCTGCAGTGTTAAGACAAGATAGACAGACAAATACCACTTTCAGAAAGATGGGGAATAGCTTTCCTGCAATAAAAAATATACTTGATGAGTTAAACATATGATCCAAATAGACAAAAACATGCAGAGCCACATATCACTATGTATTAGCTGATGACACAGATATAAATGAATAACGTCTATTTAAACTAAATTACTAACCTGTGGAAAAAATCTCAGATGTGAAGGGACTTTAAGACTATGTCACCCTTTATTAAAAGTGATAAGCATTAAAGTGAGTGTCTTCATCTCAAAACAAAACAAGATTTTCTTTTTAAAAAAGAAGGGACATTTAATTCCTGAAACATCAACACTAAAACTGGATTTAAAAAAAATTTGTTCTGTTAGTAAAATATTGATTCCTCAATTCAATTTGCCAGTAATTAGTATAGTGAAATTTCTTCTCATATTGAGCAAAACCTCTGAATGGCAATTTGGAATTTTAAGTTCACTACAAAATTTGGAACTCACTTCTCCATAATGAACTGTTTATGTGAAACAAAACTTTCCATGCATCAAGAACTCCTTTCACTTCTCTTGCTATCACTGATCACATTTGCAAATTAGCAAGACAAAACACTAATTAATGTTAAAGTATGTTACCTATATAATAATACTTACAACAGTGTTCAACTGGTCAAATGAAATGAGTTAACCAGACTCACTGCCATGATGGCTAGCTTGTACAAAACAAAAACAATAACAAAAACAACCTTTGGTTCTCAAAGACCTGTATGGGTTTGCCCAATAGTCCAATAAGAATTTAGTACAAAGGCAATTCCAGGATTTTTTTATACAAAGGTTTGATGTTGACAAAAAGGTGGGTAATTTCACTTCAAATGGCCATCTTTCCTTGTCTGTCACTTCAAAACACACTTTTTTAATGGCAAAATGGGGGGGGGTTTAAGATGGAAGACTCCAAATTCCCTTCTGAATGGATGGACAATACATGACAATCATAGGGTTATATCGCATGACAATCATGGCAATACATGACAATCACAGGGTTATACTGCATGACAATCATAGGGTTATACTGCATGACAATCATAGGGTTATACCACATGAAAATTCATGACAATCATAGGGTTATACTGCATGACAATCATAGGGTTATACTGCATAACAATTCATGACAATCATAGGGTTATACCACATGACAATCATGACAATTCAAGACAATCATAGGGTTATACCACATGAAAATTAATGACTCATATGATTATACTGCATGACAATTAATGACAATCATAGGGGTATACCACATGACAATCATGACAATACATGACAATCATAGGGTTATACCACATGACAATCATGACAATACATGACAATCACAGGGTTATACTGCATGACAATCATAGGGTTATACTGCATAACAAATCATGTCAATGATAGGGTTATACCACATGACAATTCATGACAAACACGCTTATACTGCACGACAATCATAGGGCTATACTCATGACAATTCATGACAATCATAGAGTTATACCACATGACAATCAAGACAATCATAGGGTTATACCACATGACAATTCATTACAATCACAGGGTTATACCACATGACAATCATGACAATGCAAGACAAACATAGGGTTATACTGCATGACAATTAATGACAATCATAGGGTTATACTGCATGACAATTAATGACAATCATAGGGGTACACTGCATGCCAATACATGACAATTCATGACAATCATAGGGTTATACCGCATGACAATCATGTCAATTCATGACAATCATAGGGTTATACCGCATGACGATTCATGACAATCATAGGGTTATACCAGTTTTTGGACATGTGAGATAAAAATGCAATATTGTCACTGAAACTCAGAAGTGTGCTTTTGGTAAAGATGTGGAATATGCGTCAAGAAGAATCATGTGTGCAGTTTTATGATGTACAAGCAAGTGTCATGGAAAGTGATCTAAACATACAAGCTGTATATTACCACTGATGCATGAAAAGTAGATCATAGTGACCAGTGTTTTGATATCATGGTGTAATACTCCTTACATTCCATGAACATATCAATTTTCATAATATAACAAGCAACAGTCTCAAAAACTAACATGATTGCCAAAAGTGTACATGTTCACAAGAATTTTAAAAAATAGATTAGCATGACCTACTTTTTTAGATAGTGCTCCTCATGATGCATGCCTTATCTATTTTCATCGCTGTAAGGCAATAAATTCCCAGAAACTGACCTAAATTAAAATGTGTTTATTATCAATTTAACATGAAAAGTTGTTCACAATGAGACACTTTTGGCAAGACAGTGTAGTACACCTCACAACATATTTAGATATAAAGTTTCAGGAATATGTAACCAAATGCTGAGTCAGTGACCTAAACACAAAGGTGAACATTTGTTAACGCCTATGCCACCAACAAAGACTATTATGCTTGGGGTATGCATAAACTCTCCTGCATTTTCATGCAGGCAAACTAAAAAGTTAAAACTCACTTGGAAAGGTCTGGTTACTTCTCCAATGTCCACAAGGGCCCTAACCCATCGTGATCCTTGAGCGTTGTCCTGTTCCCATATCACTGTATCTCTGCCACCCTCATTTATTGCCACTTTCAATGCACCAATGCCTGCAAATAAAGAAAGTTAAATTTTGTAAAATAAACTTAAACATATATCCCAGAAAAGATAGAATACATTTAAACTATATACTGCAAATACAGCAAAATAACTTTTATCTGGACACCATTAAGACCAAAATTTTTGTCATTTTAAAAAGGTGGCCAGGAAATGGAGATTTTATTAGTATTACAACAACCTTATGGGGACCAAAATTAACCAGTCTTTAATCAAAGCCAGATTTCAGATGGAATGATTTAGACAAGATCCACAACTGAAAATGTTTCCTCCCTCTGAATTCATTAAATCTAATATAACTCTGTTTATGACTCATATCAACAAGGTAATACTGAATAGAATATTAGGTACAAACCAACCAGACTTCATCAGTCAAATGATAATGCTGGTATTTATGTGTGTGTGTGTGATTTAGATACGGCTACAATGTCTGCAGTGTGGCAGTTTATAGTGATGTTCAGCACTGGGGCATCATGCCGCAGACATGTAGCATGATGTACCACCCAGTCACATTATCCTGACACCAGGCCGACCAGTCCTAATGCTAAGCTCTTAATGCTGATTGACATGTGTAACATGGAGAGAGAGAGAATCAGTAATATCCCATTCTGAACATCAGCATGTCTTTTTGTATTTCTGTTTACCCACACACTAATTATTGTGTTGTCTTAACCACAAAGTTTCAGGAACTGATTAATTTTGCTATCTGTCTCATCACCATCACCTCAAATTGTTAATTTTTTTATCAGGCAGCACCCATGGAAGATGACTGTTAGCAGTAACATGTGATTCACTTTTTAACCTCAAAATTTCACCTATATATTGCATCATTGTCAGCCATGTAATCACCTTTCCCACAGCTTCTTTGCAATAGCTGGAAAGTTCATGAATTTTCATACTGATGGCAGCATCTTTCCATCTGCCATATCATTTACCAATAAATGACTGATCAATATTGTATTTGGGAAGTCTCCTTTCTTTATAAGCATTAATACTTATTTGACAGAATGCAGTATGGGTCAAATCATAAACCCCTGGAGTTGGAGGGATCTTTGCACAGGACTTTTATTCCCAAATAATTGTACAGAAAAGTTAAAGCCATGGGGCTGCAGAGATGTTGCTAGGCTTTTAACAAAAGATGGGAGCTTCCCTTGTCAGTAAAATAAAGGAAGAGTAGCTGAAAAAAGGGAGGAAGGAGGAAATGGTCAATATTTCAAAAGCTCAACATTTACTCAAGACTTAAATATCCATCTCTCTTTCTTCACTCTTCTCTGCTAGACCTCTACTTAAATAAAACTCTTCAAAAGATGTCTCCTCAAGTTGTATACACATTATTCCATTTATTGTTTCTTAGCTTAATCCGTTCATTATCTGTGCATGAATATTGTTCAGTGCTGAGAACCCACTTTCAGAGTCAGCTGTCTGAAGGGGCACATACATAGCTGTCTGAAGGGGCACATGCACTGCAAATCTAAACATGTTGGGAAACGGTTCTTTATGGTTGTTATGTACAATTTGCACTGCTCAGAGGTATTGTCTTTTGGATATCTCTTCTCCAGAATAATATTTTTTCACTAACATCAGCTCTGCCAAAGTTCCACTTTCTTGAATCAGTGCCATATAGCCATGTGAGTTAAAAATGGTTTTATATTACCAAAAGATTCATGTACCCACAAAGAAAACCTCTAAACCCCACCAAAAAACAATGGAATTTAGTGTCCTGTAGATGAATCTAATCACTTTGAAACAAAGGTTTTGCATTTTTTTCATTCAACCAGCCCAATGACTTTTTGCAATTTTAGCAATTTAAGATCATTCTTATTACAAGCTCATTTCAAATGTTCAATTCTTAGTTTAGTGGGTGACAACTTTTATAAGGCATTATCAAAGCTTAAGTGAAATCAGACATGCATACCTGCCCCACTCATATGGTAGTGAAATCAGACATGCATACCTGCCCCATTCATGTGGAAGTGATATCAGACACACATACCTGTCCCACTCATGTGGTAGTAAAATCAGATACACATACCTGCCCCACTCATGTGGAAGTGAAATCAGACACACATACCTGCCCCACTCATGTGGTAGTGAAATCAGACACACATACCTGCCCCACTCATGTGGTAGTGAAATCAGACACACATACCTGCCCTGCCCCACTCATGTGGTAGTGAAATCAGACACACATACCTGCCCCACTCATGTGGAAGTGAAATCAGACACACATACCTGCCCCATTCATGTGGTAGTAAAATCAGACACACATACCTGCCCCACTCATGTGGTAGTAAAATCAGACACACATACCTGCCCCATTCATATGGTAGTGAAATCAGACATGCATACCTGCCCCACTCATTTGGTAGTAAAATCAGACACACATACCTGCCCCACTCATGTGGTAGTAAAATCAGATACACATACCTGCCCCACTCATGTGGTAGTAAAACTGCATCTGACACGTGGAACTTGAGTGATGGAGAAGTGGGCCTTGTAACTCAGCATTACTGTTCACTGTTCCAGTAGCCCCATCCACATACATATAGTGACCTGTAAAATTGATATTATTATCATTTTTATTTTTATTATGTAATAATTAGTCTAGAAAATGAGGTATTCTGGTTGAATCAAATCCATTTAGGTCAGAGAAGGATTTTTTTCTTTCCTTTACATATAATTCAGTTTTTTCAGTGAGGAAGCCTTATAAGGATAGTAGAATCTATTAGATGTATTTATCTGGCATAGAGAAATCCATTCTGATTGGTCAAAATTTACAGGCAGAATAAAGGCATACCATATTCCAGCCCATGAATAACATTTGTTGAAGTAGAATTAGAAGGCATATTTCTGCCCATATATGCTCACTTATAAGAAAGCCCAACTGCAAACTGCACAGACCCAGATCTGATGTTGCATAATGTACTGGTAGATCTGGATCTGTGGAGTTGAAGTAATCAGTATAACAAACAACACAGACCATTATCCACAGGCACATTATGCTATGGCAGATTAGGTTCTTTGTTGTTTGCCATCTGACTCAACTTATAAGTGAGTACATAAGGTAGTCTAAAATTAACATATACTGAACCATCTGAATTACCCACCTCGTTCATTTCCAAGTGTGTGGTCATATGATGGTCCTGTGCCCATGCTGGAGGTGGATGTTGACTGATTGTTTCCTGTCTGCCAGCTCTGGGTACCAATGCTAATATCACCCCAGGCACAAGTGTCTTGCTCAAAGTCACAGTCACCTGGGAAAATTTAAAATTCTTTTGTTGCACATGCTCACTGTCAACTGGGAACTTTTCTACATGTTTTTGTTTTCATATACAGCCAGTTCACTAATTTTCATGGGGTATTAATTTTAGCAGGGTAACAAATTTGGTGGATTTCTGGGTTAATACAAACCATAATTTTTGAAGACTCAATGAATAAAGTTTTTTGTGCAGAACAAAAAGACCACTTTTCCCATCCACAAACTGAAGTAGCACCCATGATGTAATTTTCCCCATCCATAAACTGAAGTACCACCCATGATATCATTTCCCCAAACCACAAAATGAAGTACTGCCCAAGACGTCATTTTGCCAAAACCAAAAACTGAAGTACCACCCAAGATGTAATTTTCCCCAAACCATAAACTGAAGTACCACCCAAAATATCATTTTCTGAAAACCACAAATTTAAGCGCCAACAAGGATGTCATTTTCCCAAAAGCCACAAATTGAAGTACCACCCAAGATGTCATTTTCCCAAAGCCACAAAAGAAAATGTATCCGCAGCAGTAGAACAAACAAATCAGTTAATCACATGATTTTACATATCATTTGATATCTATAGATAGAAATATTCAATGATTGTAGACTTCACTTTCTGCATCAGATTGCACTAACATATAATCCAATTAGTCATCAAGTAATTAAGACCATTAATTTAGATTTATTACTTTATTAATGGCATATATGTATCTGGAGAGAAAATAACACCTTCTGCATTTTTTGAGTATGCATTACATGAATATCTGTAATTATTCTGTATTTCCATGACTAGAATATGTTTCTGAATTGTATTAGAAAAATAGAATACACTCGCTTATAGGTTGAGCCAAACTGCATAAACCCAGATCAGCCGAGACACATAAGGTGCCAGCAGATCTGGGTCTATGCAGTTTGTTTGGAATAATCAGTAACAAACAACACAAGCTTTGATCTGCTTGTGCATTGTTCAAAAGCAAATCATAATCTATGTTATCTGGTGATGGACTCAACTTGTACATGGGTATATATGGTATATTAAAAATAACTGCAATGATTTGGAAATAAGTTTTTATGTTACTGCATGGATCAAGATACATATTATTGAGTAAAAAAAATATTATAAGAAAGACGTTTAAAGTGAATTTTAAGCTTGTAAAATCTGTATGAATGCAAAGAAGTTTAAAGGTAGTGTTTTTTTCAGTTTGTAAAATCAATATCAATTCAAAGAAGATTAAAGGCAGTGCTTTTTCAGCTTGTAAGAAAGAAAAAAAACAGAAGAAAACAAATGATGATAATTATGGGACAGAATTAAAAAAAAATAGTGTGCATTCAAATGCAGGTTGCAATCTCAGTGTAGTTTATATATTTTAAAGTTAGAAAAGCTGACACAGAACTGTATCTCTTTGACCCTATCATGTTCTTCTCAGTATTTGTTGCCCTTATGTCTCCCTAATAAATCTATCAAGTATAGATTTCATGAATATACATGACTGCTGTTAAACTTTCTGTACTATATAAGACAGAAAAACTTATTTTTTCAACTTTCATCTCTCTTTCTCCCCTCCTCATTTGATATCTGTCTCTCTCACCAATCAAAGCACTGCTGGAAAACTTCAAACAAAACTGTATCAAAATGATAACAATGAGATGACAGTGCCATCACCAGAAAAGTGACTACTGTGTCTCATTTCTCACTAATGTTGCCTCAACAACAAAAATCCAAACAATTTAATGGAATCTATGACCATATGACCAGCATTACAAGAGGAGGCAGTGGTATACTAAGGGACTTTACAGTAAGGGACAATTTTTCATGGGCATAATGAGTGCAAGATATTTTCTTACCACAATCAGATTCATCCTGGCCATTAACGCAGTCTGTCTTGAAGTCACACACTTTTGTAATGGGCAAGGTGCTGTTGCTTTGATCCTGGCAGAAGAATGTCTGGTTATTGTTGATTTCTGCCAAGAAAATATTAATTGGAAGTAACACACCATATGTACTGTTTTTTTTTGGACAATATTTGTTTTACAACACCAAAACTTATGTCAAAATAATTTTTTCATGCCTAACATCTATTTCAATGCAGCTGAATAGGCTGACCTTTCCAGTTTTTCTGAAAAAGATACTTCACCATGTCTGCTTATATTTTGAGCATGCAGGAACTGGCAGAAACAGATAGTAAAAATGTATTTGTGCTTTCAGAATCAACCACAACACAGTCACAAAAAAGCATGATAAAGGATGCTTGCCTTGTTGTCCTTGACACTTAACACTGCTGAATTTTCAGTTTTCAGCAGTTTTTATAAAAATTCTACTCACATAAAAAACAAACCTGTACTAGTGAAATTTCTGAAATATTTTTACTCATTATTTTTGGCAGGTTATTAAATATTGCTTATTACCAAGATCTGACAGAAACTTATCAAAACTGTTCCAAGCTGTCAGGCACTTTCTTTCCAACCTCATTTCATTCAGCTTCATTTTTCTTTATTTTTTTTCAGCATTCAGAAAGACCAATACTTTCACTCTAGAAAGTATTTGCCATGAATAATTACAAATCATTACACCCTGTTGTATTTCTAGCGCTAAAAAAATTAAATATGAATGGTGGATTATAACAAATTTCTTTAAACATCCATATTTCTGTTTTGAAGCATGCAAATAAATATCAATCTGCTTTTAGATTTTGCAGAGGCTTAATATGTTCTTTCTTGGATTAATATCAATAAATGTCAAGAAGTCCTATTTTGCTGCAAGTATGACATTTCTAAAGTCCAAGTGTTGCTGTTTGTCCTTATTATTAAAGTTCTATTATGGATTTCATAAAAATGGTGAGCACTGAGCAGATCTCATGTTCACTTCCAAATGATTAAGTTCACCTGTGTTGAGAAAGCTCACTTATGGAAACCCTTCTATGCATCAGAAAGCCTCCTCGAATTTTGGTGTAAGCTGATGTCATATATGATTTACCCATCAGTTTGCAGTTCAAACTTTTCCAGAGGAGTGAATGAGTTGGAAACAAATTGAAAACTAATGGCTGCTATAGCAAATTACACATGGACAGACTGCAGTAACAATGATATTAAAGATCCCAGACACACAATAAGATCACACAGACAGATTGAGAGACAGATAAACAGATTGATACTGTAACATGATATTTTATCCTATGGAGGACAGAAAAATGTACTATCAGTGAAAATACTTTTTAAAAAATTGCAATGCAGCATCCTCCCATGCTTTAATTGTTATTCATTTTCCACAAGTTTGGTATACTGTATGTAATCGCTTATAAGTCAAGTCAACTGAAAACATCATAGATCCTGACCTGCTGTCACATAAATGAACTGGCAGATTAGGGTACATATTGCTTGTTCTAATGATTTCTCCTAACTCCTAATAATTAAACTGTATAGACCCAGACCTGATGCATTTTGCAATGGTAGATCTGAGTTTGTTCAGTCTGCAACTGGAATCTACTTATGAGTATACAGAGTAAACGCAATATCATATTGTATGGGAAAGAGTATATAGAGTAAACACAATATCATATTGTATGGGAAAGAGTATATAGAGTAAACACAATATCATATTGTATGGGAAAGAGTATACAGAGTAAACACAATATCATATTGTATGGGAAAGAGTATATAGAGTAAATGCAATATCATATTGTATGGGAAAGAGTCCTTTCAATTTTTTCCTCAAAATTTCACAAAATGTGCAAAAATTATATAGTTATTATTTTTAAGATATTCTTTTTTTAACATCAATACTTTTCAGAAATTAAACACAATTACCTCCAATACATGGGAAGTTGTCAAGACGGAAATCATCCAATGCAATGTCACCACGGTAACCAGCACCAACATTTGCTTCCACCATCAACTAAAAAACATTTAAAATGACACATCATAAAGCTGAATAATTTGAAACCTTTGATTTTTTCAATACTGTATTTTTCTCATCATAAGAAATTTAAATTTTTTTAAATACAAATTCATGCATTTGTTACCAATTTCTCCAGAGTTGTCAAATCATGCAGAGATATTTTAAATTTCATCATTTTAGTCTCAGTCCCTTGGACCTTGTTTGACTTAGTGTTGTTTTACTTAGTTTCACCTAAGCTACAGTAAACTAATAATAACAACAACAATGCTGATGAGAAATAATATATATGACAAGAGAAAGAAAGACAATCCAGTGGCTTCAGAGACATAATTAAAAGTAGAATGAAAACAACTGTATTTGTATTCATGATTGCCTCTAGGCATCATTAAATATACTACCCATCTATATGTCACTCATTGCATACTGCAGGTATACTGACTATGAGGGTTCATTATGTATGGGTGTGTATCCATCTGGTGAAACAAGGAAATAAAGTAAATATATAGTTGTCCATACATGTACATGCTATGATGTATATGTATACATGAGTGTGTGTGTATGCATATTTATATATGTATACATGTGTGTATATATGAACATTTGTATGTGTGCATGAGTGTGTGTATTTGTACATATTTATATATGTATACAAGTGTGTGTATATGCACATTTGTATATGTGTGCATGTGTATTTGTGCATATTTGTATATGTATACATGTGTGTATATATGCATATTTGTATATGTATACATGTGTGTATATATGCATATTTGTATATGTATACATGTGTGTATACATGTGCATATTTGTATATGTATACATGTGTGTATATATGCACATTTGTATATGTATACATGTGTGTATATATGCACATTTGTATATGTATACATGAATATGTGTATATGTGCATATTTGTATATGTACACATAAGTGTGTGTATATATGCATATTTGTATATAAATAAGTTCTTTGTAATGAGGGCCTCAAGGTATACAAGTATTTCAGCTAAATGTGTTATCCTCTTTAAATAAAGTAATTATTATTTTTAATAAAGATGACAGATTATATGTATTAATGATAATAAAAGGCAATCATAATGATACTTATGCACATATTACAACCAATGACACTTCTCAGTTACCTCAAAGTTATCTGGCTGCTGGTCAATTTCTATTTGTCCTCGGCTCCATATTCTTCCCTGGTCTCCTGACTTTGACCAAAGTAGTGTTTTTGTGTCCATATTGTGAACTTTGACACTTATGTTGAGAGACCCTACATCTGCCCCAAACATGAAATACCAGAAGACGAAGCAGGACTTTTGGTTGCCATTATTGTTGTTGGATATCTGCTGGGACACGAGGATGGCATTATCTCCAGGCTGACGAGGGGCAGTTGATTCAATTAAGATGTAGGTACCTGTTGCAAAAAATGCATTTATTGTAATTTCTGAATAACTGTATTTTTACATCTTTTGGAAATCTAAATACATTTAACAATACACATTACTGTATAATAAAAGGCATGGCAATACCTAAATGATAGGTTTCTAATTAGTTTAGGTACAAGACTGGATAAACTGGTTGACAAAGATATATACAGAGTTTTATTAAGCTCCTGGTTGTAGATTTAATGTTTCTAACATTGCATACTATTGATTTATTTATGGTCATCTAGCAGAGGTGGCAGCAAATTAATTAATTAATTAATTAATTAATTAATTAATTAATTATAATATTAATATAATTATTTTGATATTAAAATGTCAACATTTAGAATATCTCATGACTTTTTCAAAACAAAAAGCACCTCAGATACAGTACAAAAGCTTGCCTGAAACATTTCAATTCCATTATAGAAAGTATACTATTCCTAAAGTATTCCATTATAGAAAGTATACTATTCTCAAAGTATTCCATTATAAAAAGTATACTATTTCTAAAGTATTCCATTATAGAAAGTATACTATTCCTAAAGTATTCCATTATAGAAAGTATACTATTCCTAAAATATTCCATTATAGAAAGTATACTATTCCTAAAGTATTCCATTATAGAAAGTATACTATTCCTAAAGTATTCCATTATAGAAAGTATACTATTCCTAAAATATTCCATTATAGAAAGTATACTATTCCTAAAGTATTCCATTATAGAAAGTATACTATTCCTAAAGTATTCCATTATAGAAAGTATACTATTCCTAAAGTATTCCATTATAGAAAGTATACTATTCCTAAAGTATTCCATTATAGAAAGTATACTATTCCTAAAGTATTCTGATGACTTTAATGAATCACAACAAGCAAATGTTAAGTCCTTTTTGAATTTTAAACTTAGAGAAATTAATGACATTTTTAGACCATGAATGATTTGGTTCTGAAGATAAATGGCAGAGCAAATGTTCTAATAAATTTGTGATGTCTTGTGACATAATTTTATCCAAGTAGACATACACTCAATAGTGACCTCTTCAAACATATCCAAGACTTCTTTCCTGGATTACAAAAAGAAAAGGCACAACATGTTCTAAGTGACCATAGTACCTGTGGTTGTTCCAAATGTGTGATCTACAGCTGGTCCAGTTGAGGTGAAGGAAGCCTGACCTCTGTGTCTTGTCCAGTCAAATATATCATTATGGCTCTGTGTCCAACCACAAAGGTCTGTCTCAAAATCGCATGTCCCTACTCCTGGGCAGGTTCCAATTGCCACTGACACATCATCAATAGCAATGTCACCCAGGAAACTACTGCCACATACACCTTCAAAGACAACCTAAAAAAATGATAAACATAAAGTCAGAGGTGTTTCATTATAAAACCCCTCCGTAAGCTGCCACCCCATATAATAAAGGATATGGTCTTAGACCACATTAAATTAGTTAAATTTGTTTTTTTACTACTTTATTTATCTACTTTATTTATTTTACTTTAATTTCGTTCTTAACTTATAAAAACTAATTTTAATGTAGTCTCACAACACTTTATAAATTGTATATTTTAGTTTTAAAGCACCTTCTTGACACAACCTTCTTGGAATATCCCTTAATATAAGACTCCCCCTCTTACAATGAAGATAACTATGGCTTTAATGAATGGTGTTATAAAGGGGTAACAATATACCATCAAAATAACAGGCAAGAAGAAATACCTGTAAAGCTGGTTTTCTCAACTATTTTAAAAAAAAAAAACTACCCGCCTCCAAACCATGTAGATGGAATGACTAAGTCCAAAAAATCAATCTGATTCTTGTTACATCAATAAGACTCAATCTTATTACATCAATAAAGCTGATTCTTGTTACATCAATAAGGCTCATTCTTGTTACATCAATAAATCTCTTCCTTGTTACATCAATAAAGCTCATTCTTGTTACATCAATAAGACTCATTCTTGATACATCAATAAGGCTCATTCTTGTTACATCAATAAGACTCATTCTTATTACATCAATAAAGCTGATTCTTGTTACATCAATAAGGCTCATTTTTGTTACATCAATAAAGCTCTTCCTTGTTACATCAATAAGGCTCATTCTTGTTACATCAATAAGACTCATTCTTGTTACATCAATAAGTTGATTCTTGTTACATCAATAAGACTCATTCTTATTACATCAATAAAGCTGATTCTTGTTACATCAATAAGGCTCATTCTTGTTACATCAATAAAGCTCTTCCTTGTTACATCAATAAGGCTCATTCTTGTTACATCAATAAGACTCATTCTTGTTACATCAATAAGTTGATTCTTGTTACATTAATCAAGCTCTTACTTGTTACATCAATAAAGCTGATTTTTGTTGCATCAAATAAACAACTTTAGACTATAAAAAGTACTCTACCTGATATTGTGAAGGTGACTGAATTGTGACTTGAGCCTTGCGCCACTGGTTTCCTTGGTTACCATACAGACTCCATACTGGACTGTCAAGGCGGTTGAAGTGGCTGATATAGACATTAAGAGTGCCAATGCTGTAACCATACATGTGGTACCAGAAGGTCAGACACTGCCCATTAGTGGCAGGATACACCTTGCTGATAAATCTGGCCTTGTCATTGGGTTGTCTGGGAGCTGATGTCTCAATGTACATGTAGTGTCCTGGAAAAATAATCAAAAGAGTTCCTAATACAGTGGCTACCTTTGCATATGTATGTATGTATGTATGTATGTATGCCTGACCAACCATATAATGCAAACTGACATTGATGGTGATATTATTGGTGAATTTATGGATGGATGGATGAATGGATTGTCAGATAGATGGTGCATGCATGCATACATGTATGTACAAGGTTTAACAGCACCTCAGCACAAACATGGCCATACACTATTGAGTAAGTTTAGAGTTGAAAAGAAAGACATACGGTACAAAACACTGGCATAAAATGGGCAAAATCCTTCAAATACAAAGTAAACATTTTTTTTACATAACCAACACATTTAAAAAGTTCAAGACTATCTTGAGCATCATCACAAAAAGCATCTCATAAGAAAAGGGTTGCCTCCATTAATCACCTCGTATAATATGCAGGAGGATTTATCAGGCTTATTCTAATCTCCTGAGCCCCTTTTTACAAAGGTCATCTCTTATGAGGCCACCTGACCCCTTCCAACATTGTCATCTCTTACGAGGCCACCTGACCCCTTCTTACAAAGGTCCATGATAATCAATGAAATAATTCCATATTGCTACTTAATTTATTTCACTTATTTTGCTTCATTGCTTATAAGAAGTAACAATAAAGCAACTGTAATGAATTGTGTGATCACAAATCTCCACACTTTCTGCTGCATATTCCAACTACAACCTTGTAATTGAGATTTATGCACATACATGTAAGTGTGCAAGTCTGCTGAAGAGTGATGTTCAAGTGAATGATAGAGACAGCTACTCTAGAGTAATCAGGATTTGTGTAACATTCATACAAGTGAATTGTGTTCTATCCCAGTATAAATTGTTGCAATCACAAGACAAAACATTACAACTATAATTTACTCTTAACCAATGACTTAGGTATTTAGGCACCAGATAATTTACTCAGTACTGATAAATTAGGCATTAAGGCTCCAGATAACTTAACCAGTACTGATAACTTAGGCATTTAGGCCCATATGATTTACCCAGCACCAATGACTTAAGTATTTAGACACCAGATAACTTACCCAGTATTGATAACTTAGGCATTTAGGCACCAGATAACTTACTCAGTACTGATAACTTAGGCATCTAGGCACCAGATGATTTACCCAGTACTGGTAACTTAGAGATTTAAGCACTAGATAACTTACCCAGCACCAATGACTTATGTATCTAGGCAACAGATGACTTACCCAGTACTGATGACTAAGGTATTTAGGCACAGATAATAGCATCAGATAAATGAATGGATATCATGCTTTTTCAAGCACTTTGAATCACATACAGAATGTGGGAGCTGAAACATGAGACTGTTTCCTAAACTTGTAGTTTAGAACCAGAAAAGAACCATTCCAAATATGTGATAGTTACATGGTAGTCAAATACGTGTAGCTGACTAATATAAACTTAACAGCCATCAAAATATTGACCAAAGAATAGTGAAACTGGTTTTCTTTATCTTACCATCTAGTGTTCCATAGGTGTGGTCTGCACTTGGTCCAGTGCCAGTTGTAACTGTAGCTCCTGCATTTCTGGTCCAATCAAAGTTATCATTGGGATCTTGTTGATAACCACATAGGTCTGCTTCCTCAAAATCGCATGCAGCTGTACACATAGAAACACACAGAGTCTTAAACTATTTTTATCACAACTGAAAAACAGTTATTGCAAGTACAGTAGAATCTGTGATATCTGTTTTTAATGGGGTACAAAAGTTTCAACCAAATTGGATATTAGTTTGAAATATGTAACAATCTAATTTAAGGCAGATAATTTAGCTTATTCTATGGACCAAAAATTGGTGGAAATAAAGATTATTCAGACTGAATATGCTGTATTTTCCTTACAACTTACTGCCTGCAAGTGGAAACTGCCTCCCCCTCCTTGGCATGATTCATGACAGGCAATGACCATAGACCCCAAGGGAGGCATTCACAAATAATACCCTTCTTGGAGGTGAATATTATGTAATTAAATATCTACCAAGACAGATGAATCTCCACTTAGTGGTTTACAAAATATGTTACAGAGTGATGGATTGATGGATCAAAGTAGTTAACTACAAAATGGGGATAATGGGGATGGTACATTATGCACCCACCCTACATATTAAAGTCTCCTTTATATACTCTAGTAAGTTATGGTTTGTTCTGCAGATTACTGGCCAAGAGGTCCCAATAATGTTGAAGTTTGAGAAAGGTCTGTGGTCTTAAACTTCTGGTGCAGAAACCTTGTTTTTTATCAGACTTAACATGACTATGACTTTCCGACCCCAAAATCTATAGTTTTCTTCTTCTAGTCACAGAGATCTTGACTTTTGATCTTTTGACAACGAAATCAATAGGATTTTTTCTTATTCAAAATGTAAGCCATCTACCTTCTTACACATACATGGTGAAGAACTGAAATTTTTGTGCACAAACCAGTCTTCATTTTTCGTCAATGAACTTGACTTTCAAAATAATGATCCCCAAATACACTGACTTCTACCTTACTTTGTGCAAGCCAGCAACAAAGAAGTTTAGTCCTTGTCTGTAATGTAGAACTAATGTTACTGTATATAAACTATTTATCTTTTTTCCGTCACAGTGACCATTGCCTTTCTACACCAAAATTGACAGACATCTTTCTTACCCAAAGTTTTAGTCTTATTTCCTACTCAGAGTGCAAGCCATTAACAAAGTTTGGTCCAGGTCTGTAAGGTTAACTAATGTTATTGTGCAGAAACCATTTCTTTTCTTTTCAGTCATGATGACCTTGACCTTTGACCCCAAAAGTGATAAGCTTCTTCCATACACCAAATGCAAGCTATTTATAAAGTTTGGTAACAGTAGGTGATTGGGAAATTATGGATCAGGCCATCACATGATACACTCTGGACTGCTTAGAAACTGGTATGCAAAATCAATAAAAATAATGACAAATGACAAACTGACCGTCTTTTACAAGGTGTAATGATTCACTGATTCACTGATACATATTGACATTGGGATATTTTCTGCTATGACATATGGCATTGATTGCTGAACTACTACCAGATATATTGGTGCATATTGCATCACAAGACTGACAGTAAATCATGTAATAAAACTTGCAAATCAAGTGTCATGATATGCAAGAAGTAAAATGGAGAAAATGATAATTAAATTGCTAAATTCCTCTTCTGTTAGAAGTATGATAGATCTTATCAGCTTTCTTCTTTTCAATTATCCCATCTGTGAGACACTAGTTATAGCACCAGTTGCCTTACTCAATCAGACGGAGAAGCTGTAAAATGTAAACAAGTCATATTTTGAACATTTCTATTTATTTGTTTTGTTTATGTTTTTCATTACAAATCCATGCCTAACAGATAATTTGTTGACTTTCTGTCAATAAAATGAGTAATGTTACATTGTGCAAAGACCAAAATGTCAGAAGAAATCATAATCATGGCACCCCCTCCACCCCTGGGCAAATATTTGAAGTTTCAAGACTAATATAACCATTCTAATAATAATGCTTTCTTGACAGAAGGCAAACTCAATAACTGTATGTACTCGTTTATGAGTCAAACTGCAAACTTCACAGACCCACATCTGATGACTCATAAAATGCTGGTAAATCTGGGTTTGTACAGTTTGTCAGCAGTAATCAGTAAAAGAAACAAAAGAACTTGATCTGCGGGTGCATTATGCCATGGCAGATCAGGATCATTGTTGTTTGCAGTTGGACTTGACTTATAAGCGAGTACAGATCATAGTACAAAGCAATTCTCTCTTTAGACCTTCTATAAAAACAGATTATGTATAATACCCAGATTATTTAACACAAGTTGAAAAAGAGTATCTTACTTGACATTATTTAACAGGATCAAAAAATACCTGTATGAGGCACATCACTGTACATATTGTAATGCAACCCCAGTATTGAAAAACACAGATATCATAATGCAACCTCAGTATTGCAAAGCATAAATTGAAAGAAAGCGGAGAAAGACTGTATAAACTTGAGAAAAAAATGAACTATTCAAGCCATCTTCCGTAACTCACTTGGAGGTGGGCATGGTCCATTAAGAATACTGATGTCATCAAGTGCAATGTCACCTCGGTCACTGAGACCGCGGACTCCTTCAAAAACAATCTGCAAAAAAAAGAAATGTTTCTGTCTGAATGATACTATATCAACATATATTTTATAAAAACAAGCAGCCACAAAAGCTGGGAAAACTGAATTCCTGCAGAAATAAATAAAATATTCCCTCACTATAAAATCCCTCTGTGTAATGCTTTTCATCTTATAACACCAGTATGGTAATAGACCAAATTATTTAGCGATTTCTTTTTTAAATGCTGCTAAATTTATTTTCCTTAATTATAGTTTCCATTTTATTATTTCTCATGACAATGACATTTCACATAAAATCCTATGCAATCATGTTTTGTCTTTGTGCAAAAACCTTACCAATTATTACATAACCTTACCAATTATTACAAAACCTTACCAATTATTACATAACCTTGTTTATAATGTACCCAGTATCAAGCATTATTAGCTATAGTATATGTTTTGTTATGGCTCCCTGGATACTGGTATAGTGAGAGAGCACTGCAAAAGATGCATACAAAAGATCAAAATACAGGAAAACCACTCTTTAACAAGCACTGTTACAACATAAATTTGGATATAACAGTTATGGCATGACTCATGAATTTTTATATTTTCACTAATACACAAGATCAAAACAATGATATTGAACTTGTTCATTGCTGCATTTATTAACCATTCCTAGGTTTCACTAGAATTCTCAAATCATCTCCTAAAACTGAGATTTTACAAATTCATTCAGAATTCCCAATCAGAAGAAAAATTTGGTAACACAGAGAATCTGAGGTCTAGTTAATAAAAAAATTTAAGACATCATGTATTGAAACAAAAATCCTTTAAAAACAATGCTTATGGAATGCTCTATTATGAAGTTATAATTACAAATCCTTTGTAACAATCAGTTAGATTGGTTAAAATCATTATGTGATGTAGAAAAATAGAAGTTACTGGTTCATAGCACTACATCTTTATTCATGCGGCCTTCTTGTTTGTTTTGACAATATTTGTACACCATGGTTACAATATAGTTTATTATTTATTACTTCAGATTCATTATTATTTTATTACCACTGAGGAACCTGTCTTAAAAGATCACTTCTTCTGACAAAAAAGAATGCTCTCTTAAGACAGGTGGTCCCTCATTACAGATTATAACAAAATATAATCAAATCTGTGCAATATCTGGTCTGTCAACACAGGTGGTTTTTCATAACAGTAATTTGTCAAGGCAGGTTTAACTGCATTGATTGACATTGTTTCTAAAATCATGAAGCTTGAAAATTGGTCACACACTATTCATGACTGGTCTTTGCTTTGCAATGGTTCAAATTCAGTTTTCAAGCTTCATACATCCTAAAAAATAAGTAAGTTCAGTGTTCAAATGCACGGCAACATTATACAAATAAAAGAATTATAATATGAAAACTTTTCAAAATGGCTCAGTAAATGCGAACTAATAAAGAGCATTCTGTTTAAATACCCAGGGTTGATTTCATTTAAGTTTTCTTTTGATAGATAACAAATAATCTTTAATTATATCTACCATTAAGGTAGTATTTTTTATTGAGTGTTAGGGTAAACAGTGTACCAGCACAAAATATAATCCTTTATTAAATGACCTGTCCACTGCCAGATCACAATGATGTATCCCCACAATTATTTAAGAACAGAATGTGCAGAAATCCAAAATCTTGGTTTGCCTAATGGAAGAGGATAAAAACACTTATCACTGCATTGCCATCACCCACCTTTGAGCCACTTTGTGGTGGCATCTCCACCTGTGCTTCCAACCACCTGTCACCCTGGGTGCCAATCTTGGTCCAATATGGCTGCCCTAGATTTGCACCACTTGTGATGTACATGTTTAGCCTGTTGACATCTGCTCCATACATGTGGTACCAGAAAACCACACAGGTTGGGCCTAAAGTGCTGACACTTGGACTTAAAATGCGTGCTGTGTCATTGGGCACTCTTGGGCTTGATGTTTCGATATAAATATAGTGCCCTGAAATGTATAGGTCCTCATAAACATAAAAGTTTCAATCTTGTGGATATTGTTACATTCATTCTTAAATTTTAAAAGGGTTGTATCAATATACCCATTTATTGATAAAATAAAAGAATTTTAAATTTTATTGATAAAATAAAAGAATTTTAAATTTTTTAACCAATTTCAGTTAATAGATAACATGAAACAGTATCTAGCTAAGTATACAATAGAACATTTGATAAGTGTCCCAGCAATGCCTATCTTGGGATAAGTAATTACTTTTTCCCTTCCAAAACATACAAAACAAAAAGTAAATCAGTTTATGTTAATTTTTCAAGTGTTACACTTCTAGTTGCTGACTGGTTTTGCTTATTTGTATATGTACATATAGGGTTTAACAGCACATCAGCACAATCCTGGCCATTAAGTGCCAATAACAAATTCTACAAAATATCACCCAAAAAAAATTTCAGGATGATAAACCCTTCCATATAAATGAAAATATATAGTACTACAAGATACAAAATAAGGTCAAATATTTTTTAAAATTTTGAAATGGTAATTAAAACAGAAGATAAAAATACATACAAAAACTTTAAAATATACTTTCAAGACTTCTTTTGCACATTTGGTAAAAAATTCCAAGATTTCTCTATTTGTAGACCATAATAATGCTTCTTTATTAACTTCCAAAAAACTTCTCTATCACTGGGTAAAAGTTGTCACACTCTATTGCTGGGTAAAAGCTGACACACTCTATCACTGGGTAGAAGTTGACACACTTTATCACTGGGTAAAAGTTGACACACTATCATTGGGTAAAAGTTGTCACACTATCACTGGGTCAAAGTTGATACACTTTATCACTGGGTAAAAGTTGGCACACTCTATCACTGGGTAAAAGTTGACACACTATATCACTGGGTAAAAGTTGGCACACTCTATCACTGGGTCAAAATTGATACACTTTATCACTGGGTAAAAGTTGGCACACTCTATCACTGGGTAAAAGTTGACACACTATATCACTGGGTAAAACTAGATACACCTGAGAATAAAGTGTTCTACTGTCATTTGACAATGGCAAGTTAGTCAGTCTAATCAAGGTTCACCCTTTAGGAGGCATGCATAGGAAAAAAAGGAACATAAGACAATAAATCATGTCAAACTGAAAATTCGTAATAACTCACCTAACTGGCTCTGTGTTGTGTGATCAAATGATGGTCCAGTCCCAACCGTTGATGTTCCACCTGACTGTCTCGTCCAGTCAAACTGGTCACTTTGATCCTGTGTCCAACCACAGAAAGAGCTTTCAAAGTCACATTGGGTGACTGGTGCTGAAAATTAAAGATGACTGCCCTGAATAACTTTGTGGAGTATGTTTTTAAACTTTTCTTTCTCATAACAATTAATTGGCCCTATGAACCTGAACCCGATTTTTGGGGTTGTCAATTTATGACCTTTATTTTTATTTTATAACCATCAGCTACATGTAAAGATTGTCATTTCAATATTTCTGGTCTTTACAATTGTTTCAATTATCACCGAATGCTTCTTGAAAGTTTCAAAACAGATGCATGGTAAGAATAAATAGAAAAAGTACATAAGCACTTTATACTGAAGTTTGTAAGATAATTTTAAATAACTTCTATTTTTTAAAAGCCTTTCTTTGCTGAATACTCCATTTAAATCAGGAGTTTTATACATTTTTATGAAACAACTACAAAATGAGAGTTACTGCAGTACAAAAAGTCAACAGCAAAATGTCTCATGTACCTCTGTCAACAACATCCGACCAGAAATGGGTGAAAGTTTTCAAAAAATATTGTTCACATAAACAGACCACATTCAATAATATTCAAGTATTTTTTAAGTCTCTACCTTAGACGGTGTTGATATTGTACAAATTTACACATGCAAGCAGGTCTGGATGGGAAGGGTAACATAATCCTCATAATATTTAAAAAAGTATAGATAACATAATGCAAGTGTTTGCTAAAAGATCTTGCATTCTCTCTTAATTGTCATTTGTGCATTCTGACTTAAATGTAACTTGTGTGTTCTCACTTAAACATCATTCACGTTCTCATTTAAATGTCATTTGTGTGTTCTCTCTTAATTGTCATTTGTGTGTTCTCATTTAAAAGTCATTTATGTGTTCTCTCTTAATTGTCATTTGTGTGTTCTCACTTAAATGTCATTTATGTGTTCTCTCTTAATTGTCATTTGTGTGTTCTCTCTTAATTGTCATTTATGTGTTCTCTCTTAATTGTCATTTGTGTGCTCTCACTTAAATGTCATTTGTGTTCTCACTTTAACATCATTTGTGTTCTCACTTAAATGTCATTGGTGGATTCTCACTTTAATGTCATTGGTGATTTCTCTCTTAATAGTCATTTATGTGTTCTCACTTAAATGTCATTTATGTGTTCTCACTTAAATGTCATTTATGTGTCCTCTCTTTAATGTCATTGGTGATTTCTCTCTTAATTGTCATTTATGTGTTCTCTCTTAATTGTCATTTATGTGTTTTCACTTAAATGTCATTTATGTGTTCTCACTTAAATGTCATTTGTGTGTTCTCACTTAAAAGCAATTTGTGTGTTCTCACTTAAATGTCATTTTATACCACACACAATTGGCTTACAATTTGTCTGATGTTACAACATGTGTCATATCAGAAATATGAAAAGGTTTAATTCATAAATTATGTTGCTTTGGGAATAACAAATTGATGTAAGATATTAATTATCCATGTAATCTAAAACCATGCTAGATGGGTCACCTTGAGGATCTAGATCTTTCTGATCATGACAAGGAGGAGGAGGTAACTCTCACCATAAACTTGACTGATTTAATAGTGATATTGAGGTACTGGTTATAAAAAATGGATTCATGCTTAGAATTCAGCTGAACCAATTAACCAATATATTCAAGTGGAGACTGAAGATGACCCATATTTTTCAACAGTTTGTGTCAGCATGTATGTGTAAGGTTAAGTGACACATTAGTACAACCATGGCTATATGGTGCAGAATAAAAGAAGGATAGTAAAACTAAAAAAGGTTAAAGAGCTTGCTAACAAATCTTAACTAAGAATGTACCCTTACATGAAGATAAAAGGTAAAAATGCTAACATTCTTTATAGGGACAAGAAATAAAAATAAAGGCAAGCAAAGAAAACCTCTTAAAATACAGAATCAAAAACTGTTATAGAAAACTGCATTTTTTTTAGAAAGTCCAATATCTTCTCTTGTGGTACATCATCAAAAAACCTTCATTGCGATGACATGGAAAAACTTTTGTCTCACATTGTGGAAAATCAATACATTTGACAAGTATGTGCTACTCTGTCAATATAAATGAGCATGGTATACATGCTGGTTACGTTAATTCTTCATAAGTTATGTATGGGTCCGGGATTTGTGCCCTATGTGTGAGCAACATTATATTATCTCATTACTAATTTGTTAAATATGAATGATGATATTCCCCAATGATGTGCTTGATGTTGTGAATCTTGCTTATGTTATTTTCATTCAATATATTTTACCAAGTAGATATAATATCTGAATTAAAATAATTTAAGGTCACTAAAGGTTCTTCAATTCAGAAACAAGTGACCAATGGGCAACTTTGACCACAATATCTGCTTTTTCATAACCTTTCATGCAAATGTGACTTTGCAGTCAACAATACAGAATATTTGTTCTGGCTGTATGAATAAATAGTCTTTCTTTAAGACCTGGGATATTATAACAGATTGTCAAATACAAGGCTTTGGAAGGATTCCATGCGGAAAAATAATCACAAAGATACCAAGTCTTTTGAGAGGTTTCAATGCAGATCAAGGATTTCAAGTATGGTTGTTGTTTCTGCAGTAACGATGGAGGCTGCACCTAATAACCATTTGCAATAGTGTTTTGGGGTGTTGCAATGACACCTGCAACCTTTTTTCCATTTATCAACCTCAGTAAATACACAATGTCTTTTACATAAATGGAACTTATTCTGCACGATATGTTTACAAAATGGTGACTGCTTTACAAGCATGGGCACTATAGTAATTTTGAATATTTATAAACATTATCAATTTCTAGTATGATTATGCTCAATACTTTAACACAACCAAAAGAGCCATCCAATCCACTGTAATGCTGCATTACATCCATGCTTTTCTTGGTCATGCATGCTCGACCATTCACCATGCTCACCCTTCTGTCCCCATCATATGGAGTTACCATTCACCATACTCCACACTTCTGTCTCCATCACATAGTCTTACCATTCACCATGCTTCACCCTTCTGTCCTCATCTCATGGACTTACCATTCACCATACTCCACACTTCTGTCTCCATCACATGGACTTACCATTCACCATGCTCACCCTTCTGTCCCCATCATATGGAGTTACCATTCACCATACTCCACACTTCTGTCTCCATCACATAGTCTTACCATTCACCATGCTTCACCCTTCTGTCCTCATCTCATGGACTTACCATTCACCATACTCCACACTTCTGTCTCCATCACATGGACTTACCATTCACCATGCTCACCCTTCTGTCCCCATCATATGGAGTTACCATTCACCATACTCCACACTTCTGTCTCCATCACATGGACTTACCATTCACCATGCTTCACCCTTCTCTCCTCATCTCATGGACCTACCGTTCACCATGCTCCACCCTTCTGTCCCAATCACATGGAGTTATCAGTCACCATGCTCCACCCTTCTGTCCCAATCACATGGAGTTATCAGTCACCATGCTCCACCTTCTGTCCCCATCTCATGGACTTAATGTTCACCATGCTCCACCCTTCTGTCCCCATCTTGTAGACTCACCACTCACCATGCTCCACCCTTCTGTCCCAATCACATGGACTTACCATTCACCATGCTTCACCCTTCTGTCCCCATCTCATGGACTTACCATTCAACATGCTCCACCCTTCTGTCCCCAGCATGTAGACCTACCACGTACCATGCACTATCCTTCTGTCCCCATCAAGAGGACTTGCCACTCAACATATAAGAGCTAACAATGTATTTTATGCACTCCAACCAGATTATAAATGTATGTATACACAAATCCATTCATGCATGCAGAAGCATATATCTACTTTCAGCAACTCTACAAATTATGAACATTGTTGTACTCACTGGCTGTAGTATATGGTGTAAGTGGAGTTGAGCCAATGAGTGGTTGCAGTGAACAGATTCCAGGCTTTAGACTGATGTCATCCAGTGCTATGTCTCCCATGTAGTTTGGTCCCTTGATTCCTTCAAATCGGATCAAAAATGGCACAGTTGAAATGACATCTGCCTGTCCATTCAGCCATAAGTCACCCTTGTTTCCTGTACTGTTGAAGAGTGTCTTGTTGCCATAATTTGTGGTGATAAGATAAACATTGAGGGTACCAATACCTGAAATAAATATTTACTTCACAATAATAACAAAAGATACATTAAATGCCTGCCTCATGTTTAATGGTCTTTTATGCATGTCTCTAGTAGAGTATATGTCGCCACTGAGATAATTCACCAATGGGCCTTGGTCAAGTTTGTAAATTTGAACTAAACTCGATGTGCAGAATCCATTATTTCTTTATTAGACTTTCCATAACCTAGGCCTTTGACTTTCAGACTCCAAAATCTATAGGTTTCTTTATTACCATAAGTGCAAGCCTTTCATAAAATTTGGTAAAAAAACATGCTCCAGATGAACAATTATTCTCCAAATCTATTTTTCTTTTAACTGACATTGACCAGGAACTTTTCACATCAAAATAAGACTCTTCCATAGTTTAAGTGCAAACTCTCCATGAAGTATGGTTAAGGTACTTGGCCTTAAAGCAAAATTATTATACAAAAGCCATTTTTCTTCTTTCAGTTGCAATGTCCTTGACATTTGACACCAAAATCAACAGGCCTCTTTCATCTATTAAGTTCAAGTCCACCATAAAAACTTGGTAAAGATTCTTGAACTTGAACTAAAGTTTATAAGGCCAGATATATTTCTCCTCTTTTAGTAACATTGACTTTTGACCTATTGACTCCAAATTTAATAGGTTTCTTCTTTCTTACCCAAAGTGTAACCATCAACAAACTTTCATGAAGATACATACTTGAAAACTAAACTTTGTGCAAAAATCATTTTTCATTTTTTTCAACCAGTGACATTGACAGATGACATTATCACCCCAAGATCAACAGACTTTTATAGTCCGGGTCAGTGATGTAGATCTATAATAATAATAATGATAATAATAATGACTTTTTTTAAAGAGAGTAACAGATACAATGTTACTGTGCAGGAAATCATTTCCTTCTGTTGGTCACAGTGACTTTGACATCTTTATATCAAAATCAATTGGCTTCCTCCTTACTTTAAATCCAAGACATCCACAAAGTCTGGTCCAGGTCTGTAATACAGATCTAAGGGTATGCTATTTACTTAATGCGAAAAACATATGCTACAGTTTTCTGTGAAAATCTGTCATTTTTCCATTTTCATCTTTTATGCTGATATTTAGTGTTAATTCAATTAACACACTAAGTATCAGCATAAAAGATGAAAATGGAAATATGACAGATTTTCATGGTATGACTAGAGTGTACTGGTGAAACATTTGCATCACTTTTGATCTCTTTGAAGGAGGCACAGCCATCATGAATCAAAATGTAGTTTTGAGGGGGCAGTTTTAAATAGCAGAAGTTTGGGTAAAAAATTTGAAAATCGGAATTTTCAGATTTAAGCAAAAATTCAGGATGATCCCAAGTAAATCTGGATAAGGAGAAGGTCTGAATATTATGTAATTATGTTTAGTGCTTTTGGCAAGAAGTCATTAATGACCTTTTAACTTATAGTTAGGAGTGATCATATTAAATGGCTGATCGCTATCATTTGTATAAACTTGAAATATCTTAATACCAGGATGATTATGACAAATTTAGTTTAAATTATGTTGGGTGTTTTTTAAAAAGTTTATATGTTTCTCTTATTTAAGTAATGGTAGCCATATCCGATACATCATTTGTATTAAAGGACATTATGCCAAGATACAGCTTGGCATCATTTTGTATTAATTTAAAGGACTTTATGCCAAGATGCAGCTTGGCATCATTTGTATTAATGTAAAGGACTTTATGCCAAGATGCAGCTTGGCATCATTTGTATTAATTTAAAGGACTTTATGCCAAGATGCAGCTTGGCATCATTTGGATTAATTTAAAGGACTTTATGCAAAGATGCAGCTTGGCATCATTTGTATTAATTTAAAGGACTTTATGCCAAGATGCAGCTTGGCATCATTTGTATTAATTTAAAGGACTTTATGCCAAGATGCAGCATGGCATCATTTGTATTAATTTAAAGGACTTTATGCCAAGATGCAAAATCTGGTTGAAATTGGTCCAGTGTTTTTTTTAGAAGCTGATAATAGCAAATGTTCACAGTTGATGGAAGGATGACAGAATGAAAATGTTACATTATTTTATCAAAAGCTCACTTGGCTTTGCAGCTAACAAGAAAATGAGGGCTCATGCTTACTTACTTATTTTTGATATGCTTATTTTAAAATTATTACCCACAATTTAGCGTATATAATTTAGAACATGATCTAACATTTCAAAAGTTGTACCATTTTAAACAATGGAAACAGATGAGATACAGATAAAACTGGAATTCTTACCAGTGCCATACATGCTGTACCAGAATGTAAGACAAGAGCCTGTGGTGGGTTGAACATATCCACTCTGCAGCCAGGCACGATCTCCTGTCTGGATTGGGGAACTCGTCTCGATGAATACATAGTACCCTTAAACACAGCAAAATTGTTGCACGATCATTGGAATTAAAAGCATTATCTGTTCTTCATATATATTTTGAAAATATAATTGAACCTGCTTATAAATAAGATTACAATAAACAGTCAATTATATGGACAACCATGTTTAATAGTCCTTTACAGGGTACTGCTGATTCGGGAGATCAATGACCAACTGGCATCATTATTATAAAACTGGGATGAATTTTGCTAAATTTGGTCAAATTCTATTAAGTGGTGTTTGTGACAAATTTTAAGGAATTTCTATTTTTAGTAAGGGTGGCCATATTTGAAGGCAATGCAGCATCATTTGAAATAATTAGAAAGACATTCATGCTAGGATGCCTTATATATAAAATTTGATCAAATTCTGTTAAGCAGTTTTTAAGAAGAAATTATAGGTTTATAACATATCAGCCTCAAATGAACAAATATGAAAGACAGTGATGCTGGAATTCTCCCTTTAGAATGATGTGCAAATTGGTCAAGCAGTTTTAAGAGAAGCTATAAATAAATGTGAATGAATGATGCACAACAGATGAAGGGCCATACCATAAATTCATTAAAGTGCAAAACATGTTGCATTCACAAGATTCTGTCTTACAGTGCATTCAGCTGCAGTCCAAATAAAGGAAATCATACTATCTTAAACTGTGAAAAATGATGACCGTATAAAGTTTCATGTCAATACACTGAAAACTGAGACTAATAGCATTACAACATGGTCATACACTACAATCCAAGTAAAAACAGAACTAGCTCTAACATAATTGCAGAAGTAATGATTTGTCAGAATGTGCATCTTCAGGTGAAGATCATAATATTACCAAGTTTCACATTGATCGATATAAATCTGCAGGACAAGATGCATTTCAAAAATGTTTTTATACACAGCATTTAGCTGCAACCTAGGCACAAATTCTAAAAAAATGTCTTCCTCTAAAGACAAATTTTATCCTTTCACCAACAGTATCAGGCACATTTTAAATTAGGTCCAATCATAAGCACCATTAGCAATATCTCCATCACTTTGATAAATGAGCACCTCAACTGAAAGTCTAACTTAATAACATACCTGCTGGTGAGTTAGTTGTGTGGTCATTATGAGGTCCAGTCATCAGAGTTGGAGTATTGCCATTAGCCCTTGTCCAGTCAAATTGGTCACCTTGAATGTTGCTGTAGGTACAGAAATCATTCTCAAAGTTGCAGGAAGCTGGCAGGGGACAAGCACCAGGTGTGATCTTCACATCATCTATGGCCATGTCACTCAGGTAGCTGACTCCCCGTACACCCTCAAAGACAACCTGTAATTTACAATCTTAGGGTTAACAAGTACAAGTAAATGGGTTTTAAGAAATGACAGTGGTTGTTGTTCTTCACCTGTATCCATTTTATGTCTTCCTATCATAAATGAATAAATTCATAAAAAGGATCTTCAAAAAGATAATCATCTTCACCATTAGCAGCAGCACATTCTGGCCAAGATGGCAACCCATGAACATTGTTATTACATTTCTGAACAGAGGCAACCTATCCAGAATATATATTAATTTGTTAAAAGAAACAAATTACTCTAGTATATTAAAAACTAGTATTTTTCTGCAATAATTATTTTTATAAGCTTTGTTTCTCCTACACAATATACTTCAAAAGAAATAACTTGGAAAAATAAGCATGTTATGTCACAGCATCATGCTACAATAGTCTACATGACAAATAATAACAGATCACATCCATGATGGATGAGTTGATAAGCAAGAGGTGTTCCAGCTGTAATATACATGCTAGGATATGTTCCTGGTCTTAGTACCTGCAGGTAGAAACCCACCTGGTTGCCATTTCTGTGCAGGAGTCCATGTAAACTCTTTGTAAACTCAATTATAATGATACCTCTTATACCAGTCATGATATTGGAGCAAATTACAATTGAACTTTTGTACAATCCATTTCACAATTTCAATTGAGACTGTCAATAAAAAATAGAAACAAATGCAGGTATAAACTCATCTTGAGTGTACTATATATGCAACTGAGTGTACTATATATGCATCTGAGTGTACTATATACAACTGAGTGTGTTATATACAACTGAGTGTACTACATACAACTGAGTGTATTATATACAACTGAGTGTATTATATACAACTGAGTGTACTATATACAACTGAGTGTATTATATACAAATGAATGTACTATATACAAATGAATGAACTAGATACAAATGAATGTGCTATGTACAAATGAGTTACTATATGCAAATGAATGTACTATATACAACTGAGTGTATTATATACTAATCAGTGTTCTATACACTCATATTGCATCTTCCTATGAGACTTTACATACCTGTACACATTAACAATTATAGTCCAATCAAAACAAATCTTGCATCTATTCTTCCAATTCCAAAAATTTATCATAACATTAGTTTTCCTCATAAATTACCAAAAAAATTAATTTCTCTTCTTTGCCAACATATTTTTTCTATATATATATCTAATCTATTGGTTTCTTGTCTAATACATTCTATTTCTTACGTTCTTATTTTTACTCTGAGAAACACTATTCTAAATATCCTGCCATACAGGTACTTCAGAATGTTTTTTCCTCCCTGTGACCACCGAAAAGTCTTGTTACAAATTTCATCTCATAAAATTCTGACCTTCCTGAATTTCATCAATATAATCTAGAATGTGGAATTTTTACTTAACATTTGCAATAATTCCAATAAATTGGGAATAATTAGCATATCTGAATGCATACAAATCCGAATTACCAGGATTATTATACACTCTGATTTTGTCCAACAGACCTGACATAGGAAGTAATTGAGGAATATTTGCCCATAAATATCACTGGCAAGAAATATGCACTACTGAAAAAGGATGAGTCAAAACATTATGGAATCATCCAACATTTTGCAGTGACCTCATCTAAAGCATCTTTTATGCACATCACTAATGAAATCATGAATGAAGATGAGTACAGACTTAAAAGAACACATTTATTTGTAATTTCTGTAAGTTTTCTCATTATGTTATGAGATCTATTAACTGATACTAATTATAAATTAGAGTATGCATACTGTCACATTTTTCTGGTGGACCTGTTATTTTTGGCATGGCTGAATGGGCCACATGCAAAACATTTCATCCACTCCAGATATCACACAGTACGGTCAACCCCACTCTTCTACAGGTTTCATTGTACACATGCAATATCCTTTAATTATCAGCACCCCTGCTATAATACATACATTTTTAACAGCATTTTGAAGCCCAATTTTACTGACTTTATATTGAAATATTTTCAAGGGAACAGATTTAACAGAAAAAATGTGTTTTGTTTTTCTAACATACTTATTGACCTTATGATACCACCTTATTCTTTCACCTTGCCTTCCCTAATTCCACCCCCACCTGAGGTATCAATATATTGCATATTTGGTCAAACACAGATACCAACTCAAATATCACTGGATGTGGATGTTTCGTTAGCTATGAAACAGTACCTGGAATTTAGTAGGACTTGTGATTGTGACTTGTGCAACAATCCATTTGTCCCCACTGTCACCACTCTGACTCCAAACAGGGCTGCCCAGCTGACCATTTGACATAGTGTACACATTGAGTGTTCCCATGGTGCTACCATACATGTGGAACCAGAACTGAAGGCAGTCTCCTGAGGTAGATGGGTAAACAGGGCTTTGTAACCTAGCTTTGTCACCCTGGGCTCTGGGAGCAGAGGCTTCTGTGTAGATGTAGTATCCTGAAAGGAAGGATCATAAGACAGTTAAAAATTATATGAGAATGTTCGCTGGTTACAAATATACATCTACTGTGTAACTGAAAAGGGTATATTCAGTTCACTATTACGAACCCATTACAATGTCACTCAGTGTCCATTATAACATCGGCATTATGTCATTCAGTACCTGTATGAATCACAGTGCTAGAAAATGAAGTATGCCATCAAGTCGTTATTATGACATAGTTTTTCAGCATTTTTCCTAGGATACAACCAGTCAGTCAGTTGAATAAATTTTTCAACATATAGAGGATATATTTATTATCAAAGATATTCTGAATGAATATTTGCCAAAATTTTATAAACATAGGGTGGACTTATCATCAAGCATGGGCTTATCATCAGAAGAAAAAAAACAATTAAATGATGAAATGGAAATGTCTACATGTAAACAACCTTAGAAAATAACATTTTCATAAAGAGCAGTAAAAATAAATTGATGAAATTATTTGACACAGCCTGACAAAAATCAAAACCACTATTCTGCTTTAGAATACATTTATCCCTTTATAAGTCATAGAGTGGAAAAATTCAATTTATCATCTTTGTGTAAGTCACAGAGTGGAAAAATTCAATTTATCTACTTTGTGTAAGTCACAGAGTGGAAAAATTCAATTTATCATCTTTGTGTAAGTCACAGAGTGGAAAAATTCAATTTATCATCTTTGTGCAAGTCATAGAGTGGAAAAAATTCAATCAGCAACATGCCATATATATTTGATTATAAGCTGCCATCCCCACCCCACCCTCTTTATATGGCTATAAAAAGCTAATTTCTTTCGGCTCCTCCTATAAGTTGAGGTGTACTTTTCAAATCAAACCCATCAGCAAGGGGTGATGTGCACTCAGTGAGTTGGAGTTGCATTTAGGTAAAATAAACAAGCCAAACTGGATGGATCAATGAACAGACAGACAGACAGACAGACAGATAGATCTACAGCCTGACATAGAAAGACAGATAGATACATAGATAGGCAGACAGACAGCTAGATACACAGACAGAGAGATAGGTAGATGGACAAAACCAGTTGTAGAATGAATACAATTGTATTATCAAGCTGAATATGTCACAAATAAATTGACAACTTAAATTTAGTCCATCTTTGTTTAATGAAAACCATATTACTTAACATTATGACATCTAAATTACACAGTAGATGACAGACAATTCACAAACTTGGACCATTTTTTTGTAGAGCTGAGCTTGTGCTCTGTAAGAGTCACTTTCATCATACAGTTTTTAAAATCTCTTTAAAGGATCTCTGCAATTGAACAGGTGTCAATTGTGTGGCAAGATCAAATGGAGTCAACATGGCACAGAACAAGTATCAAAAGTAGCCTGACATGCACTCTGGATGCTTTTGTTTGATCTATGATGACTAAAATACAAAGCTGTGGCTAACAAACTTGAAACTTGAATTGGGAACATTAACCACTGAGCCAGCACAGCTCCATAACTATTTTGAAATAATTCTATAGGAACCAGCTGCCAGCCTTGTTTAGTTGTGTGACACACCTACATTCCAAGATGCACTGATATTGCAGGTTTACCATCAAAGGATGTATTGAAATAAGAGTTTACAGGAAAGATGCATGGACAGATTGATAATGTGAATCCTTTTTACCACCATCTTAAAGCATGTATAAAAAAGAACTAAGTATCAATACTTATCTAACCTACCTGTACCAGAACCAGTGGTATGGTCATATGAGGGTCCAGTGCCACTGCTAGCTGTAGTCCTGGTGTTCCTTGTCCAATCAAAGTCATCTGTCTGATCTTGTGTCCAACCACAAAATCCATTCTCAAAATTGCAAATTTCTGAAGAAAAACAATAAAATAACATGAGATAGATGGTACTTAAAAATATTCTGACTATTCAAAAGCTGCATTTATCAATTCATTTGTTATTGAAATGTTGAGTCAAGTTTTACAACAGATGGGGCAGACTTTCTGTGCATGGATCAACCATGTTACATGTCATGTAATGACCTCTGATGAAGCATTCCCAGTCTTGACGGACAATGATGTTTTTGTTTTTTTCTGGAAGAAGTCTTTCAAGACAGGTGTCTCTGAACAACAAAACTAAAGCATATTCACTATAAAATGAATACAACATGCCATTCTTAAATTAGCCACAATCAAGACTGAGGCAATTTTCATTCACAAAAACATTCTGCCATTATGATGTGATACAATATGTTTATTGCATCTGACCAAATATATACATCTTTCTGACCCCAAAAATGATATCTTCTGGGGATTGTCTCCCTTTACTGTGACTTGGTCTATTTTTTGTGTATACATGTTTGTGTGTGAACATTATTAGGACATGTAGGAATTATTCATATGTGACTTAGGCTTTAAATTTCAATACCTGGCCACAATGTTTTTAACATTACAACTAGGAGAAGAAAAAAAATCTAAAGGTATACACTGTAGAACTTACTTGATGGCTGGACATATGTGGAGTTTGAGCAAGGCACTGTTTCATAGTGCACCTCATCTATTGCTATGTCTCCCCTCCACCCTGCTGCAGTTACACCTTCGAACTGGATCTGGAAAATGACCATAACAGGATAGGGTTAAACAAAGACTGAAACATTCTATTCTCTGACTTAGGTAAGAAATCTTATTATTGGTTTTCCAAAGTCACAATTTGGCCATCAATGCAAGACAATGATGAGTTAATGTTTTTAACTGTGAAGATTGTCATTCATGTGGAACACCTTGGATTTTTCTGACTGCAGCAGAACACCCTCAGTCCACACAACTTTATTAAACATCCATTTAACCAGCAGTGGTATATATGAAAATAAATATCAGGAAACAGTTTTTCGGAGCAATTACTACAGGTCTATCTTAGAGTCTCATATTCTGACCAACATATTTTTTTTATATAAAAAAAAATGATTAAAAAATAAACGTTATCTGTGCTGTTTTGTTTAGTCTCTATGATATAATATTAGATAAGCTGTTATTTTGCTTTGTGATCAAGATAATCAATTTGTAATTATTATCAGGGAGCATTACAGTTTCTCTTACACTCAGAGATCCTCATTAGCAACCTGCACTATCTTTATTAAATTTTTATATACTTGCACACATATTTACCTAATTAATGATACTGTTCCAAATATTCAAGTCACATTCATTGTATATAACATGACCTTCAAGTCATATTTATATAACATGAAAGTTAATCCAACAAAATTCAATGCCAAGGACTTCATCAATAAAAGAGAGCAGACTGTGTACTTGTCTAAGTACAAAATTTGTACAACATAAAGCACTGCTGATTTCTCCTCATGTGATACACCGATTTGAATTTTAGAGGAGTTGGATAGCTCAGTCAGTAGAGAATCAGAATGGCAGCCAGTGGATCTCAATTTCATGCAAGCATCTTATTAAACAGCTTTTGTGAGTGCTCTTGAGCATGGTACTTTGCCTCATCTGTGTATTTAAACAGCCATTGTGAGTGCTTTTGAGCAAGGTACTTTGCCTCATCTGTGTATTTAAACAGCCAATGTGAGTGCTTTTGAGTAAGGTACTTTTCTTCAGCAGTGTTGGTTTGGTTTGTCATTTGTAGCAAAGATAGCTGATAACACTTATAAAGTCAGGTCCAATCACAAATTGCACAGACCCAGGTCTATGCTGAATGCTCGGAGTAATCAGATGAACAAATAACACAGACCCTGATCTGCATTATGTGACTGCAGATCTGGGTCTATGCTGTTTGCAGTAGGACCTGACTTATAAGTGAGTGTAGATGATAACTATTGGCAAGATTTTACATCCAAATAATGATTGTTTTTGTTTACAGTAAATTGCTGTTGGAAACAGAAGCTGAATTATTTGTTTTAAAGATAAAATTTTCTTTGACCAGAATTCTGTTCATCATAATTCATAATTAAAATGGAATACATTTTAATTAACATCATTGTTACTAGGTTAAGCTTTACAACTATACCTTGAAGTCTGTTGAACTAATTATGTTAAAGCTGGATTGAAGCCAAAGGTTTCCTTGTGTTCCTGATTTCGTCCATCTTAACTGTCTTTGTGAGCTGCTGACTGTGTACACATTAAGGGTGCCAATCTCAGAGCCGTACATGTGGTACCAGAAGGAGAAACAATTACCCTGCTGGGAAGTGGGAGGTACAATAGGGGATTCTAGAACTGCCTTGTCACGGGGATTGCGTTGTGATGCCTCTATGTACATGTAATAACCTGGAAATAAACAAGCAGTTATTGAGCTTAAAAATAACCTGATATGAAATTTCCTTGAAGAGACTGAGCTCTACTTGCTAAAATGAATTTCTAACTGCACTGTTAAAACCATCTCTGATATTTTTCAGCAATAACATTATTTTCAAATTGGCCATTATGGTGACCATTTGGATCAAATACTGGCACCATTTTCTTCTAGGACCAGCGAGACACTATTAGAAGTCTTTAGGTGAAAACCCTATGTTGATATGATGAGCTACTCAGAACAGGTGGCGATAACAAGATTATCAAGATGGCTGCCATGATTGCTATATGAAGATGTATGATTTGCACCATTTTTATTCAAAACCAAAAGGCCATTTTAACAACCTTTAGTGAAAACCCCATTGTGATATGACCATCCATTCAAGAGGTGTAGCAACAACAAGATTCTTAAGATGGCCACTATGGTACTGGATGTTTAAATGGCATCATTATCATATAGAACCCATTAGACCATGGCATAAATCTTTGTGCTAAGTTTCATGGCAATCCTCCAAATCTTTTAGGAATAGTTGTGCTAATGGAAAAACTTGTGCTAATTTTTCAAAGAGCCAAACTTGTGCTAATTTATTAACATTCAATATTATACATTTCATGTTGTAAAATTATTGAAACATGCATAAACATGCAATTAAAACAAAAAGAAATGACACAATATATTGGCCCATCAAAACCTGATCTTGACCTTTAGAAAATATAAGGAGATCATAGGAACTATATCTCTGAATCTAGAATGAACCCTGCTTCTAGGCATCATGTCAAACCACAATATGACATCACACAGTTTTCAACATTATACCATTATGAAACAAACAAATTGGACTGTTAGTGTGAACTCTGTGTGGGATACCAATAGCAAAATAACATCTATGTGGGAACAATAAAATTTCTTCACCAATGTGCAAAATTAAAGTGCAAATGTTTGTTTTTTGCTGAGCCATGAAATTACCTGTAAAAGAATTAAAAGTATGTGATTAATTGACATTTCTTTGTTCTACTGACCATTTCCTGACTGATCTCCAATTGGTCCTGTGTCAGGTGAACTTGTGCTTCCTGAGTTACGTGTCCAGTTGAACTGGTCATTCAAACTCTGCTGCCAGCTGCAGATGTCAGTGTCAAAGTTACAGTCAACAATGGTCTGACCTGAAATGACAGGGAAGCAAAAGATAACTTTTATGTTTATAAAAGAAATGAAAATGCAATAACTACTCTATCTATCCATCTTCAAAGAGCACCCAAGAATAAACAATACTGACTCAGGCCTAACATTGCTTAAGCAGATCAGGGCTTCTGGGCTGTGCTTAAAATCAGTAGGAAGCACCAAAATTGTTGACCCTGTTATGCCAGCACATTATGCTACAAATGATCTGGGAGTATGTGATGTGCTTGAACTCACTATATAGAGCCACCAGGGTAGAACCTGTTCTGTCAGTACATGATGTTATAGGTACATCAGGGTGTATCTGATGTGATTAAAATTAGTATGAAGAGCAACCAGTGTAGAACCTGTTCTATCAGTACATGATGTTATAGGTACATCAGGGTGTATGTGATGTGCTTAATATCATTAGGGAGATCAGCCTGAATAGAACATGTTCTGCCAGTACACAGGTAGATCAGGGTGTATGTGATGTGCTTGAAATCACTGTAGAGTCACCTGGGTAGAACCTGTTCAGCCAGTACATGATGTTATAGGTAGATCAGAATGTATGTGATGAGATTAAAATCATTAGGTAGAGCAGCCTGGGTAGACCCTGTTCTGCCAGTACATGATATTACAGGTAGATCAAGGTGTATGTTATATGCTTAAAATCATTAGGTAGAGCAACCTGGGTAGACCCTGTTCTGCCAGCAAATCATGCCACATAAGATCAGGATATGCTGATTGCAGTTGACTGAGTATAATACACAAGCATATGGTCAAAATAAAATGATACAGTAGACTGGTTGTAACATTTCAAGTCACTTAATTACATCCTCATGCAATAAATCGGACCTTATATAGATAAATACTGGGTGATATCATCAACAGCCATATTTGTGGTATGTTGATAAATTCAATATTAATTTTATGCGGTATTTTCAAGTTCAAATAAATTCTTTGAATCTCAAAAATCTGTTACAAAACATATACAAATAAAAAATGCACTAACCTGTCTGTCAGTATCTAAATTTGTAATTTAAAATTTGATTTTACCTCATTGTGACTTGCTGAAAATAGCCAATTTTGGTGGCCACATGTAGAAGAAACTGCCAGGTTGCCCATTTTCCTGGTAAAATGGTCTACTAGTGACCTTATTGGTAAACATCTATTAGATGAAGTAAAATTTGTTGCCTGCCAGTAAATTACAGCATAAATGAAATTTCAACAAACTGCTTACTAATCCTGCTGCAATCCACAATCGAACAGTCATACAATTACATCTGTAACAATAGCCTGATGTTGTGCCATTCAACTACCAACCACCAAGCTTCTTCTAAATAACATACATGAATACAAATTCCTACTGCTAGTACTTCTCTATTTTTCATCTGATTTTAATGTAATTTTCTGTATTAACCTGACAGTGGTAAAAGATTATTTAATAATATTTCTTGCATAAAAACTCTGCTTATAAGATTACGATGAAAGTCTTATCCAAATGAGCAAGTACAACTTCTCTGCTTTAACAGTAGGCCATAGTCAATTCAAATATGCCAAGACTGAGTATTGTAGTTATGGTTACATTTCCAAAAAGAAGGAATCTTCTACATTTTATTCCAATTAAATTTATAGCAGACTATTCTAACACTGCAAAAGCGGAAACATTTCAAGAGCTCTATTCAAATTGTAAACAAGCTAAAATCTTGCAAATTTTGGAATAAAATCAAGTAAAATAAATGTTGCTGAAAAATAAGAAATACCAATTTTTGGAGTAAATATGTTTCCTTGATAATGATTTCTTGATCATGTATGTTAGGAAAACAATAACTACCTCACAAATCCAACCTTCCCAAGTGAAGAAAAAGATGCTGTCAATGACTATTGGCATTTAAATAATCATAGTGTTAAATCTTCATCAGATGAGATGGATTGGTGCTGAAACCCATCAATCAAATATGAGTCAAGTGAAATGCACACTCTTTCAAGACTGCAACTAAATAGAGGGCTTAGTAGATAGGATTAAGACCAGGTAAGTATTGTCAAAGAAACACATTTTATCCCAAAAACTGGTTACCTTTTCCAGTAAATTAACCAATTATATGTTAGGAACAAAGGAAAGAGTTGGAGGGAGTTACATCCATAGACCCAGATTTGCTATTCTACAATGTGCTTGCAGCTTTGGGTCTGTGCAGTTTGTTAGGTCTAATCAGTAGAACAAATGGTATAAACTCTGATCTACTCACTCATAAACTGAGTCCAACTTCAAACTGCACAGACCCAGATCTGTCATCGCATAATGTGCCAGCAGATCTGGGTTTGTGCAATTTGTTAGGAGTAACCAGTAGAACAAACAACATCAATTCTGATATGCAGGCACATTATGTTATGGTAGATCTGGATCTATGCTGTTTGCAGCTGGACATGACATATCTGAGTCTCGTGTGAGATATGGGCTGGGATTATCACAGATTCATGTGAGATATGGGCTGGGATTATCACAGATTCATGTAAGATATGGGCTGGGATTATCACATATTTGTGAAGCAATGCTTTCTTAAGAAGAAATGTTTGTTCCCACAAATCCAGTGGAAGCAGTGTAACCCTCATCACTATGCAGCTAACAAGTGACCTGGAAAGGTAGCCTGTTTAACTGGTAATGTGAATCCCACTTTGTCAAACTGAGCCTGGAGGATGTTCTCTCAGCAAATTAAGTTAATGCAAACCCCAACTTGTCAAAACTAAGCCTCAATGATATTCTCCCAAAAAATGATGATAATGTAAGTCCCACCTTGTCAAATCTTAGCCTCAAGGATATACTACTTGCAAATTAAGTTAATGTTAAGTTCCACCTTGTCAAACAAACTGAGCCTGGAGGATGTTCTCCCCAAAATTATGATCAGGTAATGTATCTGGAGAAGAATGCTATTTCTGATTCCAGAGTAATGTTCAATTTGACTGCAATAAAACTACTCACTGCTAATGCTTGAAATAAATACATAAAATTGAATATTCAAACCTTATTTTATGCTGATTGCACTACAAGTTCTCAAGAGTTTAGAAGTTGGTGCAGTGTAGTTTTGCATGATTGGATGTAACTTGAACAATTATGTTGAACAATAATCATCCACAGCAGTGATTTATTCATTCGGTCATCTAATAATACCATACCACAGCTATTATTAGTAAATCTTAAATATATAAACTGCATCCTAAAAGACATACTTTGAAATGGCAAGCTATATTACTAATGTAAGATAAGTCTGTGATAAAATTTTATGGAATTTATTTGCATGATCTTGTGCTAAAATTTTGCCGCTATGATATATACATGTTTTACAGTAGTTGACTAATCTGCTGAAGATTGATTGATTGACATACCACTTTGTCCTGGATATGCTTCGCTTGGTTGCACATCACATGAGCCATCAGTTAAGGATGTGTCATCAATGGCAATGTCTCCTCTGTAACCCTTACCCCGAACACCTTCAAAGATGATCTGAAAATGGACATTTAATGCAAATAAAAAAACATCCCATATATACTAACTTATAAGTTGACTCCAGATGCAAAATGCACAGACCCTGATCTGCCATCACATAATGTACCAGCAGATCTGGTTCAGTCTAGTTTTTTAGGAGTAATCTGTTGAACAAACAACATAGAACCTGATCTGCCAGTATGAAAATAATCTATGGATGGGTAAGTTTAACCTGCTTGTTCATAGTATGATTCCTAAACCAAACGAAAAGTTGGTTTCAGTGACCTTCCTACCCATTTTCTCAAGTTATTGTTAAGCTTAGATGGAAATGGCTTTAAATTAATTATTACTTTACAAAAATGATAAATGGGACATATGAATGAAAAGTATATATGTATAAACATGGCAATGGAATAATAAATATATCAGTCATGTCTTAAAACCATTCTTGATTTTGTGTCGTCTGTGAAGCACTGACAAGATTTAAGTACCTTTATTTTACAGATTGCAGTAGTGATAACTGAGGGAAGCCTGCTGTTGTAAAATCAGTGCTTACTGTGCATTCTGTAATGAAGTGATTATTACAGTATCATATCATCAAAATGATGTCACTTATTACATCATGTATCATGCTGTCAAAATGTCATTTGTTGCCTTATGCATCATACTGTCAAAATGATGTGACTTGTTACATCATGTATCATGCTGTCAAAATGTCATTTGTTGCCTTATGCATCATACTGTCAAAATGATGTGACTTGTTACATCATGTATCATGCTGTCAAAATGTCATTTGTTGCCTTATGCATCATGCTGTCAAAATGATGTCACTTATTACATCATGTATCATGCTGTCAAAATGTCATTTGTTGCCTTATGCATCATACTGTCAAAATGATGTCACTTATTACATCATGTATCATGCTGTCAAAATGTCATTTGTTGCCTTATGCATCATACTGTCAAAATGATGTCACTTATTACATCATGTATCATGCTGTCAAAATGTCATTTGTTGCCTTATGCATCATACTGTCAAAATGATGTGACTTGTTACATCATGTATCATTTAGTCAAAATATCACTTGTTACCTTATGTATCATGTTGTCAAAATGATATCACTTATTCTCCCAAGTATCACATCATCAAAATGATGTAACTTGCTACCTCATGTATCACATGGTCAAAATTAAGTCACTTGTTACCTCATGTATCATTGTACTAGGAACTCTGACATAAAAAGACATGGTTGCTAATTCTTTCTAATACTAAATAATAAAGAAGAAATATGCTTGTAAAATTTCTAAAATTGCAATAACTGTCCTAGGACTGAAAATGATAAATTCAATGACAAGAACCCCATGATAAAAGCATCAATTTAAAACTTGTGACCTTGAACCCAAGGTCAAATAATGAACAAGTATGTCACAGAATGAATTGTCTTAGCTTCATGCTGACTCATCAATGAATAAAGAAAATGCATCTAGGAGTTTAGGAAATAAAAGCAAATGAAAATAAATCTTAATGCAAATTTTTTTATGACTGTGACCTTGATCTTTGGATCAAAGAGTTGAGAACATGTGGTGCAGAATGAATTGCCTAAGCTTCATAATGATTGATGTCAAGTGTACAGAAAATCCATTAAAGGGTTTAGGAAACATAAGCATAAGAAAATACTTAAAACAAAACCTAAATAATACCTTTTTTAGAATTTGCCCTGGATCCTGAAGTGACCTTAATGAATTCTTAGCTTCATAATGATTAATGATATTTGTGATCAGTATCTATCAAGGGGTTTAGGAAATAAATGCGCATGATAAATCTAAAACCATTATGCCAAATTTATAATACTGGAATCTTGACCCCAGCTATGGAATCAGCTGTGAAGGCTTAATGTGATCTCAATAACTGTGACATAAAGAAAACATCTTTCACCGACATACAATTTTCTTGGTGTATCTGATACAGGGAGTCTATGACCTTCAACCTGTACAAATCTGATGAATTTTTAACTACCAATTCAGCTGACATTCCATGAACAATTTGTGGCTGTGTACTTTTTCTCATACTTTTCTTTCTAATAACCCTGGCGACAGTTATTTAACTAGTGATTGCGTAAGAAAATGCACAACAATCCATAACTTTTTCTTGTGAATTTGACTTTTTGGACCCATAACTATATAAAATATCCCAATTTCCACATAGTTAAATACCTAAAAATTCACCAACAATCATCCATAACAATCAAAATAACAAGTTGAGTTCTGGCTTTATTAAATAATATAAAGGAAGGGTAATTAAAGTCAAAATATGCATGGGTTCTTGTTCATCTTAATAAGGAAAAGCATCATAACAGGATTCTATATAACATATATTGATTAATCACAAACAAGAATTTGTCCATAACAAAATGTTTAGTGTCACACTCACCTGCCATGGTATAGATGTATACACTTGAGTGATATTGAACTGTCCTGGATTCCACTGATCTCCATAGTCTGAAGTCAGGCTCCAAGCAAGGGCTTCAGCAGAAAATGTGTCCACAGAATTGTTGGTCAAAATGTAGACATTTAGGGCCCCTATGTCAGATCCATACATGTGGTAGTAAAAACTGAAGCAGCGAGTGTTATTGGTGGGTGGGAAAACTTCACTATACAATCGAGCTTTGTTACCATTAACCCTCGGGGCACTTGTTTCAATGTACATGTAGTAGCCCTGGGCAGTGCCTTGGGTGTGGTCAATGCTTGGACCAGTGAACTGACTCAATGTCTGTCCCTTCTTTCTCAGCCAATCAAAATCATCACCAATCTGTGTGTTGGTCCATGAACAAGTGTCCTTTTCAAAATCACAATATCCTGAAGAAAAAAAAATGGATAACTAAATTTTCTTTCATAATTTGAAAGAGAACAAAATTTACTCTCAACTGTACTTAGGTCTACTGTTTTAGTTAAACTTGCAATAACAATGAAGAAATAATCTGTACATATCTAGGCAAAAGAGTAACCCTAAGTTAAGAATACACAATTATTTATGCATTGATCTAAAAAAGACAAGACAAATTTTGTGAATTTTTTCAAAGATAAAAATGTAAACGGCCATTGTCTGTACACACATAAATAACAAAATACCATAATGTGAATTAGCTGTTTAAGAGTTTTCTTTTGTTACAAAATATTACCAATCATCTTAACTTGACACCAATATAAAACATGCATATTTATCTTTATTTTTGGAAGGCAAATATTTAAAGATATGTGAGTCAACTTATAAAGTTATACAGATAAAGAAATAGGATTTGAAATTGGAGAGATAAATCATATGGATGAACATGTTTTAAAATTCTGAAAACTATGCCCATACAGTGTGACCCCGTTATAACACAGTAGTTGGGAGCCATAGAACACAACCGTGTTATAGACCGAACCATGTTATAAGCAACCAGGTCAGTTAGCTGAAGAAAATGATGCATATACCCCCCAAAAAAATTCTGGGGGGTAGGTAATAAATGCAGGTGGTAAAATACATGCTTTATCGGCACAGTTACCATCTTAAATTCATGCATATTAAATGAGAAATATGCCTGTAGTGAAAACAGAGAAGGCATATATAATAGTTTATTTTATTAGAGAACGATGTACAAGAGAAATGCATGTATATGACATTTCGGGAGCACCACTATGACCATGATATATCTGAATTCATGTTATAACAGGGCGTGCTATGGTGGAGTCATACTGTATCTTGTTACTGCTTTCATCAGAGCATAAATAAGGTAAATAATATATTATCTCTGAATATCTGATGGATGATGTAGGTCACAGTTACTCTTTTCTTTATTATGGTGATGCTCTATTTCTTAGGCTATATGATTCTATCCAGCCTGATGACAGTACAAGCAACAAGGTCCAAAAAAACCCAATAAACATTCCAACATATGCATATTCAGTATACAAAGTAGGTTGTAATGACCTACTGATTTCATACCATTTCAGGTCTTGCTTTTGGTCTCCATTTTCTTGGCATAATTGTTTGTTTCTTTCACAAGCTTTTCCACCAGACATTCAGGAAAAAACTTGAGAAACAAAATCATTGATGGTGAACACAGCAAGGTCATCACTCCATTGTGCAAGTGGGACTATGTCTGCCTTGTCATCCGATTAAAATTCACTTACTTCTGGTGTTGAAATGGGACTAACATCAATATATGATCCATTTTCTAAGAATGATCCATTAAACTCTTCGATATCACTTGCTCTGAACCCTTTAAAGTTGCTCATATCTGAATTGAAATCCATCTTTGTTTATCTCAACTACACGTTTCATAAAGTACAGAAAAGCCTTTACAGTGAGTCTAAATTTAACCTCTCAGCTTTCAAACTTGTATCAGAATGTTGCATAAATAGTGCTCTCATTGGTTATGATAATCAAAAATATGTAAACATCTGTACTTTCAACCAATCGATGTTTAGTTAACATAGTGGTCACATCCATATAGATGTGACACTGGGGTTTTGTGTACTGCTGAACTATACACAATTAAGCAACACTGGGGTAGTAAACTAGGCTTATCAACACTGCATATATGAGTCAGTGGGGTTCAGGAGCTATTTACAGGTGACGCCTCAATGCAGCAGTCATAGCTAAAATTTAATACATTAGTGTAACCTGTCTCAGCATGCATACACATTAGTTTCATGACTGAACATTAGCATCATTATCCCACAAAATTATGTCAGTGCATAAAGTGCACATAATCACTAGTGTTCAAAAGTTGGTCACAGTGATCTATCTCTGGTATGTTGGTGTAGTGCCAATCTGGATGTATGTGCATGTACATTTGAAGACTACCAGGGACAGTATCCAAGAAATGATCAGAATGTAAGAAATGTACATATTCATCATAACATGAAAAAGTCACTGTGGCCTACTTCTGGTATGGTGGAATAGTACACATCAGAAAGCACCCAGAGATATATTTTCATCACTATACAAGCAACAGTGTTCTAAACATAACAGATGTGCATGATCAGTGGCACATACAAAGAAGGTCACAGTTAAATACTTTTGGTATGGTGATGTGTTGCTTTTAGGATGTATGAACACAAAAAGTTTCATGGCTGTACAAGCAACAGAATCCCCAAAAACTGACCAAGGCATAAAAGTGTACTTGGTAAACTGAGCTTGAAAAGTAGATCACAATGACATACTTTAGTAATGTGGTGCTCTACTCTTCAGGCTGCATTCAAATCAACTTTTACGCCTGTAGAGATAATGGCATCCAAATTACAGACCTAAAAGTAAAGGCATACACCTGTGCATGCCATTATCAAATCACTACCAGAAAAAATTAACTTTTAGAAATAAACAAAACAATTAACAAGGGTACAAATCTCACCAGGATCAGTGCAAGCTCCAGGGGCAACTGATACATCATCAATAGCAATGTCACCACGGTAACCATTTCCTCTGATGCCTTCAAACACAAGCTAGAAAAGAAAACAGAAACCACAGTAACTGCTAAGGCTCACCATTGCAAATCACCAGGCTACCAGCTCTGATTGCATAATAAAGTTTGGTCAGAAATAATTTGAAAATGTCATTGTATTTCCAATTTTAATATAAGTGACCTTTCATTGCTTCCAGTGACCATAGGGGAAAAAACCAAGGAGAACACTCCACTTACATGTGGCTACCACAGGGACAGCATAGCCACAAAGTTCCATAAAACTCAACCCAGAGATTTAGATGTAGATGTGATAATGAACCACAATATTTTTAAAAAGTTCTTTGCTTATCTGCTAAAAGGATTTGTGGCAAAAACTGCAAACAAAATTTGAAAATGATTATGTCTTGAAAATCTAATCAGGTCATCTACACATAAATACAAATATGCCTATAAGATTTCTAAACAAGTCAAAAGTAAAAAAATGCTTTAATATGAATTTCAAAGTTGCTGTAATATCTTTAATTCCTGGTCATCTAATTATGATCATGATAAAGCTTGGTCATTTATTTGTGACCATGATAAAGCCTGGTCATCTAATTATGACCTTGAAAAAAAACATGGTCATCTAATTATGACCATGAAAAAACATTTTCATCTAATTATGACCATGATAAATTGTTTAAAATTTCATAACTTGCAGCTACAGCCTTTCATGCAGAATGTAATCAATTTTCAAACTTCATGAATCCTGTGAAACATGAAGCTAATTTCACAAGTAATAGGCAATTCACTCAGCAATGCATTTAACTATGTCTCGGGGATGTATGGCAATGCTAGTTACAAACACTGAAGTTAATTATCTGGTCATCAAGTATCAAAACTCTTTTTCAAAATGAAGAATCTTCATTAATCTGATTGGTGTATACATGAATCTTCATTAATCTGATTGGTGCATATATGAATCTTCATTAATCTGATTGTTGTATACATGAATTTTCATTAATCTGATTGGTGTATACATGAATCTTCATCAATCTGATTGGTATATACATGAATCTTCATTAATCTGATTGGTGTATACATGGATCTTCAATAATCTGATTGGTGTACATATGAATCTTCATTAATTTAAGTGGTGTATATACATGAATCTTCATTAATTTAATTGATGTATATATGAATCTTCATTAATCTGATTGGTATATACATGAATCTTCATTAATCTGATTAGTGTACACATGAATCTTCATCAATCTGATTGGTGTATACATGAATCTTCATCAATCTGATTGGTATATACATGAATCTTCATTAATCTGATTGGTATACACATGGATCTTCAATAATCTGATTGGTGTACACATGAATCTTCATTAATTTAAGTGGTGTATATACATGAATCTTCATTAATTTAATTGATGTATATATGAATCTTCATTAATCTGATTGGTGTGTACCTGAATCTTCATTAATCTGATTGGTGTACACATGAATCTTCATCAATCTGATTGGTGTATACTTGAATCTTCATTAATCTGATTTGTGTATACATGAATCTTCATTAATCTGATAGTTGTATACATGAATCTTCATTAATCTGATTGTTGTATACATGAATCTTCACTAATGTGACGGTGTATATACATGATCTTCATTAATCTGATTGGTGTACACATGAATCTTCATTAATATGATTGGTGTATATATGAATCTTCAGTAATCTGATTGCTGTATATATGAATCTTCAGTAATCTGATTGTTGTATATATGAATCTTCAGTAATCTCATTGTTGTATATATGAATCTTCAGTAATCTCATTGTTGTATATATGAATCTTCAGTAATCTGATTGTTGTATACATGTATCTTCAGTAATCTGATTGTTGTATACATGAATCTTCATTAATCTTATTGGTGAACACATGTATCTTCATTAATATGGTTGGTGAACACATGTATCTTCATTAATCTGATTGTGGTATATATGAATCTTCATTAATCTGATTGTTGAACACATGTATCTTCATTAATCTGATTGGTGAACACATGTATCTTCATTAATCTGGCTGGTGAACACATGTATCTTCATTAATCTGATTGGTGTATACCTGAAACTTCACTAATCTGATTGGTGTTTACCTGAAACTTCATTAATCTGATTGGTGTATGCATGTGCAACTTTGAATCCTGTATGTGCAATCAGATCTGTATTTATCTGTAAATTTTACTGCTGCAGAGAACAGGAACTGGAATCAGAATGTAATGATAATGCAGTCATTATGCTTTTCCTTTATTAGTTTTAATAAGTTAATTCGAAAAACTGTTACCTGGTAGTCACCACTGGGCTGAATAGTGACTTGCCCCCTGCGCCACTGGTTGCCCTGATCAAAAGACCTGGTCCATACAACAGGACCTCTACTGGTGGCAGCCATGCCTCCTGGTGCCACATACACATTCAAGGTGTTTATCTCAGGACCATACATGTGGTACCAAAATGCCAGGCACATTCCATTACTGTCACCTTGATAATGGTAGGTTGGACTCATCAATCGTGCAGTATCATTTGGCTGGCGTGGTGCTGATGTTTCGATGTAGACATAGTGCCCTGTATTTGTTCCCTGGGTGTGGTCAGAACTTGGTCCAGTGCCAACAGTGCTTGTGGAACCACTGAACCATGTCCAGTCAAAATTGTCAGTATGGTCTTGAGCATATCCACATAGTTGAGAGTTTTCAAAGTCACATTTGGTTGGGTTACCTGGAGAATAATGACAGCGTATTGATAATGGTGATATCACAATTATGGTTCATGTGCTCTGAAAGAGCATGTGAAAGCACTTGCTACATACATATGTGGTTTCGAGTTCAATCCAGCATTCAAAAATATATAAGGATAAATAGTTTTCATCCACAGGGATATCCCATTATTTCTACCCTACAGGTCACATCATGTAAATTTATATGGCCAAATGAAAAGATCTCATCAGACCAAACGGAGATCAACGAATTTTAAACATTTCATAAGGAAATTAAAAGGAAATTGTTGGACATTTTAAACTTGTAGATACATGATAGATATATTTATAAAAATGTCTTGGGTGTAACAATAATAATTATAATCATTGTCTATAAATAAACAAGGTGTTTAATTGTATCACAACACAATTCCCTTTTGATAATAGAAACAAATCTTCAAAGGCCAACAATATACAGGGTGGTATGGTGGACTGATGCCAAGGTAATGCACTTAAGTGACTTCCAGAGTTATGTCACAACACCAATCTAAGATTGGTGTGGTGAGGGTTTAAACTGGGTACCCACTGGTTATGAGTCCAAGCTAACAACTAAGCCACCATGTGGAGAAAAGAAATATTACTGCCAGATACTATTCATGAAAATGCATCAACACACAAAGTTTCATCCATATGGAGTCAAAAAAATGTTTGATCAGTCAAGACGTAATAGGTTTATAGGTAAAGTGGATTTGACAAAATGACTGAAAATACAAACACCACTTCAGCTTGAAAATTAGGTCACAGTGGCATAGTTTTGTCATGGTTGAGTTACTCTCCTTGAGATGCATCCATATTCCTTTTTTCACTGGTGAAAAAGGATCCTAGACAATGAGGGTATAATGACCAGCTAGATGATAAAACCAGTCCGAAAACCAATTTTGAGTGTGATGGACATTATGTGGACACAAACAACATATCTTAGGTAAAAATAATAAAGTTTCTAAAATACTTCCAATGGATCACTAATCTTTGATTAATTCTATCTTAGAAATTTTAAAGTCTAAAGAGATTACAAAAGTGGGTTTTACTACTTTTGTGCTATGCTTGTTTTTTTTTTAGAAAGATGTTACAACAGACAAATAATATGATGCACATTATGGTTGGATGGACAATATCTTATCCGTGTGTTGCCATACTGTGTTACAAATTCCACACAAAAAGTGATGATGTAGATCACTGACACGGGATCTTAAAAGAGCATGTCCATAACAAAGGTATGATTGTATTTGTAATAATCATAATATTCTCACCTGAATTTATTACACAAGGTCCAACAGGCAAGCGAATATCATCCAAAGCAATGTCTCCACGGTAACTGATGCCTCTGACACCCTCAAAGATAATCTAAAAATGAAAATATTGCATTAAACACACCAAGTGTTCTCATCATCTCAGTATCACAACCATGTCCTTTTGTAATGTTGTACTGAAAACAGTGATACCTAAGTTATACCATACTCACACAGGTGAGACAATCATGACAGACACAATATGAATTTAAATTCCTGTTTCAAATACTTTAAATCCTGTATTTTCAGCAAAAAACAATGACATTCTGTATCCTACCATCTTGTGCTGTAATACTGTTTATAAAGAAAGACAAGAAAACAAGGTTGCCAGTAAAAGAACAAGGTCAAAACAAGGTTGCCAGTAAAAGAACAAGGTCAAAGGTTTAAACATATGATGTACATAATTACTGCTGCTATAATGTTATTGGTATATATAGATATATATATATATATATATATATATATATATATATATATATATATATATATATATATATATATATATATATAATTATCACAGTAATGCAATCTTGATTGCTAGATCACAATGAGTTGTCAGCATCAGAAAATCTGGATCATTGCGAGACATGGATTTTTTTATGCTGAATACAAGATGTGATTTAGCAATCAAATCAAATTACTATGATAACGATATTTTTGTTATATACCAATCAAGTTTCAGATAAATTAATAAAATCCCAATAAACATAATTGTAAAAAAGAAAACTGCTTGACATGTCAACTCTCCTGATAAGAAATTCATTTTAAGACATAAATGACTTTCATTTTTTTTACATCTGATATACCACTGAGTATCAGTTTTTATGAATGATGCCCATGTAACAACACTCATTCATAACTCAGGTGTAACACTCATTTGTAACTCAGGTGTAACAATTGTCACTCATTTTCACTATTATTAGTATTTATAATGAGTTTTTGTATGCATGGGGACAGCAGACCCATGTATGTGTTTTATAGCTATTATTCAGCTGTCAAATTAGGCATCACAGAAGATATCACCAGCTGAACAAGCAGGAGAGGATCTGAGGCCCAGCTGATAGCATTTGAACTGTTTCTGGTGGATATGGTGAGAGACTCTGATGGGGACTTGGCATTGGAATGAAAGCATTATTTTGAAAGTTATTACAGCGGGCTTGAACAAATTCTTGGAACTTGATGATACAGAGTATGCTAAGCTAGGATAGGGTATAGGTATTCATGCTTATTCAGCTGTAAGCACAAAACCTCAAGGAAAAAGTAGTTCAAGCCTATGGTAATATGGAATCAGAAAATGACAGCACCATTTTCTTACTCTGGCATTTGACAGTAAAATTCTGGTTCCTTCTTGGGTAGAAAATTGATAATAAATTACTACTCAAGCAAATCTCATGAATCTACATAATATTTTGACCATTGTTACAGGATAAACAAAGGTTCTGCAGAATTCGGTTGCCTCCCTTTTGAACACCACATCATGATGATGTAGCTTTCTGCTTAAGCAGGTGAGACAGGAAACTGAATTCAACCGATGATTTACAAGATATATAACCTATAATGCAGAATCTCAATACTGATGCTGCCACTGCACCTTCCAGAAAATTTTACCTATTTCATACCAGTCACAGGTAAGACTATAAATAAATCTGTTAAAAAAAACAAACTCATTAGCATATAACCTGGTATCCTGCTACAGGCTGTATTGTTATCTCCCCTTGTTTCCATACATTGCCCTGGTTGCCTTGCCTACTGAATATTTTGGTGCCCAATATTGTTGCCCCTGTGTTCTTCACATAGACATTCAGGGCATTGATATGGGTACCATACATGTGGTACCAGAAACTGAGACAGTGGGGCTGTCCATCATTTATCATTGGGCTGATCAGGCGGGCTGTGTCATTTGGAATCCTTGGAAAAGAGGTCTCAATGTAAATGTACCAGCCTTGCGCTACAAAAAAATATAATAAGAGCCATCTAAATAAATGAAGATCACTTGCCAAACAGCTAAATTAGATTTTTTTTAAATTTATGAATATACCTTTGAAATTCACTGTAAAGTCCCTTAGTATACTGGACCCCTTTATATAACATAGGTATGGGCATGGATTTCTTTAATTTGGATAAATTTCATTTGTTCTACTACTGGTTTTCTTTCACTTAATTTTAATTTTTGGCTAATGAGAACCAAATAAAATGAGGCTTCATTTCAGTGAATGCCCTATTTTTGTATTTTGTGTAATAATACCCTATAATGGCCTATTTTTGTATTTTGTGTATTAACACCCTATAATGCCCTATTCTGAAATGTTGTGCATTATTACTGTATGCCTTATTTTGAAATTTGTGTATTTGTGCCCTATTTTTACATTTTATTTACTAATTCCCTATACAGCTCTATTTTTGTATTTTGTGTATTAATACCCTATAATGGTCTATTTTGTACTGTTTACTAATACCCAATAATGCCCTATTTTTTTATTTTGTGTACTAACACCCCATAATGCTCTATTTTGTATTGTGTGTATTACTACCCTATAATGGCCTATTTTGTATTTTGTGTACTAATACCCCATAATGACCTATTTTGTATTGTGTGTAATAATACCCTATAATGGCCTATTTTATATTTTGTGTACTAATACCCTATAATGGCCTATTTTGTATTGCGTGTATTAATACCCCATAATGCCCTATTTTGTATTGTGTGTACTAATACCCCATAATGGCCTATTTTGTATTGTGTGTATTAATACCCTATAATGGCCTATTTTTGTATTTTGTGTATTAATACCCATTTATGCCTATTTTTGTATTTTGTGTACTAATACCCTATAATGCCCTATGTTTGTATTGGTGTACTTATACCCTATAATGCCTTATTTTTGTATTTTGTGTATTAACCCTTTACCTCAAAGAGCAGAGTTACAAAGTGCAGCATGCTATAAATAGAACACCTGTTACCTATTTGACTCCATATGCCTGCCTGTTAACTGTTAAGCAATGTAGTGTATGTTATGTTTAACAACAATTTTAACCATTTTACTTTTTTGGTACACATCTATTATGTGTCGAAAAATTTAAGAGTAAAGTCTGATTGTTATAGCTATGTAATTATTTTTCATGGAAGAATTTTTTATGTGCTTTAAAATCTTGAGAGAACTCATTCACCGTCATGTCAGTGAGGCTGTGTGACCAACCACAGCTGCCATTTCTCATACCTGAAATTTAAAAGTTTTTCATCTGCATCTACATCCCTAAGTCATCTGAATTTGATAATTTATAAAAACTAATTGCTGCTTACATCAATATCAGAGCCTTTATGTAAGTTATTGAATCTTTCATAGTTGTGATTCTAATCGTGAAAACTTTGTAAGTATTGAATGAAATCCGCGACCTCCAATTTGGAGAGTGGAGATTACGACCCAGTTACTTTAAATAGCAGATATCGACCAGAGCATAAACAGTGACCACGTGATCTGACATAATTGTCATTCGCAGAAATGAATGTAGTATCTAATAGGGGTTTCCCTGAAGGTGGCACTATGAAAACCGGCTTAAAATGGCTGATGTTTACAGCAGGCGTCAAAAGGTGCTTCCATGCGAATGGAGTAGAGGCATCAAAAGGCATCAAAAGGCGCTTCCATGCAAATGGAGTAGAGGTGTCCAAAGGCGCTTGCATGAGGTAAAGGGATAATACCCTACAATGCCCTATGTTTGTATTTGGTGTACTAATACCCAAACAACAACCCATCATGTATTTTGTGTACTAATACCCAATAATGCATGTAACATAACAAGGAGCTCCGCTTATAACGCAGTACACTTTCATGGCTCTCAAGGAAGGCATTACAATAAGGAAGCAACATAAAGTCCTTTACAATGAGGGATATCTAGTTCTTGACAATGAGGGAGCAATGCAGAGACCTTCAGTAAAAGTAAATGAAACCAGACTTTAACTGCATACAGAGTGAATAGTAATATACTGCAATAAAACTTTATAAATCATAATCATTGCTGCTAAGAAATATTCAATACACATGTTTATAAAAGAATTATAAATTTGGTAATAGCCCAGTGTTAATCAGTCTGTTCTCCCATAATGACACCATATATTTTGCATCAACAATAATCATTTCTACTTAATAGTCACTTGGGGGAGGTTAAAAATATAATGATCTTAAATATTATTTGTAATTTTTTAAAATTTATATTTATTGTCACAAATTTTGGAGGTATCAGTAAGATATTATACAAAATCTAGAGTCTTTACTTACGTGTTCCTTTTGTGTGGTCTCTGGTGGGACCAGTTAGAACTGTTCCTGTAGGACCCTGGGCTCGTGTCCAATCAAAGTTGTCTCCTGTCATCTGAGTCCACAAGCACAAATTCTGCTCAAAGTCACAGTCATACAGAGTAGGTGCTGGAATCAAACATGCAGAGGGTGGAGATACATTTAGCCAGATTTTGAAAACACTGCTCCAGTTTAAGACAAATAGTGGTTTCATGCATTTTTATCTTTACAGCTTTAATACTTTTCTCTCTCACTCTATAAGAATTTAAACTTAGATTTTCTAAACAGGAAATATTTTATAATCTAAATTTAAATATTCCTTTTTTAAATTTGACAACATAGAATCCTGTCATGTGAAAGCATCTTCATACTAGTTCTGTGATTATTTCACTACTTGTATATTCTATTGTTACTGTGTAAGGGATTTCTATATTGTCTTCGTGTAAATATTACTGTATGCACTCGCTTATAACATGAGTCCAGCTGCAAACTGCATAGACCCAGATCTGCCATCACAACATGCACTGGAAGAGCTGGGTCAGTGATGTTTGTTAGGAGTAATCAGTAGAACAAATAACACAGACCCTAATCTGTAGGTGCATCATGCTATGACAGATTAGGATTTTTGTTTTCTAGAGTTGGACTCATCTAATAAGCATGCATATAAGGTAATCAAGTAATCATGGAATGAGACAATATTCCAATTCTTCAATAATACCTGTCCTTAAATTTCAAATTCTTGCCAGTGTAAAACCAAACTATAGTGCAAATGGATTTGTGCTTGTAAAACAAAATAATATACCTTAAAAATTTCACTTGTATGCTTCAAGTGGATTTGCTTTATTGTGCTAACAAGGTTCTTTTGCGTTAAATAAAGTCCAAAATATTAAGAAAAAGGCACTGATTTTTGTTGCTGTTGCAACTACTCAAAGTCTAATCAAGCCATCTCCATATGCATATAAATAAGATAGCCAAATTTTATTTGTCTATATAGACTGGATTTTGCACAATTTTGCTAACAGGCTTCTTTGGACAGATGTACAGACAGGATTAAATCAAGATGCCTTCTGCGGCCTACACTGCACAAAATTCTTTACAATGTTTAAGTTCTTTTAACTTCAAAAGTTACCCTAATTTTGGTTGTAGATTAATTTCAATAAGGGTGAGCATATGTTATAGTCGTTGAATAAACAATGTATAGATTTCAGAAGCCTGTAGTCTATATACTATTAGTCAGACTTGTATATATTCTGCATTGTGAGTCAAACTGGTTTTACCACATTTATTTTTGACATTTCATATGCAAAGGAAATGAATACAAAAACTGACACAATCCTTGTGACTCACTTGGTGTTGATCCTGGGGTCGTATATGAGACTGCACTAGTGACTGTTGACTGCGTTGTGAAACTGATAGCAGGACTGGCTTCAAGTGGTCTCACTGAAAATATCAAATACCATATATACTCACTTATAAGTCATACCCAACTGCAAACTGCACAGACCCAATTCTGCCATCACATAATGCACTGGCAGTTCTGGGTCCATTCAGTTTGTTTGGGAGTAATCAGTAGAACAAACAACATACATCCTGATCTGCCAGTGCATTATAAGATGGCAGAGTTGGGTCTATGCTGTTTGTAGTTGGACTTGACCTAAAAGCAAGTATATATGGTACTAATATCCAAACTAAAGTAAATAATTTACTGATCTAGTAATCAAGACAAATGGAACTTTCCAAGTTAAACAGTTCATTCTTTCAAAAAAGATCAATCAGTGTTTCAACACCAGTGTAGCAATATGAATAAACACATATCCTGATCCTGAATTCATGATATGTGTATAATGACACAAACATTTGATTTTTTTCTATAGGAACAATTTATGATAACCTTGATATTTCATCATAAACATAATTAAAGCACAACAACCATACAAAAATATATTTATTATAAATAGTCATAAAAAACAATTAACAATTAGACTGGTTTGAGATTCTAAATTCTGAGTACCGGTATTCAAGATTTCTGTATTTAACACATTAACCCCTGGAGGTTTTTGTTGTTTTCACCTGAAATTCGAGTAGGAAACACATTTTTAAAGCTATTTCTGAATTTCTGAATACATCCTAAGACATCAACTTCCAGGTGATTTTCCAATAACCTAATGCCTAGTTGTGTTAGAAACATTGTTTTTCATTGGCTTTTTGCCTCGCGCATGAGCAGAAGGGTAAAAGTTGGAGTTCTTTTTTTTTTTGATTAACAGACCCATTATTTTCGATTCAATACCACTTTTTATTCTAAATGCCCATCTTATCTGACTGCAGTTCATACTGGTCTACCTTTGATACGAGACCAAAAAGTATAAAATCTGAACAAAAAATTGGATTCCGACCGTTGGCGAATTTTGGGTAAAAAAAAATCAGGTCCATAAAATGAGGTTTTTCCCTCTGTATTTTATAGTGCAAGTAGAACTTCCAGATTAATTGGTATCATTGTAGAGCTACATCTGTCTACCTTTCTATAATACCAATCACTTTAGTGTATCATGCATGACCGTGACGCTACAGAGCTCGGCAGTTGGCTACTACCTCCTGCCACATTAACTTGTTGACAGGGGTTAATGTGTTTACAATGAATTTTGTAAATAGTCTTACCATTGCAATATGTGTTGGTGAAGCTGATGTCATCAACCGCAATATCTCCAGTGTAATCACTGCCACGAATGCCCTCAATTATCACCTAAATATAACACAGGATGAAACAAAACTTAATTTCAAACTAAAATAATTACCCATTATTTCTACCAGTAGGTTATTATGTAATTCAGTTTTGGTTTTGTCTTGTGTTTTACAACACAACTGAGTTATTTAGTGCTGAGGTGATTGGAGTAAATACCTTACCTAAGGACACATCACAGGAAACAACCCATTTTGATCCTAATGGGTTGTTTGGATTCGGCACCTTTTCTTTACAAGTCTGGTATATTATCCACTGAGGCGACATGGCTCCTGCCTTCCTTAGTCTTCTCTTGTTACAGGCAGGCAAGCATAACAGACACATTCCATATCCTTAAGCATGCAAAGCATTTTAAGATATAGGGTCTTGCACAATTATCCCCTGCACAAAGAACTCAAGTTCTGTATATTCCAATGATCCCATTTAGACAAAGCAATTATCCTATTACATTTTTTAAAAATAAATTAGTATGTATGTATGTATTTATGTATGTGTAAGTATGTATGGCATTTCATGTCACATCAGTAAAATAATGCTAAATGATGGTGATTAAAAGTAAAGTCCTGAAAAAGTAAATATAAAGAAATGCACACAAAACTTAATGAATATAGACCCTTCAAAATAAACATAAATATGAAGTACTACTAGATAAAATATAAAGCTAAAGATGTTACAATTCTATTAAATGTATATAAAATAAAGGATGGAAGTAAAAAATATAAATGCCTTTAAATATTGGGCCAATTATATTTACATAAACTTCATTCCCTAAAGTCAAACATTTTTCCTGGTAGTGCATGATCATATGTTCCTAATTTCACATAAAATATAATCTCACATGTAATTCAGTTCACATAAAAAATAATCTCACATGTATTCAGTTCACATAATATTAATCTCACATGTAATTCAGTTCACATAAAAATAATCTCACATGTAATTCAGTTCACATAAAAATACTGTCTGACAAGTAATTAAGATGAACACAAAAAAACTGTCTCACAGGGTTGAAGCTGATAAATTCAACAAGTGGTCACTGGCAGGGTATACAATCAGGTCCAAAAAATGTGTTCCACTTTCAGTGGATACTGGCAGGTACACAACATGGTCCCCAATAATATGTCCCACTATCAGTGGACACTGGCAAGGTATACAATCGGATTCACAAAATGTTTTCCACTGTCAGTGGACACTAGCAGTGTATACAATCGGGTCTATAAAAATGTCCCCCACTGTCAGTGGTCACTAGCAGGGTATACAATCAGGTCTACAAAAATGTCCCCCACTGTCAGTGGACACTGGCAGTGTACACAATATGGTCCCCAATAATATGTCCCACTATCAGTGGACACTGGCAAGGTATACAATCGGATTCACAAAATGTTTTCCACTATCAGTGGACACTAGCAGTGTATACAATCGGGTCTATAAAAATGTCCCCCACTGTCAGTGGACACTGCAGGGTATACAATCAGGTCTACAAAAATGTCCCCCACTGTCAGTGGACACTGGCTGGGTATGCAATCTGGTCCAGATTTAAGACTCAGGAGGTGTACATGAGTCAGGTATGTGTCTACATGTGACTAGCGCAATAACCACTTCATCTCTGTGATTGTTCTATATGAGGGATGACTGATTAATCCTAAAGAAAAAGGAAACAAATGTGTCCATATTAATAAAGCTTCAATGTAGTTGAATGTACCCAGGAGACTAGACTCTGGTTTGCCTGTGCTGTAGAATTTGCCACAAAACAAATTTAACTTTCCATGTCCCATCTTTATTGTTTATAAGATGTGATCTAGACTACATCCATGTTCTCTGTAAGTTCTATTTATCCTCATTCTTCCACGATCAAATTATATAAACACTAAATTTGAATACAAATTAGTTTAGTTCATTACATTTTTTCAGTTCTGAAAAGTGAGTATATTTGTGAAAATAAACTGTTTGCCTTTAAATGATACTTTTATAATTAAAACTTCCTTGATACAATTTCTTTAAACTTGTTTGATACTTGCCAAAATTTTGTGTTACTGTAATCTTGATATGCTAAGAGAAGTCCATTGCCACTATTGCTTGAAACTGGCAAACATTTTTATTACTAGAAAACATTGTCCACTGGTTAACCCACTATTCCTTTTTTGCAGTTTTGTAACACTGGTCCCTGGACATGTCTGAGAGAAAGGAGAAATACTATATTCTTACCCTATATGGGGTTGAACTTCTAATTCCTGCTTGTCCAAACAGCCAGTTATCCTGATGGTCACCACTGAGGTGCCAAAGGGTGTAGTTCGTGGAACCATTCACAAGGTACACGTTGAGACTGCCAATACCTGTTCCAAACATATGGGCCCAGAAATTCATGCAGCTTCCCAATGTGGCATCAAACTGTTGACTTTGAATGCGGGCGACATCTCCAGGCACACGTGGTGCACTCGTCTCGATGAAGATGTATTTACCTGTAGAGAGATGCAGTGAATATTCTCATGAATGAAACTTCATAAAAACCAAAATCATCTTAAAAATAAAATGGTCTACTGACCACAAATTTCTTTTCTTTCAAAAAAATTAACTCAAAACCAAATTTTAGTTTTGTTTCATTGGCTTGTGGCTGTTGGTTTTGTTGACTTCCTTCTTAAACAGCACTTTCAACACAATACTGGCAAAAACAGGCTAAGGAAATGGAAGCCACATGCCTTTCCCAAGGAAACATCAAGAAAGCCAACCTGAGCTGGCCTAGGCAGGTACTGAACGTGCAACCCTTGTATTATCAGCTTAATGCTTTACCAACTGAGCCACCAAAACTCCAAGTGCTTCGTCTTGAGAGGTTTCGCTGTTTACTGATGAAATAAATGAAAGTTGTCTTTTATATATATAAAATTATTTGACATTATGGACCCCTACATTTTAAGAGTGTTTACCTATAGCATATTGCCTAAACACCACATCAAGTAAGCTAAATTAATGATATTAGGCCGTACTGTGTTTAAAAGCTTTTCTGCTGCATACCTGCCATATTTCCTAATAGTGGCAGTGGGTCATATTTAATAGCATTAATAACCAAAAATATTTGATTTTCTCACAAATTATCTGCATCTTTCTCATCTCTTCAATCTTAAATCCTAAAATCTTATTTATAATCTGATCAACTGTTTTTTTGTTGTTGTTATGTACATTCTATTTTTCACACTGTGAACCTACATTGCATGTACAGCCTATGATATTGGTAATGTATCATCTTCCACTCTTCTTGAATGAGAAAAGTGACTCAAGTATATGTGTGATAAATTGAAGGATTTGAATGGTTATTAATGCTCAGTTTTCCCTGAAAGTAAAAATATAGACAAAAAATGAAACACTTAATAGTAACAATACAAACTTTAGCAAAATTCAGGGACTTTTAAAAGGTTGTCAAGTAAATAGAAGTACTTTTCAAGGTTTATCCTACATTTTTCGAATTCTCTAAAGTTTTTCAAGACCTGTGCAAACCATGACACCCACCTGTACTGTCCCCTCGTGTGTGGTCTGTTGATGGCCCTGTGAATTGGCTGCTTGTTGAACCACTATTCAGGATCCAGTCAAAGTTATCATTCCGGAGATTTGTCCATGTACAGTATGTCCCACTATCAAAGTTACAGTTACCTAAAGATATAAGCATGTTATTTTTGTGAACTGAATACATAATCATTCATTTGAAAAACTTGCTATGACACAAACCTTTAAACAAAATTAAAATCACTATTTAAATACAATATGATGTTGGTATCTTTGAGTTACTCTTGTAACAAAATCTAATCCAAAACAGTGAAGCATAATATGTGTCATAATGATCTATTTCTGTAATGAAGGAGTAGTACTCATCAAAATGTGTCTCACACACCAGGTTTCAGGATTCAAGACAGGATAGTACGTACACAGCATGCAAAAACCTATGAAGTCATGAGCTAAACAAAATAATTAACCTAAGTCTGTAAAATAAGCAATGTTGGTCACCATAACCTTCCATGTATGAGTGTGGTACTAACCGAGATATCTACAATCATTTAGCCTAATAATCAAGCATAAACAGTTAAAACACAAAATGTAACCAAAGTCAGTAAAGCATGAAATATGGGTCACACTATCCTACTTTTGTGTAATACTTGTCAAGATGCATCCCCTCATTACATTTTAGGAATCCATGTAAAACAGTATGCAAATATTATGCAAAAAACCTCTGAGGTCAGCTGAATGCAAAAACGTAACTCAAATCAGTAAAATGTGAAATGTAGGTCACTGACTTCATTTGCTGAAGCATACATTCATACAGTTTGATGAATCTTGCATGAGTTGGCCTTTAAAAAAAACATCATGCATTTTTTTTATACAAGAGTCATTTAATCATTAAATATAGGCCACAGGGACCTACATTTTGTGATAAGGGTGTAGATGCATTCCCTCACCAGGTTTCATGATTCCAGGTGCAACAGCATATATGCATTGTGCAAACTAAAACTCTGTGGTCATAAGCTAAATGCAAAACTACACCTGTAAAATGTGAATGTAAGTCCATGACCTTATGTTGTAAGGTTGTGATACTAATAATGATACAATTATCTAGTTTGATAACTCTAGCATGCAACAAAGGTTGAAAAATCAACCTAAATCAAAAAATTTAACCCAAGTCAGGAAAGCATGAAATACAGGTCACAGTGGCTTAGTTTTTATATAATGGAACACTCTTAGTGAGGTGCATCCATATTCCAGTTAGGTTAGTATGCTCTAAGTTACTGTGGATGTAATGAATGAATAACTAAAAATAACAAAAGTCACCCAAGCATGAAAGTATGTCAAACTGACCTAGTTTTCATATGGCAGAGTTATTCTTCTGAAGATGCATCTACATACCAGTTTTTATGAGTGTAAATGAATTTGAGTCAAAGATATTTAGAAATGTCTTACATGTTAACACACAAATGTATAAATGAACACACACACACAAAAAAGAACAGGAAAAATTATATGAAAGTAATAAAGATAGGGGTTTACAAAAAGATACAGTAAGCTACATGTGCAATGCAATATAATTGATCTAATCAGTGAAGAACGTAAATGAAATAAATATACAATAGTTGAAATATATTTGCCATATTTGCAAGCAAGAATTTTATATAACCTGGTTCTCATGTTTTGTTGTCAAGAGATCAAATGAGGTCTGATTGTAATAGCTACAGAATTATTATCCTTGCTGATATAAAATGATGCCCCATAAGTTTCTGTCCAATTTTAGGACAATTAAAGGACAAAGTTCAACTTCAAACAGAAGTCTAGAAAATTCTGTCAAAAAGTCAAACCTGACCTGGACCTTCTTAATCTAAAGCCACATTTTAACTTTCGTTTAAACTCACAAATACCATCAAAACTTACTGAGTGAAAAGGAATCTGGCTGGGCTTGACAGGTGGACATACCTGATACACATTGCCTGCTATATTGATACACCAAAGGCATAATAATTACCTCTGAAACTGAGTGATCTCTGAGTATTGTTGTTCCTTCATTCAACATTTAAATTTTCTTATGGCCGAAATAGATCTTATTGCAAAACATTTGTCTCCAGCATTAGCACATATTAAATGCATGAATTATTATTTTCAACTACATTACTTACCAGGCAAGGCACAATTTCCGGTTGTTATGGAGACATCATCAATGGCAATGTCACCCAGATAACCATTACCCACAAATCCTTCAAAGATGATGGAGTAGTTGGCGAGGGGTTGAAGAGATGCCTGCCCAAGATTCCATGCTGTGCCCTGGTTGCCTGATTTGGACCAGACTTGGAATGTTCGTTTGGGTAATGTGTTGGTGACTTGTGAGATTATCAATCGTCCAATTTGTAATCCATTCATGCTGTAGTAGAAGTTCAAGCATGCACCGTACGGAGAGGAGAAAGATGGACTTATCAGCTGGGCATTATCCCCTTGTCTTCTTGGAGCACTTGCCTCAATGTACATGTAATGCCCTGCCACCAGACAGAAAACTCGAATAATAATTGTTTATAACCCAAATGACCAGAGCTGTATACTGGTCACTTAATGTTTAAGGTTGAACAAAATCGAAAAGAAATATAAATCTTGCATCCATCATTTAACCTTTTAAGTTTCTTAACAAATAAAATATGTCTAAAATCCTAATAAATTCTTTAATAAATTTGAATTGTAAGTGCCATGAATTATAAATGAGACTGAAAAATATTTTTAGAAGAACTGAAGCATTTTAAACAAACTAAGAATAATAAAATACAAGCTTTGGTCCATGAATAGTTTATTTAATAAATGTTTTTTATATGCCTTTTAGACAATTTATAACATCAGGTGATTACTGATAAATGCCACATTATGAGGATTGCATTAAAACTTTAATCATTCAAAAAAATGTGCCACATTTATCAGTGGGAACCGTCCCAATTATTACAAACTGAAATGTGAGGCTTTCTGTTTTTCATATTATATTTTATATTTTATTTATTGATTCCACATGAAGATTTTGAGTCAAGAATGTGCAATAAAGTATGTGAATAAAAATATATGTAGGCAAATTCTCCCAGTTTTGCTGCATTCAATACAATTAGCTTTCACACTTATTTAACACAAAAAGTTAAATGCATGGTGGTAGGCTGTTATAAAATCATTACAGTTTTCCCTCATTATAGTGCTGTCCATTGAAGGCATGGAGTATACCACTTTATACAAGTCTCATACAACAAAAAGACCATAAAACAAAATTTGTTTTTATTGATATACAGTTCAGATAGAAAGGTGCATCTTTGACAACCTGAGAAAAAACAAAATTTGAATAGCTTTAGAAACAACATTTTGTGGAAAAATAGTTGTACCTTGACTGGTACCATAGGTGTGGTCATTATTGGGTCCAGTTCCAACACTGACAGTCAAGCCAATGTTGCGTGTCCAGTCAAAAATATCCAACTTGCTCTGGGTGTAGCCACAGATGTTAGCTGTCTCAAAGTCACAACTATATGCTGAAATATTAGAGAGAAATTACAGTGAAACATTTATTATCAAGAAACTAACTTTTTTTTAAATTAACCTTTTATTTAGCTAGAAACAACAAAACCTTACAATTTACCTCCATCAAAAGTACTTTAACAATCATGTTAATCATAATTTCTTTAACAATCACCTTCATCAAAAGTACTTTAACCATCACCTTAATCAAAAGTACTTTAGCACTGGCTTTTATCTAAATTACTTTAACAATGACCTTAATCAAATGTACTCAAACACTGACCTTAATCTAAAGTACCTTCACACATTAAACTTTATCTAAAGTACTTTAAGATTGACCTTAATATCAAGTACTTTAACAGTAACCTTAATCTAGGGTGTGTATGGATCTATGGATGTACAGGCAGACAGACATAGAGACACATATTGATGACATATTGATCACCATATTCAGCATTCACTAAGGTGGATTTGACAATAAAATATGATTACAAAATATTTTATTAAAAGAGCAAAATACAAAATAAGACATTAGTCCTGAGTTTGTAAGCTTTTGGAGACCTCAACAACCTATCCATCACCAACAAATGGAGATTGATCTCAACAGTTTATCCATCACCTACAAATGGAGATCTCAACAACCTATCACCTACAAATGGAGACTGACCTTGACAACCTAACTGTTACCTACAAATGGAGACTCAACAACCCTATCCACCACCTACAAATGAAGACTGATCTCAACAACCTATCCATCACCTACAAATTGAGACTGACCGTGACAACTTAATTGTTATCTACAAATGGAGACCTCAACAACCTATCCATCACCTACAAATAGAGACTTACCTCAACAACTTGTTACCTACAAATGGAGACCGGCCTCAACAATGTATCCATTATCTACAAATTGAGACCTCAATAACCTATCCATCACCTACAAATGGAGACACTGCAATAGTTATATTACTTCACCCCATGACATACAGTGGTAATAAAAGGACACTGCAATAGTTATATTACCCCTCCCAATTTTACATACAGTGGCAATAAAAGGACACTGCAATAGTTATATTACCCCTCCCCATTACATACAGTGGTAATAAAAGGACACTGCAATAGTTATATTACCCCTCCCAATTACATACAGTGGTAATAAAAGGACACTGCAATAGTTAGTCTACCCCTCCCCATTACATACAGTAGTAATAAAAGGACACTGCAATAGTTATATTACCCCTCCCCATTACATACAGTGGTAATAAAAGGACACTGCAATAATTATATTACCCCTCCCCATTACATACAGTGGTAATAAAAGTTCACTGCAATAGTTAATTTACCCCTTCCCATGACATACAGTGGTAATAAAAGGACAATGCAATAGTTATATTAGCCCTCCCCATGACATACAGTGGTAATAAAAGGACAATGCAATCCCCGAGTGGCCGAGTGGTCTAAAGCGCTCTTCGTTACGGATCACTGCCATCTCACCTCTGTCTGCGGCGGTTCGAGTCTAGGATTCAGCCAATGTGGGTATGTGAGAAAGCTTGCCAGTAGCTTCTTGTGGGTCGGTGGTTCTTTCCGGGGTTTTACCGGGTTCTTCCTCCACCATTAATACTGGCCGCCATGTATAGCCTATCGCGTGCTGAAAAATGGCGTTAAACCCCACAACAACAACAACAACAACAACAATAGTTATATTAGCCCTCCCCATGACATACAGTGGTAATAAAAGGACACTGCAATAGTTATATTACTCTTCCCAATTACATACAGTGGTAATAAAAGGACACTGCAATAGTTATATTACCCTTCCCAATTATATACAGTGGTAATAAAAGGACACTGCAATAGTTATATTACCTCTCCCCATTATATACTGTGGTAATAAAAGAACACTGCAATAGTTATATTACCCTTCCCAATTACATACAGTGGTAATAAAAGGACACTGCAATAGTTATATTACCCTTCCCCATGACATACAGTGGTAATAAAAGGACACTGCAATAGTCATATTACCCTTCCCAATTATATACAGTGGTAATAAAAGGACACTGCAATAGTTATATTACCTCTCCCATTATATACTGTGGTAATAAAAGAACACTGCAATAGTTATATTACCCTTCCCAATTACATACAGTGGTAATAAAAGGGCACTGCAATAGTTATATTACCCTTCCCCATGACATACAGTGGTAATAAAAGGACACTGCAATAGTCATATTACCCTTCCCAATTATATACAGTGGTAATAAAAGGACACTGCAATAGTTATATTACCCTTCCCAATTATATACAGTGGTAATAAAAGGGCACTGCAATAGTTATATTACCCTTCCCCATGACATACAGTGGTAATAAAAGGACACTGCAATAGTCATATTACCCTTCCCAATTATATACAGTGGTAATAAAATGACACTGCAATAGTTAATTTACCCCTCCCCATTACATACAGTGGTAATAAAAGGGCACTGCAATAGTTATATTACCCTTCCCCATGACATACAGTGGTAATAAAAGGACACTGCAATAGTTATATTACCCTTCCCAATTATATACAGTGGTAATAAAAGGACACTGCAATAGTTAATTTACCCCTCCCCATTACATACAGTGGTAATAAAAGGACACTGCAATAGTTAATTTACCCCTCCCCATGACATACAGTGGTAATAAAAGGACACTGCAATAGTTATATTACCTCTCCCAATTACATACAGTGGTAATAAAAGGACACTGCAATAGTTAATTTACCCCTCCCCGTTACATACAGTGGTAATAAAAGGACACTGCAATAGTTATATTACCCTTCCCAATTACATACATTGGTAATAAAAGGACACTGCAATAGTTAATTTACCCCTCCCATTACATACAGTGGTAATTAAAGGACACTGCAATAGTTAATTTACCCCTCCCCATTACATACAGTGGTAATAAAAGGACACTGCAATAGTTATATTACCCCTCCCCATTACATACAGTGGTAATAAAAGGACACTGCAATAGTTATATTACCCCTCCCCATGACATACTGTGGTAATAAAAGGACACTGCAATAGTTATATTACCCCTCCCCATTACATACAGTGGTAATAAAAAGACACTGCAATAGTTATATTACCCCTCCCCATGACATACAGTGGTAATAAAAGGACACTGCAATAGTTAATTTACCCCTCCCATTACATACAGTGGTAATAAAAGGACACTGCAATAGTTAATTTACCCCTCCCCATTACATACAGTGGTAATAAAAGGACACTGCAATAGTTATATTACCCTTCCCCATTACATGCAGTGGTAATAAAAGGACACTGCAATAGTTATATTACCCCTCCCCATGACATACTGTGGTAATAAAAGGACACTGCAATAGTTATATTACCCCTCCCCATGACATACTGTGGTAATAAAAGGACACTGCAATAGTTATATTACCCCTCCCCATTACATACAGTGGTAATAAAAAGACACTGCAATAGTTATATTACCCCTCCCCATTACATACAGTGGTAATAAAAAGACACTGCAATAGTTATATTATCCCTCCCCATGACATACAGTGGTAATAAAAGGACACTGCAATAGTTATATTACCCCTCCCCATGACATACTGTGGTAATAAAAGGACACTGCAATAGTTATATTACCCCTCCCCATGACATACAATGGTAATAAAAGGACACTGCAATAGTTAATCTACCCCTCCCCATTACATACAGTGGTAATAAAAGGACACTGCAATAGTTATATTACCCCTCCCCATGACATACAGTGGTAAGAAAAGGACACTGCAATAGTTATATTACCCCTCCCCATTACATACAGTGGTAATAAAAAGACACTGCAATAGTTATATTACCCCTCCCCATCACATACAGTGGTAATAAAAAGACACTGCAATAGTTATATTACCTCTCCCCATGACATACAGTGGTAATAAAAGGACACTGCAATAGTTATATTACCCCTCCCAATTACATACATTGGTAATAAAAGGACACTGCAATAGTTATATTACCCCTCCCCATGACATACAGTGGTAATAAAAGGGATTCGACAGCCTATTATGTGAACAACATATTATTTTTGGGCCAATGGCCAAGAAGAAACTGTAATTATTATTTTGTCTGCCAATAACTGTTTTCCTAATTACAATGAAATATAATGATTTATCTGAATTAAAAGTCTGAGAAACATATACTGATGGAACATCAAAGTACAATATGTTTATAATGACAGAAGAAATTTTCTTTTTTTTTCTTTTCTTAGATATTTCCAATTAAGGTACCTGATTGTCCACATGGCTGGAAGGAGTAGCTGATATCATCAATAGCAATATCGCCTCTGAAATTCAGACCTCGTACTCCCTCAAACACAAGCTGTAAGAAACAAATATGGTTAAGAGAAAATGTATTTTATATCTTTATAATACAGGATGTTTTAAAAGAGGATTGATTCAGCTTGCTGTGTAGCTTTATGACATTGCAACACATCTGGATTATAGCATGACAAGGCAGGTAGATTAAAGTGTATTATTCAAGAAATATAAAATGTACATGGCTCGTAAGCAGAAGATAGAGTACTAAAAAAGAATTTATGACATTTCTTTTACTGATAAATCAACCTAGACTTTCACTCTAATGAAATTCTAAAAATTTTCTCTTCTAATTAGATTGAATTCCCTTTAAAGTGTTAACCATCTATACATCTTCTAATTGGATTTAACTCCCTTAAAGTGTTAACCATCTATACATCTTCTAATTAGATTTAACCCCCTCAAGTGTTAACCATCTATACATCCTCTATAGCAATACCAGTGACAAGAATAGTAATTTGTTAGATAAATTTGCTACATCTTACACACTTGTTTAACAGTCTGCTACACACATTGAATGAGCTACATACCTTGAATGACTGAGAAATCTGGATGCCAATTACAGCCTGGTACCATCGATCATCCAGCGTGCCAGTATGTGACCAGATTGGAGTTCCAAGACTGTTGCCAATTTTTGTGTAAACATTAAGAGTGTTTACATCAGTGCCATACATGTGGTACCAGAACCGTAGGCAAGCTCCACCTGTTGCGCCTATCACTTGTGATTCAAGTCTAGCCGTGTCATTGGGTCGGCGTGGAAATGAGGTTTCAATGTACACATAATATCCTTGGCCTGCAGTGGCAAGATGGAATCAAGAATAGCAACATAAAGGCTATTATAACTACTTGGCAAGGCACATGTATTTCATCTTAAAGCTACACTCAAATTTACTGACAAATCGGTTCAGTTGAATTCTCAACATGAATCCATTTCTTATAACCAATGTATCTTGAAAGTCAAACTGGTTTTGTAGCATGCATTATGCATTAAGGTTTTAACAGCATGTCAGAACAATGCTGGCTATATTTTGATCATTTTATGTTAAGTTTCTAATAGCAAGAAAAGAATTCTTCACAATGTAATATCCTTCCTGCTATCCCCATTCATAGTCCCAAAACATAATGTAGTCACAGGAATATAAAAGGTCAAAATGACGTGTGTGTGTGTGTGTGTGTGTGTGTGTGTGGTTTTAAGATAAATACATTTATAATCTTCATGACAGCATGTATAGATGTAAAAATGTTACCAAAAAATCTTAACGTTTTTGCCAACAATCTCAAAAATTGCAACACTGTTGCCATTACTACTATGAAAAACGTGAAAACTAATTACTGATGCAGATGTGACAAAAATGTAAATGTGAAATCATGCTCACCAGTTCCCTTGGTGTGGTCAACTGAAGGCCCAGTCTGAGCAGATGATGTTGGTCCACTTGCTCTTGTCCAATCAAAATTATCATCTCTAGACTGGTTGTAGGTGCAGATGCCTTGCTCAAAATCACAGTCATAGGGAGAAGAAGTCACTGCATTTGAAAGAAAGAAAATCAATAGGAACAGTACTCTTTCTTTTAATATAATTTTTCATGACAAGAAGTAGAACTATACCAAATGCAATTTTAACTTTACAACAAACATTTACTTCAATAATTTGACCAAATTGGTAATAAATAAAAGATAAAAGAGGAATAAAATAATCTTCAAGAATAAAGTTTACTAATTGATCTCTAAGATAATAATTAAATATAGGACAACCTTTGAAACAAATAAATAGTAATATCTCAAAGAAACCTGATTAATTAGAAAGTAAGAAAAACAATTTATAAATATAATAAACTCCTCATTCTCAAAATGCTGAACTTGTAACTGTGTTTAAATTTTCATAAAAATACTGTAGTTGGGGTCCATGTAGGTGTCAGGTGGCAATGGATGGAGTATTAATAAACAAAATGCCAGTCACAAAATATAGTAACATTTGTACTACCTGCCAATTTATGTAACAATCAGAATTAAGATTGTCTCATGCTCTATGAAAACTAATCATAACAGTATAAGAACATTAATTAAGTAATTAAGATGTTTCTTAAACTTAATTAGTCTTATATGTTTGTCAGGCTTTGATACAAATATTTGCACCCAGAAACAGACGAGATTTCAGAAGACCTACCCAGTCCAGGATTAGTTGATGTTGGAGGGAAGAAAGTTGAAGGTATTCCAACCGATGCCTGTTGTGGCAGTGCTGTAAAATATAGACATTGTATTTTAAGCAAAGTGAGAATGTGAAACAAAAATCAAAATTATATTACTCAAGAATTAAGTATCCACCAGTCAAGGGTTCTGAGGAACAATGTCTTGCCTGTAAATCACAATACACCACTCCCTTAACAGCTCGCACCCTGATAACTCATGAATCTGCTTAAAATGCAGGGTCAGGCATGGATCCTATTTTTGCCAGAAAATACAAAAAGTTGTTGAATGTGAAGAAAATTCGTAACTGAAACTTTAATATGTCACTCATGTTATCGTTGAAAACGGTAGATAGGACCTGGAAATTTTAATGAACATCATGAAATTATCAACTTTTAATAAGAAGTCGTATAATTAGTTATATTTTCTTTCCAAACGGCATTCTTACTACACTTTAAAAAATGAGATTCAATGAAATTTCAGTCAATGATAATGTCACTTTTGCCTATTGGAGGCAGTACTTTAATATATAAATATCAAATAATTTTTATTGTGCCGAAAAAGATCGTTTTACAAATAGAAAGGCATCTAAATAAATGTATTACTTTTCACAAATATGCAATTGCAATAATGCCAGCAATATATTAGAGTTATTGCAAATCAAAGAGTCTTAAAAAATTTGCAAGGAAACTAAATTTACAAAAATCTATTTTACCGTAAATGTTACAAACTTCATTAACTGTTGGATCTCAAAAAGATCAGGCAAATAATGTATTGTATTTACTAAAATTGCACAAAAAATGAATAATACTACAATATTATGACTTATGATAAAAAGTTGTAAAAACTACCACATGTGCTCAATTATAAGTTTGATCTAACTGCTAAAAACATAGAGCCTAATCTGCCATCATAATGTGCTAGCAGATCATGGTCTATGTTGTTAGCTCCACAGGTTACTCCTTGAACTGTATAGACCCAGATCTACTTATACATTATGCAATGGCAGATTTGGGTCTGTGCAGTTTGCAGTTGGACCTGACCTATGTGGGCACTGTTCAGTATGTTCTAACTTGCAGACTTAGGGCAGGATAGACTGAAGCTTTAAGCACATGTATTTCTTTAAGATTCAATAACCATGCCAACAAATGCAATGCCAAACAGCCTCTGTTTTCCTTACTTCAAAGAAAAATTCTACAATTACGCCTATAGGTACACTAAAAAATCATTTAAAAATTGTAAAACCAACCAAAAGAATAAAGTCTTTTTAACTTACTTGTACAATACTGATCTGTGATGGTTATGTCATCCAAACCAATGTCACCTCTGTACCCTTGACCTCTGACTCCTTCAACTATAAGCTGCAAGACAATGATATTTTTGTAAATATTCTTGTAGAATAAAGGACAGATGAATAGAACTTATCCTATGTAGTGGTATATGGCAGGGAAATTTCATTCAAGGGATCATAGTTTCTGAGCTGAAACAAGACTGCCATGCCTGATGAACAGAATTTTCCATGATGCCAACCCCTACTGATGAGAAATAGGAAAAGCAGCTTTAACATTTTTTAATCAGAACATAAAAATAAGAATACTTAAAAATGTGTATCCAACAATTTATTTAAAGCATTAAATCTTAATGACACTTCCTACAGTCATCTTCACCACCATAGGACGTGCTGAAGTCCATCAAGAAATGACTACGAAGGCACTGTTTTTGTTCAATGTTGATTTCTTGCTTGTTCCATGTAAAATTTATGTAGCACACATTTTTATTTTGCTAAGGCATAATCTTCATCAGCCAGTTTTAATTCCACAACTTTCCTGAACTTTCAAGTGTAAAACTTATGGTGCTAATGTAAATTAGGGTGATAAACTTACATGATTTCTGACAAATTAATATTCAACACAAAATATTTAAGTTTTCAAATACATACATAGAAGGGCTGACGGCTAGAGAACATCACACGGCCTAAATTCCAGCTGTCTCCTAGACTGGTCTGGCTCATCTGCCATAGTAGTGTGGTACTGCTGGTATTTGCAGGGCGGATCATGACTGACAGAGAACCAAGATCTTGGCCATACATATGGAACCAGAAATTTAGACACTTAGGAGACGTGGGTTGGAAAAGCATGCTTTGAAGGTCAGCTCTGTCACCTGGTCTGCGTGGTGCTGATGACTCAATGAATAAATAGTGACCTAGAAATATAGAGAAATGAGGACAAAAGGTTTCAATAATGGAAGAAAAACAATGACAAACAAAAGGCATTACATATTTGACAGGTGCTTTGGTGTCACATTCACAATAGAAGGATTAAGCAAGAAAAAGTGAGGATATTTTAATCACTAGTTAATATCTGTACATGATTTATATCCAATTGTTGGACATAATTTGTACACAATTTATGGGCATGATTTGTATCCATTTTTGGACATGATTTGTATGCAGTTTTTGGATATGATTTGTATACAATTTTTGGAAATAATCTGTATATAAAAATGGTCAATTCAAAAGCATGAAAATCAATGAAACTCCATCTGTTGGAAAGTGTTTTATCATCTATGAGTTTTCAAGCAAAGGTCAGTAAAAGTAGGCACTATTTTAAATCCAAATTCTTGGTTATTTTGATGTCCAACATTAAATTATTTCAATTAAATTTTTTTGCAAGAAATATTACATTCTTTCTTTAATGTGTGGTAAATATATGTACCTCAATTTAAAGAAACAAAAATAGTATAGGGAGATAGGTGAAACAACAATTCCATAGAAATGAATCTCATTAATAGTTTGTGTAATGAATGTTACACAGTGGTTCTCCACTTTATATGACCAAACATTCTGCACTAAATAACTGGCCTTAAAAAAGGGGTAATCTCTCTTGAGAAAGACAAAATGACACAGATATACTATTTTGGTACCAAGGTAGGTAATCTCTGATTATGATATAGCCTCTTCTTAAGAGGCCCTCAGGAATGGGAACCACTGTATATCTTTCATAAACTTTCAACCCAGAAAAGTGAAACTAACATTTTACTATCTACCAACTGCGAACTGCACAGATACAAATCTGCTGTCGAATAAGATACCATCAGATCTGGGTCTGTGCACATTGTTAGGATTAATCAGTAGAACAAACAACATAGACCCTGATCTGCAGGCATATTGTGCTACATCAGATAAGGGTTTTTGTTTATTGAAGCTTGACTCGACTTGTTAAGCAAGTATATACAGTACTAAAGCAGGAAAGATAAACAAAATGCTATCATTCACCTGTGGAAAATATTTAAAAAATTCTACCATTTACCTGCAGAGGTAGCCAGAGTGTGGTCTGTGCTCGGTCCTGTGAAGACAGTGGGTGTTTGACCTTGTCCCATCATCCAATCAAAATCATCAGAGCCATTTACATTTATCCATGTGCAAAATCCACTTTCAAAGTTACAATTGCCTACAAAGAGTTCAGTATTACTATTTATAATATTATAGCACTTTAACTTGAATTATGAGAAAAAAGGATCATCAATGTATTTTAAGCATAAAGGAGACGTACATGTGTTACGTAATCCTCAGGAAAACCCTAGAAGTGTAAAATTTGACCAAAAAACGAAAAGAAAAGAAAACTTAGAGATTTCCTTGTAAATTTTTGGGAAAATTAAACAGAAATGATAAATATACTCTCCCTGAAGTCTGTTCCAAATGTATTACAAGTCTGTGTAATCCAGTCTTTAACTCAAACTAAAACTTTAAGTCATATTAAGCAAGAACTGAATACTCATTTTTAAAGTATAGTGTGAAGCTGTTTTTTCCCCCACCACAACTGAAACAGGACATACCCTAAGTTCTGAGTAAAATCCTTAACAAACTAAAAAAACATTTGGGGGGTATGAGTCAGATCTTCTTGTAGAAAACTAAAATTCTGCATGATCTGAAAATAATCTGCTTTCAGAAACAGAGCACATTTTCAGCCCTAGATAGATCCTACTAGACAAATTTCACATATTCAGCCCTAGATAGATCCTACATAAATTTCACATATTCAGCCCTAGATAGATCCTACTACACAAATTTCACATATTCAGCCACAGACAGATCCTACTACACAAATTTCACATATTCAGCCCTAAATAGATCCTACACAAATTTTACACATTCAGCCCTAGATAGAGCCTACAAAAATTTCACATATTCAGCCCTAGATAGATCCTACACAAATTTCACATATTCAGCCCTAGATAGATCCTACACCACAAATTTCACATATTCAGCCCTAGATAAATCCTGCTACAAAAATTTCACACATTCAGCCCTAGACAGGTTCTACACAAATTTCACATATTCAGCCCTAGATAGATCCTACATAAATTTCTCATATTCAGCCCTAGATAGATCCTACACAACAAATTTCACATATTCAGCCCTAGATAGATCCTACACAACAAATTTCACATATTCAGCCCTAGATAGATCCTACACAAATTTCACATATTCAGCCCTAGATAAATCCTACTACACAAATTTCACATATTCAGCCACAGATAGATCCTACATAAATTTCTCATATTCAGCCCTAGATAGATCCTACACAACAAATTTCACATATTCAGCCCTAGATAGATCCTACACAACAAATTTCACATATTCAGCCCTAGACAGATCCTACACAAATTTCACATATTCAGCCCTAGATAAATCCTACTACACAAATTTCACATATTCAGCCCAAGATAGATCCTACTACACAAATTTCACATATTCAGCCCTAGATAGATCCTACACAAATTTCACATATTCAGCCACAGACAGATCCTACACAAATTTCACATATTCAGCCCTAGATAGATCCTACATAAATTTCACATATTCAGCCCTAGATAGATCCTACTACACAAATTTCACATATTCAGCCACAGACAGATCCTACTACACAAATTTCACATATTCAGCCCTAAATAGATCCTACACAAATTTTACACATTCAGCCCTAGATAGAGCCTACAAAAATTTCACATATTCAGCCCTAGATAGATCCTACACAAATTTCACATATTCAGCCCTAGATAGATCCTACACCACAAATTTCACATATTCAGCCCTAGATAAATCCTGCTACAAAAATTTCACACATTCAGCCCTAGACAGGTTCTACACAAATTTCACATATTCAGCCCTAGATAGATCCTACATAAATTTCTCATATTCAGCCCTAGATAGATCCTACACAACAAATTTCACATATTCAGCCCTAGATAGATCCTACACAACAAATTTCACATATTCAGCCCTAGATAGATCCTACACAAATTTCACATATTCAGCCCTAGATAAATCCTACTACACAAATTTCACATATTCAGCCACAGATAGATCCTACATAAATTTCTCATATTCAGCCCTTGATAGATCCTACACAACAAATTTCACATATTCAGCCCTAGATAGATCCTACACAACAAATTTCACATATTCAGCCCTAGACAGATCCTACACAAATTTCACATATTCAGCCCTAGATAAATCCTACTACACAAATTTCACATATTCAGCCCTAGATAGATCCTACTACACAAATTTCACATATTCAGCCCTAGATAGATCCTACATAAATTTCACATATTCAGCCACAGACAGATCCTACACAAATTTCACATATTCAGCCCTAGATAGATCCTACACAAATTTCACATATTCAGCCCTAGATAGATCCTACAAAAATTTCACATATTCAGCCCTTGATAGATCCTACACAAATTTCACATATTCAGTCATGATAGATCCTACACAAATTTCACATATTCAGCCCTAGATAGATCCTACACAAATTTCACATATCAGCCCTAGATAGATCCCACACAAATTTCACAAGAATAGATGAATTCTGAGATACTGAGGACAGAATAATGAACAAACAAATGCTACGTCCCTTCCCCAGATTACTGACAAGGGGAAAATAAAGAATAAACTTAATTTTATTTGCTAATACAAGCAATTAAAAATGAGCATTAAAACATACAAAAAAATATGACATTATATTGAAACAAATTAGAATGGCTTCTATGCCCACAAAAATACCTGATTTTTCAAGAAATTTCCTGCTTTTTGACAAAGGATTATAGATTATATTTTCATGTATAAATGGTGGGATATGATCAACATAATTATGGTCTTTTGTAGCAATAAAGACATCTGGTCACAAAATTTGTGTCAATTCATTAAACCAAATGAAACTTGAAAGCAAAATGATTTTGCTGCTTTTCATACAGACTTGTTAGCTTTCAAAAGAAAAGGTACAAGCAAGGTGGAACTAGATCTGCCAGTAAGCAACAGCTTGCAGAATACACTTTGCAAGATACGAACAATCAATACAATTTTTTAAAAAATGTGGAGATAACTCTAAAAGTACATATCTAATAAAGCCAGAAGCTGATGTAAAAAAAAATTGGGATAATAAAGCATATGGATAAATGGATTCTGGATTAGCTAATCTTCACTGTATCAGGAAAATCAGTACAAGTTAGAGAAAAATCTGACCTGGGCTTGGACAAGGTCCATTTGCTGTGCTTATGTCATCAAGTGCAATATCTCCTAGGTAACCATTTCCAACAACTCCCTCAAATACAACCTATGAAACAAACAAGAGAGTTATCTCTTCGTTTCCCATAATGCTTTAAATTATCCTTCGAAAGCCACTAAATTTAAAAACAGAAAACATTAGTACATGCAACATAAGAGTGATAAAAAAATTGCTGAATTTATGATCTATTAAATGTATATTGTCTGGCAACATACTCTTAAATTTATACCATCTAGTACCATACTCTTACATTTAAATGTATATTGTCAGACAACATACTCTCAAATGTATACCATCTAGTACCATACTCTTACATTTAAATGTATGTTGTCTGGTAACATACTCTTAAATGTATACCATCTAGTACCATACTCTTACATTTAAATGTATATTGTCTGGCAACATACTCTTAAATGTATACCATCTAGTACCATACTCTTACATTTAAATGTATATTGTCTGGCAACATACTCTTAAATGTATACCATCTAGTACCATACTCTTACATTTAAATGTATATTGTCTGGCAACATACTCTTAAATGTATACCATCTAGTACCATACTCTTACATTTAAATGTATATTGTCTGACAACATACTCTTAAATGTATGCCATCTAGAATCATAGTCTTACATTTAAATGTATGTTGTCTGGCAACATACTCTCAAATGTATACCATCTAGTACCATACTCTTACATTTAAATGTATATTGTCTGGCAACATACTCTCAAATGTATACCATCTAGTACCATACTCTTACATTTAAATGTATATTGTCTGGCACTCTGTTTGCACAGTTAAAAGTAAACTGTCTGTCAATATATTCTTGCAGTTAAATGTATACTGTATGTACTCTTAAAGATACCATCTGGCACAATACTCTTACAGTTAAAATGCATAAAATTTGGCACCATATTATTACAGTTAAAGGTATATCATCTGCCACGATACTCTCAGTCAAATGTATCCAATCTGGCACCATATTATTACAGTTAAATGTATACTATCTGGCACCATACTCTTACAGTTTTAAAGTGTATACCACCTGGCACCATATTTATACGTTTAAATGTATCCCATCAGGCACCATACTCTTACAATTAAAGATATTTCTGAATATGCAATAATGACATTCAATTCTCACAAATGTCTATGATGATAAATGTATGTGATAACAGAAGTGAGAGTACAATGCCTTTAGTGATGCCTGCCTTTGCTATTGTAGACAGGTGTAAAATTAAGGGAAGGGAATGATAGAAAATGGGCTACCAAAAATAATCAATGATTCTCCTAGACTAGAATATCTTCTAATTACTTTATGATCCATTCACTATGAAGGATAAAAGTTCATGTCAATCACTTGAGTCAATCTGTAAGAAATGCCAAGATAGTGGAAACATATAGGGTCTTTATAGATTGAGACAATTTAATTTACAGTGGGGAATACATGTTGAACAAACAGAGAATTTCATCTAGTTAAAGAAAGCTTTTCCCAATGATAAATCCATTAAATTATTTGAAAAAATCTTATAAGGTGGCACCCCTTAACATGTTATAGAACAAAATAATAAGTGATATAGTTAATTGGCGATTTAATACTGACCTACTAGTTTTAAAACAACCTCTAGTATGAACATAATGACACTTAGAGGCTAATTATAATGCATGGCTACTAGAAGCACACATCACATTTAAATATACTTCTGCTGCAACTAGCCTTCAAAAGTTAAATGAAGACCATATGGCACCGGTAGCACAGATCTTAGTAAATATTTCATCAGAATTTATCATATGATGTAATGTTGTAACCTTCAAATGGATCTGTCATATAACACCTTTTAAACAAACTAGGGTTAACCATTTGTAATATCTAGTAAATCCTTGGCATTGTTACTGGAGGAAAATACTAACATGGGTCTTAGGATGCCAGACAACAAAATTTTGCACCCCAGAGACTTGTACAGACACTTACCCGGTATGGTAGTGATGACTGAATTGTTGTCTGTCCTAGTATCCAATCATTGCTCTGGTGAAACGACCTGGTCCAGACAGGACTAGATGGAAGGGCAAGGCCGGTTTTGATGTAGACATTCAGCGATCCAATATTCTGGCCCATCATGTGATAATAAAAGCTCATACACTGGGGTGCAGTCTGGGTAACCTGTGGACTGACAAGTAGGGCTCTATCCCCACGTTGACGAGGAGCACTTGACTCAATGTAAACGTACTGTCCTACAATTAATCAATATTTTAGAAAATCATGTGTCTCTAATTATTTATTAAAAAAATTAGTTCCTTTTTAAACTTTTTATATAAAAATCTAATAAGAATTAAGGTAGTTTTGTACACAAAAATATGGACTCGTGGACTATAAATCTACTAAACAATGACAATCAAACTCAACCAACATCTCACTAATAATAAGCAGTTTACAAACTTTGGTTCAAATCAAATAATAATCAAGGAGTTTATTGTGCTGGGAAAGAAAATGGTTGAGACTGACAATCTGATGCTGCAACTGCAACATGATGATGCAGAAGGTTGACAACTGAACTTGGCTAAGATCTCATCAATATCAAGCTACATACCACACGAGGTTGAAATTTAATAATAATTTAGGAACTAACTGTGCCGAAACAAAAGAGCATGGGTCTGACAATCTGGGCTTATAACTCCACTAAACGATGATGTAGAATGCTGACAACTGAATACAATCAAGGTTTCATTACTATCAAGCAGCAAACAAACTTAGGTTGAACTCAAAGAATAATCAAGGGATTTATTGTGCAGGGAAGAAAGTGGTGGGTCTGCCAACCAGGGGCTATAACTCTGCTAGACACAGAAGGTGGACAGTTGAACTCGGCTAAGATCTCACAAATAGAAAGCCAATAATAATTAAGGGAGTTTCTATGCAGAAATGAATGTGGATGGGTATGACAATCAGGGGCTATAACTCTGCATAAATGGGTACATAGAAAGATGACAACCATCCAACTCAGCCAAGGTCTTATCAATATTTAGCCACAAGTCAAATTCAGTTGAAATCTAAAAATAATCAAAGGACTTATTGTGAAGAAATACAAGTGGAACAGATGAATAGAAGGACACACGGAAGATAAGAAGAATGCAAAGACAGTCCAATTTTAATGTCCCACTGTACTATGAAAAGATGAGTACAGTAAACAAATGAATTCCTTCAGCAACAGCTTTTAACAGGAAATATATCATAAAAATCACAACATTTTTTTAAATTCATACTTGTAAGCTTTTATTTAAACAAAAATCAACAATAAAGCTGAAAACTAATTTGGGGTGAGTTATCGGTACCATGAAAATAATTTTCACCTTCCAGAATCATTGCCATGACCATACTTTATAAGTTATTGATTACTTTAAGTGACAAGATTTCAATAATACAAAATGTTTGCAAATTTTACATATTAATGAAATTTTTATTTAAAAAAATAAAATCTGAAAAGCTTGTATAATATTATATTAACAATCAGATATCTGCCAAAAAATATGTTGCAAAATTTAGAAAAATTTTATGCTATTTAAACTTTGTGATTTATAAAACTTTTAAAGCACAGAATATGTTTGCAGAGGTAAATTACCAGCAGTGGTTTGCAGTGTATGATCTGAAGTCGGCCCAGTGTTAAAAGATGGTGTGCCACCCTTTTGTATTGTCCAATCAAAATTGTCTGACCTATCTTGTGACCAGCCACAGATACCACTGTCAAAGGTGCAGGCCAATGGGTCACCTGTCAATGTCAATAAAAAGGTTTGTTATACATTATACTGTTTCAGAGAAATATATGCACAACTGTTCCATGATAAACCATATCTCACATGACACTGGTACTATAATGTATCTTATAATTGTTCCAACATAAATCCATGCTAAAAAATGTGCCCAGACCCCTCTTCTACAAAAAATTCTAAGTTTCTATTTTATGAATATAAACCCACCTCTTGTTTTCAGAACATTTACTAGGCTGACCAAGGCAATATCATGGGAGATATACTGTTATAAGATTTTCAAACATGTGAATTAAAAACCTTAATACAAAATCTCTGATAACAATGATGAAACCACAACTGCCACAAGCAGACTTGTCTCTCTATCCGTTAAGGCTAGCATGACAAATATAAACATCACTTGATGGGCATGACAAATATAACACATCATTTGAATGACATGACAACTATAACACATCATTTGATTGGACATGGCAAATATAACACATCATTTGATTGAACATGACAAATATAACACATCATCTGATTGGACATGACAAATATTTGTTTTGTTTTTGTTTTGGAAGTTTTAAAAGGCACTTTTACCACATTATTAGCAGTAACATGCCAAGGAAATATGATCCAAGAGCCTTTCTCAAGGACACAATGAGGCAGCCAATAGGAAATCTGGGCAGGTATTGAACCCATGACCTTTCGATAATTATATAATTATCTTCAACATTTAGTATCAAATTGAATTCTTTTTTGTGAGACTGCTGTATAAAAATATTGCCAAAATTATTCTCTCTTTCAGTAATTTGATGCTGTACAGCTCAACTGTCAAAATTACTGCCCCATTCTGTAAGATGTTGCTGTACAGCTTAACTGTCAAACATGCTGCCCTTTCATACATGATTGCTGCTGTACAGCTCAACTGTCAAAATTACTGCCCCTTTCAGTCAGTGATTGCTGTACAGCTCAACTGTCAAAATTACTGCCCTTTTCTGTGAGTGACTGATGTACAGCTCACTGTCAAAATTACTGCCCTTTTCAGTGAGTGATTGCTATACAACTTAACTGTCAAACATACTGCCCTTTTCAGTGAGTGGTTGCTGTACAGCTCAACTGTCAAAATTACTGCCCTTTGCAATTAGTGATTGCTGTACAGCTCAACTGTAAAATTATTGCTCTTTTCTGTGAGTGGTTACTGGACAGCTCAAATGTAAACAATTACAGCCCTTTTCTGTGAGTGGCTGCTTGACAACTATACTGGCCAAATTACTGCCCCTTATCACTAAGTGGTTACAGTACAAATCTACTGCAGATCTCATAATGTCAGACACAAGAGTCAGATTGAAGGAGTCTAAAATAGATCAATATCTGCCAGTACACTATGCCATGGCTGTACCAATACACTATGTAATGGCTGTGCCAGTACACAATATCATTGCTGTGCCAGTACACTATATCATCACTGTGTAGTACACTATGCAATGGCTGTGCTAGTACACAATGCCATGGCTGTGCCAGTACACTATATCATAGTTGTGCTAGTACACTATGCAATGGTTGTGCCAGTAGACTATGCTGTAAATGTGCCAATACACTATGCACATACTATCCCAGTATACTATGTTATGGCTGTCTCAGTACACTATGTCATGGCTGTGCCAGTACACTATGCTCATGCTGTCCCAGTATATTATGCTATGGCTGTCTCAGTACACTATGCCATGGCTGTGCCAGTACACGATGCTCATGCTGTCCCAGTATATTATGCTATGGCTGTCTCAGTACACTATGTCATGGATGTGCCAGTACACTATGCTCATGCTGTCCCAGTATATTATGCTATGGCTGTCTCAGTACACTATGCCATGGCTGTGCCAGTACACTATGCTCATGCTGTCCCAGTATATTATGATATGGCTGTCTCAGTACACTATGTCATGGCTGTGCCAGTACACTATGCTCATGCTGTCCCAGTATATTATGCTATGGCTGTCTCAGTACACTATGCCATGGCTGTGCCAGTACACTATGCTCATGCTGTCCCAGTATATTATGCTATGGCTGTCTCAGTACACTATGCCATGGCTATGCAAGTACACTATGCTGAGGCTGAGAGGAATGATGTTATACTCATAACATACAGTGCAAAACAAGACTTACCTGAACTAGGACATATTCCTGGCACAACTTTAACATCATCAATGGCAATAGCACCTCGGTAACCTGTTCCCACAACTCCCTCAAATATGATGTTAAAATTGGAGACTTGAGCTGCTAAGGACACTTGGGCAAAATTCCACTGCTGACCTTGAGTTCCTGTCCTCCTCCAAAATGGAATGCCCAATATAAACCCCATCTGTAACAAGATATTATTACTGATCAGCTTGCTTTCATGGACAGGTAATATTTAGTCAGGCACCTTCAGACTTCAGAGAAATCAAACTACAAATTATTAATTGAAAAGGGTACCATCATTGAAGTGGAGAAAACTAGATACTATACCTAATACTTGAAAACTGGGGCACTAGTCGTAATATCTGTGCGGAATTTTTCTATTTTAATTCTCCAAGACTTTTATCAGTGCTTTCAACTTTTACATATATTCTATCTGTGCATGTGCACCACTTTTTTTTCCTGGCATGACAAAATTTTCTTATGCCTACCCTGTATGAAACTGATGATTATGTTAACTACCTTGGTCCAGAGACTTTTATCTCAAGAAAATGCAGTGAAGCACTAAATTTTTAGCCTTCTCAAAGTCCGCTTACTTTAATCAAGAAGTACACATGTTGTATGCTGGATCATCTAGTGCACAAAATAGTTTTATTTTCTCAAACATTAACAGCAATGCCTACGGAAAATGAATTAGTGGTTTGATCCCAATAAATGCCAGAAATCTGTGCTGAAACTAAAAAGGAACAAGACAGTAAAGCATAAAGTTAAGGTCACAGTTACCTACTCACAGAGCTACAGCCACCTTAAAATTCTCAGCATCATCTCAATGATCGTTAAACAGAAAAGTAACATTTTACGTCTCTGAAGGTTCATAATCACATACAAATTTACCCAAAGAGTGTAGACTTTGTCCAAGTTATCTACATATGAATATGAATAAATGAAAAATATTTCATGTATGCCTTGATATTTCTAAGTATTAGCTTTGAAAACATACAGTCAGACTGACTGAAAGGTATAATCTCATCTTACTATTATGATTGCTTCCCTTATTTAATTACCTCCCATACCAAGCCTACACTTAATTTTCTCTTCTTATTTTATCTCTACATTTTAGCTCCTTTTAACAGCCAATATTCTTTTACCCCTTGCCTGATTGTTCAAGAACCATTGTATATGGATGGACAGACGAAGGAAAAATGGACAGACATGCTAAAAGTATGATGTCCTCTTCTACTGAGACAAAGTGGGTGGATGGCAACATGAATGATGTCTGAACTTCACCTTGAGGTATACTCTAAGAGTGTTGATATTTGGCCCATACATGTTGTACCAGAACTGCAGACAGTTGGGTTGCCTAGCTGGTATACTGGCTGAAATGAGGCGTGCCAAATCACCAGGCCTCCGTGGGTTGGATGCATCAGTGTATACATACCAACCTTGTGCTGTAGGAATGAAGAAACAGAACAAATTGAAATTAGAGGAAAAAGAATAGGAAGGCAATGATGTCAATAACAATGACAATAACAATATGGCTGACAAGAATGAAACATTTTTATGTCATACCACTGATGCTGGCAACAACAATGATGATGATGAAGATAATGATAATGAAATGAAAAATCTGTTCTGGTCAAAATTGTCATCACACAGACTGAATTACATTTTCTAAAAGCAGTCTATTTACAAATTTTATTTGTAACATGCAAAATTGTTTGTATTCACCCGTATGTTCAATAGGGGCTATTAATTTTCACTTTGACTGAAGTACGACAAATTTATTTGACTTTGAATCAACGAAGAAAACTTAAGATCTAGCTGGTATGTTATGCTGGAATATTTTTAACACAACATATTTGAATCAGACTTAACTCAAAAGAAAGCATATTACAATTTACAAATATTCAGCAAAACTTAAAATGCATTTGAGAGAATGAGCAGTATGGCCGATGAACATCAATGTGTGCAGAATGATTTGATTCTGTCACAGATTTCTGAAAGATGCATTTCCATTGGCTAATTCAAAGGTCACCAGAACATGACCCCTAAGCAGTCACTGTCAGATCTTCAAGTAGGACAGTGGCGATCTGATTTTAATCAAATTATATGACAAATTTTACACTGTATCATTATAATTTTCATGTTGTCATTTGCCCATTTTCATAAAATCAGGATACTGTATTTAATATACAAAAATGTGTATGTCTACTGTGCTTAAATTGATTTTTTGGTATAAAGCAAGTTCAATAACTATAAAACTTAGTGTTAATTAAAACTATACTCCACAAAAATCTTTCAACAAAGGAAAAAAAAGTAGCAATTAAAGTTCTCAGTGACAGGTGTATCAAAGACTGCTCATCTCCAAGTAAAATGGCTGTAACATTAGAATCTGCACAAGTAGTGTAATGGTGAAAGCAATACAGGTCGTGTATGCACATTAACTCATCTTAAATTAAAAATAACTTGTTGTTTTAAAATAGGATACTATTTTTGCTTACCCAGAGTGTATATAATCCTAATTATTGAATGATCGGCACCTTAACTGTTACAAAGAAACTTGCAGACAAAAAATTATCGATCATTATGGACTTTTACAGTGGTTGCCAGGTACTAAACTGGGTCAAGAGAAGAGGATGTTGGTCTAAACTAGGTCAAGAAAAGAAGATGTTGAGTGTAAACTGGGTCAAGAAAAGAGGATGTTGAGTCTAAACTGGGTCAAGAAAAGATGTTGAGTGTAAACTGGGTCAAGAAAAGAGGATGTTGAGTCTAAAATGGGTCAAGAAAAGAGGATGTTGAGTCTAATCATCATAATACAGGGTAGTATGAATTTGTTTATCATTATGTGTAGCACATGACTTTCAATCCAGATTGTACTGGATCACACCTTTATATTGATCTCGTCCAAAAATGTCCATGTATTTTAACATTGATTTTGCCATATGTACTTCATTTGGCATGTAAATAATGAAGTTCCAGAGGAACACAGATGTATGAGGATCCAAGTAAATCCAGTTCCCCAAAATGACACCCATTATTGAAATAATTGGTGTTGAATGCCTACATGACCAATATGAATTTTACTATAGTCCAATACATGAGACAGTTTTATAATAAAATCTATCATACATATCATTGCTACATTTACATGATGAAATGGGAGTCATGAACATAACTACCATATAAAAGGATCTGTGTTATAATGAAAGGCTTTATATTGAGGGAGTTCCATATATAAGAGAGATCTTAAAACACCATGAATCACCACTCAATTTTTGCAGTTAAACGATTCATACAAAAAGATGAGAAAATTCTTTCATAAACCTGTTCCAAGGGTATGATCAGTTATAGGGCCAATTTGAGCTGTTCCTGTGGGTCCCTGGGCTCTTGTCCAATCAAAGTTGTCGGACAAATCCTGTGTCCATGTGCAGAGATTGTTTTCAAAGGAGCAGTCCCACTGTGACTGGGAAACTAAGAAAAAAAAGATAATCACATAAGTGAGTGTACATTCAGTGAATGAAATCAGTTGAAATTTTTTAGATGGAAATAAAAATAAAAACAAAACTTAACACAATTAATTACAAGAATTCACAAGAACGGTATACCTCCACTGCTCCATCATGGTATGATCCCAAACCTATCCAAATGTGGCATTTAAAAACTTTCAAAAAATGCTACTCATCCTGCAAAAAAAATGTACTTTTACTTTGTATTGTTTACTTTGGAAAAATTTACTTGTCCTACCCAAATAGCACTTACAAAGACAAGCAGACAAGTGAACTTTTGATCCTGACTTTTGTTCTCAGCGCTGGAAAAATCCAGTTTTTCTGCTTGCCCAAATCACAGATTTTATAAACTTTATCAAATAATACAGATTTTTAGTACTCATTTTTGACATAAATTTTGGGCAAGTACCAGAATATATCACTTGCACAGCAGCATTTTTAACTTGCCTCAGGTTGCCACATAGTACATTTTTTATATACTTACGTTTCTATGTTATAAACAAATGTTTGAAGGAACTAATCCCATATTTACAAAATTCTCAATTTTAGTTCACACTTAAACTCAAAATCTGAAATCTAGCTAAAAGAAAACTAAAACTGAAATATATTTAGATACAGAGATAACCTTTTAATGTAAATAAAATTCTCTCAGTTTAAAATGTGTTAGCAAATTTGAACACAGAAACTGATTAGAGGATATGTTGTTTTCAAAACAATTAGAGACAGCACCTGCTGATGACATTATCATTGCTTCTGAAAAAATTAAACCAATGCCTTGCCATTTACAAGCAGGACAAAAATATGGCATGTTTGTTTAAATTCTTACATGCAAAATAAATGAAATATTTTATTTTAAAGAAACAAAGACTGTATAGATGTGTTGGAACCTCATATTTTGTTCAGTTCGATGAACCTACATGAATAGAATGGGTAGCATGGAAGTGAAGGAAATGAACAGAAATGCTTTGCACCACTGAGACAGTAAGTATCTTCAACCTCTGTAGATACATGATTACTGATACAAGATGGTTAGTTATTATTTTAATTTTCCTAATTTCTTCACAATAAAAATTACTATGTATCTAGTCAATTAATAATTCTTTAAGATGCTTTAAGTTCTTGCATAGCAGAAATAAAACACTGATATTTAACAAAATCTATGCATATTACTTACCAAACGGATATTTTAGAGATTTATACATATTACTTACCAAATGGTGCACGAGTTGTTGTCCCTACAGTTGTATTCTGTGTTGGTGCAACTGATGGGTTGGCAAGTGGTGGCAGATCTGTTAAAATAATTGAGAAATGATTTCAAATGTGAAGTTAAATCTTTCAGCATCTGTGTATGTATATTGATCTCAGACCAAATTTTTCTATCCTGTCTTTCCATTCATATATCTCTGATCAAATGTATCCAACCAAATTTATCCATCCATCCTCCCTATTCATTCCTATATCTCTTGACTAAATTTATCCATCCAGTATATCCATTCCTCTATCCATAATTCGATCATTTCTATTTATTGTTTGTTACCAACAAAAGCTAAAATTGAAAATTACAAAGTTCACCTTTACATATTAATAATATAAAGGAAATTTAGGAACTTTCCTAAACTGAATTTCAAAGTGAAATAATAATAAAAGGCAAAATACTTAGATGATTTTCTTCTTTCTGTTAACCATAAAAATATTACTTACATTTATTACTTTATGGTGATTAAGAATTTAATATATTAATTCCATAAAGCAAACAGGCTACCTCTATGTTGTCCTATTTTAAAAAAGAACACAGGAAGGTAAATTTATCAATCAAACATGTACACAAATACATAAGTACTAACATGCTTTGTTTCAATAAATAAGAGGTTCAGGTAGCTATAAGATCTCCCACCTGTCTGACACCTACCCAATACCTAAAATGCAGGGGGATTTGACCAAAAAATCTAAGCCAGTAAGATACTTTCTGTAGAAATTTCTTCCTACATAATATATAATGTAAACAACTGTTTAAATTTTTGTGTATTTTCCATCTTCAGCAATATTTGCTGGTACATCAGAATCATTTGTCAAGGCCTTTATGCTTAAATGCTTTCTGTCAAAAGCTGTCAAATTTTGCTGAGCGTTTTAAAAAAAAAGAAAATAATTTAAAGGTTTTTCTATTGTTTGGCAACAGTGGTCACATTTGATGGTAAATCAAATTCATTTGTACAAACTTCTTGCATCGATGCTTTCTAGAAAATTTGCTTTAATTCTGTTGAACAATTAATGACAAGTAGTCTTTTATATGGTGAATAAAAAAATGGCATTGATGCCAAAAAATTATACTGATGGTGGGCTGGCATCATTTATTTAAACCTGAAAGCCCTTCAAACCAGATGTTTCTATCAAACCTGGTCACATTCTGCTGCATGGGTTTGAGAAACAGGTATATGAAAGTTCTTTCTATTTAATAATGGCAGTCCTAAATAATATCAGATTGGCATCATTTGTATAAACTTAAAGTACTGTTTGCCTTCATGCTTTCTGTCAAACTTGATCAAATTTGGTTGGTCAACTTTTGAGCTCTTGGATGATGTCTGCAGTGTGGCAGTTTATTGTGATGTCTAAGACTGTGGCATCATTGGGACAAATGTTATATATTTTGCTGAACAATTTCTATAAATCTGATTAATGGTTTTTTATTCTGAGAGTAATAGTGGCCATATTTGATGGTGGATCAGCATCAATTGTATATATTTAAACAGCCCTTACACCAGAATTCTCACAGTAAAATTTAGTCAAAACTGGTCCAGTGATAATTTATCCAATAATTAAGAAATGTTCATAAAAGGATTCCATAGAACAATGGGTCTTGTCTATGATCAGCTCTCAGCTATCTCCAAAACATGTTTTATTTTGAAGTTTTTGTTGTTTTGTCAAAAAAATATTTGTTGACACCATGGCATAATTTCTATAAATTTCTATGTGCAAGTTCTTGTGTGAAATCTGGTGAAACATTGTTGAGAAGTTTTGACAAGTTATTTAAAGATTTTTATAACTTAAGACTTGATGGCCATTTCTTATGGAAGACTGGCTTCACATGATCCAATTTAAATGGACTTCAGACATGGATGCCTTCTGTCAATTTTGGTCAAATTCTGTCAAGCAGTTGTTGAGGAGAAATGGTTTAGAGTTTTATTATGAGTAGTACTGGATACCTGATATGATGGCAGATCAGCATCATCTTGAGTACTGGAGATCAAATCTTATGGCAGATCAGCATCATCTTGAATACTGGAGACCTGATATGATTGCAGATCAGTACCATCTTGAGTACTGGAGACCAGATCTGATGGCAGATCAGCATCATCTTGAGTACTGGAGATCAAATCTTATGGCAGATCAGCATCATCTTGAGTACTGGAGATCAAATCTTATGGCAGATCAGCATCATCTTGAATACTGGAGACCTGATATGATTGCAGATCAGTACCATCTTTAGTACTGGAGACCTGATATGATCGCAGATCAGTATCATCTTGAGTACTGGAGGTCAAATCTTATGGTAGATCTGCATCATCTTTAGTACTGGAGGTCAAATCTTATGGCAGATCTGCATCATCTTGAGTACTGGAGACCTGATATGATTGCAGATCAGTACCATCTTGAGTACTGGAGACCAGATCTGATGGCAGATCTGCATCATCTTTAGTACTGAAGGTCAAATCTTATGGTAGATCTGCATCATCTTTAGTACTGGAGGTCAAATCTTATGGCAGATCTGCATCATCTTGAGTACTGGAGACCTGATATGATTGCAGATCAGCATCATCTTGAGTACTGGAGACCTGATATGATCGCAGATCAGCATCATCTTGAGTACTGGAGCCAGATCTGATGGCAGATCTGTATCATCTGATCAAATCTGTAAGAGCTTCATGACAGGGTGTATTCAGTCAAACATTTTTCAACACAACAGATGAAATACCATACTATAGGCCTGTTTGATCTAATAGACTGTTTGAGCTGAAAGACTGTTTGACCAAATAGCCTATTTGACCTAATAGATTATTTACAGACTGTTTAACCTAACAGACTGTTTGACCTTATTGACTGTTTGACCTAATAGCCTGTCTGACCTAATAGCCTGTTTGACCTAACAGACTCTTTATAGACTGTTTAACCTAACAGACTGTATGACATTATTGACTTAATAGCTTGTTTGACCTAATAGACTATTTATAGACTGTTTAACCTAATAGACTGTATGACCATATTTGCCAAGTGAACTAAAAACGCAAAAATACTGACATTGTTAACAACACCATTGCAGCAAATATCTATATAACTGCAGTGAAATTTACATGCCTCACTAGATACAAATCCAAGAAACATTAAAAGCATTACTTACAGCCACAAGCTGACCGGGTAAAGGAAATATCATCGATGGCAATATCACCAGTGAAAGTTTGCCCTCTGATCCCTTCAAATTTGATCTGGAATAAAAGAATCATTTTCAATTTTGACAAAAACTTTTAGAAAATGATACATCATCAATTGAAACAACTAGTAATCTAAATTTCTTCATTTCATTTAAATTTCTTTTTGTTTGATCCCATTTTACTTAATGTATGACACAACTGCATACTGTCTGACATCTAAATATGTATTTGTAAAACACATAATGCCTCAACTACTAACAAAAACTCCTATGTCCAGGAAGTCGGATACAACTTTGAGAATTTAAAGAATTCAGAATGCCATCAATCTATGAGACTCTTTATAAATATAATAGAAGTGAAACAGATCTGAGGATAGTTCCAGATCATTAAAGTATTCTGTATTATCCATTATTTTTGGATGTAATACCAAAACTTGAAGGTCTCATATACAATTATTGTGTTTTCCAGAGGTCATTACATATCATTCAATTTTCTTCAAATATATGCAGCAGATATTAAAAAGCATAATTAGGTTATGTGAGTCAAGGAATATGACACTTGTGTTTGCCTGCCACTGAAATCAAAAGGTGAAAACAAATTTAAACAGCTAAGAAACATCCAAGATTTTTTGGGATATTCTTACACCAGACAAATCTACTGACAACACATGCAAGCTATCTGGATATTTTTTGCAAAGAAAATCATTACCTTCAATCAACATTTTATGCTTGCTTCAGCCAAATTAAAATCAAATAAATTTGTACTACTGCATGTTAAAAATGTTTGGGGTTCAATATGGAAAGCACCAATTTATTGTGGTGTGCATCCTACAAAATTATCCTGAAAATTACCTACCACGTTCATGTCACTTACCTGGAATGTATATGTGGCACTAGGAATTGGAAACTGCCCTTGAAGCCAGTTATTGCCCTTATTCCCAGTCTGGGTCCAGATCAGTGTGGCTGAGCCTGAAGAGTTCACGTACACATTCAGGGTCCCTGGAATTAATTGTATACCACATTTACTCTGTGTTAGATCTGTACCAATCACCAAATGTGAATTAATAAATTGCAAATGTTATATATAAATACATATTACCAATGTTACAATGCTAAAATATAGTCAATTCAAACTGTCTTTCAAACTCAAATCTGACTGCACTCATCTGTGTTTCTTTATATGCCTGCCCCCTCCCCCCATCTCTCTCTCTCTCTCTCTCTCTCTAAACGCCCAAACTCCAACCATTGTATACAAAAATTGATGGCTGGAAGGAAGGGAAAGATCAAGTAGAAACATCTATCTGTATAAGAACCTACTCTACTTCAGGATTATAGTTTTGCATTTACTGTTAAATATATATATGGGAGCTACATGTTTACCAACATGGATAAAAATTGTTTAAAAAGTAAATTTGGATGTTCTCAACAATGGGTAGGGCAAAGTGATGTCAGAGGCTGATTATGAATTAAACTGTAAACTCACCAATGCCTATGCCATACATATGGTACCAAAACTGCATACAACTTGGGCCTTGGAAGGGGTTGAAATTCTGGCTGACTAACCATGCCTTATCACCAGCAACTCGTGGGGCTGAGGTTTCGATATACAAATAGTGACCTGGATCATGATCAAAAATGTATCTTTAATTTCAAATTCAAGTTGACCTCATATTGGAAAACACTGAAAAATGTACATGATAATTTATAACTTACGTTCAGTTTGTTTTACATGAATTAACGTTAATGTCCTGAGCTACACAAAGTAAATGTCATTATATCAAAATAGCCTCACTAAGAATTATTTTTGTGAGTGACAATGTGATGGTCTTATAAGAACAACAACAAAAAAAGGAAAAAGAGAGAGACTGAATAAACTTTCTTTTTTCATGGTAGATAAATTTACTGCAAATGATTCTGGCAAAGAAAGTTCTATGGTCTTCAGAAATGGACCATGCTTATTGGGTCTTTAAATTCATGATCTCCAGAAATGGACCATGCTTATTGGGTCTTTAAATTCATGGTCTTCAGAAATGGACCATGCTTATTGGGTCTTTAAATTCATCGTCTTCAGAAATGGACCATGCTTATTGGGTCTTTAAATTCATGGTCTTCAGAAATGGACCATGCTGATTGGGTCTTTAAACTCATGGTCTTGGGCAACACAAAACTGGTGTACCAGGAATTAAAAAAATTACAGTATCACCTTTTTGTATCTAATCAAAAAACACATCCACATACATGTTTGGAATATCATATGTATGAAAAGATTTATTTCACATGTGGGTAGAGAAAACAAGCAACATGTTTGGCTCAAAAATGAAAATCCAACATTCAGTACCAAATTTTTTACCACAACCCATAACTATTGTGTCCATGTTTAAGTCAGTTTGAAATGATGTGACAAAAAGTTCTGAAATGGTCCTTTTAGTGCAATTTCATCTGGACTAGAAGCCTGTTCCATCACCCTAATTACATAACTTAAAATTCCTATATATTACTGGATACACCATCTTCATACTGTCCACTCTACAGAGATTGATAGTCATGTATGAATAGAAATGTACAGCCTCTTCCTTTCTTTTAATAATGTACCAGTTGTCAATTCAGTGACTGATTTTATACCAATAATTATCAGACACATTTTCGTAAATTTTAAAGTTCAACAGAACAAATCAATAGCAATTTCCTTTCACATGCTTCACTAATGGATTAAAAAAAAATTCTAGCAATCATTCTAACTTTGCTAATGATGTATGATAGATTTTGTATGTAACATTGCATACCAAGGAAATTTCCAATGGTGTGATCAAAATCAGGGCCTGTGCCTTGTGTGCTAGTTAAACCAGTCTTTCGAAGCCAATCAAAATTGTCTCCATTTTGTGTATTTGTCCAGGTGCACATATCCTTCTCAAAGTTGCAGTCACCTCCTCCTGGTCCCGAAGAACAGGCACCATCTTGAATCTGAACATCATCAATGGCGATGTCACTCTGGTAACCTGAACCTATTATTCCTTCAAACACCGGCTGAAAAAGGTTTTCATTTCTCAGGTGAGGCTAATTCTTCTGAGGTGAAATGATGATGATGATGATGACGATGATGATGACAATGATTATTATTATTACAATACAGTGAAAGTTCCCCAAACTGACTCTTCTGTAACCCATTTTCTTTCACTGAATGGACAAAGAGTTTGATTCCCAAAAGGTTGCTGTATTAATAATGGAAGCTCTGTAGACTGACAGGTTCTTCTTGGTCTGATCTGTGTCCAACTTAAGGAAGTTTTACAATATTCAGAGCCAAATGCTGGCCTTTAGCCTGTCACAAGCCGGAATCTGCGATTCAGATTCCACTATTAGCCAATCAGAAATAACCTTTTAAATGTAACATCATTTGTGACTGGTAGAAGCTCAAGTTCAAGAGTTTTATTATTTGCAGGCCAGGTTGTACTTCATAAAATACTTGTAATCTAAACTTAATATGTCAATATCTAATTATCTCTACAACAGATCAAATCTGTGAATTTGAAGAACAAAATTGCAATGCTGTATAAGAATGCCGAAACCACCTGACATGAAATCTCCAATGCATTCAAAATTTAAGAGGCTATACTGCTGAACTGATTATATTTACTGAAACAAAGTCATCTTCATTAATTATGGAAATTCAAAACCCAAAGTATTTTAATATCATAAAATCACAGCTATTCTCCACATTATTTAAAACACCTAAACTTTTGTAACTTTTCACCTAAATGAGTGACATAATTAGTGTTTCATAACTGCTAAAATGGTATAAGACATTATGTATACCCCCTCAAATTCTGACGTACATGACTATTCACATCTACTCTTTTAATCATTCACCAATCCTGCATCATGACAATAACTTATTTCAAAGGAACATAACTATCAGTGACAACATATCAGTAAAGATACAAAAACTCACTTATTTCAAAAAATGTTCCTACTTTAAGCTCAAACTTCCATGTAAAAAAAATAAAAAAGAGATATATTTCAACACACAAAATGTAGGTGACATATAAAATTACATACACTTCTGGTGTACAGATGCATAATTCCATGAAAAATGTATCCTCAAAATTAATGTAAATTACTCGTTAGGCCATGCCTGATGTAACTCTATTTGCTCTTGTGCAACATGCACCTGACAACATGCACCTGACTGTTAGTACCAGAGTCAAAGATCTACCATTACAGTATGCAACAAAAGGTCAAGGTCTACAATATCTGCAGCTGAAAGTGAATGATACTTGGGTAATTACAGTACATTTAGGTTGCCGTAGTAAACAGGAATGGGCAGGGTAGTACAAGATTATACTTACTTGCCATGGAACTTGAGAGGTAACTGTGACCTGTGCTTTGAGCCACATGTTGCCCTGGTTACCTGATCTGGTCCAAATTGGATTGACCACCCTGTTACTGGTCATTGCATACACATTCAGTGTTCCCATGGTTATGCCATACATGTTGTAATAGAATTGCAAACAGGCACCGTTAGTTTTTGGGTTTGTTGTTCCAATTAGACGAGCTTTTTGTCCGGGTCTCTGGGGACTTGAAGCCTCAGTGTACATGTAGGAACCTGAAAGGATAAAGTGCCTTTATTCAAGCCAATAAATTGAGCAAAATATTGTAATCATTTTTAACAAGAATGTTAAACAGATGTAGATGATCAATAATGTGCCACACAAAATGATTACACTGATTTTGGAAAACCAATAAAAATATTCTGTGGAACTCAATGTCTCATCTGTGTTCTTACACTGCAATGGGAAAGTAATACCTGGGTTTCACCATGCTATTTTGGAGGTCAAAACATACAATTCTACCTTGTTATAACATCCTTCATTATAACATGGTTCCAGATACAACATTATGGACCCCATGACCAAAATAAAATGATGATATCTGAATTGGTTTATCAAATGTATTACAATATTGTTTGAAAGAAAACAACATGAAGCTTAGTATTATATCTATATTTCCTTTTCAACTATTATTACTGGAAAACATGGACAAATATCATGAAGTGAAAAATATACTTAATTTACATTAACTAACTTATTACTATACTTTTAATGGCATTTTGTTTGTTTCCCATCCCACAACCAAAACACGCACAAGAAATAATCAATTTTTTAATCATTCTTGCTATACCATGGTTCAGTACATGACATTCAGTAGTTATAGATCCCAATTACTGTGTTATAATGAGGGGAAAGCTGCAATAACATGAAACATTAATTTAAACACATACAGATATTTGTGTCGGTGTCTGAATGTGTGAGGTGGATCATTCATGTTTTTACAAAACTTTATCAAAAAGAAATTCTTCATAACTTGTTACTCCAAAAATTAGGAGAATCAATAATAACTCAACATGCTGTCCAATGTGTGCTGTGAATGTCTGATATTACCACTAGGTGTGCCATATGTATGGTCATTAACTGGCCCTGTGCCAGCTGATGAAGTAGACCCAGAATGCTTTGTCCAATCAAAATTATCTGTCCGATCCTGTATGTAGCCACAGATTTGACTATTCTCAAATGTACAAACTGATCCAGCTGGAAGAATCAAGAAAATAAAACGATATGAACAATTCTGTCAGGTTATATCTTATTTTATAATGTTTATATTTATTTCTTTTTTGTATTTATGCATATCATCCACAAACCTATATTGGGGCCCCAAGTGGCCAAGTGGTCTAAAGCGCTCTCTGTTACGGATCACTGCCATCTCACCTCTGTCTGTTTGGGTTCGAGTCTCGGATTCAGCCAACATGGGTATGTGAGAAAGCTTGCCAGTAGCTTCTCGTGGGTCAGTGGTTCTTTCCGGGGTTTTCCCGGGTTCTTCCTCCACCATTATTACTGGCCGCCATGTATAATCTATTGTGTGCTGAAAAATGGCGTTAAACCCTACAACAACAACAACAATCCTATATTAATGTTTCGTTTTGATTTTAAAAAATTTCAATACAATTTCATACCTTAAAAACCGAAGAACAAGAACAAATTTAGAACATTCTTGATTAAGAAATTATAAGACATATTTACAAATGTATTAATATTCAATTTTTTGACTTAATGTGCCACATAAAAAAAATCTACCCATCAATTTTTACAAGAATTTTAATCAATTCAAATCCACAATCACTGCATAACAGACCTTTAAGTAATGTATCAAATTAGCATTCAGTTTGTTGAAAAAATTATTTGTTAGTCCACCACCAGATCCCATTTTTATAAAATCTTTCAACTTGAGTAATAAACCTACTGTGTATACTCTAGTTTCTGTGTATACTCTAGTTACTATATATACTCAAGTTACTATATATATACTCTACTTACTGTGTATACTCTAGTAACTGTGTATACTCTAGTTACTACATATACTCTAGTTACTATATATACTCAAGTTACTGAGTATACTCTAGTTATTGTGTATAGACTAGTTACTATATATACTCTAGTTACTATATATACTCTAGTTACTATATATACTCAAGTTACTGTGTATACTCTAGTTACTGTGCATACTCTAGTTACTGTGCATACTCTAGTTACTGTCTATACTCTAGTTACTATATATACTCTAGTTACTATATATACTCTGCTTACTGTGCATACTCTAGTTACTGTGTATACTCTAGTTACTATATATACTCTAGTTACTATACTATATATACTCTAGTTACTATATATACTCTACTCACTGTGCATACTCTAGTTACTGTGTATACTCTAGTTACTATATATAATCTAGTTACTATATATACTCTATTTACTGTGCATACTCTAGTTATTGTGCATACTCTAGTTACTGTGTATACTCTAGTTACTGTGTATACTTGAGTATAAATCAGATCCAGTGGCAGTGGATTTACTATATAAGTTAACTATCTATCCAGATCTTCTTTCTATGACATGCACTGGTGCATGTCAACATTAAATGTACACACACACACACACACACATACACACAGACACACACACACACAGACACACACACATTCTGAAGTGATGAGCTGTAAATACATACCCTGACAAGAACCATCAGTAACATATACATCATCCAGTGCAATATCCCCTCTGTAACTTGTTCCTCGGACACCTTCAAACACGATTTGGTAGCTATTTGGCATGGAAATATCCACATTTGCATTGTACCACTTGTTGTCAAGTGTGCCAGTGTGGGTCCAAACAGGAGTCCCAAGGTTCCCTCCAGACTTCAGATAGACATTTAATGTGTTTACATGAGTCCCATACATGTGATACCAGAAGTGAAGACATTTATGTGACGATGCCATGATGGCTGCACTCACCAGCCTGGCTTTGTCATTTGCTACACGTGGGAGCGAGGACTCGATGTAAATGTAGTATCCTGATGCTGCAGTTACAAAGAAAATTTAAAAGAATCATGAAATGTGTTCATAAAACACAAATGTCCCACCTAGTAACGGAAATGTAAACATTAACCATCAAGATGGACAGACAGGGGTAACATCATGGAAGGTATTCAGATCCAGTTATATTACTGCATATTAGTAACAAAACTTTTTTTCTTAAAAAACATACTGATGATCACAAAACTGCACTGAGTGAAATACTTTTAATGTTTAATAACAAAAAAAGTGTTTAAAAGCTTTTCGTTACATACAATTTTATCATAGTTACTCAGTATGCATACTGCCAATTAATTATCTTATCATTGCATACAATGCAAAATCTGCTAAATATTAAATAATGCTAACTAGTTATAATTTACAGTAATTTTCATTTCATTCATTTGTAAATGTAATTTCAGAGATAGTACAAAACTAAAAGCAAGTGGCCTGAAATGTGTTCAAGGAACACAAATGCACTTTCCGTGTGCCTGATACATTGAATTGCTCCAATGCTATACATGGTTGGGCAACAAAAAAAACAACATTACTGCCTCGACTATCATCATGTAAATGAAATGGGTTTGTCATCACAAAATAAATCCACTATTAATTCTTGGTAACAAAAATTTTAGCACCAAATGAACAGTATTCTGTCCATGGAAATAGCAGGACCCCTTGACAAATCCATAAAATTTATTACCAGGAATAAAATAACTTTTTGCAAAAGCACAAAAACTATTATGAATGAATTTTTTTTAATGCAACCAAATGAATTAATGATTTTTGGCAACATGTTTTTATAAAACGTTTCTTCATCACTTTCTCATTTTCATTTTATGAAAATAAAATTCACAATAACATATAGCATTTTACTTAATACAATTAAAATGCTTGTATTTGGTGAGGATGACAAAATTAAAAAAGTTGGTTTTATTTTTTGGGGTCAGGTTGGGGTGCAATGTTACACATTTGTTCCATTCAATTCAAACATATAAACAAATAAGGTACGCTAAATTTTAAAATTACTTTTATAACTGTAGATAGCATATTTAATAACCCATGTTATCATTTTGCAGAAATTTATTTCAAAACTCTGTTGGATATAAAAACCCACATCATTTTTCAAAGGAAAATAGAACACTGCACTTAATTTATCAGATAATGTTATGTAATAAAAAATCTACAAAAATCAAGTTCTTACAGTTGCCATAGGTGTGGTCATTGTCTGGTCCAGTGCCTACTGTATCTGTGTGAGACCGATATCGTGTCCAATCGAACTGGTCATCCTGTGCCTGTGTCCAGGTACAGAAGCCTACCTGGAAGTCACAATCGTATGGTGATGCACCAATCAGGGCTGAAAAGAAGAAACATGGAGATGATCGACTTTTTCTTGCTGGCCAGCTCCATTTTTTTGTTGCCAGAATGCAACAGGGAGCAATTGGATATGTCACTGCAATCAGTAGACCAAGGTCCAAACTAATAAGCAGATGATGCTAATGTAAGTAAAGTGGTCAACCATCCAAAGTTCCTGGTTTTCTCTGGCTCTTCAATGCCATCAGTAGTTATCTTGATTACATTCTGTCAATTGCAGGAACTTGTTGTGCAATTGACATAAAGTTTTAACAGTTTATGATTTTTTTCTTTACTCTGGAAATTCTGTAAAAGCAGTATTGGTAATTGAAACGAAGTTACTCAACATATGTGATTGTTGGCAAACTTAATTTGCACTCAAACAGATTTCACCTAAGTAATATCTACAAGGGTATGTAAAGAGCATTTCAAGAGTTAACATACCTGGTGTGACTCCTCCTGGAGTTGTGCTAGGCGGAGGGAGACTGACTCCAGTCATTGCCTCTACTGGTTGCACTGTAAATTACATGTAATTGTTGATTTATTTTCAATCTAGCAGATGCTCTGTGTGTGTGTGTGTGTGTGTGTGTGTGTGTCTGTGTGTGTCTGTGTGTGTATGTATGTATGTATGTATGTATGTATGTATGTATGTATGTATGTATGTATTTATGTATGTATGTATGTATGTATGTATGTATGTATGTATGTATGTAGGTATGTATATACATACATATGTATGTAATAGCATTGTTAGGCACCTCAGCACAATTGTGGTTATATGATGCTCCTATCAGGGTCAGTACAAGCTACTTGCAAGCAGTACGCTTGTATGGGGAACCATTTTCAGAGGGGCACCAAATCAAGAAGAAAATGGATGCAAAAATCATACAAGGGAGCTAAATTAAAACAAAACCATTTTTTCCCCTCCATTTGAAGATCTTTCTTTTGGCCCAACTTACATCAATTTCTTATCACTAAATATTTCAATGATGGGGGAGGGGGCACTATTTTCTACCTTGCACTGGCCCTGCCAACAATGAATAATGTCTGAAAAATCCACTAATGAACTGTGTACAAATTTAGGAAGATAAACACTTACAAATATATGTACAACCAGATAAAATGCATATTCTGAACACTGTATATAAAATAAAAATATAAAGGTAGCACATAAACTGCTTGAAACGTGTGGTCACAGTTTGTTACATAAACAGCTTACCCTCAAAAAGTCTTAGATTAATCACCGGCAATGTATGCACTCTGATTAAGGTTCACCCTTCAGGAGGTATTTACCAGTCAATTACATTTGTTCAATAGGAAATCAATGCAAAAGTGAAGATTGATAAGTAATCTGAAAATATTATTAAATAATTAGGATGAGATGTTTATAAATAATTAAGACACAATGGGAAAAATTCAGTGTTCCCGCTACTTTCTACAACAAGGTTTTTTTTGCACCCCCTGGGTTGCTAAAATTAGATTAAGACACAACAAATTGGGGATGCACATTTTGAATAATGAAAAACATAGCATTATTACACTGAGATATAAAAAAAATTAATTAAAAAAACATATAAAATATAAATAACAAAAATGCCATAACTTGTTTGTACTTGGTACATTAACAAAAAAGCAGTTTTGATCTTCAGATACAGACTGATTCAGTCTTAAGTTATTAAATTATTTAACATTTTCATATATTCTGAGTGTTTCTGTGGGTTTCTTGTGTTCAGACTGAAGTTAGTTTTATTTTTTCTGTAACAAAATTACCCAATGCTTTCATTAATTTCAAAGTCAGGAATCCTATATGCCACTCCAGAAGATTTTTTTTTTATATCTCCTTGTCATTTTTTTCCAGATCTAAACTGTACACAAAATACATCTTATTGCAGTAGATACATGAAAGCAGTCTACCCCTCATGGCCAATTTGGTGACAGTGACAGACTACAACTCATGTGTGTCATAAAACCAGTCTACCCCTCATGGCCAATTTGGTGACAGTGACAGACTACAACTCATGTGTGTCATAAAACCAGTCTACCCCTCATGGCCAATTTGGTGACAGTGACAGACTACAACTCATGTGTGTCATAGCACATAACAGATACATTTTATTTCATTTTATGGATACATCAACTGACACAGATTGTTGGTTAGTTGTTGGTTGACACTTGCAACACTTTATTGACTTCTATATCATACAGGAAATGAGAAATAAAGTGCCTTTTCTAAGGAAACAATGAGACAACCAACCAAAGGTCATCTGGACAGGTACTGAACCCACAAGCCTTGGATTATGAGTCCAATGCTTAAGCAACTTAAAAAGCAAAAGATATATGATTTTCAAAAACTTTAGATCAATAAATCTCTTGAACCAAGTGTTTGACCATTAAAATATATGTTACTGAACAGTCCATGCTTATTTTGCACATTTTCTCAAATATCTGTTTAAGTGAATATTTAAAGTCCTTACATGCTTGCTATAAAAAGTTTCACATCCATTACAATCAGTATCTATCTGTACTTACACACACACACACACAGATATATATATATATATATATATATATATATATATATATATATATATATATATATATATATAAATATTATATAATAAAATAACATAAATGTAAATCTAATCAGTGATTACATAGGTTTAGTAATCTCTAACAACTATTATAAAAATGAATTATCATTATCGTGTCAATGAAGCCTGAAATATGGGTAACCTACTTTTGTAATAAGGATGTAGCATCAAGATGCATTCTCTCGTCAAGCTTCATGATTCCAGGTAAAATGCTATGTATATAAGGTACACAAAACCTAAGCTAAATGCACGAACTAACAACAACAAATCTACATGTATGTGTATGTACAAAGTTAGACCACTTTGCCCCTCCCACAAACAATAGATACTTAAAAGTTACTATATGAATGAACTGTATATGAATTCTTACCGTCACAATTTCCAGTACTAATCATGACATCATCAAAAGCAACATAACCTCTTGTGCTGGAGTAGGGTGACACTTCAAATATTACATAGTAATCACTTGAACTGTAGACTGGGAATTGGGCCTGATACCAGTCTCCTGGGTTTGCACCAGTTGGCACATATCCAAGACTCCATAACAGTGTTGTCACATTACCCTGTGCAGTAAAAAGGTTTAAAATCAAGTGAAAATATTTGTCTTTGATGTTTTGTTTACTCCATTCATTAGTTTTGCTGGTGTACAAATAACACTGTGGCATTTACATGGCATGGTCCAGCTTCCAGCATTAGCACTATATAGCTAATACAAAGTTTTCACACCACATTTGTCGCATTACCTGTACAGGTATACACCATTTAACATTGGGGATTCATGTGCTAAAAGTATAATGTATGAAGAAAATATATACAGCAAAGCAATTTTTCCCATTGCAATATATGTATTAGTAAGGGAATGCCTGTACATAGGCAAAAACAAAAATCAACAAGGTTTAACAAAAATACATCTAAGTTTTATATATTTAATTGCAATTGAAAACACAATAAAGCATAAAAATGGCACAATAGCAATATTTTTTATGTCTGAACTTTAGTTAGTTTACTGTCATCACTCCATTAATAGTTCTGAAATTTCCATTAGAAATACGATCTAGTGAATATTTCCTAAAGGAAGGGAATGGTTTCTTCTTAATCAGTACCTTAACCTTTCACAACAAAATCAACAAGTTGCTAAACACTAATCATTTCAGAAATGAAAAAATCTTCGGTATACATTTGAGAATACAGCATTTATCCTATGAGAAACCCAGGAGGTTTACCTCCTAAATATCCCAAAGAGCTTGATGATCATGTTTGATAACTAGACGATGTTTTCATTAAAAAACAACAAAAAATTAACATTTGCACAAGAACGGGTGATGGGTTATTACCAGACCCTCAACAGAAGTGCATGAGCATCATTTTACAATTAAAAAAATATTTATTTAACTAACCGTCATTACATATCCCCTCAGAACTCCAATATTTCCTCCAGAGAAGGCCACCCAAAACTTGATACATACACCGGAGCTACTTGTAGCCCGAAGAGACGGGGATACCAACTGGGCTTTTATGCCAGTCTGTCTGGGACTTAGGTCACCAAAATACAGGTAGGTACCTAAAGGTATGGAAAATATACATGAAATATATAAAATCTAAACATATCCATGTTTGGTTTATCTTTAATAGAATATGGTGAGTGATTTTATGTGAAAAATATTTAGATAAATCTTAAATATTCAGAGGAATCTAAACTAAAGACAATCTCACAACAATTTACTTTAGGCAAAACTTGATCCCACTAATGCAATACAAGTTTGCAATTTCACACCAGTTTTAATTATGATTAATCTTTAGATCCAACACAGATTAGATCCAACACAAAAACTCAGTTTAAGTGGAATGTACAAGCTGGAATGTACAAGCACAAAGTTTAATAATTTTGTTTTTGGAACTAGAATCGGCAAGAAAAGATACAACTTTTTCACCAAGTTTCACAACTTTTACATGAATGAACACAAAACTAAGACTTATTAATATGAGAAAAAAAATCACAGATTTTATTTTATAAACTGCATGAACCTGTAGAGACATTACTTTCAAGAATATCTGGATGTCTATTTTACTTCTATGCAATGTGTCATATGTCAACATAGGTTGATAGTAGAGACACCTAATATAAAAACTATGAAATGGTTTTGTGAAATCTCATGTCAATGACACCATATGATGACAAACAAGAGGTCCATGTGGGGCTAATATTGCTCAACGGACTTACATAACTTAAGAGTGAACCAATTTACTAAGCAGGCTAATGCAGTAAGGTGTTGTAAGTATACAACCCTATGTAAATAAATACTCTTACCTCAAACTTTATATCATTTCATGATATGAAGCTATATAACAATCTTACAAAATTTTGCATGAGAAATAACATCTCCAGAGTGCTAAAAAGTTCAGCCAATCTGATTCAAGATCATATCATTAATATGCATGATTCTCTCTCATAATCATGATCCTCTTTGATCTTGATGATATAGCCCAGTTACCAAGTTTGATGAAATCCTATGATAAAAAAAGCCTCTAGATTGGAAAAATGCTCAGGAAATAGATGCATGATTATCTCATTAATATGAATGGATCTAACTCAAAATAAAACTTTTCCCAGCTCTGGACAATGTAAATTTAATTCATATTTGATCACAATCTAACCATAAAAAGACCTACAGCGTAGAGGCAAGCTCATCAAATCAGCCACAGAATAACTCCATTAATATCCTTGAAACTCACCCCTTGCATAAATTATGCAGATCATGGTAATGGAAATCTATATTCCATTTGGATGAAAATTGAACATGAAAAACAGCATAAAGAGTGGTAATAAAATCAGCTAATCAGATATAAGATCAACGTTATTAATATGCAAGTTCACTAATTATCAAAATCATCCAAGATCATGATGAGATAATCTCATATTCCAAGCTTAATCCTAATCAGATCAAATATATGGCCTCCAAAAAGAAAACAAGCTCAGCCAATCAGCCATGTCAATCTTGCTCATTACTGAATTCATCTAAGATTTTGATGATACAAGTCTATATTCCAAAGTTGAGAATAACTACATAAAAATGTATAACCTCCAAAATGGAAAAAAGCTCAGCCAATCAGATACAAGATCAGATCATGAATATGCATTATTATTACTCATTATCAAGCTCCTTTGAGATCTTGATTAAATAAGCTTACGGTCCAAGTTTCATCATAAATATGTCATCCATGTTGGCAACAAGCAATGGTTGACAGATGAATGACACCTGATGGATGCAGAGTTATACAATCAGCCTTTGGTTCAGGTGAGTTGAAAAACATGAAATGCATTCATGGAACAAAAATATCCCACCACTGCCTGAAAACTGACCAAAAAATGGCAAAACTTAACTAAGATATGCCAACTGGATGGACTAATGGATGGACAAGTGTAATACTATACGTCCTACCATTGATAACATGAGGCATAACAAATCAACAGTTTGACAGCACAGAATTCATGGATATACATAACAATGTACTGACCTCTTCCCAATCCCAAAGTGTGATCTCCTCTAGGGTGGGAGGCTGGACCAACGTACACACCATTCATGCGGATCCAGTCAAAGTTATCAGTCTTAGAATTGGACCATCCACACAAATCTTTCTCAAAGTCACAGTTGCCTAAAAAGAGAAGGAAAAAGAGGCTGATGTGTGGCAACAGAAGCTTAAGCTTAAATAACATATTTAAAAAGTTCCATTCTTTGATGCATAATTAAATGTTTGATTATCTATCCATAATGAATGAAGAGTTGTTTGATACTTACATGACTGATCAATTATTAACATTTGGATACAATGAAAGCAAAATATTTTGGACATAGTGAAAGCAAAATATTTTCAGTATTCTGTAAAATTCCCATGTAACCTTTTCTCTCCCTAAAAAAATTAATTTGTTATTGAAATTAACTCTGATGAAATTTGACAATCCAAATTTAACTCTGATAAAATTTGGCCAATCTACATCCAACATGACACACCTGAAGAATAGTACTCTACAATTTACATTATGGAGTAGCACATCACCTGAGAAAAATGTAGATTCAAACTGAATAAAATAATAGCTTATAAACAAATAATAGCTAAATTTGCCATGTCAAATTAATGATCTGGCTCCAATTCACCAATTAAATCTTAAAGATATATGACTAGACTTTAGAAATTTGATTGATCAATTTTGAGTCAGACCAGGACTCCAGCCAATCAGATCACTAGATTCTAGCTTTAAGTGTAAATCCATAATCAGTTTTTGGGTAAAATCCAAACCAGGTCTCTTAAACATTTTAACCATGGTGACCTTTACCTGTGACTTTTGAAAAAGCAAGGAACAGGGCTCCATTATGTCTCTGGGCAAATGTTTGTTCTAATCTGGTTTAAATTTTTCTCTGTACTTATTTTGAATCCTTACTGGAAATGGCCTCACTTTAACTAATGTATTTATTCTAATTTGGGCTCCCTTTTTTAAAGCAAATTTCATATTTGAGAGCACCTGTATCAAGAAAATTTAACAATTTTGGGGGAGCCATCTTCAGAGATTTAAACTTTCACTGGTCAAGTACCATTTCTAAAGTGAAAAATATTATAATAACTGCATGATTACATTTACACATTTTATTCATTCTTAATGCATGAAAACTGAGTTGCTGACCATGATTTTTTATTTGGTAAGTGTACATGTTGGTCTCCCTGACTCCTTATGTGGACACAGAATTAGTAACAGACAATTCAATATGCCCATCTAATGACAGGAATATTAAAAAACATTAAACTCTCCTCTTACACTGAGATTTTATCACTTGTATTTTTTAATTTAGCTAAAGTATCAACATTTTGGATTTAACCATTAATGTTAAAAATTCAAGCACAAAGGTGCCTAATCCTATGGATCAAAAACTTTATTAAATAAAATCTGCTGTTATATTATAAATTTAACACAGATACACTTGTTGGTACTTATAACGTAAGTGAATGGACCCTAACAATATATTTCTTTTCTAAATCAGTTCTACATTAAGGCAACTAATTCTACATAGAATAAATGTTATTTTTAGCATTTTCATGGTACCCTGCAGTTCTCCATGCTCAAAGTCACAGCTGCTTGTAGCTACCATTGTGAGAGCTGTCTTAACGCTCCCTTAGATGTACTGTACAAGAAAGCATCATGACAGCTGACACAAGAAGCAGCATTCAGGCAATGACAGCTGTTACTATACAGTGTGTGTGTGCATGCAAACATGCATGCATGTGTGTGTGCACATGTGTGTGTGTGTGTGCACACGCACACGTGTGCATGTGTGTCAGCAACCCTAAATATCCATATTTGTCAAATGAGTCCAAAATGACTGTTAACTTGATATGCTGGACTTAAGACATAATGTGCCCATAATTATAACTTAACAACTGCCCATGATGTGTAGACATTTCATGTGTCTCTCACATCATGTTGTTTTTTTCAACTACACTGTATGGCAGTGTCAGTGCATATTAGATCTATAGACAAAAATATGTGTAGCCTAGGCCATAATTAAATAGAAGAGACATTAGCAACAATAAACCTACATTATTATCATCCTCTGACGCTTGTTTGAGGACATGGTCACTTAAAACTTTATCATCCAATCTGTCCAAAAATGACCATCAATTAAGAATAATGTATTTTAAATGTAGCAATTTTGCTTGTTGTCAAATAATTTTTTTTTAAACAGAGTGGAATAAATTCTGTTCTTCAGTGAAATTCCATAGCTTAGCTTTCTAAAAGAAACAAATCTTTTCTAAATAGTTTAATAAAATTAGTAAAGAATGGAAGGATAATACCATCTGTACTTGCTTATAAGTCAAGTCAAACTGCAACAATAAAGATCCTGATGTGCCTTGGCATAATGCACCTGCAGATCAGGGTCTATGCTGTTTGTTCTTCTGATTACTCCTAACAAACTGCACAGACCCAGATCTGCATGTGCATTATGTGATGGCAAATCTGGGTCTGTGCAGTCTGCATTTGGACTCATCTTATAAGTGAGCACAGATGGTACTAAAGCCAAAGGGCGGTGAAACTGCAATGTAAATGATGATGTTGTATTTGTATTTATTTTTGCTCAATTTAACATGTGCATGCAGATCATTCCAGTTTAAAAGAATTTACTCTCCACTCCTAAATGCTCTAGACTAAGAATTAGTACATGTACCTTATGAAAATGACTGATAGATGCTAGTCTAATTACCACCAGACGTTTTACTGACTTTTTCATTATTTTCATTTTGTCCATGTCTGAGACCTGTGGTAGAGTCTGGAACAGCTTCTTCATGTAATAAAATTGTTACCTTGGGTAGGGCATGATGGTAGCACTTTGATGTCATCAATAGCCATGTCAGAGTATACAGGTCCACCAATGACTCCCTCAAAAACCACCTGGATAAGAAAATTGTATGAAATTTTGTGAATTTATTATTATCATTATGGATTATCAATTTTAGCAAATTTCAAGGTCACTCTGGGCCATAAATGTAGAGATCCAACAAACAATCTTTCTGTGGAAACAATTGGAACCCAGCCCCAATCCATAAACAATCATTTTTTTATGGAAACATCCAAAACCCTACCCATAGTCCATAAACAATTATTTTTCTAGGAAATATTTGGAACCCAGCCCCAGTCCATAAACAATCATTTTCCCAAGGAAAATTCATATACAATCATTTTTCTATATAAAAATTTGAAACACTGCCCAAATTTACAAATTTATGTACCATTCAAAATATAAATTTTTGCAAAATTGGGAAAGCATATACCAATGAAAACATAAATGAATTCTAGTATGCCAATATTACACTTAGTCTACATTGATTTATTTGACACACCTCTCCCTCAATAACTTGTGCACAATGCGGTCCACAAACATAGACTGCACTATAAGCAAGGGCGCATGTTACCAAGGGACCTCCAAATTTTTTTAAAATTTTCTTTCACAACAAGAAAACCGGGTGGGGAAGGGGGGGCAATGTTAGGAACTGTGCTGTTTAATGAATGAATCCTCATTGTACAATCACATCAATAACAATTTTTAATAACGCGCTTTTGCTAATGAAGTTGTTCATTATTCATTTAAAATAACATTTATTATCAAAATGTCCAACATGTGAAAGATCGTTCCAACTGGTTTCAACAACCATCATGTGTACACAAAAAATCTGTGTATTATGTTGCTGCTTTTCGTTTTCTTGATGAGTCTGGTTCCCCTAATGGTGTTTAATAGTAACCTGCCAAATCGGGAGTCCCTAGTGCAGGGAACTAGACTAACTGTTCATACACCACCAAACAAGATTCTTTTTATTCAAAACACATGACATTTATTTCGTGACACAATCATCTACGTCAAACTCAATTTGTTCAATTAGTACAATATTGATGTCATGACTTAATTGGAAGTAATAATGAAACTTCTTATCCTTGAGGATATCTCTAAGTGCCAGTTCTCTGAATTCTCTGAAACTTGCTTGCCCAAATTGGTCCGTATCTGTGAAACCAAGCTCTTTATTTTATGAAGTATTCATTTTGCTTGGCTGCCTTGCTATCTTTGATCACAGTTGTGAAAGAGTCAGTTAATTTAAGATAGTTTATGTTACATACACAATAACATTTAAAACAGTGTCTGATTGATCAAATGAAGTGAGTTCACCTGACATGCGACCAGGGACGTTAGATTTTAAGTTTGTAGGATTTTCATGCCTTTTAACTTTTCTTTTATTCCACCTCCTTTATTTTATTCAAAAGACATAATTAGCATGATAATACAAAGGAGGCCAGCTTTTAATTCAGTGCAACAATGCAACAAATACTTCCTCAAGTCAGTTATTAAAACACAGTTGGCACTTTGTTCTCAGAGAAATGCTCGCGGATATAGATGTTACAGTAGACTGACCCATTTTACATTTTTTTTACAAGAGAACACATTGCATTTTTGATGATTACACTTAAAAGGAACTAAAAGATAGAAAAAGAACACAAATTTGAATTAATTTTTTTAATTTAATTTGTATCTATTTATTAGAGTACTGCCTCCACTCGGCGTAAGTGACATTTTCATTGATCAAACTTTCCTTACATATTGTTAATTGCAGTGTACTAGGAATGTCGTTTGGAAAGAAAATATAAAAAATTCTATGACCTATTTTTAAATTTGATATTTCAAAGTTTCCGTTACCAATTTTGATTGGGATTTTCTTCAAGTTCAAAAAATAGGGATCAATTTTTGGGGTATTTTCTTGTTTAAAAAATGGGATATTCTCCCAAACCCTCATAGTAAGTGGGCTCGTGAGTTATCAGGCACGAGTTATTGAGGGAGTGGTGTGTTTATTTTATATCATTTAAAAATGACTAAGCTCCCACATGATCAAGTCATGCTATATTTATCAACTGTATGTATGTATGTATGTATGTATGTATGTACGCACATATGAAAAAGGATTTAATGTCATATCTGCTCAACACTGGCCACATGGTGCCAATTAAAAGTTCATAGTTCGAAAAATGTAATTATAATGAAGGATACAAAAATTTCAAGAAGATATCTCCATCTAAGTAAATTTGAACAAGATCCGATAAAAGGTGATGATGTTAAAACTCTTGTAAACAGTATATAAAATAAACGGTATATAAAATAAGTGGTATATAAAATAAAATATACAGGTAACAAGTATAAAATCCTTAAAATACAAGACTTGGTCAAAAAATTTATATAAACTAAATTCCATCAAAATAGTCATAGATTTTCTCCAATGATGCATCATAATATAGGTCCTTTATCAAATTCACATAAAAAAATTTCTGGTTTACAAGACGGATACACTCCTGAAGAATCTGCTCCAATGTCAGAGGTATGCACTCCGGACAAGGTTTACCATTCCAGAGTTATGCATGAGTCAAGTATACATGTCCTATATAAAAAACCATTTCATCTCAATACAATGAAAAAATTAATTACTAAATTATAAAGCTCCCTCTTTATACAATGCTATTTATGAAACCCAGTAAGCGTAACCAGTCTTATAAATGATGTCACATTATAATGAATTATGTTCCCCTATCGCTGTACCATAACAGTACATATAAAAACAAATATAGAAAATGTTCTGATGTGAAACTACATTTTGACTGATTCTCAACAGCTAAGAACTAAATTCCTGAGAAATATAAATGAACATCAGAACAAAATGTAACCAATAGGATCCATGACTATACCAACATTACATGAGAGCAGCGGTATACTGAGGGGTGTTATGGTGAATGACCACTGAACGTGATCCATGACATACAAACAGAATATGAGGGCAATGGTATATTGAAGGGTGTTGTACTCAGGGAGCATGAATACTTTGTAAATTACAGACTTTCACTTACACTAAACTGCTGTAGATTTGGCAGGGCAACTAATGCATTTCTCCACACATTGCCCTGGTTGCCCGTCTTGTACCATACAGGATTGCCCAGTGCAGGGGAACCAGTAGAGTTCTGTGCAGTGTAGATGTTAAGTGTGCCTATTGTGCTGCCATACATGTTATACCAGAAGGAAAGACATGAGCCAGCTGCTGGTGTTGTTATGGGAGACCATAATCTGGCAATGTCACCACTTCGTCTAGGTGCAGATGCCTCTGTGTACATGTAATGGCCTGAAAATACATTCAGAACAGACTGAAATGTAAACTTGGCTTGTGTACAAAAAATATCCCTGCACTCCTCCACTTTCTCTCACCTACCTCCAAGTCAAGTCATCATAAAAGGATGCCAATAAACCTTAGGGACTCTCTCTCTCTCTCTCTCTCTCTCTCTCTCTCTCTCTCTATATATATATATATATATAATGATCCCCCCCATTTCCAATATACTATGAAAAGCACTGGGATACAAAAACTAATATAATTACAATAATTGTGGGAACTGCAGTGAAGCTAAGTTAGAAATAATATAAGCAGCTAACAAACGATCATAACTCTGTTAATAGATAAGCTAGTTTAAATGCTCAAAGAGCAAATCAACACCTGTCACCAGCAATTTTTCACATATCCAGAAAATGTGGAACATTAACTACGAAATATTTTCATAAAAGTGATATCTAATATTTTATCATTATCAATTTAGCAAAAAATTGTTTTAACAAACTGGGCCACAAAATTGTTCAGTTTGCTACTTATTGTGGAGGGCAAGTGACATTTTTACGTGCCCTGCATCTATTTTGCTCATCCAAAAATGTACATACTTACCTTGCTTACATAATGATGGTGATATAATAGCATGAGTACATTTGTAAAGGAAGACATTTACTAATGAAATGGAAAACTGGTAATTAAACCCAGATGAGGTCATAATAACATAATGCAAAATGATTTCTTTGAGACATGAACATGGTTACTGACACATTTTCCAAAAAACAAATGAATGCGAGTTCAACATCACTGCTTTAAATTATGATGCAGAAACCAAAAATACAATTTAACTAAGCTGTTTCATGAATATAAAATCCAAAAAGAAAATATGGGAGTCATTGGGTGAAGTAAGTGTGTCAATCAATCAAGAGCTATAACTCTGATAAACAAAGATGCAGAATTCTGATGTTCATACTCGTGTCAAATGTTTGAAAAGCAATAATAATTATGGGAATTACTGTGCATAAATGATGGGGGGGGGCACTCAAGGGCTATAACTCTGTTTAAATGAAATAGAACACTGGCATTCAAATTCATCCATAGTTTCATCAATATCAAATTGATGGATATGCAGTGATAATTAAAAAGGAGTGATTGTGCCTAAAGTTGGTGGGTAGGTGTGACAATCAGGGATTAAATCCCCTAAGCAATAATTAAAGCTTACCAGAAGCAGTCCCATAGGTGTGATCTGAGTCAGGTCCTGTTAACAATGTTGTTGTTCCCTGGCTGTTCCTAGTCCAATCAAAATTATCGGTCATATCCTGTGTATATCCACACATCTGAGTGATCTCAAAGTCACAATTTATGTTACTAGTGCCTGGAGCTGCTGTACCTAAAATCAACCCCAAAAGTACCTTAAAATGTGTCTCTCTATATACAGGGAAAACAGACGCGCGCGCGCGTGTGTGTGTGTGTGTGTGTGTGTGTGTGTGTGTGTGTGTGTGTGTGTGTGTGTGTGTGTGTGTGTGTGTGTGTGTGTGTGTATATGCATGTGGGATGTTGGATTTAACAGAAAGTAAGTACAATACTGGATATATTCTGCTGATTAAAAACTAAACTCCAAATATATAAAGGTAAAATTTATTACATTTTAGAAAGATAAACCCTTAAACATGAACATACATATATCCTCCTAAAAAATAAATGATAAAGGTGAGAAAATTCAAATTCATATAAAAAAAAGTAATACATGACGAGAAAAAGACAAGGGTCAACTTTTATCATATAAATTGCACTTCTTCAAAAGGTTAAATATTTTCACTGGTGGTACATCATCAGAAAGTTTGTTAATTCAATTCACATCAACAAACTTCAGTTGATACACTCAACAAGAGAATGGGTTACACTCTCACTGGCAAGGTATCACTCTGGTAAAAGTTCATCCTTTAGGAAGTGTACCTAGGTCAGGATGATTTGCAAGCTGGTCAGTACATGAAACAAGCCAAAGGAAAATTTTAACTGTACTAACGTCCTGTATATCTGGAGTAAGCCTTCCAGTCTGCTCCCCTACTTCTGCTCGCCACAGCATGAGAGAGAGAGAGAGAGAGAGATGTCAAAAGATTTATCATTTCTTGTCCTTAAAGTATTAAAGAATTACTTTTGTTACACACAGTGGTACCAATGCATAGGATAATGTATGAAACAGAGAATGAAACAAACTACATACCTTGTATGCACTGTCCTGGTGTCAGCATTACATCATCAACAGCAATGTCTCCCAGGTAACTGATGCCTCGAGTTGCCTCAAACACCACCTGAAATTTAAAATGGTTCTCTGATAAAGAAAAAGAATTGTCTTGAAAGACAGAGAATGGTCTGAATATCTTGTGTAATCACTGGTACTAACTCTGCTAAATTACAATGACATTTATATTTATTTACAAGTAAAAAGGAAGGAAGAGTTTTTCTTCTCAAAAGAGATTTGACTTGCTCTGATATTTAATTGTGATATCCAAAGCAAAAAATGGATGCTTCAGTGTGTTTCTAGATGTGTCATTGAGTTCTTTAATATGTTGTATCTCCATCTCTCTTAAATGAGTTATTATTCCATTCTAGAAAAATATTTTAAATGAGTGCAATAATTTTCAAATTGGTTACAGATACCATATATATTTGTATACAAGTCCAACTGCAAAGATCATGGACCCTTATCTGCCATCACATAAGTACATACAAGATTCATACAAAGAGTAATGTAAAATATTATAGGTGAGTACATGTTATAATAAATGTTTATAAGAGTACTGACTTAAACAAAATCATACAAGCAATTACTTCTGTAGATGTTGACTAAGATGCTTTCTGAAAGCTGACTTTACATAAGATGGTATGGAATTCCATAATTTTATAATCTCATAGTCTGTTTTATTGGGAGGATATTTCTTACATTTGTGATAGCTGTATTTCCACCACCTGGGATCTGTACTGTGCCCTTAATCCATTGATTTCCTTGCGTCCCACTTCTGGTCCACACTGGTGCACCCAGGTTGGTGTTCTGGGCAAAATACACATTCAGGGTATTGATGTGTGCTCCATACATGTGATAGTAGAAGGTCAAACACTGGGCACCAGCATTGATACGGGGACTTATCAGCCTTGCTTTATCACCCGGTCGCTGTGGTGCTGAGGTCTCAATATATACATAGTAACCATCTGAAATGATGAAAGGAAACATTTACAGAATAGGACATAATAAATATTTTCCTATGCACAGCAAGGCAAATGTTGGTATTAGATGAAAAGCATCTCTATCTTTCTCCTCACACAATTTACACAATAAACTCAAGGAAAAATAAAAGACGACCAGACTAAATGCAAATTTTCTTTGACCAAGATCATGATCCATAAGGTAAAAGAAAATGAAACATGTCAAAGAATGAATTTCCTTAGGTTCATAATGATTGATGACAATTATAATATGAATCGATCATGGGATTTAGGAAATTTAAGCAAATGAGGAGTTTTACAAAACTTTTTAACAAGTATTGGGAACCACAATCTCATGTATATGATAACCATAACAACTGGATATTCCAGTGGTCAGCATATTTGTTTTATACTTATGCAGTCCCTACATTGACTCTTCATGCTGGGCAATCAATACTGCTTTATAGTTCAGCTTTTTTCCACCTCAAAAATCACCTTACACAATATAGATTGTTAGTAGTTACCTAAACATGTAAAATGAACATTAAATAATTAAATTAAATTGAATAAATCCCATACTTACTTCCAGAGGTATGATCTTGTGAGGGTCCTGTGTTGACTGTGGTTGTACTGCCGTGATACCGAGTCCAATCAAAATTATCTGTTCTATCCTGCTGCCAGCTGCAAAAGCTCAGATCAAAGTTGCAGTTGAAACCAGCTGAAATAGAAGTATATCATTAAAAGGGTAATCAAACTGCAAACAACAAATATCCTGATCTGCCATAGCATAATGCACCTGCAGATCATGGTCTATGTTGTTGGTTCTACTGATCACTCCTAACTGCAAAGACCCTGATCTGCCATCGCATTATGGGCAGCAGATCTGGGTCTGTGCAGTTTGCAGTTGGACTTGTCTTATAATTGAGTATATATGGCATGGTGCATCTTTTTAAGTACATAAAGTAAGCTGAAAGGGTGGTGGGGATGGCGGTAAGGTGGTCTTCTGTTTGGATAAAGCATTCTTAATCATTATTTGGTCAAGTGGATGCTAGCTTGTAATTATGCATGGGTTTGTTATGGGACAATAATGGTAACTAATGTAACAATATTGAAAATAATCTGAATAAATTTGCCAAAACTATAGATTTGGTGATTTCAACAGCACTGAAAATCTCTTTTTCTGAAACAAAAAGGAGTATTGTTCTATAGGAATATAACATGCGGATATCTGACAATAATAAGAAACTGCAAGCCACCATAATTCAACTATATCAAGATGCATAAGGGAAGGTAGAGTCATTTCCTTGAATCTGCTCTTGTGATGGTGTGATCCCCCCATGTCCCTCACCAGTTTCATTAGCATTATAACTCATCAGATAACTGGACCAATGCACAATGGCTCAATATGTAACATGTTGTCAACATTGGGTTTATATATGGTTCAATAAGTAACCATGTGTTATCAACATGAAGTTTACATACCACTCAGCTGATAGAGCAGCTTTTTTAAGTCATGTGACACAAGTCCAGGCAGTTGACAGGAAGTTACATCAAAATAATCTTTTCTTCAGCTAGCACAACTGGTTCAGATGATATGATCATGTAATGTAGTCAGAATCTGATTGGTCATTGGTGATCAAACAAATTTAAGTTTGCATCTGGGGTAGGCCTAGCAAAGTGAGTTGTCCAAGGGTCAGGGATAAGTCTGACTTCTTTAAGAGAGTTGGAAATGCCATAATATGACAATGGAGCTGAAACAACCACAATGTCAAGGGATGAAAGAATAAATAAATAAATAAAATGATAAACAGAAATTTTACCCATTTTACCAGATATCGTTTATATTTGTTTTGCCAATCTGAGCAAATTCAATTCCAGATATGCTGTACTTTTATGTACCTATACATTAATACATGTATCAACAATCAATACCAATTGCACTTTCAGCAAATTACATAACTATAAGTCATGAATTCTAAAAACTTTCCACAGTTTTTGCCATATTAATAAGTATCTATCTTGCTACAACACCTTCAAGCTCTCAATAATAATATAAAATTTTAATGATATTTATAGGTCACAGTGAGCTTCTTTGGTCGTAACCCACAGAAATGCCTCTATTTATTAAGTTTTGTGATTCTAACATAAACAGCTCCAAAGAAATACATTTAAAATACAATGTTTAAATGAAGCCACTTCTGCATGGCATGCAATATGGGAATTAAGACCTCATCTTAATGAAAAGCATAGTACTTACAAAGATGCACCCCCTCATCATGTTTCATGATTCTAAGTTGAATAGTGTGCATATAGCATGCACAAATCTCAGGTGATTATGAGCCAATGCAAGAACCTAACCATAGCCAGTGAAATGTAGGTCACATAAAACTTCTTTTGTTATAAATATGTGGTGCTAACAGAGATGCACATCATCATTGATCTGATGATTCTAGCTCGAACAGTGCATCAGAAATGCTCAAACACAAAATTTAACCCAAGTATATGAAGCATAAAATATGGGCCATAATGACCCACATAAAAATGAAGACGCAATACTCATCAAGATGCATCCCCTTCCCAAGTTTCATGATTCTAGAATGTATACAGCATGCAATGAACTAAATGCCAAATATGAACAAAAAAGCCAGTAAAATGTTAAATGTAGGTCACATTTACCATTTTGTTTCAAGGGTGAAGTACTAAAAGAGATGCTTATCATCTTGTTTGAAGATTCTAGATGGAACAGTGATTGAGACATAAATTGAACACAATCAACCAAAGTCCAAGAAGCATAAAATATGGGTCACAGTGATCTACTTATATGATGACGGTGTAGTACTCCTCAACCTGCATCTCCTCACCAAATTGTATGGTTAGAGGTGTAACAGTTTGCAAACAGGCTGCAAAAGTTCCTATAAGGTAGTGAGCTCAATGCAAAAACTTGACCAAAAAAATACAAATAACGTTCAAGTACAAAGTTGGAGTTGGGTGCCATGGCAGTGCAGTTGGTAGAGTGTCAGAATTTATTTTAAGGTTTTAAGGGTCATGGGTTCAACAAACACATGGGCCAGCTGAGGTTGGATGATATGCTGTGTTCTTAGGAAAGGCACTTAGTTGGAATTTCATCTGCATGATATAGCCAATAATGTGTTATATATGCCATGAAAACCTTATAAAAAATGTACAAGTCCCCACCACTGGGGTAAGTACAATGAAATCCACTCCAAACTGTTGCCTAGGATCTAGGAAGTAAGAATGGTTGATATGCTTTTATATGTGCAGCTGTTGATGCCAGGGTTGTAAAACAGAGCTCTTCTAATTCATAAGGCAAGATAAAAAGTATTAATATTTATGATGACTTCTATATCTAGTTCAGATTTGCTAACACATATATCAGTATATATACCAATGCAAATTTTATGTTTCATTAACCCCAACAATGTTTCGCCAATATAATTAAATTTGTGACTGTTTAGCTGCTGAATAGGTTATGGTTATTAAAAATGAATTTTAGTGGATAACAGGTAATTTTATGAATTTAAGAAGGGGTCCTATCATTTCCTTGCAAGAATCAATGTTCTTAAGATTTAAATTTGTAGTTTAGGAGTGTCCACAAAATCCAGAAAAATTGGTACCAAAATAGTCACTTCATTGTAGTTTTATTTTGTACCTGGAATGACGACTGGAGTAGTGGTAACAATTGGTGGTTGGGTGGTGACTCCACTGGGAACAGCATTGATTGGTAGGATACTGCTTTGTCCTGGGGTGAAAGCTATGTCATCCAGTGCAATGTCGCCCTGGTAACCATTACCTCGAACACCCTCCATCATGACCTACAAAAAATTATAATCCAAAATAATGCACGAGTGTTAAACATGGTCAGGGTTCAAAATTAACAGTTACCTGATTGCAAATGGCAAGGGAAACTAAGGCGAGGGTATATGAAATCTAAAAAAGTTTTGTCAACCAGGCAAGTGATTTTTGATCACTACTGATCAATATGGGAAGAAGATATTGCAGAAATGATAACTCCACTAGTGGGATGAAGTAAATTTGCATTTCACTCCATTTTTCCTATGTATTCTTCATGGCAATTACAATCATTCTACTGAATTCCATTATTTACTTCAAACAAGGGCCAAGTCTACATGTAATCCATGCAGCCATTTTGATTCATTCCAATGTGACAGATGCTTACACATCAGACTCATGCTTATAAATATATGCATCAAATATATTTACTACATTACTCTATTTAAACTAGTTAATTTAATTAACATCTATTATCCCAAACTAGCAGATTTGCCACACAAGTAGCCTATTTAATCTATCTCTCAAACCTCATGTATTCTTATTTACAACATTCAGACTGACTCAAACCTCATGTATTCTTATTTACAACATTAAGACTGACTCAAACCTCATGTATTCTTATTTACAACATTCAGACTGACTCAAACCTCATGTATTCTTATTTACAACATTCAGACTGACTCAAACCTCATGTATTCTTATTTACAACATTCAGACTGACTCAAACCTCAGGTATTCATATTTTACCACATTCAGTCAGACTCAAACCTCATGTTTCTTATTTACCACATTCAGACTCAAACCTCAGGTATTCATATTTACCACATTCAGACTGATGTACAACTGCTTACATGTAATGAGAATGCAGAGAAATATCATCAAAGGCAGTTTTTTAAATGGGTTTTAGGCATCAAATGAGAAAGAAATAGAGGGAGAAGGTAGAGAATTTACAAACTGAGAATACAAAAGGATCAAGTGTTAAATATAATTTCTAATTAATTATGAGTGCCTTGATTTTGATGACAATTACTAACTATTCTGTTCAGGAATCTATACTAAATGAAAGTAATACCTTTATGATTTAAGGCTTTAAATATATTTTGTTTTATTTTATTTATGTTTATTTATTTTCAAAACAATCATATATTTCTTTTAATATTTTGACCTAACATAGGCAAATAATGTATTGGTCCTGGTAAAAAGGTTCTGTAAAAACTTGACAAAGTTGGCAAGTGATCTTAAAAATTAAATTTTGAGCCTTGATTGACCATAATCTTTTCAAACATAAATAGTGAATACCTACTGATTTAACCCGATACATAACAAAGAAGTACAGCACACCTTCACTGCAAGACCCTTAATGATAACACCATTCCTGTTTTATTAAAATTATGTTATCATCTACTTCAATCTAAGGTGCTCTCATTATAAGGGGATATACTCTATAGATCCCACTGACGGCATTGTAATGAAGTGCTGAACATGGAAATTCTCCTTTGCCACCAAAGAGAGTAAACTATTCAATTCAATGTACTGTCATGCTCAAAGGGCGAAGGAACAGTATAACTCAGAAAGTAAGAAAATATAGTCAAACTCCCTAGTCTTTTTTTGGAAGACATACTGTAATCAAACTCTCTTTTGGATGTTTTCAAAGCAAATAAACTATTTGTATCTCCTATGTTTCAATTTCACTCTTAGCATGGTACTGAGAGTTTGTGAATTTCACTGGCAATCTGATGGTGGTGTTTGAACTGAATATGTTCAAATCAGAATTATGAAAACAGACATCATGTTTGGATTGGATATGAGCCCTAAATACAACAAAAATGTAGCAGAGGAAAATACTGATGTAGCATCTCTTTAGAGCAACTATAACATTTGTAATGCTTAATGTTTTTTAACATCATTCTGACTGAAAGAACTCACTGTATGATAGTCACCCAGGGGACTGGTCAAGAACATCCCCTACATATAAAGTCATGCCTGTGCTCAATAGTTACCCTGAGGACTGGTTAAGAATGTCCTATGCAGATACAGTCAAGCCTGTATATGAGAGTAACCTTGGGGACTGGCTGAGATTGTCTCCAAGAGATGAAGTCAAGCCTGTGTACAATAGTTACTCTGGGGACTGGTCAATAATGTCCCCCACAGATATAGTCAAACCTGTGCAACAGTCACCCTGGAGACTGGAAAAGAATGTCCCCTACAGATGAAGCCAAGCCTGTGTATAATATCCACCCTGGGGACTGGTCAAGAATATCTCAAACAGATGAAGTCAAGCCTGTCTACAAGAGTCACTCTGGTGGATAGTCAAGAATATCTCAACAGATGAAGTCAAGTCTGTCTACAATAGTCACTCTGGTGGATAGTCAAGAATGTCTCAAACAGATGAAGTCTGTCTACAATAGTCACTCTGGTGGATAGTCAAGAATGTCTGCTATTGACATGTAGTCTTCGTAAAAAAGGCTGCATAGCTGTGCAGACTGAGAGTGAGAGAGAGAAAAAAAAATATGAAGGATGAAAAGAGAATAAGGATTAATCTTAACCAAAAACATTTACGATACATTCACAGAGTGAAAAATATGAAGGATGAAGAGACAGTATGGATTAACCTAAACCAAAAACATTTACGATACATTCACAGAGTGAAAAATATGAAGGATGAAGGGACAGTATGGATTAACCTAAACCAAAAACATTTACGATACATTCACAGAGTGAAAAATATGAAGGATGAAGGGACAGTATGGATTAACCTAAACCAAAAACATTTACGATACATTCACAGAGTGAAAAATATGAAGGATGAAGGGACAGTATGGATTAACCTAAACCAAAAACATTTACGATACATTCACAGAGTGAAAAATATGAAGGATGAAGGGACAGTATGGATTAACCTAAACCAAAAACATTTACGATACATTCACAGAGTGAAAAATATGAAGGATGAAGGGACAGTATGGATTAACCTAAACCAAAAACATTTACGATACATTCACAGAGTGAAAAATATGAAGGATGAAGGGACAGTATGGATTAACCTAAACCAAAAACATTTACGATACATTCACAGAGTGAAAAATATGAAGGATGAAGGGACAGTATGGATTAACCTAAACCAAAAACATTTACGATACATTCACAGAGTGAAAAATATGAAGGATGAAGGGACAGTATGGATTAACCTAAACCAAAAACATTTACGATACATTCACAGAGTGAAAAATATGAAGGATGAAGGGACAGTATGGATTAACCTAAACCAAAAACATTTACGATACATTCACAGAGTGAAAAATATGAAGGATGAAGGGACAGTATGGATTAACCTAAACCAAAAACATTTACGATACATTCACAGAGTGAAAAATATGAAGGATGAAGGGACAGTATGGATTAACCTAAACCAAAAACATTTACGATACATTCACAGAGTGAAAAATATGAAGGATGAAGGGACAGTATGGATTAACCTAAACCAAAAACATTTACGATACATTCACAGAGTGAAAAATATGAAGGATGAAGGGACAGTATGGATTAACCTAAACCAAAAACATTTACGATACATTCACAGAGTGAAAAATATGAAGGATGAAGGGACAGTATGGATTAACCTAAACCAAAAACATTTACGATACATTCACAGAGTGAAAAATATGAAGGATGAAGGGACAGTATGGATTAACCTAAACCAAAAACATTTACAATACATTCACAGAGTGAAAAATATGAAGGATGAAGGGACAGTATGGATTAACCTAAACCAAAATTTTTTACCACATATTCTTAACAGTCGTGATATAAATGATGCACAGATTTATGTAAACATGTTCTTTATATACAGAAATCATACATATTTAGTATCATATGAGTGACCACAATGAACCAGTGACCACTATGCTCAGGACATTTAAACAGCAATGAATAAATGATGGAACTGAGTAATTTGATCATTATAAGCAGGATAAATTTACACAAAATTAACTACAAATATGGACTTTACTATACAAACTGGCAACCAGTTTGTTCACATTCTGACCAAAGTGACACGTTGCAATGGTAATATGGGAATGGTGTTTGCAATTTTTCACCTCGTAACTCAATTTATGATTCAGGTTTAAATGTGTATCAACATCCAGTAGGACTTAACCTGTAAAAGGTTGGCATCGCATCCATGGAAATCATTTACACTAATGTGCTTTATGCACGGAAACCAAGAGAAGATGATTTTATGAGGCAAAAAAGAGAATGGAGAACTTCAGTTTTTCAGACCAAGATTATCACTATAAAATTTCAATATTTCCAGACCTTATAAAAACCACAATTCTGTCAACTTGGGATCTGTGGAGCACTATGGAACCACAAATTATGCTCATATGTATGTTTCTTGTAAATTATTTTAAAAGACTTTAACAATATTTATTAACACAAAATACTAAAAATTCTTGATGCCCTTAAGACCATTGCTGCCACCATAAGAAAATTTCTACCGACATCTCACTATCTCCAACTGTGGGCAAGACAAAAACAAAAGCAGAGTTGCCTGGTACTTGAGTATATTCCAACCTGATATGGGTTGGGATTGCTGACTGGTACTACTGCTTGTTTCCATCCTGGACCCTGATTACCCGAGAGTTCCCACACTGTGCTGGAGTTTTGATTCTGGGGCTTAACTTTCACCCGCAGAGTGCCAACGTTATTACCATACATGTTGTAATAGAAGGAAACTGTCTGCTGTGAACTGGCAGGGAATGTAGCACTCTGCAGGACAGCTCGATCACCAGGTTTGCGAGGTGCAGATGTCTCAATGAAGAGATAAGTTCCTGAATAAAGATAAAATGTAATTTAACAGATATTAATCTTTAATTTTATACTAATCCATAAATTACCTGATTTTCCAAGGTACAAAATTTTGACAATTCAATGAAGTAAATGCTCCATATTACTTTATCACACAAGTCAATAAACATAGATATTATCATCACCAAAGAATTTCACCCACCATATCATCAACTAATGGTAAGCATGTATGAGATTCATTGATATTATTATAGCTTACTGTATTTGTATGGGAAAATATGAATGAGTTTTTCAGAATAATTCTGCATGGCCTTCAGGAGTACACTATTAGTCTGAGAAAACTAGTTCATATTTTTTCATACAAATTCAGTAACCTTTTATTATATACTTATTTTTTTATTCTACCAAAAGCTTAATTATAAAAAAAAAACTATGCAAAAAAAAAACTAAAGCGTCTACTACATGAGTGTACACGGTTTGTTTACAAAGTAGTTCCTAATACACTAAGCTAATTTTAGGCACATGTGCTGTGCATGTGCATGCAATATCAAGGTTTTCTGTATCATAAAATACTCTAAATTTTTATTACATGCATCAGAAGGTGTCAGCCTCCTACTGGCTGAGAAATAGAAATGTCTGATCCATTGTGTTGGATTAAATCTTGGTAACATACATATGATTAAAAGTTATGAGAGTTCCACTATAATGCCATCCTTGAAAAACCTTAAAAGTGTTAAAAACAAAGTTGCCTGACAGAGACTAACATTACAAGCAGGGCTATATCAGTGAATGCTTCAAACAAAATCATGTTCAGGTATCCTCAACCAACATAAGCCAGGTTTCAATGGTTTTTTTTTTTAACATATTCTGAGTACACAAGAAAAGACATGGTTCCAAAAGTACTCCTTGGCAGTTGCCATCCATTTGCAATTTGGTATTTGTTCCTGGCATCCAATTTCTCAAGAACTGAGCATATCATTTTTTTAAGGTAAAAGGAAACAGATGTACCAAGTTTCCTTTCAATCTAAGAGGTTCAGTTACTGTCCAAAAATTAAATACAAGTACAAAAACTTATTTTAGTAACAATGACCTTGAAGATCATTTGTCAACTCCCAAATTGATAGGGCTCTTTTTTAGGTACAAGGATTATAATATATGCGCCAGGTATTCATTGAAACTGACTAAAGAGAACTTAAATTCTGACCTGCAAAGGACAAATCTATTTTAAGTAATATCAACTTTGACAATAAACATACATTTTCCCAAATAAAAAGGGGACGAACGTACGACTGCATTATGTAGTGCTAAAGTTATTGTCTGCAAATCAAGCACAGTGATCAAACACATTTTTGGTGACAGCAACTTTGACCTTGCAGTTACTGATCACAAAATTGATACAATTCTTTTTCCAAGGCTAAGAAGGAAAATTGTACTAAAGTTTCACTGAATTCTGTTGTCAAGAACTGAAGTTATTATCTGCAAATTATATGCAAAGGCGAAATATGTGTTTAGCAACAGTGACCCTTTAATAATAATAATAATAATAATAAAAATAATAATAATAATAATAATAAAAATAATAATAATAATAATAATAATAATAATAATAATAATAATGACTTTATTTAAAGAGAATGACAGTCAACATAACCCAAAATCAAAAGGTTTCTTCCTTGTGAAGAGGCAAACATATCTACCAAGCCACAGTCAAATCTGTTTAATATCAGTCATATACATCATGGTTTTGATCATTTTATGACAATATAAAATCTTGGCACATGTGCATCATTTTTTTTCAACAGTAAAAGTCAAGAATGTTTAGCTTTTCACACATTTGTTGGTCCACATGAACCAAAAAAGCACTGCATAATTTGATAAGGTAAATAATTTCGTTGAAGGCTTAACTAAATTCCATGGATCATTGCCCCAACCTTTCTGAAGCTGAACCATCACATTGCTACATGATAAAAAAATATTATCTGTAATCAATACCAAAGTGCCTAAAGGTACACAGATTTTATAATGGAACAGTATTTTTTTCTAGGAAGAATCTATCTTACAGACATGGGTGTGTTCACATTATAATAAACTATTTCTTATTTATGAATATTTCCATTAATTATGTTCCTAAAAGGGTAATTCTTCAAATGGAAGATCAAACAGTTATTGAACTGTGTCAAGTTAATATCAACTAATCTTCCATCCCTGTAAATGATGATAGGGTTAGTCCATGTCCTGTCACATTATGGATGCACCCCACCAAGCACTGCTTTCAACTTTGATTTGAAAAGAATATCACATGACTATCACTGACATTCTACAACAGAGTTTGATGTATGGTGGTGGGGCATCCTATGCTTTGAATATTCATTGGCAAGCAGTGAAGAAAAGAAAATGTATTACTATGAACCATAAGAATATAAAATAAGGCATTGTGACAAGATTTTACCTGGTAAGGAAACATAAGCAATGCAAAGGAACCCAGATCTGTAATTAAAATTCCATTACATACATTATGTGCTCTCTCCTGCTATAATTGCATGAATGTAGTTTGATAAATGAACTATTCAAACATGAAATACATGGGATGCCCCATCATCATACATCAACCCTGACATATAAGCAAAACCTAATCAAGGTGTGATAGACAGAATGATGAAGAGACAGACATACAGACAAACAGAGGGAAGGATGGACAAGAGTAAAATTGTATGTCCGAACTAATATGATGTTGGACTGCTATAAAATGTCACTCTAATAGCAATTTTTGCATACTGAACCTTTGACCACCTCCCAGAGATGGAGTTGGAGGCCCAATACTGGACCTCTGACCACCTCCCAGAGATGGAGTTGGAGGCCCAATACTGGACCTCTGACCACCTCCCAGAAATAAAGGCCCAAAAGATAAACCTTTCTCAGATGGTTATCACACTGGGAATCTATTTATCAAGACAGATAAATGGACACATACAGGGCATCACAATGTCCCCAATGAAATTGTAGGGATGCATGCAAATTAACCAATTAGCTGCCAAGATAACCAGGATTAGCTTAAGCTTGATACAGTGACTATAGGTTGGTAAAGACTGTAACAAAAACCCTCATTTTTAGCCCTGTTTCCATGAATCCACAGTTATAGGTTGACTTACCATTGTTGTTTCCTTGTGTATGGTCACTGGAGGGTCCAGTTCCTGTGGTAGTAGTGGAGCCTTTTCCTGTCTGCCAGTCAAAGTCATCGTCTGGAACATTACTCCATGAGCAAAGATCCTGCTCAAAGTTACATCCACCTTCAAGTAATGCATTTAAATTTTTTTATATGAAAACCAAACATAACAAATTCAAGATTTTCAGACAATGATATATCTATCAAAATCTCTCCAAGGTTTGCAATAAAATGGACTGGACAAGTAAATACAAACAAAGTTTCAATGAAATCTCTCCAAGGCTTGCAATAAAATGGACTGGACAAGTAAAAACAAAGTTTCATTGAAATCTCTTCAAGGCTTGCAATAAAATGGACTGGACAAGTAAATACAAAGTTTCATTGAAATCTCTTTAAGGCTTGCAATAAATTGGACTGGACAAGTAAATACAAAGTTTCATTGAAATCTCTCCAAAGTTTACAATAAAATGGACTGGACAAGTAAATACAAACAAAGTTTCATTGAAATCTCTCCAATACAAACAAAGCTTCATTAAAATCTCTCCATGGCTTGCAATAAAATGGACTGGACAAGTAAATACAAACAAAGTTTCATTGAAATCTCTCCAATACAAACAAAATTTCATTGAAATCTCTCCATGGCTTGCAATAAAATGGACTGGACAAGTAAATACAAAGTTTCATTGAAATCTCTCCAAGGCTTGCAGTAAAATGGACTGGACAAGGAAATACAAAGTTTCATTGAAATCTCTCCAAGGCTTGCAATAAAATGGACTGGACAAGTAAAACAAACAAAGTTTCATTAAAATCTCTTCAAGGCTTGCAATAAAATGAACTGGACAAGTAAATACAAAGTTTCATTGAAATCTCTCCAAGGCTTGCAGTAAAATGGACTGGACAAGGAAATACAAAGTTTCATTGAAATCTCTCCAAGGCTTGCAATAAAATGGACTGGACAAGTAAAACAAACAAAGTTTCATTAAAATCTCTTCAAGGCTTGCAATAAAATGGACTGGACAAGTAAATACAAAGTTTCATTGAAATCTCTCCAAGGCTTGCAGTAAAATGGACTGGACAAGGAAATACAAAGTTTCATTGAAATCTCTCCAAGGCTTGCAATAAAATGGACTGGACAAGGAAATACAAAGTTTCATTAAAATCTCTCCAAGGCTTACAATCAAATGGACTGGAAAAGTACATATACAGACATACAATGCCATAACACAATAAGTAAATCTACAGACAGACATACAATGCCATAACACAGTAAGTAAATCTACAGACAGACATACAATGCCATAACACAATAGGTAAATCTACAGACATACAGACATACAATGCCATAACACAGTAAGTAAATCTACAGTCATACATTGCCATAACATAATCAGCTCACTTAAGACATATGCATAAATATGTTGAATTTTTGTTTTGTTTGTATACCTTCAAAGTTACCATAATTCTCCTGTGATAATCAATATTTTTATGATAAGTCCATTCTCCAGTTGTAAAATGTTTTAAGGAAGCTATAAACTAAGAAAAGCCTAGGAACAAACTTTACAGATAATGTTCACGGCTGATGAAATACTGTAAAGAACAACTTGAGATGTATTGTGTTTTTTTATACTGTGCACATGCTTACCTGAGGTACCACCACATCCTCCCTGTTTTATGGTGATGTCATCAATGGCAATGTCTCCCAGATAGGAGCTGCCACGGATCCCTTCGAACACCACCTGGTATGGGCTAACACTGGCAGAAATAGTGACCTCACCTCGTATCCACCTGTTACCTTGGTTACCTGAAACATGGTGAAGAATAAGTTAACCATGTGATGATCCTGTCTCTCAAAATCCTGTTAACCCACTTATGCATGCATGCACATGTGTGCATGTGTTTTTGTTTATGCTTATTTGGTAACCTTTATCTCCTGAAAGATTTTTTTTTGTTCAATTTTTCATCTTTAATCAGCACCATATACCTGGTATTCTGCGGGTGTGCCATTCAGCCTTATACGAACATACGTATTCCATTTACTGTGCACCCTCTTAGATCTGTGGGTATAAAGTTTTGCAGTTTTGCTAAATATTAAATTTCTTGCTTGTACATACATTCGTGTACTAGGAAAAGATCTTTTTTAACATAATATTATGTTTTAAGTTCATGGACTGAGGAAAGGGACTTTTTTCACAGAAGAATCATTGTCCATTAGGTCTTAAAATCATGGAATGCCTAAAGGGTCTACTATTGCCACAGAATAATCATTGTTCATTAACTCATTCAGCCCCAGACCCGTTATCAGTATCACTGCTGCTCTAAGCTGTGTCTAGCTGCGTGTGCCCCAGAGCTTTTACCTGTTTGAAAAATTTTGTAAACATCATACACATGCATTCACTCTTACCTTAATTTCTCTGCTTATATCCAATTAAAATCCAAGAAAGTTTCACCATTTATTGCAAATGAATTTGTCTACACAGTGATGTATTATTTTTCCCTATTTGTCCAAGTCTTTCATGACTTATTTATACAGAATTTACAAAATTATGTGCAACGTTTATCCGCAAGAACTCGATCATCATCGCTGTCAGCATCCTCATCTTCGGACGATTCAATCTCAGAAACTTCTATGTCCGAATTGAAATCTCACAAAATATCCAACTGCCGAACATATCTTTCATCAGCTTGCTCAGTATTTTCAAAATCAAACCCGAGAAACTCCTCATTTTTGCTCTCATCAAAAATCACTCTTACGTCCGCCATCATTTACGATTTTTCATGACCACAACACGTGTAGTTAAACCGCTTTCAAAACAGGAGCCCTTAGCTTCTGAACAATTCAAATTTCTGCAAATGAAAGTAAAATCATTTCTGATTGGTTTAATAGTTGTTAGTTCTTGGAATAAACCCATTTCTAACCAATCAGAGACGTTGAATCTAACACACATTCATCACGCTTGGAGACAGGATCGGCCATTGAATGCAGTAAAAAAATCACGACTACAGGCGGGATCGGCCATTGAATGCAGAAACCGGATCACGCCTACAGACGGGATCGGGGCTTAAAGGGTTAAGTCATAAAATCATGGATTGGGGAAAGGGGCTACTTCTTCCACACAATAATTGTTGTTCATGAGGTCTCATTAGGTCTTAAAATCATGGATTAGGGAAGGGGCTACTTCTTCCACACAATAATTTTTGTTCATTAGGTCTCATTAGGTCTTAAAATCATGGATTAGGGAAGGGGCTACTTCTTCCACAAATTAATTGTTGTCCATGAGGTTTCATTAGGTCTTAAAATCATGGATTAGAAAAGGGCTACTTCTTCCACACAATAATTGTTGTTCATGAGGTCTCATTAGGTCTTAAAATTATGGATTAGAGAAGGGGCTACTTCTTCCACACAATAATTGTTGTTCACTAGGTCTCATTAGGTCTTAAAATCATGGATTAGAAAAGGGCTACTTCTTCCACACAATAATTGTTGTTCATGAGGTCACATTAGGTCTTAAAATTATGGATTAGAGAAGGGGCTACTTCTTCCACAGAATAATCTTTGTTGATTAGGTCTTAAAATCATAAATTGGTCTCATACTTTCAGATCTATTTTCTTAAAATAACCCCCAACCACAAATCACACTTCCAGGCTGTTTCAAAATCCAAAATCAATGGGCACATGTACACTTCAACCCCAGCTTCTGAGCCGCAGTCCTGCATAACAATTTAAACACCTGACATTCCTAAATGTTTGATATGAAATTATTGATGCAAAAGTGTTCCCACCCTCAAGCTACTCTCAGTGATCAATGTAAATTCTTAAACTGCTGTGAACATTTACGGTGCATTCCCAATCATATCCCAAAATTTAACATCTCTAACTTGACTGGTGTATGAGGACTTGTACAGCATTAAAACACCCAAGTTTTCTGCTAATTTCATATTTTTATATTTTTTACAGAATTATATCATGTACATGAGGAAGATGACAATCATAAGGTAACTGAATCATAAAGGTTACAATCGCCTTGTAACCTAAAATTCTAAAAATACATTGTGCACATTTTGAGATCATCCCTAAACATACATTATGGTGAAAAGTCTCTATCTGGAATTGTGTTGGAGTTGTTGTGCAACAATAAGCATAAATGCATGCATGTCCCAATGGGTAAGATCACATAATTCCTGCCTTTTCATCTGTTCATGTCCCATTGGATGTGATCATGTAATTCCTGCCTTTGCCTGTCCCAATGGGTAAGATCAAATAATTCCTGCCTTTTCATCAGTTCATGTCCCAATGGGTAGGATCATATAATTCCTGCCTTGTCATCTGTTCATGTCCCAATGGGTAGGATCATATAATTCCTGCCTTTTCATCTGTTCATGTCCCAATGGGTAGGATCATATAATTCCTGCCTTTTCATCTGTTCATGTCCCAATGGGTAGGATCATATAATTCCTGCCTTTTCATCTCTCAATTGGTAGGATCATATCATTCCTGCCTTTTCCTTCCCAATGGGTTGGATCATATAATTGATACCTTTTCCTGTCCCAATGGAGGGGATCATATAATTCCTGCCTCTCCTGTCCCAATGGGTAGGATCATATAATTCCTGCCTCTTCTGTCCCAATGGGTAGGATCATATAATTCCTGCCTCTTCTTTAAAAGCACATGGAAAATAAACAATTTCTTTGCACATAAAAATTGGATAACCTAGGTATGATTAAAAAATGTGTCCAGTCCCTCAAAATGAAATTAATGGTGGATTATATTGTGCATATATTGAATAATAAATTACATCTTTTGGTCAATTACATTCATATTTTTAGCAGTCTTTAATTTTGCACAAATATTTCTGCCAATATAGCCAAGGTAACACCACTGCAAAAGTTTGCACATTGCTGTTCATTACCAAACTTTAGTCTCTAAATTGTTTGTACAGATTGTATAGAAAAGAGTACATCAACATGCCACATGATTTCTATAAGCTACCTTGTTTTGTGAAGACTGGGTTTCCACGGTTGCCACTTGTACTGAGATACACATTTAATGTCCCTGTTGATGCACCATACATATTGTACCAGAACTGTAAACACTGGTCAGCAGGAGTGGCATAAGAAGGGGAGGAAATTCTAGCTGTGTCCCCTGGCATACGAGGAGCAGATGTCTCTATATACATGTAGTGACCTAAAATTTGAAATGTTGGTTTCAGAAAATGGATTTTTTCTTCTTTTTGCCTCTAAATAACCTTACAGCTTAAGACATGTTAAAGGAAAAGGTTATCTTCCATTAATTGCATTTATATTTATTTCAACTCCAATCAACACTATTTTGATCAAGAATTTAATGTCTATGTATTATTAATTATACTTTCTCATATTTATGTTGTCTCCAAATTACAGGGTACGTAACTGAACATGGGTTCCACAGAACATGGTATCTCAGATGTGACAAGTATTATGACTATGCAGCTTTCTGCTTGATCACATGAAATCAAAGCATATCAAGGAACACAATTTACTGAAACAGTATATAAAGTTTTATCTGAATACAGCAAATAATATAGAAGATATATGACCTTCAAAAATGTAAGACAGATCTCAAAATTGATGTTATCAGCAATGGAAAAGTGATAGCTAAAAATAAGCATTACTATTACCAGAAGAGGCAAATATCAGTGTGGAAAAAAATATTAGAAATGAAGCTACATTTTACCTCTCGGTGTGGAATAAGTGTGATCATTGTTGGGCCCAGTACCCTGAGTTAAGGTTTGACCAGACCCTCTAGTCCAATCAAAATTGGGTGTATCCATTGTGTCCTGAATGTATCCACAAATATTAGGGTCTTCAAAATTGCAGCTAGTATCTGCAACTGAAATTGAACATGTGGAACATTTTGTAATTTTTAATTTTTATTAAACCACAAAACATGTCTACATAACAAAAGCACTAGAATACATGCCCATGCTCTTTTGGATAATTTCACAAATTTGTAAAAATTAAGTTGGTTTGGTTGATTGGATTTTAATGGCACTTTTAACATAATACTGGCTACATCATACAGATAATAATGAAACATGTCTGTTAACAATCAAGAGACAAAAACAGATGTCCTTATAAGCTGATAAATATTTAGTGAAATTAAGGAAAGGGTTAATACATTTTGTCAATAATGAGCAGATATCCTATACACAGAAATTTCCACTAATTTTAGACTGATTTTCCTGTGTAAGTATTTGAAACCAGGTTGTTGGTGGGCAGCAGCTCAAAAACATAAAAGCTATTGTGAACTGTTGTTGTTGGTGTGGGGTTTAACGCCATTTTTCAGCACACAATAGGCTATACATGGCGGCCAGTATTAATGGTGGAGGAAGAACCCGGGAAAGCCCCAGAAAGAACCACCGACCCACGAGAAGCTACTGGCAAGCTTTCTCACATACCGACATTGGCCAAATCTGAGACTTGAACCCACACAGACAGAGGTGAGATGGCAGTGATCTGTAAAGAAGAGTGCTTTAGATCACTCGGCCACTCGGAGCCCTGCTATTGTGAACTAAGAAATCTTCTGAAATGCTGAATAAACCAAGAAAAATATAGGTCACACTGAGCTTTTGTGCATGACACTTTAGAAAATGCATAAGAACCCTGAAAAGTAGGACTCAGCAACCCAGTTTTGTTGTACAAAATAACTCCACACTGGCAGATGAATATTTTGAATCCTACATACTGCATGTTTCTCAAAGCAAAGATATTGTAATAAATCATTACCTTGTGGACATCGTCCAGAAACAATATTCACATCATCAATGGCTATGTCACCCATGTATCCATTGCCTACTATTCCTTCAATGATAATCTAAAATTAGATAATAATAATAATAGTAATAATAATAATAATATTAATAATAATAATAATACTAATAATAATGTAATAAATTTCTACTGATGCTTAAGTCAGAATTGATCAACGAAAAGCCTTTAATACTTCCACTTACTGATGTTTTTGCCAATGCTTCATACAAAATTCATTCATTTGTTACTGACATCACGGATTGTAATTTTTCTGAAAATTCTGCTTTTTTAAGTTTTTTAAATTTTCTGAAAATACCTCTGAAGAAATAGGGGCTTTTATTACTTCATGTTGAAATTTTTTTTCTTCTTCAGCTTGTTCAAGTCATGGTTTGAGTAACAATGATACCTTCAAACTGATAGCTCATTAATAAAGTTAATTTGCAATAATTACCACCATATATACTCACTCATAAATAGAGTCTAACTGTAAATAAATATAGATACTGCTCTGCTATTGCATAATGCACCTGCAGATCAGGGTCTCTATTGTTTGTTCAACAGATTATTCCTAACTGGACTAACCCAGATCTGCAGCACATTATGCAACAGCAAATCTGGGTCTTTGCAGTTTGCAGTTGGGGTTGACCTATAAGCAAGTATAAGATGGTCCCTGTAAAGGACTGTGAAGAAATAAAGTTATGAATTTTTTTGCATCAAGTTCATCTGCTTTGGAAAATTTAATACATACTAATAATTTAAAACATACTAAATTTTAAAATCAAAAAGTAAAGTTTCCATCATAAATTACATTTCATGACATAAGCTTTTACACATGCATATCTCAAAGTGCACATTGTAAGGGATTTTCTAAAATAAAAAATTCAAACAGTACATAATGGAAATTGCATTTCAAAAAGAGTTTGAACATAAAACATTTTGATTTCAATTTAATTTCAAAATATACAGAATGAGTTACTTAAACAATGTTCAAATTTATCAAATGTTATTTTTTGTACATTTGCCTTGTGTGACACTGCATCATGACAGCATCCAATGTAATTACATTGTGCAATGTTATTACAATCACATCATGACCAGTAAATACATCCACTGTGATATCAGAATCACATGAGAGCATATAAGATAATTATCTCACACTATGATGTCACATCATGACAGCATAAAAGGTAATTACATCCCATTTTGATGTAAAAAGTCACATTATGAAAGCATACAAAGTAATATCACACAGTATGGTTGCAATCACATCATGAAAATATACAATGTAATTACATCATTTTGTGATATCAGTCACGTTTTTACAGCATGCAAAGTAATTACATCACACTGTGATGTTGAAATCACATAACAGGACACAATATAATTACATCATTGCAATATCACAATCACATCATGATCAGTAATTACATCTGTGATATAGCAATCATATCATGAGAACATACATGATAATTATATCACAATGTGACCTAAATCACATGATGAGAACATCCAAGGTAATTAGATCTCATTGTGATGTCACAATCACATCATGACAACATATAATATAATAACATCACAATGTGATCACATAATCATATCATGACAGCAAATAATGTAATTTCATCGCATTGTTATGTCAAATAACATACTGACAGCATACAAGATAATTATATCGCAAGGTGATGTTGCAATCACATGACAGTATATAAGGCAATTACATCACATTGGAAAGTCACAATCTCATCATTACAGCATACAAGATAATTACATCACACTGTGATATGACAAAACATTACATGACACCATGGGAACCTTCCATCAGAATTTTCTACTTAAACCAATGCAAAATTTAAAACACTCAAAGAAATATAGGTTTTACTAAGTGATAAGGAGAATCTTAAATTTGTTAAATTTATGTGAAAACTTTAAATTTCCACTTTCTATACCTCCCAAAATAAGAAATTATTCAGCACATTTCATTACAGAGAATATGAAATATTTGACCTGAATGGTTCATACTGAAAGCAGAGTCACAGCCTAGACAGGGAAGATGGATTATGACATTTAATGACTGGAGAGACAAAAAAGAGGGAAACCTATATAATGCCCTTTTCACAAAGCTGAGGTAGATGAACAAAACTGAATTGATAGATTCTTTAATGGCATGAACTCCATAAATACACACATACCTGGAATGGAACTGCAGGATTGATATCAATGAATCCCTGAATCCATTTTTGTCCCTGTGTGCCATGCTTAGTGAAAATGGGTGAGCCAAGATCAGGTCGAACTTTGAGGTACACATTTAGATCGCCTATGTTCCCTCCATACATGTTGTACCAGAATGAAAAGCAGAGTAAGCCAGGCTGTTGCAGTGGGCTAATGAGACGTGCCTTTTCTCCAGCATGACGTGGGAAGGATGTTTCAATGTAGTAATAGTAGCCACCTATAAAAATTATTTTATGAGGAAAGCAAGTATTTTGCAGTGGTACATTTTTCAACTTCAAAGTGATGGCATTACAATAAAAATTTCTACTAACAAAATTATGAACTCACATTGATAAAGATAAATGACTATATTGATTGTAGCTGAAGCAAATGCTGACAACAGTGTTAAAACTCAGATCTAACTAATGAAGATTTGGAGATGCTACTACATGGATTTCTTTGAAACATTCAGATTTATGTGAAGCATTCAATTACATCGTACTGTATCAGTCAGGCTGTCAATTACATCATACTGTATCACTGTATCAGTCAGACTGTCAATTACATCATGCTGTATCAGTCAGGCTGTCAATTACATCATGCTGTATCAGTCAGACTGTCAATTACATCATGCTGTATCAGTCAGACTGTCAATTACATCATGCTGTATCAGTCAGACTGTCAATTACATCATGCTGTATCAGTCAGGCTGTCAATTACATCATACTGTATCACTGTATTAGTCAGACTGTCAATTACATCATGCTGTATCAGTCAGGCTGTCAATTACATCATGCTGTATCAGTCAGACTGTCAATTACATCATGCTGTATCAGTCAGGCTGTCAATTACATGATACTATATCAGTCTGACTGTCAATTACATCATACTGTATCAGTCAGGCTGTCAATCTGCTGCAACCATGTCAAAACCTAATAGGATAGTGAGGTAACTCATTGTTATGCCATGCTTTCCTCAATTCTGGATCATCTTGAACTCTATCTTTAACCCACTCATTATTCTAGCCCAAATCTTTACCTGAAAAGTTGTTTATTGTGACTTAGTTTTGCAAGCACTGAGTAGCACTTCTCAAGATAAAGGCACTCATCAAGTTTCACCACTGTACATCAACAGTTTCAAAGAAATGGAGACAAATGCAAATTTTAAAAAATGTTTATACCCACACCAGCAATATGCTCAGATAAAAATACTACAAATGACATGATAACCCATCTGGTGACATTTCCCTTGACCCTTGATTTGACCTTTAAGCTGACTGTCAGCGGTGTGATACACTATCCACTTATTATATGTATCCATGCCAAGTTTCACAATATCTACTTAAATTCAAAACTTATGGACCAGGCACAGAAAAGAGTACACAAAGAAACAGGTCACAGTATTACATTTTTCTTTACTGTAACCTTGACCTTAAGGTGGGGAGTCAGACCCAGGAAAAAACTGTAATGTCTATTCATTATGTATATCTGGTCAAAGCTTAATGAAAATATCTTCTGAGATTCAAAGTAACAGCCCAACGAGGAAATAGGTCACAGAATTACATTTTCCAGGACCTTGACAATTAAGTAGGGGTGTAAGTGTGGTATGCCACAGACCAGTCTTGATTTACATCAAAGCAATGTCTCATTAAAATATCTTCAGTTTTTTATAAACTGAATCCATTACAAGGAAGCCTGACAATGAATTAAATTTTCCCCAGCTGTGACCCTGACCTTGGGGTAGGTGACATGACTACATTACATGACACATGTTGTAGTGATGATGTCTATCCAAACAAAGTTTAATGACATTATCTTGTTACAGCCCTGATAGAGGAACCAGTCATAAAATTACATTTTCCCTTGCCATAACCCTGACCTCTAAGCTAGTGACCCAGTTATGGTACATGGTACACCATCTATTTATGATATATACATATATATATACATACACACAAACACACACACACACACACACACACACACACATATATATATATATATATATATATATATATATATATATATATATATATATATCTGAAAATTATCTCATCTAGATCTCATCAAGGCATGCAAAGTTATTGGCCAGACAAACATTAATGGATGGACAGACAGTGCTATACAATAATATGCAATAGCCACCCTGACCATCCCAGTTCAGCTGCCTTGGTATATTCTTGTGAAAAGTATTGAGCTTCTATTTTTTCAGCAAAGTCAAAATAAAGTGCAGTTTAAAACCAAAATAATATGCCCGACTTAGCTCCAGAATAAAAATATACTGATGTCTAACTAACTGCTTATGCAAGCAATATAACTAAGGAATGACTTACTTCCTCCATGGTCTGTATTTGGTCCTGTAAGTACAGTACTAGTGGCTCCTCTGAGTCTAGTCCAGTCAAAGTTATCTGTTTGATCCTGTGTCCATCCACATGGTGAGCTGTCAAAGTTACAGAACAGCTGTCCCGTGACTGAAATAGAAAGTACCACAGTAAATGCTGACATGTCCATCAGCTAATGCATGTGTGTGTCTGTCTGTCTGGGTGTGTGTGTCTCTGTGTGTGTGTGCATGCTTGCATGTATGCATGCACATATGTACTTAATAACTGAATGGAGATAATGACTATAAATTAAGGGGCCTGTTTAGTCCACTTGCAATGTAACTGATAGCATCTATGTGGTTCCTGGTTTAATTGGCAATCCGACATATCTAAGGGTTTATGATTACCTCAACCTCAAAAATAACATCATGCCCTAATGGGTGTGTGTCTAAATCAGGAGTTGGCAATCTATTTTACATAGCATGCCACTTTTTTCCAGACTAATTACAAAAGGAATGAGTGTATGCCACCATAAGAGAGTAACACTGTTAAAATCAAGATTTTGGCTGCCCTTCATGTGCCACACAAAATCTCTTGACTTGCCATCTCGTGGCAAGTGTGCCATAGGTTGCTGACTCCTGGTATAAATAGTTAGAACTTGTTGTGCAACCAATGTTAAAACTTAAATTGCAAAAAAAAATTGATCAACAGTTATAGGTCACTACATTTGTGTTGTGAAACTATAAACAAGTATCTGTGCAATATCACATGACGTAAGGTGCGCAGTTTCACTCAGAAAAAGTTTTCATTATCCCTTTAAATTAATTTCATTTCTGTTAATTCCATTCACACAACCAAATGCAAATAATGCAACCAAGTATTCAAATGTGTTTTACTGCAAACATGGTTGTTAGTTGTGCAGTATGGAGAAATATTGCACACTTCAGACAATATTCAATTATTGGCACAAAAAGTTGTATCTAATAAAACCTCAAAGATAATTTAGCATGTATTCCTAGGATGTCCATCTTGCTATATATTTTACTCTGTATTTCAAGGCATTTGTTCTACTTACTCGGTGCGGTGGTTGTTGTTGTTGTCACATTAATTGCTGTCAAATTTCCAATAAATGCAGCAGCTGGCTGGACTGTAAAAGAAAATAGTATCACAGTCACCTCCTATATGATAATGATATCACATATAATCATGGTTATTATTATTATTATTATTATTATTATTATTATTATTATTATTATTATATAAGTAGTATTAATTTAATTGGCCTATCCCTTAAATGGCCAAATTTCCAAATTAGGGAAAACAACAATTACTAATTAGCACAGAAAATGAATTACTTAACTGGCTGACAACAGATAGGGAAATGTCTTAACTCCTTTGAAGACTACTGGAAGGGGAAAATGTGCATAGGTAAAGTTCACAAAGTGGAACAATCCAATTCCATTTAAGCTATAGGTTAATCAAAAATATGTTAGATGCATGTTGAGGAACAAAAGTTATTACATATCATTGCCTTGAATGAGAATGTTTAAGCCATCTGTATTAAAAATTATTTACAAGTTTGTGAACAGTGGCACTGAGATCACTTGAATGACAATAATAAACACATTCTTGTGTTTGCGCAGCTCATTTGTGTTGATAAAGCTGTTCAGAAGCATTTATTACTGTTGTATTACCTGCAAAGTCCCAATTAAACTTGAAAGTATTATGTCCCCCTTCTTCCAATGAAATGGTCAGTTTCAAATGTGATTTATATTAATTTTTCTATGGAGACAAGTATCTTTTGTGGTCAGACCAGATCAGATCCAACTCTGACATATGGTACTTATATGAAACTGTTATTAATTTATCATTTTATGAACACTGTATGAAAGATAGTTAATAAACAGAGGCTCTCAAATGGGTAACGATTTAATATTGAATTTAGGAAATTAGTTGAATAACATCCTGCTTTTGTGAGCCTTGGCAAGCAAAAGATGGGCATTATTTAACGACTGTCATAAATTTAATATTAAATCATTACCCATTTGAGATTCTTTTGATCACACAGTTTTATTCAGGAGAAATTATTTAGTTTTATTTCGGTAGAAATTATTTAGATAGAAAGAAGAACGGATAATATTGTTCACTCTGACAGATGTTATACCTTTCATTTGTTGTACATAAAAATCAGTCCCAAACGAAGTTGAAATAGTAAAAGTATATTATACATTTTTGATAACAATAAATTAATGAATAAGCATCCATCCAAATAAACAGAACATTTTACAAAAGACAAAACATTTGTCAACACAAAATGTCCAATGCATGTGACTTGCCAACACAACACAGTAACAGTGTTTACGTTGAAATTCTACATCACAGCAAAACATTCCACTGATGCAATATTTTAGTGAAAAGAAGACTACTGGATGCAGAAATACACATATTTACTGTAATGTATTTGTGACCTAATATTTTCAGTATCTGATTTGGAACTTTAGAGTGTACAGAAGACATAAACAAATCTCTTTTTGAGTCAGACTTGCAACACATATTTACCACATAAATATGATCTGTGGTTGGATAAAATTCTGTCAGTTGGTGAGACTGGTATGTGTCTATATTCTTCTGTGAACAAAGGTGAGTTATTTACTTCATCAAGTTCACACTTAAACCAGGCTTGTATATAGGGTGGATTCCATGCTTCAGATATACCGTCCATCCATCCCCAATGCCACCCTTGTTATTATCTAAGTAATACCAATAATTCTACTTGTTGTTTTTGTTCTTGTCTTGCGGGTTTTGCCATTTTTCATGTTATGATATGTTAGAAATGACATAACAAATCCCTGTGGGGGTAAATTGGCATTATTGAAACAGATGAGACCATTTTTTCCCAATTCCCTTTTGTAAGTTGAATTAAACAAATAGCAGTCTAAATTTTCAATGACAACAAAAAATTCCAGATGGCAGGATAAAAAAGTTTTCCCACGATTGCAGCCAATCAGTAAAGAGAATACTGCACAATAATTTCATGGGCTTATTTGGACCAAAACACTTTCCATGCACTGCAAATAGCCAAATCAATTTGAACTTCTACAAATTTCTCATGGCCTACAACTGAATATGCAGAGGGAAGCTTTATTGTTTCAAACATAAGACACAACACCACTACCAGTCCCACCCCAAAAGCATGATTAACACTCTCAAAGATTTGATACAATCTGTCACTGACCAAAATTTACAGTTTCTAACTTCAAGAGTGTAGTAGAAGTTCAAGAATATCACATATCTAATGCTGTACCTATCCATATACCTACAGTGCAAGCTGTGCACCATCCCACACTTGGCTATCACACATCTAATGCTGTACCTATCCATATACCTACAGTGCAAGCTGTGCACCATCCCACACTTGGCTATCACACATCTAATGCTGTACCTATCCATATACCTACAGTGCAAGCTGTGCACCATCCCACACTTGGCTATCACACATCTAATGCTGTACCTATCCATATACCTTCAGTGCAAGCTGTGAAACATCCCACACCTCTTTGAAAGTATGTGAGTAGCAATGTGTCACAGAAATGAAGCAAGTGCAGCTTAAATCACAGAGCACCAGTCAAGGAGGTCCTATATTCTAACCTACTAACCAGTTTGTGAATTTTTCCCATATGATATAAAGTGATAATACCAGGTACCAGAGAGTATGTAGCTGTCAGAGTATGCAGTTGCTAGAGTATGTAGCTGTCAGAGTATGCAGTTGCCAGAGAGTATGTAGCTGTCAGAGTGTGTAACTGTCAGGGTATGCAGCTGTCAGAGTATGCAGCTGCCAGAGTATGTAGCTGTCAGAGTATGTAGCTATCAGAGTATGCAGCTGTCAGAGTATGCAGTTGCCAGAGAGAATGCAGCTGTCAAAGAGTATATATAAAGATACATCACATTAATCAGGAATTTGACTTTGGCCTCAGTAGGAAGGTTTGTGTTGTATGAATAATTAAAACAAAAAGGGGTGTCCTCAAAAAGCAGGACAAATATGTCACAGTAATGGTCTGAGTGCACTGGGTTAGATGGATCGATTGGTCGAATGTGTGTCTAGAATTACAGCCCCTGCCCATTTATTGTATGGATAATTAAAACAAAAAGAGGTGTCCTCAAAAAGCAGGACAAATATGTCACAGTAATGGTCTGAGTGCACTGGGTTAGATGGATCGAATGGTCGAATGCTTGTCTAGAGTTACAGCCCCTGCCCATTTATTGTATGGATAATTAAAACAAAAAGGGGTGTCCTCAAAAAGCAGGACAAATATGTCACAGTAATGGTCTGAGTGCACTGGGTTCGATGGATCGATTGGTCAAATGCTTGTCTAGAGTTAGAACCCCTACCTATTTGTTCCAATTTTAATGAATGTCCGAACTGAGGAACAAACTGACTGATGGATAAATATGTGGTATAATGGATATCCAGTGTACATGATGCAATAGGTTCTCTCATAGGTAATGGGCACACTCAAACTTTCAGGGCTCATCTTAAGAAGGATAAGCTTATTTTAAGTTTGAAATGACAAGGTACACAATATTTTTCACATGAACCAAATCGTGAATAAATATACAAAAAGCTATGTTGGGTTACTGTAATCCTGATACATACCTTTAAATTAACAAGTGCATGTAGCCATCACAATTTACCTAGATCAAGTTTAGAAAGCACTGACCATTGTATTAAATATCTGTTGGCACACATTTCTGTTGCCACTATATACACCCTGTGCCACACTAGGCATATATGCTTTAATAACTGAAGGCATAGTAACCACAGGGTTTACACTGTGCCATCCTGGCAACTTTGGCAATACTCCATGCTATGCCACACTGGCAATCCCTAGAGCATTCTACTGGCTATGGTCAATCTGCTGGCCATACTGTTGCCACTACTATTACAGTAAATGTTCCTTGTTCAAGAACAACCTACCTACTGGTTCCAAAAGCAATGATCCCAATACAAATGAGCTAACCTGTCATATACCTGCTAGAGTATCATATAATTAGACAGCACTCTAAAAACAACTAAACTGGGATAGTTCAACATCATACAGACTACTGATGTAACAGGTAAGTGAACACAGAGAGGACCTTTACATAGCAAGAATTAAACATGCACAAATAAATAGCAGCAAATAGGGCTGTATACTTAATTAAAATAATGTACAAACAAAAATCTAATTAACACAATTAATATACCTCCACAAATAGAGGGAAGGAAGGAGAGGTCATCAATAGCAATATCTCCAGCATAACCTGCCCCTCTTACACCCTCAATGATGATCTGATATGGTGCTGTTGATTGGATAGGGGTCTGTCCATTGTACCATTGGTTGCCTTGGTCACCCCTGAGGCTCCATACAGTCTGATTGCCACCATTCTGCAACTGTATGTAGACACTGAGGGTTCCTATGTGCTGCCCATACATGTTATACCAGAAGCTGAAACAGCGGCCAGTTGTTGGTCCAAATATTTGACTCACTAACCATGCTTTGTTTCCTGCAATCCTTGGAGCTGAGGCCTCGATATATTGGTAATGTCCTAGGGGAAAAGGAAACAGCAAGTGATAAGAACTACCATGTCAAGAATAAAATACATATTTAAATTTTCTAAAACATGGTAAGGAACAATCATTGGCTCAAACCCAACATGTTTCAGTTGGGTATGTGGGTAGGTAATTAACCCCCAACCAAATATACAAAGTGAAAATCAAATGTATCTATTTTCAGATCCAAGTTCTTGGAATGAAGTCAATTCAGAAGGACTGAGCTAGAAGGTATATTATATGTATAACATTAGGATGCCAGAAATTTCCTGGATACACACTTCAAGCGGCTCAGAGAAGCCAAAGTCTAGAAACAGAAACAGTATCTAAAAAAACTGCCAATGTGCAATTACAGCACACAACTGTGAAATAAAGGCAGCATTATCCTATCCCTCAATCTTGTGTCCGACTCCATATATTGGAAATATATATGTATGTTTAATAAAGAGCATAATTTAGGAAACAGATTAACCCTTTATCTCACATAAGTGCATTTGAGAGGAAGTTTATTTTGATGCCTTTGTCCACCGGCAGCAATTCTGAGCAGGTTGCTATAGAAACTATCGGCATCAAGGAAAGTGACAATGGCATCACATCATGTGGCTGCTATTTAAGAAATAGTCATAATCTACTGTTGAAGGTATCTATTCAGATTCTCCCTTATTTAAAATGGAGGTTGTGGACTTCATTCAGTACTTTCTCTAGATCTGATGATTAGAATTATGGCAACATAAGCTTGAATAAGTCTGATACAAGATCCAATATAACTGCAGGCAACAATGACTTTGATAATTACCAAATTCAGATGTGTTTGTGATACAGACATAGACAATGAACAGGTATACTGAGAGACTGAGAAAGGTCAGCTTGACTAATTTCAGCAACAACCTACACAATAACAGCTGCTGTAAGGTAAAGGGTTAATAACAGCAACAGCCTACACAGTAACAGCTGATGTGAGGTAAAGAGTTAAGAACAGCAACAGCCTACACAATAACAGCTGATGCAAGGTAAATGGTTAATAACAGCAACAGCCTACAAAACAACAGCTGATATGGGGTACAGGGTTAATAACAGCCTACACAACAACAGCTGTTATCTGGAAAAGAGTTAAGAACAGCAACAGCCTACACAATAACAGCTGCTGTGAGGTAAAGGTTTAATAACAGCAACAGCCTACACAATAATAGATGCTATCAGGTAAAGGTTTAACAAGAGAGGTGCTCATGGAACATGATATGATGCAGTACAACTTGATGGCTATTTATGTAATGTGTACTAACCCTGTGCATTCTGCAGAGTGTGGTCATTATTGGGCCCTGTATTTATGGTGCTGGTAGATCCGGTTCCATCTTGCCAGTCAAAATCATCACCAATCCGAGCATTAGTCCATGTACATCGACCATTCTCAAATGAACAGGAACCTACAAGGAACAAATTGTAATATTTCTCAACTTATTTTTCAAGGACAGTATTAAAACTGGGATTATTTTCAAAGCCTTTTTAATCCATACTCAGTTTATATTAATCCATACTCAGTTTATGTTAATTCACACTCAGTTGATGTTAATCTATACTCAGTTTATCCAAATATTTCAGAATCCAAATAAAAATATAATCAGCAATGGAGTTGGACACAATTCTGAGTCCTGATCCAGAACTATCCAAGAAGAATGCAAGGAATGAAAACATGGGTGTCCTTGTGATGACAAATCCCTGACACTATTATATTAAAGGTTTAGCACCAGAATGAAACAATACATGTGGAACACAATGTCAAATCAGCAAAGCATGTAATTTTAATGTGGCTATAGACTTACCGAATAAAGTTACTCATAGAAGATATATGACTTTCAAAAACTTCAACACAGTACCTTAACATTGTTGATGACATCTGTTACCATTAGCAACAGAAAAGTTGCATGTCTTGCTATTTACAATGTAAGTAAAAAAGCAGCTAAGTCATTTAAATTTAAATTGATGTTAAAATTTTAATTGCTGACATTTTAGAACACTGATATCACTGAATTTTCATTCATGATCAGCAGATAGACTTTTAAACACTGAAAGCTTTCACTTTTAATATTCTTGCTCATGTCAATCAATCAAATTTCAAAAGATGATGAATGAATAAATAACTAGCAAAACCAACCTGGTGATGGGCATAAGCCAGAAGTGACATTCACATCATCAATTGCAATGTCTCCCTGGAAGTTGATACCTCGAATACCTTCAAACACAATCTAAAAGTAGAAAGACAAATTTAAAATAGCAGCTCCAGTATATCTTTTAGACATGTTGGAACAATTTCTCAAGTTGGGCAGCTTTTTCAGAGGCAGAAAGACTTTATCAAATGAGAGTGGCATCTCTTTCAGGGCAAAACAGAGTTTAGCACTTCACAATATCTGGATTAAATTTTCTGTAATGTGTGAGAATGGGGATAGAAATTTATGTATTTTAAGATTTGGGAACAATGTTTGTGGTTTCTGTATTGCAAATATCCACTATACTAGCAACGCATTCACAGCATTGTAACTTATGTTATCCTCCCTCAAACCAACTGTAAATAGCCTGGATCCAAATAAAATGGCCAACAGATTAGTGTATATCCTATTAGTTAATCTTCTGGCATGGAGATCACACAGCTCAGAAGTCCGAATTTTCACTCAGAACCAAAAATAAATTATGTTACAAAAGTAAACTCATTTGTGACTAGTTGACACAAATTCTCAAGCTTAAACTCCTGCTCAGAAGTTTATGCTTTATGTGCCAACTTTCAAGCAAATGGCATTGACTGTGAGTTGCCATCACATGATGCCATCACAGATCTAGGCCTATCATGTTCACAGTTGCCAACATTTTGTACAGGAGTAAATATGGCACTCAGTTTACAAAAGTAAAGCATTATTCGACACATTTGACATTATACCTGCACATGCATTCATCAATAAGCTCACACACAAAAGACAATTAATTGAGTGTACATGCATTTCTCAATCTTGACATACCTCTCTGGAGGAAAGTGACTATTAAAACACACCCAAAACATTAGGACTTTCTTGGAATTTACTATTCTGATACATCAGCCCCCAAACCTGTACTGGTATGTTGTGTGGTTTGGGATATGATCTCAAGTATTCATAAAACCTTGCAATTTTCTGCAGATAGATTTGTCCACAACATATGAGTGAACACAGAGATAATTTGAAGATACTTTAGACAGTGTTCTAAGAAATTTGGGTTACTGTGTCAAATTACTCCATCCATTTGGTAGTTGGATGCATTGCTGAACCACGATAATAGTCACATGAAAGACAGGTAAGACGTGAGAGTAACATGACAAATTCACATATGCTCCAGTCACATGACCAAATGAATGAAGCTGCATCTTTCTGGTTCACTGATAGTGATGAAACAGACAATTATCTGCCCATGGAGCACATTAATTTTAATTGGCAACTGGAGGCTTGTTTGTGCTATACCATGTGGATTTACAAGTAGTTGAACAGTGTGTGTGTGTGTTTTGGATTTTTAATGTAGCGTTAACAATTTTTCAGTCATATCACTATGATGTCTGTGATGTGGCAGTTCATAGTTTTGACTAGCACTGGGATCATCATGCCGCAGACATGCAGCATGATGTCCCACCCAGTCACATTATCCTGACACCAGGCCGACCAGTCCTAAAACTAACCTCTTAATGCTGAGCTCCTAGCAAAGCAGCTGGACACTATAATCACTAGGCCACCAGAGCAGTCAGTTGTTGAACATTACATTTGATAGAGAAATATGATGTACAGATCACCAAAGGCAGACATACTATAATTGATACATGCTTTCACTGATAAGCCCACACCCCTCTTTATGCTTCATATGACTGTAACTCAAGATCAGCAAGAAATACCAGTTTATAACAATCATCTATATGTGTACTCATGTGCTGCAGACAAGTATACTGCAATAAGTTGATAACTCTTATGAATAATTGAGAGCACACATCATTCCAATACAGGTTTGCTGGCTGATATGTCTCATTAGAAATTTACCTATGTATACAGCTAATGTCTCTTTACAATGGAATGGATTAAACCGGTCTCAAAAACAAACCTGACACATGCTTCATTTAGCACAACAACATAGGAAGAAACAATTCACCTTAAATGTGAAGATCACCCAACACAATGGGAATTAATTCTTGCAGAAGGAACATGAACATGATAGGGACATTGTTTATTTGTTTATGATATCATTAACATATGCCTTTAATGGTGAACTTTTAAACCTCTCAGACAGAAAATTTCCTAAATGCATATTAGGGGTATTACATAGAATACAGTATACCTCTAATTAAAAGTAGGAAATGAGAAATGTTCTGTTAAATTACACTACTAACCTGATAAGGCTGTGAGATGGTGCTGGATTGCAGACTGACTTGAGCCAGACTCCACTGATTACCCTGATCTCTGGACAGGCTCCAGATGGGAGAACCAAGGCCATTGTTCACCTTCAGCTGGAGCATAAAAAATATACAAAATCTGCAGATCACACAATTTTAGTGAGCTAAATGTTTTTGTAAATATGATAGTAATGGATAATCATGAAAATATGATTTAATTCAAAATCATTTAGTATCAAGAATCTGTTATTTGCAAGGATTTTTTATTGGAAACATAGTGAATTCAGCACATTAAAAAAAGTGTCATGCTGCTGAAAATTATTTACAGTACCTGTAAGTTCCTGACTGAAAACATGCACGATCTTCCTATTTTTGCTTGTATATTGGATTAGGTTTATTATGCTTCGACATTAGATTAGGTTTATTACACTTTGATACTGGATTAGGTTTATTACATTTTTATACTGGATTAGGTTTATTACATTTTTATCCTGGATTAGGATTATTTAACTTTGATATTGGATTAGGATTATTACACTTTAATACTGGATTAGGATTATTACACTTTGATATTGGATTAGGATTATTACACTTTGATATTAGATTAGGATTATTACACTTTGATATTAGATTAGGATTATTACACTTTAATATTGGAATAGGATTATTACACTTTGATACTGGATTAGGATTATTACACTTTGATATTAGATTAGGATTATTACACTTTGATATTAGATTAGGATTATTACACTTTAATACTGGATTAGGATTATTACACTTTGATATTGGATTAGGATTATTACACTTTAATACTGGATTAGGATTATTACACTTTGATATTGGATTAGGATTATTACACTTTGATATTAGATTAGGATTATTACACTTTGATATTGGATTAGGATTATTACACTTTAATACTGGATTAGGATTATTACACTTTGATACTGGATTAGGATTATTACACTTTGATATTGGATTAGGATTATTACACTTTGATATTAGATTAGGATTATTACACTTTAATATTGGAATAGGATTATTACACTTTGATACTGGATTATGTTTATTATACTGTGATATTAGATTAGATTTATTACACTTGAGGCCATAAAGAAAAGCTATGGTTGGACTGAAAAAATGAATAAAGCTTCCATGGAATTAAAAACTGAACAATTCAAAATCTTTTTTCCACAATTTAAAGATGCTACTGAAGGCAACTTCAGAAGCAACAATACAAAATTTCTGATTTAATAAGTGTGAAGACTAATTCTATATAGCAAATATCTGCAAAGTTGAAAACATACCCTGACATTCAGTGTACCGATGCCAGGCCCATACATGTGGTAGTAGAACTGCAGGCACAGTGGGGATACATTGGCAGGATTAGTGACAGAAATGAGTCGAGCAATATCACCAGGTTTTCTTGGATCAGAGGTTTCAATGTACATGTAATGACCTGAAGTAAATGAGAAGAAAGAAATTTATCATGTAATTCTCCGTTTTATTAACAAATGACATAATATCACAGAAATTGCTTATCACACTGTAGCATAACTCTTTGGTGTTTGCAGCTTGCATAATGATATCATGTCATACACACTAATTGCCACACTGTAGCAAAACACTTTGCAATTTCAATGACTAATGCATAGTCCATAACTTTATGTGAGAAATATAATCTTATTAATGCATAGCTTTATTTGACATAAAACTGATAAAACTTTCTCAATGATAAAATATGTAAGCAGCTTATAGCCTGTAATTAACCTGTCACCAAATTTCTGTCATGGTCAAACATATATACACAGACTGTAGACCAGTAGTACTGCTAGAAAATGTACTATGCACTGTTACCACGGACACAAAGATATGTTAGACAAGTATTTCATGTCTAATGTTCATCAGCTAGTTGTACTACATAACATACACAAATTTAAATAGGCATACATTTTCAGTACATAATTAACACTTGTGCCAGTCAATATTTGTTAACTGTCAAATGAAAAAATTAACTTTTCATAACGAAGTATGCGAGTGAACAGGTGTAGTTATCTCTGATCTGGTTATAGAACAATTTTGTTCAACTTGTATCGCAAATTAAAAATCAAATGAACACCTGCATAAGATCATCTCTATAAACACAGTGTTCATGAAAATACCAAAATCAATTGTGTTCAACATCTATCACAAATTTCATATCAAATTAACATGATGATGAGGTACAGTCTGTGTTCTTTTGGTTCTGAACTTTCCAAAACTTTCCATCTCATGGTAGGATGGAATGTTTTTTCATAAAAAGAACGGTAATTCCTGCCCTGGAAAGATAATCTAGAGATTACTGCAACAGTTAATGCATTACTGATATTAAAATATCATGTCCAATGATAACCATCAATAACAACACACTTATTTTGGGGGCCTCATAGGAATTGAAAGGGTTATTTTCAAGACAAACTTATTTACAAACATATCAGATATTTAGAGACTTTGTGTTGGTTTGGATAAACTAAATACAGTCCAATCTCATTCATCTGATATAAATCACTGATGCAGATGATTCATATAAAAAGATTCAATTTATTAATGACTTTTACAAAATAAATCCTAATTATATCGTAAAAATGGTATTGTCAAATACAGATATTATAAATAAATGAGACTAGATTTTATTAAAATAATTTAAAGGTGCATATAATAAAAACTCTGTTGTATCCCTAATTTATCAAATCTGTTGTATCTCTAATTTATCAAATCTGTTGTATCCCTAATTTATCAAATCTGTTGTATCCCTAATTTATCAGATCACTCATCTCCATCAAGAGTCATTGTGACTGTACTTATTTATAACCAGTAATTTATTCTGTACAAACCTGAGGCTGTTCCACTGGTGTGATCTGATGAGGGTCCAGTACCAAAAGTTGCTGTGCTCCCTGCCTGCCAAGTCCAGTTAAAGTTGTCTGTTAGGTCATTAATGTAGCCACACAGATTTGCGCTCTCAAAGTGACAGTTTGATGACTGCACTCCAGCTATCAATTAAAAAAAATGTAGGATGATCAACAACTGTGGTATAAAGAACACACAAACGATGTTATAGAACACTGCACAATTTCAATACTTAAAAATGAATCACTCAAATGCTTGGCAATGCTCAAATGACTTGCTCAATAAAAGCACAAAGATGTCTCTTTCTTGCAACTTTCAATGACTCAAAACAACCAAACACTCAATGATATTTTAAGATTTAGCAGATAAAGAAACATAACACAAGAGCTGATGATGGTCATTGTAATTTGTTGTTAAGCAAATACACTTTAAATTCTATGTATGTTTTGTAAAAGCAAATACACTTTAAATCTTACGCATGTTTTGTCAAGCAAATACACTTTAAATCTTACGTATGTTTTTGTTTTCTACACACATCAATCTTTAAAAATAACGAAAAGGGTTAATTTTTAGTAAGATCTAATGCTCTTATGTCTCTCAATATGAGATGTTTGATTCTACAAAACATCAAACCAAAACTGCAGTAATTAATGAAGGCAGAGTTGCTTGTAAAGCCCGCCAATACCTGGAGTGCTTGTGTACAGGAATCCATTATAAGGACAGTGATATACTGAGGGCTTTTATTATGAGGAACAACTGTATTTCTATTAACCTTCAATGCAGCAGGAAACTACCAAATAATGATATTTATCATCTCCATCACACAATGGAAGACAAATGACTCAAGAAACGGGAAATGTTACATCTGGAATATAAGCAATAAAGCCACCAGCTACAAGCAAAAAGACAAAAGGTTTGGTTTGGTTTGGTTTGGTGTTCAATGGTACAGCTAATACAATCAGGTTATTTAGTGCCAAGGCATTCGGAGTAAAGAACTTTGCCCAAGGACAAACTATAGTAGCTAACCCAAGCTGGTTCTATGGTAAGATTTGAACCTGCACCCTTTCCATTGTGAGTCCTACGCACTAACCACTGGGCCACCACAGCTCCCCACAAGATAAATGGAGTAAAAACAACTATACAAATAGCAAGGTAAAAAGAATAACAACATTAACAATACAAACAAGAGGAAAAAAGAGCAACAATAACAATACAAACAACAAAACAGAAAGAGTGAAAACAACAATACAAACAGCAAGACAAAAAGAGTAACAATTCCAACAGCGAGGCAAAAGTAGTAACAACAACACAAATAACAATGAAGCTGCTAAAACATTCATGGAAATGAAAATCCTCTCTATAAAGGGAGATGGAATCAAGTTGTGGTAGTCTTAGGTGAAAACATTCACATCTATTAATATGTATGCTTTTTTGGTTTTATATGATCCAAAAATCTTCACATGTAACACAAATGTACACTAAAATGGTCAGTCACAGAACAGCTATGAAAATGGAAATGCATTTTGAATTTTGAATTTACTGACATAAATGACCATGACTGTTACTAGAGACTGTTAAAGAAATTGGACATAGAAAAGGTTATATATAACTAAGGCAATGGCAAAATATAACTAAGGCAAAGGCTATATATAACTAAGGCAAAGGCTAAATATAACTAAGGCAAAGGCTATATATAACTAAGGCAAAGGCTATATATAACTAAGGCAAAAGCTATATATAACTAAGGCAAAGGTTATATATAACTAAGGCAAAGGCTATATATAACTCAAGCAAAGACAATATGCTAATAAATTCTGCATCATGTTTAGCTTTCTACCTGAACATGATCCAGCCGTCATGGAAATATCATCAATAGCAATATCACCAGCAATGTTGATCCCACGGACTCCTTCAAAGACAACCTAAAAAAGGAAAATGCATATCAGAATAATTGATGATTTTCAATATACTTCATGAAATATGGGTCTAACCAGCTCCAATCCATACCAGTATTCACACAGGTTTATTAATTCAACATTTATACAACTCTCATGTTTAAATGATGCCATGAAGAGAATGATTTATCACAAGCAATCAGAAGTAGGACCTTCTATAAGGACCATATTTGTCTGCTGTAATAAGTTATTTTTTAACATGCATAATTCTGACATAATTTTGTTTAAAAAGGTTTTAACTTGTAAAAAGAAATTTGGATAAAATATTTCTAATGCTTCTATTTACAGGTTTAGAAACAGCCTTCACGATAGGTCTGATGATACATAAGTACACCTTGTTTCATGTGACCTTGACCTTGAAAACAGGCTTCCCAATATGGCACACAATACACATTCTCATAATGATACATAAGTATTCTTTGTTTCATCCCTTAATCAGACATGATTTTGGACTTCCATTAAAAAAACAGCAGAATTTTTTTAAGAGGGGTGTGGGGGTCCTTCCCCAATGGGGTCTCGAGGGGCAGTGCCCCTGATCCATGGTACCAGGGGGCCTTCATCCCCCAGTCAAAAACGCATTTTACAATCATAAAAAAATGCTCCTGGTGCAACTTATGAACATAATATAAAACAAAATAATCATTTGAAAAACTAATAAACTTTCCAAAAATGTTCAACTTGACTTCAATAATTTCACAATATTTATCGTCACATGAATTTGTTCTTTAATACAACTGATGCTGAAGTTATTTCATGTGCATGTCAGTGTTCACATCATAATCAAGTTACAGTAATTTGTCTATTTTTGCAGCAAACATATTATACTTCTCTCTTTTCAAAACAAATCTGTAAAATAAACACCGAAGTACATCAACTATATACAAATAATCCCATACATTCACTTGTCTTTTTCAACACTGGACACAACCTGTTAATATGCCAGTCAAGCTCTTTTTGCGGCTTTGCCTAAGAATTTTTTAGCCTTCCATTTTGTCACCACTGACTTTTTTGGTTCAATGTGCAATTGTTTCTTTTCCTTCACAACGGAAGCCTTTTTCCTTTCAAGCATATTCTGACAGAGGGCTACACCTGTTCTCACATGCAAGAAATCTTTATTTTTATAGTAATTAATTGCACTTCTTCCAGATGCCTTCTGAGCTTCAATTTTTCTGTATGCAGCTTCTTTTATAGGTGCTGTTCCAAACTCTTCCAACCACGATTGCCATTAATTCAGATCTTTCTTGCAGAGATCACAAGATGCGGGTCCTCTAGTGTTCAGTTTTTTTATAAACTGACCAATTAAATTTCCATCAACTTTTCCCTCCAGTCATTCCCATTTCCATGTTTTTTAAACCTTTAACTAAACTTTTTTTGTGTCATGGTCTCTCTCAACAACTCAGGATGACATGTTTTGCAAGCATGCTTCATCTTTCCATTGCCATCAATTTCCATTACACGAAGATTCACTGGATGAATTTAAACTTTTTACCAATCAGAATAGTCTTTACACGACTCTTGTGCTAACTAATACATGGAATGAATACTTTACAAAGGTCATTGTGGAATGTGACCAGACAGACAGTTTTTTAAAAAACCAGATTGGAGATGATATAAAAAAATCGACTATATCAAGAAAAATCTGATTCCAGTCAGGACAAAAGCAGAATTCTGCTTTCTAATGGAGAAAAATCATGTCTGCTTAATCTCTAACAGCTCTAAATTTATAGACAAGAAAGGAAAATATGACATAATTTTTATTAAAATCACGACAATGACCATGGCAATTTGATCTCAATGTGGCAGCACACCTTCTAATGATAATGTATAAGCACACCATGCTTCATCCCTAATCTCATGCTGCTCTTAAGGCAAAAGGAAAGTGTAATGGAAAAATCAAACTATTGGCACGTGACCTTAACCTTGAAAAAAGAATCCCTAATGTGGTACACAATTTACTTTCTTTTGATGATAAGTAAACAAAGTTGTATTCTTTAATCTGAAACAGCACTGAAGTTATGTAGCAGAATGAAAAGTGTAAGAAAAAATATAAAATGTTAAGTTCTGACCTTGAAATTGATGACCCACAATATTGTCTGTTACAGACCTTCAAATGATGATGATGTAACAAAATACCAATTTTCATTTATTAATCTCGAATGGCTTTAAAATTATAAACATTATTGAAAGTTGAAAGGAAAGAGTGAAAGAGAACTTAAGATACTGAAAGGTGACTTAACCTTAAAAAGAGGACTCTACCTGTGGTATACGGTACACTTTCTAATGATGATGTATTCATATACCAATCTACCTGTGGTATACGGTACACCTTCTAATGATGATGTATTCATATACCAAATCCTTAATCTCAAAGAGATTTGAAGTTATACAGCAGAAACAACAGTGTGATAGACAAATGGATAGATACTATGTCCTCTGCTTTTCTGGGGCACAAAAAAGCTGACTCGATTCAAATAACAGGTAATCACAATTTGGTCATTATGCCTATACCTTATATTTTGACATCATGAGGTGTCAACAAAAGAGTTTAATATGGAAAAATAATGTTTGCTGCATGAAAATCAGTTTCTGAACATGGACACAAAAGAAAATTGAAAAAGACATCCCATAGTAATTCAATGATGCTCCCTCTCTGCTTTGCTTGTTTGGTGTTTAATGGCACATAAACACGTTAAATGTTACATCACGATGAGGCAGTGGAAGTAAAGTGCATTGCACAGGGTCATGACATAACTGTAAACCTGGCCAGATCTTCTGCTCATGGTCCTGGCACACTAACCACAGAGCCACTGCAGTGTTCTAAGTAATTTATGAATTTATAAAATTGGATATGAATATCAAATGCAATTCTTCTACAGGTCATAATTTCTTTTACATTCATGAGAAAGATTTCTATAATTAATGATATGTTTCCAATGTACAGTAAACCTTTGCAACTTAAACATCAGTCACTCAAAACACTTGTCCACACTTACAGGACATGCTCAGTCTCCCATTTATGACATGAAAAATCTTGAAACAATGGGACACTCAGACTAACAATATAGTCTCTCAGCATTCCATATTTTACAAAAAGTGTATTAATGACTCTGTGTTCTTAATGATTTTTCCTGATAACTGACTTATATGCTTTTGTGATAAATCTGTTAGAAATTTGTCTCCGCAATGACTTACATTGTAAGGTCTTAATGAATTTATATCGACCGCAGCCTGTATCCATTGGTTCCCTTGAGTTCCTCTTCGGGTCCAAACAGGATTCCCAAGATTGGCCCCAGATTGTAGGTAAACATTGAGGGTGTTAATGTGGGCCCCATACATATGGTACCAGAATTGGAGACAGGTAGCACCCTGGGGCTGTTGACGAGGGCTAACGAGTCGGGCTTTATCCCCATTGTGGCGTGGAGCTGAGGTCTCAATGTACATGTAATATCCATCTAATAAGAAAGTGAAATTTTGTGTAGTTTAAACATTATATTTGCAAACATAGATTTAGATATGCAGGTACATGCATGGGTGGGTAAACAAATCCATGTATAGATAAAGACTGACAAACCAACAAGAGAATGATATATATATGAAAATATATGTGTGCTAATTGATGTTTAAGTTCTCATTTTTGGGATTATTAATTACTTCACCCTATATTCCTTCCACTTCCCCATAATTCTATGCAACTACCATACATACTAATTTATAAGTCAAGTCAAACTGCAAACAACAAAAATCCTGATTTGCCATATCCTAATGCGCCTGAAACCAGGCAATATTTTGTTTGTTCAATTGATTACTCCTAACAAACTGCACAAAGTCAGATCCGCCAGCACATTATGGGATGGCAGATCTGGATCTGTGCAATTTGCAGTTGGACTTATAAGCAAGTATAAATGGTAATTATTTATTTAACCTTAAAATGTAAAGTCTAGCAGGGACTCTGCCCTGCTGATATTATATTGTCTGGATGCTTTGATAACTTCTGGATTGGGTTTGGGGGTGGGAAGTGCGTAGAATTTCTTTGCTAGGAGCTTACGTCCAGTGGTGTGGTCATTTGATGGTCCAGTGTTTAAAGTGGCTGTGCTCCCTCTAAAACGTGTCCAATCAAAGGTATCATCTGTAGCCTGGGTCCATCCACAAACATTGCTCTCGAAGTTGCAATTAAAAGTGCCAGTCTCTGTAAAAAGAAAAGAAAGAAATCGAAGGAATTTCAGCAGTGTTATCACAATCTTTAGAAAAAGTATTTTATATATGACTATCATTCTAATACTACAACAAGAGGCTCAATGAAAGCAACCCCCAAATAGAACTGATTAAGTAAATGGCATTTTCTTACCACTGTAAATTGATTCCAAAAGCACATTTCACAACAATAATGAAAAGTACTTATTGTCTGTATTACTTTATATCCTGCATGATATGCACTTCCTGTAACTATACTAATTTTAAATAGGATGTTCAAGAGCATCATTTAAATCCTTTGTGCAATTTATGTATATTAGTATTTTGTCATAATCTTTCCTTTAGCTTGCCTAATAAAGCATCGTGGTCAACCTTTGATTGTCCTTTAATGAAATTTTAAAAAGCCAAGATAATGTCGCAAAACATTGGTTTTTGGTCATTTAATTCTACCTTTAATGTCTAAGCTTAAATTAGACTTCTAAAAATAAACAAGAGAACCATAAACAGCACCAGTCCTGGTTTTCAGTTATTTATTTCAAACTGAAATGATTGTGTAGAAACCACCTTTCTACTTTCAGTGACCTTGATCTTTGACCTTCTAACTCCAAAATCAAGGGGCTATACTTTCTTATCACAAGTGTTAAGATATCCACAAATTTTTATCCAAGTCTTTGATGTAGAACCAATGTTACTTTGAGGACACCATTTTTCTTCTTTCAATGCCTTGATCAATGACCCTTTTGACCCACAAATCAATAAAGTCACTCCAAGTGCAAGCCATCCACAAAACTGGGTATCTATAGGTGGTGAACAATGTGAGTTACTGTGCAGAAAACAGGCAAACCAATAAAATCTACCTAATATACATTGCTTTATGGTGGGCACATAAAAAACAATACAAAGGATATATTATCGCTGATGATGTGCCCAGTCAAATTTACATCTCAAGACCTCATCAGTGGATCATATATATGTACCATAATCAACAACATCAAAATTGCTGTAAACATGTGTATTTATATCATTTTTATTTTCCAAACACAGAAATATTTTATCTTACCAAACTAAAAAAGAAAAGAAGAATAACTGAGTTTTAAGAAAGAACTGATGTGTCCTTGAGATGACTTGTCGATATATCAAAGGGCATAACTGCATGACCCCAACTAATTAAAGTTTAGACAACACAGGTAGTTTGCTACATGAAGGGAAATATATGATGTTCTAATTAATTGTAAATAAGGTGTAAACTATGTGCAAATCCAAAATTATAACCAAAAGGGATCATACTTTTGACCATGTCTAAGAAAAGATACCCAATAAGATAAGTGGTACAAGACAACAGGTGTGAATGTGATCATGTTTTACTCTAATAATAATATACGTAATAAAGACAAGGCTAGAAGCTACATATTAAGCCAATAATAATAAAAATAATGTCAAACTTTAACAAACCCTTGACGAACTTTTGATACCAATTACACAGCTGAAAACTAATTGCTATGTCTTACTTCTCACTAACATGGGGTCAACAATAAAATTAATCAAAATGTGCATTACTTTTTGACCCATTGGTCCCACTCAGGAACATGACCCTTGGGCAACAATGTTGCAGGAGAAAAGGATGTATGGGATCAAATAATATTTTAACAACCAAGTAAATGGAGTCTGTTTCTGGGTTTATTAATATTTTAAAAAAATAATTCACCAAAAGGTGTTATACTTCTTGATCTCAGGGCCTGCCATGGGGAAAAGAGAAGTAAATCAACAAATAAAAAATTGAGGATCATATGATATTCCAAATCTGTAACGACTTCAATAAAATGTCAACAAAACATGAGATTAAATCAAAACATGAAATTAAATCAAAACATGAGATTAAATCAAACTCTTTAAACAAAAGAAGTCCTACAAAGTGGCCCCATATAATAACCCAGGAACTTAACTTAGTAGTCCAATTAGTAAGTCCATGTGTCATGTATGATGATGTTTATTTGTAAACATAAAGTGAATTGATTACAGAAACATAACTGAAGATAAAAAACTTTAACCAAAATGTTTCCCCGTAATAATTATTGACCCTCTGGCCACGGGAGTGGTACTGAGAGAAGGGGAGTATGTGACGATATAATGTGGTTATAATGTGACGAGATCTTTGATCCTTTTTGCTTAAAATCTGGTTACAAAAATATAGAACTAGATAAACACTAAATAAGATTCTGTTTTGCAAACAGCCAGTGGTCATCCAGTAGTCATAAATTTTATGGTTCTAATGTTCTATTATCATTTTATATTAATGGAAAGAAAAGAGAAACTAATTCACAGATTAACTGCCTCCAGCCAATTATAGTGAAAATCACTAACTTACTTGGCAGCAAGGCTGGTATTTTGACAACTGCTGAGGACTGAATTGTTCTTTGATACAATGACACATCTGATTGAGTCTTTCAAGCTAATTACAAGACATTAATGGTAGAGACATTAATGTTTGTTGATTGTTTTGAGGTTGAACACCATTTCTCAGTGCATGATAGGCCATATAATGCAACCAGTATAACTGGTGGAGAAAGAACCCCGGGAAACCCCAGTAAGAGCTAATGACCCATGGGAAGCTAGTGGCAGCTTTCTCACATACCCACGCTGGCTGAGCCCAAGACCCAAACCCATGTGGACAGAGGTTATCACTAAAGGTGAGCAATTTAGACCACTCAGCCCCCCAATGTTAAAGTGAAATACTAATTTCTTGTGAAAATCACACACCATAGGAAGCTCCATTGGTCTGCATTTAGCTTATCTTCAGCCTATTCTTCAAAATCTGCAGATATTTAAAAAAATAACTTTTCTAAAAAAAATACACATATTTTTGTCCTTTCTCTAGTTTTAGGTCATTTTTATCTCATCTGGGTGTGGTGTTCAAAAACAGTGTGACTGCCATTTGCATACTGTGTCTATTAGTACATGAAACAAGGAGCTGCACTCCTTTCATCCCATGACCTATTGATGAAGATGTGTATGTTAAAAGTTAAAAACACCACCCTAAGGAAACACCAGTAAACATATCTATCAATTCAGCTCTTGCAGTTTATAATTGTAATTCTAGCTATGAAGCTTTAATTTGTGAGTATTTGCTTACAATGGATACTCGTGCTAAGAACTGAAAACGGAAGCATCTCCAACTTTACCAATTCATAAATTTGTGAGTACTGCATGTCAATTTGATCTTTATTAAAGTCTGAAATGAATGTATTGACCTTAACTGAATTCTTCAGGTCTTAGATCCATTAAGATTAAATTCCATTAGATGAATATTTGTGTAGATTTATTTGGATCATAATTTTCAATGAAAGTTGTTGGTATCCCACTCCCCTCCACAACTGTTAACCAAGAAGGTCTCTCACTATCTTGCACCCTTTCTTTCGCTGGTGTTTTATTGAGTTAGATATAGATGAACTCCATCTCAGTAGCAAGTTAACAAGGGAGAAGTATACATGAAGTGAAGTAAAAAATGTACATTTCTGTATTATAAATTGCATCACTAATTCATTGCTCCACCTACGAACACAACCAGTACTGAGAAAAGGGAAGTATAAGATAACATTTATATCTAAAATAAAAATCAACTGAGAAATTTTTTATGGAAATATAAGCAATTAAAAATACTGTAACCACATGCCTTAGCCAAAATCTATCCTCAATATACTGTATATACTTGCTTATAGTTGATCTGTGCATAAGTCAACCCATTTTAAATGTACAGCAGTGGTGATTTTTCTATAATCCTTTTAAAAGACTGGGTGAATTTACTATAAATCTGCCAGGGAAATAGGTATATGTACAAATATTAATTTTAATATGCATGTACATGATCTATATTTCAATTATCAAATTTTGAGCCACAGTAGCTCAGTTAGTAGAGTATCTGACAAATGATCCACAGTACTCAATTAATAGAGCATCTGACATATGATCCACAGTACTCAGTTAATAGAGCATCTGACATGATCCACAGTACTCAATTAATAGAGCATTTGACAAATGATCCACAGTACTCAATTAATAAAGCATCTGACAAATGATCCACAGTACTCAGTTAATAGAGCAACATTATCCACAATACTCAGTAGAGAATCTGACATGATCCACAGTACTCAATTAATAAAGCATCTGACATGATCCACAGTACTCAGTTAATACAGCATCTGACAAATGATCCACATTACTCAGTTAATAGAGCATCATAATCCACAATACTCAGTAGAGAATCTTACAAATGATCCACAGTACTCAGTTAATAGAGCATCTGACAAAAGATCCACAGTACTCAGTTAATAGAACATCTGGCAAATGATCCACAGTATTCAGTTAATAGAGCATCTGACAAAAGATCCACAGTACTCAGTTAATAGAGCATGTGACAAAAGATCCACAGTACTCAGTTAATAGAGCATCTGATAAATGATCCACAGTACTCAGTTAATAGAGCATCATAATCCACAATACTCAGTACAGAATCTGACAAATGATCCACAGTACTCAGTTAATAGAGCATCTGACAAATGATCCACAGTACTCAGTTAACAGAGCATCAAAATCCACAGTATTCAGTTAAGAGAGCATTGACAAATGATCCACAGTACTCAGTAGAGCATCCAACAAATGATCCACAGTACTCAGTTAACAGAGCATCTGACAAATGATCCTCAGTAATCAGTTAATAAAGCACCTGACAAATGATCCACTGTAATCATTTAATAGAGCATCATAATCCAGAGTAGCTCAGTTAGTAAAGCATTAGACTCATGATAAACAGTAGTTCAGTTAGTTGAGCATTAGACTCATGATAAACAGTAGTTCAGTTAGTTGAGCATCAGACTCATAATCCAAAGGTTACAGGTTTGATAAATGCCCAGTCCAGCCCAGACGGACTACCCTGGTGTGTATTTCGGGAAGGCATTTAGTTCCCATTTCTTTGGCATGATATAGCCAATAATTGATAAAAATGCTGTTAAAATCAACAAAACAAAATCAAAATCAATTACCATATACACTGGTTGGTGATGGTATTACAAACAATACATGAAGTGAATTGGTGAAGTGACCAAAGAAACTGAAACTAAAATCTGTAATAACAATGACTCCAAATAGTAATTATGTGACCACCTTGGCCTCAAAAGGGGCAGGTTTGGTACCAAGAAAAGGGGAAAACATTGATGATATTATATTTTAAATATGTGTGAACTGGCAAAACAGTGAACTAGAAATGTGTTCATGGAACACATATGCCCTACCACAGTGCCTGAAAAGTGACCAATGCCAAACGTAACCAAGATGTGACAAACCATTGGATACAAAGACACAGAGATAGAAAGATATGCAGTGGAACAAGGATGACATCATACTCTCCCACCAATGTCAATTTCTTTAGTGCAGGTGTCAAGTCAAAGTTCAGCTCTAAGTGATTCATAGTATTTGTCGACATATTCTGTTACACTGTAGATTTAAGTCTATCATTTAAACAAGACTTATTTTTAGGCTGAATATAATTTGAATGATTTTTTGGGGAACTTACAAAGTGTTTGCAACTAAATGTCCTACAGTAACCTGGAATATTATCGTAGCCTAAGTGATGCTTGTAATTTTGTGTTGCATTTAAATTTTAAAACTTTTTTAACTTAAATTTTTAACTTACGTGATGTTGCAGTGATAGTGGTAGTAGACATTGTTGTAACAGTAGTGGACATGGTGTTCGAGACAGGGCGAGCCTGGAATGGTGTCAGGGCACATCTCCCATTTGTGAAGGACAGGTCATCAATGGCAATATCTCCCAGAAAACCAGACCCAACTACTCCTTCAAAGACAACCTGGTAAAAAAAAATAAAGTTAATGTAAAAATTATTTTGTGGGTTCTTCTTTGATGTAATAAAGAAAAGAGATAATGTTACTAGCCAGCAAGACCAGTGACCAATCACACTGGAATTCTTATACAAAGAGCACTTTGTGCTAAATATGCGCAGTATTACTGATATACTGGTTTATCATGGTATTTTTCTGGTAATACATACGATGATACATTTAGATTGTACTGGTACTTTCCGTCATTAAGGAACATAACGAAATTCCCAAGTAATCTAGTTACAAAATTAATGATATTAACAGCACACTTTTTTCACATGGCAAAATATTTCAACAAATTATGAATTTCTCAACAACAAAAACCAGTTGTGTTTGTCACAAATTAATTCTGAATACTGCAAATATACTTATATTCATGAAACTTTAATCACATATTTGACATGTGTCAAATATGCCAACATGGTAGCCAAATGGGATTTGTGGAAGATATAAAAAAAAATTTGGATTAAAAACAAAAATAGACCACTTATTTACTAGCATATGTTAATGGACGTGTAAGACAGACAGACAATCAGCTTAAGATATTCAGGTAAGCAAGTATTTTCTGTTTGAATTTTATTTAATTTTACAATTCCACTAAATATTTCTTGTTTGCTGAGTCAGTGTGTTTTATGTTTACTGGCCCATCCTGATAAGTATCTTGCCCTGGTGAGGCATCCCATTCAAAGTTTCCCTGCTGATTATATCAAAAAAGTGTAGCAAGTAAATTGTATGCTTTGGTGTCAACACTTCCTATATTTATCAGCAAGCTCTTGAATGTCAGCACAATGTCTTTAATATGGTGTCAGCTACAGTGTAAGCTTAATCATTCCACTTTAGTTGGTTGTTCGGTTACAACTTATAATATACACATAGTAAATTCAATTTAATTGTGAATGGGGGCTATTTTCTTTTCTTTATCTCATGATAATTATTGGGTTTTCTTCAAATAATATAAAGAATATAATAATGTGTTATTTTTGCTATAAATCACAGTAAAATATTTTTTGAACAAATGACAAATGGAATTTTTCTTTAAAATAGTGTCAGTCCCAGTGTCTCATGACATTAAATTGTTGGGTCTTATTATAATTGCGGTATACCATGGTAGATACACTCAGAAATATTGCGGTACAAATTTTTTGGGGTATCCAGCTCTATTTTGTGCCAATAAAATGAACTTTGGCAACAACTGTGTTTTTTCCAATACTTTTGACAAAGTATGAAAAATTATTTCCAAACCTAAACCAGATAAAATTCTTAAAGTCTTTAACATGATAATTTCCTGTGCTTCCCATCATAAAGTAAATTATTTTGAGATTATCTTCCAAATGATAATGTGATCGTAGAATATAATCAATAAAAGTAAGCTCATATCTATAACAGTTTATGAATAAATTCTCTTTATCACATGACTACTGTATATTTCGATCCATATACTTAATAATTAATTTTTTTACATAACTTATACCAAATAAGACAAAGGAAAGTAACTGAGGCATCAAAATGCATTTTAAAGTCATTTCACCACACTATTCTGCCGTTTGGTGAAATAAAATCAGTTTTCTTGTCAAGTAAAAATCTTACAGCTGTGTTAATTTTAAATTGAATTGCTGAAACTTGTAGAATAATTTTACTTCTTGTTTAACAAACTTTGATACATCTCATGAATTTCATCTAAATGTGTACCTTTTGTAGGATGCTGTAATTAATGTATTAACTTTTGACTGTCACATTTTTTTCCTAATTAAAATTGTCTGTATCCATGGTACAATCAGAGATAAAAATGCCTTCCAAACCAAACTTACTGAGAATGATGTCGAACTTTGAACTGGAAACTGTGCCGATTGCCAGCTATTTGCCTGGTTTCCAGAAAGTTGCCACATCAAGTTACCAGGTAATGATGTGTTTTGGTTGATATACACATTCAGTGTTCCCATCTGTCCACCAAACATGTGATACCAGAAGTGGAAACACATGTAGTCAGATCCTGTTGGGGACATCCTAGCACTCTGCAACCATGCTTTTTGTCCTTTGGTTCTGGGAGAGCTGGCTTCAATGTATACATAAAAACCTTTAAAAAAATGACAAAACATAGAATTAAAGGGTTCAAGTGTATATTATTTGCTCAGGAGAAGTACATCTGGAAATCAAAATTTGTACTAAAATCAGTCTTTCTGGCCACCATTTGCAAATAAGTAGGTTGCCTCTAACTTCTTAAACACCCAGCTCCATGTTACAAAAACCACATCTGAATTCACTTTGTTACTTCTGTTCATGTATTGTTTAATTACTTTTCAACATACCATATGTACTACTACTACTACTACTACTACTAATGACCTTATTTAATGAGGGTAACACAATTAGCTAAGAACTAATCTACCCTTGAGGCCCTCATACAAAGGAATTTATTTATTTTTAGCTGCATCTCTGAAGCCACTGGATATTATGGGTTTGGAAGAAGGAAATAGACTGGGCATTTCTAATCTCAACTGGAATACTATTCCAGAGCAGAGTTCCAGAGTATTGGAAACTTTTTTTAAATAACTCCTTATTTGGTTTGGGAATTTTGTACTGTTTGGTAGACATGGATCGCAGGTGGGGAGTATTACCAGGTAGCCTATACAGGAATAGTGATTGTAAATATTCAGGAGCACCATTATGGGATATCCTGTACATTAATCTGGCTTTTCTCAAACTGATTCGGTCTTTAATAGGTAATATTTTTAACCTACCAGCTAAATTTTCCTTGCTTTCTTTCTGGATTGATATTAGCCCCAATGCTCTTTTCTGAAGATGTGCCAGCTTTGCTATGTTTTCATCATTTTAATTATCCCATACTGTATTACAGTAGTCTAAATTGGGTTGTATGTAACTGTTATAAAATAGTTTTCTGTGCCTCTCTGGGAGAAAATGTCTTATCCTACTGAGAAGCCGTAAACTTGAATTGACTTTTTTTACTGATATGTTTGATATGTTCAGTCCATGATAGGTTATTATCTACCAGAACACCAAGTAGTCTATCATGACAGACCATTAGCAAATTGTTATCCTTCCATATCAGACATAGTTTATCACTATCAAGATTTGTCCTTTTTTGCCGTGTTGAGATAAATAATATTTTAGTTTTACCAGTATTTACTACCATGCCATTGCATGTGCACCAGTTTTCCAGTTTGTTTAGGGCATTCTGTAAAGAAATTTAGAGTTCATGCTTTGTGTTTTGGATGTCTGACAATGTTGTGTCATCTGCATTGTCACTTATAAGACAAGTACAACTGCAAACTGCACAGACCCATATCTGCTGTCACATAATGTGCACTCAGATCTGGGTCTGTGCAGTTTGTTAGGAGTAATCATTAGAGCAAACAACATAGACCTTGATCTGCAGGAACATTATACCTCAGCAGATCATGATCTTTGCTGATTGTAGTTTGACTCAACTTATAAGCAAGTACAGACATTAAAATGAAAGAATACTAGGGATAGAAGAGCCATTCTGAAAAAGGTAGGAAAAATTGGGGAGTCTGATATAAAAGCAGGAAAGGAATAACAGACTGTGATGACCAGACTGATATAAAACCATAAGAAAGGAATAAGAGACTGTGACCACCAGACTGATATAAAACCATAAGAAAGGAATAACAGGCTGTGACCACCAGACTGATATAAAACCATAAGAAAGGAAAAAGAGACTGTGACCACCAGACTGATATGAACCATAAGAAAGGAATAAGAGACTGTGACCACCAGACTGATTTAAAATATATGAAAAGGTAAAGAGAAAAGGAATAAAACACAGTACAATTGATGATAATTTTACACAGCCCTGTGGATAAATGAAACTAGATCTCTCAGTGAGTTTATATAGAATGCCCCTACAAGATATGAATTGTAAATACAATTTTTGAAACAAACAAAATGGGGAGATAACTCTAAAAATACTAATCTAACAAAGCCAAATCTTGTATAGGACAGTCATACTGATGTCATTAGAACATAAAGATATCTCCATAGTTCTGGAAATACTAACCATAAAAGAGTGTGACAGGCACTTTGTAATGAAAATTGGTATGACTCTGAGATAAAATGCTGATTAGACATATTCCATTCTTTTACAGGACATAATGTCTATAGTCATGATACAAAAACATACCAAGTTTCTTGATGATGTCTGAAATGGTTCAAGTTATATTCAGTAATAAAAGTGTGACACACTCAATGACAAATAAGCTGACTGCAATACCCCACCCCAATTACATCTGTGTGATATATATATATATATATATATATATATATATATATATATATACACAAATACATATATATATATATATATATATACATATATATATACACAAATACATATATATATAGAGAGAGAGAGAGAGTATATATATATATATATAGAGAGAGAGAGAGAGATTTATAGTTAGATTTAGATTTAAAGATAAAAAGACATGAATATATACACAACACAATGAAGAATGGACCAGGAAAAGATAGGTAAGAGATGCATTATGATTAATTTACCATTTGTGTTTCCCTGGGTATGGTCATACACTGGGCCAGTTCCAGCACTTGGAGTGCCCAAGTGATTTATTGTCCAGTCAAAATCATCTCCAATGTTTATGTTGGTCCAGGTGCACAGAGTTTTCTGGTCAAAATTACAGAATCCTGAAAAATTTAAACTTGTGTAAATTAAGAACATTTAATCGGTACCTTGATATTTTATTGTCCTGCAGAGTTTATATGGCTGATCAACACGTGATACAAAATATTACATAACAAGCTGCCGAATACTAATGAAGCATAGCACTGCTTTTCTAACTTTTGCAATTAATAATATTGTACCATATGTCATTAAAAAAAATCTGGCAAAATATTTAAGAAACATACCCAAGAATTCTTGCACACCGACACACTATTAAACATATATACAAAGAGGCAGTGATGTAAAAAAAGCTGATGTTACAAAGATAAATTATGTTTCCATTTCTATACCTAGATCAGTCAAAGATGATGAAAATAATGTACTCACCTGGGTTTCCACAGTCTCCCGAGGTGGCCTGGATATCATCTATTGCAATATCTCCAGTAAATCCATTACCAACGATGCCTTCAAACACAAGCTGAAAAAAGTGCCAATATCTGCTAAAAAATTTGATCTTCATTCAAAATAATTCTGTTTCAGAACAAAATATTAATAAATACCAAAGCCAAATAAAAATGGGACAAGGTTTCATGCACATGTGTTACAAAGAAACCATCACAAAACAAGGGTTCTGCAAAATGTGATATCTAAACATCTATATGTGCAATAATGTGTAACCCCACTCCAGGATGCCATACCTGTATCAGATCTGCAAAAATTTCAACAAAAAACATTAACAATAAATTTCAATGTTGCACGTCACCACTGAGACTTCAACTCTTCCTTTTGGAATAATGTTTTTCTTAACCAGCACTGGTGCCATAGTCACTAGAACTTTGATGATATATGATAATCCTGAAGATTTTAGCAATTTTCAACCATTATAGTTTTACCTTTATAAGATTTTTGCATTTCATACTTAAGCACTACATATTTAAGTTTATTTAGAAGGGCTTATCTCCCTAAAGTTCATGTAATGTATATTAGTACCAAAGTTGTTCAAAATTTTTCACTTTATGTTTTTAGAACTATCAATCAGAATTATAGTCATGATTGTGCTGATGTGCCTTAAATCATATATATATATATATATATATATATATATATATATATATATATATATAGACACACACACATACATACATACAAACATACATACATATATACATTTTGACTACACAATACCTAGTCATGTAAGGATCATTTTGAAATAAAAACAAAAGTTGTCTGAGAGGCAACCAAGACTGCCTGTATGCACGTCTGATTCTGTGAATAAGCTATTCTCAACAAAAAAGCCGTTAGTGTTAAAAAAGTAAATAAATGAAATCTACTTTTTCTTTTCAGTGTTAAAGATGTAGGTTTTTGTATTCAATATTCATTTGGGAATGATTTACAACATCAGGAACATCCTATTAATGCTCCATACGCTACATGAGACAAAGGCCACACACATTTGCATAGAATATGCAGAATGGTTCCCTTAGTATACTGGTTACAAGGATCTGATGTACTGGAGAGGTAATATTGAAAGAAAAGGGCAAAACTGGACCAGTAAGACAAAACCTTTAAAAAACACACATCTACATGCAACAGCATTTCATTACCAAATGGCATCAAATTAAATATAAGGGTTAAAGAACCAGTCTCGTTACAAGAAGTGTGAAGTAATGGACAGATGGAAAAGATGGCTACAACCATATATACACAACTGTAAGTCAAGTCCAGCTGTAAACTGTACAGATCTAGCTCTGCCATTGCATAATGTGCTGGCAGATCTGGGTCTGTGCAGTTTGGTAGAAGTAATTGGTAGAACTAAAAACATTTACCCTGATGTGCAGGCATACTATACTAAGAAATATCAAGATCTTTGTTGTTTGCAGTTTAAATCGACTTATAAGCAAGTATATATTGTATATATTGCACATCTTGATGCAGGACCCTAATGATGTGAGGATTACCCTAAGTTCCCTAAAAAACCCAAACATAAAGCTGGCTGCAATGGAAATAACAACATTTTGTTCTATTATCAGCTTATTAGCTTAACTGTAAGGGACTAACAACACCAAGACAATAGCAAAAACTCTCCTTATTTCATACAGGAAACCTAAACATGAATTTTATTATATATACTTGCTGATACAAACTGTTTGTAGTAGAATATTACAAGATTAAATGATCACATAATATTTGTAATATTTCTTAAGCTCATTTCATAAACATAAAAATATTTCATACCTTATATTTGCCAAGACATCACACTAAGTATACAGCACAAACATTGAAGTATAAAAGATAATTGACTCTTGTAAATTTATCAAACAAAGCATGTGAGTTTTGTCAGAAGATGAAAACCAATTTTCATGATCTGAATAGTTTATTACATGTATGTTTGTTTCAGATAAAACCTGTGAAACAAGTTCACTAGCAGCATTTTTCTTCCAAGACTGGCAAAAGATGGAAATAATTAAAACAATTCTGATTTTATATCAAATAAGCATTCATAATATTCTCTTGTTTTTCACTGAAAGATATAAATTCTTTTTAGGCGTACTTTTCATTTGATTTAATGAAGTGTCATTACTGTAAGTGACTTCTGACTTGTTATCACTATTGATACTGAATAAAATAATCCATTATTTGGATATTTGCCACTTATATATTATTGAAATTAAAGATATTTATGACTTCAGATCCCAATTCATAAATATTCTGTACAATTTATGTACAGTCACTGACCTTAGCAATCATATATATTCCTAAGCAAGAATTAATCTTGTTTTCTTATATATGTTATTTGTATTGTTTTGGGGTTTATTTAATGTCCAATATTTGACTTGTGATTGGGAAATACCTGGAATGAGTTCATGGGGTTCAGTGTGACTTGGGCCACAATCCACCGATTCTGTTGAGTTCCTCTACGACTCCATATTGGACCCCCAAGGTTTCCTCCCTGCTTGGCATATAAATTCAGAGTACCAATTGCAGTCCCATATATGTGATAGTAAAATGTGATGCAGCTTTTAGTGGTGGTAGTCAACTGGGGAGATTGGAGGCGAGCCTTCTGTCCTGGCCGCCTTGGACTGGACGTCTCAATGTACATGTAATAACCTGGGTACATAGAAAACAAAATGCATGATACCCAAAGTTCTTTACAACAATATGACGCCATGCCTGCCATGCTAAGATGTATTATTCAAAACTGACTTATCTGAATTATTAAATTAAATGTTCACATTTAACTCAGTCTAAAATCTTCATATACCAATATTTAAGTGAACTAAAGATGTGTTTTCGAAACACAATTCCCTATTAGAAGCCAATGACACAAGTGAAAAGTAGATAACAGTGACCCACTCATCAAAGTACATCAACATATAAAGAGGCATGAAATTACAAATAAGGTCAAACCTGTTAACAGTAGACACCCATGGGAAAAGGCTAAATTGGCCATTGCACACAGCTGACTACTGTACACAGGTTCACCTTTAAAAATTTGTTTTTGAAACAATACCATGAACCAAACTTCATTATTGTTATCATCATCATCATCATCATCATTATTAATATCAATAATGTTTAATGTGCACTATTCAACAAAATTATAAAATACAGATGTATGTTATTCTCTCCCAAATTTATGTTCCACACAAGATTACCGTATTCTCCTCAATTTACTTCATAATATTAATTAAATCATCATTGACTTCAATAATCACCAATTTTAGTTTGTTTTGTGCACCATGAAAAACAATAATTTCACTACTAACTTACAATTTACATAGGTCTGTAAAAAACAACTGACTCTTTCCTCAGACAACTTGTCTAAGTTCACTTGAAAATATTTGTTCACACTTTAAAAATTATTTCTAGACCAAAAGGCCATCAGCTAACATGTGAAAAGCCTATGATGAATAGGAAATCAAAGAAGCCACATACAACTGAAAGTGAAACCTTGCCTGATTTTACAGACAAGTTTTAAATAACGAATGACCCCGGTCCCTTTTGAAAAGGAATGTATCTCATATACCTTCTCACAGATGAACATTTTCTTCAGAGATACCTTTAATTCACAAATAGATGAATCCATCAAAATATACCTATCCCACTGGCACATTTTTTTCCATCATCCAGGTACCAAAAAAAGTTGCCCAAAATACAAACTTTGGTCCAAAAAATAATTGGCAAGATGGATTGTCTCATACAATTTCAGTGAAAATAGACAACATATAAGAAATATATGAACAGGGAAAATGACATAAACTTAAATATTTTGAACTACTTGGGATAAATTAATCCATACAACATGAACTGAAATATTCTGAACTACTTGGGAGTAAATTAAACTATATGACATGAACTCATACTGAAACTCATGGGCAAAATATACCAATGATGTGAATTGAAATTTATGACTACTCCATAGCAAAATATATTGAGTGCCATGATAAACTGTAGCATATGTATTAACTGAAATTTTTCTTCCTCAGGAACAATTACTACTGTATAACATGAACTCAAATTTCTCTTATGGCAAATACAATCTAACGTTAACTTTAAATTGTTTTGTTTACAAAAATTATTTACTAACAAACATAATGCATGATCTTATTCATTTTTTAACAATTAATTTTGCACAAAAATGCAAAAAAAATCTGTAAACATTAAATAAACTTAAATATCATGTTGTACATTGGATCTTTTACCTGTCCTGGTACCGGTTGTGTGGTCTGCAAAAGGTCCCATATTGGTGGTATTGGTTTGTCCCTGGTTACGAGTCCATGAAAAATCATCTGTGGCATCCTGACTGTAGCTACAGATATCAGCTGATTCAAAATTGCAGGACAACGATAAGATGTTAAATGATTGCTGACCTGTGGAGCAAAGAATGTCGTATTTGTTGAACAGGTACCATGATATGTTTTGTGAAATTTCAGCATGACTATTAACATAACACTGGTGACCTGAATTTGTATTTCTGAAAGTCTTAAATACAATATCAAAAACCTTATTAAAAACAAAAGACTCATACCAGTCATTTTAACATGTGATGGAAATCCTTCGCAATGACTCATTAGTTTCTGTGCTAAAGCAACGAAAGTAATGAAAAATTTCTACAGTAAAGTTAATACACGTTGATAACATTATGATCAAAGAAATTCATCTGCCATTTTGACAAATGCTAGGTCTAGTCATTGTTATATAAACCTGTCATACAGAAGAAACAGGCTCAAATCACACGATGCACTTAATTTTTTATTTAATTTTTTCTTATTTTTGTTTTTAAAATGTGCTTGTTATATATTGATTTAGGAGAGATAATTATCTTACTGTTTTCCAGGCAAATATACACAAAATAAATGGCATAACACAGACAATAAACAGCTGACATTACCATAAAAAATCTGATACTTCATCTGTAATACAGTTTATCTAGCCAAAACATACAAGCATAAAACAAAAAGAAAACATGTTTCTTCCAACTGAATAACAGATATAGTACATCTTGTGGGTTAAGAACTCTAGTATTTTCACCTACAGTACAAAATATATTGTTTATTAATATAATATAAGGATTTTTCTTTACAAAAAAAAACAAGAAAATATCTTCTATGAAATATATCCATTATTCACACGATAAAGAAAATATCCTCTATGCCTGTATGATGATACTGTAAGATTCATCTAATGTATATTAGTACCATATATACTTGCTTATAAGTTGAGTCCAACTGCAAACTGCACAGACCCACATCAGGGTCTGTGCAGTTTAGATGGAGTTATCAGTAGATCACACAACATAGACCCTGATCTGCAGGCATTATGCTACAGCAGCTCAGGATCTTTGTTATTTGCATTACAAGCAAGTTTATATGGTATATATATTATGAAAATGTGAAACATACCACTGCCACACTGTCCGTCTGTAATATTGGCATCATCTATGGCAATGATTCCTCTGTATCCTGAACCATGCAAACCTTCCAACACAATCTGCAATGGACAAAATATCATAAGCTTGTAAGTAAACAACAAATTCCAAGGAATGTTTTACCTACTCCCTTCCCTGATACAATATTTTTGATTTTCAAATGACCTTGACCCTGCCTGAGAGTTAGAAGGATGGTAAGAGAGTAAAGATATGCATGTACAGTTCAAGTATGATAACAGTTTTGGGACCTATCACTTTAAGATAAATAATAAATTTACAAGAACATTATACCAAAATTGTATAATTACCTTGATCTTAAATAGAGGTCAGATGGAGGGCAGAAGTGTATAAATATGAAAATAACAGTGCTTACAGATTCTGTGGTTATGGTTATAGATATCCCTTCCTGTGTTTTGTGATATTAACTAAAAACTTAACAAGAAATTTAATTATCCATGACTTTTACTTTGTCTGAGGGTCAGCATAACAAAGAGAAGGGCTTACTGATCCTACAGGCTAAATGGAATAAATGTTGCTATGCCTTGCTGTGGTTGGCACTTATGTGTCCATACATTAAAACTTTGAAACTTAACCATTGTTTACAACAATGCTGATACTTGTTGTAATGAATAATAGCTATATCTCACCTATGTTAAAACAACAAGATAAGAGGCAAGTAAAACATTAGCATAATTGCAGATGTCCACTGACGGCTAATTTGAGAGTGATTCCAACAGAAAAATATTACCAAGGAATGTGTGGTAAATGCAATCAACCCCCACCTCCTTTAATTTCATACTAAAACAGCAAAAATTTGACATTAAAGGTAAGATATCTCCAGTAAAATAACTGTAACATACATGATCTTAGTATTGTTCTTAAAGTGTCAGTTTTCATCATCAAAATTACATTCAAATATGGAGTAGACACATTTTGTCAATTTTAAAAGATAATGGAATTTCAAATGAGTCGAATTCCACTTCATATTTTGCCCTTTTTATGACAGCTCCCACCCACCCCTTGCCATTAGCCAGCCTCTTTATGGGTCCATAGTTATGTCAGTGGATTATGGCTGACATCACTCACATCATTTTGAGACCACACCACCTCATGGCTGACAGCATTCACATCATTTTAACACCACACCACATCATGGCTGATACCACTCACATCATTTTGACACCACACTACATCATGGCGGATACCACTCACATCATTTTGACACCACACCACATCATGGCTGACACCACTCACATCATTTTGGTATTTCAGTTGATACCAACTTTCTCCCCAATGCAAATGTGGTACAGAAGTGTATCTACTACTCCTCTAACCTCCTCCTTCCTGAGATGTCGAATTATAGATGCTTTATCTGAATATTTAGAAAGATTAAACAGTGTATGCTTTACATTATAGATAAAAGAAGAGAACAACCATAAAGAATTCACTCTTTTCCCTCAAATATACTCAAGCACAGCTGATAGATGGGCAAACACTTTTCACTAGCACAGCCTGCAGATGGGCAAACATTTTACCCTAGCACAGCATGCATATGGACAAACACTTTGCCCTAGCACAGCCTGCATATGGACAAACACTTTGCCCTAGTACAGCCTGCAGATGGACAAACACTTTACCCTAGCACAGCCTGCAGATGGACAAACATTTTATCCCAGCACAGTCTGCAGATGGACAAACACTTTACCCTAGCACTGTGTGCATATGGACAAACACTTTGCCCTAGCACAGCCTGCAGATGGACAAACACTTTACTCTAGCACAGCCTGCAGATGGACAAATACTTTACCCTAGCACAGCCCGCAGATGGACAAACACTTTATCCCAGCACAGTCTGCAGATGGACAAAGACTTTACCCAAGCACAGCCTGCAGATGGACAAACACTTTACCATAGCACAGCCTGCAGATGGACAAACACTTTACTCTAGCACAGCCTGCAGATGGACAAACACTTTGCCCTAGTACATCCTGCAGATGGATAAACACTCTACCCTAGCACAGCCTGCAGATGGATAAACACTTTACTCTAGGACAGCCTGCAGATGGGCAAACACTTTACTCTGGGACAGCCTGCAGATGGACAAACACTTTATCCCAGCACAGTTTGCAGATGGACAAACACTTTACCCTAGCACAGTCTGCAGATGGACAAATACTTTAGCACAGCCTGCAGATGGACAAACACTCTGCCCTAGCACAGCCTGCAGATGGACAAACACTTTACCGCAGCACAGTCTGCAGATGGACAAACACTTTAGCACAGCCTGCAGATAGACAAACACTTGCCCTAGCACAGCCTGCAGATGGACAAACACTTTACCCTAGCACAGCCTGCAGATGGACAAACACTTTACTCTAGCACAGCCCGCAGATGAACAAATACTTTACCCTAGCACAGCCTGCAGATGGACAAACACTTTATCCCAGCACAGCCTGCAGATGGACAAACACTTTACCCAAGCACAGCCTGCAGATGGACAAACACTTTACCCCAGCACAGCCTGCAGATGGACAAACACTTTACCCAAGCACAGCCTGCAGATGGACAAACACTTTGGCACAGCCTGCAGATGAACAAACACTTTGCCCTAGCACAGCCTGCATATGGACAAACACTTTACTCTAGCACAGCCTGCAGATGGACAAACACTTTGCCCTAGCACAGCCTGCAGATGGACAAACACTTTACCCTAGCACAGCCTGCATATGGACAAACACTCTACCCTAGCACAGCCTGCAGATGGACAAACACTTTACCCTAGCACAGCCTGCAGATGGACAAACACTTTACCCTAGCACTCTAGCACAGCCTCCAGATGGACAAACACTTTACCCCAGCACGGCCTGCAGATGGACAAAGACTTTACCCCAGCACAGTCTGCAGATGGACAAAGACTTTACCCACGCACAGGCTGCAGATGGACAAACACTTTACCCTAGCACAGCCTGCAGATGGGTAAACACTCTACTCTAGCACAGCTTGCAGATGGACAAACGCTTTACCATAGAACAGACTACAGATAGACAAACACTTTACCAGAGGACAGACTACAAATAGACAAACACTTTACCACAGGACAGACTACAGATGGACAAACACTTTACTATGGCACAGCCTACACATGGACAAACACTTTACCCTAAAACAGCCTGCAGATGGACAAACAATTTACCCTAAAACAGCCTGCAGATGGACAAACACTTTACCCTAACACAGCCTGCAAATGGACAAACACTTTACCCTAGCACAGCCTGCAGATGGACAAACACTTTACCCTAGTACAGCCTACTGATGGGCAAACACTTTACTGTAGGACAGACTACAGATCCACAAACACTTTACCCTAGTACATGCAAAGCCAGGATTCACAACCCCGACAGCAGAATCATCACATTGCCCCAAAACTGTGTTGATCTGAATCTGGTGATGTGGTTGATTTTGTCAGTGGTTACTAAATCCATTCCTAACACTCATCATGGCCCAAGGAATAATCATCTTAAGTTTAACAGAGGAATGACACAAGGTTAGATGCAAAGTTGGACTGCTTTACCCTCACCATTTTCCTACAGAAATTTCAAATATTATTGCTTACATTAATGGATCCAGGTCTGTTGATGGTAACCTGGGCTTGCTTCCAAACACTGCCCTGAGTCCCAGATCTGGTCCAAATTATGTTGTTCAGCAGTCCATTTGCCTTGGCATATACATTGAGGGAAGCAACACGGTCACCAAACATGTTGTACCAGAAGCTAAAGCACTTGTACTGACCATTTGCTATCTGGATGGTAGGACTGACAAGTTGTGCCCTCTCGATAACGTTTCTTACATTGTATGTTTGCACATACATGTAGTAACCACCTACATTAAAAAAGAAAGCCAGGATTATTAAATATACTTTAAACTTTTGCACTGTTGTTTCTATTCAATATTCTCCAGTACTGGGTATAGATAAGGTCATTTAAGAGTTTAATGTTGTTTTTTCTGAGTTTATTGTGGTATAAACTGTCAGCTGCCAAATCACACAGCAAATAACACCCAGAGGATATTATGTAAGCTGTGTGAGTCAGCAACTGACAGTTTATACTATGATAAACTCAGAAAAAACATTAAATTGACAGTTTATACCATGATAAACTCAGAAAAAATGTTAAACCTTATAATTGCAATTATTTATAATTTTATTTTTTAATTTATTTACTTACTTTTTGAAGATATTTCCTATCAGTTTAAGAGCCTGTTTAAACATATGAATTTCTGTGGAGGCGCATGCTATGTAGCTATTTATAGAACAGGGAATTCTCCATCTGCAACGTAATAGCTACATCAATATCAAACAAAAACTTCTACCAATGGTACGCGATCTAAGGTTTTGAACTTTCCAAAGTATGGTCTTAATCTTTTTTCTAAATTAGCATATTTTTTCTGAGTAGAAATTCAATATTCAAAGCAGAGGATGTGTTGTTTTGTTTGATATATGAATGACTATTGGATCTGATGCAATCATGAGTTCATTGTGACTTGTGAATAAGTGTTGTCCAGACATGTGAGTAACCAATTTTCGCATCTTTAAATCTATTTTCCTGTTTATTAACAGTTTAGGTTACCTACGGGGGCTAATTACAAATGAAATTAAGATGATGGGTAAATGGTTATAGTGATGGGGGTCCAACAGTCAAACAGTGCAAGACATCAACACTAACAGTTACTATGGAGGGTAGCGAATCTCCCACCCACTCCACATGGTAACTATCAAGATCAGTGTCTTACATTACAGGACTGTGAAGCCAATTTTTATAATGTTAGTCTTTGAACCCCACTCCTCCCAATCCCTATATCCATTTACCTATAGTTTTAAATTCATTTGTAACAAGCTGCAGTGAAAGTGCTGTAGCCCCAATGTTCTTGGCAGATTTTGGGTTTCCCAGCTTTTCTTTTTCAAATGTAGTCAAAAAAATAATTATTTATATTCAGAAAAAAGCAAAGATGTGTTATTTTGTTCTGTCAAATAAATTTATTCAGTTTTCTGAATAAAATATAAACCCACCATTGTTATTTTGCTTTAAAGGCATTCAGTGTGTACGTTAGTTATCTTGCATGTGACTTTATTTATAGAAGTTAGTATAAAGTAGTTCTCCGTACAGTTTATACAGAAATAAACGCAATTGAGTCTGATCACATTATTATGTTCTGACCAATGAGAATCTTCCCTTCATTTATTAGGCCTTTGTTCTCTACTGTCTATTAACACGTGATTATTATGCTTTTGTTACCTGGCATCTTTGTTAGGCCTTTGTTATCTACTATTATGTCATATGATTATCATGCCTTTGTTACCTGGCATCTTTGTTAGGCCTTTGTTATCTAATGACTATTATATGTGATTATTAAGCTTTTGTTACCAGGCACCTTTATTAGGCCTTTGTTATCTACTGATCATGATGACACGTGATTATTATGCTTTTGTTACCTGGCATCTTTGTTAGGCCTTTGTTATCTACTGGCTATTATGTCACATGATTATCATGCCTTTGTTACCTGGCATCTCTGTTAGGCCTTTATTACCTACTGACTATTATGATATGTGATTATTAAGCTTTTGTTACCAGGCACCTTTATTAGGCCTTTGTTATCTACTGATTATGATGACATGTGATTATCATGCCTTGATTACCTGGCATCTTTGTTAGGCCTTTGTTATCTACTGACTATTATGACATGTGATTATCATGCCTTGGTTACCTGGCATCTTTGTTAGGCCTTTGTTATCTACTGATTTTGATGATGCTTTCATTACCCATCACCAATGTTGTTACAACTTTCTTATCTAAATGACTGCCATTGTTTATCAGCACATCAGGTGATAAACATGTTATAACAAAGCCTTTGGTATACATAGGAATTAAGTATTTGGCTGGGGGAATTAAAGTCAATCATTCACACACAAAAAATTATATAAAATGATAATAAACAAACATTTTTCCAGCATGAAACCCCAGTCAGGCAACAAAAAAATTATTATTAAAAAATGATTATGATAAAAGTTTTACTGGACTGTACGTTTTTTAATTTATTGGACTTTAAAACACCATTTAAAAATGGAAATCATTAGATTATCTTTTATTTGCTCATCTCAACCAGATTAATTATGTGACACTTTACATTAGCAGGACTGATGCTGAGCTACAAGTATTGTATGTTTTATGTATACGACAAAAGTTACAGAACAATTTTGTCTGAACAATATTTATTCAAGAAAACATTTTCACATATGATTTATAGGAATACAATAATGATGAATAATTAATTACAGCAATATGGACAATTGCAGTAAAATACTGGGCAACCAGAAATATCTACTGGGCAACCAATTTTACAAAGCTTCCCAATTTTGTGTCAAACCCTGTCCTGATATCAAACATGGGTCCTCAATATTACAAACAAAATGGCTTACCACTGATGTAGCCAACTAATTTTCAAAACTTACTGCCAGTGGTATGGTCTCCAGAAGGTCCAGTACCAAAGGTCCCACTTCTCCCTTGATTTCGTGTCCAGTCGAACTGGTCAGTTTTTTCCTGGATCCAGCCACATGTGTCATATGTGAAGTCACATGCCACACCTGTTCCACCTGAAGAAAAAAACAGCAGAAATTAAGTACAAATCTAAGCAAGAGTTACATGTGAGCTCATGTTCAACTGCAATTCCAGCGAAGCATGGTACTTAAAGGATTATAGGTGATAATTAAAGTCATATGACCAGGAAGACCATAGGACCAAGATCATCTCCATTACTACTGAGGAGATCATATAGCAATGAAATATTAAATATCAATCAATTTCCAAACACTGACTTGCCAAGATGTTGGCACAGGGATAATCACATTCCACATCTACATAATATGAAAAGTAAAGGCAGCAATTCCGAAAGCTTACTTTGCTAGTTTGGAATACAATTTCCCTGATACTGCTGACACATACTCTGTTTCAAAAACATAAATGATGTCTGCTGTGAATCACTGTGCAGAGTAAAGAATTTAAAAAAACATTCATATTTTTGTATCTTTCATGGAAAGATAACTATGAAAATAACAAATTCCATACAAGATAACTATTTTAATAGAAAAATTAAGTATCAATTCAATATTTATTTGAAAGAAGCACATGCTGACGGAAACAAAAATCTGTATGCATAAATGAGAAAACAATTACTCAAACACAAGTATGTTGTCATGCATTAAGAGATAAACAAATACATCCCTTTGAGAATATTGAGGAGTGAAATCTTGTTTAAAAATCACCACTGCCCCCACCTACCCAAACACCTACCAAGTTAAAATGACCAATAAAAGACAGATTTAACAGTAAATCCTGTTGGTGTCCCTTTGCTTACCTGTTGGTTTAACTGTTGTTGCCCTTGTTGTTGAAGTAGTGGGCCGAGGAGTGGTTGCTGCAGTTGTCAAAATTGTAGAGGCAGGTGCTTGGGTCACAGTGGGCAGGGAACTAGCTGGTTGTCCTGAGAATATTGAAGAAACGTGTTATATTGATTGAGATTAGAATACATATTTACAGTAATACAATAATTAACAAATGTCTAGATACTACTATTTCTAGCAATTTATGAGCAAACCAGACACTCTCTAGGACATTCGTAATCAAATGATTGATTGCACAACACTGACATGTATTATGTGTAAGACCATGACACAAAAATTAAATCCTGTCACACAACATCACCACAAAGTACTGCCAAGTTCTTGTAAACTTTATTATTTTATGCTGATTGCACAACAAGTTCTCAGAACCTTTATAATATAATCTTGACAACTTGAATCAGGTGTTGTATACTCCCCTCAAATGAAGTTCAAGAACATTTTCATGAACATCAGAGATCAGATACACAACAGAGCAAAATCGTGAGTCAGCTAATCATACCAATATACCAAGTACCATTTGACCAAAAAATAGTCCAAAATAATATCTGAAGGAAATAATTATTTCAAGGACTTTAAACCTAAAACAAAATGTCAAGGATTTCAAAGCCTTGAATTTAAAAGAGCCAAAATCCAGTACTTCAGGATCTACAAGGATGCATATGAACCCTGCTGAATGTTAGCATTGTGTGGTCTTGTGCAGCAACTGCAACTGAAAACCATTGATCCTGGATGGACATCCACTGATCTAAAAATCAAGTCAAGGACCATATAGGTACAAAGCAGCCTTGGATGTGTGTGTGTGTGATTTGGATTTTTAACGTAGCTTTAAAAAAAATTCAGTCATATCGCTACCATGTCTGCAGTGTGATAGTGTATAGTGATGTCTAGCACTGGGGCATCATGCCGTAGACATGTAGCATGATGTCCCACCCAGTCACATTATCCTGACACAAGGCCAACCAGTCCTAACACTAACCTCTCAACCGGGATTGAACCCATGACCTCCCGCATCCAAGGTGTATGCTCTAACCACTAGGCCACCGGAGCGGTCAGCCTTGGATGAGGAAAGTCTGGGTTCAAAGTGCAAAGTTTGCACATGTAGCTGCAGCACTATAAAATGTTTCTACAGTTACAGGACAGTTTTTGTTGGTTGGTTTGTACCAACACTTTGAGCACATTATTGACTGTATCACGTGGAGGAATTGGGAATTAAGTGCCATTCTAAGAACATTATTGACTGAACTATATGGAGGAAATGGAAACTAAGTGCCATTCTAAGGTCATTATTGACTGTATCATATGGAGGAATTGGGAACTAAGTGCCATTCTAAGGATATTATTGACTGTACCATATGGAGGAATTGGGAACTAAGTGCCATTCTAAGGATATTACTGACTGTATCATATGGAGGAAATGGAAACTAAATGCCATTCTAAGAACATTATTGACTGTATCACATGGAGGAAATGGGAACTAAATGCCATTCTAAGAACATTATTGACTATCATATGAAGGAAATTGGAACTAAATGCCATTCTAAGGACATTATTGACTGTATCACATGAAGGAAATGGGAACTAAATGCCATTCTAAGAACATTATTGACTGTATCATTTGGAGGAAATGGGAACTAAATGCCATTCTAAGGTCATTATTGACTGTATCATATGAAGGAAATTTGAACTATGTGCCATTCTAAGGACATTACTGACTATCATATGAAGGAAATTGGAACTAAATACCATTCTAAGGACATTATTGACTGTATCACATGAAGGAAATGGGAACTAAATGCCATTCTAAGAACATTATTGACTATCATATGAAGGAAACTGGAACTAAATGCCATTCTGAGGTCATTATTGACTGTATCATATGAAGGAAATTGGAACTATGTGCCATTCTAAGGACATTATTGACTATCACATGAAGGAAATTGGAACTAACTGCCATTCTAAGGACATTATTGACTGTATCACATGGAGGAAATTGGAACTAAATGCCATTCTAAGAACATTATTGACTGTATCATATGAAGGAAATTGGAACTATGTGCCATTCTAAGGACATTATTTACTATCACATGAAGGAAATTGGAACTAACTGCCATTCTAAGGACATTATTGACTGTATCACATGGAGGAAATTGGAACTAAATGCCATTCTAAGAACATTATTGACTATCATATGAAGGAAATTGGAACTAAATGCCATTCTAAGGACATTATTGACTGTATCACATGAAGGAAATTGAAACTAAATGCCATTCTAAGGACATTACTGACTGTATCACATGAAGAAATTGGAACTAAATGCCATTCTAAGGACATTATTGACTGTATCACATGAAGGAAATTGGAACTAAATACCATTCTAAGGACATTATTGACTATCATATGAAGGAAATTGGAACTATGTGCCATTCTAAGGACATTATTGACTGTATCATAGGGAGGAAATGGGAACTAAGTGCCATTCTAAGGGCACACCAGCAGTCAATTCAACCTAGGCTTGCCTAGCTGGTATCTAACCCATAAACCCTGGATAACAAGTTTGACATTCTGCCAGTAACTGTGGACATATAATACAATATGCCACTCACCATAAGCAACTTCAGACAGATACACTTAATAATATTCACCCCACTTAATAAAATTCCTATCCTATTAACACATTTAAAATTTTGTTTGTATTTAAATATAGTCAAAAACAGATGTCCACAAAACCAAAGCCATTTTTTTATAAATCTGAAAGCCAGCAATTTTCATCAGTTTATATAGTACTAAATTTTCACAATTTATGGTTAGGTCACCAAAGGTTCATAAATCAAACCATCAAAATAAAGTACCTTTATGAAGAAAACTTACGGTTACATGGATTTGAAGTATCAGAGTTCTGGTCATCTATTCCAATATATCCTGAAAAGCCACGCCCTTTAACACCTTCAATGATGATCTGGAAATATTTATAGAACATCAGTCAGTAACTAGTGCCATTTTACTCCACTGCCACCTAGTTATCCACCCAAAATACCAATGTCTCTTGCAGCTTATTAACCGACACGTCCTAAATTTCACATTCCATAATGCGCCTCATAAGGCATAACAGCCAGGCACATTATGTACCAAACTGTGGTATTATGAGAATAGCATTATAAATTGAACTGCACTATAGTGACAACCACATAATCAACAAATGAATAGAAGGAATGATCACATTTTGGGATATAATGTCTAAAAAAGGAATCAGAAGATATAATACTAAGCTTCATGTTATTTTGATCTATGATACCACACATTTGACAAACCGATTCAAATACAATGGTTTAATATTGGTCAATATGGTCCATAGCAGTAAAATGTTATATTTGGAATCGTGTTATAATAATGTGCATAGTACCATGTTATATTTGGAATTGTGTTATAATAATGTGCATAGTACCATGTTATATTTGGAATTGTGTTATAACAATGTGCATAGTACCATGTTATATTTGGAATTGTGTTATAACAATGTGCATAGTACCATGTTATATTTGGAATTGTGTTATAACAATGTGCATAATAATGAGAGCTTTAATGAAATGCTGCACAGGAAAACAGTGCTATCATGTAACTCCAATGGGGTTACGAATTAGTTAACGTGGATCAACACTGTCAGCAGTCATGAATCAGCTAACATGGAACAACTCTGGTCCAAATTTATATGAAAACTAAGTTTATGTAACAACTTAAACATCACTTACCTCTCAAACTAATTAAGAAAATATTGTAAAAAATTTCAGTTTCAGCTACTTTGCTCATATGGAATATTCTTTGGGGATAAAAGCTTTTGTTGCAGGGAGCAAATGTTTGGTTAAAACTGATTACAAATTTAAATCTTTTTCTTTAAAAAATGTCAGATGGTGGGGACTGTTCAATTAGGCCTTTAAGATTAACAAATTTTGCATGAAAAAATGGAGGACTGATCAAAACAAAATCTGAGAGGTCCAACAAACAAGATAAAATGTAGATTAATTAAAATTACATATGAAGGTATGCATATAGTACCTCAGCAGAAAAGTGGCAAACAAGTGCCAACAAAATGTAAAGTCTGAAAAATGTCAAAATGACTTGACAGAATTCCTTAAAACATGACTAAATTTTGAGCTACAGATGCATTCCCTTAAAGACTCCAAGATTTCCTCGGGTGGCATGTCCTCATAGTTTCTTCAAGCAGTTCACAATACCATATACACTTGCTTGTAAGTTAAGTCCAATTGCAAACTGCACAGACTCAGACCTGCTATCACATAATGTGTTTGCAGATCTGGGTCTGTGAAGTTGTCTGCAATGTAATCAGTAGAACAAACAATACAGACCCTGATCTGCAGGTGCTTCATGCAATGGCAGATCAGGATCTTTTTTGTTTACAGTCTGACTTGACTTATAAGCAAGTATATATGGTACATTTGTCTCGCAAGCTGAAAATCTAATTCAATAAGTAAACCCACCTCCCAAAATTTATACAATCTGTCAAAAGGAAAGAAATACAGATAAACAACATATACCTTGTAAGGGGATGTCTGATTTGGTATTTGGATAATTCCCTGTAACCATGTCTGTCCCTGGGATCCAGAGAGCTCCCAGATAGGGATTGGATTGACTCCTTGTGGCTGAACCCAAATCCTTAATGTCCCAACATTGTCACCATACATGTCATACCAGAACTTGAAGCAGTTTGGAGCAGATGGGGATAAACTCTCACTCACAAGCCAGGCTCGGTCCCCTGGTTTTCTCAAATCTGAAGCTCTGATAACTGCATAACGTCCTGAGAAGAAAAAATTATTTGCAGTGGCAGCATCTCAGTAGAATCACAGCAAAGCATTACAAAATACTGTAAAATCAGAGTTTTTCATGAAGGGTTTTGTTTCCTGTTTTTGTTAAAAGTAATAATTATCTATAAAATTCAATCCACCACAATTTTTTTAAAAATGGTATTAAGGTAAACAATTTTTTTGACCCCATGAAACTGATTTTCTCCAAAATCACAAGTTGTCTTCCAAACCATACAATTTTATCCACAAATATTTCTGATTTGACAGTACTTATTTTGCAAGGCTTGGGGAGGAAATAGAGAAAAATGCTTGAAGTTAAAGGTTTGCATTTGCAAGTGTCTCATTATCAGACAGTCATCAAGTCACTTCAATAGTTGACATATGTAACTGGCTACTGTATGGTTTTCACTAATTCCTGATTAAATGGTAAAAATATTTTGTGAGGGGCAAGCAAAGAATTAGATTAAACTGAAACAGAAAGCAACAAATCCCCTCTTCAGCCTTTGCCCAAATTCCTTTTAAATGAGATGAATTGTCAAATTTAAACCAGAAATGGAAATTCCTGTTTAGGGTTAACTTTACATGGCAGTTATTTTAGTGCCATTTTATTATCTTTCAATTGCATTTGAAAGAAAATGAAATTGCTTTGTTTTGAAACATACATTCATATTTCAAATACATTTGAACTTGAGCAGGAAAAAGGTGGTATATGCCACAAATTTTACATGGATCATGGTTTCATTTATATGCTATTAGCAAAGAAATTTACAATTATTTTGTAAATGATTCATTCTGATAAGAATATAGACAATACTAACAGTGAGAAAATCTTATAAATTTTATATCACAATGATTTAATAAATCTGCAGAAAGATAATGATGCTATCGTATTCTGATTTACATTGAAGACCAATCACAAATGACTGACCCTATGACAACTGTCGATTTACAGCACCTTATCTGTCATCCTCATGGACATGAATCAAGTAAATGGCAACCAAGCCAAAGTGAAAGTTATCAAACAGAGAAACTTTGACTAACTGATAGATTTTACTAAACATATAGGAATTAAAACTGGTATGACTCTACTATGTTTAGTCTGACTTCAGTTGTGTTTTCCATATATCCAAAAGTGTTAGTGAAGTACATGTTTAAATTCTGAAGAAGAAAAACTGAATTGTTGTAGAAGTTGATATTCTAATGAGTAAGACTATTAACAGGATAATGCGTGCATGATGCGTGAATAGATGAACAAACAAACAAATGAAAATGAGAATAAAAAACATAAGAAATATGACAGGTATAGTAAAACCTGTCATAAGAGAACACCCGTTCTGCCAACAAAAAATGGTCTCTCATAAAAGGTTTGTACGAAAAAGACCAGATTCCAAGGTCCAGTTTCAGAAAAATTTAAAGAAAAATAACTACAATCACTGAATACATATTCTATTCTTAATTAATAGTTCTTGCTAAAATATTGTATACATTCATCTGAAAACAAAATTATGTAGCAACAAAGATATACTCACATCTGAAGATCACATGTACATGTATTAGCATATTAAATCATTTCTGGTTGACTCCTTTTTTTTTACAATACCCTAAATTTGTTTTACCAATGTTTAAACCACTATTTTACAAGTGGTCTGCTCTTTTTCACTTCTTTCAGTTACAATAATTTTTTTCTCCAGCAACAAAATTTGTCTCTTTCAACTGGAGGTACTTCCATTGTTATTAAGGTACAAGGTGTTAACATTATAGGTGCTCAGTTATAATATCGACTGTAATGACGGTTTTGACTCGGATTGGGGAAATATGAAAAATATATGTACACTGCATATCTAACAATTAATGAAATAAAAAGAAACAGTTATCTCATCTAGAAACAGAATTATTTACTCAGAGACAAAAGTCATCGACTTAATTCAAAGAAGACATACAGGGATTAACTCCATAAACAAAGTGTGTAATCCAGTTGCACCAACTTGAATAGATGACAGCTTTGTGACTCGGATGTAATCACTATAACATCGGGGGAAAAAAAACAACAAACATCACAAGCCTTTTAACACTTTTAATCGAATCCCCCAAATGATTCTCACTTGCTGGTTTAATAGACAAAGACCTTTTTCACCCTCAGGCAGTACAGATTAACTCGAAAGAAAAAACAATATATGCAACCATGTCAAAACTACAATGGCAATTTGCAACATGTACATTAGCCTGGTTTACAGATTGTACCATCTCTCACTATATACAAACCAGTAGCCAGACTCCATTTTTTGTGGGGGGTTTTATGTTTGTTTTTTATCATAGCAATCTTTACTATTCAAGCAGACGTTGTTACAAATGATTACATAAAGATCAGTAATGTCTGTCTCTATTCTCGTGATAAGGTTGTTCATAGGAATACTGGGTCTTACTCATACATATGGGTGTTAGCAATGAGAGGCCAGGAACCAAGCTTAAGGTTGGAATAATCTACATGTACTTCAGTCTGGTTTACAATAGAAAATATAAACACCATAAGCATACCTAAAATAAGTACCCAGCCTATTTTTTTTGTGGTGGTGGGGAGGTTAGAACAGTGTAAGCGATAATTGTTACAGGGATTAAATAAAGGTCGGTGGACTTTATCCCCATTTTTGTGATGTGGTTGTTCATAGCAGTGGCAAAATTCATTTTTTGCCAAGACATCGTGGTCACTGGGCACATTCAGCAGGTGGTTGCTCATGACAGAGCATTTATATAATAAAATTGATCCGTGTATTATGATTATGGTTGGAAATGACACGTGGTCGCTCACAACAGGTTTGACTGTGCCAAGTGCAAAGCAGATATTTTACATGGTTTTAAAGTTCTGCCCTTGTTTCCCAAGAGTATCTTGGACAATTTGATAGTTGTTCTCCAGAAACAAAAGTATTGATGATAGATGAATGGACTGAGAGAAATGTGAACCAAAAATATACTGAAACTGAAGAGGCACATCTGAAGCATTAGCCACATTTACCAAGTTTTATAGGGATATGTGGAACATTTAAGAATTATGTTCTAGAAGGAAAAGTGTGAATAATGGATGGATGGACAGATGGACAGAAAAACTGGACAAAAGCAATATTGTGAATAGTTAAAGGCACATTTTTGGACCAGTAGTCCAATATGTGTACCAAGTTTCACCAGAAACAAGATGTTTACAGAGAGCAGGAAGAAAAACAGTGACAGCAATGGCTCTTACATATTGGAAGGGGGAATAATACTTATAATTATAATAATAATAATAATAATAATAATAAAATAATAACATTAACAACAACAATAAAAATAATAAAAGTCTTGAACAAAAGAGGTGCATATTTTATATGATAGCTGTAATGAACCATGACTGCATAACAAGGTTACACACAACAAGCCTGTGAAAATCCTGCAAATAACACTGGTTATCACCTTACCTTGAGCATTCTGCTTTGTATGGTCAGTGGAAGGTCCGACCTGCCAGGGTAATGTTGTTCCTAGTTGTATTACCCAATCAAACTGGTCATTCAGGTGGTCATTAGTCCAAGTGCAGAATGTGTTGTTTTCAAAATCACACTGCCCTGGAAAATAACATTCTTATACAAGTCTGAATTCTACTGTATAAACAAAAGAAACTGAATATTTTCCAAGGTTTGCAAAAGACTACACTTTTCTACAAGTACCACATCAGGAACTGCAGGATTTGTTCAATAAACACCATAATTGTGTGGTATTTGATATGTGTATCCCTTGGACACATGAAGGATGCAAATAAATTTTGTAATACTTAATTTGAAGAGACAGTATCATGATGCAAACATATGACTTGGTATTTGATTTGAAGGTACGTTTGGATGCCTCAGACACTAACAGGATACAAACAAACTGGTATTTGATTTGAAGGTACATTTGGATGCCTCAGACACTACCAGGATACAAACTGTTTAGTATTTGATTTAAAGTTAAATTTGGATGCCCCAGACACTACCAGGATACAAACTGCTTAGTATTTGATTTCAAGGTACATTTGGATGCCTCAGACACTACCAGGATACAAACTGTTTAGTATTTGATTTGAAGGTATGTTTGGATGCCTCAGACACTACCAGGATACAAACTGTTTAGTATCTGATTTGAAGGTATGTTTGGATGCCTCAGACACTACCAGGATACAAACTGTTTAGTATTTGATTTGAAGGTATGTTTGGATGCTCAGACACTACCTGGATACAAACAAACTGTTTGGTATTTGATTTGAAGATATGTTTGGATGCCTCAGACACTACCTGGATACAAACTGTTTAGTATTTGATTTGAAGGTACATTTGGATGCCTCAGACATAACTACAATCCAAACAAATGTTTCATATGATAATATTAGTGAAGTCATTACATTATAGAATGTTGGTTGTTTTAAATGATAATAAAATGAATAAAACCATGTGATAAAAACGTACTAAACAAAAATGAACATTTAATATGCTGTAGCAATCAGTTCTGTGATTATTGTCATGTGATACTTTTAAAAATATTTCAATCCTGTATTAACCTTAGAAACTACTCAGCTCCTTGTGTACAACTTAGATGTCAAGATCATTATTTGTAGGTATTGTAGTTTCCCATATTAATGTATTTCATAAAGTATGTATTGTGATTCAAAAAGAAATATATTGACACACAATGAAGAGTGAAATTTATAGGTTGGGTGAACACTGTTGTTGACAAAAACAAGACAGAAGCTTCAGGCATTTTAGGGTACCATGTTTAGACAGGCTGTAAGTTTACTAACGTTCCGGTTAAATGCAATCATTGTTGTAAAGGTTATATGACTTTCAAAGAATTTACACCTTGACTACATCTCCAACAATGCCATCACCATCTTGGAAATGATACCTATTTCTTGCCAATCACAGGCTGCATGCATAATTACCTTTAACTAGGCATGACCCAGCTGTGAGACTGTAATCGTCTATGGCAATATCCCCATGAATACCATTACCAATCACTCCCTCAAATGCAATTTGGTATGGATTGTTTGTGGCAGGTATGTTTACTGATGCAATGAACCATTGCTGGCCTTGGTTTCCTGAAAAATAAGGAAAAGATTTGTCTACACTTTGCATAAAATGAGCATCCTTTTATATAACTATCACAGTGCATATCCACAAATTTGAATTATCTAGCACATTTTAACATGCATATTGTGGGTTTTTTTCAACCAAATTCTGTTATACAGACTTTAAGCTGATGTATCACTTTTATTCTCTCCAATTCTTTGCACCATATCAAATTATACATTTATATAAAATTTTACTTATTAATATATGTACTTTAATAATGTTAAAATTATATATTATAAAATTATAAATTTTAAGCAGAACTTGAGAAAACAAATTTCCTTACAAACATGAAATGTATGTATCCAACATCAAAGCTTAGTTTCACAATTTTTAAGATAAAGCTGTTACAACAAGGATACAATATTCCTCACCATGTATACACATACTGGTGTTTCATGGCAGAAAAGACAAAAGCATGGAAGATACAGAAATAAATACATGACCCATGGACTCTTGCTCCTTTCTCTTAACATTCCCATCTCTTCTTCAACTTTTCTCAACACAGAAGTGCAGACACAATATAGTGTGAGATCAAGCCTATCCCAAAGTGCTTACACAATATAGTGTGAGATCAAGCCAATACCAAAGTGCTTACACAAATATATTGTGAGATCAAAACAGAAGTGCACAATCTAAAGCAACAACTATTATAATTCAAGTTACATCTCAGATTGGGGGTTAGATTCTAAAATAGTAGCATTCTCATTTTGCGCCACAGAAGTCTCAAGTACAATCCATGTTTCCAACACATCTAAAGGTTAATATCATATCTACTGTGAAAACTTTACGTGCATTAAAAAGTGCACCAATCTTTTGTGGTAAAAACTGGCATAAACTTATGTTCTTTAGCACATCTGTCTGTTGTCTTGTTGCCTCTCAATGCTGTGATTTAAATCAGTCTCAGAAATGGAACTTACACACGTCTGATTGGATGTGACCATGCTGGGAGAGAGAATGAACCTCCTAATTGGAGAGCTCACATTCCAAAGGGAGTTAACTGTCCTAGTATTCATAAATGGACATGGTTTATGACATCAGTGGTGTGTGCTTATCATGATGAGCGTTAACTTCATGAAATTTACCTAAATGATAATTTTATCATTTTACGGACACAGTGCCACAAAAAATAGCAGCTGCAGATCAAAGGTTAATGCAAGGGTGTCAAACAAACGGCCCACCAGACTCATTAGTCTGGCCTACTGACCAAGTCTCTTGTTAGTGTCAGATTTGCATGATTATCATGATTCGTATGGCCCAGGTGAAGGACATTTATATCAAATCTGGCCTGTAATAGCAAATGAGTTTGACATGCCTGGGTTACTGGTTCTATAAGCCTCTCCAGTTTCCTCCACATATGAGACCAAATCACAAAAGCATCTGAACCATTAATTAAGAACCAGTTGAATAACTTACCATATGCACTCACTTATAAGTCAAATCCAACTCCAAACTGCACAGATCCAGATCTGCTGACACATTATGTGACAGCACATCAGAACCTATGAAAGACAATACACTTTGCTATATGTGACCTACCTGTTCTGCTCCACACTGGTTGTCCAAGTATGCCTCTCTGAATTATGTAGACATTGAGGCTGCCAATATTTACACCATACATGTTGTACCAGAATTTGAGACAAGATGTCTGAGATGGGCCACTGTATATGGGACTAATCAGTCTTGCTTTTTGACCAGGTTGTTGTGGTAAAGATGCCTCAGTATACATATAGTGGCCTGGTTTAAATGAAAAAAATTACATACAATATAAAGAAAGTATATCTATCTAAGCTATCCTGCTGTTTTCTTTAAACCTGAAAAACATTTAAATTATTTGGAGGTAGCAGATGTAACATTGCATATCTACATAAAAGCAAATTTTTATAGTAAATTATGTTTCTCCAAGAATACTTGCCTGAGATAAGCCTGCTACCCTCAAATTCAGCCCAGCTAAGATAGCAAAATTCATCTTTTTTGTCTTAAAAATTAGACAAGGGGCAATAACTTTTGCAAATTACCTCCCCATGCCACCATTAGGTGTCACCAACTTATGGCTTAAGTTATACACTTTGAAAAACCCTGATGCCTCAAAAGATTATGGTTAGCTAATGAGGATTTCAGCTCATGAATTTATATCAATATCTTCAAGCCTCGTGCTAGATTGCAACATTTTTATCTGAGACACTACAGAATGTGTCGGCCTTCTTCAGTTTTTATATTAGGGTTTTACCTCCAGAGACAAAACCTGAATCTAGTTAGTCCAGTCCAAATGACCATTAGACCCAATTAAACCAACACAACCTCTGGATTCACCAGTGAATTTTGAAGACAAAAAAATACCTAACTGATACTAAATATAACATCAATGACATGGCTACTACATTTTTTTTATTGACTTTAAGGAATAAAGAAGTTAAATTTACAGCCTCAGTATTCTTGTCCAAAGTCAAAGATTAGTATTAAATGTGTCTGAATTAGTTTTGTACCAGCAAGATGAAAACGTCTCTGGTGATTAAGCATCTGAGAAGAAAGCATTTAAATTGCCCTGATCACAGATCTTGCTAAACAGACGATCTGAAATTTCTTTACTTTTTGAATATTGCAGATGAAGGTGGCAGGATGAATTCTCCTCCGAAGAATCTGAGTTTACTGATACCTTGATTTTAATGGCCTAACTGGCCATAGTGGGTAGAGGGCATGAAAAACCAACAAAACCTGATAAATTTCTTCCACCACACCTTTAAACATAAAAAATTGCTTTCCAATGTTGGATGTGAGTGCATTAAGACTTCAAGTTTATCCTCACACTCTGTGCAAATTATCCTCATCAACCTCTACTTCCATGTCCGGAGGCATGGATGAGGCATCACCATTGGACCTGAAGTTATCACAGTATAATGCCATGAACAACTGGAAAGATCTGTCCTACGGGTATGGACAGCTGTCTTGCTAGTTGAATGGTCAGTTTGGGTGGACAGTGTCCCAGTCAGCTCCAGTACCTGCCATGCAAAAGACATGGTAAAACATACCGATCTATCAGTAAGATCCCCTTATGTTTCCACATTCCAGTTCCATTGGCCAGAATGTAGGATTGTATACCTAACTGACTGATCTACAGTCACTGGGCAGTAGGTACGGTTGACAGGACATGCTGCTTGGCAGCCAAAATGGCATCAAACATCAATATCATATGACAGAATGGATCTTTAAGATCAACAAAAAACTCTATATACCAAGGCGTACAGGCCCAAAGGCCATGCTCCGACGTACAGGGGAACATACACACACTGGGCTACCTAAAAATGGCAGGACCCCCCCCCCACCAACTTAAAGTAAAAATTAACTATTGAGGTGTGAGATGGACATAATTGCAGAAATAGCCCCAAAACATAATTAGTGCATCAAAGCCTCCTGCATTATGCAACACATGTGTAGCTCTAACAATGGCAAAAAAGCAATGGAGGATGCTAAACTCCTTAGTTTACCTTTTGGTAGCAGCTGGTATCATGCAATTCATTTCCAGTGGATTGGGGGTTAGGCAGCAATGTCCCCTATGACAGTTGATTCCATCTAGGTTTGCATACTTAATATGGCTGATTGCTCATTGTTAGTTTTGACCCTTTTCTCGTTGTTAATGCTCTTCCGTAAGAAAGTTCACCAGGTGATGATCCTGTTACCATGGTACACAGATACTGCATGTTTCAGATGATGCAAGTATCACGTGTGACCTCATTAACTTTTGCATTTGGTACATTTTGTTGCTATTGTTTAAATGAATTGACAAGAACAAAGATGAGGAATAAACAAAAATGAAAACTAAAAAATCAATGAATAATAGGATATTACCTTGAGCAGTACCCAGCGTGTGGTCAGTTGTTGGGCCTGTAAGGGTAGTGGAAGTACCACCGCTATCTCGTCGCCAGTCAAAATTGTCTGTTCTGTCCTGTGAGAATCCACAAATGGACAAGGATTCAAAGTCACAGCTCGTGACAACTGTAGAAGCATTTGAAGGGCCACCTGCAAAATAAAACAACAAATAATAATTTTGGAAATACAGTTCATGTTTAATCATCCATCTGTAACAGGTTTTTACACACCTGGCTATGTGACATATAAGACATTTTATAAAGTAGATATTAGTCTTTGGAAACAATATAACAGGTCAAGCAATCATAATATTGGTTACACTATTAACTTTACAAGGAATATCTGAATTCATGCCACTTGTCACAACCAATAGCCTAATACAGAATACAGCAAAACCTTTCAATAAAAACACTACAGGTCCTCAAAATAGTATCATATGTGGACAGATGTCTTAGAAATTGTACAAGCATATGGAGTAAATATATACTGTATAGCTGGAAATTTTAGGAGTAGAGAAAGTTTTGTGATTTAGCAGACTTTGAGTGGAATCACATAATAAATTCCATCTAAATTTACCACCTTAAATTGTATAACACATATGGATCTACAATATCTCAAACATAACAAGCTAATTAAATTCTTTATAACAAAATCACCAAATTTTAGAAGAAATATCCACTCAGAACAAAAATAAGTCAGGAATTCGTTGTTGTTCATTAGAATATTGTTGATTAGAAATTAACACAACATATATCAATGTATATGTGTGGAGAGAGAGAGAGTGATCAAAGATCTTCAAAACATTTTCAGTCATTGACTTTAATCTGATTTTCAAAACAATGTCATTTATTTTAATCTGTACCTGTGCAGGGTCCATCTGCTATGCTGACATCATCAATGGCAATATCTCCCTGGTAACCAGTGCCTCTCACCCCCTCAAAGACAACCTAAAACATTTTGTAGCAATTGAATATAAAAAAATGTATCATTTTTAGAGGCTAATAAAGTTGTACAAAAAATGTTTGTATGCTTAAAATTATTGCTCTTAATGCAACAAACTAGAAATGTTCTGTCAGACAAATTAGATCAGTTTAGAATGACTTTCAACATGGGTTCTGTGAAACACTACATCATGCATACAAGCTATGTTCTGTTGGACACTAACCCGACTGCAAACTGTTCTATGGGACACTATGTCTTACATACAAACTATGTCCTTTTGGACACTAACCAGGTTGCAAACTGTTCTATGGAACACTATATCTTGCATACAAAATATGTCCTGTTGGTCACTGACCTTGTTGCAAACTGTTTTATGGGACACTATGTCTTGCATACAGACTACGTCCTGTTGGACACTGACTAGATTGCAAACTGTTCAATGGGACACTATGTCTTGCTACAAACTATGTCCTCTTGGACACTGACTAGACTGCAAACTGTTCTATGGGACACTGACATGCATACAAAATATGTCATACTGGACACTGACTAGACTGTACACTGTTCTATGGGACACTATGTCTTGCATCCAACTATATTTTATGAGAAACAGTCTTTCTGCCTGTACACCATGTCTTGTGAGATATTATGTCTCACCAGCAAACCATGTTCTGTGGAACTCCATATCTCAAATGCAAATGATATTCTGTGACATGTCTTACCTGTAACTATTTTACAATGCATCATACTGTGTCTGACTTACAAAAGTTTTGACACAATTCTTTAATATGAAAAGTGAATGATGAAGCGACTATTGCCTTCACAGATGTGAAAGAGATATCTATGTTTTGCTTTATGTTTGTTTTATGCAAAATAAACTGATGTATGATAAAAGAAATGAGAATGTGTTTTCCTTAATGATGTCCAATTTTTCTCAATGACCTTGAGGCATAATAGTCTTGAAATAAATTTACTGTGCAGCTATTTCGACAGTCTGATTGGTACCATATTTATTTACAATCGACTAATTATCATATGAAGTTGTATTTTTAGTAAAAGCCAGATGTCACCACAGCCATTAAGTCAGATGAAGAAGTCATTAGAGTTTGGAGATGGTCACTATAGTAGTTATATTGGATGTCCAAGGGACAACATTTTCATTTAGAACCAACTAAACATCATAAGAAATCTTTTACTGAATAACCCAACTTGATATGACCATTTGTTCTAGAGGAATAGTGATTTTCCACCATGGAGACCATATTAGATGTCTAAGAGGTACCAATATCATTTAGGATCAACTAGATATTACAAGTAGTCTCTTAGTTCAAAATGGTGATATGAATATCCATTCAGAAAGTTTAGTGACAAGATCTTCAAGCTGACCACTGGAGTCCACATTTCATGTCCATATTTGATGTTAGACCAGCATAATTTTCAGTTAAGATAAAAAAAACATCACAAGAAGTCTTCTAGTGAAAATCCCTTAACACTGTTACTGTCAATTCTGGACAAGTAGAAATAATAATATTCTTAAGATGGCCTTTGTAATGCCAATATTGGATGTCCGAGGGTCATGATTTTCATTTAGGACCATTAAGACTTTGGGATGAATGTGTGTGTAAAAGTTAATTACAGTCCTTCCAGTAGTTTAAGGGAAGTACCAATAACAAACTTGTGCCAATGAACACATGAAAGATGAACAGATGGCTGGATGACAGGCAACTGCATAGCTTTTCTCTTCTGAGAATAGTAGGGCTAAAAATCTTTAGCATAATAACATTAAACTTTTGAAAAAGATATTGTGCCAACAACACCACTGCCAAATGTAATACTTTTGTTCTCCTGTGTGCTAAACAGGGAACACATTTATAAATGAATTCACTGAACATGGATAGTCCACCACAACACCTTACATAACCAAAATGCAAAACCTAACCAAGGTGTGAATGACACTGACGTATGGATGGACAAAGGTAACACTAAATGTTCCACCACTGTCGTGGTGGAGCATAACAATCTTCATGATTCTCAATAAACTTACATTGAAAACAGTGGGTGATGTGACTGTCAGCGTAGTTTGTCTCCAGGCATTCCCTTGGGTGCCTTGTTTACTCCAGAATGGGGTAGGGGGTAAGGCCAGACCTCTCTTTATGTAAACATTTAGCTTGTATATATTCAGGCCATACATGTGGTAGAAGAATGTCAGACATTTTTGTCCACCTGGTCCAGGCTGTACATCAGGACTGATGAGTCGTGCCTTGTCCCCAAATTGTCTTGGAGCAGATGTCTCAATGTACATGTAGTACCCACCTAAATTGAGGACAAAAGATGATGCGACATACATTTGTGCAGTCAAATAAAAACAGATCTCTCTAATCTCATAAATCTAGTGTATCCAACATCAAATACTGCTGTAGGAATCTTGTATCTTTAAAATTTAACAACATTACTTTGTTGCTAATTCAAAATTAAATATCATGCTAATGAAATTAAAACAACATTTGAGCAGTTAAACAATTGAAAAATTTCACTTATGATTCCATATATTTTGGGGTACTGGCTTGCATGAAGTGTTATAATGCAGGAGTACTGTATATGTAACATGTACTTCACAATAGGAGTCTCACTATAAGATGGAATACTCTAAGGACAGTGGTATTATGAGGGAGTACTGTGTTTGTATTATGTATGTCATTATAAGTCAGTCTCACTATAAGATGGTATACTCTATGGACTGTGTTATAAAGTGGGAGTCCTGTACATGTATCAAGTACTTCATTATAAGTCAGTCTCACTATAAGATGGAATACTCTAAGGACAGTGGTATTATGAGGGAGTACTGTGTTTGTGTCATGTATGTCATTATAAGTCAGTCTCACTATAAGATGGCATACTCTATGGACAACGTTATAATGACGGACACTGTTTATAGTCTGATGACAATCTAATGATGCACAGATGTATAAATTTACAACAAAACTTGAAAACATATATTCACCTACTGATGACAGGTGTTACTATTAGCATAAAAAAATAGATTTATGTTCTACAACACATATGCCCAAGCTGCACAACAAACTGTAAAATAAAAAAAAATCTGTTGATTTTTGTCAAAAAGTAAAGTGAATTCAACAAAAAAGATTAATAAATTCACTGTGAAAATCTAAACAGGTCATCTATGTCCAACAACAGATTTTGTGTAATAAATTTCACCTGTCTACCTTCTGCTGCTTTTACTAGAAAGTGATATCATGATTTTGCTTTAAAATGTCAAAGTCCTATTAAAAAAAATTATAAATGGATTTTAAATTTGCTGTTATAGCCTGAAAATTTAAAACAGGCCATCTAAACATACATACAAAAATACTTGCCAAATTTAATTTGTCTATGCCAAGTAACATTTACTAAAAAGCTTATCAGAATCAACATACAAACTGTCAGCAAGGTCCAAATCAAACTACTCCTGCTGCAATTAGTGGACAGATTCCTAATGTGAGAGAAAGCATCCCAAAAGCAGATTGCTGGCAGGCTGCACAACACCCATGTTGAAGAAAGACTAGTTCTATACCCCTATGTTAGCATGTTGTTAGGGACTAGTTCTGTACCCCAATGCTGGCATGTTGTTAGGGACTAGTTATGTACCCCAATATTAGCATGTTGTTAGGGACTAGTTCTATACCCCTATGTTTGCATGTTGTTAGGGACTAGTTCTGTACCCCTATGTTTGCATGTTGTTAGGGACTAGTTCTGTACCCCTATGTTAGCATGTTCTTGGGGACTAGTTCTATACCCCAATATTAGCATGTTGTTAGGGACTAGTTCTGTACCCCAATGTTAGTATGTTGTTAGGGACTAGTTCTGTACCCCCATGTTAGCATGTTGTTAGGGACTAGTTCTATACCCCCATTTTAGCATGTTGTTAGGGACTAGTTCTGTACCCCTATGTTTGCATGTTGTTAGGGACTAGTTCTGTACCCCCATGTTAGCATGTTGTTAGGGACTAGTTCTGTACCCCAATATTAGCATGTTGTTAGGGACTAGTTCTGTACCCCAATGTTAGCATGTTGTTAGGGACTAGTTCTGTACCCCCATGTTAGCATGTTGTTAGGGACTAGTTCTATACCCCAATGTCAGCATGTTGTTAGGGACAAGTTCTGTACCCCTATGTTTGCATGTTGTTATGGACTAGTTCTGTACCCCCAAGTTAGCATGTTGTTAGGGACTAGTTCTGTACCCCAATGTTAGCATGTTGTTAGGAGCTAGTTTTGTACCACAATGATAGCATGTTGTTAGGGACTAGTTCTGTAAAGGTATTAGGACACTGCTATGGACTAATAATTTAACAGTGTTAACTAATTACTAGGGACTAGTTCTGTACCACAGTGTTAGCACACAGTTGTTCCATTTTAGCATTGTGAAATGTAGAACTTTGAGATATTTTATGTTCACTATAACTACTTTATATTACTATATTGTATTTGTTTCATCTAAGTCTAGGCCAGAAAAAAACTAGTGCAAGATAACAGACTCCAGATGCTAAATCAATATTTAAGATGGCAGACATCAAAACAAAACAGCAAAGACAGATGTAAATTAGATAATTAGGAAGACAGACGCCAAAGCAATATTACTGAATACAAATAATGAGTCAATATTGCAGAAGGTAAACAAGTAAATACTGCAAAAAGTTGGTGGCAACTTAATACTGTAGAAGGTTGTTGAGTCAATATTACAGTTTGTACAGAGTCAATATTACAGAGGGTAGTGAGTCAATAATTCAGTTTGTACAAAGTTAATATTTCTGTTTGCAAAGAGTCAATATTACAGAGGGTAGTGAGTCAATAATTCAGTTTGTAAAGAGTCAATATTACAGAGGGTAGTGAGTCAATAATTCAGTTTGTACAAAGTCAATATTTCTGTTTGCAAAGAGTCAATATTACAGAGGGTAGTGAGTCAATAATTCAGTTTGTAAAGAGTCAATATTACAGAGGGTAGTGAGTCAATAATTCAGTTTGTACAAAGTTAATATTTCTGTTTGCAAAGAGTCAATATTACAGAGGGTAGTGAGTCAATAATTCAGTTTGTAAAGAGTCAATATTACAGACAATTCAAAGTGTATTATAGTAGGTAGAGACCCGAGTAAAACTGCAGAGGATCAATGAAGAGTTAATAAATGCCTAACCAATAATGTGCATGCATGTATGTAATAGGGTTTAAGGGCACATCAGCACAGTAAGGGTTATATGTCAACTTACGTGAGGAAGTGTGATCTGTAGTAGGCCCTGTCATGGCGGTTGCTGTTGACCCCTGTTGTCTGATCCAGTCAAAGGCCTTGGTATCCTGTGTGTCCTGCATCCAGCCACACAGATTCTGATCAAAGTTGCAGTTGAATGGTCCAGTAGAGGCAGCAGGGGGTGTCGTAATGACAACTGTCTGGCTTGGAGGTGTGGCATTGGGAGGATTCACTTACAAAAAAAAATATTAAATTCAGAATCCCTTAAGGAGCGACTTAAGATATATTTTGTTGCTTTTGTTAATAATTTAGCAAACTTTGTAAAATAAAGTTTTGATGTTTATTAAGTTTTTATGATCATAGGCATTTCCAAACTTACTATTTGTACATGTACTTACTACTTCAAGATACACCTCCCCCTCAATAGGGTAAAGAATCATAGACTACACTATAAGTGAGGGATAAGTTACTGAGGGACCTCCCAAAAAATAAGGAGTGATGCCATACCTGCTGGAAATTGAGAAAACCATAAGGAAGGGGGTGTTTGCAACTGAGCTGTTTAATGGCTGAATACTCATTTTATAATTGCATTGGGAATAATTGTCAATAAAGCGCTTTATCTAATGAAATTTTAATTACCTTGATTTTTAAGATGCTCAACATCATAATGATTGTTAACATTATTCCAACTGGTTTCAACAACCTTCTTGTGTACATGAAAAGACTGTGTATTATATCACATTGTTTGGTTGTTGTTGATTAGTCTGGTTATCAGCTTTATATGCTCCCTGCATTGCACTAAGCTATAAATTAGCAAAATGCAGAGAGAATAGGAAGCATGGAACCAAACTAGTTGATTCAATTCACAAACAAACAAGATTCCTTTTTTAAGAACTAAGGACATTTATTTCATGAAACAACCATCAATGTTGAAACTCTTTTGTAATTGTTCTAAAATACTGATCCCATGATTTCATTGCAATAATACCGGTCCCAAAATTTCATTGCAATAATAGTGATCCCATGATTTCATTGCAATAATAGTGAAATTTCTTTTCATTCTTGAGGAAGTCTCTGAGTGCCAATTCAGGAATTTTAAAATAACTACAAACTCTGAAACTCAGCTTCTCCACAATGAACAATACGAAACTTTTTATATCACCAAGTATTTATTTCGCTTGGTTGCCCTGCTATATTTGATCACATTTATGAATGAGTTGGCTAATTTAAGGTGGTTTAATTGTTTTAACTACACATTAACATTTATATCGAAAGATCAATTGAAATGAATTGACCTGACACACCACTTGGCTACTAGCTCTAATGCAGATAGAATTTGCATGCCTTTTAATTTTCTTTTATTCCACCCCCTTTATTTGATACAAAAAAATATAATTAACTTGATAATGCCAAGGAGGTCAGCTTTTGATTCAGTGCAACAATGCAACAAATACTTCCACAAGTCAGATATCATTATAAGCAGGTTTGTGAGTTATCAAAGCACAAGTAGTTGAAGGAATGATTTTACCGAAGTGTTATTCCTACAGAATGGTCCCCTAATTAGAAAAAAAACACACTATAGTAAATTTTGATAACTGATAGTTCAGAGAACAGACACAATTTATGCTGCAGAATATACTGTAGTTTACATATAAAGAGTTAATACTGCAGATGACAAATGAGATCATACTGTAGATAATGAAGTCTATATAGTAGGGGGTAGATGATAAATATAAACTGCAAAGAAAATTCACATAGGGTTCCCCTAAAATTAATGATTTCTGACAAAAAACGTACTCTTACCCCTCCAACAAAATTTATGAACAAAAATGTCATAATCAAAATAACTCATCATCATCATCATCATCATCAGGGTAATCACACCATGAACAGATATTACGAAAAATGTTTATCATCAGACTCATAGTAAACTAAAAGCTTTTGGTATCTGATCACAGTGATCTGATCCTATCAACGATGTGGATCATTAGGCAAGACTAAGTGGGAGATTTCTTAATAATCTTGATCAGATACAGTTCTGCAGTTAGAGTCTCAAATCAAAAACCTTTAACATGTTTTACTTAATGACATTTTGGATGCACATCTTTCCAGTGTATTCTTACTGTAAATATTACAATATTAAATTTGGATTTAAATGAAGAGTCTCTAATTGCTGTACAATTTAATTTTGCCACCTTTATACTAACTTCATATATTGGATACAATTATTAAATACTATGCACACAAGGCTGTTTATGTTGAGTTTTTTTTACAGGTGCACAGTCCATAACAAATGTACATTATACATGTATGTGTAGCCATATATTTCAAACCCCAATCACTGAGAAAAGCATTCAAGGTGTTTAGTGCAACAGATTCAAAGGTATCTGTAAACAAGACAAAGATCAATTTCATCAACTGTGTCCATTTTCCGCAACAAATCCAAATGATGGCTGTTATCTACTACATCTTGCAAAAACTCCACATTTTTCAGAGAAATATGACAATGGGGTCATCTTAATTTTCTCACCTTAAATTGAAGAAAGAAGAAAAAAATTAGTTATAACATATACTGAAGAACTTGTTATATCTATTCTCACCTTTCTGTAATACTATAGTCAAACCTGTCTATAAAAGACACTTGAGAAGCAATAAAAAGTCCTTGGTTTCTCTTTCAATAATCATAAAGATAAGAAAGATAGATCTTCTACTTCATGAGAGCAATTATATTTTATGTGGAAGTGTTCACTGAAGTTGGCTTAACTGTGTTTTAATAAAAACTGTATAAAAAATTAAGAAAATCTTCACTTACATCCACATAATGAGTTAGAGAAGGAGATGTCATCTATAGCAATATCCCCAGTGAAGTTCTGGCCACGAATACCTTCAAACACGATCTGGTAATTTTTGTTTGTGCTGAAAGGTGCCTGACCTTGAAGCCATTGTGTTCCTTGATTGTTCTTCTGTTGCCAGATGATGTAATCGGACTGACCTGCAAACATATATCATCAGCATGATGTAATACATTACATTGCTGAAATTAATGTCATCATGTATCATATGTGTGTGTGATTTGGATTTTTAACGTAGCTTTAACAATTTTTCAGTCATATCGCTACGATGTCTGCAGTGTGGCAGTTTATAGTGATGTATCATATATGTGTTATATACTTTTTGCTCATACAAAATATTTTTTTCTTCAAAGTATAGAAAAGAATATGTAAAAAAATAATCATCACATATGGCCAATGAGTGTTGATGAGGAGTATAGAAGACCTAAATGATCATTAATATCACATTCGCCCGATTTCCACTAAATATCATCATACTTTTTTTAATATGATGTCTGAATTTGCTTACACGTGTATGTACTGCATCTGAAAACAGTTTTGAGTAAATAATTATATACACCCTATATTTATTGCCATTCAGTGACTTTAGCAAGATGATTTGACTGTTAGGTTGCTATCGGTGTTTAAAGCAGGAATCTTGGGATGTGACTTTAGCAAGATGATTTGACTGTTAGATTGCCTTCGGTGTTTATAGTGGGATCTTGAGATGTACAATGAGTGATGTCACAATGAATTCACACAAGTTTTATGCACCTATAATCTATAATTGCCATTCAAACCAAATATGCCTGGGAAGAAATCAGGCTAGAGAATTCATTCTTGATTGTTTCCCTTTCAAATAAGTTTGTATTTCTGTAACACTATGCTAATGTGTATGGAATCATTACAAGTAATTCTTGATATACTGAGTGATTCTCCAGTTGCGGTGGAAAAACAGAGACACAGTCTGACTTGCCTATACTGTTGGAGACTACCTTGCATGCATTAGGACTTACTGACTTGACTACTGCTGTACACAAACATCTTATCCGATCATGGTTGTCTATGAAGGATGCTGGTATGTGTTTTTTCTCAATATGATCATAATCATCAATAGCTCATGATTTCATTGTGTATTCAATTTCATTTCAGAATACAATCTATTCAATAGATAATGATTTAAATGTGTATTCAGTTTCAGTTCAATATACATCCTATTCAATAGCCAATGATTTCAATTTATATTCATTCAATATACATTCTATTCAACAGCCAATGATTTCAGTTTGTATTCATTCAATATACATACTATTCAATATCCAATGATTTCTATTTGTATTCATATAATATACATCCTTTTCAATAGCGAATGATTTCAATTTGTATTCATTCAATATACATCCTATTCAACAGCAAATGATTTCAATTTGTATTCATTCAATATACATCCTATTCAACAGCCAACAATTCTGATGTATTCAATTTCAGTTGAATATACATTCTATTCAATAACCAATGATTACAATTTGTATTCATTCAATATACATTCTATTCAACAGCTAATTATTTCAATGTATTCAATTTCAGTTGAATATACATTCTATTCAAATTGTTAGAGTACACACGCACCCTCATGTCTGTTTGTACCCTGAACCGATTTTAAAAAAACATGGTGCATAATGGACGTTGGACCAAGAGAGTTAAAAGCTGAACATAAATGTTATTAATAAATCATGAAAAATGAAATAAGCTATAAGACACAATGATGCTTTAATTTAGAATAACTCACCGAGCACTCTGAGTTTTAAATTCAGAGTGTCTATTGTCTGTCCATTCATGTTGTACCAGAATCGTATGCACCCTCCTCCATTACTTGGTGAGTTGAACAACTGACTAACCAGCCATGCTTTGTCACCTACTCGACGTGGTGCAGAGGTTTCAATGTACATGTAATGACCCAAAGTAGTGCCCAGGGTGTGGTCATTTTGTGGTCCAGTGCCAATAGTTGGTGTGGAACCACTTCCCTGTGTCCAGTCGAAATTATCACCAGTTACACTGTTTTGCCAGGTACAAAGTCCATTTTCAAAGTCACAATCACCTGTAGAAAAAATATGATTCATGATTTTCTCATCTTTTTTAAGCAAATAATCAAGTGGCACAATTCTAGTGAAAACCAATTTAACAAACACAAAATCTTGTACCTTTTTCCAAGTTTTGAAAATGAAGAACTATGTTTAAGCAGCAAAATATATGGCTAGCAAATTGCTATTTAGAAGAATTTCAACAAAAACAAATTTACTGGTGCAAGAAAAACAATTTGCTGCTAGGGTAAGATATGGTAAACTCCTTTTATTATATAATCAGATAAAATATATACTACAAAGAGTATTGCAAAGTCCCTTCCAAAATTATAGACAATTTATTTTTCAGCTATTGGTGGGGTGAAGCCAGGGTTTTATTACATCTGGACTTTACATTAAACTATGATCAGCTACCTACACATGCAGGATGATATAATATTTTCCACTGGGAATCAAAACCTAAGATACCAGAAATCTACTGAAAGCCCATATGTGACTTTAGGAAAACACAAAACCATCATCGTTTGAATACATCATCAAATTTTATTTATAATGATGTTTTAACCAATAAAATGACATCCTCATCTTTTCAGAACGTTTTGGAGACTGGCTCCCCATGCCATACCTTCCACCAATGGCTTTTCATGTGAAAAATACAGAATACAGTACAAATATTAATTCCCCAAGAATTTCCAGTTTTCCAGTAAATTAGCTTTTGGTCTTCTGGCATTTCATTCATTTAATCATTTAATTAGCAACTGTGTGTAACTTAGTATGCCATTTCATTATGACTTAGTATGCCATATCATTATGACTTAATATGCTATATCATTATGACAATATGCTATTTCATTATGACTTAGTATGCTATATCATTATAACTCAGTATGCTATTTCATTATGACTTAATATGCTATATTTTGACTTAGTATGCTACTTCATTATGACTCAGTATACTATATCATTATGACTTATTATGCCATATCATTATGACTCAGTATGATATTTCATTATGACTTAGTATGCTACATCATTATGATTCAGTATGCCATTTCATTATGACTTAGTATGCTATATCATTATGAGTTAGTATGCTATTTCATCATGAATTAGTTTGCTATATCATTATGACTCAGTATGTTGTTTCATGATGACTTAGTATGCTATATCATTATGACTCAATATGCTATTTTATTATGACAGTGTGCTATTTCGTTATGACTCAGTACAATATATTTTTATGACTCAGTATAATATATCATTATCACTAAGTATGCTACATCATTATGTCTCAGTGTGCTATTTCATTATGACTTAGCATGCTATATCATTATGACTTAGTATGCTATTTCATCATGAATTAGTTTGCTATATCATTATGACTCAGTATGCTATTTCATTATGACTTAGTATTCTATATCATCATGACTTAGTATGCTATTTCATTATGAATTATAATGTTATATTATGACTTTGGCACACCATCAGTTGATTACTGGTTTAAAATCCCATTGCCTTGGTACTGAACATAATCAGTCATCCACTGATATGCCACTGAACAGAGATCGATCAATCAATCAATTAATCAATCAATGTTCATGAAATTACTGAATTTGTGAAATAATTCAATGACAGCACTTAGGTAAATTTAAAACTCTGCTATATTTATAAATAAGCACAACAGTGGATCTACCATTTCCATAACAAGGTTTAATGGAACATTATGCCATGCCTTTGAATGGCATTATGATAATGCACATTTCTACCTGAGCAGGTGAAACATGAAACCTAGTGCCACGGGGTAACATTTTGAGCATAAGATGACATTACAAACAATATTTCAGTTGAATACAACAATTGATGAAAAAGATAAGTGAATTTAAACAACTCTGACATAATCTTAATGTTCACAAGGCAATCCTCCCTTCTACACAGGAATAGCAGAAAACACTGGAATCATAGGATACAAACTTCAGGCATATTGTAACAACATTCCAAAGTTGTAGTTGTATATAGCAGATATGAAATCAAGTGATATGGAAAAAAGCTGAAAACTGTCATAAAATAGCTCAAATACCACCATCACCCCTTACATCTAAGCAGAATTTTATAAGTTTATCTTCAGAAAAAAAGCTTAAATCAGCTAATTATCTGAAATTTTTGACAGTCCAATATTAGTGACTGACATAGAATATAATGAACTTTAAACAACCCTAACATGGAGTAAGATCTGTCATATACAGGTACTGTGTATTTGACACATTTGACACAAGGTCTTGACATTCAAAAGGACAATGCTTCCAATATAGGCACAACAGAAAGCCCTAGGATTGAGGGAAACTGACTTTGGGGATATAGTAACTTACTGCAAAAATTGATGTAGAAGATATACAACTTTAAAGAAACTGAAACACAAAACTGACAGAAAAGTGATACTGGCAAGATAATAAACTGACTTGTAATCATAGTAGAGTTGCTGGGAACAGAACAGTCTAACAAAAACAGACCCCAAAATCTGTGTCGATACTGACTGACGATTTCTGGCTATCATGACACCTGTTCATTAAAACTGCATTTTGCCACATGCAAATATTTCCGGACCAAACCTGCGTACAGTTTAGACACTTACCAGTATTTAGTAACAGCCACATCTAGCATGAAATTCAAAATGGCCACTGGACATAGAGTTGTGTTATTCCACATGGATTTAACAAGCTGTCAAGCATAGGATTTTATCCAAAAATATTATGTACATATTACCAAAAGAACGCTTCAAACCAACAGTAACTCAAGAGATACAAGAAATACGTGTGTCTAAAATGTACACTGATATGTTCCAGACAGGTATGTGTGCAAATGGTTCCTCAATTTTATGAATAGATGTTATCATACTCTCAAAATGTCCATCAAGATAACACACATTTGGGGGTCTAATTTACACACAAATCATCCATCAGCATCAACACAGATCTGGGGTATGATTTACCCACAAATTCTCCATCAGTATCAACACAGATCTGGGGATATGATTTACTGAACTTGTATCAGATAATTTCACTTGCTAAGCTCTCCTACCAGTGTTCGGATGATATGTAAGAAATGGATCACAAAATTATGCCAAGGGTTTAGAGAAACAAGACTTTACCTGTACTTCATGACGTAACATCATTTTATCTGACTTGCAAAAACTTAAATAAAAGACTTTAACATCAAAGCTTGACACTGAAAATACAGATGGTGATGCCATGTCAACCAGAAAAAAAAACAATACCTATGTTTCCTTTTGCTAAAGCAGGCAAGACAAAAATATTCCACTTACCTGGTGCTCCACAAGATCCAGATGAGAAAGATATGTCATCAATGGCAATATCCCCACGAAAATTATTCCCTTTAATGCCTTCAAACACTATCTGTATGCATATAATAGAAAAATTATTCCCTTCAATGCCTTCAAACACTATCTGTATAAATATAATAACAGAAAAATTATTCCCTTCAATGCCTTCAAACACTATCTGTATGAATAAAATAACAGAAAAATCATTCCCTTCAATGCCTTCAAACACTATCTGTATGAATAAAATAACAGAAAAATTATTCCCTTCAATGCCTTCAAACACTATCTATATGAATATAATAACAGAAAAATCATTCCCTTCAATGCCTTCAAACATTATCTGTATGAATAAAATAACAGAAAAATTATTCCCTTCAATGCCTTCAAACACTATCTGTATGAATATAATAACAGAAAAATCATTCCCTTCAATGCCTTCAAACACTATCTGTATGAATATAATAACAGAAAAATTATTCCCTTCAATGCCTTCAAACACTATCTGTATGAATAAAATAACAGAAAAATTATTCCCTTCAATACCTTCAAACACTATCTGTATGAATATAATAACAGAAAAATTATTCCCTTCAATGCCTTCAAACACTATCTATATGAATATAATAACAGAAAAATTATTCCCCTCAATGCCTTCAAACACTATCTGTATGAATAAAATAACAGAAAAATTATTCCCTTCAATGCCTTCAAACACTATCTGCATGAATAAAATAACAGAAAAATTATTCCTTTCAATGCTTTCAAACACTATCTGTATGAATAAAATAACAGAAAAATTATTCCCCTCAATGCCTTCAAACACTATCTGTATGAATATAATAACAGAAAAATTAATCCCTTCAATGCCTTGAAACGCTATCTGTATGAATAAAATAACAGAAAAATTATTTCCTTCAATGCCTTCAAACACTATCTATATGAATATAATAGCAGAAAAATTATTCCCTTCAATGCCTTGAAACGCTATCTGTATGAATAAAATAACAGAAAAACTATTCCCTTCAATGCCTTCAAACACTATCTGTATGAATAAAATAACAGAAAAATTATTCCCTTCAATGCCTTCAAACACTCTCTGTATGAATAAAATAACAGAAAAATTATTCCCTTCAGTGCCTTCAAACACTATCTGTATGAATAAAATAACAGAAAAATTATTCCCTTCAATGCCTTCAAACACTATCTGTAAGAATAAAATAAAAGAAAAATTATTCCCTTCAATGCCTTCAAACACTATCTGTATGAATAAAATAACAGAAAAATTATTCCCTTCAATGCCTTCAAACACTATCTGTAAGAATAAAATAACAGAAAAATTATTCCCTTCAGTGCCTTCAAACACTATCTGTATGAATAAAATAACAGAAAAATTATTCCCTTCAATGCCTTCAAACACTATCTGTATGAATATAATAACAGAAAAAGTATTCCCTTCAATGCCTTCAAACACTATCTGTATGAATATAATAGAAAAATTATTCCCTTCAGTGCCTTCAAACACTATCTGTATGAATAAAATAACAGAAAAATTATTCCCTTCAATGCCTTGAAACGCTATCTGTATGAATATAATAACAGAAAAATTATTCCCTTCAATGCCTTCAAATACTATCTGTATGAATATAATAGAAAAATTATTCCCTTCAATGCCTTCAAACACTATCTGTATGAATATAATAGAAAAATTATTCCCTTCAGTGCCTTCAAACACTATCTGTATGAATATAATAACAGAAAAATTATTCCCTTCAGTGCCTTCAAACACTATCTGTATGAATATAATAACAGAAAATGTATTCCCTTCAATGCCTTCAAACACTATCTGTATGAATATAATAACAGAAAAATTATTCCCTTCAATGCCTTCAAACACTATCTGTATGAATAAAATAACAGAAAAATTATTCCCATCAATGCCTTCAAACACTATCTGTATGAATATAACAGAAAAATTATTCCCTTCAATGCCTTCAAACGCTATCTGTATGAATATAATAGAAAAATTATTCCCTTCAATGCCTTCAAACACTATCTGTATGAATAAAATAACAGAAAAATTATTCCCTTCAATGCCTTCAAACACTATCTATATGAATATAATAACAGAAAAATTATTCCCTTCAATGCCTTGAAACGCTATCTGTATGAATAAAATAACAGAAAAATTATTCCCTTCAGTGCCTTCAAACACTATCTGTATGAATAAAATAACAGAAAAATTATTCCCTTCAATGACTTCAAACACTATCTGTAAGAATAAAATAAAAGAAAAATTATTCCCTTCAATGCCTTCAAACACTATCTGTATGAATAAAATAACAGAAAAATTATTCCCTTCAATGCCTTCAAACACTATCTGTAAGAATAAAATAACAGAAAAATTATTCCCTTCAGTGCCTTCAAACACTATCTGTATGAATAAAATAACAGAAAAATTATTCCCTTCAATGCCTTCAAACACTATCTGTATGAATATAATAACAGAAAAAGTATTCCCTTCAATGCCTTCAAACACTATCTGTATGAATATAATAGAAAAATTATTCCCTTCAGTGCCTTCAAACACTATCTGTATGAATAAAATAACAGAAAAATTATTCCCTTCAATGCCTTGAAACGCTATCTGTATGAATATAATAACAGAAAAATTATTCCCTTCAATGCCTTCAAATACTATCTGTATGAATATAATAGAAAAATTATTCCCTTCAATGCCTTCAAACACTATCTGTATGAATATAATAGAAAAATTATTCCCTTCAGTGCCTTCAAACACTATCTGTATGAATATAATAACAGAAAAATTATTCCCTTCAGTGCCTTCAAACACTATCTGTATGAATATAATAACAGAAAATGTATTCCCTTCAATGCCTTCAAACACTATCTGTATGAATATAATAACAGAAAAATTATTCCCTTCAATGCCTTCAAACACTATCTGTATGAATAAAATAACAGAAAAATTATTCCCATCAATGCCTTCAAACACTATCTGTATGAATATAACAGAAAAATTATTCCCTTCAATGCCTTCAAACGCTATCTGTATGAATATAATAGAAAAATTATTCCCTTCAATGCCTTCAAACACTATCTGTATGAATAAAATAACAGAAAAATTATTCCCTTCAATGCCTTCAAACACTATCTATATGAATATAATAACAGAAAAATTATTCCCTTCAATGCCTTGAAACGCTATCTGTATGAATAAAATAACAGAAAAATTATTCCCTTCAATGCCTTCAAACACTATCTGTATGAATAAAATAACAGAAAAATTATTCCCTTCAATGCCTTCAAACACTATCTGTATGAATATAATAACAGAAAAATTATTCCCTTCAATGCCTTGAAACGCTATCTGTATGAATAAAATAACAGAAAAATTATTCCCTTCAATGCCTTCAAACACTATCTGTATGAATAAAATAACAGAAAAATTATTCCCTTCAATGCCTTCAAACACTATCTGTATGAATATAATAGAAAAATTATTCCCTTCAATGCCTTCAAACACTATCTGTATGAATAAAATAACAGAAAAATTACTCCCTTCAATGCCTTCAAACACTATCTGTAAGAATATAATAACAAAAAAATTAGTTCCTTTTATGCGTCAAACATGTGCAAGTAAAATAACAGTGTTCTCCTTGAACCATTAAATAATACAAAGTGCACTTTCTCTATCACTTTATGTAGAATTAGGTAGAACTATGTCATCTCTGAGGGCACTTGAAGTAGAATTATACCATTTCTGAGGGCACTTGAAGTAGAATTATACCACTTCTATGGCACATTAGGTAGAATTATACTTCTGAGGGCACTTGAAATAGAATTATAACACTTCTGAGGGCACTTTATGTAGAATTATGCCACTTCTGAATGAGCATTAGGCAGAATTATACCACTTCTGAGGGTGCATTAGGAAGAATAATACCACTTCTTGCAGGCACCTCAAGTAGAATTATACTACTTCTAAGGGCAAAACTGCTGTGATTCGGCAATAACTGAAACACACTGATGTTAGTAATTATTGCTTTGTTTTACCAGAGAAATTTAAATATGCATAAATTCCATTCATTTTTTAAATGAAAAATGCCTGATTTATAAAGAAAGGAACTGACATCCTTTAAATGTTCAAAGAAAATAACCTAAAGCTTCATGTCTGAACTTGCAATCGTGCAATTTAAGGATATTCACTTGAGTCCAATATGAGTTTTCAGTGCAACTCAAAACTAGATCTGTAAATTAGTAAACATGGAATAGACCCAGTTTAAAAATAATAATCTGACAAAGCCCATTCTTATATGTGACATAAACTCATCAACATATATTTATTACCTGGTCTGGAAAATTTCTGATGTGGACATTTGATTTTATTGAATGCAGCATGGGGAGATAGTTGGCAGAGGGAGCTGGCATGGCAATATTAAAGTTTTTAGCAACTGTTCAGCAGTTGTAAATATTTACAATCATTTTAATCAAAGTTGTAAGTTAAGATCACTGCATCCACAAGAGTTTGGCATTTCTTGCATAAAAAAATAATGAAAAGTTAAACAAACACTGAAATACCCATATCTATGCCAGAATTATTATTATTATTATTATTATTATTATAAATATATTTAAACCATAGATACAGTTAATTGTAGATATTTACAAGTATTACATTTTTTCTTAATTATTCTTAGTTTTTAATCCGTGAAACATCAAACACCCGTGCTGCATCTTGGTGACATGTTTTCTCTCTAAAATGTTAAGCTTCAGGTACCTGATAATATAAGTGGTTTAGAACAAGTGCTCAGTGCAGAAAAGGTACATATATTGATGGGTATACCTATAAATCATTGTCACAGGTACAAGTATTGATGGGTATACCTATAAATCATTGTCATAGGTACATGTATTGATGGGAATGCTTAAATATCATTGTCATAGGTACATATATTGATGGGTATATCTAAATATCAGTCATAGGTGTATGTACTGATGGGTATATCTAAATATCATTGTTATAGGTACATGTATTGATGGGAATACTTACATATCATTGTTATAGGTACATGTATTGATGGGTATATCAAAATATCATTGTCGTAGGTACATGTATTGATGGGAATACTTACATATCATTGTTATAGGTACATGTATTGATGGGTATATCTAAATATTATTGTCGTAGGTACATGTATTGATGGGAATACTTACATATCATTGTTATAGGTACATGTACTGATGGGTATATCTAAATATCATTGTTGTAGGTACATGTATTGATGGGAATACTTACATATCATTGTTATAGGTACATGTATTGATGGGTATATCTAAATATCATTGTCGTAGGTACATGTATTGATGGGTATATCTAAATAACATTGTTGTAGGTACATGTTTTGATGGGTATACCTATATGTCAATGTCACAGGTATATGTGTTGATGGGTATGCCTAAATATCATTGTCACAGTGATATGTTTTGATGGGTATACCTATATGTCAGTGTCACAGGTATATGTGTTGATGGGTATGCCTAAATATCATTGTCACAGTTATATGTATTGATGGGTATACCTATATGTCATTGTTACAGGTATATGTATTGATGGGTATGCCTAAATATCATTGTTGTACGTACATGTATTGATGGGTATACCTGTATGTCATTGTCACAGTTACATGTATTGATGGGTACACCTAAATATCATTGTTGTAGGTATGTGTATTGATGGGTATACATAAATATCATTGTCACAGTTACATATTCCTTGTTGATACTCTGCAACTCAGTATTAACAGTGTTGCTATTTACCACAGTTTCAGCTTTTGAGGAATGTATATGTTCATTACATCCCACACGGTCGACATGAACAGACAAAAGTTTTTTCTTCTGTTGGTAAATTTGAAATAAGTCATAAAACATTGCATTCAATATTATGTTATGACTCAGCTATCAGGACTAGTAGGATCACTTGCTCTTAAAACTTATGGTCCTTTACATATTAAACTTTTCATCCTGATCATATCTTTTTCTTTTGATTGTGATGATGAATATTGATGTGTCTATTTTAGATCAACAATAACTTGGGCAAAAATAATAGTGACCTGTCCTATTGATCTCTGTTACTTTTATTTGAAATAAACTCTCCAGATTACAACAATAAGGTAATCAATTACTAACTTGTTGTGTACACATGTTAACCTTATTAAGCCAATTACTACTCCACATCCTTTTGTACTGGCATAACATTTCTGGGCAATGAAAAGCCATGTTCCAACTGGTTTCTGTAATGTGTGCATAGAACATGCAAAAAAAACTGTTATATTTAAAATAATATTTTTTAAATATCTTTTTTTAAATATCTTTTATTTTTTAAATACAGATTTCGACTATAAAATGGTATGTGCAGTAGATGGCCTTTGAAACAGTATTTTGTCCTACTGCCTGTAGAATCACATGTATGGTATAACCATAACCATGTTGTTTTGCTGCCAAAAATATATACAATTCAGCAGTATTCCTTGATATTTAAGAAGCAAAATGTACATTTTCCTTCTTAAACATAATAGCTTTTGTTAGTTGGTGGATTTTCCTTATCAAATATCACTACTTTACACAAAATAAATTGTCAGAAACATTGGCTTGAAGAAAATCACCTGGTAGCCTCTTGTTGCTGTTGTTTGGGGAATTGTAACTCTACCAACAAGCCATCTGTTGCCCTGGTTACCATGCTGAGTGAAAATTGGTCTTCCACGGTTGTTTCGATCCTAAAAAATAACAAAAATCTTCATTATACCTTTCTTAAATATTATATATTGCTTGTTATAGAAGCAGCATGTGTAGTGACCTACTTTGCATGTTAAAATATAATAGTGACCTAGTTTGTATGTTCAAATATTTTTTAAAAAGATTAAATACTGAATAAGTAAAGTATGTCAATTTGCTTCTATGTACAATGTTGATTACTACACTCTTTATCTCTACAGCAGTCAGAATAGTTATAAGATTATTTTGCTGTTAATATTGTGAAAATTACAGCGAATGAAATCATTTACTGACTGTAACTCAATATTAAAAAAATGTATCTCACATTTACCCAACAATCACTTTATGCAATATGATGAACTGTAACTTAATATTTTTTTTTTAAATATCCCACATTTATCCATCAATCCATTTACACAAAACCATGGAACATCCCATTTTTACCCAACAATCAAGATAACTCTATGCTATCAGTAACAACAATTCTATCCAGATCAACCAAACTTAATTCTATGTACTGTGAAACTTTATTAACCTGACTCCAATTTGACTATTTAGTCTAGGCTTAAGACACGTGATTGGTCAATTTTAATTCAAAATTTAATTTCATCCAATCAGATTGCTGGATTCTAGACTTAAATGTTGGTACTGAAATACAGGTATGAAGAATTTTATATCAAACATTTCATTAGGATTAATTGGAATTTTGGATAAATAAATCACTTTACAGAGGCAATCTATTCCAAGCCATTGCTGTTCATATACTGAGACATTCTATTAACTTTGTCTGCACTAACAAGGCTTCTACTGCAATTGGTCTCCTAAAAAGGAAAGAAACTGCAATCACTGACACAAAATGTTATATGAGCTCATCATTATAAACTTACCATGGCATATACATTGTGAGTGCCAATGCCATCTCCATGTTATGAGTTCATCATTGTAAACTTACCATGGCATATACATTGTGAGTGCCAATGCCATCTCCATGTTAGATGAAATCATCATTGTAAACTTACCATGGCATATACATTGTGAGTGCCAATGCCATCTCCATGTTATGAGTTCATCATTGTAAACTTACCATGGCATATACATTGTGAGTGCCAATGCCATCTCCATGTTATGAGTTCATCATTGTAAACTTACCATGGCATATACATTGTGAGTGCCAATGCCATCTCCATGTTAAATGAAATCATCATTATAAACTTACCATGGCATATACATTGTGAGTGCCAATGCCATCTCCATGTTAGATGAAATTATCATTATAAACTTACCATGCCATATACATTGAGAGTGCCAATGCCATCTCCATGTTACATGAATTCATCATTGTAAACTTACCATGGCATATACATTGAGAGTGCCAATGCCATCTCCATGTTATGAGTTCATCATTGTAAACTTACCATGGCATATACATTGAGAGTGCCAATGCCATCTCCATGTTACATGAATTCATCATTGTAAACTTACCATGGCATATACATTGAGAGTACCAATGCCAACTCCACGATATATGAATTCATCATTGTAAACTTACCATGGCATATACATTGAGAGTGCCAATGCCATCTCCATGTTATGAGTTCATCATTGTAAACTTACCATGGCATATACATTGAGAGTACCAATGCCATCTCCATGATATATGAATTCATCATTGTAAACTTACCATGGCATATACATTGAGAGTGCCAATGCCATCTCCATACATATGGTAGTAGAACTGTAGGCACAGCATACTTGGATCAATGTACCTAGGGGAGATAAGTCTGGCTATGTCACCTGGTCTACGTGGTTGAGAAGTCTCGATGTACATGTAATAACCTGAAGGGAATAAGATAGATATTACTGAATAATTTCCATAAAGTTCACACAGAATGAAAGCTCTACATATCATATACACAAATATTTAATTTGATGACTGTAACAGAAAATGAGAATAAAAAATGCTTAAGCACAAGATGTATAATGTAATGCGTAGAACTCAATGCAAATGTGCTCAAAATCAATAGTTTGTTTCTAGATGTAGAACTCAATGCAAATGTGCTCAAAATCAATAGTTTGTTTCTAGATGTAGAACTCAATGCAAATGTGTTCAAAATCAATAGTTTGTTTCTAGATGTAGAACTCAATGCAAATGTGCTCAAAATCAATAGTTTGTTTCTAGATGTAGAACTCAATGCATAAATGCTCAAAATGAATAGTTTGTTTCTAGATGCAGAACTCAATGAAAATGTGCTCAAAATGAAGAGTTTGTTTCTAGATGTAGAACTCAATGCAAATGTGCTCAAAATGAATAGAGTACGTTTCTAGATGTAGAACTCAATGAAAATGTGCTCAAAATGAATAGAATATTATGTTCCCACATGTAGAACTCAATGAAAATGTGCTCAAAATGAATAAAGTATGTTTCTAGAAGTAGAACTCAATGAAATGTGCTCAAAATGAAGAGTATGTTTCTAGATGTACAACTCAATGAAAATGTGCTCAAAATGAATAAAGTTTGTTTCTAGATGTAGAACTCAATGAAGATGTGCTCAAAACGAATAGAGTATGTTTCTAGATGTAGAACTCAATGAAAATGTGCTCAAAATGAATAGAGTATGTTTCTAGATGTAGAATGCAATGAAAATGTTTCAAAGTGAATAGAATATTATGTTTCTACATGTAGAACTCAATGAAAATGTTTCAAAGTGAATAGAATATTATGTTTCTAGATGTAGAACTCAATGAAAATGTTTTCAAAACGAATAGAATATTCTATTCCTACATGTAAAACTCAATGAAAATGTACTTAAAATAAATAGAATATTATTTTTCTGTGCCAAACTCAATGAAAATTTGTTCCAAATAAATAGAACGTTTTTATGTGTATAACCCAATAAACATTTATTTAAAATGAATAGAATATTATGTTTCTACATGTCGAACTCAATGCATATATTTAAAATTAATAGAATATTATATTTCTACTGCCTAATTTAAACTAGTTAAACTGTCAACTGTTACAATGAAGATAATTAATTTTGCATGCCTCCATTTGTTTGTTTTTTGTTCTGAAACAAAAAATTTACTTCCTGCAGACTCTGTAAATAAAGTGAGAATGTTTGACACTAGCTAAACCACTATGTTTTATAAAGAGAGACATTGTTTACAATACTGATATTTCAAATAATAAAGTAGTACATTGACAGTCCTGTAGCACAGAATATAATAAATGTCATGACTCAGTTAATGATGTACTTTCTTTCTTTGATTTTGGATGCTTGTGTGTAGATGAAGCCATTAGAACTGTAAACAATTAATTTTTTCACACTGTATTTTCCTCTCAAGTTGAGACATGTAAGAGCTAAATTTGACAATAAATCACTCTCTTCATTTTTTCAAATGCAGTGTTTGTTAAGGTAGCAATAGGTTGGGATGAGAAAAAGTCCAGATCATCATTACTTATTAACAAAGAAATTAGCAAAAGGTATGTACCGTAAAACATATTATACTGCAACCTCTGTTTTTCAACATCAGTGACTAATATTGTATTATACAGTGACATTACCAACCTCTAGTAGTTCCATATGTGTGATCACTAGCAGGCCCTGTTCCAGATGTTGTTGTGGCACCAAAGTTTCTGCTCCAGTTGAAAGTATCTGTTACATCCTGGGTGTAGCCACAAATGTTTTTGTCTTCAAAATCACACCGGTGCAACACTGATGTACCAGGTTGTGGAGTTGTTCCCCCTGTAATTGTCTGGCCTGAAGGAAAGGAACTGAATACTGACTGCACAAAGAAATAGTGATTTGAAAAATCATGTACTTTTAAATGATAATTACTGGATTGTAATTTAAACAAAAACATGATGACTTTATTACTTGTTCATAGGCTTAGCAAAGGTTTAGAATAACTCCTAGTAAATGTGTTGATATTCCGTTGCTTGTCAGTGCAATCTTATGAGTGCTAACCAACACTTCAAAATCAGTCCAAGTTACAGGGCCAATCAAGCATTTTCAAAATTTGTCTCATAAAAAATCTGGCTTGAAAGATACACACAAAATATCTGAATGTAATTTATCAATTTCATTTCAATCAAACTCTTGACAACATCAGTTAAGCATAGATTTTCAGCATAATCCAAATATTGCATGTATATTACTTCCTAATCTCCACGGGATCTAATTGGACTCACTATATATATTCTCATGTATTACACTGTAAAGCACATGGTAATTATGCAAAATACAGAGAAAACCTTATGCATTGCTTTTATCTGGGGTCTACTCCTTGTCATAATTAGTAAAGTACTTTTTGTACATGGTTATATAAGGTATGACACAATTAGTTATTAGTCTAGGCCAGCATCTCTGTAGAACCAAGTAGCTAAGGGACAACATCTCTGCAGAGTCAAGTAGCTAAGTGACAACATCTCTGCAGAGTCAAGTAGCTAAGTGACAACATCTCTGCAGAGTCAAGTAGCTAAGGGACAACATCTCTGTAGAGCCAAGTAGTTAAGTGACAGCATCTCTGTAGAGCCAAGTAGCTAAGTGACACTTCTGATCTTTACCAAGAAGTGCAGCTGCCAGTCACAACAATGCCAGTGTGACTTAGAGCTCTATATGTCAATGTTGGCAGGTGTTTCTATGAGTGCTGGTGACAGCTATTTTGGCCGATAATCAGCTTGTATTGAAAAATGTAGTCATTTTACTTATGTAATTTAACTGTGAAAGCAACTGACTTAATTTAGATTAATTTGCACATTAGCTGTGAAACAGCACTTTTTCCATACTGATAGAATCTTACATGTCCTGGAAAAGACCCTTAAACGATGTTCTCACTAGCCTGACCAAAAATTTCACTTCTTTTTAATGTCTGACTATATGATTTGCTCAGTCCTGCATTGTTATGGACATAATTATCAAAATCTGAATTCTTGGATGGTAGTTTTAAATTCAACATGTCTCATAGGTCTTAAGATAATGGAGAAATAACCAGCCTTCTACATAAGGCTCATGACTAGTTCAAGAAACCCAACCATTGGCTCTTTTGGATGGTCAGGTTACATATTAGTCTCTGAGTTCACTAAGGCATTAGTCATCCCTGATGCACTTCACATGCAGCAAGTATGAAAATAAAACTTATTCACTGAACTGAAATTTAAAAATAAGGCAGGCAGTTGTGTATAAAAAAACAAATTTAAAGTTACATTTTCAAAAAGAAAGGTGACTGAAAATAAATTTGAACATTTGGCAAGAGATATTTTTGAAATTTTGGAATGGTGCTAATATAAAAAAGGAGAGGGAGGATGAGGACATAAATAAGAAGAGGAAGATGAAAGGATGAAAAGAAGGAAGGAACAAAAAGAGGAAAAGGCCACAAAAAAGGAGAAAAGGACAAGACAACAAAGCAAAGACAGTGACAGAGAGATAAACTGACAAAAATTGGTATGTTTGTTTTGTTTTAAATATTACTGCTTTTTATAAATAAGTGCACTGACATTTCATTCCAAAATGCAATGGAGTATTTTCTCATATTATTGGAATATAAAAACACAAACATTTTTTGAAAATGTCAACTCTGAAAATGTCTTTAAAACTTGTAGATAAGAATTCCTTACCAGAACATGATCCATTTGTAAATTTAATATCATCCAGTCCAATATCTCCACGGTAACCATTGCCTACAACTCCCTCAAAGACCAACTGCAAAGGAACAATAATAACATACAATATTGCTGAGACCATCACCTGTTCTGCCCCTACATATTCCCTAATTCTAACCCTAACCCTAGTACACAAAGGGTAAAGACAGATCCAAAAACCAAAGCTATCTGTGCAAATTAATTATAATTCTTATGACAAGTGTATATGATTTATGAATAATTTTTGAGTGACAATCCAAAATTCTCTAAATTCTCTAAGTTATGACCCAAGAGTCATCTTGGGTAGCGAGTAGGGAGAGATTGTGAGGCCAATGCGGGTTACATCTTAACCTTGTCATGCAAAGTGTGTACATTTGGTTATAGAGTTGGGATCACAAAAGTTTCCTAATTTGTACTCATGGACAGTAATCTGAAATGAATGAGACAGACACAGTTGCATGACCTAGGCATGATGCTTGTATTAAAGAAAGTCCTAATTCATACCCATGGACAGTAATCTGAAATGAATGAGACAGACACAGTTGCATGACCTAGACAGGTGCTTGTATTAAAGAAAGTCAACTATGTATGCAATACTTGATAGATAAAAGTATACTTCAGAGACAATGTTTATTGATTTCTATCAAAATATGAAGTAATTGAGACAGGGTCTCTAACCACTTCCACTTCTTCACCTTATAGAGAGAAATTCACTTTGATGCCAAAAAATTCCCTTCTTAGGTATAACAAGCAACAACTTTCTACAAGCAGTTTTTGAGTTATGGGTTTACAAAAAAAAAATTTAATATGGTTGATGCCACCACCAACACCACTAACACAATATTGTCATGTCTTAATGTAATAATTGATACATTTTACACATTAAACCCAATAATAACACAGCTTAATATCTAGAGCTAACAACTGGACAATATTCTTGGCCATGACCTACAAGGATAGTGGTGCTCATATTGTAGTCACAAAATTATTAACAACTGTTACAGCAGCTGTAATTTTGAACCACTGCATTTTTACACAGAAAATTTCAAAGGTATTATGATCCAGTGATATTTTTTGAAGAAGAAAAATGCACTGAGTAAAACATTCTGTATGTTAATCTTCATTATGTAGGCAAACATTTAGCATAGAAACAGTTGATACAGATAGTTTCTAGCAGATGAAATAGCTGTATGAAAAATTGAAATCAAGAAATTTAGTGCTATAAATGGGTGAAGCAACAAAATATACTAATTTAAATGTGGTGTTGATCACATTACATACCTCCATCGTAGGCCACATTTGTAAAAAATGAAATCAAGAAATTTAGTGCTATAGATGGTTGAAGCAACAAAATATTCTCATGTCAATGAACTAATCACATAACATACATACATTGTAGGGCACATTTGTGGTTAAGGTCACTTGAGCATTCAGCCATTGATTCCCCTTGGATCCAGAGCGTGTCCATAGTGGCGAATCCAGCCGTGGCCTCGTCTGCTGATACAGATTAAAGGTGCCAATATTGTCACCATACATGTGATACCAGAAAGACAGGCAGCTAACTTGACCAAGTGCAGGGGTTATTAGGGGGCTCTGGATACGAGTAGTCTGATTTGCACGTCTATTTGACACTTCTGTGTAAATGTAGTAGCCATCTGAAAACAAAAAAGGTTAACTCTAAAATACATCTTATACAGACACCCCTTAGAAGTAAAAACAATGGAATCTTAAGAAAATGTATGTTTATTTGAGCTTTACAATAATTTTGGTTGAAGAAAACTCAAAAATGGTAGTTAAAAGCTGTGACTGCTTCTTAGCTGTTACCTTTAAAGCAGGTACGACTGTATATCAAATGTAACACATTACAGTAGTCTCCGTCTTGAACAGGCCCCTTGACCAGCGGCCAACCGCTTCTTACAGCCAGAATCTCTTGGCATCAACAAGTTTGTATTCAAAAATACCCCTCAAGAATGGCCACCCCTCTAACATGACCAGCGGCCAGCATATTAGTACAAAAATGTAAAATGTTCCCCTAACAAGCAGACACTTTTATTTCAAATATGTCCAGAACCAATAGTTAATTCATATCATGACGTAAGGTCAGTAATCAGATTATCTCTAGCATCGATACATGTCTCCCAATGTCAAGTTTGCATTACTGAAAGAAGTGTTGACTAATGTACATGTAACAGTAGGATTAATATTATATCATTGTCTATAAAAGCCAACATTTACAGGAAATGGGATCAACAATGTTATGACAGATTTTGGGGCTTCACGCATCTGTCGAGTTCTTCTCTTTGATGATTACAACCAGACGTAATGGTCAAGATCATAACAGGGTCAGCATAGGCTAAAAATAGATTTTGTGCATTAACACACACACAGACAAATTAACCCACTCAACAAAAGTTTCATCTGCATAATTAAATCTCATACAGTTAGCAACATCTGAATAAATAATTACCAAACATTAACATGTCATCCGGTAAATGGAGATGTATTATTTTAGAGGAAAGTCGATTATTCTACTCGATGGCATTGGGTGAGGGGACTTGCCAAACAATTTTATTAGAAAAGACTGGAATAAAACAATTTTATGTTGAAAAACACTCAAATAAACAACATCATAACCAATAAGGAAGTTATTCAGCAGCAATGGGAAAATGGAGCAAATGGAAAGAGATCTATGTATGCACCAAGATTTAAATGACGTTTTTGAATGGTTTTACAATGTGCATGACAATAATACCCACTTGCATATCACTCTAATGCCAAGAATAAGAACTATTAATGTATATTCAGTCGAAACAAGTCTATTTTTATAACAAGAAGAACCTTTTAATAATTAATGTTACCTTTAAACGAAGATATTAAATGAAGATATTGTGTACTTTGAAGTAAGTAGCTTTCTTACTATGTACATTATATATATTAATCACAAAAAATATAGTCCCCCTCTGGAATGGCCACCCATCTTATAAGGCCACTTTCCTGGTGCAGAAAGGGTGGGCATATAAGAGGGGAACCACTGTATATGACTGGCTGAGTATCATAAATTTCAAAACTAACATTCACAGTGAAAAGTAGGAAATGTTGATGGTTTTGGGACATATTAACATTTATAGCATCACAGAATTATTCAAACTTAAATTTTATTATCAACCAAATCATGTGTCTAAAAATGCATGAGAGAGCCAGTAACAATTTTTTGTATGTTAGGACTATTGATTTAACTGCTGCAAATATCAATTGTACTGACATTGTTCCAACATATTTCATGACAGTAAGTAAGACTGCTGAAACCATCAAATTAAGAAATATTAACTCTGAAATTTGTATCTATTTCAACAGATAAATACTTGTTAATGTTGCAGTTTTAAATACTCGCCAAATACCATCATGAGGCAATTATTCAAAAAACATTCAACACTGAAAGCAGATATTTTTCTTTTTAAACGGATGTTTTGTTACACTGAGCATTACTACTGGTGACATATATATTCAAAGACGAATCTACTGTTAGATAAAGTCCTTCTTACGTTTGTATTAAAAGGAGATGAACTAGGTCATGTTAGAATTGTCAAATATTAAACTGTTATCCCTAAATTAGACTGTTACCTCTAAATTAGACTGTTACCTCTAAATTAGACTGTTATCCCTAAATTAGACTGTTACCTCTAAATTAGACTAACTTGAACCTAACAGCTGAATCTTCAACTTACAAATGTTTTGTTAAGCTTTATGAAAAAGATATAGTCCTTTTTGGCAGCAAGTTAGAGACAGACAAACAAAAAAAAGTCACTTTTTACTTACAATATTTGAGTAGGTGGCAGATACTTTTTATATATAAAAAAGTGGTTTAAACATGAAATTTTGAAGAATTAACAACTTTGTGAATGTTTGTGGACAGTGGTTTAGTATGAATCAGTTAATGTAAGTGGAGAATCCAACCCAGTTACTTTGAATGGCAGAATTAACTTGCAAAAGTGTTGAATGAAATCCATGGCCTCATTTTGGAAAGTGAAGAATCCAACCCAATTACTTTAAATGGCAGAATTTGACTATATCTTAAATATCAAACCACATATTCATTGTCAGAATTACTAATCCCACTTTCTTCTTCTTCTTCTTCCAATAATGTGCTGGGTCCTCTGGAGCATACTCACACATGATGTGTTTTGGCACAGGGATCAAATAATTGTTTCACCTTTAATTGTTGTTCTGGTGTATGGTGACCTTGGTTATGACAAAAATGAATAGATTCCTCTTGAGACTTTAGATGAACTGATCCCCAAATAACTGAATTGTAACTTAGGCCAAGCCATCTGTTTGGTCACACTGAAAATACACCTGCTGAAATGGATACTCTTCAATATTTTTAAACTTTGACAAAAATATATATGCAGGTTTTGAAAAACTTTTAAATATGCAATATCAGAGCATTTTTTTCATTATTTGAGGTAGCAACAAGACATGGTTGTAAGATATTAGCAAACAGACGTGGTTATAAGATATTAGCAAAAATACATGTTTGCTAGATTTTTTGAAGCCATACAAAATAAGAAGTGCTTACTTCCAGTGGTATGATCAAAGGAGGGTCCAGTATTAGTCGTCTGAGTGGAACCTCTGATTCTTATCCAGTCAAACTGGTCATTATACAACTGGGTCCATCCACAGAAGCCAGATTCAAAATCACAGGACACAGTTGGTTTGTCTGTTGGATAAATTCAACAATAGTTAGAACATTCCAACCACAAACATTTCCAACCTCTTTCAGTGGATTTTTTCTAAACATTTACATATGCATTTCTTTATACACACACGTGAACATTCATGGGTTTTTTATTCAACATTAAGCCATGTAGAAAGTCAAAAAATTAGCAAATACCCCCCACCCCCAAAGACTGCCATAATCCACACAATAATATTTGCCTATTCCCCGCTGGCAGCTTTTACCTCCTACCAATTTTAAAGATGAAAAGCATCAAGAACCTAAATATATGAAATATATGAAAAGATGCAAATGGATAAACTAGTCAGATTAATAAAGTCAGAGTTGATTAAACACAACAGCAGCAAGAAAGTAGTCATGCTATTTTGTCTGATAAATGGACAATTAAGGCTCCACTAATCTGATTTTCACTGATCATTTAAAAAATGTAACAAGAGTCCCTAGAAGGAAATGACATTCTACTGAATTTCAAATAATTCCAGACAAGATCACTTTTTCCTTTTGACTGCTAAGTATTGAAACCATCTCTGATATTCTTCAGCAATAACAACATTTTCAAAATACCTGCTGGTGGACATACTGGATGTCATATTGGCACTAATTTTATTTAGAATGACAGGACATCATAAGAAGTGTTCTGGTGGAAACCCATGTTGATGCAAAGTTCCATTCTGAAGGAGTAACAAGATGACTGACATTGTGGCATTACTGAATATCAGATTGGCACGAGTTCCATTTAGGTCCAACTGGACAAGTCTTTTGGTGAAAGCATATTATCAATATGACCAGCCATCTAGATGTAGCAATAACAACATTTTCAAGATGACCATTGTGGCAGCCATACTGGAAGTCAGATTGGCACCATTTTCATTTATGACCAACAATACATCATAAGAAGTCTTTCAGTGAAAACCCTATGTTGATATGACCATTAGTTCATAAGTAAAGATAACAAGAGTTTTGAGATGGCCATTGTGGCTGCCATATTGGATTTTTCTGCAGCACCATTTTTCATTTAGGTCCAGCTAGACATCATAATAAGTAATTTAGTAAAAACCCAATCTTGATACAGCTATCCATTCAGGAGTAGCCATACAATTAATTTAAAGATGACCACTACTGCAGCCATTTTGAATGTACACACAGCACCATTTTCATTTAGGACTAACTATAGACATCATAAATAGTCTTCTGGTAAAAGAAAAACATGGCAATATTACTTTTCTGTTCATAAGAAGATCTGCTAACCTCAACAAGACCTCAGTAAGGCTTATGACATTTTTTCCGTAAATTAGATAAATTTTCAGTGAGATGGAAAAAAAGTATAATGTACTGCTATTGTCAATTTAGAAAACATGCATCTGAAAAACTCAGAAGTATGATATGATGCAGTGAAGGCAAACATAATGTAAAACATAAAATTTGTAAAGGACATTGAGGCCTTATTTATTACAACTGCAGTTCCAAACCCCACAGAACTCAATGGCTATTTGCTAGATCTCTCAACTGGACATAATCATTAACTTTTTAACAATTTCATGTGGCAATGATAATCATCTATCCAGCCATGAGACACAATCAAATCAACACCTGATATCCAAAAAATTTAATTGCTGCCTCTCCTATTTTCTTGTCCCAATAATCTGAAAATTCCATCTCATATTTCTGTGCTATTGTTTGAACATGTTAAGAAGCTGATTGTCAATTACGTCTTCAACATTGCTTTTGGTTGCTGGACGACATTTTGATAAAATGCTAGAAACATAATCCTGATCAGGAATTCATTTTACGTTAAGAACACAGACTGATTCCAGCATTTCTGATACTCATGTCATGTCAGTCTGGTTCCCCTGACCAACTCCACTGAATCTAAGTCTGAACACAGATCAAATATGGACAATCCAATATCTGGATTTAATCACAAGATTATTATATTGCATTTTTGCTACTATTCAGTAAGTCCACAATTTAAGGGTAATTTCATTGAGACTTACATTCAAAATGTAATGCTTGGCAGGTGGAGGAGAAGCAATAACAAGATTTCAAGATGGCCACTGTGGTGGCCATATTGAACATTCGATTGGCACTATTATCATTTAGGCCCAACCAGACATCATTACAAATTCTTTTGGTGGCGCTATACAGTTTCGCATTTTGCATAGGGTTAGGAATTTAAAGAAAAAGAATGTCCCCGGCTTTCTTCACTGGTTATACTGGCTATTTAAAAAAGACCTTGTATATCTTAGGTATAATGCAAAGAACCTTTAATTCCCTTTATTTTGGTGTATGATTGATGGGTGTACTATGGGTTATAGAGTATACAGCTTGGCCTTACTTCAAATGTGCACCTTTCAAAAAAGTGCTAGCTCTACTTGGTCATTTTCACTTCCTGAACTTCAGAGGTCAATTGTATAAAAAGGAGCCGATAACTTTTTTTACATTTTATATATTTGGTAATTCATTCATTGCACTTTCAGAAGCTGGTATTGTCTAGTCTGGCAAAATTCATTTTCCCTATTTTAATAGCTGCTATGTATAGTGTACTTTAGACTAATTCAGACTGATATTTTAACACAAGGGAGCAGTCATTTTAGTTAGCAGTGTGCTTAAATCATGTAAAATTTCCAAAAGTACAATATCCAAAAGAAATATCATCCACATTACATTAATGTAGCATAGAGGTATGCAAACGTTCTCTCCACTGTGCATGTTTTAAATGTGAACTACTTCACCTTACATACGTCACTCTCTCAAAAGTACATACTATCTGGTGAGCGCCACCATAAAGAAGATGTAGGTATTATTTTTTATGATTTAATTATGTTTATATGGCTGAAACATTTAAGTCGCAAGCATCGAAACAATCCTTATGAATAATTCTCCTGCCTTTTTCCCCACAGAACAGTATTTATGAGTGTCAGAGTCTCTAACAAGTCCAGCCTACCCCCCCCCCATGATAAAAGTGAGCTATTTTAAGAATGCACATTACATTTTGTAAACATAGCAACCAATGTTATGCTGAATGACAGGAACATGAAACTAGCCAGAATTATTTCTGAGATATCAACAATGAATTTTACAATTAGAAAAGGGAGGTAACTCATCAGCTTCATAAAGGTCAAAGGTCAAAGTGTAAAATATTTGCCTATTGTTTAATATGGAAGAAGCGAATTCACTTTCTATTCATTTATTTTTTTATTTCATTGCAAATAAATGAAAAGAAACGTTTTCACCATATATTTCTGTCACTTATTGCAACAGTTTTAAATTTAAGTTGACTCTATTCCTATATTCTAAGTCTTCTAATTTCCCCATAATTAAGGTCACTACTCACACAAACATACCTCATGGCAAATTATGTAAGCAAGAGAAAAATGATCATAATTAGCTTATTTTCATGCTTAAATGCAATATGAATGTACCATTTTATTCAGAACATCATACATAATTATATGAAAATTAAAAAAAATAATTGCAAACATTTTTTTATTTTCTTTAAAGTGGCGCTATACAGTTTCGCATTTTGCATAGGGTTAGGAATTTAAAGAAAAAGAATGTCCCCGGCTTTCTTCACTGGTTATACTGGCTATTTAAAAAAGACCTTGTATATCTTAGGTATAATGCAAAAAACCTTTAATTCCCTTTATTTTGGTGTATGATTGATGGGTGTACTATGGGTTATAGAGCATACAGCTTGGCCTTACTTCAAATGTGCACCTTTCAAAAAAGTGCTAGCTCTACTTGGTCATTTTCACTTCCTGAACTTCAGAGGTCAATTGTATAAAAAAGAGCCGATAACTTTTTTTACATTTTATATATTTGGTAATTCATTCATTGCACTTTCAGAAGCTGGTATTGTCTAGTCTGGCAAAATTCATTTTCCCTATTTTAATAGCTGCTATGTATAGTGTACTTTAGACTAATTCAGACTGATATTTTAACACAAGGGAGCAGTCATTTTAGTTAGCAGTGTGCTTAAATCATGTAAAATTTCCAAAAGTACAATATCCAAAAGAAATATCATCCGCATTACATTAATGTAGCATAGAGGTATGCAAACGTTCTCTCCACTGTGCATGTTTTAAATGTGAACTACTTCACCTTACATACGTCACTCTCTCAAAAGTACATATTATCTGGTGAGCGCCACCTTTAGCGAAAGCCCCAATTGAGGAGTGGTGATATCAAGATTTTAAAAATGGTTGCTTTGGTGGCCATATTAGATATCAGATAGGCACCATTTTCATTTAGGATCAACTAGACATCATAAGAAGTCTTCTTGTAAAAACCCCATGTCAATGTAACTTTCAAGAAGTAGTAGCAATAAGAACATTTTCTAGATTGCTGTTGTGGCGGCCATACTGGACATTACAGGGGCACTATTTTTATTTAGAACCAACCAGATATCATAAGAAGTCCGTCAGATAAAACCCCATTTTGATATGCCCATCCATTCAGGAGCAGTAGTGATAGCAAGATTTTCAAGATCGCTACTATCTTAGATTTCCAGGCAGCACCATTTTCATTGAGGACATATTTGACCATGGGGCAAATATGCGTACTAAATTTCTTGGCAATCCTGCAAGTAGTTTGGAGGTACAGTGATAATAAACTTGTGCTAATGGACTGACAGGCAATGGTCAACAGACAATGGTCAACAGACAATGGTCAACAGACCATCGCTTAAGCTTTTATTGCTCATGATCCATATAACTAATCAACCATCATTTAATCTAAGCGTCTTCAAATCCATAAAACCACCATTATTTCCCTCCTTACATTTGTTACTATGTTTTAAAACACCAACATTCATTTGATAAATACATGCAATCATGAGTAACATGATGCAATAATACAAGCTTACTTGAAGGTACAGCAGTTGTTACTCGACTTGTTGCAGCTGATGGCCTGGTTGTTTGAATGGTAATTTGAGAAGGCTGTGCATTACCTGGAGAATCTGGGGAAAAAAATCAAATATGGCTGTTAGTCATAGGTATATTCTTTCAAAAAAGCATTATACAAAGTGTTGAACTGTATTCTTATTTTCTAAGTTTCTCTTCAATGCTAGAAATGCATTTAAGGAACACTGATGCTCCACCACAGAGTCTAGAAATTTAACAAATGCAAAGTTTAAATGTAAGACAGACAAGGATAACATAAGAGCCACCACTGTTGTGGTAAGCCAATGAACCCTTCCAAAAATTACAGAAGATTTGTTCCCCAAAACTCATTTGGACAGAGAGAAATTACAATAAATGAAGTATGGATTTTAAACCAGGTTCTTATGCACGTGGATTGAATTACTGATCTAGTGAAAGCACTATGCAATTTAGGAAATTGTTTTGTTTAAAAATAAATTGTGAGGTATCAAATATTAGAAACAGTATGAGGATCGTGAACTAATTTGCAGCAAGATAAAAAAATCAAAGTAATGAAAATACTGATGAGCTGGAAGATAAACTGAAGTGATACTAATGTTTATAAGATCAGATGGAAGAAAACAACCCCGATATGCTGCTTTATTTATGGTCCAATGTACTATCATAAACAGACCACCTCATATAATCTTTATAATATTATTCTAACTTTTCTTTCCTTCATACCATCACAAGAGAATTTATTTTAATATCTGAAATTGAAATATTACTTGTGGAATTATTGTGATTTCATTTTTAAAGCATTTTCTTCCATTATTACCATCAGCAAAATAATGTAAAAAGGGAGATTACTACTATAAACTCTAGTCATTTAACTAAACTTTGCAGTTGTTGACAGATAAAACTAACTTGAAAGGTCATGGAACTTTGTTATTAATATTAGTAGGGTTTGTTGCTATTGTTAGAAATACAAATGGCAAAAGAGTCTGGATACTGTGCCATAGATATGTAGAGATTCATATTCCACCATGCCCAAAATAAATTACCAAGCAAAAAAGAAAATTACAATTGGAAGGATAAATAATTGTTGTTTAGGAAATATCCCCTAACAACCATATATAATCACTTTTTTATGTGCCATCATGTGGTATTTATTCTAAATTCTCCCAGTTAGAAATGAAGATTTATGATAATCTTTATCTATCATATATCTTAAATACTCACAGCCACATAATCCATTCGCCACTCTGATGTCATCAAGTGCGATATCACCCTTGATGCCATTGCCACGTACACCTTCAAAAATGATCTAAAGAAAGAAACGTGAATGTGCATCAATAGAATCAAAAATGAAACAAAACTTCTCTTGTACACAAATGACTTCCAAAAACCAAAAAATACTTCTGTTGGAAAAACTATATGCATGTTTCATCATGTACTAAACTGACAATGTTGTTCTGTGTGCATGTAATTATGCTAATTGATCGTTATACATTTAAGCACTACATGAATCTTTGTAAATAAAAATGCAGCTGAAATCTTGGACTTTGATCGCTATTTAAGAATTGTTGTTTTTCCACTACAACCTCTCCAACAAAACCACTCATATTAATTTAGTGGTCTTCTTATATCTATAAAATACCAAAGAACATTTTCATTCTTTTATTATTTTAATTCATTTAGCTGGGGGGGTAAACTAAGGTTTTTTTGTTCTGCAGGGTTTTGTCATAGTGATTCCTCTTAAGTGTTTAATAATTCAAAAAAATATTATTGTCTTTTTCTTAAGTGCAGACATCATTATATATAAAAAATAAATTGTTAGATTTTATAAAAATTCTTTATGTGCCTGGTAACCCCTACATTCTTCTGATAAAGCTTTTCATTTATGTATTATGCTGAGTACCAGGAAAAATATACTAAGTAAAAGTTTGACCCATGGAAAACCAAGATTTAAATTTGGAAAATTATTAATCCATATGGAAAGATATACATTTTCTGATATATGGTGGGAGTTCATACGAGTGAACAACATGGATAACTGGCATTCTACTGTACTGTAGGGTTTTATAGTCGTCTTGAGGTTAATATGCTAAAATATAATGATTTATTGATTTATGGTATTTTGATCTAACAGGAAAAACTGAAATGGACCTTGCATACCTCATCTTGTACTATTTTAATTTACATACATACATACATACACACACACACACACACACACACACATGCATATATATATATATATATATATATTAATGATACCTGGTAGTTGTCTGTCTGCCAAAGGATTGGAACTCTTCCCTGAATCCATTGATTCTGTTGATTACCTGAGAGAATCCACACAAGCTTTTGAACTCCTCTGACAAGGAGGTATACTTTCAGGCTTCCAATATCAGTGCCATACATACTGTACCAGAAGGAAAGACACTGTGGCATTAAGCTCCCTTGGAAAACTTCACTGATAATCCTTGCCTTGTCATTTGGTCTGCGGGGGCTGTCTGCTTCAATATAAATGTAATGTCCTGAAAAGAGAGCAAAATGCCTTAAAAATGGCTTCCTTGTTTATCAGACTCCTCCAATTAAGAACACCTCTTTAGGACAACTAGGTACATGATGTCTACATTTCCTTTAAATTTTGAACCTCTCTGTAAAAGGTACATGTCCACAGAGGATCAAAATGTATGATTCAATTTGTATGTTTAACTATAATGAAGTAAAAACTTGTCCCCATCAACTAACATTTTCCAAGATACAGTCCAGTCTAAAAAAGGAAGAAGCCTAAGTTGGTGGACCTGAGCACACACCTGCAATGCTGACATTTGCCTCATAGCTGAACGCAAGTAAATTGGGCCAGGAAGCCTAGGTTAATAGAATGTTTTATGAAAACAGTTATGAAAAGATTTCCTAAAAATCTGTGGAATGGTTGTAAAAGCAAATTTTTCAAATTTTCTCTATTGTATGCATATTCGACATGTATATTCAACTATATTTTGATGGCAATTTATTTTATCCATGACAGGTCCAAAATGTTGTACCAGTGAAAATTTTTCAGTTCATAATGTTATGAACCAAAGAATTTTGTTAGGGTCTGATCAATCGGATTGGTCAGAAGGGGTCTTCTGATAGGCAATGATGTATACAGTATTTATCTTAAACAAAGATCACTAATTTGGTTGGTACTATTCCCATACATTGGTATCAGCAAATATCCACTGGCACACAAATTAAACCAACAGAAAATTATTTAGCAGTTTATGTACATTTAGATGGATTTTATTTGACTTTATCTTTTGACAGAAGCTCTACAATGGTGATTTTCCTAACATAAGATTATCAGGAAACAACAAGCCATTTTCTGATTGGCTGTATGCAAATGACAGATTGTCATGAAACAACAAGCCTTCTTCTGATTGGTTGTATGCAAATTACAGATATTGATCACTATTTTAATGAATTCATGTACAGATTTAAAACAACAATCACAATAAATACATAATGCATTTTTTCTTAAATTTCTTTCATGCTGTAATTTACGTTTTTAAGTTCACTTAAAGGAGACTAGAAATCAAAATTTTCCTTTTACGTATGTAATTCTCTACAAATTTTAATTCGACTGCAATGTTTATAAATTAAATATTGTAAGCGGGTAGTGATTATATTGCGTGGAAGATACCACGATTCCGTAAATTGCCGAGTTTTTCCGAGTTTTGATGAGATGACAGATCACGTGGTACCGTGACGCTATACTAGCCAGTCCTCGAATACAAACATAAACATTGGCGAGCAAGGCAGACAGGAGACCAGATTTGGGTTGCACATTCAAAAGTTGAATCTGCAGTCTGATATAATAGTTTATGTACTGTACTGGTAAGTGCTAAAAGAAATTTGTTAGGCACAGGCCCCGGGCTGGTAACTTAAATAAACAAAAGTCCTGAATGAAATTCCACAAGCCCAGACAGTTCATACCTGTCAACTCTCAAGCCGGGAGAAAAACCTCCCGATTTTGGGGGTATTTCCTCATCTACCTCCCGATCTCGTAATATCTCTCAATTTTGCGCAGCGAAGTCCCGACTATTACATTATGTCTGTCAATTTTCATTTGTCAGAAGCAAAAAACCTAACACCAAACCATTTTTAAATATAACGTATGCAATCCACAGTCTAAACTGCCACACTGCAGACATCGTAGCGATATGACTGAAAAATTGTTAAAGCTACATTAAAAATTCAAATCACACGCACACACGTCTAAACCGGCACTGGACGAAATAATTAATATGATACAACAGTTTTTTTCTTCTTTTTTTCTTCTTCAGTAAATAGAACGTGAAGATTAAACATTATTCAAGTAAATTTCAGATTTTTTAAACAACTACAACAGTACTATAGTATTAAAAAAATTAAAAGAATCAAATTGTCACCAATTAGTTTAAATGAATGATCACTTTGAAATTTTCTCTGCAAACAAAATCGCATCTCCATTTCCGCCAAAGAAACTCGGCCAGTTAACACCTGACATTCCTCTACCGTATATGAAAAGTTTAATTATCATGATTAAATTACAAGGAATAAAACAATATATACCATGCAGTATATGTGGCCCTAAAGAACTAATTCTGAATAAATATTTTATTCAGCAAACAGTGTTACATGCATTAAGACTTAAACCTAAGGAAATAAGGTGGGGCATAAAACGTGAGAAAAACAGTTGCCACAAGTACAGTAGCTTGTGACTGCAGATTTGAACTGTTAAAATGAAGTCCATGGCATCGCAAGTAACAACAAAATAGGCATCATTTATTTGGTAATCAATTGCTGGTGCTTATGCATACACATACACTGTCAAACATGGTTACTTTGAAGTATGTCCGAAGGGCAGTCCTTTTCACAAGATCAATGCAAGGATAAGGATTATGTTCATTAGTCACACCGGCTTTATCGTTTGCGTACTTAAATCAAAACTTTAGCTATTTTGCAATTTAGCCAGAACTGACCAGAATATGCAAAAGGGTTTTGTCATGGGCGAATAATAAGGGAGAAAAGGCACGTCAAATGAGCGGTCGCACATTGGGGCAAGGGGGAGGGGGTCAATAGTCCCCCCCCCCCCGTTCTATTGTCAGACAGTTAATGTGAATCTTTGACCTCTTTTTTTTAATCGCTGCTTTTTAAACTGCCCAAGGAATAGTTTTATATCAGCTCCAATTATTACAGATTACCGTTTATGCATACTACATGTATACAATGCATTTTTTTTAAAATTTTTAATTTTTATACGATTATTGAAAATTGTGTTTTCTCGAAACACGACAGGTTTAGAATCTTATTTTTAGCAAAGCTTCCATTTGATTAAAATCAAATCTAAATTTCACCGAGGACAGTGGTGATTTGATTTAGATTGTGCCGTGTTAAGGCATGTATGTCAACATCTTGAAAATACATTTACTCATTTCACCAGCGCAATCAAAGTTTTCTCAGGCAGACAATTTTTGTTTCGACAAGCCTGACGGGCACCTCACTTTGAATACAGGATGGGTCGGAACTAAAACCAGAAGGGGCCCAGGGTGTCGGGCTATCAGATTTGTTTTTAGCACTGCTGTTTTTAGATGAAAGATATGTGGATTGATTGTTGCATTTTGTGGTCACTTACTCATCCTTCTGCCTATTGTCGGAACTCACACATTTAACACTTTTCCCAGGATTTAAAATGTCCAAAGTTATGTCTGGAACAGAGCCAACTTTTAGTCTAGGCCTAGCATTTGCGTATCTTTGAGCTGCTATTTTTTCATGATACCTCTCGTAACATTCCTTTCAGAAATGTAACGAGCACATAGTGCTGTATGGTGTTGCTTTGAAATCAACTCGTTTGTAATAATGTACCCATTCTTTCATTATGCCTTTATCTTTCGGAAAAGAATTTTTTTTATGTCAACAGGCTTTTCTTAATGTTCTATTACACCCGTAAGCAACGCAAAACGGTATTGTTTTGCTCTGGCAACTCCCACTTGAGCTGCTGGAGTCGCTACTATGACGTCACATCCCGAAAGTAACCGAATAGGCATGGAAATTTTGCATATGAGGTAACGGAAATTCAGTTCCAAGAAGATAGGCCAATATTTAAATATTGGCATTACGGTCGCAGATGATACTGCCATAAGGTTTTCTGCCATAGTACTTTTATTATTATTCTATATTTCCATTGGTTTCTGGTCTCCTTTAAGTATGAACCAAAATCAATGCAAACTCAATATGCAGTTTCCTTCTAAGTATATTTTACTAAACTTTCAAATAAATGTTTCCTATCAAATTTGGTCAAATAGAATCAAACAGTCTTTTTGAGAAGTCATTTCATGATTTTTATTTTTGTAATAATGGTGGCTATATTTAAAAGCAAATCAGCATCATTTGCATTAACTTTAAAGATCTTTATACCAACATATTTCCTGTCTGATTTGGTCACATTCTGCAAATTGGTTCGAGTTTTTGTACAGCACAGCAACACATTAAAGGTTACATCATAATGAGACAAGTAAATTCAAAATCATACCCTTCTGATCATGAGTCCAACAGCCACCACAGCTCCTCAAATTATGCTGAGCATTTTTTGTGTGGGGTAAAACAAAAAAATCCTATAAAGTTGTGCTCTATTCTTAGTAATGGTGGCCACATTTTTAGGTGAATCAGTATCATTCAGTGGATTTAGTGTGGATGCTTTCTGTGAAATCTGGTAAAAATCTACTTCATTATTTTTAAGAAATGAAGTCAATAGAAAGGTTTTCTAATTTGTGTACCCTAGCCATAACTGATGGCAGATCATTAGTAAAATTTTAAAGACTTTAATGCAATGCTATTTTTAATTAAATTGTGTCAAATTCAGTTAATTATTTTTATTAAAAGTTGTTAAAATGTTTTTTCTTTATTTTATAATGACAAATACGTTAATGACAGACCCCTTTTTTATCAAGCCCACAATTTACCAAAGAAGAAAGTAAATCAAATTTGACACTACACTTAATATAGGGCATGAATGGACATATATATATATATATATATATATATATATATATATATATATATATATATATATATATATGAGCAACACTAAGCAGATTGGTTGTTACTGTCCCCCCAAAAAGACAGTGTACACCAGGGGTATTTCAAAGTGCAAGTAATTCAGAAATTGTCTACTTTTCCAATAAACTCCACTATCAGTTTGGAAAAGTATATGCTTGGAAGTTTGCCTGCTATGGAATGGCATCATGTCCAAGGGGAGTCATGTACTCAGTGAAGTTGTATGCCAAATAAAATGTGATACTAAGAATTCACCTTATTTCGGGGTACCCATTTTGGTGGATTACGCAGCTGCCACAAGCAATGAAATTTAAGGCACAAACAAAAAGATCATAATTTGTGAAATGAACAAGACACTCTCATCCAATCCATGAATTTTAGTAGTTACTTAAATATAAATTTTGCAAAACCATAAAATTTAAACCTATAAAAACAAATGAGTTTACAGTACACTTTAGTGTTAGGAGTCAGTGGCATTAAGTATGCAAACAAGTCAGGAGTCAGTGTCAGAAAGACATTATCTCTCACAACATATGTGTACCTCCTCGATTCTGTAAAGTGTGGTCAGTACTTGGGCCAGTCCCCACTGATGGGGTGTCACCAGATTGTCGTATCCAGTCAAAGTCATCACTTCTATCATTTGTCCATGTGCAGAAACCTTGCTCAAAGTCACAGACACCTGTATGATGAAAATTGAGACAATGAAAATACATACTAAGATTTTATAAACAATACTTAAAAGCTGAAAATAAAAAGAAATAGAATGCTGCAAAAGCACTATTCTGGCTAGCTTTCATGTAGGTGCTAGACCAAAGATTAAATAATATGTCTCTCCCTCTCTCTCTCTCTCTCCCTCATTAACTGTGTGATCTTAGTAACATATACAATGCTTACAGCTAACAATGTATTGTTTCTAATCTTCTGTAGGCAACAAATATTAATAATCTATATATATGAAATTATTGCAACATATCTGACTGCAAGATGAATCAAATAATTATGAAATTTTAGGGCATATTTCTCGAGGGTCACAAAGTGACACCGTTTTGATCAGAATAGTTTCATGCTCAAATGTTTAACATTTGGCAAACTTCCAAAAATTTGACATTTTCATCTTGTAAAATAAATGGAGATTAGAAAACAGAATTTTATTTCAGACTATTTTGTTACCATTTATGCCTTCAATCTTCAACATGTGGCCAGAGCCATTGTTGTATTACTTATTACAAATCAAAGTTTTCAAAATGTGGCCAGAGCCATTGTTCTATTACTTCTTACAAATCACAGTCTTCAACATGTGGCCAGAGCCATTGTTCTATTACTTATTACAAATCACAATCTTCAACATGTGGCCAGAGCCATTGTTCTATTACTTATTACATATCAGTCTTCAACATGTGGCCAAAGCCATTGTTCTATTACTTATTACAAATCAGTCTGTTTTTAAAAAATCTGATCAATCCTGTATTTTCGCACGTAGATTTTCAATAAAGCATGCAGGATAGACTGGAAAGCATTTGATCTGAAAACTGGAAAGATTTTATGCAAGTCATTTTGGGAGAATTTGATATAAAGGACTAAATATAGTCTAAAATATTTATCCCTAAGGGTGTGCAGAATGGAAAAATGTGAATAGTTGATTAAATCAAACTTTATATATTTAATATTGATCATAAGAGTTCTAGTAATGTCCGTCCAGTCCTCTCAGTAATCATCAGCTCTTCTCCATAAAACTCAAGTCAACCTTGGGGGTAATTATTATTCCAGACTCTAAGACTAACAGAAATGTGCAAATACAGCCTTTCAATTGTCGTACTATTTCTGAGTCAACTTTGGAGGGAGTAAAGTGATATGATGGAGACAGCAGATTGTAGTGAGAAAAGATGATACATTTTCATACTCAAAAATGAGCCAAAAATCATAATTTAGTTTTTATTTTAATTTTTATTCACCCAAAACGGTGAATAATAAGAGTGCATGAAAAAAATTAAACTGAATGTCATATTTCCTCTCCTTGTGTCATGGCATAATCCATATACACCTCTCCCTCGATAAATCGCGCACAATGGAGTCCACAAGCATAGACAGCAATAAAAGCAAAGCGCAAGTTACTGAGGGACCTGTAAATTTTTTTAAAAATTGCTTTGACATCGAGAAAACCATATGGGGGAGTGGCGTTAGGGAACTGGGCTGTTTATTGACTGAATCCTCATTTTACAATCACGTCGATAATAATTTTTAACAACGCGCTTTTTCTAATGAAGCTGTTTGTTATTCTGTTTAAATAAAATTTATTTTCAAAATGTCCAACATGTGAAAGATTGTTCCAACTGGTTTCAACAACCATCATGTGTACGCATAGAAAATCTGTGTATTATGTCACTGCTTTTTGTTTTCTTGACGAGTCTGGTTCCTGTAGTGGTGTTTAATATTATCCTGCCAAATTGGGAGTCCACACTGCATGGAACTAGACTAACTGTTGATACACCATCAAACAAGATTCCTTTTCTTCAAAAACACGTGACATTTATTTCATGAGACAATCATCTAAGTTAAAACTCAAATTTTTGTATTGTTCAATTAGTACAATATTGAAAGTAATAATGAAACTTCTTATTATCCTTGAGGATATCTCTATGTGCCGTTTCAAGAATTATCTGAATCTTGCTTTCCCACAATGATCCATGTCTGTGAAATCAAACTCTTTATTTTATTTTATTGGCTGCCTTGTTATCTTTAATCACAGTTATGAAAGAGTCAGTTAATTTAAGGTAGTTCATGTTACATACACAATAACATTTTTAAGTGTTCGATTGATCAAATGAAGTGAGTTCACCCGACATACGACCGGGGCCGCTAAATTTTAAGTTTGTAGGAATTTTGTCCCTTTTAACTTTTCTTTTATTCCACCTCCTTTATTTGATTCAAAAGACATGATTAGCGTGATAATACAAAGGAGTTTTAATTCAGTGCAACAATACAACAAATACTTCTGGAAGTCAGTTATCAAAACACGGTCGGCACTTAATTAGGTTCTCAGAGAAATGCTCGTGGATATAGCTGTTACAGTAGATTGACACATTTTATTACAAGAGGACACGTTGCATTTATGATGATTACACTTAAAAGGAACTAAAAGATAGAACCAGAATACAAATTTCAATTGATAAAATTATTTAATTTGTGTTTATTTATTAAAGTACTGCCTCCACTCGGCATAAGTGACATTTTCATTATCGAAATTTCCTTACATATCATTAATTGTGTTGTACTAGGAATGTCATTTGAAAAGAAAATGTAAAAAACTATTTGACCTATTTTTAAATTTTATATTTCATAGTGTTGATTAAAATGTCCAGGTCCTATTTACTGTTTTTGACAATAAAATGAGCGATATATCAAAGTTTCTGTTACCAATTTTGATCGCCATTTTCTTCAAGTTCAACAAATAGTGATACATTTTTGGGGTATTTTCTGGTTTAAAAAATGTGATCCACGCATGACCCCGCATTATAAGTGGGTTTGCAAGTTATCAGGGCACAAGTTATCGAGGGAGTGGTGTACCTAGCAAAGTGAATGGAGCATATAAAGCAGATCACAGTGACCTTTTCAAGTGACTCAATCCAAGAAGAATATATCCATCAAGTTTCATGAATGTACAAGCAACAGTGTCAGAAAAACTGAGCTGCAAAATCATAATGTTGACACATACACCTATATCAACATCACTGGAAAAGTGATACCTACATCTCAATTATGCTTCACAGGTTAGAAAAAAATGATTCATAAAATAATCTTTCAATGCAAATGGAAATAAGCAGAAAGATGAGTATTTTAATTTTATATGGCATATAACAGACAATGCTGTAAGTATTAAGTACCAGCATTACATAACATGAACAAACCTGGACTGGGGCATCCTCCATCTTTCAATGTTACATCATCAATTGCAATGTCTCCAACATCACCATTGCCACGAAGGGCTTCAAAAACAACCTAAAATATTCATAATAATGAACAGATGTACTTCAGAGATCAAGAGAGTACTCTCACAATGATCATTAACAATGAATGCATCCTTTCTGGTACTGTATGATTAATTAGCTATTTGACTGATTAAACTTTTAAGCAATTAATTAATTGCTCAATTGATTAAATAAAATAAATATTTTTCCCTTGATTATTTCTGTAAGTGATAATGTAAGTATGTAAGTTTATAAGTAAATATATTAGTTCTATGACTCACACATTTTGACAAGCACATTTTTCTAAATTATGTGAGGAAGAATTACATAATAATACTTTAAAAAAATGCTTGATATCATATCAACAATGAGATTTTTTTTAAAATTACATTTCACTAACACAATTAACATTTTCCTGAATATAGTAACTGACAGTAAGCCAAGAGATGCCCCACAATTATCACCCAAATGGCTTACTATGCACTGACAGCTCTCTCTCTCTCTTTATATATATATATATATATATATATATATATATATATATATATATATATATATATATATATCCCCCTTCCTGACTCAAATCTAAGAAGATTTAACTCACCCTTCATCCCACCCACATAATCATCTTCATCATCATTATTCAACTATACCTGATAACTGTCAGATCCTCCACTGATGGGTACTTGTGCCACTTGCCACCCCAATCCTTGGTTGGCAGACAATGACCACAGGGCATTACCAAGTCCACTATTTGATTTGGCATAGACACTGAGTCTGTTGATATGCTGCCCATGCATGTTGTACCAGAACTGCAGGCATTTACTGTTGCTACTGGTTACTGATGGAGAAACTAGTCGGGCAATGGCATTTGGTCGGACACCAGTGGCCTCTATGTACATATAGTGCCCTGAATAAAAGGAAAAAAGGTAACATGAAATTAATTATTGTACCCACTGAATGGAATCGAACCTACTGTATACTTAACAAATAAATTACAGAGGATTTTAAATGTGTGCTGATTTCAAATTATATTTATTAAATGGGTTAAATTATTTATATCTTTGCAGGTCTAAGTTACACAAAATTCATTTTAAATGAGTGCATTGTAAGACAATGTTTATCACATGAAAATAATATCAATTTTATTCAAACAGTAAAAGCATTTTAAAGAACTGACTTCTGAGCACATGCCTCAAACATTCATGAGGTAACATTACATGTGTGCAATGCAATATGTCAGAAATTACAAATTTTGTTTATTAATGTGAATAACAAGGCAGTCATGTGATCAACTGCATTCATACTTAAAAGGATACAGATCTTGCCACTGTATGAGTTAATACTGGATATATATTATTGCATATGTAGTTAATACTGGATATATATTATTGCATATGTAGTTAATACTGGATATATATTATTGCATATGTAGTTCATACTGGATATATATTATTGCATATGTAGTTCATACTGGATATATATTATTGCATATGTAATTCATACTGGATATATGTTAGTGCATATGTGTTCATACTGGATATATGTTAGTACATATGAGTTCATACTGGATATGTGTTACTGAACATCAGTTAAAAGTGGATATGTGTTATTGCACATCAGTTAATACTGGATATATGTACTTGCATATGAGTTAATACTGAATATATGTTACTGCAAATGAGTTAATACTGGATATGTTATTGCATGGTACAAAAAAATGTACTGTCATATTTCTGTACCACAAGATAAAACATATTAGGTATTAATACAGGAAAGAAATTTTATTGATAACATATAACAACCAACTTCATTTCTCAGTCCAAAAGTTTTTGATGTGTTTAACAAAACTGAACAAATGCTGCAATGACTTGAAAATCTAGTCAGGCCATCTACATGTCTATAAAATGTTCCTGTCAAACTTTGTCTAAATAGAGACTTTTTTTTAACTCAATCTTTCCAGTGAGCTCTTTTTGGGATGAATTGACAACTGGATGGATAAAGGGACATAACCAAACCAAGATGCCATCACTGCAAGCAGTAGAGACATAAAACAATCTCTGTCCTTATTACCTGCTGCGGTTCTGTAAGTGTGATCACTATCAGGCCCAGTTCCTCCAGTTGCAGTGCCACCATTTTTCCTTGTCCAATCGAAGTTATCTGCTTTATCCTGGGTGTAGCCACAGAGATCTGAGTTCTCAAAGTCACATGAGACAGACCCTGCTGAGCTGGTTCCTGTAAAAAAGAGCAAAAAGAAACTTGTAAAGTCTTGTGAAATTGAAATATCACATTAGATGAATAACCTATATATTACTTGTAAATACAAGGGTATCTCAGTAAACTGGCCAGTGTCCTTCACATGCATAAGTAGTATCACTCCCACCCACATCAATGACCATGCAAAAATATGTTCCACATGATAAATAAATGAGCAAGATTCAACTGATTCTTTGTATCCTAAATAAGTCTTTTTAATTACCCTGATAAAATATCTTACAATATTACATTCCTCATTTTTAAAATTTTAAATCACAATAAAATGTATTTCAGTATTCAATATACTTATTATCAATTCTCAAAAATTACATGTTTGTTAACACTTGCAGCTTCTTTAATTTTCTGTCTTCAATAATGCATAAACTCACTTGTTTCAGAATCAGCCATTCTGACCAAGTGAGTATTCTCTCAACTGAACCAATTCATCCTAATGATTGAGGTGCTTAATTAACTCAAGTCTCTTAACACATTAGAGTTGTTCAATAGTCCTGCAATGATGACCTCATTACAGATGGAGAGTGAAGGAAAATAATACCAGTGTAGTTTTCAAGTATCTAACTGACATGTGCTACCAAGTGACTTTGACATGATTATAAACATGACAGATAAGTGAAATATGCACTACAGCCAATTCTCATTAGCTTTGACTTTTTTCTAATGATGCCCCATTTGATGCCCCTAGTTATGCCCAGTTTGATGCCCCTACTCATGTTCCATTTTGATGTCCCTAGTGATGCCCCTAGTGATGCCCCATTTAATGTCCCTAGTGATGCCCAATTTGATGCCCCTAGTGATGTTTCATTTGATGTCCCTAGCGATGTTCCATTTTGATGTCCCTAGTGATGTTCCATTTGATGTCCCTAGTGATGCCCCCATTTGATCTCCCTAGTGAAGCCCAATATGATGCCCCTAGTGATGTTCCATTTGATGTCCCTAGTGATGTTCCATTTGATGTCCCTAATGATGTTCCATTTGATGTCCCTAGTGATGTTCCATTTGTTGTCCCTAGTGATGTCCCATTTGATGTGAAAATCATCCATACTTTAAGAAAAAAACTAACCAACTGCACAGTCATGTACAAGGTTACCAGTTTCTATATTTCAAAAATATTATCAAATGGTGGGTTGGTTTTTCACAGCACTTTATACACATTACTGGCTATGCCATACAGAGGAAATGGGAGCTATCCAAGATGTTGACTTCAACATATGACCTCCCACTTTAACACATGATCCCCCATTTTAACATATATGTACCTCTTTAACACATGATCTGCCACTTTAAGGCATAAAGTCCAATTTAACACATGATCACTTACTTTAAGACATGAGATCCCACTTTCAAATGTGATTTGCCACTCTAAGACACAATCTGCCACTCTAAGATACAATCTGCCATTTTAAGACACAATCTGCCACTCTAAGACACAATCTGCCACTTTAAGACACAATCTGCCACTCTAAGACACAATCTGCCACTTTAAGACACAATCTGCCACTTTAAGACACAATCTGCCACTCTAAGACACAATCTGCCACTCTAAGACACAATCTGCCACTTTAAGACACAATCTGCCACTCTAAACACAATCTGCCACTCTAAGACATGATCTGCCACTTTAAGACACAATCTGCCACTCTAAGATACAATCTGCCACTCTAAGACACAATCTGCCACTCTAAGACACAATCTGCCACTTTAAGACATGATCTGCCACTCTAAGACACAATCTGCCACTCTAAGACACAATCTGCCACTTTAAGACATGATCTGCCACTCTAAGACACAATCTGCCACTTTAAGACACAATCTTTCACTCTAAGACACGATCTGCCACTCTAAGATATGATATACCACTTTAACACATGATCCCCCATTTTAACATATGATGTACCTCTTTGACACATGATCTGCCACTTCAAGGCATAAAGTCCAATTTAACACATGATCACTTACTTTAAGACATGAGATCCCACTTTCAAATGGGATCTGCCACTTTAAGACACAATCTGCCACTTTAAGACACAATCTGCCACTTTAAGACACAATCTGCCACTCTAAGATACAATCTGCCACTCTAAGATACAATCTGCCACTTTAAGACACAATCTGCCACTCTAAGACACAATCTGCCACTCTAAGATACAATCTGCCATTCTAAGACACAATCTGCCACTCTAAGACACAATCTGCCACTTTAAGACACAATCTTTCACTCTAAGACACGATCTGCCACTCTAAGACACGATCTACCACTTTAACACATGATCCCCCATTTTAACATATATGTACCTCTTTAACGCATGATCTGCCACTTTAAGGCATAAAGTCCAATTTAACACATGATCACTTACTTTAAGACATGAGATCCCACTTTCAAATGTGATCTGCCACTTTAAGACACAATCAGCCACTCTAAACACAATCTGCCACTCTAAGACATGATCACCCACTTTAACACATGATATCCTTAAACACAAAGCCCTTTCCATCTTAACCCCTAATGGTAACTTTGCTGGCATTGCCAGCCTGCTACATACTGATGGCTCAATAAGCAACCCTAAACTTACCAGGTTGTGGACAGGCTCCTTGGGTATATGTGATGTCATCCACAGCTATATCACCACGGTCACCACGTCCTTTTACAGCTTCTATGACAACCTGCAATAATTATCATCTCATTTGAATGGCCAGCAGAATGCTAAGTTAGCAGCTATTGTATCTTGAAATTAACACTGAAATTAGCCCTGCACTTGATAAAAATCCCATTCCCCAATGTTGCACAATTCTGCCATATTTTCAGTTGAGAGTTCTTTCCCATGATAATTCCAGACCCTTGTTTTGATAGCAATTTTTTATAAAAATAATATGCAATGTCTTATCATATTCCAGTAATAAATACTGTAATAACTGAAACATTTTTTATTTTATGCAGATGCCTCAGCACAGTGCCCCAAAAAACTGACCTAAATGCAAAACCTAACCAATCTGATTGATTGGTAAGTGTAACACTATATGCTGTGCCAAGAAAATGTAAAAGAAAACTGAAGATGCATTCATTAGTTTGAATTTTTACAGCATAACAACACTTTGAAGGTTATATCATACAAGGAGGCACCACTACAGCCAATGTGGGTTCATCTAACATTAGGAATCGGACCCACGCCTCTAAAGTTACAATCCCAATACCGTAACTGCGATTCCACTGTGGCTTCGTGTATTCATGGAACATGATAGAACAAAAGTCCAAACCATGCTGACCTCAACACAAAACTCAAATGGAAGAACACGGGGATGGATGAGGTACAACTATGTCCCTGTCTGTGTTATGATGCATCAAAATAAACTACTGAAATAACATAGGTCCACAAGAATGAAAATTCAAATGTTGACATCCCTTTTGATTATAAGAAGGCCAAAAAGTGTGGTTATAAAATATGGAATTTATTAAGTCAAGTTCCTTCCTATCTATTGCTCATTGAGAAGTACATGTATACAATAGAACTGTTATCATGACTTCATGTCATGCGTTAATTATAGAGTCTTTTATAAAAACAATCTGTATTTGTAAATTGTCCTAACATCTGGGTTGTTTTTCCCATAAGTTTGTGTAGTGCAACAGTTTTTGCAACTGCCCTGTACAGATAATTAATGTGTGTGTACAAGTAAGTTTCATGCCTAAAGAACAAAATTCTAACTTTAATAAAAGCAAGAACACTGCACAAAGTGCCTACTGTGAGCTTCTAAATCAGAACATGTAATCAAATTCAAGGGTGGGGCAATTTTTCAATATTACCTTCAAAATTACTTGTATTCAAGTATGACAACAAAAACAGGATGCCCTGCTGATTACAGTTCTTATGAGCCTTTTGTCAATAATTTTTTCCCCAGTACAGTTTTGCACTTAGGATCCCAAGGGCAGGGGACGCTGTGTCCCCCACACTCCAAAATCTGGATTCCACAACATTTTTACATTACATTATGGCCAAATACCACTAATATTGAAATCTAATCTTTCATTACTAGATAACATGGTATTCAATGCCATCTTACAGTTTTGATCACCTTTAGTGACATTGGCCATTACAAGTGCCAACAAAACATTGATATACATCTACTAAAGAAAAGCTGGAGGCATACTTTTTATTTATTAGTGATAACAATAGCATGTGATTGATGCACAAGGTCAAATTCTGGAGGACAGAAGACAAAAAAAAACATGCATGAAACCAGCAAACCTACAACCAACATGCATTACATGGTGTAATAGGGTAAAATCTATCATATCCACTAAGAGACACAAATTTCAAGGATAAGCATACAACTTGACACAAGTTTAAGATATTTTACACTTCCTGATCTGAATCAAATTCAGATATACAATAATGCAAAAAATTTTTTTATAAAATTTATATACTTAGTCCAGGAGAAAAAGTATTGCTCCTCCTTCTCCATTATCATATGCAAAGAAAGATAACTCTTACCCTTTAGAACTTTTTTATTGGTTTCTTTTGTGGGGTTTAGCATCATTTTTAAACACCTTATAAGATATACATGGTGGCCAGTATATTTAGTTGAGAAAAAACAGGGAAGAACCACTGACCCATGGCTACCAATGGACATGCTCTCTCACATACCCATGATGGTTAAGCTAAGACTCAAACTCGTATGAACAAAGGTGAGATGTGCAAGATTTGTAAAGGCAAGTGCCTTAGACCACATTGCCCTCCTGGGCCCTTTAACAAATTTTAAAAATCAATCTGGCAATAAACTGGAAAATGGTCTACCCACACACTGTTTTTCACAGCCCTATTCCTAGCTCCAATACCAACTTTTTTGACTTATTTATCTCTGTAGGATAGATTCAACACCTGCCACCTATCATAAAAAGTGACAAATGACACCAACACCAGCAGCATCACCTAGACAGTGCTTTATATGGGTTACTAATGAGCAGTGATTCAAATTTACTTCATTAATACATATTCATGTTCAATATTTTTTGTCTTTAAAAAAAAGCACTTTAGTAAAACTGGATTTATGATCAAAGTTAAGGACCTCAAGCAACAACCACCAAGTGCCATCCATACTTGCTCCTAAAACGAGTCCAACTGCAAATTGCACAGTCCCAGATCTGCCATTACATAATGCACCAGCAGATCTGGAACTGTGTACCAGGTAGTTTGTTAGAAGTAATCAGTAGAACAAACAACATAGACTCTGATCTTCGGGTGCATAATGCTTTGACTGATCAGAATCTTTACTGTCTGCAGTTTGACTCAACCCATAAGCAAGCACTTATGGTAGATCCAAATAGCAGAGACGTTATAATGGTAAAAATATGTCATCTACAGACCAAATGGTCTCAAACTATGTGCTTCCATATAACATGATTCCTTGTATGAGTATTAGGTAACACAGTACACTTAATATATCTCAACTGCAAATAAAACAAACCAAGATCTGATGTCACATAATGCATCTTAAGTTTAACATTTACATGCCAGTAGTTCTTAGCCCATGGTTCATGACCCAAAACTGGGTTACCCTGCTGTTTTGAGTGCATTGCCAAAATCAACCTTAATTTAAAATTTCCATCCAAAGTCTTTTTTAAGCATTTGATGGGTCAGGAGGCTAAGACCACAAACCTAACTTGTGTTGCCACCCAAAAAGGTTAAGAACCACTGATTTATACATTTGGCTAACTCATGATTTCCATCAACCAATTTGGAGCCTGATGTACTGGTTCATTATGTATAACAAATCAGGGTCTGTACAGTTGGGTGGTCAATAACTGTACATATCGAATTTGGTTAATAAAGTTTTTTTTCAAAAAATCATTTTCCTAAATATCTATTATTCATCAAATGCATGGAGTATATTGACATCAAACATGCCAATAATTATCCAAGCACTGAGGGGAAATTAAGAGATCAAAAGACTATCTTTTAATAGAAAATATAAAGAACTGTAATGTAATAAGACAATAAATCAACACATGAAACCTGTGCCATTGTGCTATTGATGACAATGAGGGCCTGTCTCCACTGATTTCCCTGCGTCCCAGAGCGTGTCCACACTGCCTGTCCCAGACGTGTCATTTGCTTCAAGTAGACATTCAGGGTGTTGATATCTTGTCCGTACATGTGGTACCAGAAGGATAGACAGCTTGTCTGCCTCCAATTCACATAGACTGCGGGACTGATCAACTGAGCTGTGAAACCATTACTACCTGATGATGACTCCAGGTAAATGTAATATCCCTCTAAGAGAAAATAAAATTAACACAGTATAGAAAGCAAAGTGTCATTGAAATTATTAAAGTCTTTGAAATTATTAGTATTTGAAATTATTAAACTTTACTCAAGAAGTATTATTTTCATTAAAGCAAAGGAAATGTGAATGTGCTGACTAACAAATGTCATCTAAAGCAAAGACATTTACAAAATCTGACATCTGAGAAGAACATACTTAAGTGAAATATTCACAAGACTATAGGTCAAGTTTTCATGCACATAAAGGATCAACTCAAAGTACCTGGATGCACAAAATACATGGATAATCCACGAACTTACCAAAGTTACTAGAGGAAAAAAAGTATGTTATTGTGACCTGCTTTTGCCTATTGGGAATATCATCATGTGTCACATTTGCTAAGCCCCCGCTATAAAGTCATGTATAAGCTATAATCTACCTGTCTTGGGAAGTTTAAAGCAGCCTTGTGTTTGATCTCTAAAGATTGCCATGGGGGTTAGTGTTGAACTCTTACACAAGGTTACCATGACCATCCAGAGATGGGAAAACTTGAGTCAGTGAAGGAAACCACTCGCGCCACTGAACAAAGGCTTGCTGATAGCACACCAATATGTTAATGGTTACGGTTCCTGGATCAAAGAAAGTCCACAGGGTGAATGGGGCATGTTCTTATCCGTCCCCATATTGACACACAGTAAGAGGGACATTATCTGCTAAGTTTGATACCTTCTAAATCGTAAAGAGTAATTTAGAATTTGCCTGGACAGATTGCTGATCAATAGGGTTTACTCCAAGAAGAAGCCACTCGTAATTTGGTGGGAAAACTTAGAGGTAGATTCTAAGGAAAGAAAAAGCTTCAAACAGGTCATTAGGTTATTTGCTCAATTTTGCAGAATATTATAGCACCATAATGGTAATTATTTTTGTATGTACACTTAATTACTAGGATCGTTTAGTATGTAGAATTACCTTTGTATGTTTCATTTACATGCGTATTTGAGTCTTACATGGAGAATTATTAGAAGTGAGACAGAATTATGAAGATTGTCAGCTTGTGGTCAGAATTAATTTTGTAATTCGATATTTGGTTACTTATAGTAAACAGTGCCTTTATTAATTTGTCATGTTAGAATTTAGACATGCTTGAATTGTGAATTTGGAAACATGGTTGAAGTATGTAAGGTTAGTTACTATGGACATATGCATATATCAGAGCATAGATATTTGAATATTTGTGTACTTTGTATGAGTTGTAAGGTAAAGAAATGTGTCTGATTATTGTAATATTGTTTAGTGTAACGGGATTAGGAATATGAACTAATGTGACGGAATTTATTGATGTATGTATAAGAAGTAACTGATACCATGCTGTATTATGCTGTTTGTTTTACCATACAAGATCTTATGGGTATCTCGATGTGAATGAATGCATGACCTAAGAAATTGAATAGCCGTTATCTGATGATAGGTTGTGTGTAGTGTGAGATAAGAGGGCTTAGGAAAAGATTGTACCATCCCTGTGTTTTCACAGGAAGCTTTCTAGGGGACAGAGAACTTCCGGTTCCATTGGGCCCCAAGTCTTCAAGAGTTGGAGATGGAACTGAGACTGTAGCTGAGACAGTCGAAGTCGACAGAAGTGTAGTCATGGGGGAGAAGTGGAGGAGGAGAAGGAGTCTGGAGAAAGTGGACTGACTGTTGGCTTGGAGCTTTACATCTATCTTTCATTAAATTTAACTTCCAACAAAATAGAGCCTGGATAATAGTTTAACTAAATATTGGGAGCACCCCACCCCAACCATATGTAATGTCACAGAAATGTCACATCATGCAAGATGAATAACCCAAACATGTGTCATGACTATATATACAAGTGTCAGTTGTTTTTTGTTGGGTTTAATACCATTTCTCAGCATAAGATAGGCTAAAAATAACTGTGGAGGAAGATCCCAGGAAAACCCTCTTAAGAACCACAGACTGAAGGGAAGTTACTGGCAGCTTTCTCACATACCCACATTGGCTAAGCCAGAGTATCAAACCCACGACAACAGATGTAATGTCAGTGATCAGTTAGGTGAGTGCTTTAGACCACTTGGCCCCCACCCCATACAAGTATCAAAGAAATTGAACAAAATGCCAAAAGTTAATAAAATCACTGGAGCATGAAAATTAGGTTAGTAGTATTATCTACAGTTAATTCACCAATCAAATTGAATGACTATATATGTATTGAAGAAACATGCTAAATGCAATACTTTAGTACAATCACTGTAGTGTGAAAAGTAGGTCACCATGACATACTTTTTACCCATTATTAGTGCCTTCATGAAGAATACACCCTTCAAATTTCATAACTATAAGCACATTTGTCAGAGAAACTTGTGTGAAAAAATGAACATAAAGTAGGTCACTTAGACCTACTTTTGCCAGAGCTGAGTAGTACCCTCCATGACATAAATATCAATCCAGTTTTATGACTGTACATGTAATAGTCTACAAGAAACTGACCGATACATGTACAAACCTAATACACGACACAATGGCTCGTTGCTTACAAATGACCTGTCATACATGTGCTATATAATAGGTACAGTTATTATATAGTACATGTATGACAGGTCAATTGTAAGCAACGATACGAGCCCCTTTGATACACGATAGGCAACGATGGCAGTCATCAAAAATATGAAAAAAACAAGATACACCATTGTTAGTTGCTCAACGAAAGCTGCTACCTATTTTGAGGAACAGATGTGTTCCTGGTGTAGATAATCACATAGTCATCAACATTACTATCACAGTACAAAAGACGTTGAAGTTACCCACTTTGGGAACGAAGATGTCATATAGGCCTAGTTTAAATTCACTTTTTAATGGACTTGTAAAACTTCATCGAATATATCGTCTAGGAATATTTTTTTTAAAAACCATTAACAGTCGGAGAAACTGAAAATATTTGCGGAGTGTATATCCTTTGAAAATAATTTGAACAATCGCGCGGTAACTTACGTGTGTTGTTCTGTGTATGGTCGAAAGTGGGTCCGGTATTAGGGGTAGCTGTAGATCCCTTCTGAAGTTGCCAGTTTAATTTGTCGGTTCCTGTAACCTGCTGCCAACTGCACAGGTTGTTGCCGTCGAAATTGCAGTTTAAATTCTGTGCTTTGGTGGCTAAAGAAAAACAAAGACACAATAATTTCAGATAATTAAAATAAGCAAAAACAATTGGTTGCAAGCGACTGCACCTGCGAGTTAATACTTCCTCCGTTGGCGAAGCGCCATTGGCAACAAAACTAAGTCGTTACAGTTTCATTCGGATCAAAGCCCAGCTTCCTCTGTGAATAACAGAATGGGCATACTACCTAGTCCGATAAATCAACCCCACAAATCTTTGTTGATACTGATGGACGATGTTGTGCCTCATCCCGAAAATCAATATTATCACGGGTGAATGGCTGATTTATCGGCCTAACTTCCTATGGGCAGGATAATACACTCGAGGGTCAGACCTTTGCGATTGACACTGCACCACAGTGGCACACTTTTCAGTCATTTTCTTCTGTAAAAAATTACATCATTTTGCAATATTCGCTCGCTCGCATAACCTATGAGGTTAGAAACGGTCCATACTGTAATAAGCAGAACGTACAGTAGATAAGTTATTATTAACATCGTAGTCCTTGTCACATGCGCAAATGCAGAGAGAGAGAGAGAGAGATCACAATTTAACCCTGGACAATAAATAACTCGAGATAAATGTATGTATATTCTAGAGTTTGAAAAAATCTTTGAACAAAACGCAAACCAGTTACGTGTCAAAACCAATTTCAAGCTACTTCTAAGCATGCACGTGTTTAAAAAGTATTTATCCGTCATGAAAAGGTGGAGGATCAAACACCATTTGTAATCACGATTTTCATACGAATTTGCTAATCTTTACATCTCACACTTTCAGACCTATTAAATTCCTATTATAAGAAATCTACCGAACCACATGCACTGAATATATATGACAGTTGTAATTAGTCATTTCATTCATTCATGTTTATCCATTCCTTCCTTCCTTCATTTCTTTAGTCACGGTGAACAATACATAACTGTGAGGCGTGGTGTCTTTGTTAATATTTTGCTTAGTAATTGAGTAAACAAAAATGATTATCATTTGTGTGGTGAGAAAAAAAAATACAACATTACTCTTTTTATAACAACGAAACTTCGATGAAAGAACAGTAACATGCGACGTATTTCATTTTTACGCGGTAATATATATATATATATATATATATATATATATATATATATATATATATATATATATATATATATATATATTAATTAAAGACAAATATGCTCATTTTGTTTTACTTCCTTTTAAATTAATAGAGTCGACAAATCTTTTTAACAAATATTAAATACAATTAAATATCAAAAAACCTACCAGAAAAATCCGCCACCAAGAGCACAAAAGCCAATAATGTTGGCTTCATAAGTCCGTTCCAAGTCAATCAATCATGCAATTGTTGTAGAGAATTTTTTTTAACTCGTATACTATTTAGTCTCGTAAACACGGTCAGCAAGCTGATCGGGTAGAAACTGATAGAGAGGGGTGGACCTCGCACCTTTTAACCGGCGTTAATCTTAGATTTCGTACATGTAAGTCGGTACATCTTTGCACGATCAAAGTCAAGCAATATCAGTGCAATAAGTACCAGTACTGATTATATTGAACATTTCACCCCGATATACATATTGTGGCCTCTTCAACGATGTGTTTGACCGATACATAGTACATAAGGCTAAAATAACACTCCTCAAGAAAATTTAATACATTTGAAATCAGTTTCATTCATATATAACTTTTATTAAAAAATTTTTTACAATGCTTTGAAAAAAGTTCATTTTCTTCAATGTTACCTAAGAAAACGAGTTTGCACGATATTTGGAATACAACACAGGCCGGTATGAAACAAATGAAAAGAGAAACGAAACTAAAGAACAAATGTAGTCTCTATGACATGGATTACATTGTTACCGTTTGTACTCGCTTATAAGACGACTGAAAACAACAAAGATCATTGCCGATCAGGATCTATGTTATTTTGTTCTGCTGATTAGTGCTAACAAACTGTACAGATCCAGATGTGCCGGCGCATTATGCGAGGGGGGATTTGGTCTGTGCAGTTTGAAGTTGGACTCGTTTTATAAGCGAGTAAGGAAGGATAGCTTCGTGATCTTTTATTTCAGGAACTTTGGGAAAATATCTTCCAAGTTCCAAGTTACAATATTTTAAAGTGTACTTTCAGGTTGACATATACGGTATATTTGGAATGTATTTTCTAATATATCATATCTAAAAGTGTTTACTCAAGTTGAAATATACGGTATATGGTATATCTCGTGGTACCTGTCCGTAATACTGTCTCCTCGTTCACAAAGATAGTGTGTATCAGCTATCTCAACCGGGTGCAAAATTTGTGATGCTGATGGCTGCAAATGATAAGTCCTCTATTTGTTATGAAACAGGGTCTTATGAAACTAAGACGATTATGGAAACAATTATAACAATAATAACAAGTTACTACTAACACGAACGCTGATTCTTGCCGTCTCCCACTTAAAGGCTGCAGACCACGAGTTGAGGGTAATACCGAGTCTGTCATGGGCAACAAGTAACAATTTTTCTTGAAATTGTTACCGTCCATTATTCATTGAACCGCTTCGGTGGCATAAATGGTTAGAGCGTTCGCCTCGGATACGGGAGTCGCGGGTTCGAAGCCCGACCGAGTCATACCAAAGTCTTATAAAGATGGTACTAACATCTGCCTCCTTGCATGGCGCTCGGCACTGAGAGGTTGGACTGGTCAGCCTGGTGAAATAATGTGACAGCGTGGGACATAATGCTACACGTCTGCGGCATGATGCCCCGGTGCTAGACATCACTATAAATGACCACACTGGAGACATCGTAGCGATGTGACTGAATTCTTTTTAAAGCTAGGTTAACAAATACAAATCGCATACACACATACACACATACACATTATCCATTGCTAATAATAAACCCTAAATACAAGCATAAATTCTAGTTTTCACATGCAAATTTGTTACTTTAAGTTCATCAAGAACATTGCAAACTATTGTCAAATTCGGCTGATCATGAAACATATTTGATAACTTGTTGATGTTGTTGTAGAGGGTTCAACGACAGTTTTCAGCACACGATAGGCTAAGCATGGCGACCAGTATAACTTGTGGAGGAAGAACCCGGGAATAAAACACCTACCCACGGAAAGCTAGTGGCAAGCTTTCTCATATAAGAGGTTGGAGCCCGAGGCTCGAACTCATGCGGACAGAGGTGATCGGTAAAACACCACTCGGCCACCCGGTGCCCTTATTTCTTGTTGATGTAAAGCTTTCAGGTAATGTGGTTAAAATGAAACAAAAGACGCGTATGTTTGATTTTTTTTAAAGACACCGGAATGCATTGCTATTCCAAGTCAGTCAAGAGTCATAACTCTGTAAAACAAGGTAAAAATCTTGTAATTATGGAACTAATTTCTTCGCGAAGAAAAATTATTAGCAAACATGGTTCAAAAGAACCAAAAAGTGAATGCTAAAGTTTGCGCAGGCCCGTGGAATGACTTTTATAGTTGTTCAAGGGTCATAACTCTTGTACACAACCAAATTCATGGGTTAAAGCAAATAATAAATGTGAATTCCGATAACGGGTTCAAGGGCAATAACTCTGTAAAATATAATCCAATCAACCAAATTGGACATGAAAGATAAATAGTTCGAGAGCATTAACTCTGTCATTTATGATGAAAACCTGGCCAGCTTTAAACAAATCCTATAGTTTATTGAAGTAAAGTGTCGCTACGAATTTTGTTGAACTCAGTGCTAATATTTACAAATTATAGCAATGATTATTATAAGTTAATCAAGGGCCATAACTCTTTAAGAAATAGTCAATTCTAACTTATCTGAGACCTTTTTAAGGTGACTCTTCACAGTTAATGGAAATAAATTCAACGGGTGTAATTGATGTTTATAAGCCAGTGAAATTCACATTCTATGTAGCTCAAGGGCCTCAACTCTTTAAAATATGGTCAAAATCCGGCCATCATTGAATTCCTTCGAGACCTTGTAAGCTCGACAGTGAATTGGACTTAGATAAAGTAAAACGCGTGCGTGATGTATTACTCACACGTTATTTGGATGGCTATTCTGAGTATAAAAAGGCTTTAACTCTAAACCAGGGGTGTCCAAAGTCCGGCCCTCGAGCCAATCACGGCCCACGGTAAGATTTCATACGGTCCGCAGCTTCGGTCATATAATGTATTATTTATGTCCCTCTAACATGCGAACCCTTCTCCGCTCAATAATAAGACATTTTTTGTGTGAAAAGGGGCAACAGATGGAACTGTCCGATCCTGTATGGCTGGCAGATTTGTCTTTTTTGGTTGACATAACGAAGCATCTGAATGGGCTGAATGTTAATCTTCAAGGACGAGATGCAGTGGTGAGCCAGCTTTACGCTCACGTCAAGGAATTTGGAACGAAGCAGCAACTTGTCCAAAGACACTTGTCCCAAACAGAGCCCTGCACCGCGCACTTCCCAGCTTTGAAAGAGGTAATTGACAGTTTCCCACAGGACAACATCGGTGTGCAAATGAAGAGTTATGCAACAGCTATCGCATCTCTTTCTGTGGAATTCAACAAACACTTTCAGGATTTTGCAGTTATTGAAAAGGACATGTTGCTTTTATCTTCTTCCTTCTCCTTGGACCCTGATGATGCTCCTCCACAGCTGTTTTTTTTTTAAATTCATTTATTGTTCTATAACAGTGTATATTTGCATATAACTTTTGGGGTTAAAAAAAAATCAGAAGGAACGATTGGCCCCCGGGCATCTTCACTTTATCAAAACTGTCCCTCTTTGCAAAAGGTTTGGACACCCCTGCTCTAAACGATACCAGTGAAATCGCCTCATCGCCAAACTCATTGAGTATTTATTGAGATACACCGTCACAACAGATTGGTTAAAATAAAAAAAATTTAAAAAGTTACTGCTAGTGCTCGCGAGCTATTCTAATTCATATTCTGAGAGAATCAGGGACAACAACTTTTAACATTAAAAGCACAATCTGCAAATTCATCCGAGCTTTCGGCAATTGGAAGTTTCACATCAAATTTGATTTCAATCAAATGATAAATGTTTGTATTACAGTGGAGTTTGAATACGCTTGTGCACAAACAGGCGGTCAAAAGCACCAGCACCAGCAGCAACAATATCAACAACAACAACGACAACAACAACAACAATGATAATAATAATTATAATAATAATAATAACGAAAACGATACAACAACTGCAACTACTACTGCTGCTGCTGCTTCTGCCACTACTACTACTACTATTAATAATAAATATAATAATAATAATAATAACAACAACAATAAAATAATAATAATAATAATAATAACTGCCATAAGCATACAAAGATGACATGATGAATGGAGCCTGAACAAAGTATGTCACATTGACCGACCTTTTATATCATTGTGTAGTGCTTTTTAGAATGCAAGCACATATCAAGTTTGATGACAGTACCAGCAACAGATGTTCCGTAACTGGTCAAAATGTACAAGGTGAACATGACCACTGAAGCGAAGCAAGTAAGTCACTGTGACTTTCTTTGACTTAGTCATAAATACACACACTGTAATGAATGTAAAACACACAGTGTATGAAACACTGACACAAATACAACACCGAAAATATTGTAGAAGCTCACCTGTAGTTAATAATAATTTATAATAATAATAATGATAATTTTTGCTATGATGCAAAAGTAATAAGTGGGCAGTATATATTAAATGAAAAGAGGAGTCATTATTTTTACATAACTTACAAGAAATCCAAAGATAAATTACGGACAATGGAGGACTCACCATTGTAATTAAAGATTTTTAATCAAATCACTAGAGGTATTTCCTGGGCAACCAGATTTTGGAAAACTATTTTAACAAATTAATTTGTTAATTCACGCACATACATACATACATACATACATACATACATACAATACATACATATGCCATTCCATTTATATACCGTAATTTATTTAAAACGCTTGCCATGAAAACATTCCAAACTGTCAATGTAACTGACTGTTTTTCAAAAATGACATTATAGTTACACCATTATATATAAAATATGTCAGCATTCCTCTCTCAGAGAAAATTAGGATATGGCAATCTATTAATCAAGTTCATGAATTTCTGCCGTATATGAGGAGATATATTTATGAGAGACGGAAGGACCGAAGGTGTCACAATATTGTTCCACTAAAGTATGGCAATAATAATAATAATAATGATAAATGATGATGATCATCATCATCAACAACATCATCATCACCATCACCATCATCATCATCGTCATCATCATCATGTGATTGCAACCATGCCATGACCATACATAGAGGTATGCATGATTTAATATCACAAGTGAGATAAAAGTCGCCTCTCCTATCTGCTAATGTGAGCTTAACATAAAATCAACAATGTCTGCATTAAGAGATAACGTGTATTTGTTTAGGAGTTTACATGAAATAAAACTGCGATCAAATGTAGGTATGTTATATAAGAAAAACCCATACAGGATAATACAAATGTTGATTTGTAGATTTCAAACACTTGAAATATAATTTGAAATGTGTAGATAAGATGTAGATGTACAGATCACATTTAAGGATGATAATAGAAATAGGTCGTGATAACACGGTTATTTAAAACGGTACAGTACGAAGAAGGAGTAAGGTACAATTCAAACATCACGTCAGCTTTCAAATGTCAGTCTGCAACGATTCAATAAAAACATAAATCCAATTAATAGGAAAGAAGGTTTGAACAAAAACAGTACGTTGATATTCAGTATCTATTGTAGCTTTTTTAATCGACCATGAATGCATACCTTTGAAACCATTAATTAATTTCAAAGGATCAAAGAAACGTTGCAAATTGTTGTTTTGTTTATATAAGAAAACCTCCAGATATCGACGGATGTCCTGTTGGCTTGTTTATTACGTGTAAAGACAATTTGTCGAGCGTAACATATGATCTAGATTTTTTTAAAAATGAAATTTCGCAAAGAACAATTATATTTTAAAATCTTTACAAGGATTCTGAAAATACAGTTGTTTACACAATATCAATTAGTGGGAATAAAATAATGGCTACAGTGAATGGCTAAATGTATTTACAAAAGGGAAATCAACTTGATATGCGAAGTGGAGACACACACTGCTGCACACGCTAAATCTTTTAGTTAGCAATACTAAAAACCAAACTTTAATAATTGGTTCAAGATTGAAGAAACTGACAGTTACAGCACCTCAGCTGCGTTATGCAACACAATTTAATAACGTCATACATTTGGGATATGCGAAATTTGTATGTACCTCTCCATTTTAAGGATTAATTAGATTTTCGTGATTACTTGTTTGATTATGGGAAGTCGGTGTTGGGGAAATATTTTCAGCCCGAATAATTAGCCAATTGCCAGGGGCAAACGTCACACAGTGCAGTGTTGATGAGATTTTATCATGGCATGTTTTAGTTTCGTGGTGAGTTCAGGTCAGAGCCACATAAGTGGGTATGGAGCAAAGTAGACCCTATTAAAATCTAATTGTGTTGATTGATTGTGTGTTTTCATGTGAAGTATTTGTGATAGAGGCTCATAAGTTGCACAAATGAATAACTGAGATGGGATTTTCCCATTATATGGAGACTCCTTTTATTGTTGCTATGATGGAAAATATGATGTAGAGTTACATGCAAAATGAGGCTTAAAATCATTATTTGACTGACCTAGGGCAGACTAGGAAAAATAGTTCCCTGTATTTTAGTGTCTGAGTTTTATTTTTTTCACGGCGAGAGGTACTGGTGCTACATTAATACATATAATAAGGAGAAATTATGTTCTTGTTAGGCTGGCGTGCAATTGCGAAGTTGTGATGCAAATGTGTGCTTGTGATATTTACGGTCATGCATTTATTAGAAGAAAATGAGCTATAGTCTTTGCGCATTGGAATTTCCAGTAGACAATGATTATTGTCGAGGAGTCTTTGTAAATCAGGCGAAAACAATTGACTTCTATTAGCATTAAACTCCAGGGTTGAATTCGCTCGGTAAAGAGACCCCTTTGGCATAGTACAATACATTAAGCTGTTGCACTGACACTAAATAAGATAATATATGAAATAAATTTAACGAGATGAAACCTTACTATACGGAAACTCAGTTTTACTAATGTAAACATGTGTTAAATTCTAAATTACTAAATAAAACTTTATTATACGGAAACTCAGTTTTACTAATGTAAACATGTGTTAAATCTAAATTAATAAGTTCAGCGATGACTCTTTGAAAAGATAAAAATCACGATGTAACATGAAATATTTGCAGAATCAGCTAAACTGGGGACATTGAAAGACAACATTGGGTTTCGGGACTTTTTCAATGCATTTAACAAAAACATAATACGTGAACAAAATCAGTATTTACATTTCGTGACATTTTCAATGTGCAAATTAGGTTAGAACAATACAAACTGAATGCCAAGATTTTGGGTAGCGTACATTTGCTGTTATGTTAACTGCTTGCAAACATTCATATCACAATGAATTTGCTACTGTTCAATACTGGAGATCATTGCCAACTGAGCAAATTATATGCCAGATTAGGAAAAGACAGCAGGTTGAACATACTTCCTTCTTCAACAGATCGAGATTTTGCAAAGCTAAATCAAAGCATCATGTCATATGTAGGCTGCATCTTATGTGCACAGGTACAAAATAAAGCATCTATAATACAGTCTGCTTCGAAAGTATCAGACACTGGTAAAAGGCTGATGGAGCCATTAACATTAGAACAGCTAGATTATGATACAAATGAAAACTACATTGTTGAATTCCAACAGCACAAATCAGACTCAAAGTTTAAATTTTACAATGGTGTTGGTGGTGGTGTCGATATTTGTTGGTTACCGAATAGCATGGTAATGAAAATGTTTAAAAACAGTTTTAAATGATTTGTTAAATCCTTTCATAAAAACTGAGATCATAACGGGACGTATTCCTAAAAATGATAAGCGATAAGTGAGGTCCTAAAGGAATGTATTCCTAAAGCTGATAAGTGATAAGTGAGGTCCTAAAGGAATGTATTCCTAAAGGTGATAAACGATAAGTGAGGTCCTAAAGAAATGCATTCCTAAAGCTGATAAGCAATCTGAGACAGCACGAAAAGAAACCAGAAGGACAAAAAAAAAAAAAAAGACCAAATTTGTAAAAGGTATAAAAAGTCACGATGGTTATGATGTTCCAACTATCCGTTCTGCTAATGCGATCCGATACTTGCATGCTCAAATGATACACGAAAATTACAAAAGTGGGGACAAAACTAGAACAATATTGACCATGAAATAAACATAGAATAATTTAATTTGATTATATTCGTTCCAGGATCTGGTATGGTTTACTTCTTTAAATAGGCTTTGTTCTTTACAAGAAAGACCATGTTGCTCAAGGTGAGGTCAGCCGGAGACGGTTGAGTAAGGTTGACAAACCTTTTACTCTTCTATATGCCTTCATAAAACCTATGATAAAAAGGTAAATAACAAACCCACTAAATAACAATGTAAATAAAATAAAATAACAATAATAGTGTTATAAAAAATGTAAATAACAAGCACAAACAAATAAAATGACCTGTTCAGCCAGAAAAGAAACAATCAAAGCGCAACTTATTACACTATAAATAATGCCAGGCAACATTTTCTTGGATTAAGCCAAACAAATAATCGACTAATTTTGTTACAAAAACTTTGCTAATTTTGTCAACCTATGATCTGACAGAAGTAGATGGCGTGTACGTAGACTTAGACCGAGTCGCATTATTTACTAATTATAATAGCAAAGGATTTACCCAAACATGAAGAACACAGTTTCCAAAGTTAATCTGACCAAAATGAGGAAAGAACGATCAGAGACACGGACTTTCATAAAAAGCTCGAACATCTAGAGGAACTATTACACATACAAGAAGTCCAGAAGACGACTCAAAGATAGAAGATTCCTAAAGTTGAAGATTACGCAAAGAATGTGACAGTAAACTAAAATCAGTCCATGTAAAACATGCAACTAAATTAATCTAATACTTAAGTATTGGGGGTGAAGCTGTTTTAGCTGGGTTTTTTTTCATTTTGAAAAAAGATGGTTGTTTCTTGATCGACCCTTTAATATACTGTTGAACAAAAATGGTGGATTTAGCTATTAAGGATTAACCAAAGTACAACATGCTATCCCTAATGGACCCGTCTGTGTAAAGAAGAATTTGTTTTTTAAAAAAATGTTAAACACATAACACAAATATCAGAAATGCTTAACAGGACCTTACGCACGCGCTAACGTCTACGAACCTTTTCTCTAAATAAATACAGAAAAGTAAAGTTAAACAAATAAATTAAAGATTGTACAAAAAACGTGATTAATTGTTTACCAGGAATCACATTAGTCTATTCTCAGAGTTGTGTACGTTGTGCATTTAAAAAAAAAAAAAAAGTTTTTAATGCTAGTTGGGGTTCACATTAGCAAATTATGACTTGCAAAAAAGGCCTTTTAGTCAGTTCACAATCTACTAACTGAAAGCACGCTGACTGTGTGTGTGTGTGTGTGTGTGTGTGTGTCAGTTAACAATGTCTAGCACTGGGGCATCGTGCCGCAGACACATTATCCTGACACCAGACCGAACAATCCTAACACTAACCTCCTAATTCTGAGCGGCTAGCGAGGCCGCTGTTAGTATCATCTTTTAAAGTATTTGCTATGACTCGGTCGGGGTTCGAACCCGCGACCTCCAGCATCCGAGGCGAACGCTCTAACCACTAAGCCATTGGATCGATCACATGGACTGATACAAGCAAATTTAATCAAATATATATTGCAGATCACTATTATTATTATTATTATTGTTGTTGTTGTTATTAGTATTATCGTTGCTGTTATTTCTGTTGTTGTTAGATAAAAATCTAAAATTGGCATCATATGACAACATAGTTTCAGCGCATTATTAATTTTATTAAAGTAAAATTTATTTTCGTTTGGTCAAAACACTTGTTATGATATTGTGTGGTTCATAAATCAATGTATAAAAAGAAATCTACGGCTAGTAGTAACTTTATTACTTTTAATTTTCATAATGTTCTTTTAAGTAAATGATGTTAGTAAACGAACATACGAAATTTGAACAATTTGTATAAATCAGCATCAGTTAAACAAAAAATGTTGTGTTTAGTCATTAAATACAAATTATTATAATCTAAAATGATTAGAATAATTGAGAAACGAATAAAAGTCATTTTTAACGAGTTTTATTATGTGTCAACGATGTCTTTTAGTGCCAATACTCTTTGATTTAGAAAAGAGAACACGGAAAGATAATGGTAATAGATAAGTCGTCAGGGATAAGTGATCTGTAATGCATACTCTTGCAGGATTTCAGGCTTCAAATATAGATCAGTGAATTCGAACTGTTAGATGTGCACATCGAATCTTATATCACTCGCGAACGTGAGCTATTAATAATGAAACGTGAATGTCATGAGATGTATTGTTCAGTGGAAATCTAAAATTATACGAATACGGGATTTTGTACATTTCAGTATATTGTTATACTGACCTGTAAGACAACAAATACGTTGTTTAATCGAGTTGTGAAATATGACATTGGCAGAACCGAATTGTTGTATTACTTTCAGACAGTGATCTATAAATATTCTCAATCGAGCACAATACTAGTATGTTTTTACACACACACACACACACACACACACACACACACACACACACACACATACATACATACATACATACATACATGAACTAAAGAAACATCTATTTATAACATTTTGCATAAAATCGTAAATTAAAACTTGATTGCTTGGACTTGAAATATTCGTCCATTATTAATTTTACGACAAATAAGTTTTGGTAGGAAAATTATTTCTTTGATGGATATTAAATCCTGTTTTCCCCCTTATTTAATTACAGAAAAGTGCGTTGAGAAAACGAGAGTCATTCAAAGCGAAGCAACTCTTTTCCCGATTCAATACAAATATGAATGGTGTTGCCTGCCATATATTACAAATTATTATGCCACGAGTAAACGTGTTGGATCAATTAAGTAGAACAGCGATGACTCTTTGGGTTGGGCATTGATCTCGTGATCAGATGGGGACGGTTTCGACATCTACCATCGGACCAGTCTCAGCCGGCTACCATCTCCTTCAACAAGGTACTTTACATGCCTGAGCAGAATATAACCTTCAAGGTACTGATATGTCACCAAGCACCACGATCCAACCATAATTAATCACGTATTTGTTCATTGTGTTTCCTCTTCTCACTGATGTCTTTTTAGAACTGTATCAGTTTGATATAGGTACAAAACTATTTCTTGCGTCGTACCGGAAACGTGTATTTCTTTTCCAATCAGTCCAAGGGGAAATAAGGTTCAATCACATAAATATAATTAATATTTATTTCAATATGTCTCACGTTTTTTCTTGCGATAGAAATGTCCGAAAATACCACACAGACACACACACACACGGAACAGCATAAAGGATATACAAACAAAAAGCAGATTATAAATGCACGACTGCGTGGTTTATCAATTAAAATGGAAACAAAATTATCAAACTGAAAAATTTAAAGGCACTTTTTTATTTTGTGCACCCACTTGTAGACATATAGAAAGAGTGGGGGTTTGGTTTGAGGGTGGTATGTGTACCTTGTTCTTTACAATACTGGGTATATATGTCTCTTTTTTCCCAGAAATAAAATCAAATACTCCATTGAGTGCATCCCTCCACCTCCCTTCTGTGAATTTTTCATCCTTTATTTCCTTGTTCACTTAGATACTCCATAATGTTCTCTTGTTGCACCAAAGCCATGTTAAATCCTATTGACTGAAATGCTAATACTACATTGTATATGTTATTATCCCGCTTCTCATACGGTAAAACAATTTTAAGTATATGATTTAGCCTTTTGATATATGGTGTACAGGCGACCAAAAATACAAGTACTGATGAATACAATTACAGCAGCAAAAACTACAGTTTCAACGATATCTGAAAATCGTTGAAATTCAAAATTTCGTCGCTTTTTCTCTGCAACGACAAAAATTTAACAAAATATAGCGCTGCAACGATGAATGGTACCATCATCATCATCACTGGCGGCTCAGTCTCGAGAGAACATGCAAATAGCGCCCTTGGAGTGTCGTCTGTCTCCGGGGCATCGTCTGCTGTGGATGTGCAGGCATATACGTGAGTGACAGTCCCTATTGCAGTTGGTGCAGACATACTGGGAAGTCTGAGTTACTGGGGTTGCTGCCGCGCTCTTCTTTCTCTCACGTTTCTCTGCCGCCAACTGGTCTCTCCTCGCATCAGCGACTTCTATGCCCTTGCTTAACGTCAGTCTCCAGGTTCCTCGGTCCTCGGCCTGCACTTCCCAGTCGTCGGGTGAAATGTTGCATGCCTTCATGTCCCTCTTGCCCACATCCTTGAAACGGAGTAAGGGGCGGCCGACTCTTCTGGTGCCAGTGGCCAGCTGTCCATATAGGATGTCTTTTGGCAGCCTCCCATCCTCCATGCGTCGGACGTGTCCTAGCCATCGAAGGCGGCGTTTGCTCAGCAGGGAATACATGCTGTGGGTACTTGAACGCTGCAGGATCTCGCTGTGTTGGACGCGGTCTTGTCAGCTGATTTTCAGGATGAGTTTTAGGCACCGTATGTGGAAGGAGTTGAGTGGACGCTCTTTCCTCATGTAGGTGTTCCAGGTCTCACTTTCATATAGAAGGGTGCTGAGAACGCAGGCCTGGTAGACTTGGATCTTGTTGTGCTCTGTCAGGGCGTTGTTTTACCACGACCTCTTCGTTAGTCGTGCCATGATGGCGTTTGCCTTTCCAAGCCTTGTCCAGCTCCACATCAAGCGAGCGAGTGTTGCTGATGGTTGACCCCACGTAAGTAAAGTTGTTGACTACTTCCAGGGTGACACCGTCAATTTTGATGGAAGGGGCAATGGTTGTATCTTGCACGCTGACATTTGTCTTTTCCATGCTGATGGTGAGCCCAAACTGCTTGCAGGCATCAGAGAAACGGTCTCCCAGTCCCTGGAGGGCGTCCTCGGTGTGGGTCACAAAAGCCGCGTCATCTGCAAAAAGCATCTCCTGATAAGCACCGATCTCACTTTGGTCTTCGAGCTCAGTCGTGCCAGATTGAACAGCCTGGCGTGTAAATAAATGCCATCAGTGGACGAGTCGAAGGCGTATGACAAGAACAGAGAGAAGAAGATCCCGAAAAGGGTTGGCGCCAGCACGCAGTACTGCTTCACGCAGCTGTTGATTGGGAAGGAGGCTGGGGAGGATCCATCATACAGGACTGTTCCCTTCATATTGGCATGGAAAGAGATTATCATGCTGCGGAGTTCTGGGAGGCAACCGATCTTACTGAGAAGTTTAAAAAGGCCCTTCCTGCTGACCAGGTCAAAGGCCTTGGTGAGGTCGATGAACATCGTGTAGAGTGGTTGACCTTGCTCTCTGCTCTTTTCTTAGAGTTGTCGTAGGGAGAAGATATGTATGTCGTCCACCTGTCTGCTCTGAAGCCGCACTGGGATTCCGGGTACACACGGTCCGGAGCAGCTGAAGCCTGTTGAATATGATGCGGACACACCCATTGTCAACGATGCTCAGGAGCGAGATCTCTCTGTGATTATTACAGTCACTGCGGTCGCGCTTGTTTTTGTAAATGGTCACTTGGCTGTGGCATCGTGATCTGGCAGGTCCTGGAGAGCCTGGTCCAGGGCGGACACATATTCTTATACCTGTCTTTATGCGAAGGCGTCCTTTTGGTTTTGATCCCCGCCGAAGCTGACCAGTGGCGCCCTTTCCCTGCGCCAAATCGGGTGGGACTTATAACCCGTAGACTGCCAGCTTCTGTGTTATTTCCTCATTCAGTAGCGAGACTGGAGTGACCTCTCCAGGATGGAAGCCTGGGTGTGGAGTATGGAGATCCTGGGCTGCCTAGACGTCAGGATCCCCATGTCGTCCTTGCTGGTGGGGTCCAAAGGAATGCAGAGCATGACATTTGGCACCAGTTCGGATGCAGGAGCTGCTGGAAGGAAGTCGTAGTTGACACACAGCCGTCTTAGGGATTCCACTCCGTATTTTCTGTCTCATTGGTACCATAGCAACGATATCTCGGTACCGGTGGTTTTTGACTCATTTCATATACAAAATCAATGAGAACAATGACGGTATTTGTCCTACAGCTCCTTGCCCCCTCCAGATTACCCTTTGTCCGTCTTCACACTCTCTATAAAATCACGACGAAGACGCCAATCAAGCTTTAACATTATTATTATTATTATTATTATTATTATTATTATTATTATTATTATTATTTTATCAAATTGTAAAATTGTCATTGTATGACATTCCAGAATTGTTTATTACATTATTAAAATTTTATCTCTCCATCAATTAGGGAGGATTCGATCACGTGATGTTTTTAAATTCATGTTTTATTGCTTCGAATCGGTTAGAGCGTCAGCCTCGGATGCGGTAGGTCACGGGTTCGAACTCCGGCCGAATCATACCAAAGACCTATAAAAATGGTACTAACAGCTGCCTCGCTAGGCGCTCAGCATTAAGAGGTTAGTGCTAGGACTGGTCGGACTGGTGTCGGGATAATGTGACTGGGTAGGACGTGATGCCACATTTCTGCGGCATGATGACCAAGTGCTAGAAATCACGATTAACTGCCACACTGCAGACATCGTAGCACACACACACACACACACACACAAAGAGACACACACACACACATATTGATCCAAATCAGCTGTATTTTCATAGCACTTCATACTCCTCTGTAACCTGTACAGTTTTATAAAACACAGAAGACAATAGTTTGTCATACAATTTCAGCCAATTCAGTTCTCAACAGGGTGTCTCCGTTCAGATAACATTCTTTCCATGTAAACAAAAATGGAGGACCAATACGATGGCATAGCTGCAATGAGGTGTTCCAACGATATTTTTGCTATCACTGTTATCTTTATTGCGTTTTCCAATGGGTACTGTTTTCGTACAATATTGTCTGTTTGGATATAGTGTCCACGCCGACAGCAAGAGCACAAAACCCGACCGGACATTGCGGTAGAATAACGTAGTTCTGACTGAGATTGGCAATACTAGTTTTATTATGATTATTAAGAGAGTAACATATAATTACTCAAAGCACGGGCCTAAGGAGAATTACTCAAGACATTATATTACGAGGTTTATTTTTTTATCATAATAATATTTTAATTAAATCAATATTTGTTTCATGTCGGGATTCGAACATTGGTCCTCTGCTGCGAGATAAGACAACTATCGCCTGCCTGCACGTTCCAGCGTAAATACTACTACGGCTATCGAGACATCACCAAAAAATGATGCCCTTTAACCGCTCATATATACTCAAGAACGTACAGACACTCTCGAAACTTATATATACATGTCAAGAAACCTTGGCACTGGCGAGGTTAGGTTATGATTATTAAGAGAGTAACATATAATTACTCAAAGCACGGGCCTAAGGAGAATTACTCAAGACATTATATTACGAGGTTTATTTTTTTATCATAATAATATTTTAATTAAATCAATATTTGTTTCATGTCGGGATTCGAACATTGGTCCTCTGCTGCGAGATAAGACAACTATCGCCTGCCTGCACGTTCCAGCGTAAATACTACTACGGCTATCGAGACATCACCAAAAAATGATGCCCTTTAACCGCTCATATATACTCAAGAACGTACAGACACTCTCGAAACTTATATATACATGTCAAGAAACCTTGGCACTGGCGAGGTTAGGTTATGATTATTAAGAGAGTAACATATAATTACTCAAAGCACGGGCCTAAGGAGAATTACTCAAGACATTATATTACGAGGTTTATTTTTTTATCATAATAATATTTTAATTAAATCAATATTTGTTTCATGTCGGGATTCGAACATTGGTCCTCTGCTGCGAGATAAGACAACTATCGCCTGCCTGCACGTTCCAGCGTAAATACTACTACGGCTATCGAGACATCACCAAAAAATGATGCCCTTTAACCGCTCATATATACTCAAGAACGTACAGACACTCTCGAAACTTATATATACATGTCAAGAAACCTTGGCACTGGCGAGGTTAGGTTATGATTATTAAGAGAGTAACATATAATTACTCAAAGCACGGGCCTAAGGAGAATTACTCAAGACATTATATTACGAGGTTTATTTTTTTATCATAATAATATTTTAATTAAATCAATATTTGTTTCATGTCGGGATTCGAACATTGGTCCTCTGCTGCGAGATAAGACAACTATCGCCTGCCTGCACGTTCCAGCGTAAATACTACTACGGCTATCGAGACATCACCAAAAAATGATGCCCTTTAACCGCTCATATATACTCAAGAACGTACAGACACTCTCGAAACTTATATATACATGTCAAGAAACCTTGGCACTGGCGAGGTTAGGTTATGATTATTAAGAGAGTAACATATAATTACTCAAAGCACGGGCCTAAGGAGAATTACTCAAGACATTATATTACGAGGTTTATTTTTTTATCATAATAATATTTTAATTAAATCAATATTTGTTTCATGTCGGGATTCGAACATTGGTCCTCTGCTGCGAGATAAGACAACTATCGCCTGCCTGCACGTTCCAGCGTAAATACTACTACGGCTATCGAGACATCACCAAAAAATGATGCCCTTTAACCGCTCATATATACTCAAGAACGTACAGACACTCTCGAAACTTATATATACATGTCAAGAAACCTTGGCACTGGCGAGGTTAGGTTATGATTATTAAGAGAGTAACATATAATTACTCATTGCGGTAGAATAACGTAGTTCTGACTGAGATTGGCAATACTAGTTTTAGTGACGGAAAATTTGTACTGTTTTAAAATAAATCCTTGTATCTGGCCTATTAGAATTCAAGAATACTTAATATGACATGCTAATATTCTGTTATTGTCTATGGCATTGTTGATGAGTATGGTACCCGAGACGAAGAGTTTCTTTCATCACATAATAAGTTTTCGGGATCCGATTGGCTAATTATAGGAAGTCATCTTACAACACTGCACATTTCACCTAGATTCCGGATGCTATTCTTGAATATGGGCATTGCACCGTTCTAGCGGGCACCATTTATGCACGCGTACACTATATGACGTCACATTATGTCACGTGGAATGCTAATCTGGTATTGCCTTTTTTTTGGGGGGGGGGGGTACTGTACTCCAATAGTGTTGTTTGGAAGTGAAGTTGATATCACTATATTAGAACTGTTCCACCGGGAACATTCAATAACAAAATAGTATCGTGGAGTCCAGGGAAACGCATACTGTCTTAAAATAAACCCCTGTACTACTACTAGAATGCGACTAAAACAGAGATCTGGGACATACTTACAAGTTGATATTGATTGCAATTATATTTACTACTACTATAACTGCGCCTTCTCGCCTTTCTTTGCCTCTTTTAGCTACTACTGCCTTCATGACAGCATTTGTACGAAGAAGAAAAAGTTGCGCTGAACTTCTGGAATTGAATTGTTAGCTTAAAAATACATGCAATGTTAACGTGTTCGAAAAATAATAAAACTAGTATAGCTTTTTCATCTGTGCGATCCTATACAACTCCTGACTTTTGATTTCAGATGATGCGAAGATGTATATACCAAATAAATTTCATCAATCTTCCAATCTAATAAAGTTTCGAATGAAGGAAATGATTTGTTTTAAAACAGTCATTAACGGTTCTTTGAAATAATCAAGCTGTTCGTTTTAAACGACGTTCAGACACGCAGTTTTAAATTAAGATATGCCACCTCCTAATTAATTTCCGAAGTCTCTCGTAAATTCCTTTCTTTTTCGGGAGTGCTCCAAAAGTTGCGATGTTATACGTTCGACAAATTCCGTTAGTGACTAATCTAATAACAGCAACAGTCGCACGTGGCGGACAAATTGATTCGTGAGGGAATAAAGAGAGGCAGGTCCACTTTTTTAAGCGGATCTGGGAGGGAAAAAAAAAACGTGCATTAGATAAAAATAAGACTGGGGTAAATATTGATGATGAACTGGAGTGTAAGAATACTACGAAGGGCGAGTTTAGGCTGAAGACAAACACCGATATTGCGCAGTTCTAAATTAACTGGTAAACATACAACACGGACTTGCAAAAAAAATAATGTGCGCCAGTTAAATTTTTTGAAGAAAAAATACCCGGAAATGCTAGTCCAAGTACTGCATCATATCAAACGCATACTTAGAATTGTGCATCACATAAGGATCGTCTATAATATACGACACAGCATGGTGTTGACTTCTTGTTTTCTTCCTACAACGGTGACGTCATCAAACCTTGTGTAGCAGCTTTCGACTGAAATCGGTTGACCACGAATGTCTCCGATCAACATCGGATTAATTAGTACGCATGTGAAAAATGTCCGGGTTTCTCTGTTCTAGGTAGAACTTACATGGCTCATAATGTGATGAAACGTCGATATTATCTAGTTCTAATGGAACCCAATGGTGTTTAGGACCAATGTCTTTTAATGGCACCCAATGACATTTAGGACTAATAACTTTTAATGGCACCCAATGATGTTTAGAACCAATGTCTTTTAATGGTACCCAATGATGTTTAGGACCAATATCTTTTAATGGCACACAATGATGTTTAGGACCAATATATTTAATGGCAAACAATGATGTTTAGGACCAATGTCTTTTAATGGTACCCAATGATGTTTAGGACCAATATATTTTAATGGCACTCAATGATGTTTAGGACCATTAACTTTAAATGGCACCCAATGATGTTTAGGACCAATATCTTTCAAGATTCATTATTATTCAGATTCGCCTATGTCATAGTACATTTTCCCATGATGTAAGCAGTGACTGCTTACAAGCCAAATAGATTCTCATTTTCACCTTTGTCAGAGAACATTTTCCCCATGGTGTAAGCAAATACTGCTTACAAACCAAATATATTATTATGATCACCTTTATCAAAGTACATTTTCCAATGATGTAAGCAATGACTGCTTACAATCCAAATAGATTATTATGATGTTCATCTTTGTCAGAGTACATTTTCACATGATGTAGAAAAGAACTGTAGGGAGCAAAATACAATTTTAAACAAATTTTCGACTCGATTCTTCTTTTAATGAAACTTTCCTATCGCATTATTAAACACTTGGAATTAAGGTATAACACAAGAATGCTAAATAGAAACATCACAAACACAGAAGATTAAAAAAATATCAAAAATGTATACAAAAGGTTTCAAAAATAAAAATGTTTTCTTTGTTTCTAATGCCTGATTGTACTTAAACAAGCTTATTGTGAACATAATTACTAAGAAACACTATTTACAGAGACGTATAGTATGATGGTCTTCCTGCATACATCTATGTTTGTCTGTCTGTCTCTTATGCATAAGCATATAGACACGCACGCGCATATGCCTAAAACACACGGAAAGCATACAAACGTATGCATGAGAAACCTCAGTTACTAACATAATGCAGAAGCTGAAAGATTTATTAACACTTGTTAAGGCCTTTAGTTGTGAATGTGTGTGCGTCGGGGGGGGGGCAAGGATGTGAGTAAAATTATGACATGGGTACAACAATTCAGGTACCTAACACCAGTTTGAATTGAACGAATAATTCATTCAAAAGAACGGTACTAGTATTCAATGATTAGAAAAAGACAAGGGAAAGATCACGTAAGTTGTCTTGTTGTGGTTACTTAAAAAATAAGTATGAACAGCGCGCGCACACATACACACACACACACACACACACACACACACACACACACACACACACACACACCATAACCTTTGGCAAGCGCACAGAACCAGGCCTTAGTTCAGTTTAAGAGGTGGTTTACTATGTTGTTATCCTTATAGCTCCTTCAACTGCAGCGATAGATGTAAGACCAAAATCTGCTTTCCTTTTCTGTTTTGAAGAATACAAGTGTCACTAGAAGAGCAATGATATTCAATTTCCAGTTTTTTACAACGTCGTTTCCAAAAAATTAGCAGATTACAAATATTGAGATTGTAAGAAAGAAGTCAGAGTCAGTCTAATGTTTTCACCTACTTGACAAAGAATATTGATTCTTATGTTAACACTATTAATAGCTCCGCTATGATTTAGACTATTACCTTACCGTTATCTCACATCAGCCAAAGTCCAACACACTTGCGGAGCAACAAAAAGACAAAACGATACAGTTAATAATGTAGCAAACTGTAAAAAAAAAAAAAAGGAAAAAAAGCTAGTCTGATGTCCATACTAGGATGAAATGGATGCTCTGACGTGTCTCTAGCTACGATGTCATAGCCTCAACTTGATTTGTTGTGGCTGAGGCTACGAACTGATCTCATGTCATGTAATGGAGCAAACAAAATCATCACTAAAGTCAGAAAAACAAACAGTGTACAATTCAATTACATAAGTATAATCATGTTGTGTAAGAAGTTTCGCTTATTTTGAATTTATTAAGCCCTTACACGATAAAATAAATTGGCATGGTTACTCTAACCTTATCTTGTCCGCCATGACAGATAACGCGAGACTCTCGCCGTGAACCCTTTTCTACGTAAAGCTTGCCAGACGATATTTTTGATATTCTACGCTATATTATTATCAATCAAGTGCGAATAATCGTTTCTTGGTGGAATTTCAAAATTGCCGATAAACCGTATTACTTTTAATGCACAGAATTTCTGACCCAAACGGCGCCAAAATTTTACTACGATTTGTTTACATTTCCAAATAAGGCGTCAATGTCCTTATATGGCACACAAACAAAAGAGGCTGAGAACGGAAGTAATCATTATTTGAAATAACATGGCGGACGATCTAAACGAAAATATTGGTTGAAAAAGGTAAACGAGATTTTACAACCATTTCTACAAAGATTTTCGATACTTCCGGTATTAAATAAGAGGACTACTCAATTTATCGGATTATATGCAAGGAATATGTTTAAAGTGTTATTATTAGGCTAAAAGTGCGCCGGGTGTGAATCACACCCGGCTTGCTCCATTAACGCGTATGTGCTCATGTTAGTACCCTGTCCACGAGGTACGAGTAAGGGTACTAATATTAGTACTAACGTGTCTCTAGTCAATGCACGTAATTCGGATAGCCTCGGCATTAAATACTATTTCAGGGGTTGATGTGCCGTTAAACGAAAAAGCAAGCACTCAATCAACGCAAACCTAACATAAGCCCCCACCCCACCCCGCAGTTGCAGAGCGTTAGCTTTTTCGTCGTAAAAGCGTATAAAAGCCAGGAATACAATACTAATAAGATATACTTGACAAAGCTGTGCTGGACATACGGATGGAGGGTATAAACTGCGCTGGACATACGGATAGAAAGTATAAACTTTGCTGGACATAACGAATGGAGCGTATAAACTGAAATCCCGCTTTTCGCTCAGATCCTCTTTGGGAAATGTCAAAGGAATCTCGCACGTATTGTTGTTAAAACTTCAGAACTTGCAAGTTTAAACATTTTAAAACAAATTGGTTCACTAAACTAAGATTCCCAAATTTCTTCATGTCAACTTCAAAGTTGATTCATTGAATACAAAAAGCGATCTGGCCTCTTAAATATCCTTGCTAACGTACATGAAAACAAATATGCAAATTTCCAACTACTGTTTGTGCATGTACAACGTACAGACAAAACCTTGAGAAATAACACGATATGGCTGTTAAATATTACTGAAAATCCTAACTGTTAAAATGCATACAGAAACAATTAAAATACAAAAGAAAAAAATTAAATGAAGAGACAAAAAAGAACAAAACAAAAGCTCCGCAGATGGCTATGTTTTGCTTAAAGAAAGGAGTTTTTAATGAGATACGTGATTTTACAAAATCTTTACAAACTTTTTCACAAAAACCTGCATTATCCAACTCATTCGAGTTCTCATACTACGACCGTCTTATCGTCATATTAAGCCTATCTTCGTTTATTCCAGGCCGATCGTATCACTAGACTCAAAACTGTTCACGATATCACACTTGAAAACGACGCCATTGCTTGCATAGACAGTTTACTTTTCTTTTTGAAGTGTCATTGGAGAACTCTTTGCAAAATGGGGCAAAAACAAGAATATATGCTTCTGCATGTTTCCAGATGAAACAAACTAGTGTTGGCAGTGGACTTTCGAGACAAGCGGAGGCGCCACCTTGGATCAATTTGGTAAGAGAATATCTCCGTTCTAAGCACCAACAAATTTATAACCATTTCTCACCATCTGTTAACTTAAGTGAGACAAACACATGAATGGAATATCGCGTCTTATACAAGAATATCCACCGGCAAGATGTTAACAATCATCAATCTATAACAAGATTGAGATTTGCAAAATAATGGTCTGTAAGTGATCAAAATGAGAATATATAGACAGTACAGTCGGTTAATAGATTTAGCCATCAACTGTTGAACAATTATATATGCAAATGATCATAAATACTAAATAATCTATCGAATTAATTTTAATTGAACACAATATTATTTAGGTCTGTCTTACTAGCCGTCACCCTTGGGAGATCACGTGCATAATAAACTGCTAACGACGTGATTAAATTAGTCCGGCATAGGAACTACGCTAGAAGGCAAAATTAACGCAGGTCAGCTCTAATTGGAGGCAAAAAATTGTTGAATTTGTCCTCGTGTTTTCGCGGAATAAATAGACGTACTATATGTATGTTTTCGTTATTTAGTAGTTCTACACTACCGATAAAACAAACGTCTGGCAATACAGATGAGTGTAACTTTATAACAAGGTCTTCATTTCCAGAAAGTACACGCATAAAGTATGATTGTTTGCGTCATGTGATATACATGCATTTTTTTTTTCTACTGGGGAAGTGTTGTCTTTTCTGGATTGAGATCTTAAACTATTAACAAAGAAAGGCGAATCAGACTCGCTTCATGTGAATAGTTCCCGATAGTACCGCTTGGGAACCTTGCTCCAGTTAAACTTGTAGACCAGTCTGGTGCCATTCAGCCGTTGCATCAGCCCGTCTTTATAGTAATGCCTAAACAAATAAATAAATTCAGTGTGAGTTTTAAAGTTTATAACAAACGTCTACGCAATAATTATGCACATTTCTATCATAAACGTGCAAGAAAGCTCTTATTATGTTTGTCAGTATTGTTTTAATAAATTATATAAACAAACAAACTAATAATAATAATATAATAATAATAATAATATGCAAAAACAAAATTAAAAAACCCACTACACTGTAAACAAACGCCATAGAAAGATTAAATAGGAGTTTCAATATATTTTTGAAAATAATCACCGTATTTCAAATCACATCGTGATTGCCGAACGTAGATGTGACATCATCTTCGCTAGCAAAAGTTCCGATATGCCAACCTTCTCTACACCTTGGCGGATCGATCAGATATTTGAGTGCTCAGTGATAGCGACATCTATTGGATTTCATGGGTTGTCTCTTTTAGCATGTAATGGCAACTAACCAGTAACGTGTAACATCGGAAAATATGGTGGAGGCAATTTACTTCAAAATGATACTTTGTAAATTTAACATCCAAAGTATGACTACGTACCAGAGAGAAGCCATTACAGGTGTATGTGAGGGAAAGGATGTATTTGTAAAAACTGGAACCGGCAGTGGAAAACTGCTTATTTATCAGTCCATTTCATTTGTGTGCTGCCCTTGTATCGATCATGCAGGAACAGTGTTCAAATGTGACGCCGCAGCCCCGTTTCACCGAATTATCTGATCGATCCGCCAAGATGTAGATAGGGCTAACAGATCGGAACCTTTGCTAGCGAAGATGATGTGACATAGGTACAATTAACTAATGCTTTTTGCGTAGGAAGTAGGGAATACACATTGTATTTACAGTAGGGTCAGATAACATCATTCCCGAGATTGCGTCACTCACCTAATTCCGCGGCTAAGCTTTTCAAAGTTCATATCAGTCTTTCTCTTCATTTGGCCCCAACGACGGCTTGTTTCTGTTGTGTCTATGAATCGGAAAATTCCATTTGCCTTATCTTGCCACTGCACATGCTCGGCGTCCTCTTCTGCAAGCTGCTCCAGAAGAAATTTCCACAGCAAAATATTTTTTGCTCCTGTACAGAAAAAATACTAATAAATATTAGGATATTTACGAACTTTTCATATGATAAACTCGGTTTAAAAATTCGTTACAATTGTATATACTGTAAAATCACTAATTTTCTAGAGGTTCCAAGTTTCATGTATTTTGTGTTTTTTGCCAACTACGAATCAGAAGGACCCAAAGAACAGTAATTTTTCAATGAAAACAATTAAACACCAGTTCAACTCCACGAAATTAAGTGCTCTCAAAAGTTTTAATGTTCCTGAAACTAAGAAAACTAACGAAATGAAGTGAAATTAGAGGATGTAAAACATATTTATAACATCATCAAATTATACACCATTCAGTGTAACCGTAGGACTCTTAATTAAAAAGTAAACAAGATTCACTGAAATGCTTCCTTTCACATATCAGAATATCTGAGTGACTTGCATCAATGGGGAAGTCCTGCACTTATGTTGTGTATCGATATTTTGTTTCAAAGTCATGTTGCGCAAAAGTGAACGGTTGCAATGGCACGAACAAATGTTTAAATATTACAAGGTGTCGGAATTTCAGTCAGAATAAATACTGGAGTTCTTGTTATTTTCATCATCATCATCATCATCATCATCTCTCTCTCTCTCTCTCTCTCTCTCAATATATTTATTATTTGTTGGTTGCGCATGACACTTTATCATGAATTTTTCTGAATATGCACACGTGTATTTGACTGTTGGTAATGGACCGTAACTTAGTTCCAACAAGTATGTATGTATGTATGTATGTATGTATGTATGTATGTATGTATGTATGTATGTATTGTTTCTCCTTGATGATGTTTAGCTGTTTATTCAGCCATGTTTTGAGATAATCCATACCTCTCTTTTTCTTGCCGTTAGGAGAGTCGGGCGAAATTGTGCAGGTGTTGTCATCCTCATCAGATTCCGACACGTTTAAATGTTTTGGATACGTATTTGGTCTACCCCTTTTAGACACCTTTTTTCGGCCCGTGCAAAACACTTTTTCAAAGTGCGGAAGTGACATCTGAATCCTTCGATGCGATGTTGACATTGAGTCATGCTCGCGTATGTGATTCATTGTTCCTTCGCTAAGTGTCACTGAGCAAAAATTAAATGAAGAGATATGGTATTATTTCAGGCGCAAAAATATTTGCTCTCTCTCTCTCTCTCTCTCTCTCTCTCTCTCCACCCACCCATCCAAATATATAAAATAAGACTTTTTGCGATTCAACAACATATGGGGAGGACCGGCATTTTCATAAGCTAAAAACATAATATCATAGGAAGAATTTGTTTTATAAAAACTATCATTATTGCTTCCTGTTTAGGAAAATGATAGGTAGCATGATTCGTTGTATGGTGTCAACTAGTTATTATTTGCTTTCTGTTTTTGGGGGCGGGTGGTGGATATGTTGACTACCCCAAAATCAATACGTATTGACTTCCACGTTAGGCCCGTTTCTCGAAGGAATATTTTTTTTTTTTCTCTGTCATTTGGAATTACTTCGGTTATTTCTGTAAGACAGGAATATGCATCAGCGCAATAATTTACAGAAACATCACACATTCTGTTGGCCGGAAATATCTCCGCCAGAAAAGTAACTTGATCTATTCGGACCATCTTGGCTATTTATATGATTGGATTGACCAATAGGTTATGGTGGCAAATTTCTTAACTTACAGCTATGGTGTAACTTTTTCAGCTATTATTGTTTACTATTTAAAGATATGGATATATTTGTGAACTAGGTGTTTCGGGCTTGTGTTGTTCTTGAAATTGATGTCAGCCATGTACACCTTCCATATTTACTCTTCAGTATGTTGACAGTGAAATACCAATATTCGGCTGGGAAGAAGAGCTAGCCTCCCATAGCAGTAAACACATGGGTTTGGGGCAATTAGAATATCTAAAAAAACGGCTTGGATGAAAACTATTTTCAATTGCATCAGCCTGTTCAGTACACCCTATTTTGCAGAATTGTCATCTAGGAAAAGGGCTTGAGTTTGCAGGGTGAGCATCACTTTGTGTCAAAAATGACCTTAGGACATAAAAATTTCAGTTTGAAATTTTTGGATTGGGGTGCATAAACTTCTGCTATGAACTGCCATTGACTTCTCTGGTCAAGTGGATAATATTCTTATGATTTGTTTTAATATAGGTATCTAAAAATATGGACCTTTTTAACCTCACTTGTGTATTTGATTTTTATTTTTATTTTTTATACTATGTCGCTAATTGCGGCATTAAATTTGTACATAAAACTGTCCCCTGCCCCCTTTAAATTAGTAAAATAGTTTGATCACTTGTAACCTCTTGGTTGATCCGTCTTTCGCAAAAACTCAAAGTGACCGAATAGGAGCGATACAATTACAATCGGAACATCCTCGGCTTTTCCCGTCCAGTCGAGAAAGAAGTTTTATATGTAGTTCGTCGTCATTAAATACTAAATTCTGAACTTCTCTCGTTCACACGAGACAACATGGTGGCGGCTGAGGCCAATGTCGCACATCTATTTCCGATGTTACTTCACGAGCTGAACGGAAATGGCAGAGCTATGTTCCGATCGTGCTAATTAGTTACCGCCACTTCGAACACAATTTAGGATAAAGATTTAAAAAATATATTTAATAGTCTATATATCCTTGTGCTTTATTATTTTATTTTAGGAATAACTTCTATCAAATTACCACTTTCGTCGTCCGAGTCCGAATGGTCGAGAAGATAACTGTTGTGGAGGCAAGATAACGACTCTGTTCCGGAAGCATCTCCTCTTTTGAAATATTCAGCGTTTGATGATATACACTGAGTCTGTGAGTGTATCATAGAGACATTTGAATAGCAAACCCTATTTAATGCGGGGTTTGAGCTATATCCAACATTATTGCTTATGTCCAAATATACATAATTATCTCTTTGATCCTCTTTGACCATTTGTAGAGCCGATGAACCATTTATTGTATCGGGGAATAGGGATTCCATAGCTTGAAAACAAACAAAAAAGCGCATGAGTGAATGTACTATAATATGCTGAAAGAACATTCTTCATTCTCTGTTTATGATGCAAGACAGATATATGAGTAAGACCATAGAAAACCATTTGTCCTAAAACAAAAGAATGAATAGTCGACTAACGGGTTTTATATAACCAATATACACTTATATATATATATATATATATATATATATATATATATATATATATATATATATATATATATATATATATATATATATATATATATATATAGAGAGAGAGAGAGAGAGAGAGAGAGAGAGAGAGAGACAGATAGAGACAGAGACAGACAGACAGACAGATCAGAAAGATATAGAGGAAATAGAATACAGGTTAGATAATATTTAATTCGTATTCTACAGATATTCGAACCCGGGTCCACGGGTAAACGGCAGCTTTCGCCATGCTTGTACGCAACAGACCATGCAAAAAAAAAAAAAAAATGATGCGACAAAGTCGGTGGTATAGGCATTCGTGCGAGTCAGACACACCCGCATGTAGACCTAGCAATTAAACCGTGAACCCGGATCTGAATCTCCGTAGAGTACGAATTAAAAATTATCCAACCCGCATGATAATGTTACTTATTATATATATATATATATATATATATATATATATATATATATATATATATATATATATATATATATATATATATATATATATATATATAGAGAGAGAGAGAGAGAGAGAGAGAGAGAGAGGGAGAGAGAGACCCGAGTGCCGGGTCGGGTTTCTCCACTCCCATTCTGTCCGGTTTCCCCATATCTGCTCTCACCCCCATTTTTGTCAACCATAAAACAATGTTGGCTTGGTTTGATTTTGTTTCTCAAATATTTTATTACCCACACCCAGAAAGACCGGGTGGTTGGGAAGAGCGGCTTACCAGGTAAGATCAAAATGTCGGGGTATTGCTAAACCAGGCCACTCAAAATACATGTCCATCCTTATATATTCTTTCAGTTGGTAGTATATAGTCAAGATTGTACTTACATCAGTGGCAGTACGAGGGGGTTGGGATTGAGAAGGAGTTACCCCCGGGCGCCATGCGAAGCAGTTGGGAGCTTTATTTTTTGTTGTAGCTGAAACTGTCCAGTATTTCACGTTCTCTTTTCTTTACTAAACATATATTTGGGGTGGGAGGTGGTAACTGACATGATAACTGTTCTCTGTAGCAAAGTAGGAACAATACGCTGGGCCCCTTCAACCCTCCCGACGCCACTGGCTAATGCGACATTATATCCGATACATATATATTCTTTACTTTTCAGTTATCTATATATTGTACCATAAAGGTTTAATTAGACGAGAGAGAGAGAGAGAGAGAGAGAGAGAGAGAACTACTAAAATATACATTGGAAAACCCCATTGCGTGGTATTACTCGCTACTCAAATTCAACTATGCAGATTTTATAATCACTTGTGATCCTCTTCAAAAAGGAGCTGAAATAAATAATTCAAGAGCAAAACTTAAATACAGAAAGAAGGAAAAGCTGACATAATTTTTAACAATTGCCTCGAAAAAATGTAAGCAATACCTTGATCTAAATCTTGAAAATCTCCCGAATCTGGAAAAGGAAGAAAAGATTTTGAGAGATAACATTCCAAACAACCTTTTACAGTTGAAAAATGAGAAGATGATTTTTGCTTCTAGAACCATTCTGCGCATTTTTTAAATATATGTGAACACTTTAAAACAAAAAGTAAAATATACTCAATAGTCTTCCTGTACTATTCGACCATGAAACGATATCGAGTTACACACGATATCGACGGAGGAGTCTACTTTGTAGAAGTAAGACAAGTTTCAATTAATATTATATTATATACAAGACTCTCGAGAGTCGAAATGTTGGCTTGGTGTGGTCTTTTGTGATGGAGAACCCAATATTTGAGACCCCAGAGAAAATACCCAACACGCGATGGAAGATATATTTATGATTTACGTGCCAAAACCTGGAGACGAACCCATGAACGTAACAGCGTGAAGCGAGTGCCCTACCACTGCCTATCTTAAAAGCTTTGTACTACTTTTATTTTCAATAGAGATGGACGCGTAGGTAAATTTTAATTTTCAGCTACTTTATCTTACAATAAATACAGACCCACGAGACCACTTTTTCTTAGTATTTTAAAAATTATTTTATGTCACATTATTCCCACTAATACATTTTGGTTTTCTTTCCTATCTCCGTTCCAACGATCGCATCCTGCATCAATGTACTGTGGAAGTATTCACCTGCCGTCGAAATGTGATATTTCTATTGCATATGTAATCATGATGGCGTTTTTGTCCACATCAACAAAATGAATTACCCGCCACAATTTATTGACATGATGATATTGTGACGAAGACACACACACACACACACACACACACACACACACATATATATATATATATATATATATATATATATATATATATATATATATATATATATATATATATATATATATATATATATATATATATATATATATATATATATATATATATATCTTGTCTTAGTGACATGTTGCCACACTACAGCTACATATAAGTATGTGTAGTTGTTGTATCTACAAATGTAAGCATGTGGAATAGAAATATTTTGTCATGTCGATGATAGCCGAATACTCCCGTAATTTACTGATTAGCATATTACAATACTGGTATCAATATAGTTTGTATTTAATCATAATTTCAGTGCAGTTTAAATGGTGAGAAATAGTTATATCCACCCCTAAATCTTCTTACACGTTTCATATTGTCTGTATGCAGAAAATACGAACAGCAAGGAAATAGTACGTGTAATAAGAATATCAGACGATGGCCGATGTAGGAAACGGTGGTTGAAGGAAGGTGAACTTAATCTTGTGGTTACTGGGCTTGATGTCAACTGTGGACAAAATCCCAACCAATAATCACATGTAATATTTTGTCTTGTTTCTCTTTACTAATCATGTGTATATGAATGAATATGCTGCTGGATGGATAGAAGGACATGTTTTGATAAAATATCGTAAGCCGTGACTCAGTTTTATGTTATATACAGACATATGATGTCTAACTTTAACTGTGATTTTTTGTTTCAATTCCTTTGACGCAGACATAATGGGAATAACCCACGTATAGGTGATGCAACTATACAACGACAATCGCAGTGTGAAATAATGTACGAATTGATTCACAGACAAACAGACGGACGGATGATGAATATATTTACACATTATAGCCCACATATTGTCACTTTCCAATTAAACCAATGAAACAATGCAAATGAAACGCCAATAAAACAGCTTTTAAACATCGGAAATAACAAACTAATGAAACAGAGTGAGCTACAAGAAGAAGAAAATGATGATGATGATGATGATGTTGATGATAATGAGGTTATAGTGGTGGTAAGAGATATAAATAATGTGTGTATTAGGCTTCTTATCAAATAGCAAACTTACCAATGTTGATGAGATGGTGAAAATCCTAAAATAAAGCAAAGCGCATAAACGTCAATCACATTCACAAGGTCTTCAAATAAATTGTAAAAGAAAAACTACTTAATAATAATAATAATAATAATAATAATAATAATAATAATAATAATAATATTATTATTATTATTATTATTATTATTATTATTATTATTCATCATAATAATAATAATAATAATAATGACAACAACAACTATAATAATAGTGACAATAAAATCATAAACAATGTAATTACTTTGGTAGATATTAGCGCAAAATTTGCGTCGGGTGCAAAACTGTAATTTTGATAAGATTGCAACGGGAAGGTTAGAATTTCCCAATTAGACGAAACATTTATGAGTTTTCAATTGTACTATCCAGTATCGTTCCTTACGTGTCCGCTCAACGTCTGTCCACTCAGGAATCGGTAATATGTCGAGGGATTCGGCTGAATGTCCATTCGAGGTATAGTAACTGGTGACCGCGTTGATTTTGTTACGAATGCGGTTTTTTTTGGGGGGGGGGGTTTGAGCCAAATCGGAGCAAAATCGATCCAGAATTAAATAAACAATCAAAATAAATAGGCTGATATCATCTTTTTGATTTTTAAGCTACATACAAGCTTCTATGTATGTATGTATGTATGTATGTATGTATGTATGTATGTATGTATGTATGTATGTATGTATGCATGCATGCATGCATGTATGTATGTATGTATGTACGTATGAGCTCACCAGATTGTCCGCCATCTTTGAACAGCTCAACAAGCTCTGAAATATGGAAATAATCACGCATCAGCATCTGTAGACTGTGAAATAATAATAATAATAATAATAATAATAATAATAATAATAATAATAATAAATTATCATCATCATCATCATTATCATTATCATTATTATTATCATCATCATTATTAGTAGTAGTATTTTTAGTAGTAGAATTATCATTATTATTATTATTATTATTACCGCTTCGGTGGCCTAATGGTTAGAGCGTCAGCCTCGGATGCGGGAGGTCGCGGGTTCGAATTCCGGCCGAATCATATCAAAGACTAATAAAATTGGTACTAACAGCTGCAACGCTAGGCGCTCAGTATTAAGAGGTTTGTTTTAGGACTGGTCGGGTAGGTGTCAGAATAATGTGGCTAGGTGGACATGATGCTACATGTCTGTGGCATGATGCCCCAGTGCTAGACATCACTATAAACTGTCAGACTGCAGACAACGTAGCGATATGACTGATTTTTTTATATATGGCTACATTATAAATCCAAATCACACACACACACACACACACACACATCATCATTATTATTATTATTATTATTATTATTATTATTATTATTATTATTGAGTAAAGGATAAAATCGTATTGTTAAAAGTTGTTTACGTTTAACATCCACACAGAATTAATGAATGAATTATTCAATCATCCTCTTACTCAGCGTTAAAATAGTTACTAACTTGTTACTGATGTTTAAATGTCTGGGGGTTTTTTTTGTAGACAAAATAAACAAAAGAACTAGGTATCATCTTGCAAACATTTTTTCCTGAAACCTTTGTTGTATGCGTATTAAAGATAATGACTATCTTAACTCTCACGCGATGTAATGGTCCGGTTATTGTGATGCACGCGTTCAACGAGATGCTATCTATCTCAATTGTTTGTCTGCTGTGAGAACATTTTAAGAATCCCATTGTCAGCTAAGATGGTGATCTCAGCCATCATAGAATCAGCATTTATTTATGCTTTCAAAGAATTATTATGTTTTGCAACGATGAAAAGATGATGTTTTAACAAATAAGACGGGAAATGGCTCCCTGACCCAAGGAGGCTTCATTTACTTGTTCAGAAATGCAAATATACGCTGTCTACATATGTAGCCCCTGCATTGTGATACAAGTACCTGTTTGGATCAATAAAAATTACGTTAGAAGACATGGAAACATTGGTTATTTAGTATAGCAGTATGTACTTACTCCTTTTGCATTTATTCACCTTCCCATCACACAATCTACTTCTTTCGCATTTGTTCCACACCACCCATCATAAACCTACTCGTTACATACATACATACATACATACATACATACATACATACATACATAGCTCTGTCTGCCTGGGTTCGAGTCTCGGATTCGGCCAATGTGGGTATGTGAGAAAGCTTGCCAGTAGCTTCTCGTGGGTCGGTGGTTCTTTCCGGGGTTTTCTTGGGTTCTTCCTCCATCATTAATACTGGCCACCATTTATAGCCTATCGTGTGCTGAAAAATGACGTTTAACCCTACAACACACACACACATACATACATACATACATACATACATACATACATACATACATACATACATACATAGCTCTGTCTGCCTGGGTTCGAGTCTCGGATTCGGCCAATGTGGGTATGTGAGAAAGCTTGCCAGTAGCTTCTCGTGGGTCGGTGGTTCTTTCCGGGGTTTTCTTGGGTTCTTCCTCCATCATTAATACTGGCCACCATTTATAGCCTATCGTGTGCTGAAAAATGACGTTTAACCCTACAACACACACACACATACATACATACATACATACATACATACATACATACATACATACATACATACACGCTCTGCTACCGCGGCTGCATAAGGCTTTTATAAATCACAGAATATTGCGGTGCATCGATTGATACAGTGTAAAGCAAGGCTCATTCCGGTCGAGGTCGCATATTTATATGTGTTCAATTCTAATAAAACAATAGCTTGACTTCTTTTCATGGAAAATATACTTGACATACACAATGAGATACCACAAAATGTATTATTAGTATTCAGGTCAACAAGCCTAGAATCTTTGTATTCCGGTTCAACCTATGCTTTTTATAGCTGCACCTTTCCGGACAAATAATGTTACTACTTGTCTCACAGTTACGCTATAAAAAGAAATTTCACACAAATAAAGAATATTGTGTTTTCCCATACCTAGCATTAGAAGTCATCTTTGCAATTAAAATTAAAACTTACGTTTCTCTACTGCTTGTGTAGCAGCTAATCCGTTTTATATTTATAAGAAACACAGACCAATGCAACAATAGCTACCGTATGTACCGTTTTATAAGTGGAAACAAACTGCAAAGAAGAAAGTTTCTAATCTGCTGTAGCATAATGCGTTTGCACATCATGATTTATAATGTTTATCTACTGATTACTCCTAACAAACCCAGATCTAACGGTGCATTAAACGACGACCGAGCTCAATCTGAGCAATTTGCAGTTGATCGCTACTTATAAGCGAGTATAGACGGTATGTCAAGACTGTTCACGTTCGAGTCTCTTCCTTATAAAAAGAAACCAAAATAATAATTAAAATGTGCGTCGGATTTGTGTTCTTATTGGGTAGACTGACTAGAAACTACACATATCAAAGTTTCTATTGCGTACATTACATGTGAACTCCTGGAATGAATGAGCTTTCAAATAGCAATTGCTTTATATGTTTGCTCCCCATTTGATTATTGATGATGAAATCACCGTCGTTTTTTATTCCGGAAATTTCATTCAACCCATTTTAAAAGCTATTCAATGGAGAAAGAGTTGCGGTAGTCGCTAGCAGTGATATCCTGTCCATTTGCTGTTCGGTTATTAAACACGAAAAGACACGAATACATTATACAACAAACAAATTCAAAACAATATTTTCAAAATTTCGACTTCACAAATTTCTTAATAATCTGTTTGCATAAAACTGTTAATATTATTTTATTTTAAACATATTTTGTTGTCATTTTTATTAAACAAGATGGGATGGGACACGAGTTGCATAACTCATCAAAGTTTTTTTCACACAACTTGCAAAATATGATCCAAATATGGCATTCACTGAAAACAAAATCGTGTTTATGCCAAAATATTTGACATGCTGGACTCGCGACAGAATCCTACCATCTGATCAGACGAGATTATCTGTCAGGATGTGTCCTTTGACAAGGCATTCTTCTCCAATTGATTTGGCACTACATAACCTGTTTATTTTGATGTGCCGGTAAACACTAAACAAAATATGTCACATATATAGAAGCAATCACGATCATTGGATAAGTGGGTGGTTTCCTTATGGCATTTTATGTTGCTGTCGCCTTTGTCGTTAATATCGTCTTCATTATTCTCAATGTTATGTGAGTACCGTGAAATGTCACAGTGTCCAAAAGCACCAACCATAAGACGGTCAATTATTTAAAACAAGTATTGTGTATCAACCCGACACCGGCTTCTCATGGATGCAGCAAAACTGTAATGAAGGACAATGCATTTAATCACGCAACTACATTCAGTGATGCCCTTTACAAACTCAAACCCATGAGTCATATATGATTTAGTATCTATAGTGACAGTAGTTTATATACACAACATTAAATTAAAATGAAAATGTTCTTACCTGCATGAAATCGGTTTTACTCTAATGTTCAATGCATCATTGCAATATGCTACCAGACATATACCCGACTGAGTGGATTGGATAGATGCGCTTGCTATATATATATACATCACGTGAGTCAACAATCCAACCATACACAAAGAGAATTCCGTTTTTTTGGTTTTTTTTGACCACAGCTACTCGCGCACTGAAATGTCGAATAGAACAATAAACGATACGAATATTTCGATTAGCTTCTTTACAATAAGATTTTTGAGGGTTTCCTACGAAACATGCCCCAACTGAGATTTGTTTGTGGGGTTTATTACGCTGAAGATTTGGAGAGAAAATGTCAAGGTTGGTAAAAGTTGGAAGGAAGTATATACATGCATGCGTTCGTTGGAAGGAAGTTTATATGCGTTAGTTGGAATATAGTATATATGTGTTCATTGGAAGACATTATATATGTATTCGTTGGAACATAGTATATATGCGTTCTTATGAGATAGTACATATGCGAGCTTTATGAGATAGTACATATGCGTTCTTTATGAGTTAGTACATATGCGTTCTTTATGAGATATTATATATACGTTCTTTATGAGATAGTATATATGCATTCTTTATGAGATAGTATATATGCGCTCTTTATGAGATAGTACATATGTGTTATTTATGAGACAGCATATATGCATTCTTTATGAGATAGTATATATACGTTTTTTAATGAGATAGTATATATGCGTTCTGTATGAGATAGTACATATGTGTTCTTTATGAGATAGTATATATGCGTTCTTTATGAGGTAGTATATATGCTTCTTAATTTGGGATATGTGATTACTAATATGCCTCAAGTAAGTAAAAAATATCTGTGCATAAACGATAACTCGTGTGCATAAATAAATAAATAAATAAAATAAAAGACTTCTTGAGTAACTCAACTTCTCTTCATGGTCCTGTCCTTATTAAACGTGCTTACTGATTGAAAAAATGGCTGAGAATTTTGAAGATACTTTATCTTACATGAGATTTTATGACAACAGAAGTTTCAGTTTCTTTCCTCCTGGTGGATACTATGGACACTGTTAGCTTCGCGGACATGCCAAGACACATGCCCAGACACATGTCCAGATTATAACATTAATACAATTGTGCTTAAAATTTCCATTCAAACATTATCACCAACGTTATCGGTGTATGAGAAATTAGGTACAATTTATTTTGTACCTTCTTCAAACTAAAATGTACACACATTTTAATAAGTCCTGTATACTTGAAAATGGGTCCGAACGACTCAAGTATTTGTCACCTGTAGCTTGTGGAAAATGTAACACGTTTTCTACATTATATGTAGCCGACCTAGCCTGAGCTGGGTGGGTATCTAACCCACGACTCTTTGATTACAAGTCAGATGCTGGACCAACTAAGCTAGCGCGACTGCGGTGTGTGTGTGTGTGTGTGTGTGTGTGTGTGTGTGCGTGTGCGTATGAAGCTATGTTTGAAAAATACGTTGCAAGATACCATTAATGTTCAATTATAATAATCTAATGGAATAACTTTGCTACCATTGTCTCAGCAATAAATAGTCTTTCATGTTCTGGTGTGCCATTATAAAACGATTAATTAATTAATGAATAATCTTTTATTCTTAGAGAACAGATACATACATTTTCTTTATGTACACGGACACCTGTGGAGCGAGGGTTCGAGGCGGCGGGGGATATTTTCTTTTGTGGCGCCCATACTTTGCTAACAGAACAGTTTTTGCCACTCTGCGCCGTAGCCTCTAAATAAGCAACTCCGCTATCTGGCGATTAACTACCTTGAATTTTATTCCTGTTAAATGAAGTGAAATTTAAATTCCACACCTGAAAATGACACTAGCAGGCTTTCTGACCTTTTGTTTCCTTGTTTCAGCTTCTCTGTTGCACAATAAACGGGAAGAAATGATCCGTCAGAAATGGGTATTGAAAAAAAAATATGACGAGAATTGGAATAATGAGTATAACCTTAGAGTTAATTTCACATATAAAGACGTTCCAGTGGATCTTGAAGTGGCTTTACCGAATAGCAATATTTGGATGGCAAGGAATGCCAGTTTAGAGTATGAAGTTATGGGAATTTTTAAACAGAAAAAAGCGTGTATTCAACTAAATATGTGCTTTAAAAGCTACTTGTTAAATAAATCTTCTGGAACTGGGTTAATTGCCTGTCCTAGGACGGGAATAAAAAAGGACAAAATAAAAAATAAAAAAAAAATTTGGATGAGCGAGCTTAAAATAAAGTTTGAACAAAAAAAGTAAAGAAAAAATAGATTTGGGATGCCACAGCGAGTTTCAAACTCTTGACCTCTTGTTTGTCCGCCGGGACACAGAGAAATGTGGGTGTTTATATGTAAGATGAATGTTTACTGATTATCAAAATCTGCATTTATAATAATAACTTTTGTTAGTGTTGATTTTAAAATGCATAAATAGCCTACATTTGTACATTTATCGTTTATGAATAAAATCAAACCATTCACGTTTTGCTGAAAAATAATTCTAAAAGAAGGAACTTAGAGTAAGTGGATCCGTCAATTTTAATTGTGTCTAGGAGGAAGAGAAGGATAGGCTTCCGAGGATTCGTACTCAAACAATATTTTCCTGTTTTCTTTATGAACTGCGTATTTGTTAAAGTAGTTAACAACTCCACGACCTTTTTTGATCACATCTGACGAAGGGGAACTCACACACCTTTTCTACGTAACAAACTTTTTTTCTTCTCAGTAATAACTAAAAACAAATCTGAGTTTGTTTTTCTAAACTAATACCGCTCATCTTTTTGAGTATGCAGTCTAAATGATTTGCTATATGTTGTTTGAGGCAATTAGATAAATACCAGGTATATCAGCACTCCGCACTATTCCTAGCACCAGTCATTCTGTTCGACGCGGTTCATTTTCCAAAGACTAAAAGCAAATGAACACCCTAAACCAAAGGCACCATTTTCTAAATAGCTCAGCGGATTGATCATGTGATGTACCTGCTTTTTGTCTACCCTATACTATCTATGTATCTATACAACAATTGTATGCCCATTCAGACGCTGTATTATTATCCGTACTATATACCAATGCATTTTCTTTTCTATATATTGATAAAGAAAGATGCGTAGAATAATAAATGGTATCATCGTGGACAATCGAGAGAAGAAACGGAGAAGGACAGTCAAAGAACTTCTTAACAAAAGTGTGAACGATGCAAAGAATGTATCCTTAATAGTAAGAGAGATAACAGTTTCTGTCTAGCCTACTGCTACATACATTCTATCATTACTTAACGATTGGAAATTTAAATGTTAATGTGGAGAGAGAGGTTCAGTCTAGTACATACTATGATCATCAAAAATAAAGTTCATCTACATTATGCCTCACTTTACCCAGAAGAAAAACTGATTTAGGAACACATGATACGAAACCTTAAACAGGGTGATACGGTTGACATACATGAAGCTGAGAAGGTAGTTAAATATGCAGCTAAAATGTCAAACGAGTTGGTGGATTGGAGCTAGATATACCGTTGTGAAAGCTTTGACACGTAATGGATAGTAAATTAAAATACTTATCAACTACTGCTTCTTATCATTGTCCTGCAACACGGTTGAATGTTCTTGTCTCCAACGTATTACAAACTTTATGATATATATATATATATATATATATATATATATATATATATATATATATATATATATATATATATATATATATATTGAACAATGGATATTTTAACGGCCAGCTTCTTTAAATATTTAATAGTGATGAATGTGTGAGTAGATATAGAGCTCAAAGCGATATGTCCTTCTGTCAGAATCAGCTTCATTGGGTTGTATGGTGTTAAACAGCTTCATTGGGTTGTATGGTGTTAAACAGCTTCATTGGGTTGTATGGTTTTAAACAGCTTCATTGGGTTGTATGGTGTTAAACAGCTTCATTGGGTTGTATGGTGTTAAACAGCTTCATTGGGTTGTATGGTTTTAAACAGCTTCATTGGGTTTTATGGTGTTAAACAGCTTCATTGGGTTGTATGGTGTTAAACAGCTTCATTGGGTTGTATGGTGTTAAATAGCTTCATTGGGTTGTATGGTTTTAAACAGCTTCATTGGGTTGTATGGTGTTAAACAGCTTCATTGGGTTGTATGGTTTTAAACAGCTTCATTGGGTTGTATGGTTTTAAACAGCCTCATTGGGTTTTATGGTGTTAAACAGCTTCATTGGGTTGTATGGTGTTAAACAGCTTCATTGGGTTGTATGGTGTTAAACAGCTTCATTGGGTTGTATTGTTTTAAACAGCTTCATTGGGTTGTATGGTGTTAAACAGCTTCATTGGGTTGTATGGTGTTAAACAGCTTCATTGGGTTGTATGGTTTTAAACAGCTTCATTGGGTTGTATGGTGTTAAACAGCTTCATTGGGTTTTATGGTGTTAAACAGTTTCATTGGGTTGTATGGTGTTAAACAGCTTCATTGGGTTGTATGGTTTTAAACAGCTTCATTGGGTTGTATGGTGTTAAACAGCTTCATTGGGTTGTATGGTGTTAAACAGCTTCATTGGGTTGTATGGTTTTAAACAGCTTCATTGGGTTGTATGGTGTTAAACAGCTTCATTGGGTTTTATGGTGTTAAACAGCTTCATTGGGTTGTATGGTGTTAAACAGCTTCATTGGGTTTTATGGTGTTAAACAGCTTCATTGGGTTGTATGGTGTTAAACAGCTGCAGGTGAAATATGCTATAGTTATCAATCATACTATGCTTAAGTTCATATGTGCTCTAGTAGTAAGGGGGGGGGGCACCCTACGTACAATGGGAATTAGCATTACAGAGACCCCTGGGTCACTCTACGTACAAGGGAAATTTAACATGGCGAAAAATCGTGGGTCACTCTACGTACAAGGGGAATTTAACATGGGAATAAATCGTGGGTCACTCTACGTACAAGGGGAATTTAACATGGGAATAAATCGTGGGTCACTCTACGTACAAGGGGAATTTAACATGGGGAATAGAGTTTGGGCTTGTTTAGGGACAAGGGGAATTGAACATGGAATTTTTTTTTTTTTTAAATTTAAAAAAAGGGGTAGGCAATTGAAAGGCTATCTCTTTTCGAGAAATATGGCTGGCCCTGAAAAGGGCCTTTGGGTTTTTTCTTCTTCTTCTTTTATCTTCTTAACTTCTTCCACCATCCTCTTATTTTGTCCATCATTCCTTTCTTCTTCTTCTTCTTCTTCTTTTCTGTTTCCGGCATCCAGTCCGGGTGGCCCATGGCCCGGAACTTCTCTTGGATTTTCATCCAGTTTGTGTTCAGTTTTTCTAGTTCTTCCTTTTTTCTTCTATTTTCTTCTTCTTGTCTTTCCTTAGACCACTTTTCTTTGATCTTCTTGACCTCTTCGGTCAGCACATTCCTCATTACTTCTTCAGCTTTCTTAAGTTTTTCTAACCCCCACTTCGCGAAACACCAATCTGTCCATTCTACAATGTCTTCTAGAAAGCACCTTGCACTCGTCACATGATCTATTGCTTCTTTTAACTTGCCCACTTTGACATACGGTGGGTTAATTAAACCTCTGATTCTCTTCTCCTCATCCTCTATCATTTCTTTTACAACATTTACGGATAAGTGGAGGCTGGTTACTTGTCTTGAGACGAAGTCTTTTGTCACTGCATACCTCCATTCCTGTTCAACCCTTTCTGCTACACTCAATCCATCTACCATCCAATATCAACTTCCCATAAGATCGTTGTATAAAGCTGAAGCTGCTGGCATCTTCTTGTTTGCTTATTCCGTAGAATGGGCTCCAATGACCAACACTGTTAGTTTTATACTGAAAGCGCGGACGTGATGGAAAACATCCCCCTAAAAACATAAAATTGATCTTACCTAGATCATGACCTAACAACGCGCTGACGTGAAGGAAAACATCCCCTTACTTTCTCATTTCATATAATGAAACCCAAACTATACTCTTCACATACGCTAAGAAACCTATAATCTACTATTCACAAATTAATCGTTATTTCTTTTCTAGAGTATTGGGTAGCCCTGAAAAGGGCTGTTTTGTTTTTTGAACTCCAGATGCAACTATCTAATGATTGCACCTTCCTGGTCTGGCGCCGCACACGCATCTTCTTCCCCAGTCTCCTTTCACCTTTCTTCTTGGGAGCGAAGAGGGAGGATGATTCGCTTCAGCACCCCAATCCTCAGTCTCGGGAATATTGAACGACATCCTCTCTTCTCTTTTCTTTTCCTCCTCTTCCCTCTGTCTTCTCTCCTCCTCTTCCTTCTTTATTCTTTCTTCTTCTATTATAGCCTCCGCAGCCAGTTCATTTACCAGGCGCCTGACATATTCCAGATGTATCTGGAGTTCAAGAAGTTTGCTTATTCTGCTACTATTCATTCTTGTGTTGATCAATCAACAAGGGTAGCTAGACTGCCGAACGAGTTTCAATTTATAGTGAAAGCGCGGACGTGATGGAAAACATCCCCCTAAGAAACATAAAATTGATCTTACCTAGATCATGACCCAACAACGCGCGGACCTAAAAGAAACACTCACTTTTTTATGCTACCCATTACTATGGTAAAATTTTTTTATAAATCACTTCAATAGACTATCCACATACGCAAAGCAATCCAATCTAACCCCAAATCTACACCTCAAGCACCAAAAAAACATGATTTTAATCTACTATCCACACCAACTTACTTGAGCGCTTACAAACACAAACTCACAAACACATACCCTCACATTTTTTAAGAAAGAGTTAGTGTTTATATTCACACTACTCTACCTACACACACTGGCAAATCGATCGTTATTTCTTTTCTAGAGTATTGGGGTAGCCCTGAAAAGGGCTGTTTTTTTTTGTTTGCTATGGCATTCTTTTTTTAGTTTCTAAGAATGCGATGTCCTCTGAGGATAGACTTTCTGGCGATAGGTCTGCTTCTTCGGAAGGACAAGAAGAACTCTTTGGTGTCGATACGACAATCGACAAAGCCTCTGTCAGCTTCAGGTTGCTGCTGCTGTTGTTGTTGTTGTTGCTGCTGTTGCTGCTGTCTCTGAAGTCTGTACTTCTCTGTCCATTCTTCTTTCTCTCTGTTCATTTCTTCTCTGAAGAGCTCTTCTATCAGGTCTTCAGTGACTTTTAACATTCTCACATTCTCTATTTCTTCTGGCTTCGGTATCAGACTGTGTCTGACCCTATGCAAATTCACGTAGGCTTCGTTGAGCTTAGCTAGTTTGGAACACATCTTCTTAGGAGGATGAGTCGACAATGGATGGTTAGACTGGAAACAACCCCAGTTCTTAAAGTCAAAGCGCGGACGTGAAGGAAAACATCCCCCACACGGTTTTCGAGCCGCAACGTTCAGTGAGTGTCATGAGAGGGATAGTAAGAAATCAAAGAGCATCAATCCAACATTCTTATAGCTAAACAAAAGACAAAGGTATTTTTTTTTCAAAACACAACATTTTTTATTCAAAAATCACTTAACACTAAACAACAACAACTCTAACATTTTTAACAATAATCCAACAATATAATATCAAACAATTGTTTCAAATCACAAACATTTTTTCTCAATTGACAATCTACTTTTAACAGGGCTGACAACGTTGTGAATGAAATTGTGATTTCCACTGTTGGAAATCATTAGGCCATTGATGGACACTACGTTTCCTAGCTTGAGACAAAAGATAAGCATAATGGTCACAAAACCATCGATCTACTTTCACATCATTTCTAGAAGAAGAACGAGGATCAAAATGAGTCACTAAATGTTCTAAGGAATAGCCCAGGCTGCGATGATGCAGTAAATACACACAGTACTGTCCACAAACCAAGGAATCTGTGCCTTGTAATTTCACATTATTGAATCGGGTGGTTTGAGCATTTCTTCTCATAAAGTCGATGATATCGTCTTCCAAAGGTGGCAGTCCGTACGAATCGAAATATTCCACACATCCTTCTTGAGGAAAGTAGACGGCTACCCAGTGGGTTCCTGGGAGATGACTGTCGTCCGTGTTGATCACGTAAGCTTGATGGTCTTTAGGTTTGCGATGAGGGAGTTCATCTTTAGCACAGACGACAGGATTCCAAGAAGCCGTATACGAACTGTGGTTCAAAAGGTAATAAAGTTCCCAGGTATCCATTGATTTGTGTGTTTTTTTTTTCTTCACAGGTAATAATAAGTCGTCAATTCGATCCTGACTTTTTGCTTGAAAATGTCTGACGAATAAACGGTTATTCGTTCTGTTTCCTCACTCTAATTCAGGAGAGCTTCGATACGATGGATCTCTTGAGTGGTTAATGGTGGACAAGAATGTTCACGCAAGTCTTTATACCACTGGTGCAACACGTCTTCGTCCGAGATGAGACTCCAAATTCGTCCAGATACTCGTCCAATTTTTCTTCTTGACTCAACATCAGGCATTTATCATGTTGAATTTGACTGGGATGATCGTTTTGACATCCATAGCAATTTTTCTTGATCAATTTCGTCATTTTTTCGACCAAGTGTTTGGCAAAACAGGAGACTAAATGGGCTTCTTGTTCTGGCCATCTCGACTTCATCATGATCACTTCTTCTTTTTCCACGGTCTCCTCACATTTCATGTCCAAAGTTTCTCCACTAGGTAAAGAGGGACAACAGTCTTCCATGGTTTCTAGTAATCTAGGATAACTTCTCTCAAACTGTTGATTTCTATCGTATTATCGAATTCTGCATACAGGATGACGTTCACCGGTTCATCAGGGACTCGGTCTTTAAACTGAATTTCCACACGAATCTGGCCGGATTTTATAGGGTGGAAATGTCCCTCGTCGCTGCCTTGGTCTGGAGTGAAATCGAAAGCCCACAAAGCATAGCCTCCTGCGTAATCGTCGTACGTAATACCGTGACTGGTGTTGGTTCCTAACTGTCCGGTGGCTTCGTACAGGGACAAGTACGATCTCAAGTAATTCTTCTTGGTAAAGTCAGGTTAGAAAGGTCGGGTTCACAAGGTCTTGCCATCGCGACTGACTTCGATCTTGGACACGCCAAAGTGATGAAAGTGGAAAGGATTTTTTTTTTAAGACTCCGTTGAAGGCTTCATTCGAGACCATACCAAGGATCAAACGTTTGGGTAGTTGTCCTTGCAACAGATGATCTTCGATCATGGATCGCTGTCCCCTAGGAATGGTGAAAGTTTTCACTTCCACTCGTCGGATCGGATACTTGGCGGTCGTTCTGCTCAACGTCTGACTGATGTCGTTTCCCACTTTAGGTAACGCTTCCACGCGTCGTACGTAGAGCCTGGCTTCCTCGATGACAGTTTTGCAAGCGGCACTACCTATCAAATGGAAAGCGACACTGCTACGATTCAGCCTCAGGCGGACATCCACCCCGTTCAGCAAATATTTCTCTTGCAACCACATGTCCAAATGCAAACGATCCATCAGTTCTAAACTACGACTTTCAGCACTTTTTTTTCTTCGTTCTGTAAATCCCTCATTGTATGATTTATTTTTATCAGTTGTAATAATTTCGAATGTTTCAAACTCGTAAGCTTCGTCAGCTTCCCATACCACACAGACATCGAGATGAGTGTTCTTGGCGTCTATTCCGTACGTCAAGAGATTTTCCAGGTAGGCACGATAAGGGTAAGTATCCATGCTGCTACTGACCAGTTTGTTATTCAAGTACAAGTCCACTCCACTGAACAAGGAATGCATGAAATTGTTGACTGGAGCTATTATCTCATCACTTTCTATGTTTGTGTTGTCATCTTCGATAACTTTGACTTTCAAGTACAAGTAACTGCTATTCAGATCGATGTAATCTTCGGGCTGTCCTTTGATTTCAAACTCGATGGGAGCGTAATCCGTCAAAGAGGAGACGGGATGAAATTCCACCCATTGGGATTCTTGCATCGTCATCATGGTAGGTGGCATGGCAAACAGATCCAGTTCCGACTTGGAACAGGCGCAAGACTCTCGGTGCATCATTTTTTCTCTTTCTCAATAATCGAAAACGTCTAAGTCTCGAACGGTTCTTCTTTTCTTGGCCTTTCTCGCTTGAAGTCTGGTGAAAGGGTGTTTTCTTCGTCGTCTCTTTCTGCCTTGTCCTTGCTGAATGCCTGATTCGGTAGCGTGCAGGGCATTTATAGGTGTGTCTCGTCGGCCCAAAATGTCTTTGCCCGTTTGCAGCAAGACATTTTTGCCTGCCCTCATGAAGGCTTCTTTAGGGTTTTGTTTGTCGATGATGACATTTTGGAGAAATTCTTTGCCTTGCGTCAGTGCCGCATCTTTCAAGGCGTGCAATCCGCGTGTCACCATCGGTTTCAACACCGGGGCCACCGAACGAAAGGCCGATTTTAACATATCTCCTAAACCGTGTCCTCGCTGTCGAGCAACCCCTCGGTACACTGGATACATGACTTACGAGTCGTGAGAAAACCGTTTTCGAAAATGGAGTTTCACCGTGACTTTTCCTTTGGTGAATGGAATATTTTGTCCCAAATCTCCTTTTATAGCAATGTTGACCGTGTCCAAATACGACTTGCTGACGGGTAAATAGTGAGGATGTACAAATTCCCGGTGAACGTGGTAAGTGTTTCTACCTTCCTGGTCATTGGTCGTGGTACTATCCACTTTGAAAGGAATGACACGTAGTAATGGCACAGAGGTGTGTCCCACTACGTTATACTCCACCACATCGGAGTACACGAACATCAAATTCAGTCCTTGGTTCAGTTCTACAGGGAATCGAAAAAACTTGTAAAATTCCATATTGCTGTTGATCTTCGGATTAAAATTTGGAGCCATTTTTGTGTCTCCACCTAAAATATCAAACAAGTCACGATTGAAACTGATGGACGACGTTTGGGTATCCTGAAATTTCATCAGTAAGCGACGAGCCACTTTATGGTACTCCAGGGTGACACTTTTTTTGACTCTGTTCAGGGCTTTGCCAAAGGTGAACTCGAACCTGTCCGCAAAAGTGCCCACCAAATGTTGGTCACTAAAATAAAACCCTGCCGGAATTTTCAAGGTGTAGATATTGAAGGGTGAATTGTTGGATGCTCTTGTGTCCCCTGAAAACCCGATGTCATTCATGGCTTCTTGTAATTGTTGGTTCAGGATTTCGACCTCAAAAGTGTTTTGCTTTTCGGTGATGTTTTGGATTTGTGTAGGGTGAATCATTTCTACTAAAGCCACTTCCCAATGGGCTTCGTGATCTAAGGGGATGGCTTGAGGTAATTTAGCTGTGTAACAGCACAACGTGTTCTTGGGAAACACCTCCATGGAACTGTCACTGGGTAAGGTTAAGTAAAATTGGTTTTGGTGACTCATAATTCCAGAGTTCTATGGCTGTCCGAGGGGTTAGTAGATGTCAGAGGCGTGTCTCCGCCCAAAATGGGGTTCTGGTTGTGGTTGTTTGAGTGGTGACTGACACTGGCACTGGACACAAGGTTCCCGTTCGAGGAGAATTTCAGGGAGGGATTAGGAAGCAGGTAACCGATGCAACTGCTCAATAAAATGGTCCACAATTGTTTGTCTCCTTGTTGCAAACTCAAATTGGCGATGGCTGCCCCGATGACACAATACACCACGAAGATTTGGCAGAAAAAGACGATTTGCGTTTTAGGCACACGTTCTCCACACCACACCCACAAGGGTTGTTTTTGTAACTCTTGCACAGAAGAACTGGGTGAAGGAGGAGTGGTCGACGTAGCTGCGTCTGCTGTGTGAAAGGGCATGATGGTCACTTCTTTTTATAGTCGATGACTTGCGAAGCGTCGATCCAAGAATCGAAACTGGGTGGATATCCTTTCCAACGTACTTTGACTTCTTTGACACGTCGTTTGCCCACTTTACGGGTTCTGCGTTCGAGGATGCTTTCGATGTCGTACACGTCGTCTTCTTTTTTGGTGACACGTTGTAACTCGGGTAAATAAAACGTTCCTTTGAGCACTTCTCCGTTCATGTCTTCCAATTTATAGACGGCAGGATGACGGCCATGCACTCGTCCAGTGACGCGAAACAATTCGGTCGTCCAGTTAGGTAAGTAACCTTTGTCGAAAGTGCGTTTGGTTTTGCCAATGCGCACCCAATCTCCTACGGCCAACTCTCCACTTTTCTTGGGGACAGCCCTCGTCGGGGACGTACCAAACAGGCGCTCAAACACCAGCACTTCGTTGTCGGGAGTCACGTCTTGCGGGGCACGTCCGATGCTTCGATGGTAAGATTGGTTGTACGCTTGCACCAGGTGCGGTAAGATGTCGATGTACTTCAGAGTGTGGTGATGCGTAAAATATTTCCACATGCGTTCTTTCAAAGTGCGTTGAAAACGTTCCACGATGCTGGCTTTGGTTTCGGGATTCTCGGTGGTAAAAAAATGAATGTCACGTTTCTTTAATTCTTTTTGAAAAGCTTGGTTCAGAAATTCGGTGCCTTTGTCCGTTTGCCATCGAAGAGGGTGACGACCGCTTTGTTTCAACACCCGTTGCAGGGCTCGCACTAACTCGCTGCTCGATTTGGAAGTCAAGGGCACGACCCAGGCAAATTTGGAAAAGACGTCGATGACACAAAACAAATATTTGTAGCCACGATTGTAGCTGGCCAAATGAGAGACATCGGCTAAATCGGCTTGCCATTGATAATCGATGCCTTCCACTCGGGTGCGACTTCTGGCGTCGAATGGGTTTGTGCAAAGTGTAGGTAGCTTGTTCTTGTAACCATCGTTGCACTTGAGGTAAACGGAGACTTTTCAGTCGCGTTTTGGCAGCACGATACAATTTTTGAACTCCTGCGTAACCTGCAGGATGCGAGGGATCGTAGTAAATGCTGGCTAAGACTTTTTCCATTTTTTTGTGTGTTAATAAGTCATCCACTCTTCGGTGATGCTACTTTGGGTGGGACGGAAGGGTGGTTTAGAAACGGATTTACGTGTCCGATGGGCTACGGGAGTAGAAGTCGAAGGTAGTGGTGGTGGAGGTGGCAATGGAATGGCTTTGGTTTTCTTTTCTTTTTTCACTTCTGGTTTCCCTTCTTTCTTTTTCACTTCTGTCGAAGGAGGAGTGGACATCATCTTTTTAACCCAAGCTTTCATTTCTTCTCGTTGGGGTGTGGGGGACGGGGTCAACAAGGATGCTGCAATCTTACTCGAAATGGGAGCTGCTGACGGTGTTTGAAACACTTCTCGCATCTCTTCTTCCTCAGGTCTTCGTGGGGTAGCATCTCTGGTGACCCCTGGGGATGGTAGTAGTGGTGGTGGTGGTAATGATGATGGTGCTGGACTTTTCATCAAGGTCTTAAAATCTTTCAGAGTGGGTAGAGCTGTTTCGTCTAAAGCTTTCTGGTGAAAGAGTTGCAGTCGTTGTAAGAGTTGACCGTACTTTTGCGATTTTTCTGTTTCGGACAAATCTTGGCGATCCATCAAAGGCTGCAATTCGTGTTGTAACTGGGACATCTCGCTCAAATTGGGATTGGGAGGTAAATGCGGGGTGCGTTGTTCTTGCCACCGATGGTATTCCATCCATCGTTTGTAAGGCACTAAAGCTAGTTTTCGTCCTTCCATGGGGTTGTCAGCGGCCGATTCTGAGATCTTGGGACTTCCGAGGGCCTTTTTATCTTGCTCCCACCAGTCCTCCCATCATGGTTCCCAAGACTCCTTTCAGTATGGGGCCTAACAAGAGAGGTAAAATGCCTCCACGTTGCACTAACATCTTCTTTTTTTGACGAATGAGAATTTTCTTTCGAACCATTTGGCGAAGAACGTGACGATGCTTGCTTAAGCATTGTTTCTGGTGTTTGGACAAAGGAATCGTGCCTTTCAAAACGTTCAAACAACATTCGCACACGGTATCGATGACCTCTTTGGAGGCCGTTTGAATGAGTTTTTTCGTAGGAGTGGAGAAGCTTTGGACAGGACAGATAACAGGTCCCCATGTTTGGCTAAACGTGGTGGTAGTCCTTTCCTTTTCTTTCCTTGGGGTTTTCTGGAGGGTGACATCTTTGAGTCTTTAGGAGCACCAAAAAACACTGATACCCTACTTGGTCACAGGCCTTTTTTATACTGGAACGCGTCGCCACTGATTGTCTTGACGGCGTATCAGTTTGAGGACAGGCATGACACGTCGTGCAGGGGTACGTAACGGACTAAATCGAGCCAGTTCTTGCTTGGACAAATCCAGTAAACTTTGTAACATGCCCGATCTTTCATGGACTTTGATTTTGGGAGAAGGTACTTTGTGAGCAGCAGCCACTGCCACTAAATTGGAAGGTCCTGCCACTGGGGAAGTTCTTTTGGGGGTCATCAACGGAGATGTTCTTGGTGTGATCAACGTCTCCAAGTATTCTTCAGTTCCTGGGGTCATCAACGGAGAAGTGGACAAACGTGAGGATGCCGGAGACGTAGTCACCGCCGTGGCAGGTCGTGGTTTGCGAGTGTAAGGTTGCGTCCTGGCCGAAGTGCCTCTCTTGCGACTAGTTTTCTTCTGTGGACTTTTCTTTTTCTTGGGGCTTCTTTTCTTTTTCCGGGGTGGTGTCTGGTCAGAGGAGGGTCCCGCCACTGGAGAAGTTCTTCTCTTTGGGGACCTGGTCTTTTTCTTTTTCTTCTTGGGGCTTCGTTGGACTTTTGTCTTGGGTATAACTTTGGGGGCATTAGGATCCCATCTTAAGAGTGAGCGAATGATGACCCCTCCTAGAGTACCGCTCCCTCCAGGTTTCAAAATGATTTGTTTTTTGGTTTGAGTGTCGATGCGGGGATCGGCCAGTTGGACCAAAGCGACTTTGTTTCGATCGAAAAAGCGTTTGGTTTGATGAGGAATCTGAATGATTCCTTGCAGTATTTGACGTGCCGTCACCGTGAACCATCGTAAGACTTCTTTGAGACTAGCTTCTAAGACACGAGCTCGTGTTTGTGGATTTTTTTCTCGACTGATGCAATACAAGGCACGAATCAATTTGACGGGAAGATGCGACTGAAGGGACGTCATGTTCACACTGTGTGAGACAGACGAAAAAGGGTCTGAGGTTTCTATTGATTTTTTGATGGGGAGTGAAATGAAGTCGAGGACGGAGACGTGTACAGGACAGGCCCTCCGTCTTGGCACCAGTGGTGAAACAAGTGGGTACGAAATCGCAAATCATCGGGGGTCGTAGGTTTCAAATCGACGAGTAAATAGGCGTGTGGCGTTTAAGTGGCATCGTCGTACGCCTGAGTCAGCCAAGGCGTTCCTAACTGTTTGGCTAAGACTTGCACTTGCGATTTATCTCGAGGGCTTTTAAACAAGACCACGTAATGCGCATTGAGACTGATGGTGCGATGGGCTTTACTTTGTTGAAACAAATTTTGAGTGATGTAAACGACACTGGCATTACGGTGATGCCCTTTGCGCGTGAACCACAATTTAATTTCTTCTTCGTCTTCTCCTAACATGTCGTCGAAAATGACCAAATGGGTTTGACGGGAGTCAGAGACGATGCCGTCGTCTTCTTTAGGAATGCCTTCCACAAACACGATGGAATCGCCTTGACTTTCTCGCAAGAGGCTGTACGCCGATTGCCACTCTTTGTAACACCACACGATCCGTTGAGGGGGTCGATCGATCAAATGATGTTTATGTTCGATCAAACGTTTGACGAATTCGGTTTTGCCTGAACCGCTAGGTCCAGCAATGAGCATGTTAAAGGGATGGCGAAGATACAAAGCCTCCCAACTGGCACGATCTAAGTGTTCGTCGATGACTTTGACAGTAGAGGAAGAGGGAGCAGAGACAGCAGAGGTAGCCATGGTGTGAGAAATGTCACTTGTGACACGAAAACAAACAAGACAAGAGTTTATATACTTTTTTCAGAACACGTTTATTGAATGTTTTTTTTTCAAACATGAATACTAAAGACAAAAATACATAAAAGCCAAAGGCTTAAGTACAAGGATAAAAGGCACATGATAACTATGAACGTGGAATAAACACAAGTGTCTGTACAACATGTTTTGGGTAATGTTCTAACCAGTTCAACAGGGGGTAAGGTCACACAAGTGTCCTCCCGAAAGGGTCTTTCAGGCCTGTCCACGACAGTCCTGTCCTGGGTGACGGGTTCTTCTGGCACCGTCACTAACACGGGTTGAAAAGTAACTTTTTTCCTTGAACAACTCTCGTGCATACTGGGCCACTTCTTGGGTCCAAGCCTCAAAACCCCATTCTTTCCAGGCACGGACATCTGTCCAATGGGGATGTAAGTCACAAGCTACACACACATCGTCATACACGTCTTGGGTAGCTAAAAGTTGACGAATCTTTTTTTCCTGTTGAGGTCGAGAAGTATCCAGATGAAAACGCAAGGCTTTGAGCAAAAGGAGTTTTTCGTGACCATTTAAGGCCATTGAGGTGGTAAGTACTGATCGTAAAGAGTCCACAAAGAATCGGCTGGTAAACGAAATCCCAGAAAACAAGTCACTAAGACACACCACTTGTCGTCCCAAATTGAATGGATAAAGTTCTTGTAATAATTGATGGTAATGATCCACGGTTTGAATATGGTCATTGAGTTCCTTCCACGGAATCTGTTGAATGATATGTGACATAATCCGTGACATGGCAACTTGATTTTATAGTGTCTTTGTTTCGGAAGCAATAAAGGTAATTTCTAACCAAACACGTTCGTTCTCCAGTAGGGAATTTAAATGTTACATACTGTAACTGAAATGTCAGAGTTTGTCTAGATGTTTCGTCTTTTTCTAAGCAGATTCCATGTAACAAATGTTGGTAATCCTTTAACTCGTCTTCCTCAATACGTTGCAGTAAGTGAATCTCGAAGTAACCAAAATTACGAACGTCTGGTCCATCCTCATTCATAAACTGAAAGTGTTCAACAAGGTCTGACCACTGAAAAAATTTCTGACGAATCAGTCCTCTTATACCATTCAGGTACCAGTGGTTAAAGATCTGGTGACGTAACGGATGCAATTGTTCTTTACGTTTGACTTGTATTTTCACCAGCTCTCGGTAAATCCTTTCTCTCAACTCCTCAGGCAAGCCCAAAATGTTCTCTTGTAAAGTATCCATAAGTATATACACTGTTTTTGGAATCGTTAGGTGGTAACCAATAGCCTCGTTTAACTTTGTGCCTAATGTAATATCCACTCATAATCAGTCTTCTTGTACTTTGGAACATAGCATAATTTAAAAACGGACGAATCACTTTGAGTTTGCGTTTCACTTGTATTTTGATCAGCTCTCGGTAAATGCGTTCTCTCAACTCCACAGGCAAAGCACGAATGTTCTCTAGCAAAGTATCCATGAATAGGTCATACTAAATCCTCTTTGGTCTGACACAAGAAATGTACTCTTTGCACAAACATGGTTTTACTTCAGTGTCGAATTTAAATCGTTCAGTCACTAATTTGCACATTACAATTCGTTCAGAAGTTTCCTCTTTCACTAAGTTGACATTGTGTTCAAGATGTTGGTAATTCGTTAACTCTTCCTCTGGAATTCGATGCAGTACGTTTACAATGATGTAGGTAGAATCGCCCATACCAAACCAATCCTTTTTAAAACTAGAGGATCATTGATCAATGTCTGTCCGATGGAACACTTTCAACTGAATCAATCCTTGTATAGCCTTCAGGTACCAGTGGTTCAAACACCGGTGACGTAACGGATGCAATTGTTCTTTACGTTTGACTTGTATTTTGACCAGCTCTCGGTAAATGCGTTCTCTCAACTCCACAGGCAAAGCACGAATGTTCTCTTGTAAAGTATCCATGAACAGATGATGGTAAGAAGTTACTTCAATGTCTCGGTCCCACTAAGGGTAAGTAATGACAATTCGGTGACCATCGAGCATGTTCTACGTAGGCCGAATCTTGCGGTTCCCAGTGGTGAAGTGACACACCGCAACTGAAGCACTTGACTTTATCTCCTTCGCCCAAGTAGAAAAATCCGGCTCTGGCTAATTCTTCGGGGGTCGGTCCTCCCAGATACTTAGGCCATTTTCCTTTGAACGATTGAAGACGATTTTCAAAGTCGCAGTATTCCGACAAACGCACAGGGAACGAATATTCGTCTTTCACAGGTTCGTTTCGATGAGGGTTGGGTGACAGGAACAGGAGTTTGCTCAGGGCTGGATGACATCCGTAAGGGGGTAGACGTGAAGGTGAACATTCCCCTTTAAAACGAAACCCAGTAAAATGTCCAAGAGGACGAGCGGCATCCCTTTCGCATCCCTCAGGTTTGACACGCACAGCATCCGTTTCCATGATAGGGGTAGTGACACTAAAGTTCCCATGATGCTTTACGCCATCGCTCAGGTCACAAGGTACATCATCGTATCCATCGCAAGGCTCACAATCGCATTCCACTTCCGAAGCCCCACACTTGAATTGTGCCTTTCTAAACAACTTGTTTCGTGTTTCTCTGAAAGTATTCATCTTGTTCGCTCGGTCTTGGTAGTCACAATGAACTATCGATCTTGCCTAGGGTTCCTTTTTTATATACAGACCAATACCGACGTGTCCATAAGGTAAGGTGAAATGATTGGGAACTCGCACTCGCTTCTGGTACACGATTTGATAGACTTTTTCCAAGGGCCGACTGACGATGTGGTGAGTGGGTAAACGTACAATTTTGTTCGGTTGGTAAGTGGTCACTTTAAAGTTTGCATCCTCTCCCGATTGCAAGGCTTCTTTCAATACCCCAAAGTTGACCACTCGACTGGTACGATGATTCAGATTCAGTCCTTTCACTTTGCACGTCGTGTGCACTTCTCCTTGTTTGTCACGGTATTCGTAGCCGTAATTTTTGGGACCGCCACTGACGAAACTTAGAATCTTGTCGTCGGGATGCTCGTCTGTCCAGGCTCCTAAACGGTCTCCTTCGATGTCAGGGTGATGTTGAATCGGGTGATGGATGTAAATGCAACTGTCCGTGTCAAAGTACAGGACGCGTTCCCCTAACAGTTCTAAAGCTTCGTACAATTTTAAGCGAGCATGAGCTGTGACGTAAGCCGCAATGATGACATTTCCAAAAGGGTCGTCTGGTACAAAGTCCAGATCTTCTTCGTAATTGACCAAGATCAAATCCTCTCGAACGACGTCCACGTGTTTCATGTATTTGTTTTTGTCGTGAATCATCTGGAAGTAGCGGTAAGGTTCTGTCAAATATTCCGTCTTGGGTAAACACGGTCGTTGTGCCATTTTACCCCACAAGCAATTTAACATCACTTTGGCAAACGATCGCCTGCCTTCGTTTTTCTCGATGTGGTCTAAAGTGATGCCTTCTTGTTCGTAGTATTTCTCTTTGAATTGTATTTGGTCTTCGGGAGTGTGATACCAGGAAGGATAGCCGCTGGCTTCTTGCTTCAGTTTCAAAAAGGCATCCACGTTGTCGGCGAAAATGCCTTTCTGAGTAGGGTCACCCTTGTGGTATTGTTGTGTCTTGGGAAAGTGGCAAATTTCGTACACTTCTAACAGTTGGTATCCCATGTCCAAAGCTTTGAACAATTCTACGCTGACCCAGGTTCCCGTCAAGACCCGTTCTTCCTGGCTGTGCTGACAAGGTTGGTCTTGGTTGCACGTTTCGGCACAAGTACGGCACAAGGTAAACATCAGTTTGCCTTGACAATGTTGAGATAAGACGGGATGGTATAGGTTCGTGGGAGGCAAAACTTTGCACTTGATCAAGCCTTCGTATTGTCGAATGTTTTTCAGGTCGATGTGTTCCGTTAACAATTGCGGGTGCCCTACAGGAAAGCGACAATATTTGCACACGTAGGGATACAGCGAACACACGTCCAAGTATTTGATTTCTTCTCCTTTCTCTTCGTCGGCTTGGTACAGCAAACAGGTGGCATTGGTCCTTCCTCCGTACAAACTATCCCTCGGGTTCAGCGGGTCCATGAACTGGTAACTTTCCACAAGGCGTTTAAACTCGGGATCGGTTTTCATACGGTGATCGTACTCGTGTTCCCACATTTCCACCACTTGGTATCCTTCCTGTTCCAACTTTAGGCGCCGCTGACAAGTGGCCTGGTACAGGTCTTCCATGGTCCGTTGTAAAAACTGATTTTTAGTGTCACGGTCAGGGTAACAGACGGGACATCCGTGAAATAAGCAACCGTTAAACTCGTACACGATCTTGGGGTTTTCTAAGTCCCAGCCATCGACCGAATACGTTCCGATGGTCTTTTCGCCTCCTCCGTTGCGGGCATGCTGAATCAATTTGTCTTCCTTGTTGCACAAGTAATGTAACCAACGTAGGGCTTTGACCGAGTATTGACGTTTGACATAGTGGGTCGTTTGAGGGCTGATGACAGCCACGGTGTTTTCAGGCATGAATCGTTGTCGATACACTAAGGAACACGCTTTGGCAATGGTGCAAGCTTCTTTCAAAGGATCGACCCCTCCGTGTTCCATGAACAGTTCTCGAAATTTTCCACAGCAACGTCGTAAAATGTCCACGTCGGAACGACAATACTTTAACATTTCTTCCTGAAAGTCGAAAGGGTCCGAGGCGTGAGCCTGGTACCAAACGTAGAAAGCTTCTCGTTGTTCGGTACGCATGTTGTCGGGGTCGTAATAGTGAGCCTCAGGCAAATGGGGTAGAACGACGTGTTGATTGGCTTCCGTATTGAAAAAGTGTGGAAAGTACCCTTTAGCCATTTCTGTCATTCCAAACGTTTTAGGCATTCGACTCAAAGGCATGGCCAAATAGCTCATCGAATCTTTAAACTGTACTTGTCCCACTTGCATGAAAATGATTTTGGCTCCGTTCAAAGTCACTTTAGGACGTTCGGTGCCTTGTTCCGTATAGTATCTCAAAAGAAACTGTCCATCGTATCCGGAGAAATTGTGAGCCATCACCGTGGCATGACGATGACAATCTCCGTAACGTTCGATGTCCTCTTGGCTCCATGTCTTGTCGATGGGGTCTAAGACCCATTGGGCAAAATCGTCTAGCGTCTTTGGTCCCTGAAAGATTTTTTTCACGCCCTCCGGGAATCTTGCTGCAGTGAGGGCAATGACTGAAGATAGGTTCTTGAATGCACTTCTCGCACGCTCGATGAGCCACGCAAAAATTAGGAATGTGAATGCCGGTCTCTTGCATGCATTCGAAATCGAAAAAAATGAAATTGCCTTTCTTCTTGTGACCGTCCTCTTTCTCTGGTGGGGGTTGGTATTTTTGCATGTAGCCAAGTCCACGATGTGGTGACAAATGTGACATTTTTTCTTTCCTCGACATACGTGTGCCTTGGCCTTATTGGTACGTATGACTTGTTCACACGTAGAGCACAATCTCAGGAGTTGACAAGCACATTTCTTCTGTGAACCTTGTGTTTTCAGATGTTGTTGCTAACAGGTAGGACTGACAAACGTGCGCTGACAAGTTGAACAAGGCACTGGTTTTTCGCTCAGACAGGGTGGAGAGGCACAACATCCTGGGCATTTCCATCCACAATGCTTGTGTTGCTCTCGATTGTTATAACCATAATCACATTTCTCACAATAATAAGCATATCCCAGGAATCCAGTGATACTGGTAATGGTATCGAAATGTTCATCGTGATAATAGACAGGAATGTATTTTCCGTCCTTAAAGTCTTGGCCTCGAAACAACAGAGACCCGCGCATTTCTTGAGGGTGCACTTTCAAGGTGTATCGTGGAGCTAGGACATCTTGCAATTTTTGCATCTCAGGAATGCCACAGGGTGTGCCTTTGGACAGTCCGGCTTGTTGCAACAGGAGTTCTGCTTCGTTTCGTTGTTTGGCTCGATTGGAACGTTGAATAGTGTTCCAGGTTCTTTTCCATTCTACCGTGTCGTTCTTGTTGGCATAGGTTCGTCCCACCACGATGGCTCGGGCTAAACACATCTGGTCTTGAGGGTTGTTAATTCGGACGAGACTTGTTTTGGTGTTGCGAAGATCGTCCACCAATAACATCTTTTTGCGTCCTGTCCCTTGAGGAAGAGAGACGTGAGCCATTTTCAGTGTGGCTTTACCATCGGTGATGTCAAACGGGTCATTAGATTGTTGTACGTGTTGAATCTTGTCCATGATTTTGGAAGGAGTTAGTTCTGCGGGTCTGCTAAACTCGATCCAAACAGGGGATTTCAAACCGTCGTGATCTATGGATAGTGTCAAGCGATCGTCTTCTTTGGGTTGACATTGTCGCTTGAGTGCGGTGAGCAAAGAATCCCACATCTCGGTGGTAAACCCTTCTGCTTTCTCCAAGGGTACGTCGGCCTTGAAATCTTTAAACTTCACCGTGTAGGTGTAAGCCGTGGTTCTAAATTTTCTAGAGGAGCGCTTTTCCGTCTCTCGAATGGAATAGTATTTTTCAGGGTTGACTAAGGGTGACGAACTTGGTTTAGAGGTTTCAAATTCTGGTTCACTCATGTCCTCTTCAAAATCACTGGCATGAATTTGTGCCAAGATTTCAGCTCTGGTACGAGGCGATAGATCACGTTTCTGCCTCTTACTTTCTTCTTCTTCTTCTTTCTTCTCGAATGAATGGGATCGTTTCATCTTGAGTAAAAAACGTCAAATGACTCAAGTGTAAACACCATAAACTAATTTATAGTCATGGCAGACCAGCGTATATAAAAGGGTGCGTGTCTTGTCCTTTCACTATTCATTTCACTCTCAAGCCGAGCACAACGATGGAAGAGACTAACCAAATCGAACGTTTCGTCAGAGCTTTGCGAGGGGTCATTAGAAAATTCTCTTCAGACCAGCCTACGGACTACTCTCCTTCCTTTCGAGATAAAAGTCAGGATACTTGCTATATCTGTCAGAAGAAAGGGCATTGGTCTTCAGAGTGTCCAGACCGTCAAAAAAGAACAAAAACAGGGGCTAAAAAGGACAAAAGTCAAGATACCTGTTATTATTGTCAAGAAAAAGGACATTGGTCTCCAGATTGCCCAAAAAAGAAACAAGAGGAATCAGAAAAAAGAGGAATTCTTCAGAAGAGAGGGATTCTTCAGAGGAAGAGAGGGATTCTTCAGAGGAAGAAGAGGAAGAAAGAAGACAATTCTATTTAAATGAGGCAAAGAAACAGGAGAAGAAAAGAAGAAGGGAAGAAAATGAGGAGAAAGAAGAGGAAAAGACGGCGAAGAAATTCAAAAAACAGAGAGACTAAACAAGGAGAAAGAAGAAGTCAATAAACTTTTAATTAAAGAATTGCGTTGTGAATTGGATTGTAAAAAAAATGGAGAAAAGAATAAATGAATGATACAAGGTAAGTGTCTTTGAGTTTTGATTTTAAAATAAGAAGCTACACTCACGCACTCATACACAGAAACGTACTATAAGGGTAAAATGGGTGGGGTTATTTTTTGAGTTATTGGCAAATTGAAATTGTATTTCTTTTCGAGAAATGTGGGTGGCCCTGAAAAGGGCCTTTTTCTTTATGGTGTAGGGGTGAGTTTAAGCAATCAACTTTAACTGCCTTAAGCCTTTGCCACGGCCAAGGCCTACTTCAGGACTGCGTAATGTTGATGATGATGATTGGGTTGAAATCACTAAGGGTGGTACGGTAGGCTTAGTCACAGGGTTGACGTGTTTAGCTCGGGAAGGTCGTATTCTCTTCGGTCGTAATAAAGAAGTCTGATACATTTGTTTGAGACTTCTTAACTCCGCTAAAATGTCCAACAGTACCGTGACCGTTTGATTTTCACCCTCTTGTTTCTTTGCTGCTACTTCTTCTTGCTGTTGTTGCTGTTGTTTTTTTCTTACCTCTTCTTCTTGCTGCTGTTGCTGTAGGAGAAAAGCTTGTTCCACTTCCTTTTGTCGTTGTATAAATTTCTCCAATTCTTCTTTCTGTGTCTGTCTAAAATTCTCTACTTGCGGTAATGAAGAAGGTAACGAAGGTTCCGGAACAAATTCTTGCGAGGAGAGAAAATCCCCAAATCCCAATTCACCTCTTCTGAAAGTAAGTCCGAGTTCCCTTGGGCAGTCTCCCCTGTTGGTGCACCCCAATGGATCGTTTTCTGAATTTCCGTCATGTTGAATCACTGTCGCATAGATTGACTGCACACAAGCGCTAGCGAATCTATATAGACTACGTGACGTCACAGACTGCTCTCTTCGGATTGGATGCGGGCTGACTGAATTTTGTAACGCGTGTTAGGATTGGTGAATGAACCCAATCCGTTTCAATCCTTCCTGTACCTATAAATAAGCGCAGTTCACTGCATTGATTCACCTGTTCTCGGCGCCTCAACATGTGGACCGATGTGCACTCTTCAACGCTTGTGTCAACGATGATGTTCAGGACGGACATGCTCATGTATGTCCGATCGAAGTGGACCATTGTCCACAGGACAAACACCAGCCTGTGGATACGTAGGATCTACGTTGAAAGACAAGGATGCCTGAAAAGAGTGCTAATTTAAGGGCCAACAGTGAGACGCAGCCTAAGGACAAGAAGAAGACCAATGCGGTGCCATTTATGTTAATGAATACATTAATATAAACCCAAAGGCCCTTTTCAGGGCCAGCCATATTTCTCGAAAAGAGATAGCCTTTCAATTGCCTACCCCTTTTTTAAATTTAAAAAAAAATAAATCCCATGTTCAATTCCCCTTGTCCCTAAACAAGCCCAAACTCTATTCCCCATGTTAAATTCCCCTTGTACGTAGAGTGACCCACGATTTATTCCCATGTTAAATTCCCCTTGTACGTAGAGTGACCCACGATTTATTCCCATGTTAAATTCCCCTTGTACGTAGAGTGACCCACGATTTTTCGCCATGTTAAATTTCCCTTGTACGTAGAGTGACCCAGGGGTCTCTGTAATGCTAATTCCCATTGTACGTAGGGTGCCCCCCCCCCCTTACTACTTGCTCTTCACGACGACTTTCAAAACATGTAGCTAAATGTTCAGCAGATTTATCAGACGATCAGTTGGTAACCTTAAAAAGCAATTGCGTAAACATAAAACAGTTGATGATAATCAACGTAAATGTCTCAATAGATAAGACTGATATATCTAAAAGGGAAGCATTAGTACTTAATTAACTGTCCAGAAGGAAATCCTACAGTACATCAAGGGTTTGGACGGACCACACCGTAGCTGCATGTTAACGAAAAAATAATAACGGAGCTGGCATAAGTTGAATATTAGAGAAAAGAAGACATTTAATGAAATTAATGAGCTGGACAAAAGAACTGAAGACGAATATGGTTGGAGTTGGTCGGATATATTTTTGTCTACAAGATGACAACATACAGACACAAGAAGACATAGCAAAAATACAAAAGAAAAGTAAATGTTATGTAATTGCAATACTGGAAATTTTAAGTTTCTAAGTTGACAAATACACAGCAATTAAAATCGTATGTAATTGCCATGACAAATATAACACAGCATTAAATCTGATGTAATTGCCGTGACAAATATGACACAGTATTAAGTTTATAGAATTGGAATATTAGCTACTTAAGTTTCTAATATGACAAATGGAACAGATCATTAAATCTTATGTAATTGCCATATTCACGTTTCTAACACGAAAAATATATCACAGCATTACATCTTATGTAATTATCATGCTAGGGACTCACGTTTCCACCACGAGACATATATCCCAGCATTAAATCTTATGTAATTGACATACTGGGTACTCACGTTTCTAACACGAAAAATATATCACAACATTACATCTTATGTAATTGCCATACTGAGTACTCATGTTTCTAACACAAAAATATATCAGAGCATTACATCTTATGTAATTGCCATACTGGGTACTCACGTTTCTAACACGAAAAATATATCACAGCATTGCATCTTATGTAATTATCATGCTAGGTACTCACGTTTCTACCACGAGACATATATCCCAGCATTAAATCTTATGTAATTGCCATACTGGGTATTTTACGTTTCTAACACGAAAAATATATCACAACATTACATCTCATGTAATTGACATATTGAGTACTCATGTTTCTAACACAAAAATATATCAGAGCATTACATCTTATGTAATTGCCATACTGGGTACTCACGTTTTTAACACGAAAACTATATAACAGCATTAAATCTTATATAACTGCCATACTGGATACTCATGTTTCTGACACGAAAAATATAACGCAGCATTAAATGTAATAGAATTGGAATATTAACTAATCAAGCTTTTAACTTGATAAATATAACTCATTCTGAAGCTTCTGTGATAAATTTGTGAGGCTACAATTCAGACGAAAATGAGCAAATTTCAGCAATATATTTCAGATTAAAAAATGAAATTGGATTATGCTATTGGTGATCATGGTATCTTTCTCTTATTCAGTTACATGGTTATTAAACTGGTAACATTGTAGAGCACGATGCCGAGGTAGCAAGACAATTTATTCCAGAGCTTATAATCGAAGTGTAGCAATTCGTCATAAGATAGAAGGCACATCATAGGAATAAAAAGTGAACAAGAAGTATGTAGCGATGAAAGAATGGCCATAGTCTTGTGAAGACAACTTCTCATGAATGAAACTATAACAATGATCACAAGATAAAGAAGTGGTCATGGATAAACAAACTGTAAAAATTAAAGACAAATATTTGTGCATCGAATATTATACAGATGACGCATATACATCGATCGCGATACAAATGACGCATATACATCGATCGCGATACAGATGACACACATACATCAATCGCGATACAGATGACACATATACATCAATCGCGATACAGATGACGCATATACATCGATCGCGGGATTGCTGATGATCATGATGCTGATTCATCGACACCGATCATAAGATTTATAATGATCATAATCATGCTAATTAGTGGCATTTACACATTGTTATTTTCACAAGTGGAAATAAAAAATCAAAGTGGTATAAAACCTACCCTCTGCCACCGTTGGCTGTCTTACATTTCTTCATCGTTCATTGATGCTGTTATTTTTTGTTTGAACGGAATCTTGTCATTCTTTAAGACCAGTGAAAATTTTGTATTTTTGTTCAGAAAGATAAAGGATGCATATGGGATGCAACGATAAATGTCTAATTTTTCTCTATCGCTAGCACCTGCTGAATATTATTTTAAAAAATTAACCATCTATGGTAAGATTCCATCGATAGAATACAAAACAATTTAAGTGTTTTGTCGTATTTTGTCGTTCAATACATGGAATGCAAAATAGTTTTCTCGGATTTGTCGTTAAGGAACTGGCAATTCTTCTTCGTATGTTTTGAAGCATTTTAAAGTAGTGTTTTTGTTGTAGTATTTATTTTGTGGCATTTAAAGTAGTGTTTTTGTTGTAGTATTTGTTTTGTGGCATTTAAGGTAATATACTCCTTTAAATTTAAAATTAGTTTTTTATTCATTTACGTTATTCTAACATGTATTCAAGTTGACATAAAGTCTTTTTGTCAAATGATGTTGGCTAACTTGCAACATGATGTTCAATACCATTTAACATGACGTTCATTAATTTGCAAATATCATTGAAATAAATATTTCATTGTTTCTCAGTTTAAATGGAAAGTGAGAAGGACTAAATCAAACGTGAAAAGATGGTTAAAAGATATCCTCATGAAAGAAGACAGTCCCATATAGAGTAGAACATTGTAAACAACTTGGAAAATGTTCCAATTAATTTAAGCGAAACAAGACAGAGAAATTTAAGATAGAACAAAATATGGGTACATGGTAATAAACTGAATAAAAGATCAACTCTAAATCAAATGTTTATAACAAATTGAGTGACGGAGTAACTCTTGGTGCCATTATAACAAATTTAGAATTTGTCTCTGTCAAACAACCTAAATCAAATACACAATCTACAAAAACTGTATCGGAGAAGAGCGACTGTAATTGTTACCTGAGCTGTTGTAAAAATTCATCACAAGCTTAACAAAGAATGCATTTAACACAGTCTGCCATGCAAATATTAGCTCAGTACTTGTAGCTGGTTGCACTATGCTTCCTAACAAGTTACTAAAATGTTGGTCGATTCATTAAAATGAGTGTTGTGGAAGTTATCAAGTTAGTTTTACGTCTGTCTTTAAATGAGGTCATATTTGATTACCTTGTGACATAATTTCCTGGCAAAATTAATAAGCCAGACATGAGTGCTGTGGATGAAAGGATTATGTTTCTATTTTGAAGAACAAAAAACTAAGACTAAACTATAGATAATCTTTAGATTCAATATTCCAAAATCGTTAGATTATAGAAAAAACCGTTAGAAAACCCCTCCGCAAATCTAAATCTATATCTTTCATAGCTAGAACAAAATGGAGAGATGGTACCCATTATACATCTGTACATATATATCTTCTCCGCTACCAACACAAAATAATGGTATGACTTTCAGAATGCAAAAGATAAGAAAGAGTAAGAATGAGGTCATAAAGGTAACTGAGAATTAAAGAGGTATGAGAAAGAAGTATACGATTGTATATATAAGTTTATAAATTGTGAAGTGATAAACATGGGATCCATATCTGGTACTATTGGTATGAGAGCTGCAACTTGAGAAGTAGCAGGTATAGTTGCATGGATTATGAGTCCTCCACATTTAATGGGTTTGGCGCAACTGCATCAATAATTATTGGCAAGGCTTGAAAGGTAAGATGGTTCATCACAAGGTAATAAAACATGATGATTTTGTTGTAGGTTACAATGACAATTCAAATGAGTTAAAGAACTATATCATGTACTACATCAACGTCGAGAACGAAACTAAACCTGAATTAATACATAATAGTTTATGCAATTTAGAAAAATATGTGAAGAGAGGTAAGCAAGGTATGACAACAGAAACGACAACAAAGAAAGTGTTGTTATCGAGTGCTGAAAGATATGACAAAAGTATTGGCTACGTATAGCAATAATTACCCATTTTATAGTACCAATTACCGTACTAAATGGCTAGGATTCAATAAGAACAATCTATAAAATCGTACCCTGATTTTTGACCAGCACACCTACAAAATAATTACTCTAATAGTTACAATTCATCTCTTTATGAGTCCTTACTCGTAAATAACATACTTCCTTTCATACAAACAATTGCAATGAGGTAGCATAAATAGATTAAATATATCCACTACAGAAGAATGGAAATAACAGATTTTTATTGCATGTCTGTTACATATGTATTTCGCGTTAAGTTAATGAAAGATATATCCATAAGAAATGCAAATGATAATTTTATGATAGTAATTTTATAATAATAGAAGACAAAACACAACAAATGAAGGTGAAACTATAAGTAGTGACCTAAACATTTACAACAATCTCATCCTCAATAAAGCAGACCCTGAACAGACATGTGATGCTGTGGCTTAAAAGCTGGTTGATGGATTGATGCTTACAGCCTTGGAAGACGATAATCTGAAAGACATCAAGTAATGGAGAGAACAAGTAGACTTACAGATGTATAATCTATTAACCATTATGGAACAAAACTCAAACGAGAAAACAATGAAACTCGTAAAACTACAGAAACACACAGAAGAGAACCAAAACAAATTTTGGTAGCTGAAGATCTATTTAGCAAGCGATTAAATACCGCATCCAATGGTTTCAAGCTTTGCAAGCTCTGAGAGAGACCCGGAGAAAGCATTCATGAATACTTTAAACCCATTAAACAAAGGATAAATGCTGAAATATCCGCCGTAGACAGTAACATGGGTGAAACAAAACTTTCTTAAAAAATACAATACTCTTCAATCCAAACCCATAAGCTTCAGAAACAATTGAACGACGACAAAACAAAGCAATGAAGAGATTAAAAAATTAGTTGATGACTTTAAGGCTGGTGTGAAAAAGCTGGAAGATAAACTGACTAATCGTATTTCGCAGTTACAAAATAATGATTTCGCTGAAGTCACAAGAAATATAGAGGAAAACAAGAATAAGATAAATGGGAATGAAAGTATTAACAGATCTACAACAGATGACAAAACTATGTTGAGAAGGAAATATCGGTTCTTGAAGGTTTTGTACAAGTTAGTATAGACGAGTTGGACACATGGATGAAACAGAGCAGTAAAGATTTAACCAATCTGCCTATAAGTTCACAACATAGACAACTGCATCTTAAAGTGAATGGAACACAGAACTAGGCATACAGAACCGTGCTATAATTACTAAACTGACAACTTAAAACAAAAGGATAGATACAGGAATGAGTTTGAGGATGAATTAGTATCTGGATACTTATATGCTTGTAATGGAAGACACAACCGAGCCATGGATGAATTGAATTGCAGATGGGGACCGCAGATTGCAATTGGTAAATTGGTAGTCTTTGGAATACCAGAATGAAAAACCTACACAACAATGTTTGGTTACCAAGTAATTAAACAGCTTGGCCGATGCATTTCCACTCAGTGCTTCTACACCATTCTGATTTGAGAAATCGAAACAATCATATCTGAGGGATTTCTACCAACATTCCAGCGATCAGGTTAAATAATGGAATATACGTGTATTGCTGCTCTGATGGGTACTAGTGTAAACATAGGCAACAAGTTTCTTTAAATTTCAATGCTATTTTATTGCAGTGCATAGACATAATAACTCCTATCAAACAAGAGAACGTTTTCCAAGATGTACTATATTTTAATGCAAGAGATCTCTGCATTACACATACCTCAAAGACTAATAAATATGAAAAACATTTACACATAGTTACTGTTAGAGTTGGACCTAATGCGTTACTTCTTTTAAGTACCGTATTTTTGTCGTCTGATTTACAAGTTCAGGGAGATGTAAACAGCGTTGAAATTAACAACACTGGAAGAATGCTAGTGGAAGAAATAACTATTATATGGACGTGATGATATCTTGAAGCTGACTGACTGCACTAGTTTCACGAACTATACTATGGAATATAACAGGGTATCATGAAAGAGAAACTTCAATGCTTATGAAGTAAATAAGTGGAGCGGGTAATGCACACAGCACTGGTACTGAATATGTTCCATGCACAGTGCATGGAAAATGATTTCATTTACCACTTGACACAAATATTGTTAAAGGTCCTGCATTTCTATGTCTTCGCATGCCTCCTTAATATCTGATAGCGTAACTATTACAAAAGTGTCAGACATAATAGAGGGTTTAACAAGGAGTATGAACTTTTAAACATTTGTCTAAACTATGATACCATCACATCTGAAATGAAAGCTCACTCCATTAACGATAAGTACCGAAGTGGCACATATCTCTAAATACAAATTCACAGGAAAGAGAACGATTGGTGCTGCATCCAATATTACATTAACCAATGTCATATTGGAGTCAGTACTTATGAGTCTTTACTGAATACTCATAATACACTGTAAGACAAATCAGACAGATCCATATAATTTCTTTAACACGGCCATTAAGTGATAACTCTCGATTACCAAAGATGTTTTCCTCTCAGACTTGTATACTCAGGAAACAATTTAAACAAGTTATTACATTATACTTTGACGAACAACAGAACTAAGCAACATAAGTGTAAACAATTTCCTTTGTTTATTGATTGATGGTAGAAATATACGTATTAATAACTTAATGTATGTATGTATGTATGTATGTATGTATGTATGTATATATATATGTATGTATATATATATATATATATATATATATATATATATATATATATATATATATATATATATATATATATATATATATATATATATACGTGTGTGTGTGTGTGCTTTGTCAGCTAAATATTAAGAATAATCAGATTGAAATGAAACAATCTCGCTCCGGTAAAAATAACACTTTTTTTACATTATACCATTAGATCGTCATCTCCTTGGTGAGTGGTATGTGTTACGATTGAATATTTTATGAATTTTCATAAGCTGCAACTTGTATTGTTCTAACTCATATTTTGATAATTTTAAAAAAGCTTGTGACTGCTGGTCAAGTGCAGTAATACTTTTCACACTGCAAAAATATATTACAGTGTTTCTTCTTATATTCTAAAGATTTACCTAATATTACTCAGCAAAGACATTTCGTGACGAAAGTTGCTATTTCAGCTATTTTGTCTGTGCTGACGTTTACAAATTTACAAAATAGATATTGGAAACGTTCTGAGGGAGGATGAAGAAAGTGTGCAAAATGACACGTTACGTTTTGATGATTTCTTGACGATGCAGAGAGACAAATATATGATCAAAGATTACAAATGAACCTCCAAACTCCATAACACACAAATGGTAAAGGGTAAATAATAGCAGTAAGACTAAGTCAATTTTTCAATCATTCATTAAATTTATGCGAATTAAACGTGAATACCAATCGATAAATTATCCCATCATCGTGCAGAAAATTAAACTATGTTTGCCATTGAAACACGCATCAAAAAAATTAATATGAACAGAAACAAACTAGCTTTGATCAAGTTGTGCAAGAATACTTTCTTCAATACAATTACAACGTAGATCTAGTGAATTAGCTGTCACAGTAGATCAAGATGTGAAGTTGTAACTTTGTACTAATTGAAATTTGAATATGATCTACCTGGAATAACCTACCAACATCATCATATCTGGTGTAATACATTGTGGAAAAAGGAAGCTATGCTTGTAGCAGACTGAATATAGCAACTTCTACGAGTGCGTCATCATCATTTGTTCAACATAATCCTACAGTAGGACCTATAACATCAGATGGCTCTTTAGAGATGGAAAAAGGCAGTGTTTCATTTCTGTTATAGTAATCTAAGTTTCCTAGAGGTTTTTGATTGAACTGACGTCAGATATAGTAGTCATGTAAGTTTTCTAGTGTTTGTAGATTGAAAATACACGTGATATAGTAGTCATGTAAGTTTCCTGGGGTTTGTAGATTGAACTGGCGCATGATGTAGTAGTGATCATGTAACTATCATGGGGTTTGTACATTGAACTGACACGATATACATGTAGTAGTCATGTCAGTTTCTCATAGGGTAGTCAAGTAAGTTTCCTCGAGGTTGTAGATTGAAATGACACACGATATAGTAGTCATGTAAGTTTCAAAGGATTGTGGTAATTATTCACCAAGGTTTTGATAAATATGCAATCATCTTAGCCTGATAAATTATGTATGAATAAGGTATACAGATTAGATATCTGTAATTTATTCATGAACAAGGTATATATTGTAGAGTTTATATTGTAGATACGAGTGATTTATGTAAAAACACGATCTATTTTGTAGATATCTGTAATTTATGTATGAACAAGTTATATAATTTGGATATCTTTATAGACATGTTACTTGACAGCGATCTTTCATCTTTACTTTCTGTATTTATTTTTGTGATACATGATTGTGTCATTAAAGTGCTTTCTCTCAGGTTTGCTAATTGCTATCATAGCAACATTCAAAATGCTAAATCCCTCATATGTTACGCCTTCAATCTTTGGAGACATTTATATAATTTCTAAGTGTCGTATTTACAACTGTAGACCAATGGTGTATAATCTTTGGTTTTATCACACTTTCGTCACACTTTCGAAATGACATTTTAGAACATAAGCAACTTTTAGATGGTTCTTACAATGTATAAACTCTACATTTGAACCTTCTGTTATGCTTAGGGTGATTCAGTGTTTCTCATCTATAGTACAGATTAAATGATGTTCATGTAATTTAGTTGTGATGCAAGCACTTCATGCAAAAGTATTTCTTGCATTTGTCCTTGTTTCTCTGCCGTGATACCTAACTCGAAAAATCTTTAATTCCGTAATAAGGATATTTTTCTACTTCTGAAATGATTCACATGTCAACATGCTTCACATGTCAAAATGATTCACATGTCAAGATGCCTAATTTGTTTACTATTGAACCGATGTGGAGTGAATTCATTGTATCCAATTATATGCACATGCATTCTACGATTGCATTAAGGCTTTATTTATTTATTTATTCCCCTCATTTCCTTTTTTACTTATGATACAGTTAATGGTTTTTGCAGGCATCTTCTTTCACTGGTTGGTATTGATGAGTCAGTGATTGCCATTTATTTTGCACAAATATGTTTAAATGGATACTTCATTTTCAGCTGGTTCAAAGCTATTAAAAGAACTGCTATGCCCTTTCCGTTTTAGAAGCACCGACTTCTTGCCATTTATTCTTTTGCTTTCAAATTGTTGTTTAAAATGATCTTACACCAATGACCCTCTTTTAGTCACAGAACATTCTGGCTTTGGCTTCTCATCACCTCTTGGATCTTCTGAATTGTATAGTCAGGGATCACATTAAATAACTTTATATTATGCTGAAAATTTCTTCTGTGAAATTAGACAAATAACCTCTTGGTGAAATTCCGAGATACTGACCACATTTAAATCTAGGTGTCCCAAATGGTCAGTTTGTTGGATTAGCCATACAGTTTGATCCAGGCATTACTTTGCTGTTCTCTTTGGATGATTCCGTTACAGTCAAGTCTATAGGGGTTTCCTAAGTGTCAATGTGTCAGTCCATTTTAAGTCTTGTTGTATGTGAAATATTTCCACGTTTAAGACTTTTGAGTTCTATTAAATCTCTGCACCACGAATCATTTGCTTAAAATGTTGGCAAAATCGGTCTTTCAGCTTTTCGTTTGTCTTTCTCAGTTGGAATAGTAACCACCAAGGAAACGCAGATACTATATTCAGTGTGACAGGGGCGTTTTTCTTTAAGTTAGGTTTTAATTAAAATGTTTGGTCATGTGGCCAAACGTTTTCTTTTTTCTAAGCATATTTGGTGTTCCTATATTTGATCCACATCATCTGTAATTTTTAATCGGTGCCTGACTCTGACGATGACCACAACAAAGCTGACGGACCTATATTATACAGACATTACCTTCCCTTATATTACAATCTCTTTAATGTATTTATAAATTGTACACCTTTGTTTGAATATGTTTATGATTTCGTCTTTAAATGCCAATAATTCATTTATTACATTTTTACACACAGAAAACATGTAGGTTTTACTATGCTTTACTTGCCCTCGATTCTTAAAATAATAGCCTCTTCTCGTTTCGCATAGTTTTCAGTTGTGAACCTGATGTTGTAATTCACAAACTGATCATTGCAACTAAGGTCGACGAGTACAGTTAGTTATTGTTGTTGTTGTGGTGGGGTTTAACGCTATTTTTCAGCGCAAGATATATGTCGGCCAGTATAACTGTTAGAGGAAGAACCCGGGAAAACCCCGGGAAGAACCACCGACCAGTACAATTAGTAATGCTATTTTACAATTTTAATAAAAATTACGCATTATATACATTAAGACTTATATGATGTCCTTTAACATAGCAATTTATTATTTTATCAACATGAATTATTCCTTCCCAAAATCCAGGATGTACTAAAAACGCTCCTTCAATGACATCTTCAATACACTGTGTTGCACCTGGCATTTCATTAACGGTTTGCTCCAGCAAAATTACTACTCCTTTTTTGATCCCAGAGATTTGGTACAAGGTTATGATTATTTTGAAGCGTTCCTGTTTCACTCATCTCAACTAAATCATATACATCCATGCATTTACGTCCTTGCTTTTCTCTATTAAATACTGTTTTATCTTCGCCTTTGCTTCTCTGTCCCTACGTTTCATAGATGCCATTTGATGTTCTCTAAACTTCTTCCTTAGGATTTTCATTGGTATAGTCTATATCAAATATGTTCCAGTTTCTGATCACATTTACATTTTAAACCTTCGTCTTCTCTCTCTCTCTCTCTCTCTCTCTCCTTTAAATACAATTTTAAATCCTCATGCTTATTACCAAATAGTAGGCAAAAAAATTTTTATATTTTGAAGCAGTAGTATAGGAAGAAGGTATGGTACATGGCAATTCTGACGGTGGTGAATAAGGGAATGTGGTTAGGGTTCAGGTTGCGTGGCTCTTTCCGCTTCACGTAGCATGATAACAGTCAGATAAACACAATATGACATAGTTTTAAAAATTGAATCAGCAACCCTAAATCCAAATTGGGTCTTCAGGTTATACTAGGCTTGAATGACTGTCAAAGAACTGAACGACTTCGCACGAAATGCTTACATTATGTGGCGTGATAACGGTAAATCTCATCATAGACCTATAGTAACCGAATGCGCCAAACCAAAGATCAATTTACATATGCTCTTCAATCATGTAAGGAGGAAGAATTGAAAACAGAGCAGACACTCTTGCAAATAAATTTAGATCAACGTGAATTCTGGAGGCAAGCTCAACAAAATACTACTACAATTTCCAAAAGGCTTGATGGAAACCATGTTCATACTACAACTTCCAAAAGGCTACCAATATAGATTTATGGAAACCATGTCCATACTATAACCTCCAGAAGGCTACCAATATGCATTAATGGGAACCATGTCTATACTACAACCTCCAAAAGGCTACCAATATGCACTGATGGAACCCATGTCCATACTAAAACGTATAGAAGGCTACCAATATGCATTGATGGGAACCATGTCTATACTACAACCTCCAAAAGGCTACCAATATGCATTGATGGGAACCATGTCTATACTACAACCTCCAAAAGGCTACCAGTATGCACTGATAGTAGTGAATGGGGATCCTATAGGGTCTATGGGACTTATCATTAAAAATACCCTTGGGAACATATAGGGTCTATGTAAATTTAACATGGAGAAAAATCGTGGGACAATATAGGGTCGATGGGAATTAACATGGCCAAAAATCGTGGGACAATATAGGGTCTATGGGAATTAACATGGCCAAAAACCCTGGGACAATATAGGGTCTATGTAAATTTAACATGGCCAAAAACCCTTGGGACTGTATAGGGTCTATGTAAAATTGAAACAGGGAGGGTCTCTATTTTTAAAAAAAAAAAAAAAAAAAAAAAAAAAAATAAAAACAAAATAAAAAAAGGGTAGGCAATGGAAAGGCTATCTCTTTTCGAGAAATATGGGGGCCCTGAAAAGGGCCTTTGGGTTTTCTTCTTCTTCTTCTAATTTCTTCTTTTTCTCCACCAAGTTCTTATCTCCTACACTCTTTTTCTTCTTTTTTTCTCCTCCTCTTCTTTCTTCTCTTCCTCTTCTTTCTTCTCTTCCTCCTCCTCTTCTTTCTTCCTCTTCTCATTTTCTTCTTCTTTTTCAATTTTTTCGTTCCATTTTGTGACGATCGTCGATAAATACCTATGTATCTATAATCAGCTGAAATTCCTATGAAATCCCACTATCTATTTATAGCTCCAACTTGTGGGTTTTTCCTTTGGAAAATCCCACTATCTTTTTATAGCCTCAGCTTGAGTGACGTTCCTGTTTATGAATTCTAGTATATATGTATAGCTACAAAATGTGGAAATCCCCAAGTCGATATTTATAGTCTCGAAATTTCCAGCGTCAGTGACGTCACTG